>JARCFY010000009.1:53505392-54773249 GCA_029233225.1 Lepidodactylus listeri | reverse complement strand
GGGGGGGGTTCTTAATATTTCTCCATAATCTAACAAAGTAGTAAAAGGATGTTTCCCCCTTACTCCACCCTTTGCATGCATACTAATAAAACATTGATCTGTTTTAGTGGTGATACATGTGGAACAGAAATTAGAACTCCCAGTTCAGTCACTGGGTTCTTATCATTACTATTGTGTTGGTGGAAAGGCTACTTTGCTATATGACAAATGATGTAATCTTTTTAATATAATTAAAAATTAGTTTCATAACCAATCCTATATCCAGTCTTTCACCCCAGTGGGGACCCCAAACTGCATTGTTCTCCTGTCCTCCATTTATAGGTCTGGCTGAGAGTGTCACCCAGCAATCTTCCATGGCAGGTTGGGGGGCTGAGTATTAGAGACAGACAACAGGTTGCTTAAAAGCTCTCTTAGTACATGTTGCCCATCGTGAAGATAACATCATTCAGGGTGTGCCAATTCCATTCATTTTTGTCACTGTAACTTTCATCATTGTTCTGGGGTTGGTGGCCAGTTTTCAAACATGTAGCATAGTTTTCTGAGTTACGCCTGCCACAGAGGCCCTTAGCTTCCACGGCAAATAGCACAGGTTGGTTATGGTTTGTCTCACCTGGGCCAGGATTTTCCATACCTTTCAATTTTGGCCCTGGATCTTCTGCAATCATCCTGAAGTTGGTGGCCAATTTTGAGTCTCCTGGCTTTTTTCTCTGATGAATTATGTCTGCTGCATGGTATAGTGGTTAAAGTGTCAGGCTAGGATCTAGGAAACCCAGGTTTAAATCTCCACTCTGCAGTGGAAGCTTGCTGGGTGACCTTGAACTAGTTACATACTCTCAGCCAAATCTACCTCACAGGGTTGCTGTGAGGATAAAATGGAGAAACCATGTAAACTATTATGGGTTCACATTGAGGAAATAAACAAATAAATAAAAGAGGGACAGACAGGCCTATTCTTTTATTACTATAGATCAGGGGTCCTCAACCCCTTAGCCTGCAGGAACATTTGGAATTTTGACACTGCATGGTGGGCACAGAAACAAAATGGCTACTACAAAATGGTTGCCACAGGAGGCAAAGCCAACCACAAATGATTGCCACAACTTAACTTCTGTAGCACAGTGCAGATCATTGTGCTGTGGTGGCAGCTGCTGCCAAAGCAACTTTTAAAAAAATCAGCACAGCCAAAAGAACCTCCAATAGTCAATTAGTCCTACCTGACCCTGCACACTTCCTAAAAACATTTGATGGGTACCAGAAAAGGTGTTGCTGGGTGCCCACAGGCATCACGCTGGGACCCCGCTATAGATTCATGTTAACAACAAGCCAAGTGATTTGTTTGTTATGATATTTGGTTTGGATCAGGGTCATTTGGAGGGGCTCCGGTGGAATCTTTGTCCAGGGGCCCATGGTGGCTGTCAGCAGCCCTGTGCTCAAGTAACTACGCTTATCTCCCCAGAAGGCACAAGTTCTAGATTTATGTACAGCACAATTCAAATCTGAGAAATGAATTTACATTCCCCATGCATTCAATAGTTTTCTTGAAGATAAACTGGACATTTGATTAAGCGGCTTTATCTCTGTTAGTGGACAACCACAATTACTACCTGAAGTCTGAATTACTTGACCTTTATTTGCAGACTACAATGTACTTAAACACTTCACTGAACATAGTAGTGACAGAATTCCAGGATGGATGTAGAGAAAGAGAAAGGAAGATATTTACTGGAAACATGGGTAAAATTAAGTTAGCATATTTTGAGAGAAATTGTGCAGAACAGCTTGAAAGAGGAGAGGGAGGTGGGGTTTTGCAAATGGAGATTTTTTTTCAGCTGTACAACACATCATGGTACAAAGTTTTGGATTAGGGTTGCCAGCTCTGGATTGGGAAATACTTGGAGATTTAGGGGGTGGAGCCTGAGGAGGGTGGGGTTTGTGGAGGGGAGGAACTTCAATAGGGTATAATGCCATAGAGTCCATCTTCCAAAGCAGCCATTTTCTCCAGGTGAACTGATTTCTGTAAGAAGGAACAAAAAAGGAGTAGAAAAACTTAACCCAACACAAATTGAATTAAGAACCAAAAGGTTAGGTACAGCAAATCAGAGGGCCAAATGATATCAGTTATAAACATACAACATAAATATTGTCAAATATATGGAAATACGAAATTACAAATCAAATAAAAACATATAGGCCCATATAGCCTCAGATCAGGGTAAAATCATACAATAATATCAAGCATAAGCCATATGTGACCAAGACCATATGCATTTCAGCCAATTTGGCCTTCCTCAGTGGTCAAACGTATTAATCGCAATTGCTCCAAGTAATACAATAAATACTGAAATTAGGACAAATTGAAAATTGTTGTGTAATAAGTCTCAGTGACTCAAGTCAGAGATGGGATACATTTTAAAAAACGAATGCCCTGGTCATGTACTTGTATCTTGAACGATACTTCAATTATGTGTCTTTCTCTCTTGGTTCAAGGGAAATGTATTCTCAATGGAGCCAATAGCAAATAGGAGAGTTTGACACGCGTGGCCAGAGTACACACAAGAATTAGTACTATCTAATGCTGTAGGTTGTCTTAATTTTTTCATGCTATAAATTATCAAGTAAAGCCTTGTCTTTAAAAGCATTTCACTCATTCCAAGAGTCCTTGAAAAAAGGGGAAAAGTCTCTCCCCATTTTTTTTTGTCTTCGCATCTTTCTCAGGCTCTCATTTGTACTTCCTCACATTCAGAGGTGAGGTAGTTACGTCTGGCTTTAGAATGCCCTTGTTGGAATTTTTCTGGTAACAGACAAAGGCTTTTCTGTTTCAGAATGCTTTTAGTTCTTTAGTTGGATCTTGGTGCTGTTTTGTTGTTAGTGCCTGTTGCTTTGTATTTTAAACTGCCACTGAAGACTTGGTTGTATTAATTTTGTTTCACTGGTTTTTATAACAGCTGCTGGTTTGTTATGTTGGATTTTTGGTATTGGCTTGTGTTTTGTTGTTCACTGCTTTGTACATTTTTAGTGGAGAGGCAGTATATACATCTTTTGAATAAACAGTAGGAAATATCAGCAGGCAAAGAGGAAATGTAAGAAGGATGAGAAGAAGTGAGTTTATGAAGAAATACCGCTAGCTTAAAGTTTCAGAGGGTAGCCATGCTGGTTTGCAGTAGAAGAGCTTGAATCGAATCCAGTAGCACCTTAGAGACAGACAAAATTTGGGGGGTATAAGCTTTTGAGAATCAAAGCTCTCTTCATTAGATATGGTGCCTGATGAAGAGAGCTTTGAGGCCGCAGTCACACGGCCCTTTAAAGCAGGAGGAACTGCTGTTTCCGCCAGCATTTAAAGGGACCGTTCACAATGGCCAGGACAACTCCCACGCCGAAGCGGGCTCAATCGCGGGTTCCTCCTGCATTTTCCGACCCCAGGAAAATCAACTATTTTCCCAGTGGTTGCGTGAGGAACCCGCGGTTGAGCCGATCTGGACAGCTGTCTCTCGCAATGATTGCGAGAGAGGGCTGTCCAGATTGTCCCTCCAGTTCCGCCCCTTTTGCACTTGGGCACTCAAGCACCCAAGTGCAAAAAGGGGGGGGAAACTTACCAGGCGGCCGGCGGGTCTTGGGGAAGGGTGCACCCAGCCTCCACCTCCGCTGCCCACCGCCTCCTCCGCTCACCTCCTCTGCCACTGCCCACCTCCTTCTCCGCCAACTGCCACCGTCAGGGTTGGGATGTGTAATCATCATAACCCGAAATAAAAAAAACCCCGGTCCCTTTAAATCCAGGAGCCCTCCCGGATTTAAGTGCCCATGTGACCATAGCCTCAAAATCTTATACCTGGTTAATCTTGTTGGTTTCTAAGATGCTACTGGACTTGAGTCTAGCTCCACTAGTTTAAAATAACTAATTGGGAGACATCATACTATATACTTAAAGCAGTGAAATTAATTCCCTCTAACCTGAATAAAAATTAAAGGTATATGGCAGTTTGCTAAATTGAGGGCCTGGCTTGATTTTCAGAGGAGCAGGTCTCTCTGTGGTTTCCGTAGGCTAAGTATACTACAGATGCTTCCGATTGATGACTCATAAATAAGAAATCTGATTTTGAGCCTGTAGAGGTAAATCCTTGCAGGTGAAATGCTTTATGGTGCTTGCTCTAAGATGTCCTTTGGAAATGGTATTCTGTCATCTGTGATGTACGCAACCCTTATTGTTTGGGTAGAAGAACTGCCTCATGGTTTAGATTATGCTTGAGACAGATGGCTCTTGTTAATTCATTAGCCTGGTCTGTGACCTTGAGTTATATGATGTCTAAAACCAAAAATATGGTGAAAGAATATAGTGGTCTCAGGCAAGGATAAGAATGGACAGGCAGGAAAAACAAACAAACATGGTTACAAAAGGATATTATGTACCAAGCCCTTAAATTGTCCTCAGAAAGTTGCATGCAGGGTTACGGGTTCTGCCCGCAATGCCAAATGTACATTTTTTATTGTTTTAGCTATAAGAGGTGCAAGCAATTGCAGGTTTCCAGAGCTGCCCTGAGCTTGCTTGCAGGGAGAGCGGGGTATAAATAAACTAAATAAATATAAATAAATACTATACATTGTCAAGAGTGGGACTGCAGTGGCTCAAGTGGTTAAATGCTGAACTGCAGACCAGAAGGTTGGTAGTTCAGCAGTTCGAGACCCGAGTGCTGCATGACGGAGTGAGCTCCCATCTCTGGTCCCAGCTCCTGCCAACCTAGCAGTTTGAAAGCAAGAAATTGCAAGTAGATAAATAGATACCACTGTGGTGGGGAGGTAACAGCGTTCCGTGTACCTCGTCATGCCAGACACATGACCACAGAAACGTCTTCGGACAGCACTGGCTCTTCGGCTCGGAAACGGAGATGAGCACCGTATCCCTAGATACGAATTTGACTGGCTTTTGAGCAAGGGAAACCTATACATTGTCAGGAGACTTAAGGGTAGGGTTACCAATGACATGGTGGAGCCTTGAGCGCTTTTGAAGTTACCGCTGATCTCCCCTAGAGGAAATGGCAACTCCAGAGGGCATACTTTATGACATCCCATCCCTGTTGAGCTCCATCTCCAAACTCTGCCCTCCCCAGGCACTGCCCCCAAGTTTCCAAGAATCTCCCAAGCCAGGGTTGGCAACTCTACTTAGGGGGCTCTATAAAATTTTCAGGGAGCAGGTATTGAATTATTTGGAAAGTTTTGTGACAGCTACAAGAGTTAAGAGGATATATGATTTGTGAATGCTAGACAGGAAAAGGAGTTGTGATCTGGCAGTATTTTTTAATTAAAAGCAGTAAGACTCATACGCTGGTTTCTGTTGTCATGGGAAGTTATATAAAGCATTACCTTGAAACGTTTCAGGTCAGAACTTTGCTGCTTTCCCACCCCCTGACTGACATTTTCAGCCCACTTGAATGACCTCATAAATGCATTCAGGAACAGAAGCTGTTCCATATGAACACTACCAGGGGAGTGCTGGGATTATTTTCTCTGGCCTGCCTGTTAGTCTTGGGAAATGCAGAACAATTTTTAGCCCTTGAAACCTCTCATCAGTGTCTTTGTGGTCAGTCATATAGGTGAACCAGAAATTAGGGAATAAGTACAGTCAAGAGATTTTGGTAAAAATGGCAGATTTAACTTGTATTTGTAAGAGCCAACTATTGGGGCTAGTGTGAGAAAGAAACAGTTGTAAATATGGTGTCAGTTGCAGGATCTTGACTGTTAAATTACAGTAGCAACAAAGCAAATATCCTTGAGGAAACTGACTTACTGGTATACTGTTAACAGTACTGAAGCATCAGTTGCCATTCAGTGATATCATAGTAAAAGAAGGGAAATGAAATGCAAGATAGAACAGTTACTGTAATGCTTGTAAGGAAACAGCAGTGTCTTGCCCTTTAAGACTTCAAGATGGGAGAGTGGAGTGAAATGAAGCTGTTTAAGAGATTGAAGTTTCTCAGGAGAAGCTGGGAAGGCTTTTGAGACTGCTGGCAGATAGCTCATGGAGTTTTTAAAAATTATTGTTTAGCAAATGAGAGTAGCAAGAACAACATTTCTGGTATATTAATTAATTATTTCCTGCACAGAATTGTGCCAAGAGGTGCTGAGCCACACCAACATTCCTCGGAGCCATAGCAGTTACGGTTCAGTTGAATGCTGTGTATAAGGTTGCCAACTCTGGGATGGGAAATTCCTGGATATTTGGGAGTGGAACGTGGGTTTAGGTAAGGGAGGGACCTCAGCGGAGATATAATGCCATATAGTCCACCCTCCAGAGGAACTGATCACTGTAGTCTGGAATTCTATTGTAATTCTGGGATACTTCCAAGCACCACAAGGAAGTTGGCAACCATAGCCACCCAGCTCCAAGTGCACTCTCTAACCATGCTGCCCTGGGCCATACAACTGATGTGGCTGGCTTAGGCGGGTTCCCTTCATCAATAGATACCTCAAAGTGCTCGCAAAGTTTTCCTGCCCATCTCATTTTAAAAAACAACCGCAATCTATTGAAAAGCTTAAAATAATTTTATTTAATTATTTTCAAATAAACAACCCTAACTCTGGTGTGAATTGCCTCCAGCAGAAATTTTGGAACAAGTTTATTCAGGTTATAACTTGAAAGCTGGCATTCCAAGCATGCTTATTATACACTGAAATATTGCTTGTATACACAACATCTGGTTTTATAAGGATAATGTCCCACTACTGTCACCCATATAATCAGCTTTGAAAGACTGATCATCTGATTTTATTTACTTCTTATTTGACAAAATTTGTTATTTTTAATTAATAGTCTATATAAATGTTACTTAAGCCAATTTAAGTAAAAGTGGGCTGACAGCTATATTTGTCAATGTCAGTGATTTTCAAGCATCCTTTGCATTGCAAACATAGGAAGCTGTCTTGCATGGATGGAGTCAGACTATTGCTGGTCTAGTTTGGTATTTTCTGACCTGCCAGTGGCTCTGTATTGTCTCTGGCAGAGAACGGTCTTCCCCAGTGCTTGCTCCCAAGTTCTCTGTTCTGGAGATGTATGGGGTAGAGCCTGGAATGAAAAGGAAGTAGCTCACTATGAGGAAACAGTTGCCCCATGGAATCATTGAAAATTGTTTCCATGTATTACCTAGTAATAGGTAAGTTGTCCTTAAGTCCCGCTAATGTCACAATTAATTACTGACTCTAATTTCTTTTTAAAAAAATGAAAGCCATTCTGAGGGAAGAACCAGAGCAAGTGGGGTGGGAGAGATTAGGATATAAATATATTTAAAACATTCTGAGTTGACCTACTTTAGTGTTCATGGGAAATTCTTTGTTGACTCCCTAGTAAAGATTGGTAACGTAAAAACTCTAAACATGTATGGCCTTTTCTAATAATAAGCTCTATTACACATCTCTCAGTTAATACCTGTTTGGATCAGCATGCCTGTGAAGTTTCACATTTTCTTTTTTAAAAACATTTCTTGCTTTTTAATATTGTTAAATGTTCAGAGCTGTTGCATAACTAGCTTAACGAAAGTCTACCATATACTTGGTTCTTCTCTAGTTGACTAAGAGCAAAAGCTGTCAATGTGTTATAATACCCTTTTGTTATAATTTTGGTACTGCAATTGACCAAAATGAGATGGCAGTATTGCAATTTTATCCATGTCCCTCTACACATTCCTGAGAAGGTCTAGATAGTCACCCTGGGAGGACTAAGATGCTTCTTTGTGATCCTACCCTTGCATGCGTCTAGGTTGGACTAGGGCTCAGAATGCTGATCTGTTCCCTCCAAAGACATGCACCAGTGAGAAATTGTCCTTGTTCTTGCATTCCCACCCCTTTCTTTCCTGCATCATTCCAGTGCCCAGTTCATTGTTAGGACAATTGTGCAGGAGAATTACCTGGTGGATTATATCCAGAATGAGTAAAATTTCAAATACTGTGTTCCCAGTGACTTTGTACTGAGAGCTGTGGCGAAGGAGCAGCTCTTATGTGACTTCATTGCAGATGCCTATGGGGGCAGGCTTCAAGCATAAGAATCACTACAAACACCTTAAGCCATTATTCAAAGCAAACAGAACATCGCAGACTCTTTGAAATAATACACACACACAGTGTTTGGTATTATTCTGGTACTGGGATACCACCATACCACAAGTATTACAGAAATTACTTGGAAATTCAATGCTTGAAGTATACACAAAAAAGAATAAAAAACAAAAGACCATATCCATTATCCACATTCACTCTTCTCTTGTGATATGCAGTAGATATTTGTAGTCTCCCCCTTCAACTGTCTTTGTATGCAGTTTCATTTCACCTAGTAAATTCACCATGTGAACAGAACGGCAGATTCATTGCTCAAATTAAGTGTGATTCCACAATAATGCTATCCAGCATCAGATTGCACATATAGGTTCACATGAATTATGGCAACAGTCTTCCCCGTTGCGCTTAGGTGGGGATATATATCACTTTCATCCACAAATATAATGTAAAGTAACATTCCTTATTCATTCATATACGTTTGCCAGGGTTTCCCTCAACTGTATAATAAACAAACCGCTGCCATCATCCAACAATTGTCAGACAATGTTGTGGGGTTATGTAATAGATGTATAAATATCACAATGAGTCGGGCTACTGAGCCTTACAGATTAGCAGATGCAAAACAGGAGGAGCAGTATTATTTCCAGTGTAGGATTAATACATTGGATGCAGATTCATTTAAAAGACAGCGTACTCAGATGCATGTAAAAGGTTCAGAGCCAATACAATCCTAGTCTCTAATCTGGTCTGAGCCACTGATATTTGTGATGTGACCTAGCATAAACCCCTTGACCTCCTCCTGGCTCAGCTGATGCAGCCACAAAATAGCACAAAGGCAGCTTCTTTTATTTAACGAATAAGAATTGTATCAGAGGCCAGGATCTGAATAACCACAGAATCTGTTAACATGCACTCATGGACGATTTGGAGAAGTCCCCAGTATGTTGAACAAAATCAAAGTCTTGCTGGGTATGCCTGAGCATCTCATTGGATTTCTGCCTGTATGACCAAAAAGTGCACTCCCACTTTTATAACGAAACTGAAGGTACATAATTTTGAAGCCCAAGAGTTTTTAGACAGCAGACTTCTACTTTCTAATGTCAAATTATCCTGACACCATAATGTACCATTTATCTAGCTGTGCACAATTATGAAATAGGCTTTGTATAGCTGAATAAATTGGGAGCTCAATCTAAAACTCTTCTGGGGATATTTTTACCTTGTATCATAAAAAAGCTGACAGAGTTAAAATTAGTGAGCTTCTCACACTCTGGAATTTATGTTATGTACAGAGGGAAAAGAAAAAAGGCCACTGTTGACCTCATCCTGATTAAGGGTATTGGGAGCAAGAAAGGGACCCAGAATCCCTATCTCTTATTAAATCACTGTGCAGTACACAACAGTCACAGTACATTTTCAGGTGTCTTAATAATCACTACGAATTCTCCCCCACTTCAGTTACTATGTATTACTATTGTTTACAAGTAATGCTTTCCCCATATTAAATGTTATCACATCTCTTCCAGCCAGTGCAGGAGAGGACAGTCAGTTTTCTATCCTAGATACTGACCCAAACTTTTCATTTTAGTTAACTGCGGAGGAATCCTTTCCAGGTTTCATATTCTACAAGGAAAGACTTTTGTTAACCAAATAGGCCTAGTCCATTTTATCTGTTCTCCTTTAAATAGTGTCAAATTACACTTTCCTGGTCCCATCCACTTGTCCTAGGCTCTGCACAGCAGAGTTCTTGCCTGTGCTTTTTAAGGTCTCAGCTGTGAGAAGGGGAAGGCATTCAAGGTTCATTCTTATCTTCCTCCCCCTTCCACTGGCTGGCTCCTCCATTACTTTAAGCTAAGTCCAGTCTCCCTTCATTGGTCTTTTCCTGACTTTTAAAGGCCAGCCTGAAGAGGAGGTGAGTTCACCCACATCTTTCTGGCTCTCAAAGGAGGGTGGGCTTTCAGTCAAGAACTGGAGAGCTAAATGATTGGTAGCTCATACTTCCCTATTTAACCCGTCTTCCCTGTTTTAACTCCATAATTGCCTTCTTGATCCCTGTCACTCTGCTAGGCCATGTCTGTGTTGTTGGGTTGGGCGACTCCATATTTTATATTAAAGCTGAGAAATTAAGATCAGGCTATAGGCAAATTGATAAGCTGACCCACAGGGAGTAGCCAGGTTCTTGTAAGAGCTCAGACACACCATGACAATGACTCGAGTCTTTGGCTTCCTAAGGACTCATCAGAATTCCAGCCATGATTAACAATCAAGGTTTACAGGACAATATTCTATGGCCATTCAAGAATTTTCCTTACAATGCAGACTTCTTCTGAAGCCTAATCCTAAGTGAAGACAGGTCCATCATCCAGCCCTGGCCTTTTGTTAACAGGGATTAATCAGCAGAACAAAGTTTGAGTTCAGTGGCACCTTTAAGACCAACAGAGTTTTATTCAAGGTATAAGCTTTTGTGTGCATGCACACTTCAATCATCCTGCCAAGATCCATCCTGCCTCAATACTCCATCTGCTACACATCCTTGTCCTCTCCTTTCTCATTACCTTTTTCAAAATCTGTCAGCAGGAGTGAGGATTCTGACTCTATCCCAATGGTAAGAAGATTCCTAGAGTTTCTTCAATAAGCACCCCAAATTCCCCCAGTCAGACTTCTGAAAATTTCCTCCAGTGATAGAGAAGATCTAAAAACACCCACAACAGGACTGAGGTAGGATAGCCCTAACAGTAAATGCCCAGGAAAAATAGGATAAAAGGCAAATGGCATAAGCAAATGGGATTTAGTTCTGACTGATTTCACACAAGCTGCTGCTCCACCCCCACTCTTCCCCTTTCCCTTGATTGCACACGTCAATTTCCCATTATGTGCTCCGTGGCCGCATTTTGACACGCAGCTTCGCCCGATTTCCTCTGTGTCTTCGTGATCCTATTTTCTGAGGATCTAGAAGACACAGAGGAGAGCAGGTGAAGCTGCGGGTCAAAATGTGGCCGCAGAGCACATAATGGGAAATTGACTTGTGCAATCAAGGGAAAGAGAAGAGTGGGGGTGGAGCAGCGGCTTGTGTAAAATTGGTCCCAGTCTCAGATTGTTCCTCCACCACTACAGGATATGACTTAGTGGTTATAAAAGTTCAGCCTGATCCTCAAGATTGCTCTTCTACTGCTGAAATCACTAGACCCAGACCCTTTCTTTTTACCTGGACCCTCACTACTTTGGATCTTCCTTAACTGCACTGAGACTGCTGGATTAGGCAATATGTGAATCTTTCAGTTTTGCTTTTTTTAATCTGCTTCCCCTTCATTCCCAGTCCTAGGCTCCTTGCTCACTGAATATATCCCTTCCCTTCCTCTGCTGTAAGTGTCACTCAGAAAGTAAAGGCTCAACCTTCACCCTCTGACCTTCTGCCCCCCTCTTTTGTAGATGCTGGGGTGCTCATACCAAACAATGAGGGTGGGGTCTGATTTTGGACTAGGCCAAGAAAAGGCATATCTAGCATAACTGGGACAGTTTCCACTGTGGATCATCTGATTTACTTATTGAGTCCAGTGGCACCTTTAAGACCAACAAGGTTTTGTTCACAGTACAAGCTTATACCATGAATAAAACCTTGTTGGTCTTAACGGTGCCACTGGACTCAAACTTTGTTCTGCTGCTTCAGGCCAACACAGTTACCCCACCTGATTTACTTATCGTCATTTATATCACAAATGCTTCTGTAATTCTATAGGCAATCTAGTTCCCCAGTTTGCCTGCATTTTCCTGTTTGTCTTTCTGTTATTTTTATGTTCGTTAAAGATTAAAACTAGGGTAGCCCTCCAGGTGGTGGCTGGAGATCTCCCACTGTTCCAGCTGATCTCTAGGCAACAGAGATCAGTTCACCTGGAGAAAGTGGCCACTGTGGATGGTAGACTCTGTGGCATTATACTCTGTTGAATTCCCTCCTCTCCCCTAATCCCACCCTCCTCAGGCTCCATCTCCAAATCTCCAGGTATTTCCCAACCCAGAACTGGTAACCCTAATTAAAACTGAAGTACTGTCTCTTACTGTCTGCTATTTCAAATCCTTACCAGAGATGTTAACCCAGTTTGTGTGTGTTCTAGCACAGACTGAAGATCCTTCGACCTAGGAATTTGGAGGTGCACTTGTGAAAGCAGATTCATGTGTACCCCCAGAGTTCCAGGTAACAACAAAAAGCAAAGAGAGTTGATCCAGATGCATTCTGGGTTTTATGTCCCAAGGAAACATATGGAGAGGATGTGAAAAGTTCAAGTCCTGTGGTTGTCCAAGTGTTTCACAGTGTGCATCCCTTGGAGCTCCTATGGCTAATAATTCTCTCCCTCTACCCCCTACCCAGAAGCAGTCTCTTCCAGCTAGATGCCTTCAATATCACTGTCCAGAACACTTTACTAAAACCATTATTTAAAAACACTAATTTCCCACACTGTCTTAAATATTCTTAAAGCTGCCATAAACATGAGAAAGGCACTGCTGGATTCCCCTGACAGTCTATCCTGTTTCCCACAGAGGACAACTGGATGCCTCAGGCAAGGCCACAAACCAGGTACGAAGGTAGCAGCTGCTGTTGGATATTGGTTGATAAATACCATTAACTGATAGATGGAGGTAAACTGCCTCTGAACAAGAAGTTTCCATTCAGCACGATGATGGGCTAATAGCACTGACTTATTCTTCATGAATTTATCTAGTCATGTTTTATAGACACCTAAGCTGGTGCTGTTACATCTGGTAGCACCAGATTCATTCAGGGAATTATCCACTGTATGAGTAAATGCTTCCCTTTGTCCTGAATTTATTATCTATCAACTTCACTGCATGATCCTGATTTCTAGTATTATGGGGAGAGGGAGATAGTTTATAGCTTTATAGTAACATTGTTTTATAAACCTGTCATGTTCCCCCTTATTCACCTGTTTTCTAATCAAGAACCACTCAAAATTTTCTCATATGGAAGGTACTCCAGCTTCTCGATCATTTTATTGACCTTTTCTGTAGGTTTTTTTATTCTATAATATACTTTTTGAGATGGGGACAGCAGAAGTATACACAGCATTCCAAATGTGGCCACAGCAAAGATGTCCATTTTGTTTTGAACTCCTTTCCTAATCATTCCTGTCATAGAATTTGACCTATCTAAAATGACCCCAATCTCTATTCTGGTTAGTTACTACCTGTTCAGATCCCATCAGTACATGTGGAGTTAGAACTTTTTTACCCATTGTGCATCCTTTTAACTTACATTGAACCTCATTTGCCATTTTGGTGCCCATGCAGCTAGTTTGGAGAGATCCTTTTCATACTTTTCAGTCAGCATAGGTATATTCACTATCCTTAATAATTTGATATCATCAGCCAGTTTAGTCATGTTCCTGTTCATCCCTGATTCCTGATGACTGCAATAAAACCCATCCCAACACATATCCATGAAATAGCATCCCACTGCTCTATTGTGAGAAAGATCAGTTTACACGTAACTTCTGCTTTCTGCTATTTAACCACTTTCTAATCCATAAGAGGATCAGTCTTTTTTCCTTTGCCTTCTTTTTACTCAATAGCCTTTGGGGAGTTTTTTGGAAGTCCAATTACATAATGTCGATTGGATTTTTTAAATCCATATACTAATTAAAGAAACCCCATAAGTTGGTAAGCCAGACCTGTATGTTGAAGAAGCCATGCTGACAATTTTCTCAGGAAGGTCTGCTGTTGTGTATGCTTGGTAGCTGTGTCTCTAATAATGCTTTCTGTCAGTTTACCCAAAACAGACATTAGTCTGACTGGCCTATAATTTCCTGGCTCTCACCCCCAATCCCTTTTCAGAGATTAGATTTGATGCCTTGCAATCTTAGAGCAACGCTGGTTTTAGATTAAAATTGCAATTTTTAAAAAGATGTACCAACTTTCATTTTTGAATTGTTTAAGAACCCTAGGTGAATGACATCCATAACTGATGACTTGCTACTTTTTAATTTGCCAGTTAGCATTATAATATTATTTCTTGTCATCTGTGTTCTTTAGATATTTCCCCTAAAAACAGGAGTTCTGGCTTTGGTATCTATCCAACATCATCCACAATCAAGACCAATGCAAAACATCCGTTCTGCTTTCTGCATTCTTTCTCACTTCCTACATCATTCCCTACAAACCTTCCTTGTGTAATGGTCCAATAGCTCCCCCCTCCCCAGCTGGTTTTTAGCTTTTGTATATTTAAACAAATTCTTATCATTTTTTAAAAAATTTTTACCAAGATATTCTTCAAATTTGATTGCCATCCTCAACTTGCATTTTCTTTTGCCAGAATTTGCACTCCTCATTTTCTTCTTTTGGACAAGTCATCTACTTTTTAAAAAGAGGCTTTTGTCTTTCTTGACTGCTCATTAGTCATGCTTGCATCTTCGTATACTTGATGATACCTCTCCTTATCTGTAGCAAACATTCTATCCAAGTTTCAGTTACTCTGGACTTGAATTTCCATGAGGGAAAAAAAGTGGAGAAGGAGGAGGGGAAGTGATGAGAGTGGGGTGGGGGCAGAGGGAAATGTGTGAAACGCATTTTTGGTGCTCCTGCTCTCTGTTCACTGCTGCTATTACTGACAAAGTTCTCAAAGCAAGTTACAAAAAAAGAAATATTAACAGTAATTAGTTACTGTTCTTAACTTCTGATGGAATAACTGTCTTGTTGAATGGGTCTGCCTTCCTGACTCTTTTTGGAGGCGGTTGAACCCAGAGGAAGTGCCTATAGTCTTCTCAGTATGCTGAGATGGAATGGCTATTAAATGCAGACATATGATTGACAGCCAAACTGTACAGGTTGAGAGCTCTCACCAAGTAATCCGCTTCAGGATGGATTATGGAAGATACATGATGTTCTTGGCATGATCCACATGATAAATATTATGACCACTGTGGACAGGCTGATACTGGAATCCTGCCCTATAGTTAGTCTATTATGTGCACCACCAAACCTTAAATTAAGCTGTCCTAATATTCTGGCAGAATTATCAATAACTAATATTCAAGAAAAAGTCTGCAGAACTGTTAATGGAAATCTGCCAGTAGAAGCAGATCATACTAATATTCCAATATCTGCATTGTCAACCTGAAACTCTCAGGTGCAATTTAAAGACTGTTTTAGCTCCATGAACCCTGAAGGTAGCAACAAACTTCTTAACATTTTATTTTAGGCCTGCTTTGCATTGTGTTTTTCTGCTTTGCTTTTTAAGATGATATTGGTCACCAAAACATTACGTGAAGTTGAGTACAACATGAAAAACTGTAGGAAACTGAAATTCCTAATCCTTGCTAATGCTAAACATAGAGAACATAATATTTAATTTTTCCTAACTGCACTTGGGATGGAAGGTAGCATGGTATAGCCTAATATTTTGGAAGCTAAGCAGGGTTGGTACTTGGAAGGTAAACCACCAAGGAAGACTGCAGAGCAGGTGGGATAGCTGAGCACATGGGATAGCTGGTAGCGGGAGGGTGAGGTGCAGTTCCATTTTCCTTAAAACATCCATCCAGGGGCGCCTCTCCTGTTCTATTACTATGGGAAGATAACAGAGCAGCTTTTTTGTACACCCCCTCCTTATCTCCATCCCTTGAGAGCATGTGCCAAGAACTATAGTCATTAGGTAGGTAAAGGGATATCTGGGTATTCACAGATAGTGAGCAGGAGGCTGAGGTTATCAGTATTGTTGGAGGGATAAAGCCATTCTCAATACTCTTGCTAGAAACCTAGCAGTCTGCTTTCACTCTGCATAAATGTGGGTCAATGTGGGATGGTTCAGTAGAACAGAATCTGATTACCTAAGTGTGGAGATGGGGGCGGGGAGGGGGGAATCTAAAAAATCCTTTCAGTGAAATTTAATGAAGTCTCTATTTACTGTGTTTAGATCAGGACTAACACAAAAGTATGGGTTTAGAATTCAAAACAAATAAATTGTAATAAGCTTTCATTTGACATTTAGTAGAATGCTACATGTATCTGCATTCAGTTGTCATAAACTTTTCTTGATCATGTTCAAAGAGTGTTCAGTTCTTAATGGAAAGCCTGCTGTAATACAGTAAATACGTTATTAAATATTTTGCCTTGGTGATTTTGAGAAATGTGTATTGGTAGACTCCAAGGAATAGGTATTTTTTGTGTTTTAGTGTTTACTTTAAATTAGTAAAATGCCATGTATCCTTTTAGGAGCAATCATTGCAGATATCCCCTCAAAATGGTTGTGCCAGCTTAAATTTTATACCTCAGATACTTTTAACACATAAAATAAGTAATTTTTTATTTGTTGTGGGCAGAATGATTTGAAATACATGGATCTTTTAATTTTTTTCCTCATAGCTCCTCATTAAGAAGTGTATCATCTGGATCCTCAAGACCTTCCAAAGTATGTTTGGTGTGTGGGGATGAAGCATCTGGATGCCATTATGGAGTAGTTACTTGCGGCAGCTGTAAAGTATTCTTCAAGAGAGCAGTGGAAGGTAAATCTTCATGTGGGTCCTTATTTTATATTCTTTTTTACATAGTTATATAGTACTTTCATTGCATGCTTCATAGTGCCTTCAGCGTGAAAAAATTATTGCATGATTGAAAAGGTATATGCAACCCTAGCTTTATCTGGGGAACACCTGGTCATGTTGTATGCCTTTTAGCTTTAATATTAAGTCACTTCCACCAGTTATTTTAAATCCTGATTTGTTTCTTCTGTTAGTCATACAAGTAAATAATTTTCTTTAGCCACAAATAAACATGCCCAAACCTTTCATGAACTGGAGGGGAATTCTGGTTAGAGACAAGCAGATGAAGCATCCAACTGTGCTTCAGAAATCCATAAATAATAACATGTGGCTGAAAGCTGATTTATGCATGATAGTTATACAGTCATGAAACCCACCCTTTTAAGATTTATAAGCATATGTGCTTACTTTTTTTTAAAAAAAGGCGATCACTTGAAGAGGACTGTGTTTTTCATTCATTCAAGCCTGGATTTCAAGTGCCTGAAAATAAGTGATTACAAGCTACTCAAACACTGAGAGACAATAAGGCATTTGAAACACAACCACTGTAAGCCACATACCTCTAGCTTAATGTCCCCATTTGAAAACAATCTGTAGTCTATATTCCCTGCTTTTCTGAAGTAGTCCATGTCCCACCTCTGTTTGGCAGTCCAGGATCTTTATCCTGACCATTTCCATGACTATTCAGTCATCCCATATGTCCTTCCTTGTTCTTGATCTCAGTCACACTCCTTTTGCAATCTTGCATCCCCCACTACACCCCCCTCTGTACACAAGCATTCCTCTCACCCCCAGTGAGACCTGATTATAGAAGTGGAGAGGGGCAAACTAAATGGGCAGTTCTGCACACTTTAGATGGTGACTGCACTTGCAGTGAGCTTAATAGGTTTCCATTATGAGTGAATCTTCAGCTGGCTATCATGAATGGTAATGCAGAGATGGCTACTCCTAAAGAGCGATGTGTGGTTTTGCTGGTGTAGATGTCTAAGTGGAAGTGGGGAGGAGGGTGATGAAGGTTATATAAGAGCTGCAACAGTGGCCACCAGCGAAGTTACGCATTTCAGTGAAAAATACAAGAGGAACTACACACAAATCTGTAGTTCTTGGGTTTTTCCCATTGATTGGGGCGACAGAATGAGTTTCAGTTCTGTTCTGTTTCATATTTGTGTGCAGTTGATCTTATAAAGTTTACACTAAGCAATGTTATTTTTTTTAAATATTTATATTGTACTCTCTGTTAAAAATACCTGAGTCACTCAAACAAAATGAAGAAAGAATCAAAGTTTTGTAAGTGTACTTACACTAAAATATTACTGAAGGTATGTGACTGCAAACAGCAACCTTGTACTGTGAAAGTGCCATCCTAAGCAGAGTTACACCTTTCTAAGCCCATCAACATCATGTGTTCACTTCACTGACTGTTGACCGGGGGGCGGGGTGCCTGTAACAATGACATTAAACAACATATTTTATTTTACTGGAGGTGATAAGAGGTGATAAATAAGAATGGCTGCTGCTTTTGGCTTCTGCTTTTGATGGCAGCTTTATGACTTCTGCCCTTTTAATGGCTTGGTTCAAATATCATTCCCTGGTTAAGCAACCTTGATTATTGTTTGGTGTGAGGCTTTAATTTTTTTATTTATTTATTTTATTTTTCAATTTATACCCCGCCCTTCCCGCGAACGGGCTCAATTGACAAAGTGTTTTTTGTAATCATCCAGCAAAATGAAATAAATATAATGTTCTGAAGTATTCTAGCTAGGCTTTGGAGTGACATTTGAACTTAAAAACCACAATTATAGCCATCACTCCCATCTCTATAATGTAGCAGTGTCTAGGGGTTGGGTGAATTTGTGAAGCTGACTACTGAGAAAATGAAAGACAGGCAGTTTTAATCCAAATTTTTAACAGCTGTACATTTGAAGCTGAACCATGGTTTGTTTAGATGTGATGTCTGAATTGAAACCATGGGTGCATTTGTGCATGAAATGTCTCTCCATGGGTCAAAGGGGCAGCAAAAGCTCACTTTTCATTTTGACTTCAGGACTTTGAACTAACCACAACCAGAAAGCCGTTTTATTTAATTGTTGCTTTTTGTAGACTCACCCTACACTACACTTGGTGAATTGCTCCCCGAAGACCCCATAATGCTATTTAGCGTATCTTTGATCTAGCTCTTAAGGAGATGGTGCTTATATATGAAGATTAAAATGATTTATAACACAAAATCACGTTACAGTACAGTCTTATGAGGTCATGAGGTATGAAGAAAGCATTGAATTATGCATTCTGTCCCAAAGTTCGGATTGTGTAATGACTGGGAAATAAATTTTAAAATATAAACATTTGCATACTGTTTTTAAAAAAATTGTTCTTCTCAGTTCTCAAAAGATGGATTTCAGAAGGCTTATTGGATCTGCCTTTGTTTTATTGCATTCTGGCATGTATTATTTTTGCCTGCATCATCTATTAGCACAACTTTTACGTTATGCTTCCCCCTGTTCTACTATTAATTCAACACCAATAGAAACAGTAATTTTCCATTAGAGACTGCAGTTTCTTTAATTTCTTTGCTTAAAGCCAGTGTCCCCTTGAAATTCAGCACTGTTTAATCAGATGTCTTCAGATACTTTCCTCCATCCGAATATTTCACAATTGTGGCAAAATGACATAATCTGTAGTAATGGAGTGACACAAGTATAAATAAGATCACAAATAGATCAATGTATTATCAATATAATGTCATACTGCTATTGACTGTTACTCATCTGTAGACTTTAAACTTTTCTCTCTGGCAATATTGCAAAGCAGTATTCTGCTGTTTCCTGCTCTCATAAAATGAGAATGTTGCCATGGTCAGTGATTGTGCTAAGGATGCAGCAGGAATAGAGAATCTCAACTGCTCACATTCATCCATTGTCTCCTCCTGTTTATTACTTGTTTCTTCCACTGTCAAAAATTAGACTTCTAAGCTCATAAAGTATCTCTATTTTTTGCTTATATCACTCTGTAAAGTGTCATATAGGTTGTTAGTGCTATATAAATAATAATTATGGTAGAATTCAACAGGAAGCAGTTTGAGACTCTGCATTTTAATAAAGCTGAGATATTAATTAAAGGCAAGGCATTTTACAACAGATCATTTATAGGTTGTTGGTAATGAAGTGCTTGGTTGTTGCTATGGTCTTGTGTGAACTGCATAGCAAATAGCACAATGAAATTGAAAGCCTAGAAGAAGGTGTTAGATGGAAAAGGCTTAGTCTCTTGTTGTGTTTCAGGAAAGAAAGTCCCTAGCTGACACACAATCCCTCAGTTTTAAAATGGGTGAGAAGTGAATTATAGCTTTAGCGGATTCGGATCCATGAGTAGTTACAAATGGAAACTGCTAATGACAGGGAAAAGGGATTAAAATTGATGCATTTGCAGCAAGGAAAAGTTAAGAACTTCAGATTTTCTAATGATATGCAGAAATCAGCTTCTCAGATTTTTCTCTCTCTAAGTTTTTCTGGTGTTCCTTAAGTCAGTATGTATATATGGTTTGGGGTTTTTTACAGAATGCAAGAGGCACAAACCCACTGTACATGTAAAACTGGATCTCAGTTTTTGTTTTACAACTGAACCATGATGTGTTTACTAAGATCTTAACTAGTTATGTGGATGATTAAGGAATACTGTTTGTAGAACTGCACAGGGACACAATCTAGGACACTGACCATTAATCTTAATCAACTTTTGATTTTGCTGCAAATAAAATGGTGTAGGGTCCACCTGACACTCTTCCCCCAGTCCTTTTAATAGTCCATATGTTTTACTTTTAGGATGTTGACTAGTCTGTATTAGACATGCATACAAATATGCTCACTGAGGAGCCATTTGTAGATGAACCATACTGGCAATTTGCAGTGCGATCATGTACAATGTTACTTCATTCTAAACCCATAAAAAGCAATGGTTTTATACTGGAGCAACCCTGCAGAAGACTGCAACAGAGGCCAAAAGGAAAAGAAGATTCTGGGACCACTGCAGCCTTTGTCTACAAATTTGAAAACTCAACAGACAAAAACTTTTAACAAAGAAAACCAGTTTTAGATAAGTCATGTTTTCTGCATTTCATGTTTCTCCTAAATGTAATTTGAAGCATGCAGTCAAGTACTCAATCATTTATTCTCTGCCACCTAGATCCAGAAATAATACTTCTTTTAGTCTGTGCACCATGTAATGCATGCAAATACTATGCGTACAAATGCCAGCTGAAATTGTGAAATTGATAGGTGCTTATTTGCTCTGATATTGTGTCATTATAATGATATACTAATGGGATAAATTAATAACAGCACTCATTGTTTAGTGTGCACTAGCATGTAAAATCAAAAACTAATGAAGGCCAACACTGTTAGAAAGTAATAATCTTACTCTTGCAATTATAAAACAGAATAGACCGACAGTGAACAGTTTTCTGTAGAATCAAGTGCAGAAACTTTACAGGCGGATATTGCAGAGGATATTTTTCATTTTTTTCATGGGGCACCTAGTAAGTGATGATGTGCTCCATAGTTTGTAGTGCAACCAGGAAAAAAAATCAATGTTTTCCATCCTCACACTGATTACAAGTACACAAAGGTTTTCATCCTGAATAAAAGCGCTATGCACCAATCAATCAGAAGACATTGTAGTGTCCCCTTTTATTTATTGACCACATTTATTCTTTCACTGAGTGCTGAAGATGACGTAGTCCTAATTTTGAGGAAAAAAATCAAATTAGACATTTGATTATTCATTTTTACAGGTTTCTTTTCATAAACTTGAAAAGAAAACTTTAGAAATGTTGGGCAAAAGTTCACAGCTTGGGAGTGTTGCTTGACACAACAGTCACCTTAGAAAACTAGTTATCTGCAGTGGCTCGGAGATCTTTTTCTCAGTTTCAGCTGGTGCATCAGCTGTTTCCTGGTTTAGTCAGATATAGCCACAATTATCCAGGCTTTAGTTACATCTGGACTGGATTGTTGCAATGCACTCTGGTTGGGGCTACCTTTAAAGAGTGTTTGGAAGCTGAAGTTAGTGTGGAATGCTGCAGCTAGACTGCTGGTTGGGGCCAGTTACTTGGGGAACATGTGACCTGAATCCTACAGCAGTTACACTGGCTATCAAGCCGCTCCTGAGCACAGTTCGGGATGTTGGTTTTCTCCATTAAAGCCTTATGTGGATTGGAACCAGGGAATCTGGTCTTCTCCCATATATTCCTGCCTGGGAATTGAGATTACAGGGAGATGCCCTGACTGTCCCACCAGCAAAGAAGCTCATCTGGTGGCTGCACGATTATGGAACAACCTCCTCAGGGAAGTGCACCTGGCCCCCTAACTTTCAATCTTTAGGAGACAGTTGAAGACAATTTTATTTATCACTTCATTTTACTAATTTAGTTTTTTTGTTTAATTGTCTAATTGAGATTTTAAATTGTGGTCTTTTATGTATTTTTATAAATGTGGTTTTAGTTACACTGTAGTCACCTGGAGTTCTGCAAGGGAGAAAGACAATTAAGTATCCCTTTCATTCCGTTTCTGTGATGGTTTCCAACAAAAGGAGCAGCTTTTCATAGTTTTACAATATTTCTTTTAATCTTGGCCATATTTTATCAAGGATGGGTTTTATAGTAATAGTATTTTAAAACTTAATCATATGTTCAAATAGAGTCATCACTATATATTTATATCTGTACATGGTCATGTTTTGCTTATTTTTCTGTCCACATTTTTGGCCGTGTTTAGAATTATATATAACAATCAGGAACGCACAGGTAACTTGCAGCCATTCCACCACCCCCACCCCCATTTCTTCCTCCCATCTCCTCTGAGCTTTTAATCTCAGTTTCTCTTTTTCCCCTTCCTTTACCCCTCCTCTCATTTTTCTCCATCTCTCCCTTCTCTATGACTAGTCTCACTCTGTCTTTCTCTCTCCCCCATGCCTACTGTCACTGTCTCTTTCTTCTTCCTTTCATGCCTACTGTCACTGTTTCTTTCTTCTTCCCCAATGCCTTCTCTCACTTTCTCTCAGTTTTTTCTCCCTCTCCTTGGCCTACTCTATGTGTCTTTCTGCCTCCCCATACCTAATGTCACCAGTGTTCCCTCTAAGCTGAGTTACTGTAAGCTAGTTTACAGTTTTTTAGCCTCTGGCTCACACATTTTTGTCTTAGTTCAGGAAGGATGGCTCCAGGGCAAACTGATGTATGCAGTAGCCAAAATGCTCACACACAGCTTTAATTCCAGTAGTTCGCAAAGTAGAATTTTTCTCACAAGACTCCACAGCTTAGAGGGAGCATTGACTATCACTCACTCAGTTTCTCTCTCTTTCTCCCTCTCCCCATGCATACTGTCACTCTTTAGCACCCACTTCTCTTTCTCTGTCCCCCTGCCACTATCTCCCCCCCCCCACTAATCATTTACTTGGAATCCCATCCACCAGCATTGCCACTGCTCTTGTCTGATGGGGCGGCTGGAAGAGGGATACAGCTGGTAATTTGGCAGGAGGTAGTGGCTGGTTATGCAGTTATGCTCTTCTTCTGGTGGCATGGCAAGCAGTGGTTCCTCCTCCTCTGCCTGCTGTGCCACCTGTGGCTCCTTCTTATCTGCACATTTTCACTGTCTCAGAGGCTGCTGAGGAGAAGCAGCAATGGTGGGGCTGGTGATGGCAGTGGTTCCTCTTCCTCTGCACATACAGCACCACCTGCCCCCCCACATGCATTGTTGATTCCTTACTGCCTCAGAGGCTGCTGGGGAGGAGCAGAGATGATAGGGCTGGCGGTGTCAGTTTTGCACTAATGCAGAGAAGGGTTTTTTTTCGGGAGGCAGCCAAGTTTGCTGCAATTTTTTTGTGAAACTGAGATAGTCCAAATTTAGATATTTGCATTTGGGGGGGAGCACACTGCACTATTGGATATATAGATTATAGTTTCTTTCTCTTACTATAGTCTTTTGTTCTAGCCTTCAAATTAGAAAATTAAGCTCTCCTGCTCACTGCATTTTTGCTTCAGGAAAGCATTCAGTTGTTAAAATTGTGTCTGTCAGACAGATGCAGGTGGGTAGCTGTGTTGGTCTGAAGCAACAGAACAAAGTCTGAGTCCAGTGGCACCTTTAAGGCCAACAAAGTTTAATTCTGGGTATAAGCTGTCTTGTGCATGCACACTGAAGAAGTGTCTGTCAAACAGTTATTAAAGGCACTGGAGCACAATCCCTCCACAAAATTGGCAGCGCCACTGTCCCTTAATGATGCATGCACTCAGACAAAAATATGACTGGCAGATGACATCAGGGTTAATCATCTGGTTAAATTTATTGTTATAAGTTAACTAATGCACATTTGGAAGTGTCAGAAGCCTGAATTTGGCCTTGTGCCCTACTGTGTTTGTATAGTTGGTATTAATCATTATACTCATTATGAAAGTTAACTACCCACTTCCCAGCAATAGTAAAAACAGAGGTCATCAGTCTTATGTCAAACCAAAGAAAGGATCTTTTGCACATTGTCTTAATCATTAGCTTGACTTGTGCAACTCCTATTTTCCTAATTTTCTCTGCTAGGAACATACTTTATCTTCTTTTCGCCGTATATCCTGTGTATGGTTAATTTTTAAATGTCATCTTTATTACTGTCTAACCCATGTTGCAGTCATCATAAACATGAAATAAAGTAAAAACAATTCATAAGGCTTAAGGGTGCAACTCTGTTTAGGATTGTATAACTGAATTTAGAGCAAGTGCATGTGCTGAGAAGTGGCTGCAGCTATAATTCGTCAAGGTGGTTTTCTGACACAAAGCAAATTTTAATGCGATCCAGTTATTTTGATACTTTTTTAATATTTTCAGTTTTAGTACATGGTATATGAGCAAAGTATGGTACAGCAGTACAGAATCTCAATTTGAGCTATCTCAGTTTCACTAAAAAATTGCAGCTAACTTTTAAACAGAAAAAGAACATTGTCAGTCAAACATCAAGACCCACAAATTACTCTAAGAACACGAGATATACACTGTTTGTTTAAAGGCTTTGATTTAAGGTAATTGTCAATCTTCTGTTTAACTACCGTGAACATGATATACAGATATTTTTTTCCAGTATGAAAGAAATTAAAAAACATTGTGGGAGTTGTTTTAAAAAGTAGATTTGGCAGCACTGTTATTATACAGGAGATCAACAGGAATAATATGTATTTTTAAATTCATGAAAACATTAAATCTGAAACTAAAAAAATGCACTGTTTGATAGATTTGCCAGATTGGATCAGCCCAGCAGGAGGGGAGGGGAGGGGCTTACCGGAAGTGGGGGGAGTGCGCGATGCATGTGCTATGTAGTGATGTTTTGTCATTATGTTGGCTGCAGTGCTCTGGTATTTGGGGCAAAACCCTATGGTGTAGTTTTGCCCAAAATACCAGTGTTGCTGCACAGTGTGGCCTACATGTTGATGTCAGTTCCATGTGACATAATTCCATGTGACATAAATCACTTCCGTGTGACATAATTATGGAATGGCATCCCTATTATTTGAAGTGGAATCAGGGTTTGAATTAGGGCTGCCAAGTCCAACTTGGGAAATATCTGGGGACTTTGGGGGTGGAGCCAGGAGACTTTGGGGGTGGAGCCAGGAGAAAGGAAGTGACATCATTTTGTGATGTCACATCCTGTGATGTTGCTTCCACATGCTTCCACATGAACTCATGAAGTTTCCTAATACTGAATCAGGCCATTGGTCCATCAAGGTCAGTATTGACTACTCAGACTGGTAGTGGCTCTCCAGGGTCTCAGGCTGAGATCTTTAATGTCACCTATTACCTGATCCTTTTTTAGCTGAAGAGGCTGATACCTCCTGCATGTCAAGCAGATGCTCTATCACTGAGCAATGGCCCTACTGAATCCTTCCTCATCTCGGCAGAATATGAAGCCCTAAGTGCTACACAAGTGCTAAATATGATTTTCATATCATAAGAACAGGAGAGAAGCCACAGTGGATCAGGCCAACAGCCCATCCAGTACAACACTCTGTGTCACACAGTGGCCAAAAATACCAGGTGCCCTCAGGAGGTCCAGCAGCAGGGCCAGAACTCCAGAAGCCCTCCCACTGTTGCCCCCCAAGCACCAAGAATTCAGAGCATCACTGCCCCAGACAAAGGGCTCCATTTAGACCTTGTGGCTAATAATAGCCACTGACAGACCTCTGCTGGATGGGGACAGAGAGAGAGAGAGAGAGACAGACAGACAGACAGCCAGCTTTTTCACTTACTCTTGCCCAATTCCCAGGCTTTATTTCTGGCCCTTGTTTCACCCAGCTGTTGTCCATGTAAATCCCATAACTTCTCCCCCCCGCCCCAGCATAGGCTTTTTGGTGGCTAAAGAGGACCTTTGCCCTCCCCTTTTAGCCAGCAGAAAAGCTAGTTGGATCCATCCCTAACTTAAAATACCGGTTACTTGATGTACAAATGCTTTTAAAAATGCAGATTTTTACTGGGGGGGGGGGGGGGAACACGGTTGAAAGAAACAGAAAATTGGCATAAAAATGAGGAATCCCAACTTTTATTTGCAGAAGGGAAATGAGGATTGGGGGGACCCAAGCAGCCACGACAAGACATTTTAAACAATCCCACTCCCAGACCTTCTACAGGCAACCTCTCCTTGTGATGTTTACCTCTTTGGAAGTGACAGTTTATTCCTTTGACAAAACCACAGTGGACAGACAGACAGCAAAAAGAAAGAGGGGGAGGGGGAGAGACAGAGAAGGAAAAGAGCTCGCAGACCCCAGCTTACCTGAGCAGTTTACTCAGCAGCAACCTTGCATGCAGTAGAAAGAGCTTAGTCCCGCCTTAATCTCTGGGCGGGGCTCTCTTGCTGGCTCAGCTCTTAAAGGGGAAATTTCCCTTTTAAGAAGTTCAAGAGGCTGGCCAGGGCAGGCTCCGAGGTTCCCCTGCTGGCAGCCATTTTGTCCCCCCGGTGGCCAATTTTGGAAAAGCGGGGGAAAGCTTTAAAAATCGGTGTTTCCCCCGCTCTACCGGGGGACTTGGCAGCCCTAGTTTGAATACTCTGTCAAGGGATTTTTTTAAAAAAAACTAGGATTTTTATAATATAAGGAATTTATATATTTTGTATTAGTATTTTATTGCATCCTTTTGCTTAGTATGTTTTTTTAACTTCTTCTGCATAGTAATTTGGTTGTAAAAATATCGATAGTGCCTGGTCTACTATCTGTCCTTTTCATACCAACAGAAGGAATGCAGCCAGCCAGACAGCATGTGATTTTGTGAGTAAAACATGCAACTCCTGCATTTTAGGTAGAAAGCCTTGGCATAATGACATTTAAATCTTTGGAAGATGGGGCAGCACTTTCCACTGACTCTTCCCCCACCCACCCCCGGCTGATCTGAGAGTCGGCCAGTCACTACGAACTGAATTTCAGAGGGGATTTAAAGCAATCTGCAAAACACATGGATGTCTGGATACATTCCTTTAATTTATTTTAGGAAAGGTGTTTTACATTTCATTTCACTATTTGTGGCAGTTATAATTGAGCATAGCCTGGAAAGTTTTTAATTGTTTGGAATGTAAGTGAGGAATAAAGTAAGTGAGGAAGAACCTCTGTTACTCTGATAATTACATGTTGCATATAAGACTTGACCAATTTGTACTATTTTATGCAAAGAATGAAAACTGTAACAAGTGGAGGTCAGTTATTTAGGACCAAAACTACATGACATAGAAACACCAGAGTCTTGATTCCCTGATAATGATGATGCCAGCTTTCTTTTATCACATGGTAGGAAGCCATTCATTGTACTGGGGATGTCTGTATAGCACAGTGGCTTTTCAGCTGAAACAACATACTCAGAACTGTGTTTACTTTTTAATACACATTAAATTGTTGTTAGCAAAATACTTCAAGGGTGGGATTTGGGGAGTAAATTAATATCATCTCTCTGACATAAGAATGCAGTAATATGCTAACTCTGCACCATAAAATTCTTAAATCTTTCATTCATTACTACCGTGACAAGTTTACATGATACTTGTATTTAAACTCTACACTGAGCTGTAATGATAAATCCTGTTGCCTTAAAATAATGGTAGTCAGAGTTGTGGAAGCCAACAGTGCAATCCTAAAAAAGATCTTGAACAAAACATCCTTCTGAGCTTTGATTCTGAAGGGTGAAACTTTGCTTTGGATTGCACCATTAAACTACAAACCAAAATACTTGGCCCTCACCCATTCCCTTGTTCATTCCTACCTTTATTGCCTTAGTACACTTACACAGTAGTATTTTAAATTGTATAACCATGCCCTTGGAAGATTGTAGAAAAATAATTTGCTTCTGCTTTTATGTGCAATCTACGAGAGCTGAATTTCGCTGATTTTTTGGTCCATCATTTTCTAGCTATTAGTTGTTGTTTGAAGTTTTTAAAAAGCCTGCACAAAAATACCCTAGAAATTATCCCTTCACAAGTTTTAAATTGTTTTTAAATGCTGGTTTTGGCTGCATTCCAATTTTGAAAACCTCACACTGCTTCAGAGTGTAAATAAGTGGGAACAGACTAATCTGTTGTATGAAATACCTTAGTTCACTTCATTATAATCTACTTAAAAAGTAGAAGAACCTTTTAGTGTGTGAAGCACATTTGCTTTTAATTTTTAGTTTGATTTAGTATGTGGCATTTTCAAACAAACCTTTACAGAGCTGGTTTTAATATTGTTTTCACAGTTCTGATAAAGAATGCTTTTTTCTACTACCACCATTTTATCACAATATATATTACGCAAATGTTTTAAATTTCCTGTAGAAAAGGTGTTGCTGTACCTGGATCACTTCACACTAGAGGGTTCTAATAATATGCATTGCAATCTTATGCAGATTTATACTCTGCTAAACTCACTGAAGTGAATGGGCTTAGAAAAATGCAGCTGTGATTATATGACACTGATCGTTCAGATGTAACAGTAAACCATGGTTTCCACTATGTGACTAAGCTATGAAGTGATTTTATATTCTCTTGCATGAACCTTGCTCCAGCATCAGTCTTTTCCTCTTGCATTATAAGGAAATTAGGCTGCAATCACACGAACAATTAGCCTCGACATAGGTGTGAATGCCAGGAGGATTTAATGTGCGTGATCAGACACAAACATCTGGGAAGTGTCCTGCAGCTGGCAGCAACCCATGTTGCTCCGCCGCAGAAGTGGAGTAAACAGGCACCAGGGAAAGTCCGGTAGCAAACGGGTTGCTATGAGCCATGGGTGGACTTTCCCCTGTCTGATCACTCCAGCGTGCTCTCATGGTGTCGGGATAGTCTGATCAAGCCATCCCAACTCTGTGCTGTTGTTTTTTCCCCTTCTCAGTATGCACATCATTGCACACTCCATAGGGATCCCTCAGGGCTGAGGTGCAAATTATCGATCCCTCATTTAAGTGCATTGGGAACAAACTGCAAAAAAAAAAAAAAAACCGACTCAGATGCGGTTGCATCTGATCAGGCAGTGGCGGGCTGCGTGGCAGCTTCAAAAGATGGTGTGATTGAGCAACTGCAGGTCAATGTCCGCCAAAGGAAATAGCCTCTCTTCCCCCCTGCTTTATCTTGCACATGTGACCGCAACCTTAGTTTCTTCTGCTTTCATGGCAAACCATAGTTTAATGTTGTCTCTGAACTTGCAAATTATAGTTAGTGCTGAAATCATTCATACACTGTCTGGAATCCCAGTTTGCAGGGGAAGTGCAAACCATAAGTTTGCTGGTTTGTAGGTAAAGGTAAACCAAAGCAAAAGAAATTAGGCACTTCACCACATGCGATGGAGGAGGATGTTCATGTGCCAGTAACACTTGGCTTTCAGTTGCATCTTAACTATGCCTCAGGGTTGTTGGTGTTCACATTAAATTCACACTCTAATCTCTTGTTACTTGTAGACATCAAGGTTGCCGTTTAAAAGGTCTCAATCTGACTATGCACAGGGGTCTAAATTCCTATGTCATAACCCGTCCCTCCCCCCATTAATTTCATGTCAGGATTGGTGTGTGGAATCCCACAGAGTTCTTTGTAATACCGAAGTGAAATAAGAACTCTATTTGTGTAATGAGTTGTAACAGTGCATACTGAGGACCCCTTAGTACAGATTAGTTGCCTTGTTATACATTAGCCACTTTTGCGCTCACCATCAGGATGAATAAAATATGCTATACCCTTATTTCATTTCATATGAAGATGATAACCCATGTGGAAGCTAGAAGTGGTGGTTATTCTGTATGAAATAATCCAGAACAAAGGATTTGATTTTGTGTACGCACTGAAGCTCTGAAGATGTTAACAATCTTTGCTAATGTCCTGTTTGGTTTCTGGTTTAGCCCTTGCTTAATTTATTATATTTTATTTATTTTACAACATTTGTATCCCACCTTTCTACCCTTTCAAGGGCCACAAATTTAACAAATTAAAACCAGAACTAAAACATAGAGAGACATAAAAACAACAATTAAAACATTTAAAACAATTGAAACAATTTATATATTAGGTTTGTTGTATTCAGGTTTTCCCATTCACTAGTTAATTGTATTCACTGGATCTCTGATCCACACTCAGAACTCCTTCATACCTTATTTTCTACTGCATATGTTGTTGCTTCTTGCTCCCACAAACCCCAGTTGAAGATGCCAGAAAACAAATGTGGATTAGAATTATTAATTTTTTCACAGATGAACTTTTATTTATTAAAACATTAAATCTTCTTAGTGCTAGGTTCTTAAGAGAGTACCCAATGGGTTCTCAGATGTTTGAGCAGAACCACCTTGGTGCTGGGAGTGGAGTGGTAATATAACCAGTCCTCACATTTCCTTGCCTGAATGCCAAAAAAGAAATGTGCAGAAAGGGGCTGTTTGTCACCATTCCCTGAACAGCATGCAAGATGATTAGCACTGCGACAGTTCCCTCCCAAAGTGCTTTGAATGGTCAGCCTAAAGAGCCTGGTTTAAATTGCTTCCCCACTCATAGATGTCTGTGGATACTTGCTGATCTACTTAGGTTAAAGCATTTTACCTGCCGTAATCCTGACTGCCCTTGGCTAGGGCTTATTCAGTCTCAAAGACCACTCCTATTTATCTGAACAAACCATCCTTACAAAAGTAATACGAACCAGGCCAAAAAGACTTCTGCTCACCAGTTTGAAAAGAACCCCCAAAAGGCATGCTCAACCCTGAAGCAACCAACTAATTCTATACTACTTTATAAAGTGTGGGAAAGTGGACCAGATTAACCAGCAAAACAGCTGGTTCTGACTATTGAGAAGGTTCGGCCTTGTCAAGTCCTGCTCTCAAAAGCTCATAAGGAGGGCTGGCCAATCCCTAGTATCTTCCACTGAAAATTACAGTGCCAGCTATTCATAGATCCTCACAGAAGTTCATCCACAAGTTACGTCTGGGGTATATTGAGCACCTGTGGAGGCAACATCTGCAGTTCACTGAGGCCCACTGGAGTTAGTGGATATTTTATAATAGTAATGACTAGTAGTACAAAGGACTTTTTCCATGTTGTAATTTTGTAATTATTTGTAATTTTGTTTTATACTTCTAAATGTTAAGTAATTGTTACTTAAGACCCTGCAAATGTTGTCTTACACCTCTTAATTGCTACTCCTGTTGTTTCAGTGAACCATCCACCAGACCAAGATAAGACCAACATTTATCTTACTGATAAAGCAAATCTGAATAAACAGAGTCCTTTATTAGGTCTCATTAGGGCATGAAGCAAAGTTTAAGAATTCTTTGAGAGTTACCTTCAGAATACTAAGACTCCCTTATTTCTGTTTCTGAGAGCCAGTTTGGTGTAGTGGTTAAGAGCGGCAGGACTCCAGTGTGGAGAACTGGGTTTGATTCCCCACTCCTCCACATGAAGCCAGCTGGGTGACTTTGGGTCAGTCACAGCTCTCTCAGAGCTCTCTCAGCCCCACCTACCTCACAGGGTGTCTGTTGTGGGAAGAGGAAGGGAAGGTGATCGTAAGCTGCTCCAAGGCTCCTTCCAACTCCTCCAACTCTCTTCTTTTTCTTCCATTTAAAATCTCAAAAACAGTTATAATTTTTAATTATTACAATGTTTTTAACTGTAAAAACAAATATATTTTTGTCAGCTATCAGGTATAGAAAATATTTTGCTGACAGTATTTGAATTTCTATTATTATCTGTGTGGAACAAACAATGGAAAATAAACCTTTGGAACATGTTATAAAATGTCTTTGCAAAAAGGGAAAAATTAAAACTTGCATAGAACATTTAAATAATGTAATTGTAAAGAGAGAGTAGAAGAAGGATGACTGAAAAAAGCATATCTGGACAGGTCTACTTAATAATCATGGTCATGGAAATAATCTGATAATGGGCAGAATCATCTGTAAGAGACAAGGTCAGCAATGTAATGTGTTTTAATTGATCCCTTTCTTTCTTAAACTTGAATGCATCCTGTTTATCAAAAGTTCTCTGTTAATATAAATGGGTACCCATTCGGCCTTTGTGCAGAGTACTGTCCTCTTTCCTTCTTTATAAAGAGAATTATAGGGATATCTTTTGTATCTGAAAAGTGTACATGAGTTTTGAGCTTCAAGGCTCAATAAGAAGTCTGTGAGAGGTGATGTGAAAAGTGGGACAGAGGAGGAAGAAAAGAAAGGAAACTTTCTTATGGTAAAAGATAATGTGAATTTGTGAAGTCCAATATATTACAGTTGTATATAACATATGTTACTTGGTTTCTTTTGAAGAATGAAGTGGAGAAAAACATTTAATTTATATCATTAGGATTTCCTGTGTGTGGGCTATGCAGTAATTTTCACATTTGGCTAGTGGGAATAATTCCACTTTGCATCTTCTTAAAACACTCAGGAGAGTTAATTAGTGTAGAGTGAAGTAGCAGTGTAGTATTGTAAGAGGCAATATATTAAGTACATCAGAGATACAAAGTCCTGAAGGTTCTTGCTTATATACAGAATTACTTAGGTTTCATTTTCCAAGAACATTCTTACATGGGCTTGCAGTTAGAACATTAATATATGGAAAATATTTTCAATACTATGTCATTGCTTTATAAGAAACATAGGATGTACCCAAGATTGTAAAATGGAATGGCTTATGTAAAGAAGTCATCTGTATTAGGGGTGTGTATGAGCAAGAAATACTGTAACAACTTTCCATGATTTGTGCATGGGAGCTTGGGGGGGGGGGGGGGGGCTAATTGCCAGTGTCCAGCCTTCTAACCTTCCAAGTGTTCAACTAGTCATGTAGCCTCACAGCAATAAGCCCCAAATCAAAGCATTAATCAGACTGAGAATTTTCCCTTGATAGTTTATTTAGAAAGTGTATACCCACTTCTCCAAAGACCTCTTTGATTAGAATTCATCATCTGCTTCTTCAAGTTGATGGTTGAAACCGAAGTGTTCCATGAATAGGGGATGCTAATGAAAGCACTTCTGGTGAAAGCACTTCCAATGAAAACCTGAAAACTAGTGCAGCATTTGCTATATAGGTTATTTGCTGTCAATTGCTGTAAGGGTTATTTATACTGTGTTAATTGAATGTATTTGTCCACCCTTCAGTTCCTTATACCATTATTTTACAAACTTTGTAGCAGCAAATTAATAGTTTTGCAGTAGCAAAAACAGGACCTCTGAAACATCCAGGAACCAATGTCTTTGAAGGAAATGCCTCAGAGAATTAAAAAAAAAGATGGAAACAAAAGTTTGATTTGTATGCAGTTGCAAGTGGAGCAGAGCTGAAGAACTTCAGTCACTATTGGCTAATGAAGCAAGAGAAGTATATAATACCTCTCAGTTTTGTGATTATGCTCATGAGAGCAAAAAGCAGTTTGTATTAATACATTTGAAGCATGCTGGGCACCCTGAAAAAATGGTTTGCTTGGGGTCAAGTGAAGGAGAAAGCATAGATCTGTTAGTAGTGTTAGATTTGGCACAGACTTGTACATTTGAGTAACTATGTACATTTTTACAGAAGATTATGTAGTGTGCAGCATAAGATGAGGTAACACCTCTTGATTAGAAGAGCACGCATGGAGGAGGGGTCTGAAAAGGGGACCGGTTTCTTTGTCTGAGAGTCGGTTGGAAATGGATTTTTGGGGTTCCTTGTTGGAACATGCTTTGGTGTGCATTTGAGAGGGGATTGATGCTGAAGAGGGTTGCAGATGCACCAGGGACAGAGGCCTCCTGTGATTAAAAAGATCACATATACCATGGATTGTAAGTACCTAGTTAGTGACTGTCCTTTTGTTTATTTTGCTTAGTGTACCTAGATGTGTTCTTGCAGTACTATGAGTTTGTACCTTATGAAAACAGAGTGTCTGCACAAGTCCTTACCCAGCTGTCTTGACTCCATGGCTTGCTACAGAGATACTCCGCTGTGGGTCCTGGAAGCTAAGCAAACCAGCCCTGGTTAGTATTTGGATGGGAGGCCACCAAGGAATTCCAGGATTGTTAAGCAAAGGCAGGCAATGGCAAACAATCTCTGAACGTCTCTTGCCTTGAAAACCCTACGGGGGTCACCATAAGTTAGCTGTGACTTGATGGCACTTTCTAACCACTCCAGCAGCATAAATTCAGACAGAGGGAGAGGCAGATATGAGAGAGAATTATTTAATCATTGAACATGCAGTGGGTACATGTAGGCTGGGTACAAGTGGGCTGGAAGAGGGAGGGAAGTTCTATGGCCAATACTGGCATTACAGTTTCTGTGCTGGTTGCACCTGCCCTCCCCTATTTAACCTGTCCAATACTGGGGCTTACTCATCATTTCACTCCAGCTCTCCTTCCCACCCACCCTTTGCATTCTTGGTTGTTACAGGTTGCATTCCAGTTTACTGTGTTCTGTTCTCTGTACTTGTCACAGCTAGCTGGCAGTTTGAGCACTGGGATGGATCCATTTTGGGAGACGCAATGCCTGTGAGCCAACATCTCCTGTTTTGGGGACTCCCTTAAGGGGACTTGGGAGTGGAATCATTCAGTGGTATGCCCAGGTCGGGCTGTCAGCTGACTCTCATCATCAGGTGGCAAGGGAACCACATAGCAGCTTGCACCTATGTGGAAGGGCTTGCTACTCTGCGTCCCCCCCCCCCCCCAGCAGGCAGGCTAGGGGGATAGGGTTACATTAGGTTACAGGCAGGTCACCCTATGCCAGATCCGTCCCCATGCTGCACCAATTCTCCTGTGGTTGTATACAATAAAGTTGTGGCCTGTTTTCCCCAATCGGTTGTGTGGGATTTCTCCTCCCTCATCCTTTGCTCCTTCCCTTGCTGCTTGGCTTCCAAACCCCTATGAAATATTTCCTTTTATAATGATTGAAATGCTTTTAAAAATAAAGTGGGCATGCGGTAAACATATACAGCTGTTAAATACAGGATGCTTTTATGCACTAGAAGAATACCTAATCTTCATGAGAGTAGCATTCAGGGCTTTTATTTAGTCTGTTGTCCTTTTGAACTGACTTTTCCCTTATGGTTGAACTTTTCACCTTTTGTCAAACCACTATGCACATACACACACAGATTGGGTAACAAGTAGTTTATTGCTCTACGTTGCTGGAGGGAAGAAAGATCATAAAGAGGTGGGGCAGAAACTGCTCCAAAGTTTCAGAGGAAACTCTGAAAGTTTAATTGAGAACTGAGCTCTCTCTACCCGGTAGCCACAAAAGGAAGAAGACAGCATCTAATTAGCTATGCAGATGTTATTACTGACCTTTTGTGTGCCACCTTTTCTGACCAAATAACATATTCTATGTTATCTACCACAAAACCATGAAGCTTATTTGATGCAAATTTGTATTTTTTCTATTTTTCAGATATCAGAAATTAAGGTGCATGTGCTAAGGTAGCAAAGGGGGCGTCAGGCTTGCAGTTTTCCCTCAAATATTGGTATATTTGCAATTTTGCTTGTAGAAAACTAAGACATTTATAGCTCTTAAATTCCATACATATGTCAAATATTTCAGTTTTATATGCTAAGTAAGTTGTAAACAATGTATTTTTTGTTGTTAAAGTAGTTTTAGGTTTGATAGGACAGTAAGTATTTCATATATTTGAATTTTCCCCAAAATTTCCATCCCCCCTCTCCATGGCATCAAAATTTTCAGAAATTCTGCATTTCTAGTCCAGCATACCATTTCATGCATAGGCATCAACTTCAGGGGGGCTGGGGAGCTGGAGCCCCCCCCCAAAAAAACTTTTCCAGGACATGCTGAGCCTCCCCTGGAGACAATGGCCTGTAATGTCTCTGGCTCAGCCCCAGCCCCCCCCCCCCCCCCAGGAAACTGGAATGTCTACGCCCTTGGTTTCACATAGTGGTCAACCAGTTGCCCTCAACAATCAAACAAACAATGCACCTTTTGAGAAATACAGATTTGCAAGATTTTTTTTCAATATCTCTTCAATTCCACAGGTGCACTAAAAAGTGATTCACCAGACATCTGCACCCTTGATCATGCTGCATATTTTATAGAGACAATGTGTTCTAGAGAGAGATATAGAGAAGAAACTAAAAGAACAGAAAACAAATTTGCAATGTCAGAAATAAAATCCAAAGAACATAATGTATTCAAAGAAGGAATAAAACAATATATTTACATTGAAGTAGCAACAACAATTGAATCAAAGAACAAGGCTGATTTACGAAGATTTCTAGGCATGGACACTTTTCTAGCAAGGTTTATTGAACATGAGTGGTGACAACATCATTAATACATTTATTGGCCCAAGGTGTTGAATTTCACTGGATGTTGAATACTGTAAAACAGTATTCAATCAGTTTAAAGGAATTACTAACACAAGCACCTGTGTTGAAATATATAAGTTCAAAGAATCAACAACTTTGTTAGCAGATGATAATTTTATAGGATTAGATACTGTGGTGCTGCTTAGTCTCACCTGCTGCACTCACTTAAAAAGCATTGACAGCTACCCAATATAACTATGCTCAGATAGAATAGAAGTGTTGGCAATTATGTCTGAATGTAGATTTCACATACTCTTCAACAGAAAAAAACCCTGTGATGTGCAGATCATAAAGTACTGGTGGCAATTTTCAGAAAACTTGGTATAATCGACCTCTAAGAATCCCAACATGGGTACTACTATGAAAATGTCAGCAAAAATTAGTTCATAAAGTAGACAAACCACACTGGTGTTGTGATACATTTCAGAATGCCGTATCTCTCAGATGTCATAACTACAGTACCAAAACTGAAGGAATCTGAAAACGGGTACTGCAAATGGTAGGAGTTTTGCAAATTTAAAAACGGGATGGCTGAATATGAGTGAAAATTCCAAACTCCATATTGTAATGAAGAAGGAGGAGGAGGAGATTTGATTTATTCCTGTCCTTCACTCGGATGAACACACAGACACTCACAGTCACACACCCACAAAAGCCGTTGTTTATAGTGTGAGCAGACTTCTTCAGTAGAGTACTAAAAGTCAGTGGTAGATGGATAATTGAAAAGCTAGATGAATTTCTATCAGATATGGGCAACCGGGGGTAGTGATCTCCAACCTTGTTGAACTTGTGTGACTGCTTTTAGAATTTTGAGATAGTGGATGCCACCACCAAATGGCTAACGTAGGAAATAAGACCAATGAAAAAATGGCTGCTAAATTAAAATGTTGGTAGGTTCCAAGAGAAATTCTCCAGTAAGAAAATAGCTGGTTCTGAATGTACATGTTTCCTGCAGACATAAAGGAAGGGTACTTGGCTCTTCCAAAGCATGTCCTGTGCTAAGGTGATGAAATAAAGCTGGAATTGGCTCTTTGCTTTGGGGGAAAAGCAGGTGGACACCAGGACACATTGATGGGCATTGTATTGGGGGTCACTGAGCAAGAGTCTACACACATAACAAACTATTGTACTCCAGGGAAGGTTTTGGACTTAAGTGTCTGTAACTATTTCAAGGGATAAAATGATAAGTAAACCTGCTAGATATTGAGAGTACTATTTTCTCTTTCAAAAGCAAAGAAAATGTAATACTACTAGGAACCCAAATATTCCAGAAACAAGTGCATGAGGGGGGGAAATCTGGAGAATACCAGCACAGAAACCTGAAGTAGTAGCTATTTTCAAGATTTGTAGTAAGTACTGCAGAATAGCAAGTAAAGTATATATGCTGCAAACCTCAATTTGACATCATATTGAAAAGTATACAGCAGGGTGGTGCTGGGTAAATTCTGTCTCAGTTCCATCCACTTCTGGGGTTTTTACAGCTTTGAATTACTTAAGATCTGAGTTGAAGTAGGTGGCATGCCTGAAGCCAGAATGACCTACACAGTGGGAAGCATTTTCAGTGAAACTTAATTTTTTTATGCCACCTGTTCCTGTACACACCTAATTTTTTTATGCCACCTGTACACACATAATTCTCTGGTTACAGTTTTTATTTGTTTTTCTTTAAGTGGAAGTGGTTTATAAAATGCTACTGAGCCTACCTTGGCAGGGAGAGTGAGGTATAAATCTAATAAAATAATAAAATAAATATTCTAAGTAACCTTCAATGAAAACGTGACATTATTTCTGAAGATCATTATCACAATCCACTCATGCCATGAACACAGCAACAACTGCTGGAGCAGGGCTCAGTCCTGGCTTTGTTTGTTTGTTTTTTCTTTCTCTCAAGAGCATGTAAGTAGGTAACACAAGTAAATGTGTGTGTGTGGGGGGGGGGGATAAAAGATTACAGAGATTGTTTTTGAAGAAATAGAAATATTAGGAAAACTAAAGATGGAATCAATATATATACTGTTTACAGAGAAATGAACTGTTTAATTTTGTTGGGAAAATGATCATTTGAACATGTTTTTTTGTAAGTTGCTTAAATGTTGTTACCAGTTTAGTTAGAGTAGTATGTTCCTTTGATATAATAGGCTTTAAAGGAAATGTGAGAGTAGAAAAATTACAAAATACAGGGAACTGAAATACCGTATCTTTTAACAGTGAACAAATGATCTCCCTATAGTTGATAAAAATACTTTGGCTGCAGTCCCCAGTCCACTTACTTGAGAATAGTTCCATTTAGTCAGCAAAATAATAGAAGCCATGATATGGATAGAGAAAACAGCAGAGATATTCAGACTAAAGCTAAAGGTAGAACAAGAGAGTAGAAGAGATAATGGATAAAGAATAGAAAGAATTGTGAAGATAATAAGTGGTAGAAATAATCTAGGTCAGTAAAGAAAAATGAAAAAATAAGTTCTGCTCAAGCCTGTTCCCAACATTTTTAGAGAATAATAACATTTTAACATAGTGGGTTAAAATAGTTTATGGAACTAGACATTCAATGAAACAAATAATATTAAGACAAAAGAAAACAGCTAATAAAATATAGGTTGGGAAATGTCATAAATTAGAGCATGAATATGTGATTTAGGGCCACTGGGGAAAGTAGCATTGTGGAAAGGCTTCAGGTCATTTGAAAACCTGTGAACCATGAATATTATGCCCTGCTAATTCAAACAGAGGTCGTTGACACTTAAATTTGCACCACGGGTCCCTCTTGATTTAAATCTTTTGTTTAGGGAAATGAAATTTCTCCAGGCTTTAGCCATGCTGTTGATCGTACCAGGTACATGCACAGATGTGAAGGCTTGGGAATTTTAAGGAGGAAGGGATTTTTTTTCTCTGTGAACTTTGAAAAAAAAAAGTCCAACAGAAAAAAATAAATGTTTTGGAGAGCACTGAAAAAAAAAATCATTGTTATGTTTTCTCTTTTGGAATGAGCAAAACACTTTCTAAGATAAGGCTGGTTTCTGCATGAGGACAGGTTTTTGTGGGTTCTCCATTGCTGCTGCTGTGACTGCCAATACAGCATAGTGGTAACAGGGCTTCTACATAGGGAGTTTCTCTGCCCCAGTCCCTGGTAGCAGCCTTCCCCACTCCCTCAGGCCACCTGGGCTTTTTCTTTCTTAAAAAATGGCAATTAAGTATTATTATAGCCACATAACACTACAACAATCTGTGTATTAGGTACTCTGAATTCCCAGCTGTCGTTTTTTTTTTAAAGAGTAAGCCTCTAGCTCAGGGGTGTCAAACTCATTTGTTATGAGGGCCAGATCTGACATAAATGAGACCTAGTTGGGCCGGGCCATGTGTGTCATAAAATGTAATGCCAGGTAGCAGAGATATAAACTTTATAATGGACACAAACACAAATGTTTTTTTACTTACTTACTTATTTATTTATTTTATTTATTTATTTTGGGATTTGTATCCCGCCCTCCCCGCAACCGGGCTCAGGGTGGCTCACATGGGCCCATGGCCAATCAAACATTAAAACATGTAAAATCATTAAAACGTTCATATAAATATAATACAATTAAATACAGTAAAACATATAAAAGCTTCCATAGTATCGTTTCTGATGGCGGCTAGATGGCAGGCATACCCCACCCCCCACCGTGCAGGACCAGGGTCATCATAGATGTTAAAATGATGGATGGTATCATCGGTGGCGGCTCCTATTTAAAAGCCTGGCGGAAGAGCTCCGTCTTGCAGTACCTGCGGAACTGCATTAGATCCCGCAGGGCCCTGATCTCCTCCGGGAGCTCATTCTACCAGATAGGAGCCGCCACCGAAAACGCCCTGGTCCTTGTCCTGGCTAGCTTGGCGTCCCTGGGGCCAGGGACGGATAATCGATGTTCAGACCCCGACCGTAGTGCTCTCTGGGGTATGTACGGAGAAAGGCGGTCCCCTAAGGTATGTGCTCTCTGGGGTATGTACGGAGAAAGGCGGTCCCTAAGGTATATTTAAAATAAAAACATGCTTAAAACATTAGCACAGGGTCTGATAACTGACAACTCTTGCTCTGAATTATTGCATCAAAATGTCTGTGCTGCTGCAATCTTGAGTATGCTGTTGAGGTGTGTATCTGAAAGCTGTAAACCTATGATGACGCAGCAGCAGCAGCAGAACTGGAAGCAGCAGCAGAAGACAGCCAGTTCCACTGTGGGCTTGATAGAAGACCTCCAGGGGCCTGATCTGGCACCCGGGCCACATGTTTGACACCCCTGCTCTAGCTCATATCATTGGGGTGATATGCCTTTCCCCATATATCTCTGTGATGGTAGGGGCTTTATTTACTCTTTGTCAGGGCTCTTTTTAAAGAAAAAGCCCAGCAGGAACTCATTAGCATATTAGGCCACACCCTGTGTTACCAGAAGTGTGGTCATCCAGCCACACCCATCTTTTGCTTCTTATTTTGTTTACCTTGTTTGTTGTCAAAATGGTTTTGACAAAACCAATAAAAACATTATTTTCTGTCCCATCTATACAAAATCTTGCCTGAACCAATATCTTATGTCCAGCAATTATTCCCACACTGGATTGGAATCAATTCCTAAAGTTTAGATTCCCATGGAAATCAGAGTGCCTTCCTGCAGAACGAGTACGCTGAATATGATTTTTTAGGGTGGCCAACCTACAGGTGGGGTCTGGAGATCTCCTGGAATTACAACTGAGCCCCAAGCTACAGAGATCAGGTCAATGGCTGCTTTGGGAAGTGGAGTCCATGGCATTATGCCTTGCTTAGGTCCCTCTTTCCCCCAAACCCCACCCTCCTCAGGCTCCACTCCCAAATCTCCAGGGATTTCCTCAATCTGGAGTTGGCAACCCTACTTCACTGGCAGAACAACCCTAGGTTTGTGGATACACTGGGCAAGAGTAGTTTGTGGACTATTTTATTCAAGGCACAAAATTTTATTCAAGGTATAAGATTTCATGTGCCACTTATACTTCTTCAGATGGAACCACACTTCTTCAGATGGAAGAAGTGTGCATGCACACAAAGCTTATACCTTGGATGAAACTTTGGACTCCAATTTTGCTCTGTTGCTTCAGACCAGCACGGCGACCCACCTGAATTATTACACTATAATATTTTTTACAAGCAATCATGTACCAGTGGAGTGGTTACCATGCAGAGTCTGTCCTATATAGGTAAAATGATCCTGTGAACAGGTGGGCTTTACCACATCAAAGTATCACTATCATCACAAGATCACCAATCGTTGGAAGTCAACTCCTCAGAAGCAGAAATCTCTCTTATTAGGAGGTTTAAGAACATCAACTTTGCTGACCCATTAAAGGCAGATGTCAGCCCAGTGGCAGGAGAAGAGGGACAATCATCTTCTTCAGAAACTCTGCCCACTTTTTACATTTCACAAAACAGGCAATCTCCAAAGTGTTGCTGACGTGCTCATTTTTAGTTACAACTCTGGTTCTCTGCAGATGTCCCCCAAAGTCTTCCATGCAACAGTCAAGTGTTCTGCCAACCCACACTACAATGAAGCTACTTTTTCAGATGTTTTCTCTTGCATGGCAGTTAGCACCAAACCACTTTAATGCAGACTTTAGACACACATATATATGCAAGCCATTCCCAACAAGACACAACAATGAACTAGTTAACACTCAGGCTTCAAACTTACTTTTCTTAAACAGAAGGTGCCATGAGAAAACTAAAGAGATTCTCCAAAATTAAAGATATTGTAAAAACCAGCATTTCCTGGGCTCTCTGCTTTTTTACATCCCTCCCCTTTCCCAACAAATCCCTAGTAGGAGTAGTAAAAAATACAATCTATATGATGATAAACAAAGTGGTAAAATACCTGTAAAAATATGAAGCCCTTGAAAGTACTGTACAAATTCTGTTATTTATTATGGGATGCAAGCAAGGTCAATGTTTGTATTTGCCCTCTAACCAAAATGTACTGTATAAATAAAAGTGGCCCTAGGTCCCAAATACCTAGGAGGAAGGCTGTCAGACTATCTCATTCTTGATGTCCTCCCTACCCACCCCCAGGCAGGATGGAATATTGTACATTTGTAGGTCATGGTATGATTGCAGTCTCCCAATACTGATACAGAGAGAATGAATGAATGAATGAATGAGAGAGAGAAAGGGAAGGAAGGAAAGCTCCCTTTGAGTGCAGAGAGCCCAGGCCCCATGCTCATTCTCCGCGCAGAGATCCGGAGCATGGGGCTTTTCCCATGTGCATTTGTATGTGTTTGTGTGTGTGTGTGGTACGTGAGGGCAGGTATGTGCATGTATGCACTAGTATTGTTGCAACAACTGTACAGTAATTCAGGTTCAGGAATGAATATCTTGAAAATATAAAAATCCATCATCCTAGTTTTTGTGGTATTTTAAATATTTGTTGATTTGTCTTAACTTTGATTTGAATGGAATTTTTTCCTGTGATATAGTCTGTAGGCTCTAATTTCTTTCAATTTATTTTTGCCATCACCAGTTGCTTGCAAATCACCACAAATGCATTTAAAACTACAGCTGTACCCTTGATCTACCTTTGTAAATCACAATGAATTAAATCAGCATATAGAAACCTGCACAACATGGAAAACTGTTTCTCATTTTACTATTGCTACTCCTTCATAGTCAGACTGCACTGGTTCAGACAGAATTGGATAAGTTAATGTCACAACTATAGTCTGTTCTAAATAACTAATTATGAAGAAAGAATGAACATAGATGCAATATTTTATAAAGGAGTAGGGATTTGGACATCTGCATTGCAGAATTTCAAGGGACTGCCCTAACCTGTTTCCCAGGTTGTTCTAACCAGTTCAAGAGCAGTAAAACAAGGTTATGTAATTGACATGTGATGTAGCCTAAAATAGTGAGTGCAAACATAGGCTGCTGTTGCTGGGCAGTTGGCAACTGCTAAAAAAAAAATCCTTTTACCATACAATGAAAAGCCCTTTAAAATTTAAATGCAGAGTTCACCGAAAAGCTAAGCATAAACTTTTTGGACTTATTTTTGCCGTGAAATTAAATATAATGAGATTTTTAAAAAAAACATATTTTGAATGGGGTTAGTTGTGAAAAAATAAATAAGAGGATCCCTGTTGAAACAGGGACCTAGCATCATACATATGAGATATGACATATAGATGTGTATCTTTTATTCACTTCAGAGCATATTGCTCCTGTAAATGATATACTTGCAAATGTTGTAAGTGATACCATGACAATGATATACACTTTAGCAGTCATGTTTTACCAGTTCAAAGACTGCAGATATGTGGCAGTGTAACAGCACTGGTTTGACTGAGAGGTGATAACTTGAAAGCTGATAGGAAAACTTGTATTTCACATGCAGCCAGGTGAGCAGAAAAGAAAAGCTGAAGTGAAATGATTTAATTCTGTTACAGCAGTAAAACTACTTGATTGGTTTATGACAAGAAGGGCAGGATTCTTTCATTACAGAGAAAGTCTTGTTTCAGAACTAGATTTCCAACAGATGCATCTCCTCCACCCCCATCTTTCCTCATTGATTTTCCACAGCATATTTTCATTCCATTCCACTGGGCAAATAATTAAAACAGCCAGTTTCAAAACTGAAACAAGACCCAAAATAAGTATAAGAAGTTAATGTAGCCATGAGACTGTAAATAATGTTTATTTATGCGCATGAAGCAAGCTTAATGAATGTGAAGAGAGAATCCTGTCTTGATTGCTCCTTTTTGCTTTCTAATAGGATGGAATCTGGATAGTTTCTTTAGTAAACTCCTGGGGTAAAGATGAAAGGTCATGCGTTTACATGTATCAGGCACATATTATTTATTTTTTAACATGCACTAGTGTTATCAGAAAATCCTTTTTTACAGTTGAGTTTACAGTATAAGGTTGCCAACAGCTAATATACCTACAAAATCCAAGTGATGAAATCTGCATATCCAGAAATGATGTACTGGCTCAGTGGGTGCTGGGTCCTTTCCTCTCCCCTGCCCACTGCCAGCCTGGCCACTCTTCCCTGACAGAGTAAATTGCCAAAATGGTTGTCTCTCCTTACAAAGACACTTCTCCTGCTTGGCTTCTCCTCTTCTCCTCCTGCTATGGGGCTAACTTTTCCCTCAGTAGCGGTTGCTAGTCAACCAAGCTTCTATCAGTAAAAAGACAAAGGCAGGAGGCCTTTCCAGGACTACTTTGGCCTTTGTGGGGAACTCATTTAGGCCAGTCCTAATTAGGATTGCCAGCTCCAGCTTGGGAAATTCCTGGATATTTTGTGGTGGAGTCTACAGAAGCCAGAGTTTGGGTATGGGAGAGGCCTCAGCTGAATAGAATGCCATAGAGTCCAAAGCAGTTATTTTCTCCTGGGGAACCATTGCTGCCAATCTCCAGGTGAGAGCTGGAGATCACTCAGAATTAAAATGGCTCTCCAGATGGCAGAGATCAGTTCCCCTCGAGAAAATGGCTGCCTTGCAGGGTGGACTCTGTGTCATTATACCCTACTGAGGTCACTTCCCTCCTGCTTGGGTCCCCACTGCAGAGAAAGACTAATTTTCCTAGGTAGAGGCTGCAGGGAGGGGGGAGGAGATGGAAAGCTGAAGTCAGAGGCGCAGATAAAGGCAGGCTGATGATTGGCTGGGAAGGAGATAGGGTTGCCACCTCCAGGTTGTGAAATTCCTGGAAATTTGAGGGGGTGGAGCCTTGAGAGGGTGGAGTTTGAGGAGGTGTGGGACCTCAGGCAGGTACAATGTCATAGCCTCCACCCTCCAAACCAGCCATTTCCATTGTTGCCAATCTCCAGGTGAGGGCTGGAGATGACTCAGAATTACAGATGCTCTTCAGATGGCAGAGATCGGTTCCCATGGAAAAAAAGGTGGACTCTCTGTCATTATACCCTGCTGAGGTTTCCACAGCAAATTCACACAGAGTGCCCAAGGGCGGGGCACTTGCTATTGGATTTATAACCCACCCTTCACTACCTGAAGGAGTCTCAGAGCGGCTTACAATTCCTTTTCCTTTCCCTCCCCTCAACAGACACCCTGTGAGGTAGGTGGGGTTGAGAGCGCTCTCTCGAGAACTGCCCTTATTTGCATGCGGAGGAGTGGGGAATCAAACCTGGTTCTTTCAGATTAGAGTCCGCGCTCCTAACCAATACACCAAACTGGCTTTCTAGAACCCATTGTATTTATTTCCACAACAGGCCTTATTCCTAGTATGCTATAATTATATAATGTGACTTAAGGGTATGCTTTGGCTGCTACCAAATAGTCAAGTCAATGAAGCAAGAGAAACAGTGGGTGATATTTTCTAATCATAGATTGTATGATTTCCACTCTCTAGTGGCATACAATGGCCAGGCAGAGGGTGCAGTCCACCTTGGGTGCAGCTTGAGGACAGCCCTTGAAGGAGGCCCTAGATGCATCATGCTGCATCTCGCCAAACATCTTTCCTTTCATTTTAGAAATGCAGTTTTGGCTGCAGTCAGTAGGGGTGCTGGGAAGTCTGAGCATAGCAAAAAGCACTCTAGGATTGGCTAGACTTCCCTTTCTCCAAAACTGAAGCAAACTTGCTTAAGAGATCATACAACCAAACCAGCATGCTGATAGCTGCTACAGTAATTACCAGCCTGCAGGTCATTTTCTCCAATAGTCTAGCCTTTCTCTCTTCCTTTCCTTGCACCCAGTTCCACCAGATCTTGCAAAACAATAGTTAGGGTGTTCAAGCAAGATAAAACAACCTTCCTCACTCTTAATTTCTCTCCCTCTTTCCCACACATTTCTCATTCATTTCTGTCTCCCTTCACCTAATGTTCCTGTGCCCCCTTTTATTTTCACTTCTTGATCTCAAGACCTTCTCATCCCTGTCCTGCTTGGTGAAGGAATGTATTTTAGGTCAAATTTACATCTGACTTTCCCACTAGAATCATTCTAGTTTCAAAAAAACTGTCTATACCTGTTTCTAGTTTCAAACCATACTTGTTCCAGTTTTTAAATTATTGTTTACATTCGTTAATTGCCCTCCAGTGGTCAAGCTAGCATTATACTGTTTTAAACAAATGCTGTTGCTTAGTACTCTTCAGACCCCCTGGAGTAAAATTTGAAACCAGCGTGAAATGAGCTTGGGAAAAGACAGCAGTCAAACTACTTCAGAGGGTAGGTGTAAATTGGGCCTAAAAGTAGTATAGTAGCAAACCTTTGTTAATATTATGAACTGAAGCACTGGGTTTGCTCGGCACTATAAATTGCACTGGTTCTGCTGGGCTTCTAACCTCCCCTCTTGCTTGGACTGTGATTCTGTGCTTGACACCAGCTGGCATTGCCATAGTGGCACTGGGTTTGCTGGGCACAGTACACTGCACTGGTTCACATTAAACTCCCTTATACTGATTCAGACCCTTGGTCCGTCAAAGTCAGTATTATCTACTCAGACTGGCAGCAGCTTTCCAGAGGCAGAGGTCTTGCACATCATCTACTGCCAGATCTTTTAAATGAAGATACCGGGGACTGAACCTGGGACCTTTTGCATGCCAAGCAGAGACTAACACTGAGCCACAGTTATTTTGGGCTTGCAAAAATGCACCCCCTTGTGTTTCTACTGCAGAGATTCTCTGTTTTTACTTTAGTCCTTTGGAAACAATGGAGGATTGGGGGCACCTTCTTGGGTGGGGTAGTGTGTTTCTTAACATTCAGTCTGGTGAAGCTTGTGATCACTATTTTGTGATGCTTTGGCTAGTGTTAGTAAAAGTTAGTACAAAGGCAGACTCTTAGCTCTCAAAAAATGCCTTGTAGATGTTTGTGATGGTCAGCTCTTGGGCTTCAAAACGGAGAACAGAAGCCCTCCCAGGTGCCTGCTCAGAACATGAGTGGTGTGATGGATTTTTTGTTGTTGTTGCCATAGAGTCACAGGTAGCTTATGGTGACCCTGTAGGGTTTTCAAGGCAAGAGATGTTTGAAGGTGGTTTGCCGTTGCCTGCTTCCACATCAGCCCTGCTTAGCTTTTGAGATCTGATGAGATCAAGCTATCCTGTGGCTATCCAGATCAGGCCTAGGCTCAGAGTAACGTGACTGGCCCAAGGTCACCCAGCAAGCTTCCATGGCATGAGTGGGGATTCAGACCTGGATTTCCCAGATCCTAGTCCGACACTGTAACAACTACACCATGCTGGCTCTCATGATGGAATAGCGTGTTGGAATTTGATTTTTTTTTTTTTATTGGCATGATTGTATATACGAAGTTAAATAAAAGAAATTTTTCTCTGTTTTTTTTTTCTGGCCATTGAAACAAAGTTTGGGTTCAGTGGCACCTTTAAGACCAAATTTTGTTCTGCTGGTTCAGACCAATATGGCTACCTATCTGAATGTATTTTCTGGTTATCATTATTATTCATTTTGTTTCATGATTATTATTGAAAATAATTTTGCCGTATTGTGGCGGGGCCCTGACCTGGATAGTCCGAGCCTAGCCTGATCTTGTCAGATCTCAGAAGCTAAGCAGGGCCGACAAGGAGGCAGGCAGTGGCAAACTACCTCTGAAGGCCTCTTGCCTTGAAAACCCTACAGGGTCGCTTGGCAATATTTTGACTGAACAAAACAGGGAAAAGGATATGATTATTAAGGATGTTTTATAGTATACCAGGGTCAATTTGTTGCTTAGCAAAGGCAGGTCTCATAACTTGTTGTTCGGACTAACAAGCAATTCTATCTGAGGATTTTTTTTATAGGGGTCAAGGAGTATCACCTGACTCTAGACAGGAGTGCAAACAGGCTTCCTTCCTCTTGGGGCTCTGTTCACCAGAGCTGGGTGGTAGGACCCAAGACTACTCCTTTCATAACTCCCCCCCTCCCGGTCACTTCAACCTTCTTCAGGTTTGAGTCTTGACTGGGGCAGAGGACAAAAGTGATGTGTGTGAAAACAGAACAAGTAAGCTGAGGGGAAGGGGAGGAGAAAGAGACTGAAGAAAAGCTTCCTTCTCCCTCCTCACATTTTTCTCTCCAGCTCGTCTCCCCGGCCATTGCAGTAAGCATGGAGGAAGAGGGCTGGCAATTGAGATGCCAGGAGGTTTTCTTGAGGGCTGCCAATTATTGACCCTCATTCTAATTGTTCTGCAATTGGAAGCCTGAATAATTTAAATGAGCTTTCTTTGGCACCACACTTTGAGGATTCAGCTGCTGCCTTCCTGTGTCCTTGTACACAATCAAAATTTGGACTGGACAGTAGATCATTATTTTGAATGTGGATTTCTTTATATATAATTTTGTTAATTGCTAAGAGTTGCTGCATGGGAGTTTTTCTGTGCATTATGTGTATCGCCTGTGAGGAGATGATGTGATGAACACTACCAAAAAATAAAAGTGTTAAAAAACATTCTTCAGACAAGTAAGTCTAAATTTGCCCTATAGTATTTAACATGTCATGGTCAGAACATTTCTTGTTCAATTTAGGATTAATTATACCAGTGTGGGGCTTTGAACATAACAATGTATAATAGGTATAATAGTTGAATTGCGTCCAGTGTATCGCAAGCAGGGCTTGTGAAATATTTTTGTATGAATAATAGTTCCTAGGAAAGCTCAGAGAACTGATAAAAATCTAATCATATTGCAATTTCTGCTACAAGCACAAATTATGCTCTTGTGCTAACTATGATTATGCCCATAAATTTTAACAAGCTATTTCAAAATGTATCCATTTTTTAATGCCGTCAGACACATACAGTGTTTTAGATAACAAAATGGTTTTATGCTGTGGTTGAGATCCTTTGTGCAGAGCTAGCCTGTATCAATTTTTAAAAAGCCACGTGTCTATGCTTTGTACTTATAGAATTCAATACAGAGCAAAAATTTTACTAAAACCATGCAAATATATAAGAGCTAACATTTCAGTTCTTGGGAACTTACGCAGAGACCTGCTGGATCAGACTGTGCACCCATTAGGTTACCATACTGTTTCCAGTCAAGGTCATGAGGTCTCTGGAAAGACCTCAGTCAGAGCATGAAGGCAACACTTTGTGATCCTAAGGACACTATCCTGGGAGGAAGCCCTACTGTATGACATACTTCTGAGTAGACCTGCTTAGGATTGCTCCCTCTTGCACAAGGACCGTGTGAAGACTGTGCAAGGATCACCCGTCTTTCTCCCTCTCCCCCAGCAACAGAAACGTTTATTCCTGGGGTCACAGGACTCATGTAGAGTAGGGAGGGGAAAGGAGAGAAACGAGTCCTTTTTCCTTTTCTGTCAAGGAACTCAGCTCATGGAGGAGGCAGGAGGGAACTATTTTTCCCCTTCCTGCTCTTCACTGCAACTCTCTGACCCACATAGCTATGGGTACCATGACCTTGGGAATAAATTTTTCTGGGATTGGGAATGGCTGGGGGGGGGGGTGAAGAGGGAGGACCTGTAGCCTTCCACTGACAGGTTGTTTGTACTGTGGTATTCCTCATCCAGTATTCAAGGTACACAGCCTCTGGAAGTGCAATTTCATTTAACTTCCATGGCCAGTGACAGTTGATAGGGTTATCTTTTAAGAATTTGTCTAGTCCTCTTATAAAGCTAAGGTAGTGGCCATCACAACATCTTGCTATAGCTGTAGTGTTCACAGAAAGTATACCTTTGCATATAAGTTGTTTGGGGTGGCAATAGGTGGAGGCTTTAGCCTGTAACTCTGCTTGCTGGTCTTCCAGGAGCATCTTGTTGTTCATGGTGGAAATACCAATGTTGTAATAGATGGGCCAAATTTAACTGACTCTAAGGCTCTTTGAGCTGCCGTTAGGGCACAGGTGGCTTCAAATGTGAAACTAAATAATAAGTGCCAAAAAAGAGGGTGCCTCTTTTCATTTGTAGGTCAATGATACTGGTGCTGTACCGATATAGTAACAGTATGCAGTATACTGTAACTTATGCTTTTTTGTTGTTTTTGTTCATGCAGGGCAGCACAATTATTTGTGTGCAGGACGGAATGACTGTATAATTGATAAGATTCGGAGGAAAAACTGCCCAGCTTGCCGATTGCAGAAATGTCTTCAAGCTGGAATGAATTTGGGAGGTAAGCATGTCATTAATAGATACTCAGTTTAATTTATTGGGCAAAAATGTTTAAACATGAGCATTCTTAAACAGATACAAGCTGAGTGATCTGAAAAGTTTTATCCTAAATTACTCAACTATGAAAAAGTATTGTACAAAAGCTACTAAAACCTTGTTGTCATTCTAAGGTTTTTTAAAATACGTATTTTATAGCTCAGAATAAGTAAGGTGGGTGTTGGATGATGACAGTAATTTTAGTGGAGTTTCACATAGCTAAGAGGATTAAAGCATCAGGAGTTCTTCAGGTTTTTGGGGATGCTGTGAGAACATTCTAAAAGAATATCAAAATAGATTTAACCGCAGGAAAGTTGAAGCTATGTCTGATCTGCCAGATTTCCTGCTACTTTACAGACTAGGGAAGATTTAATTACAGCAAAAAGGTAGACATTTGAACTATTAAACCTGAATGGAATTTTTAAAATGGTGTTGATAAATAATAATCATCTATATATAAATAATAATCATCTATAAATAATAATCATCTATATATCTATTTCTGAACTGTGAACCCCACCTGAGGATATCTAAATCCATGGATCAGGGCCACACTGACTCTGAACAGATGTTTCTGCATACTTGGGGGACTCCCCAGGTTTGCAGAAAAATCTGACACCTTTTAAAAAATACACTTGGGGAGGGTTACATTCTCCCCCAAATTAAAAAAAAAATGTTGGCTGTGCACACACAGACAATGCACTTACCTTTTTCCTCCTAGCAGGCGGCAGTGGATGCCAAGAGCCTCTCTGGGCTTGGCCAGCTTCTCCAGTGTCCAGGAGCCTCTCCGGGCCCAATGCAATGGTGGTGTCTGGGAGCCTCTCCATGCCCAGTAGCATTGGTGTCCAGGAGCCTCTCTGGGCATGGAGCAGCTTCCAGACAATGATGCCATAACCAGGCCTGGAGCTGTGCCTGGCTCAGCGACAGGAAATCTGTTCCTGGCCTGGAGCAGTTTCCTGACACTGCAGCTGTCGTGGCCAGTATGGTAAGGGGAGCAGAAAGAGAGATGGGGGAATATTGACAAGAAGGGGGGCTGGAGAAATAGAGAGGGGATAGGTTGACAGCGAAGGGAGGGGAAGATTGACGGAGGAGGGTGGGGGGCAAAAGAGATGGGGAACAGGTTGACAGATTATGGGTGGGGAGAAAAAAGGGGGAGATTGTCAGAGAAGGGGAGGAGGAGAAAGAGAGGTAGGGAAGATTGACAGGAGTGGAGGAGAAAGAGGGGGTAGATTGTTAGAGAAGAGGGGAGAGGGAAGGAAGCAAAAGGGAAAGGGATGCACCCCCCTGCAAGTTTTTTATGGGTCCTCATTTGTATATTCTAATAGCCAAGTTGGCCACATCTGAGGATGCTTAAATCCAGTGACTGAAGCTCTAGATGGACAAGACAGACACTTCTACAAACCTGAAAAATGCCCCAGGTTTGCAGGAAAATGTGATTTAAACAACAACAACAACAATGGGGGGGGGGTTAAAAGTCCCAAAACAATAAAAGGAGCAGCTGTAGCTTTAAGAAATGGAAACCCTCAGTGGCCGTTGCTAGGCAATCACAGCATTCTAGGCTTGGTGTATCAGTAAAAAGTAGGGGGAAGGTCAGGGCCCTTTTCAGGTCTGTTTTGGCCTTTGAGGGAGGACTCATTGGTGCCAGCCCTGGCAACAATCTCTGGGTGACTTGATACCATCCAACTTAAAATGACCCACCTAGGCCTGGCTACTTACTGCTGTTCAATAGCAGTCACCTAATGAAAGTCAGTGTGGTTTAGCTGTTAGAGCGTCAGAGTAGGGTCTGGGAAATCCAGGTTCAAATCACCAGTCTGTCATGGAAGCTTACTAGGTGTTGTTGGGCCAGTCAGCCTAACATACCTCACAGGGTGGTTGTGAGGATAAAAAAGAGGAGAGGAGAATAATGAACAGTGCTTTGGTCTCCATTGTGGAGAAAGGTGGGGAATAAATTAAGTAAATAAATAATAAATATAGCTGGAGATAGGAGGCAGATAAAAGTTAGGGTTGTGAATGGCTGAGAAGAAGAAAATCAGGCAGGGAAAGGGGAGAGGATATACCAGTTGCCAGGAGGAAGGAAAAGGGGAATAGTGTGGGAGGAGCCCAGGGGGAAGTGATGTCCCCCCGCAACGCCTTGAGGGTTCCTTACTGTGCTAGTGGTCCTGGCCCAGCAGCTGGCACAACACAACTGGGCCATAGTTTTCGGGGGGGGAGCTGGATCAGAGGCTGCTGGGAGGGGAGCTAAAGACAGAGAGGAAGATAAATGCAGGTTGGCTGTTGGGTGTTAATCAGATAAGGAAGCAGGAAAAGGGGTGAGGCTATGGATGCTTTCAGGGAAGGGAAAGAGGAAATAGTGGGGAGGGGGAAATGATATGCCTCCTGCAAATACTTGTGGGTTCTTACTTGTAACTTTATAATTTCCTCACCTGTGTTATGAGGTAAAGAAGATCTACTTCAACATCTGCACCAACTTTTAGCGAATATAAGTTTAAGATAGTTTAATATTGTGGAAAATTACTTTTACAGAATTCTCTCCCTCCTTAAATACTGAACAAATGTAAAGTAGAACAAAGGTCTAAATTCCTTTTGCCTGCAGTTTCCACAAAGCACCTTTATTATGGGATTGCTCAAGAATACTTAATGAGAAACAGTAGTTGATTTAGGTGGGTAACAGGGATCATAATGGAAGAAAAAGAAAAGAAAAGCTGCTCTTTAACAGGAGAAGGAATGTGGAAGATAAAGGCCATAGGCAAGAGTAGGAGTGAGAGGGCAGGTTGGTTAGGGAGAGGAGTAGGGAACTTGCTCTTTGGAATAAGTAAGGTCAGCCAAAGGGAACAATTGGGTGTGGAAGCAACAGAAGGGAAAGGCTGGAAATAGGGCTGGATCAGTCTTGGCTCTGGAGAAGACAAAATTGTTTGAAGAGTCAGCAGGAGAATTGGTTGTACATATTTTAGACAGGATAGTGCTAGAGATATTAAGATGGAATGAAGCAGAAATCTGATTTAATTATTAGATCTCTCTCTTGTTGACCCTGGACTATGATTTTAAATGCCAGGCCTTTCTAATTGTTATGTTGATGAATCGTTTGGATCAGTTTTAAAGTTATTGGTGAGGTATATATTGTTCCTCTTAAGTTGGTCCAGAAAATAGCACTTTACTTTTAGTAGTTATTTAATTAGTACAAATATATTGTAGAAGAACTGGTGGATCAGACCTGCTGATGACACCATGGGGGTCAGTAATGTTAGGATGTAGTAAAGCACTTGGATATAATGAGTAACTTTTGTGCCGAGATCTACATTTTAACAGAATGTTTATTCTTCATGGTATGAGAGTGGCTTCTGTGAGGACCCTGTCGGAAGACATGGTGTGTATTAAGTGTGTGCTGTACAGGCCATATTGAGGACTATGTCAGATTTCTTGGAGGGCTATTTTCAAAAGAAAGCATTCAGTTGTTAGCTTTGCAGTTTTTATTCCTCTCTTCTTCCAAGGAGCTCAAGGAGGTATACGTGGTTCTTCCATTCTTCCATTTTTCTTCAGAGCAATCCTTTGAGGTGGGTTAGGATGAGAAAAGATATCTGGCCCAAAGGCTCTAGTGTGTTTCATGGCAAGTAGGGATTTGAATCTCAAACCTAATCAGATACCTAATCCTCTACATTACTATGGCTCACTAATCATCATCAGCAGCAGCAATACATTGTGTTTATTGTTTATTTTAGCTGCCATAAGGAATTTATAAGAGTATTATAGGATTGCATGCTGAGCTCTGTGGGATGTCTCCTCAAAAACTATGGCCACTAACTTGCTTTTTTGTCTTCCATATTGTCGTTTGTCTTCCATATTGTTCACTCTAGCCTGTAGTATTATCTCTAAGAGTCCCTGTAGCCTGAAACCAGACCTCCTAGGGCCTTGATCTTGTCAGTTTTCATAAATGAGGCAGCACCTGGCTGTGCTTCAAAAATAGATCTGCAAGTAAATCCAAGTTGCCAACAGCAATTGCATTGGTGATTATTCAGTTGATGTTAGATACATACTTCCTTCCAAGTTACTACTTTTCTAGTACAGCAGTATTTCCCAACTGAGGGGTTTTTTTGCCTGAGAACGTAAATAAAATTAACCAGGGTGGGAAAGGAGGCAAAGTGATTAAACTAGTGATTGCTGCTCAGCTTTAAGCATTTCAGAGAAATCTACCAGAATTTATTGTTTTAAAGTTTGGAGAACTCTGAGCAAGGGGCTTCTCTCTCTTACAATTGGAGACGTGCTATCATTGCTGCTGCTGGAGCATTTCAGGTGTGGCAGAGTTGTGGTAGTGGCAAGATTGTCTTCACTGCCGTGTGCTGAGGGGCACAACTGAATTCCCAGTTGTGAGAAACCTGCAGAGTTAGAGACAGAAATTTCCTCCCTCCCTCCTGATTATCCTATAGTCCATGAGATTCACATGATATATTCCACCACCTATCAAAATGTCAAGCTTTATTCTTGTTTAATAAAAATCAGTATGACATTTGTCCACATTCTAACAATTTCTTACAGTTGCCCTCCTCACATTGCCTAGGTACATACATTCTGCTTTTTGTTTTTCCACAATACTTGCAGAAATAATTCATCATGTCCAACTCCAAAGTTCTTATCAGTGTTTCTCAGCTTCACTAATGCAATATTCATCTTGCCTTCCAACCCACATGTCATCACTTTCACTGTATCCAAAATGAAGCTGCAGCAATGTTTTTTCTGACCCTCCTTCATTGACAACTGTCCATCCCATTTTAGCAGAGACATAAAATCCTTCTGGCCATAATCAGTTTTTAGCTGCTTTTGTTCCAGCAAAACTTCAAGAAGATAAATAGAAATCTAGCTTTGGCAATTTCAGCATGATAGCAGCCCTGCAGACACAATTTCTTTTTGTATACTGACAGACCTTAATATATTTCCTGAGGAAATATTATACCTTGTGTGCAGAAGCAGCAACATGAGCACTCTTTTGGCTTCTGTTCTGTGAGAATTGTTAGAGATCTACTTTTATGTTAATTTGGTCCAGAACTAGAGTTTTCTGTATGCATGTAATGGAGTTCCATGAACTACTGCATATTTGAAAAACAGATATGCTGCAGAAAGATACTATTTATAGGAACCCAAAGAGAAACACAATGGGCTAATGCTCAAGAAGAAATAACTATCTTTACCCATTTTAGGGTTACAGTGGGGCATTTCTGTTTTGACATGCCCATGCTTTATTTTCATCCAGAGCATCGAATGTCCCAGAACACTGTTGTGTTTTTGAATTTCCCTTGGACTTAGTCAGATCCATCCATACTTTGAGATATATTTCTGCAATGAATCTGAAAACAAAAAAAAGACAGATTTAACAGCAGCCCTAGAGAATGGAAATCGATTCTGTGATTATAAAACAGGACAACTTCATTCCCATTTAATTCTTAAGACAACAAGAAGTAAGATTCTTCAGGGATGCATATGCTCTTAAAGTACAATGAAAGATATTTTCAGGATCATCTATATTACATTGATCAGTATCTGACATTCATATCATGCATAGTGAACAAATGAATGCAGAGTAGATTTTTGCTTGTATAAGAAGCTGGTATTAAGATTGGAAAACACCGACAATGGCAGCCAGCCTGTCTGTTATAGATTCTGTTTCTTTAAATCAAATATTATTGTAACCCTTGAAGACATCCAAAGCCTGTTTTGTTCTGGTGGTTACATTGCTGAACTCCCTTTCTGCCAATTCCCTCCTCCCATGCAGCCCACTGAGCATCCTAAAATTTTGTTAAGGCGGGAGATCTGCAGACCCTCAGGAAATGCATGGGGGGGTTGCAGTGGGACTGGGGAATCAGAAGAAATCACCTTTGCCTCTTAAGAAAATTTAAGTGTCCTTAAATCTTTAAAACTGCTTGTTTGGATACAGACCAATAAAAAGAGTAGAAAACAGATATGTGGAGTATGGATATGTCTGGATATAAATGTTTAATTAAACACAGGGGTCCATTGGTGCTGGAGCGAGGCGGAGCAAAGCTCCGCCAGCTCAGGAGTGGCCACTAGGGCAGCCATGGGCCGAATTGCCACCGAAATTCGGCAGCAACTTTAAAAGCAACTGGAGGGGAGGGGGTTTGAGGGAGAGGCTCCAAACTTGCAGGGTAGCTGCTGGGACCTCTCCCCCAAATACCAACCAAGTTTCAAGAAGATTGGATCAGGGGGTCCAATTCTACAGGCCTCCAAACAGGTTGCCCCATTCCCTCCATTGTTCTCTATGGTAGAAAAAAAGTAACATTTTTTCCCATCATAGAGAACAATGGAGGGGATGGGACAACCTGTTTGGGGGCCCATAGAATTGGACCCCGTGGTCCAATCTTCTTGAAACTTGGTGGGTATTTTAAGGAGAGGCCCCAGCAGCTACCCTGCAAGTTTGGAGCCTCTCCCTCAAATCCCCTTTCCTCCAGCCCCTCATATACCCTATGGGTTTTTGCCATTGATTTCAATGGCCCATAGGGTATAATGGGGCTGAAACTGACATTCCCTTTCTGACACACTTCCAGTGATTTCAAGGGACGTGGTATATGCTAATGAGTTATGCTAATGAGCTCCTGCAGCTCTTTTTCTTAGAAAGGACCCCTGATTAAACATACCTTAATTTGTGAGATAACTTTCCAAGTAACCTATTTACTGTTCAGCCATGGATTCAATAAAAAAAACCCTGTTCAGATGCAAGCAGGTATGTCTACTGTTGATGGGTTGTTGTTGTTTTGAGATCTTTTCTGTAACCCTTTTTGTATTTGTTAACTAAGTATGGTTTAAGATATTAGGTTTACATATACTTTGATGAACACGCAGAAGCCACAAGAAAAACAAAAAAGAGCTCTGATGGCTTCCGACTTCACAGTTACTCAAAGCTCTTTGTGTGCAGTAGAGCATCATGTGTGCTAAGGAGCCCAGAGCTTTGAGATAGGAGTAAAGTAATACTCAGACATTAATAATCTTTTAGGTGTAATAACATTTGAAGCTAGTTGTGAGCATAACCTAAAACTATCCACAGTAAAGGATTGTTTTAATTATGTTCATTTAAACTGTTCCCATAAAGTGGCCAAAGGAGAGGGAACAGAATAAAAGGGGAGAAGTAGGCATGCATTTTGTCTTTTATAAACACCACTCTTTAATTCTCGCGTTTCCTCTATCTGTGCTAATTTGTTTTCAGAAAACACGCAGTGCAGTTTCAAAAGTAACCAAAAAAACCTTCCCAAAGCAAAATTGGGGGAGAATATCAGACGTATAACAACAACACCAACAACAACCTGATAAAAATCCAATTTTTTTTCAGGGAGCAAAGGGGTAGTTAAATGGCTTGTGATGGGGGAAGGGATGCTTACAGGAGAATTATTGATTCTTAACTGAATCTGTAAGAGCAAGAGAAAAGTACAGAGATTTTTGTTTGGGAAATACCTGCTTTCTTCAGTGTATAAGTTTAAAAGCAACAGGAACATGTTTTTATCCTGATCCATTCCCCCCCCCCCCCCCCCAGTTTTGTTGCATTCATTCACTGACGTGATTAATTATTTCCCAAAGGTGGCATCCATATTTTTCTTAGATAAAGAGAGAATAATGACTGATTATTTTAATTTTTCTGGTGCAAAAACTTTTTAAAAAAATAATTCTTCCTACATTTTCTTGCAGCTCGAAAGTCAAAGAAGTTGGGCAAGTTAAAAGGGATGCACGAAGACCCGCAGCAGCAAGCGCAGCAGCCTCCTCCTCAGAGTCCGGAAGAAGGGACTACATACATTGCTCCAGCTAAAGAGCCATCTGTCAACACAGCACTTGTCCCTCACCTGTCTGCAGTTTCAGCAACACTTACTCCCTCGCCTGCTATGGTCCTAGAGAACATTGAACCTGAAATTGTATATGCAGGATATGATAGCTCGAAGCCAGATACAGCAGAGCACCTGCTGTCCACTTTAAACCGTCTTGCTGGCAAGCAGATGATTCAGGTGGTTAAATGGGCAAAGATACTTCCAGGTAAGGATGCATTTATAGTGTGTCATTTTTAATATAGGCAGAGCGGTGGAATGGTGGTGAAGACTGTGCTGCTGTCAAGCATACGCTGTGTGCCCCACAGACCTTGGATTGAGGGGCAGGGCTTTCTCAGTCAGAGGCTGTCAGTATTTCTCTTTCCAGAAATGAGCCGCTGCTGGGTCTTCAAAATTTAAAATCTCATATCTTTTACTGTGGAAATGGCTTGGGAATGGTGTTTTGTTTTTCAGACTTTGCTTGAAATGCCATTGAAGTTTAAACATTGCTTGTGGTTTGTTTTTTGTGTTCCTCAGGCTTTAGAAACTTGCCTCTTGAGGACCAAATTACTTTAATCCAGTATTCTTGGATGTGTCTATCATCATTTGCCTTGAGCTGGAGATCGTACAGACATACAAACAGTCAGTTCCTGTATTTTGCTCCCGACTTAGTCTTTAATGAGTAAGTTATCTGTTAAGTATCTGTCTCATTCAAAGAAGGAATAAATAGAACACTGTTAAACATTATATGCATAGATGGCAAGCCCTGTGTACTATAGATACAGAAGAATGAACACATAAAAATATAATTCAACAAAACTTTCTTCCTACCTTTCCATTTGGTTTGTACATAGAATAGTACTGGCTTTGATGTGTATCTGATACACAATCTAGATTAAAAGAAAATAATCTCTCCCCCCCCCCCCCCAGTACCTACTGTAGATTGGAAGGCTATTTAAGTTTTAGGCTATGAGACTATCTAAATTGATAGGGTTTTGTAGCAGATTCATAGAATAATTCTTTTGTTAACAGTATACACTTATACGGTATGTTTTCTTGACAATTGTAATTACCCTTCTTTGTGCCTTGAAAGAAGCCAAAACGTTTCAATTAAATGTTCCTAGTTTTATGTTGCATTTAGGATGATTGAAGAAACCGTTCATTCATGCTGGTGTGTTCGTTCTGCTTTTAAATTCAGGTTTACAGCCTTATCTATGCTACTCTGCAGATGAAATAACACACTTTCAAGGTCATTCTAAGCAGAGTTAGACATTCTGAAACCAATGATTTCAATTGACTTAAAAGGGTTTTACTCTGTTTAGGGTTGTTCTGTTTGTGTTCTTAAGGCACACAGACATCACTCAGATACTGTGGCATAACATGGCACCAGGAGCATGTATGTGCCATTGTCAAATGAATAATGGCATAAATAGCATTGTTGGCATTCTGCACAGCCATGTTTGTACCACAGAACATGGGCTGGGATTCAGAGAACTGCTTAGGCTCACAGAATGGGTTTGTGCAAACCCAGTGAAATCTTTGACTCTTCTCCCCATTGGACAGCAGCCCCACATGCTACATCACAAACTGGTCTTGCCCCTCGGTTTTAAAATTTTCTTGGCTCTATGGAGGACTGCTGCGAGAAAAATGCATTTACTGAAGTGGATCCAACAAGGTATTTCTGCAACTTTTGTGGCTCTTCCCTCTTGCGGCAGCCTGAAATGGCTCCTGAAATCCTTTTCCTGGAAAAGAGGGGGCAGCTGTGGGATTCCTTGCATTCATGAAAAGATGCTGTTGGATCCACCTTGATGCCTCTGTAGGCTCATAGAACTAGTTTCACAATTCTTTGTATTCTGGGCATAAAAAGTAAACAACACTGCTGCAAATCGTACAGTCTCCCCCTCATCCCAATAGCCAGTCTTTAGTACTTATTGATGCTGAGAAAATATTTACACTAGTGGGAGAACAGTAGTTTGGGTATAAATATCCCGGGACTACTGGCCCTCCCTCCCCTTTATTGTTTGTGTTGTAAATGTGACATTTGTATTGTCCTTAATGGCTAGGTCTAGAATAAACAGTGATTATGTTGGCCACACAAAACTGAGTTTCAGTTGAAAATCAAATAGGTAAGAAAATAAATTTCAGAAGCCTTTTAAAAACTTTAAACACATAGGCCTGATCCTTCCAGTGGCTTGTGAAAGGTGGAGCTAAGAGGCTGTGCATGGATCAAAGCCCAAAACAGGCCAAGTTCCCACAGTCTTGGGACCAGCACAAATGTGCCTTTCACTGCAAGGTGTGGCTCCCTCTGGCTGGTGCTCTTCCATAGGCTTCTCATTTCTTAGCACAATATTCCCAATACTTTCCTGGTTTTAGGGGTTCTGTTTTTTAAAAAAATTTAAGGCATTATTTTAAAATCAACTTTTCACAAACTTGAGGTCTCCAAGGTGGCAAACTATCAAAAACAATAAAAGAAGCTTTAAAATATATAAAATACGTGTGTGTGTGTGTGTGAATTAAACAAAGCACATTAATATGTAGATGCATGATTAGGAAGAATTAAACAAAGCACATTAATATGTAGATGCATGATTAGGAAGCAGCAGAACAAAGTTTGAGTCCAGTGGCATCTTTAAGACCAGCAAAGTCTTATTCAAGGTATAAGCTTTCGTGTGCAAGTTCACTTCTTCAAATACAGTGACACAGAATTTCCTAAACCACTGCATATAGGTAGAGAGTGGGTGGGTTAGTTTTCTGTGGGGTTTTTCCCTAGTGGCCAAAGAGCACAATTACACTCTTGTGCCATCTAAATAAGAAAACAATAAAAACAGTCTTCTGACGAGTGCAATCCTAAACAAAGTTAGCTCTTCTAAGCACATTTACTCTAAAGGACTCAGAAGAGTGGAACTCAGTTCAAGATTGCACCATAAAACACATACCTTTTATGCCAGCTTATATTCTGTATTTCGTCATACAAAGGGATAGTCTCTTATGCTTTCTTTTTTGCTTGTTTTTAGTTTTCAGAAGATAGCAGTTACATTCTTATGCAACTTCAAAAATAGAAATACCTCTTTAATTTTTTATTTTGTATTACACAGTTATATAATAAATACACATAACTGTATATGAATAAGACATTTCAAGCAACAGGAGTTACAGTGTGGATTTATGTGGATTTACAATGTTGAGATTTGATGTGTCTCACTGCTATTAAAATATTAATGATCTCTGTGTGAGTTTCCTGTTTTTCTCTATAAAGCAATTTAATAAAAAAAATTTACATCAGGTATTAAATTTAAATTCAAAATTTTGCTAAAAATAATATCTCCAAAACTGGGTACAAGCAACCACATTTTTAGAAAAGTCTACTAATAAGGCTTTAGTGTTGAAGGCAGATCATCTGCATGGCATGCAGAAGGTCCCAGATTGAATCTTTGGCATTTCCAGTTAAAAGGATTGGGTAGTAAGTAATGTGTGAGACCTTGGAGAACCACTGACAGTCTGAGACAAAGCTGGCCTTGATGGACTGATGATCTAATTCAGTATATGCAGCTTCATATATTTCATACGTTTTAGTTCGTGTGCCTGCATTTTAGAAATTTAACTCTGGATTCTGATATGAGTTCCCACTTCTCTTTACATCTGGTATTATATAACACTATAATCAGACGAGAAATGTGGAAGAGGCAGATTTTGTAAGCATCCTTTTAAATATTTAATTGAGTATTTTCAATAATTTCAATAATCTACCAATCCCCAATCCCAGATTGCTCATTCCAAAATTATCAATTGCTGCAAAATGTATATTTTTGAGAAAGATCACTTCTAGCATTAATCTGCCTTGGCATGACCTGTATGTTGTGAAACCAAGATTTTATGGAAACGTATTCTGTTTCTGTTTGTTACGTTTATGACAGTTCATAAGAACAGCCTTGCTGATCAAACTAAAGTTCCATATAGTGCATGATTTGGTTTCCCAGAATGACCAACCAGAGGCCAGTGGGAAACTCACAAGCAGGCCATGAAGACAACAGCAGCCTTCTTCAGTTGTTCTGGTGTTCAGCAGTATGCTGTCTCTGAGGACAGATATTTTCTGTAGTTCTCATGGCCAATATTGTTGATAGACCAGTCCTCCCTAGTCTCTTTTTAAGGCCATCCCCGCTAGTGGCCACCATTATAGAAATTCTATAAGCTAATTATGTGTAGAATAAAACTGTATTTTCCTTTATCTGTCCTGAGTCTGCTGCCCTTCAATTTCTTTGGCTGACCCTGAGTTATAGGACTGGGAAAGAAATTTCTCTCTGTCTGCTTTTTTACAAGCCATGCAAAATTTTACAAGCTTTTGTTATTTTCAGGCTCTTTCACGTACTTTTTCCCCCCAAAATCCAGATGGTTTGAAGTTGATGTCAGCATTTTAAAATTTATAAGCCTGCACCTTTGCAATCAGTTTAGCTGTATTTTGCTTAGTACAAATATGATCTTGTCTCTTATGGCTATTTGGGATGTTGGGAAACATAGGGTGAGTTCATTCACACAAGATGTTTTCTTATGCAGAGTGCTCATCTGGGCCATCCATTGATTTCACTTATGTAAATAATATAATAATTATACCAGGCAGGCAAGGTGAGGGTAGATAGAGTTGCCAGCATCCATGTGAGATATGGACATCTCTTGGAATCTCAACTGATCTGCAAAGTATAGAGATCACTTCCTTTGGAGAAAATGGCTGCTTTGGAGGTTAGGCTATATGGCATTATAGCTCCCTTTCCCAAACCCTGCCTTCCCCAGACTCCACTCCCAAATCTTCAGGAATTTCTCCACCCAGAATTAGTAACTGCAGAAGTAGCAACTACTTATTTCTTAAAACTTTAACCAGCTAAATCGGTGATCATCTATGGAAAGGAGAGTCAAAACTGGTGACTATAGCTCCAAATGATCTACCTGAGTCATGATACCTGGAACACCAAAAAAAGAATGGATTATCCTTTATTCTACTCATTAACAATTGATCCCATAATTTCCAAGTTTAATATCTTAAAAATATGCCTATTACTATTCTTGAATTCCTTTTAGTATCCAAATCCTGCTGCAATTTTACAGTTGCCTATAAGGCAAAAGTTAAAAAATCAAGAAGCTTTCTGTATGACCCAGGATGGTTTGACCCTGACACATAAATAGCATTAACATCAATCAAATCTGTAACTAAAGCTTAGAAAGTGAGAGGATCCAGGGCAGAATATACTGAACTGTTGGACAGGAACCAGAGAGATTCCAGCTTTTCAGTGCAGGAAATCATATTCCTAGTTGGTAACTTCAGGCGATAGAGAGAGAGAAGTAGATGCCCATTTATATCTTCTTACACAGGCATTATATAGCAATGTCAACTAACCACGTGTTAATTGTCCCCTGTAACACAAAATCCTCTCACCAGTTATACCAATCCATTTATTTCAGTTTACAAAGCTCAGACCTCACTTAAAGAGTGACACTGATTTCAGAATTCACAGTATAGTTTAATTTTGTGAAGCATATTTCTGTTTAAACATGTTGTACAGTTACAGTATTATAAAGCAAACAAAAAAATATTGGAAAGTAGGTTAGGTGGCTGGATGCAGCAGGGATACTATAAGTATCTGGAGTTGCTTAAAACAGCACTGACATAGTGATCACAAACTAGAAAGGGCAGAGGCTTGATAATGCTAAAAAACATGTTTTTAATTCAAATCCACTGCCCCTGATCTTAATTATGCCTAGACTTTTAAAAACATATATGTTAATTTATTTTGTATGTTTTCTGGTGAAATAAGCATGCAGATGTGAGCCTTCGTTGTATCATGTGCACCCGGTCACAGAATACTCATTGAACCTTGAGTGCCCTGGATTTAGCATTGCATAACAGACTGTAAGACTGCAGCTACCTCTGTGTGACCTTTTAGCGCTTCCAGTTTGCAACTCTTCCTTCCTGGTGTTCAGGTTCTGTGCTGACTATTTAGGAGGAGAGGAGCAATAGAATTTTTAAGCATATCAGATCTGTTTTAATTCTGTGATTTTAGAGCGTGAAAGCTTATTTGCTGTCATTAGTATAGTGGTTAAAAGATTATTGTTCCGCTTTTTTACAGGTCATTTGCTGTATTGCCTTTCATACTGACACTAGTTTAGTTTTCAGTCTATTAATCCAATTGGTCTAATTTTAAGAAGGCAAACCACTAACACTGTAAGTAATTGGCCAGACTATTGTTGCCATTGCTCTAATGGAGGCAATCTATATAATTTCTGGAGAAACAAATAAGCTTGCCATTCATGATCTTGTTGATGAAGTGTGTCATTTGAATGCTTATATATGCCTTATTTTAACAGGCGTGTAGTTTGTGGAACTGTGAATCAGAAGTTCAGTGAAAGGCATACCCCTTCCTTTAGATAGAGACCCTTATTGACATATATAGCTGTAACTTTCCTGTAAGTATTAATTCAGGCCTCCCATAGAGGAAGGCATACTGAAACATACTTATGGTAAAGAGGTCACAAGGCCTTTCAAGTGAGTCCTCAAAAAGGAACTATACACAGTTAACAAAGTGTGTTTGCAACGGTGTTAACTCTTGATAAAGAAACAATTACTCAGCTAATTCACAGAGGTAAAAAATTAGTTTCACCCCCGCTCCCAGAATAGCATCCTTGTGTATGAGTGACACTAACCTGACAGTGGTTTCTACAATTCCAGTGATGACTTTTCAGCTACCATAATTATGGGAATTTCTTCTGTATCTGAATATTTTGCGGCTGAATCTGTGAAAGCCATGATCATGGCATGTGGATGAGCACAAATGGCTCTGGGTGTATCATACAAAGCTACTTTTTACCGAGGTAGTTACTCTACGATTTCAGTAGAAATTCAGTAGAATATGTCTGGACATTATTATTTATGTTACAACACTTATGATTTTGTGCCATTTTTATAATAGGCAGCTACACAGAACCATAGTTTATCCACCTCTATAATCAATCAAAGCCTATCAGAGCTCATTAGGAAATAAAGTGTAAGCAAAAAAAAGAGAGAGATTGATAGTTGGATGCTTCCAGAGTTTTCCAGGCATGGTGTCTGCTTTGCCTTTATAGGATATTGCCCCAGAGGAAATTTTGTCCAGGAAGTTCTAAACATGATGGAACAGGGCGGGAAGGTATATGATCAAATCATGGTCATCAAAGCTAAAGTATTTGTATTATTTGGGCAATCTTATCCCATAAAAGACTTGACGTGGTTGCCATATGTGTCAGACATAGAAAATGTATAATGGAAAGCAAAAGGGACCAAAATACTGTAAGTCAAATGCCTTTTACCATATATATATATATATATACCTGCATTGCTGTGACTTGGTGTATCACTTGGTATTCTACTCTTTTACAGGTGGACACAATACATTGTTAGCAGTAACTCAAACTATCAGGCACTTGTGCCACTGAATTCTAAGCAAACTCCTACTAAAAGAGATTTTTCTGCTCTGAGGAAATAATAGTAATCAAACATCAGGGTCACAAGAGCATATGTGGCTGCTGGAACATCTTTATAGAATAAATCAGTAGTATGCGGTTAAGTTTTATAGCTGAAACGAAAGATTTTTTTTCATTATATATGAGACAGTTTTAGCTACAATTGAAGAGTGCTTGAGAAACACGCTGGGAGTTAAGAGGTTTTTAATTTGATAAAAGAAGAATGAAAGGTACCTCATAGCAAAGGATGTATGCTTTTTAAAATATTTCCTTTATTTTAAAAAGGTAAACTGATTGGACTAGAGTAGGCATATTGAATGTCATACATTAATGCAGTGGTACTTCACAGCATAAAACAAAGATGAAAGTATAGTCCCGAAGGGATACATATTTGTGTTAAACCCTAAACACTAAATTTGGATGTGAATTTCTTATGTACTGGTATTTTTAAAAAAGAGTGTGAACTTATATGATAGCACAATTATTCCTTTAAAAGGACATTAATTTCCTTGAGGTACAATCTCATATTAGTTAAGATCATTTCCAATAATCTATTATTATTTATGGGGAGGATGAGTTCCTGAAGAGTGTTTGTTTTGCGAATTTATACTTGCCCAGTTAATGATTAGATGTGGGATTGACTAGCTGATATAAATCAATCTAGAAAAGACAAGCAACAAGTGTTGTAATCTAGAGAGAATGGGTGCTTCTATCTTTAGTGGTGTTACTTTCTGTAGTCAGAGAGACATGTGTACATGAGACCATGTGAATGTGGTCCTCTCTTCAATATTGCCCAAATCCATAACCAAGTAGTTTTTGGGTAGGGATGAAACTTTCCTGCTGTGCCCTCTCACTCCCCTGCTAGAGTATCTGCTAGCTTAGATTCTAGACCTGTCTTAAAAGAATAGCCCCAGTCTTAAGTAGTGACCCAAATGACTGATATAATGGAGCCTATTGACAGAGTGGCAAGGTTCCTTGACAAACATGGAAGGAGCACTAAATATCTGGATCCAATGGGATCATAAATAAAGTTTATGGATGGAAATAATACAAAGAGCTGGCCTGGAAAATTAGCAAATTTAAGCCATCAAAATAATAATGTGTTAAGAATTCATATAATGTGCAATTCTAGAAAGGCTACTAAATGGTATCAGTATAACACATAATCAGGTGTCCTTTCTTAGAAAAAGAGGTGCAGGAGCTCTCATAACTCATTAGCATAACTTATTTGCATATGCTACACCACCTGACATCACCAGAAGTATGTCAGAAGGAAGGAAGGAAGAGGGGAGGGGGAGCTACAAATCCAAGCCTCAGAAATACCACTATTCTGGGAGGATAGCTTCAGTGGTGGCTGAAGCCTTCAGAAGACTGGTCAGAGGAACAAGGACCTTTGCAGGGGACCGGGGTCATTTTGCTGCAGCCCTGACACAAGCAGGCATTCCCCCATGGGGGGGGGGGCTGGCACCAACTCCCGGAGCTGAGCTCCCCTGAGCTCCTGCTCGAAATGGCCCCTGGAAATAATGCTAGAAAGCCCACTAAATGGTAACTATTATTCCAAGCATCCATGAACACTGCAATGGACTTCATTCAAGGGTGTGAGGCAAGAAGCTAAAGGGGTAGAGCATGAGGTTAAAGTAATGGCTATCACTACCTTTCTGTGCAAGTCCATGAAGGGGATCTGAGTCCCAAGGCATGAATCCGGGCATCTGGGCAGCCAGAAATTCAAAAGTCAATGCAAAAGGGTAAAAAAAAACCCAGAACAAAATTCTTCCTCATAAGTGCATGGGGTGAAATCAGAAATGCACACTTTTGTAAGATTTTGAATACAGGAGTAGACAGAAGGATTGAGTAAAAATAAATGAATCTTTTCTACAGAAAGAGGACAGGGGGTCAGGGAGAGCCACAAGATGCTTGAGCAGGTATGTCCTTTGTCTGGGCAAAGTTTCAAACGGTAGCCATGTTGGTCTTCAAGTCCAGTTGCACCTTAGAAACCAGCAAAATTTAGGCAGTTTAAGCTTTTGAGAGTTAAAGCTCCCTTCGTTTGTGAAGCTTATCCCCTGAAAATCCTGTTGGTCCTAAAATGCTAATAACCTCAAATCCAGTTAACTGGACAAAGGGGAGGAATGGGCACTACAGGACAGGCAATAGTCTGTTGGTGGGCCTTTTCTGCATTGTCTTAACTACATTTTTGAGATAGTCTGATGGATTTGTGGGGAACCCTGTTTCTTGGTCCAGTGCGACTCTCAGAGGCCTTGGCAGAGTAGGGAAGACAAACCAACGTGGAGGATTATTGGCAACAGTGGGTGGGATGCTGTGCTCTCCTAGTCTTTCAAGATTGCAAATGACTGGATTATCCATTTCTGTATCTCTTTGTTCCACTTTCTTTTTTCTGGTATTGCTGATGGGGGGGGGGGGGGGGAGAAAAGGGGGCAGGAGGATAGATAGCCAGCCAAATTTTCTGGTACTTAGCTCTCTTTACAAGACTTGGTGTTCTCCCTCATTCCTGGGAGACTGGAGAGAGAGAGCTCCATTGTGAATGGTGTTTGTAAAGAACTAAAGATGTTCTAAACAATCCCAAGGTGGCATGGCCATGGGTAAGGGAAGTAAAGTAGTTCACGGCACAGAGATTTACAGCTTAATTTACATGGTTCTGGCTTACAGCATGGTTCTGGCTTACAGTAGCCACATTAATATTCCTCCTCCTTTAGACTGATAAGCAAGCAGAGAAAACTGAACTGTGAACGTTTGTCCTTACAGACTTTAATTTATGCCTCTGTGCATTTGCTTTCAGAACTCCATCCAAGAAGTGATAACTAAATTCTAACATAAACCTTCATAATAGAAAATTATTCCTGTGATTCATTCGCTTGTAACAGATTTATCCTAGAGCTTGACCTGCTATATTTCCAGGAAAATGGTTATCATTCGCTGCTTAGAAAATGGAGGTTATTTGGGGGCTGGCTTGCATTAATGCTATCCATTTAGAAATCTGCAATGGCTACAGAGCTATTTTATTCCCCTCTGATATCCTCTTTAATACAGAGATGTTCTTCCACAGCATTAAGTTGCTATCAGTGCCTTGATAGTTCAACTTTCAGTTATCTAATGTACTCAAGCACTTAACTGTATTTTAATCAGCTTCCTACTTATTCCTTCTCTCTTCCCACTCCCATATTTTCACACTGTACCAAGATGATGGAGAAGGAGACTGGGCCCTGAAAACCTGCTTTTACACTGAACTTTTAGATTTATACAGAAGTAACACTTCTCCTTCTACTACCACATGTACACACCAGCATCAGTTCTCTGTGGAACTGAGGAAATGTACCATACAGTGCTGAATGCATTTCCTTACAAACACCTTCCTATTACTGAAATTTTGCTTGCACCATTGAAATTAGCTTGCTGTTAAAAGCAACTTCAAAATGTAAATCCAGGTTCTGTTTTTAAGTGATCTTTGTATTCCTGTGACTTTGTTTGGGAAATACTTGTTTAACCTAAAATAGTTCTTGCTTTCCTGCAATTTAAGATAAAATAATAACAGCCTTAGAATTATTTTTGTACTGTATTTGAAAGATTTCGTCTAAAGTTATGTGAAAATGTAATGTGGGAAATACAGTATATGTAGCTGCCTCAGTCCAACATGAAGAGCTTCACCAGCTCCTCCCAGAGTTTTGCCTTATAAGTTTCTCTTCTCTGAACTAGTCATGAATTGTAGCTTGAATTTTCACCTCAGGAGCTGCTTTGGGATGTTGTGTTGGAAAGTGTGAAATGTGGATCCAGGCTTTACAGGGTTAACAACCAAAATAAAAGACAAAGCAGCTAGTTTCTGTGACTGCATGCATGTTTCCAGTTCTAAAAACTGATCTGATATGAACCTGATTGGCTGAGATGGGAGTTTAGACATAGTAAAACTATTTGTTATCATCTAGCCAGGTATATGATAGTTGTGTTTATTGCATGAACAATGTGCTTGTGTGAGTCATGGATCCTGAGCATCACAATAGGACACATGTTGAGAGAAAAATTCATAGTCTTTTCTAAGGAAGCCCAAGTATTTAAGCTTATAGACCTTCTCTTGCCACCTCATTTCAGCATGGAAGAACTGGTTGGGCAAAGATGGGCAGGGGGCAGGGAGAAGAAAACAACCCAACAAGAAGTTGAACCTGAACGTGATAACAAACTCTCATGATTCCCATCAGCATTTATCAGCACTTTATCTTAAATTGTGATCTGTTTATGTTATGTTTTATTGTACAATATTGTGTTTTAACGTATTTATTGTAAAGTATTTTAGCTTTTGTTGTAAGCTGCCCTGAGCCTGCCTTGGCAGGGAAGGCGGGATATAAATTAAACTAATAAATAAATAATTTTTAGTGGGAAGCTTAAACACATACTTAAGTCTTTACATCAAATTTGTTGACTGTTTAATTACTTTACTGCCAAATTACTTTACTATGTATACCTTCAGGTATTTCCCCCCCCATATACCAAGCCGCAGCAGCCTACTAAACATGCATTATCGTAGACTAGTTTAAACAATTCTGAAAAATCTGATGGTAGCAGTACTCCTAGGGTAACGATCTGCCCTTTGGTTCTGTGACCGCATGAGTGGCCATCAAATGCATTTCCATTCTTACATGCATTGATTGGGGTTTTCTTTCTTGCAGAGAGAGGATGCGCCAATCTGCTATGTTTGAGCTGTGCCAGGGGATGCACCAGATCAGCCTTCAATTTGTTCGCTTGCAGCTTAGCTTTGAAGAATACACCATTATGAAAGTGTTGCTGCTATTAAGCACAGGTAACTTTTGTAAATTAATTTCAGCCACAAGGGTTAACTGCAGAATTTGCATGTTGTTGTCACTGTCTAGTCAGAGTGATTGAAGAAATAATGAAAAGACGCTTGTAGTATAAAAATTTCGAGGGCGCGAATTAAGCCCTGGGTTCAATCAGTATCTGAGCTATACATCCAAACAGTATTTTAATGAGTCTGTATCTTTTAAGTTCCATGTTAGATCTGTCTCCTCTCTTGTCTCTTGGGAACTCAACATGGCATCACAAAGTAGCCAGGAAGTGTCATATCCAGGCTCTGACCAGAGAGAGATTCTTGCTAAATTACCTTCAGTAAAGTTGCTGCATTAGATGCCTTCAGACCATGACCTGGATATCTTTGGCTCCAAACCTTCACAAAATTGTGGTGGTGGTGGTGGGGTAATTCAGATGGTTTGATGCCAGTATCAAAATGTTAACAACAACGGTGACAAGAGACTGGTGATTTTTTTTCAGCATTGGGTTGATTGCCTAAAATAAATGGCAGGGAACCTACCACGAGCAATTGCTATTATTGAGGGGAGTGGAATCCTACTCTTTGCAGTGTTTAATCCTACAGAATGCAGCAACAATCTAAAAAGATTATTAGGATGATTTAAAAACAGAAACTTTGTGCAGACACCAAACTCCCCGTTTGTAAGTATGAGGCCCAATTCCAAGAGTTGTCACCCGGACTCTGTGTTACAAGGATGTATGAGGCTTGCTTTCATTTTATTGTTGTTGTTTAATTGAATCATGTGATCAGCTGGTGGAATTTATTTAGAAACTTGAATAATAGCCACATCAAGTAAGTTTCCCTCAATTAACATGTGGAAGAAACCACACATTACATCTCAATTGTTTTCTTGCTTTTCTCCTGCCCACAAAATAGGGAAGATTGCCAGTTGCCGTGCCACATTTAATAAGCAGAATGAGAAACAACTAGGCATCTGTCCAAAAATATGAAGTTTTGGTTGTGTTTCTAATTACTGTAGGTTTATGTATTTTAAAAAAATTCTGATTGATGGTAGTGTAATAGTAATCAGATTTACACACAAAAACATTCCTGCTTAGTCAGTGCCAACTTCATGCTAGGTATGGTAGAAAATGTGGATATATGGAGCATGTAGCTTTATGTCTAATAGTATCAAGATGAAATCTGTGGCTCTTTTGTACACGCAGCTGTACACTGATCGGACCATCAAAAACTGCAGAGGGTAGGCAGAAAGTAGAAAGCATAATTTCATCATGCTAATTGGATCGGTTTGTAAACACTGAATTGATTATCCATAAATGCCATGGCATATAATGTTTCTATATTCAGATGTGGAAAGATGTGCTTGTTAGTGTGCAGCCAACGCATTTGGTTTGGGGATGGCATAGATTTATTTGCAGGGATTGTTGACCTGGTTTAGGAGTTCATAGATGTTTAGAATGCTCTCTTTATTATTTTTGTAGAGAGTGATCAATTGTATAATTTTCTTGGGGAGTCAGATAACTATTGCTGTTTGAGGAATGGAAGGGGAGGGAACATTGCATACAAACATAATATATTGGAGGTAAATCAAGTAGTCACTTTCATTGGAAATGGAATCACGTAAGAAAAACACCTCACCATAGAAAAATTGTTCAGACACACAGGAAGTGAAGGACAGTCCTAGCCCATCTGTCAGACTCTTGTTAGGAAGAGGTAGTATATGGTGAAACCAACTGTGTAGCTTTAAGAGTGGGTCCAAAACCACTGTTTTGTGGACCTGTCTACTTTTCTAGCCAATGGAACCTTTCTAAGAACCTATGTTGATCCCAGAAAGACATGAGAGGCTTCCTCACCATGTGCAGTAAAGCCTGATAGCCAGTTAGCGCTTGAAAAAATATAATCCCTCCTAGCCTTGTCTGCTAATAACAAAGGTTACAGTGAGTCTGGAAATAAAATAGTCATAGGATAACTCATGTGTGAGTAGATGCCACTTTTAGGAAAGGCAGGTAAGTTTAAATAGAAGCCAAGTGGCATGATGCATGTTAACTTCATGGAAGGTTTAAACGCTCACCCCCAGGCAACCCTACAGGATCCTCGCCGTTTACAAACTATAGCAGATGGCTACGTTCCAGTCCCCCTCTGCCTCCTCCTTTAGAGCAGTATGAGTGCAATTTAATGTTTCTATCCTCAGGTGGCCCATTACAACTACTGCTCTCTCGTTCCCATCGTTGGCCCACTGGTTCCCATTCAAATACGTGTGCTGCCATTTGCCACCCATTAGGCCTCCCCACCCAACCAAGATGATCAAATAATGGCTCCCAGAGGAGCAATTTGTCTGTAGCTTGATTGTTTCTTGCTGCTAAATTATTTAGGTACACTTCTAAAAACCTGAGCTGTTTGGAAACAGCTGCTGTTATTTCAATTTTGCTCTCACAGTGTTGCGGGTTTTGTTTGTTTTTGAGTGTGATATCAGAATTTTTACATCATTTTGCAAAATGAACCAACTTTGTAAAAAAAAAAAATGAGTTGTCGGTCAGCTAGCCTGGAATTGAGTATGGGCTTTTAAATTTTCAGATACAGATCCTTGATTATCTGTAGGGCAGGCTTTCAACACATGGGCAAATCTGTTGGTCAAGTAAAACAAGCGGCAGCTATTTTGGAACAGTGTTGCATAAAAAAAGCACTTCACCATATGTCCGTTGAAGTGTTGTTTTACAAAAAAGTTTATTTCCTCAAGGTATTATATTTTGACGTGAAATCAAAACCCAATGGAATTTCAGATTGTATGTCCATTAATAGCTTTGGAAGAATAGCCCTTACTATGTGGGCAATTTCTAAAGCTAACGCATCAACAATAATAAATCATAAGAGGAAAACTGGTGACTCTTTAAGATTATGAATAGGAAGCCTGATGCAGGGGATACGAAAGTCACCTCTCTTTCCAATTAAGTAACCAACCATTGTAATAGAAATATTTTGTGCAGTGTAGAATGGCATTTCCATGATGTTACCTTCTGTTAGCCTGACAGCTCTTTTATGTTATAAATATTTGGAGAATATTAGCTCTTAATAATATGCAGCAGGCGTTGCGGATCTCCACCTGTGTCTACAGAGGCTGCGCTTCACGGAGACTTCCCAGGAACTGACACAAGACTCAAGTTAAGAGTTATAAAGATAAAGTGTTTACTATAAAAATGATAAAAGATTCATAGGCAATATTACACAATCATACACACGTTTACACAGATCTAAGAAATTAGGTAGAATTACAGAGACGTTTGCATGAGCAGGAGAATTGATGGTATCCGTCGGGGGTGATATTTACCTATATAGGAATCTAGCGGAGTCTGTCTGGAAAAAGCGGGGAAAGTATCTTCGGACAGAGGACAAAGGATCGTGGTCCTGGACCAGCAGAAGCCACGTGGCAGATCCAAGTGGTGCACCCAAGGATCCGTGAGGGAGGGAGGAGGAACAAGCAGGAACAGGGAGGAAAATCTGAGTTGTGATTCTTGGGGAGCAGTATTTATGGGGGGGTGTTTCCGGGAGGTTGGCAAGGTATGAGACCTTCCCAGGAACACCTATAGATGGTCCGTTCTCTGTCCCTAGCCACTAAGAGGGTTCTAGGGGAGTGTCAATATTTAGATCTACCTGATGGTCAGGACAGGATGTTGATGTCAGCTGCATCTGGCGTGATCTTCTAGATGAAAGCGGGTCCCAGGCAGCAGAACTGGTCCAGCAGGAAGCATCCCGCTGCTTTCACACCCTCGTGTGAAGTCCTTTGATGTAGAAGGGACTTGTAGGAGGGGGTTCAAGCCTGTGTACGTGTATGGAGTTCATTCTCGCATGGAGTTAGTGGTATATGTCTCTAGCGCTTGGCTTTGTGTGTGTGTGTGTCTTTGTGTTTTGTGACAACCTCCAGGCTGGAGGTGGTAACCTCAGAAAATGGCATTTTAAACCTTCGTTGGAGGCATTTGCCACCATCTTCCCACGGGTCACCTTGTGCACTATTTTAACCCACATAACTGGCAGCATAGTCCATTCACTGTTCTCATAAATCACCAGAAAAGTCCACAATAATGTTGCTCAGGCTTATGCTTCTCGAATTTCTTGCACTTGCTTGGTCTTCAAGCATCACTAGTTTTAATGGGATGTTCCTGTTGCTTGTTTTTGTGCTTCACTAATCTCATCATCAGTTTGTGGGTTCAAAGTGCTGTCAAGTTGCAGCTGACTTATGACAACCCTGTAGAGTTTTCAAGGCAAGAGATGTTAAGAAGTGGTTTGCCATTGCCTGCCCATGTTGCGACCCTGTGTTTCCTTGGTGGTTTCCTATCCAAATACTAACCAGGGCCGACCCTGTGAGATTTGACGAGATTAGGCTAGCCTGGGCCATCATCAGTTTAGGTCTAAGTAAATGTTTAGCAGCATAAGCAGTGCCTGTTACTTACTTTGCAGCTTCTGTGTACAGGAGCTAATCCTAAACAAGTCTGCTTTGAAGCGAATCCCATTTATTCAATGGGGCTTATTCTTGGGTAAACATTCTTAGGATTGCAGCTTCAGTTACATTACTGATTGTTAATGGCAATGAAATTAGACTTGAAAATATGCCAGTGAGGTTAAACATTACTAGGAAAAATGGGTTGCAATCATATGTTAAGAACAAAGTGGAGTTCATGACAGGCACAACCTTTTTTTTTTCATGTTCAGGCTTGTGTGCTTTCTCCCCTTAAGCTGTTACTGAAAATGAAGATGAAAATCTCCCAATTTGGCTGTGATGTTTGAGTTCAGGTGCATTAACAGGTTTGGTTTCTTCGCTGTAACCAGAATTCTTAGCTGTGCTTCAATCCTGGGGAAGGGCACCCCCACTCAGTATCTAGAGATCACAATAAATTGGATTGAAGACTTCTATCGTCATTCTTGGTGCATAGTGGAAGGGAAAGAGGGGGGGACACAAGTCACTCAGACAACAAACTTTGTTCATGCCTGTCACAAACGGCTTGTTCATGACAAACAGATCTGTACTAAATCTGTTATCTAGTTCTGTTTTGCTTCTGAAGACCTGGAAACTTTAAAGTTTTCAGACCCAGCATATTGTCTGTAATGCTTTCTTTCTGTTCCCTTGTATAACAAGCATGTTGGTTTTCACACAAGTTTTCACACTGTCAAAGGATTTTGTCAAAGAATTCTGTATCAGAGTGCAGGTGTTGGTTGGGTGAGCAACACTATATACTCTGGGAGTCATTTTGGGTCCCAATTCTCCCCTTCAGCTTCTTCTGTGTTTTACTGTGTACCAGTCAGCCTAATGTCAATACATCAGTACCTACCAGGGTGGCGAAGAGTTATGTGCATGGGGAATAGAACAGTGGAGCATTTGAGATTACAGTGCACGTTATGCACTTATCTACAGACAATTTCTTTTAAAACTTTGTAATAAATGAATGATTACAGAAGAAAAATAGGGGAAAAGTAAATCTGGCAGTTTGTAATGGCAAACCATAGTGAGGGGTGATGCGCTGTGGTGTTCAAAGAAAAAACTCCCATTTGGACCTTTTTATCAAAGCTACCTGCTAGTGCCCATGTGACAGTAGGTGCGTACTTGCAGACAGCTTGCCCAAGTAGCGATGGAGTAGCATGAGGACACCTTAAACTTCTGAATACATCAGAAGACTGAAATTGCAGTTTCTGGTAAAACAATTAATGGGGGGGAAATCTGCTTTCTATAATGCCTTTATTCTGCATAGCATGATACTCATATTGTATTTGAACTGTAACATGTCTGTTCAAAAATACATTCCACTTTAAAAACAATTTTAACTGCAGAAGTAAAAAACAAACAAACCCGAACCATTAAAAATACAGTTTAAATAATTCTTGAATTAGGAATGTTGTACCTTTTTACCTCAACTATTTAAGAAAATAAATACTGCTATAGAGTGAAAGTTTAGTAAGTCTTTCTTGTCTTCTTGAAGACAAGACACCTCTTCCCTGTGCTGGAACTTTTCATATGCTTTCACCTGCAAACGAGCTCCTGTTAAACCTCAAGGGATTTACGATGTTGCCAGACATATACATGTGCAAATATGGATGCCGCATTATCCACAATATTGTGCTAATTGATAATAAATGCTTAATAGTAACCAGTTGCCCTTCTCTGTAACAAATGGTTCAGTAAAATATGTTTGTATCCTTTAATTATAGTTCCCAAGGATGGCCTCAAAAGCCAGGCTGCATTTGAAGAAATGAGGGCAAATTATATTAAAGAACTGAGGAAGATGGTAACTAAGCATCCAAACAGTTCTGGGCAAAGCTGGCAGCGCTTTTACCAACTGACGAAACTCCTGGACTCTATTCATGATGTAAGTAATCAGCTTCCATGGCTGAAGTATGTTGGTATCAAGATGTTGTATTAACACAAAAGGGTGAGATGGTCCCTGCTTTCATGAGCAAGCCTAAAACACTGATGGTGGCACTAGATGCCACAGTGTTCAAGGAAAAGAGTAACCCCATGACTAGTTTCCCTGTAATGTAAGTGAAGGTAACTCTGTGGTAGCCAATAACATAAAACAGGGCTGTAGAAACATAGCTTGCGTCATTCTGCTCTCCTTTTTATCCTCAAAACCCTGTGAGGCAGATTTAGGCTGAGAGTGTGTGACTGGGTCAAGGTCATCCAGCAAGCATTCCGTGGCACAGTAGGAAATAAAACCTGGGTATCCCAGAGCCCAGTCTAACCGCTTTACCAGACTGGCTCTCATTTCATTTTCTAAATAGTAATGGAGAGAAAAAAAGGAACTGAATTTGAGGTTGATGTTTTCAGTGGCTCCTCTATCATCTGGCTCAGCCTTGGAAGAAATATTATATAGAAAATTTGAAGAAGAAATATATATTTGGACACACTGAGATACCAACTTTTTAAAATATCACCTTAAAAACTGGAGGGAGCATTTGCTGAGTAACATTCTGCTAACCAGAACACTGGAATCTGATTTTGAGACATCAAATGGTTTAAACTGGACCTTGTCAGAAATGAGAGTTCACAAGCTGTCTTCAGATTTCACTTCTGAATAACTGCACATCAGTTTAATGGATTAGAATGCAATTGAAATGTAAGAATTAGATTTCTCATTTTCAGACTCTTTGTATCCATAAATAAGTTTTCAGCTGTTATTGTGAAACCCTTAATAATGCTATTCATAATTCTCAATCCCCTGTGTCCTGAGTAGTCTCACTGATGCCTGTGGAACTGTTAGAAACATGTTGATTTGTGAATAGTATCTTCAGACTTTTAAAGACATTGCAAATTGTTTTGAACCAGAATGAGTCCTTCATAAGACAAATTTGGAACTCATTTAAATGTATTTTTGACATAATTCCCAACTTGTTTTCTAGTGAGCCTCTGGTTTCTTTATAGCATATATTTTGTGGTACCACTCCTTACAAGAGGACAGCCTACTGCTAAACTTTTTAAAAGCTGTTCAATTGTATGGTAAAAACAAGTAAACCCCTGTACTCCATTCTTATGATGTAGCTGGGAAATACACTTCTGAAACTCATGCAGTGCATAGAATCTTTGGCCTCAGTCTGTGACAGGTTGCATATAGGGGTGTGCAAAAAAAAAATCGTTTTTTTTCGGATTCAGGTATATTAGACTCCAATGTTTCAGGTTTCCCGAAACCCCTCGAATATATATATTGTGCCAGTCAGTGCCCACCCAACAGGACTCACTCAGGTCAAACCAGAGAATCCCTGCAGCATAACCAGATTGCATAGGTTCTGCTGCTGGCCTGGCTGACAAACATGCTCCCTCAGTCCAGTTATTCTGCAGGGATTTTCTGGTTTGGCCTGAGTGATTCCTGTTGGGTTTGGGCACTGACTGGCACGGTGGCACTGTCTCTGGGGGGCAGCTTGCACACAGGTTCTGCTGCTGGCCGGGCTGGCAAACATGCTCCCTCAGTCTGGTTATGCTGCAAGGATTCTCTGGTTTTGACCTGAGTGAGTCCTGTGGGGTGGGCACTGACTGGCACAGTGGCACTGTCTCTGGGGGGCAGATTGCACAGGTTCTGCTGTTGGTCAGGCTGGCAAATATGCTCCCTCAGTCTGGTTATGCTGCAGGGATTCTCTGGTTTGACCTGAGTGAGCCCTATGGTGTGGGCACTGACTGGCGCAGTGGCACTGTTTCTGGGGGGCAGATTGCACAGGTTCTGCTGCTGGCCTGGCAAACATGCCCCTCATCACCTCAATTACTTCCTTGGACAGATTCTTGGGGAGACACTGTCTGCTGCCTGCCTGCCTTTAGTTTATCCATAGGAAACAATGGAGAATGGGGGCACCCTCTTTGGATGCCCCTGGAATTTGACCCCCTGGTCCAATCTTTTCCAAACTTTGGGGGTCCTTTAGGGAGAGGCTTCAGCAGCTACATTTCAAATTTGAAGCCTCTACCTCAGACCCCCTCCCCCCCAGCCCCATGGAAACTTTTCAGAAGTTTTTTTACCATTGATTACAGTGGCCCCTAGGGTATAATGGACCCGAAAAATTCGGGAATCCCGAAAAAATTCGGGTTTTTCTGGAAAGCCAAAAATGCTCTGTGGCACCTCCCTAGCATCCTGAAAACCGAAAAAAACCCAAAAACATTTTGGGGGGGGGGGGTTGGATTGGCAGACCCAAATGCACACCCTTAGTTGCATATGAATGTGCCTCTTTGTATTTGATTGGCTTATTTGTGAAGACGGAGTACAGCATGGTGCATTTCAGGACACATCCGTAAAAGAGCCTGAGGTCTGTTTACTGAACATACATATGGAATTATTCTTCAAGTCATGTGCTGTTAATTAAAACACTGAAAAATCTCGGTAGGAGTCAGAGTATTATTAGTACCACAGTAACAGTTCATTCTTTTGAGACTAGCTTTTGCTTTTGAGCTGAGCAGAGAGGAAAGAGATGTTTGTCTGCTCAGCATCATCTTGCTCTGCAGACCAGATTGGTTGAAGTATTTGGAGTTAAATCTGTAGAACTCAGTGGAAGTTGGTGAATCTGAGACCGCATCAGTTAAAATATTTCAGGTTAACTGGGTTGTTGAGCAGGCAACCTCTCTTTTTGAAACCCAAGCAAAATATACAGTGAGATGCATTTTGAGAGTCTGAATTAATTACACTCTCCAACTGTAACTGGGCACATTTTAGCAATGCACTAGCAAAAGCTGTTGTTGCTTGATTAAAATTTGCCTGAAATGTGTTGTTGGTCACTCACACATGTGTATGGTGACACTTAAGAAGTGGGGCAAAGGGAGAGCCTATTTAAGCACGTTATAGAGTCCATTAATAAGACTATACCACCCACTCAGTATGGTCACTTGTCTTGAAATCAGAATCTCCATGCATATGTGATGGGGAGAAATGGTAAATGCCTACTGGGTACATCAAATGCTTGTGAATAACAAAGTTTAGGGAAACTACCACAGTGCCTCATTCTCTTTAAATATTTGAACTGATTGTGCCGCAAAACTTCTGAGGACAGAATGCAACACAGTACTGGTAGTTCATCTTTGGTTTTCTGTGCAGTTCCACATTGAGACCATGCTTGCACCAGCTAGCCACTGGAGGTCTCTACCAGCCTTTGCTTATGAAATAAAGTGCTCTGGGGGAACCCCTCCCTTCTGGAGCATGTTAGTGGCTGTATTCCTGCCCAAACAGCCATGTGCTCCAGAAGGGGCACTTCCCTTTCCCTCAGTTCATCTTTTGCTGCTGTGGCTGGAGTTCGTTCTTCCTTTTTACTTTCCTTCTCCTTTTCTCTAGGCGATTAGCTGAACAAGTTCACAAGCTCCAGTTCAGAGTTTAGCCCATGAGGGGCCAAAGTCTAGGAATGGGTGACTACCCCATTCAATCAGATCATCCTGGGCCCAAACCCTCCTCCTCTAGAAAGAGGATGTCTGCTTCAGCTCCAGCATCCCATCCCATCCTCCACCGCAAGCGGTCTCAGTCCCATCAGATTCAGAAATGAAAGAGGCAGGGGAAGAGGAAGGCCCTCCATTGGGTCAGAGTTTAGGACTGTCATCTGACCCCTCTCCCAAAGACATGGTAGAAGATCCTAATACCATCTTTTCTAACAAGGATCTCCACCTATATGTAGAGTAGACGATGTGCATTGTTAGGCCTCTGGACATTCAGGTCACGTCATCAGTACCCAATCCTCAAGACAAGATGCTGGGTTCCATTTCCTTCCCAGTACTTGAAGGAGTGCTAGACATCACTGCCATCTGGGAAAAACCTTCTAGCATCCCTGCCACCTTGAAGAGAGTGGAAAATCTCTACTGAGTCCAACAAGAAGGGTGCACATACTTAGTCACCCATCCTCCTCCCTTGTCTTTAATCACCAAGGAGATGCAGGCTAGACAACAACCTGGTGTGCCCCAGTTGATAGAGAAGGACACAGGGTTGATGCAGTCAGCAGGAAGATGCTCTTCAACAGCCGTAATGGGAGGTTACTGACTTCTCTTATGGGAGATCTCCTTCCCAATGATTAAAAAAACAACTGGCCAAGTTATTCCAGATGGAAGCCGTGCACCTTTCAAAACAATCAGTTAACACTGGGAGGCATGCAGATGATTCCTCCATCAGAGCTATGGCATCAGCGATTGTATAACAAAAAATGTGGGAATACACAGTGAAAAATGCAATATAAATAGAATAAACTGTGCAAACAAGGTGTCAGTACAATAATTGTAACAAAGCAATGGGATACAACTTGGTTTTAATTCCAATGACTTTATAACAAGTGTAATATACTACAATAGTCCCGGCTTGAAGCTCTCAAAATAACATGAAGTGCAAAAGTTCAGTTCCAACGGAGAGTCTAGATACAGCCTTAATTTCGTATGTCACCTTTTTCCAGGAACTAGAAAGGCTGCAAAGAAGCAGCTCACACCAAAATAGTAGCTTCAAGGGAACAAAGTCTCCTAGAAGGTTTCTACTGGGCTTAGCATACCTAGCTAAGAAAGTGTGGAGGATGAGTTTTCCTTGTGAATGTTTTTATGGTAGGGTCCCTGGCCATTGGCTGCATTCTCTCCCTGCTTTGCCTCAGTCCCGCCCAGAGGTGCACGGCTCACAGCCCTGATTTGTCAACTGATAAGAAATAGATTTCAGTCAGTGCTTTTTCTCCAGAAATTACTGGGACTGGTGGCCTCAACTACAGCCATAGTTCCCTAAGAAGGCACCCCCTTCAGGATTGATTCGTTAGAAGATTTTCACCATCAGCTCATTCACAAAACACTAGGCTCTCTACCCCTAATTACATTATTTGTCAGCTCACTTGGTGCCTGAACCACTCCAATCTGTTGGTGGTTCCTTTTGGCTTCATATACCCTGCAAGTCACCATCACCATTGATGCCACTTTAGAGGGCTGGGGTCCCACTGTGGTTCCTATACTATCCTAGATACCTGATTACTCAAAGAGACAACCTTACACATCAACCATTTAGAGTTATGCACAATATGAAATGCCCTTACCTCCTTTTCAGCTTTCACAAGAGGAAAACTGGTTCAAGTACAAACGGACAATACAACAGCCATAGTATATATAAACAGATGGGGGGCATGGCTTCATTGGCCCTCTGTAAGGAAGCAATGGACATTTGGAATGCAGCTATTGTTCAGTGGACCACACTGCAAGCTATACACATTGCTGGCACAATCAACTCAAGGACAGATGTTTTGAGCAGATTGATCTATAGAACCATGAGTGGTCTATAGGAATGGAGCACCTCTTTCCCATTTTTGCCCAGTGGGGCACTCCTGCTGTGGATCCGTTTGCCACTGTGGAAAAACAAGGCCCAAGTTTTCTGCTCCAGGGTGGGCAGTGACCACCATTCTGTAGAGGATGCCTTTCAGTTCAGTGGTCAGGGCTTCTTACCCCATACTTCTAATTGGCAAGGTAGAAGAAGAGAAGAGATTGGATTTATAACCCACCCTTCACTTGTATCTCAGAGTGGTTCACAAACTCCTTTCCCTTCCCCTCCCCACAACATACACCCTGTGAGGTAGGTGGGGCTGAGAGAGCTCTGAGACAACTGTCCTTGAGAGAACAGCTGGTACAGAGCTATGGCTTGCCCAAGGTCATCCAGCAGGTGCAAGTGGAGGAGTGGGGAATCAAATGCGGTTCTCCCAGATTAGAGTCCACACCCTTAACTACTACACCAAACTGGCTCTCCAGGTACTATCCAAGATTCAGCAGGAGGGTACCACATGTATCCTCAGTGTCCTCTTTTGGCCAAGGCAGACATGGTTCCACACCCTACTGTCAATGTCCAGAGGAATTTTTATTCATCTACCCTTCGAACCAGACCTTTTACATAAGGGTCTTCTTGTTCACCACAAAGTCTGCAGGTTGCGATTAAACAGCATGGTTGCTAAATCAAGTTTGTCTGTTTTCCAGTAGGGAGGCTAATGTCCTACTGAACGCTCATAGATCTTCTACGAGGTGTTCTTATGGAGCAAAGTGGTCTCATTTTTCCAAGTAGTCATTCACTAAAGGAGTTCCTGCACCTACCTGCCCTCTTCTGCTTTTATTTGAATATGTCCTGTCTTTAAGGGATTCAGGTTTAACGGTGACTTCTCTAAAGGTTTACCTTGCAGCCATATCTACTTCTCACTCACTGGTTGATGGCAGAACTGTGTTTTTCCATCAGGACTGTAAAAGGTTCTTGAAGGGGTTAACTTATTTTCCCCAAGTGCACACCTTGTGCCTCAATGGTCTCTATCTGTGGTTCTCGCACAACTCATGCTCCCGTCTATTTATTTATTTATTTAGACATATCCCACCCTTCCCATAAGCAGGCTCAGGGTGGATAACAACAATAGAACAACATCCATACCATTTAAACAGACCAAATAAAAAATAATAAACAGTTAAAACAGGACCACTCACTTTATGCAACCTAAACCTCCTTTCCATCAAAATAGTGTTCCTAGTAACAATCACATCTGCTAGGCGGGTGGGAGAACTAATGGCTTTATGGGCTGACCCACCCTTTATCAAATTTCATGGGAGAAAGGTCATGCTTTGGCCTAGCCTACAGTTCCTCCCAAAAGTGGTATCATCTTATTACTTAGCTCAAGACATTATCCTGCCCATCTTCATTCACCTTCCCCACATCAGAGGTGAAAAGAACACTCCATTCATTGGATGTTAAAAGTGCTTTATTGTATTATTTAAACAGAACACAGCCTTTCTGGAAAACTCTACAACTGTTCGTTTGTTATTCAGGCCCCTCTAAGGGGAAGGCAGTCACTTCTCAACCCATATCTAGATGGATAGTCTCTGCTATTAGGATCTACTATCAAGGGCCAAGCTATCCTGCCCTCTTAGCATTTGTGCTCAAGTCACAAGCAACACGGGTCACCTTTCATCATGGAACACCACTCACAGACATCTGTAGGGCAGCCATATGGGGCTCTTCCACATTCTCACTTTTGTCACTCATTTGTCCCTATTAGTTTGGGGTCCCCCCCCTCCACATGTGATGCTCCCTCTGGAACTACTAGAGAAAACAAAACACATGGGGGGGGGGGACCCTGAAGCAATAGGAATGCGCAAGTAAAGAAAATCAGAATGCGGAAGAGCCCATGGTCATCTGCTGACACATTAATTAAGCACTGTTCTGTTGACGTGAATACAAGAAGAGATATTTTATTTTTATTTTATTTTTTTTTATTTATTGGGATTTATATTCCGCCCTCCTCGCCGTACGGCGGGCTCAGGGTGGCTAACAACAGCCATTATGGCAATAATACATTCCTTAAAATACTTAAAAATTAAACAGGCATAAAAACATATCCTAACACGTAGATGGCGTATCTTCAGTACAAACTATCAAAGCAGCATCGAGATGTATCCTCGTGTCTGATCAGACACTGGCAGACAGAAATCGGGCCAGGGCCAGGTATAAATACTGTGAGTGGCCCGTATTTGAAAGCCTGGCGGAAGAATTGTAATAGATCCCGCAGGGCCTTGGTGTTATCTGGGAGCTCATTCCACCAGTAAGGGGCCGCCACAGAAAATGCCCTGGCCCTTGTAGCTGCCAGGTGGGCCTCCTTCAGCCCTGGGATAGTCAGGCAGTTTTGGGATCCAGATCAAAGTGCTCTCTGGGGAATATATGGTGAGAGGCGGTCCTTCAAGTAAGTAGGTCCTCGGCCATATAGGGCTTTATAGGTAAGTACCAGCACCTTGAACCTTATTCGGTATGCTATAGGCAGCCAGTGCAGTGCTTTTAGGGCGGGCTGGACATGTTCCCGAACCGGGAGACCTGTCACCAGCCGCGCCGCTGCATTCTGCACCAGCTGCAGCTTCTGAATTTGGCACAAGGGCAGCCCCATGTAGAGGGCGTTACAGTAGTCCAATCTCAAGGTGACCAAAGCGTGGATCACTGTAGCCAGTTTGTTGCGTTCAAGGAAGGGGACCAACTGCTTGACCAGCCGTAGATGGTAAAAAGCTGACCTCGCAGTGGCTGCTACCTGGGCCACTGGGATACGTCAGTGGGCAAGGCAGTTTTGCATTCATTGTTCCAGTTAGAGCATCGCACCCACCTCCATGATGAGAAGTTTGCTAGCCTCCCAATGTGGGACTGCAGAGAAAACTGAAGATGAAAACAGTGTTGCACTTAACTGTAACTGTTGTTCATTGAGTTGTCTTCTGGGCAGGCACACATTCCCTCCCTCTTGCCCTGCTGTGAGCTCTTTTTTGAGCTTCTGCTCATGGTGGCTCAGGAGAACTAAGGGAAAGGGGAGTGTGCCCCCTCTGGAGCACATGGACGTTTGGGTGGGGAAACGGCTGCTAACATGCTCTAGAGGGGAGGGGCTCCCTAATACTCTTTCCTAAGCAAATGCTAGCAGAGACCTCTGGTGGCCAGCACATGCAAGCACAGTCCCAGGGTGGGACTGCAGAAAAGATCAAAGATGAACAACAGTTACAGGTAAGTGCAACACTGTTTTCCTACTAAACTTGTTATCTAGAATAGTCTTAACGCCATGTATAATAAAATGACACAGGACTAAGTACAGTAACAATGCATTGACTCCATAACATGCAGCTCAATAGCAAAGGGAAACATTTTACATTGCTCGGTGGTTTTAGCTGGATTTCCAACACACGGTGAACATATGTGCAGGAAAGAAAAATGCCGAGCACCGGAAAATATTTCCTGACAGAACAGGTAGGCAAATAAGGATTCAAAAGCATCAGCAACTTTATTCACAGATCCCCTAAGCACCAAAAGAAAAACAAAGCAATTATTGAACAGCTTGAATTCAGACATGCAGAGGTCACAGTGCTGATGAAGCCGGATTTAAGCTTCTTTCAACCCACTGAAGTCAGTAGGACTCACACCTCATTTGCAGGAGGAGCTCCTTACTACAGCACCGGCTTAATAGTGTTGGAGGAGGAGGTTGGGGCAAAACTAACACTAAATCCCTTTTGATGGCACAGCAAGACCTAGGCTTGGTTTTTAAACAATTTTAAAACCCAGAAAAACCTTTGGCTTAACTAGTTTTGGGATACCTGTATCTCAGTGCAAATGAAGAGTGCTCGTACAATTACAGTAACTGGAATCCTTTTTCCAGCCCAGAGGAAAAGATTTCATGGTTTACATTAAAAAATAATTCTTATTCTTATTTTTCCCCAGTTCATCAGAGGTGCCCTTTTAGTCCATCAAAAGATTTATAAATGATCTTGTCTAGAGATGCAAAACCTCAGAGCTAGATAATTGTTCAGCCCTGTGATAGTAATCATAAACAACTGGAAACTACTGTGACCTCATCAGTCTTTATAGAGGAAATTTGGAAAACCTCTTTTGATTTCCCACTAGCATATCTTGCAGAGAAATGTTCATCTCATAAAAATCATAATTATTAGGCACCAATTATAGTTACATTAATAGTTACAAACCTAAATATGGTGTTATTAAAAGTACAGTGTACTTTGAGCATACTCTGAATGTAATGCTACAGCATGGAGTCTATTTCTGTCTCTTAAATTAGGTCAGATGCTAATAACAAATCACTATAATCCTGTGATAAGAAAATATTTGTAAATTACAGAAATTCCTTTTCAGTCCAGGTTGGCTTGCTAGATTGCTGACAGTACCATTTAAGGCACCTTTCTTGCATTTTCAGTAATTGCTGTCCATGGATATTAGGATGGGTGTGCTGTACAATGCAAACTGCAATACCAGCATTTTAAAGCACAGTATCAATTTTGCCTTTGTTATTAGGTAACCTTGGTGATTACTAAGAACGAACAGGAAATATCCTGTTCCTTTATCTTTAAATAAGCAAATTATACCAAATTATTAATTTTTACCTGCATTTCCTAAATATGCATGCCTTAAATGAGCACTTTTTAAAGTTCTGGTCAGAGGAAGCAATCCCCAAATAACTGTAAATCTCATTCCAGTTTTCTGTCCAATGTTCTCACTTATCACTGTGGGCATTGAACAGGAGAGAAGGTAGAAGAAGCCCAGGAGGAAAAGATCAGGTATCCGAACGATTGAGCAGATGAGAATGAATTTGATCAGGAAGAGTTTAACTGACTTAGCCCCAGAGCTGCTGCCTCCATTTCTTCCCAGGAAACCGGATACAAATTGATTGCACGTTTCCCATTGTATCTCCTCAACAAAAGTGGGGAGTCTGGAATATTTTCAAGGGGGCATTGCCCCATATTCTCCCTGGGCCTGACCATTGTTTGTTATTCCTTTACACAAGATGACATTTAAATTATCCTCCTCTCCCAATTTTTTGCCTGGTGGCATTAAATTGTTCTGTGTCTTCATGCAGACTCCTGGGATATAGGTTTTAATAAAAAATCAGTAGTTTAGATAGCTGGTTTAAGAGGTAATTATAATAAAAAGTCATATAAATTTTTAAATTATCTATATTTGATGTTGGATTAAATCTAGTCTTTGTAGTCTGTTCAGCAAACAGCATCTTTTGCTTTTTAAAAGGTCATCAAAAGCCTTTATCTCTAGTCCCGTTCAAGTAACACACATGCTGTTTTACAGCCCACATGAATGGGTAAATCTCAGTGGAGAACCCATCTTTGTATCTTTAGAGTGTCAATATGTGATATAGCATGAGTTACATAACGAATATTGGATGTACTTCTTTAATTTCCTGTATGTTGTTGACTGAACTGTGATTTCAAATATGAGTCAGGATGTATGTGGGCCTAATTCTTTAAAAAAAATGAAAAGTTGAATGAACACCCAGAACCATTCTGAAGAATCTGAGTTGATGCTTAGCAGTCAATAAGATGCATCAGTCATCACTTTTCTTTTCTTTTTTACTTGGCTTTATGGCTTGTCGTTCTATAGTTCAAGGCAGGGTATACGATTTGGCTGCTGTCTTTTTTTTTTTTTTTAAGGTTGAAGAAAACACAGAAATCAGGTATATTTCCCATCCCCCATCTAGGTCTTAAAGCTAATAGGCTGTTTGACCAGAAAAGAAAACAGCACTATAACAAAAAAAGTCATTGCTGTTCAATAATCATTAAAAACAAACGATGTTTAATTGCAGCAGCTGTATATTTACACACATCTGATATGAATCTGTCGCAAATCTGCATTTAGTCATTTGTTAAATACGTATTCTACCTTTGCATAATAACCTAAGAACATTCATAAACATTGACCTGTATCCTACCATTCCCTGAAGCAGAGTTTGAAACTTTTCTTTAACTTAAGTGGCTCTTCCACCAACAGAGAATTAGATGCTGGCCCTGCATGGAAACTTTAGCCCTTTAGGACATCATCTCTCCAGAACATTCTCCCGTGTTTTCTTCCCAATCACATTATATTAGGGACATGTGTATGTGCTGTGCCGGGACACAAAATATTCTAAGTGATGCATCTTTAAGGCCAGTTTGTTATAGGCCTTTTGTTCCCATGGAATGGTACTGGATTTGGTCATCTAGAATACTTTTGGCTTGACATAGGACAGAATATGTGGACTAGAGTCTGCACTAGTCTACCCTAATAGAACTTGGCAATAAGTACTTGAATTTGTCACCTACACTACAAATTAAAGGATTTCGGACACCTCTTCTTCTGATATGCATGCCTGTGGCAATAAATGAATCCCACTTGAATTGTGGACTCTTTGATGGACACTTTGCTTCTCTGAAGAATCAAGAACACTTTTTTAGAGACTAAAAGTGAATTACAGAAAATGTGTATATTTACTACACGCTACAGTATTGTAATACATTCAAAATCTTATGTGTGTGTTTTTTCCTGCACAATCCAGCAGGGCCATCCAAACCAGAGGCACAGCCAGGGCTTTCCCCACCATTTGTTGTGGAGTGAGAAAATGCATGTCTTTTGCACTTGCAGAGTTTGGCTGTTGCATCGCTGGCCATTTGCTGTGCCCTTCTGGATCACAGACACTCTTTTGCGCAGTCTTGACATTATACTGACAGACCCTTTCTTCCTTACAACTTTATCCCTGGGTTGCTTTCTGCCTTGCTTATTCAGAAGCAGGAGGAGGAAGAGCTATAGAGAAACAGGCTGTCCATGAAGCAAGATGTCAATCAAAAGGATTTAAATCTATTCAGTCCCTGGGGGAAAAATATTAAAAAACCTCCTATGGGAGTAAAAAAAAAGGCTTCAGGTGCACCAGATGAGACGTACTTCTTATCATTTTGTGTGGCACTCTTTAATTGTCAGTGTTGCTGCCCACTGTCTGTTGATAAACTTTATCTTTCCAGAAAATTACATAAAATATATTAATTGGCTTCCATCCATCTTTGCTTTACGTGCATTTCCATGGGAAAAGTTGCCGTGTCTGATACATTAAAAATGCAGTTGAAATATTAAGATAAATGTTAAAGAGCTGAGTGCCAACTTTGTAAGAAAATACAACTAATGACATACATGTATTGGCTTTATATACTGCGGGGAATGTGCTGTACTCATCAGCCCTTTCAGCCTCAGCCTTCAAGAGTTCCATGGAAGAGATGCTCCTTGTTGACGCAGGTTCCTTTTGGCTCGGGAAATTATGTGGTTACTGCACATTTAGTAATTTTCCTTTCCTTTTTATATATTAGTGTATTTGTTTTAGAAAAGCGCACTCTTAAGGCTATCCCTCCAGACTTATATTCGTGGATAACATGATCCATGTATATAATATTTCAGAAGATTTTAAAAACTTAATCCTGACAAAATTGAGGTGCTGCTGGTGGATATTTTGGATGGGATTGCACTCCTCCTAAAGGATCAGGTTTTCAGCTTGGGGGTGCTCCTGGATCCGGGGCTCCTGTTGTATAGGCAGATGGCAGTGGTGGCCAGGGATTCCTTTCACCAGCTTTGGCTGGTGAACAAGCTGCTGTCCTTCCTGAGCAGAAAAGGTCTTGCCACTATGGTGCATGCCATAGTAACATCTAGACTTGATTACTGCAATGCACTCTTGGGGCTGCCCTTGAAAACTGTTCAGAAGCTAGAGTTGGTACAGAATGCTGCAGCCAGAGTGTTGACTGAAATGGGTCATAGGGACCATATCACTCCAGTCTTGTTCTATCTATACTGGCTTCCAGTTTCTTTCCAGGCTGAATGCAATGTGCTAGTATTGACCTTTAGAGCTCTATTTGGCTTGAGGACAACATATCTTAAGGACCACCTTCTCCTAAGTAAATGTAACGGTTCATTCTGATCATCTTTGGAGGCCCTGCTTCAGTTCCCCCCTCCCCCGTCTGCAGCTAGATGGATGATGACCCAAGAAAGGGTCTTCTCCATCGTGGCACCAAAACTTTGGAACTCCATCCCCAGGGAGATTCATCTGTCTCCTTCTGTTTGTTTGGCATACACCAGTATGGAGTATTTGCTTGGCTGCCTCCCTGGTTCTGATACTGTATGTTTATATGTTTTTATTGAATTATGTTATCATTTTAAAGGTTGTTTTTAATTGTTCAATGCTTTCATGTTCACCATCTTAGAGACCTTGATTGGATGGAAACGTGGTATAAAAATGTTTTAAAGAAAGAAAGATTTTGAAGAAGTTATAGGAATGTTTATTACATTCTGTATTACATTCTGTATTTGTTTTCCCCATAATCAGAAAATGAGCAGACAGAAGCTATTTGTGGAGATTTATTTTGCCAAACCAGAGGTGGAAAAATACAGGTACCTGAGGGTTTTCCCCCTGCAGCATTAATTGCAGATTTGGAGTTTGGAAAACCAGGAAAACTCCCCCATGGCTAATTTTAAATTAAAAGTTTCAGAAGATCAGCTCACTAATAATCTTGCATCATGTCTGCTTTAGTATTAAGGGACTTTGTTTATTATACTGTTTATACTTTGCGTTATATAAAACCTTTTTCCACGTCCATTTTTCATGCTCACATTCTCCTGTTCCTTTCCAGCTTGTTAGCGATTTGTTGGAATTCTGTTTCTACACCTTCCGAGAGTCCCAAGCTCTGAAAGTGGAGTTTCCAGCTATGCTGGTAGAAATCATCAGTGATCAGTTGCCCAAGGTGGAATCTGGAAATGCCAAGCCCCTCTACTTCCACAGGAAGTGACAGATGTCTTAATGGAAAAAGAAAACTTTGCCTTAAGTTTCCCTGTGCTATTCTACACCCACGAAGGATCCAAGAAACCACATTTAAAATATGCTATACAAAAATTGTTCAAAAGTCTGACTAGTCTAAAAAAAAACCACAGGAAGGGTTTGGAGGCTGGGAAGAAGTTTATGTGAAGTCAACGAAGTCGTTAAGATGGTTAAAGAACTATTACCATACTCCCAATACACCAACATTTAGGGAAAAAATATGTTCCTGTTCCTCTGGATGAAAAGCCATATCTAGTCAAATAACTCTTTGATTTTGATATTTTAAGAGATGAACATTTTAAATATGCCATGTAGTTTCTGGTATTTGCTTGTTTCAAAAGGGTTCAAGGACTAAGATGAACTTTTAAAAGCTTACCATTGGTTTGCACATAAAACACAGTCAATATGGGGCATTAATTCTCTTGTACTATATACACACATACACACACAGAGAGACAAAAACAACAACCCTGGATGTGTAAAATAAATAATGAAGCATTTGGTGTGGAATAATCTTGGTATCTCCACCTGCGGCATTTGTTATCCCATATTATCCATCATAAGATGATCTACACTGTGTTAAGTGTTCATTTATTATTTAACTTGAAAAGGATAAGATGTTAAAACAAATGCCTGTTTCAGTTTATGGTATCTATTGTGCTGGCTTTACCAATAATTTTTCGCAGTCTTTTGCTGTACTGTACATTGCTGTATGTATAAATTGAAGGACCTGAAAAAAAAGGTATAAGGAACTTTTGTAAATGAGACCTAAAAATCTTTAATGGTTAATAGGATGAATGGGAAAGTATTTTTGGAAGAATTCTATTTTGCTGGAGACTATTTAATTACTCTTTTTTGTCTAAACACAAGGTAATTTTTTTTGTAAAGTGAATCGTTCTGCATGCATAATGAACCGTTTACAGTGTATTTAAGAAAGGGAAAGCTGTGCCTTTTAGCATCATATCTAATTTCCCATCTGACAGTGTCCGTTGTAAATAACCACCCGTAACAATTTTCAGTTATATTTTTGCATTCTTTTCTATATGTTTTCATCCATGTACCTCCCTTTTCCTCAGCATTTGTCTGCTGCTTTTTCATGGCTTGGGCACGCTAGGTTTTGCTTCGTGCCTCTAGCTAGCTTTGCAGATAAATGCACATTTCTTCTACCAAGGTAAACCCCAAAGGGCACAGTCCTTCAAGATGTCCTGCACCAGCCCCTTTAACGTGAGCTAGAGTTGCCAACCTCCAGGTGGTGGCTGGAGATCTCCTGCTATTACAACTGATCTCCAGGTGACAGAAATCAGTTCATGTGGAAAAAATGGCCACTTTAGAAGGTGAACTCTATGGCATTATACCCTATTTAATTCCCTTCCCCTCCCCAAACCCCGCTCTCCTCAGGCTCCACTCCCAAAGTCTCCAGGTATTTCCCAACCTGGAGCTGGCAACCCTAACATGAACACAGCTGTGTAAGAGAGTACTGTCATTTTAAGAGAGCTTTTGTAAGACAGCTTCATGGGCTGTGCTCAGAATCTCTTGAAAGACTTGTCAGTTCCCAGATGAAATGAGGTTATGCCTGCTGCTCTGATTTACTTAAAGGCCATAGTCCACGCACAGGTAAATCTAGCCCATTGGCTTCAGTGGGAATTTTTTTGGCACCTACTGCTATGCTAGATTGTGTCCAAAGAGATAAAGATAAATATATATATATACTACATGCCATCCCTTGCTTTCCTTTTTCAATCTGGAATGTATGTAAATTACAAAAACAGAGATAATAAATCCTAATATGAAAAATTATGTTCCTCTAGGAAAAGATAATATTTTGTCACATGTTCTAGGTAGATTTGGACTTACATATTCGATTGGATATGTGTGCTGTTGACAGATTTGGATAGGGTTTTACACCCAGGTACAAAACCAGTTTATTTACATTTATATTTCACGGATTTTAGTACCATTTACTTGCATGTAATTGCATTTAGAATTGCGACCTCAGTATAAGCAAGTAATAATAATTCTTTAACACATTTAGAAGCTGGCCCTAAAAATAGAACTAACAAATATTGAAATGATTTTTTTTTCTAATCCTATTGATTTGGATCTTTTTAGAAAGACATTTTATGGACTGAGATTATGAAGACTGATCTTGTGGGACAGGGAGTCGTCATCATATTTTAGGAATACATTTTGGATCATAACCACAAATACTCTTCCAGGGATCACTAATAACCCCAATACAATTTAAACGGGAAAATTTGTCAGTTATCCTTCTAGTAACCTGTGTCTAGGCAGAGGTTTAGGGTTGAGCTGCATCTATGAAAAAGTCTTAAACTGGGATCCCAAAAGCTTCATCAGATATGCCCAAAGCTTAAACTTGATTTTTCCACTGAAGAGTATCACAAAGTGCTGTTAAAGTACCTGCACTTTCTAAAGTGATTTGCCATACAGGAGAGGGAGTCCCTTCTCAAGAAGTAGATGCCAGTCTGTCTTAGTTGTGTGATTCACTGAATTCCATCTTCATTTCCCCAGAATGAAACACATATCCGATTCAAAAAGGTGAAATGTTTTGGCATCTAAGAAACAAGATGCAAACTTCACCACTTTTCTTTTTTGAATTCCATGTCTATCTGAATGAGAAATCTGCACAAGGCGATACTGGGAAAGGATCGATATGTAAAATTAGACATGCATACATTAATTTACTTTTAGAATGCTAATTCACAAATCAGCTTCTTTGATCTGCACAGCAATATGAAAGCCACACTTCTAAAGTGATTAAAAATACACAGCATGCAGACTGGGTGTTTATAGTTTTTTCACAAATCTCCCTTTCATTTACTAAAAAAAAAAAAAAAAAAACCACACTGAAATTGGAATTTTGGATTATCCAGGTTTGTGGTGAATGCAGTATGCTGCTTTTTTTAATTAACAAAGTTACTGAATATTTTCTATCTCTAAGTAACTTTGCCTGATTAAAAAACTAAAGCCATATTCTTTTTTTAAAAAAAGATCCACTGTTAGATGGTTGTCCCAATACACATTGTTGTCTGTTTGCTCTTAATTTTTGTACCTAATTGCATTTAATCTTGGTTTGGTACAATTCATAATTCACAGAAATGTCATATAATTAAAACACTAAATTAGTTTTTAAAACAATTTATATCTTTATGCAAAATATATGTCTGTCTTTGCAAATAATTGTAAACAGATTATAATAAATCCTTTACTTTAATCACTTGTTTATGAAAACATTGATTATTGCTTAGAAAATCATTAAAACGTTTTAAAAAATGGAAAATATCAGGAGTAAATTGTACTTAGGTATCTGTCTCCTGCAAAATAAGATAAACTAAACTTCAAAATGTCATTTTCTTTCAAATCGTAAATTGTGTTGATTGAGTGTGATGATTTTGTGGCAATGACTGAAGATATACAGCAAGAACATTGTATTCATAAGTAAAAATGTAAAATAGTTTTAATTTGCTGCAGTGGGTATCTCAAGAATAATATTGCATTGCAGTGTGTAACCCTTTTGTTGCACAGAACAAAACAGAAAAAGGACTAAAAGCTTGCAATATCAAAATCTTAATAAAATATACTTTATAATCAATAATGCAAAAATCTAATTCACAGGGTGGTATTTTCACTGACTTTTTAAAAAAACCTTTATGAATTAAACCATTCTACATTTAATGCACTTTTAATTGTCTATTAAAGTTGTGACTTTGAGAGAGACAGAGAGAGAGAGAGAGAATGCAAGAAGGGGGGAGTGCAATTTTATCTGGCAGGTGAACCACCTGATAGGCAGCAGTTACAATGCCAGGATGCTCAGAATAATGTTTCAGAGTTCATGGAGTTGAAGAGCACATGCCACTGGGAACTCAGCACACAGATGGGTTTGTGCAGAAGGAGTTCCGGGGGGTGGGGTGGGGTTATGTACTAATTATATATTACTGGATGAAAAATAAAAAGCAGCCAGCACTATGGTGTAAAACAGCAAAATCTATGCATAATGATGCATTAATAATTAGGGGCTTGCTTCTGTATGTTTAAACTTTTTTGAATAAATAGAAAATTACTGTTTGGCCTTTATGTTAATGTCTTTAAGATCATAATTTTTATAAGTTGTACAAATATACATGAATTAAAATGGTGTGATTCCAGGTATTCTTTGCACTTTGATCTCAACAATTTGCCGATCCATCTGTTTCTTTGGAAAGAAGCCTTTGAGTGAAATGCATTCAGTACATAAGCTACTTTTAAGTAACTGGTATATACTCAGCATTCCTGAGTTTCAGCCTTCGCAGTCAGCAGGGCGATTCACAAGTTGCTGCACTTAAGATTCCACCATGCAGGGCACTTCCTTGTAGTACAGAATGGTGGAAAACATCACTTTGTAATTTGCTTGCCCACCAATTCTAACGTTTGCTTGGAAGTAAGTCCCATGGATTTCTACAGGACATATCAAAGAAAGTAATGCTGAGGACTGCAGCTTTAGTTTAGCACCAGATGGCTTAAGCTTCCCAAGATAACTTGATCTGACAAGTTTTTCCATGCAGAAAATGACATATTTCTCACTATGGAGTTGGGGGCAGGAGTCATTTATGGCACAAAAGCAGATGAACACTGTAGGGTTACCTAGCATAACACAGTGATGGTGCAGAGAAATGCTTATGCAGAGCTTAGTGGAAATGGAATAAAAGGCATCATAAGCCATCTCCCAGTGCACTGTGGGTTAAACAGTGTTGTGAAATCCATCCTAAGCTTTGTTTAAAAAAACCAAAGCTGTGAAGCTTAACATGCTCTTATTAAACTATTCCACTTGTCTCCGAAGAACTATTTCACTGTTAATGTAATAAGCTTAATAATTAACAGCAACTTGCAAATATAAGAAATTGCACTGTGCTTCCACTGGCTGATGCAGGACAAATTGAGGGGGCGAGGAGAGAATGCGGCACACCTATCTACATATCAGGCAGTTTGCAAGGGTTTCTGGATTCTATATTCATGCTGGTCCAAGGTGGTTAGATAACAGGGGAGCTGGACAGTATTGAGGTGGCGGTCAAGGTTGCTGACACTGCTTTGCTCCCAAAGGAAGACACGGAGGCAAGACTGCCTATTTCGTTTGGCTTGCCTTGTAACATTTAGGCAGTGCTGACAAGCATTGGTGTTGTGAGCCTCTCTGAAGCATAGGAGGCAGCTATTGCGGCTGTCTGTTGATGGTAGCTTTCCTCCAATGTTAAGACACTTTTTAAAGGATGCGGTCTTTGTCATGGGCAAAGGAAGAAAAGAGGTGCCAGGGCCCCAATAGAGAAATAAACTCTTAATGCTTAACTTACAAGTAGTAGTAGTAGTAGCACTATGAAGCCAAAAAAAAAAAAAAAACCAACCCGAAAACAGTGGAGTTCTCAGAGATGTCTACCATGTGGTGGACGAAAAGGAACCAAGGAGGAGAAGTGCGAGTCCCCCCCTTCAGGCACGCATAGTGTGTCTCCTCACTGTGTATGTGTGTGTGCGGGGCTGATCTTTCAACTTTTTTTGTAGCTCTAAAAGTTTCTCAGATTGCAGACTATAGCTGTTCCCCTGTGGCAGTGTTTCTTTAGCGGGGCTAGGGAGAGCTGTTCTCATGCCACTCTCATAATGGGACAGCAGTTCCCACCTTGGAGCATGTACTTTTCTACCCAAGACTGTATGGGACTCTTTCATTCATGTGGCAGATATAAAGGAGACATTCTCAATAGCAACTGTTATCTCTGTTATTTAGGTGCCTATTTCCCACATAATACTTCGAAAAGAAATGAAACCTGATCTCCGTTACACAACTCCGTTACACAACTCCACTGTTTTTGGTCACATCTCTAAACTGCTTGATCATCTCCCAAGTAGAATCACCTTAAAGCTATCTGGCGAAGATTATAGACTCAGATACAATGAACTATATTAAAGCCCTACTGCCTGGGAAAGTTCCAGTTGGACAAGAGAAGTAGCAGCGCATTGGATCACAACTGCGCCATCTGGAAATAATTTGTACACATTCCAAGGGCCTTATAGTTCTGGGCAAAAGAACAGGCAATGGTTGTCAGTGAAACCTCCTCATTAAAGAAAATAAAAGTACAGTAACGTTGTTTTTCAATCAATTTTCGGGATACTCAGAAAAGATGCTTCTTTTTTGTTCTTTTTTTAAAACTCAGCCTTAGTGGAGATCTTAGCTATTCAGAATGGACACTGAATATTTATTTAATAGTGCATGCAGACACAAAGCCGATTTCTCCCTCGCAGGACAGAAGATTGGCTAACAGATTATTTAATAAAGCGAATAGGCAAATTTTAGGAAACAAACCTGTTAGATATTCAGACAATTTTGGACATGTAAAGTTGTGAGAATGTGGGTTTAGATTCCACAAAATGGGTCTCATAATGTTCTGCCGCCCAGAGTTTTTTGAAAGAAAGATAAGGATTGCAATACTATTCGTTTGAAGCCTGCAAGGAGCTCCAGATGCAGCATCCCTGTCCTAGCAGCAGCCCCAAATCCCAGTGAAAAAATGGCAGGTGGCTAATAGATCAGGCCTGCAACGCACACTCCTTAACAGCTGGTGACGTGTGTGTATGCATGTGCATGAGGGGGAGAGAGGGACTGCATGACCAGCACCATCGAAACTCACTGTGGCAGGTCTCTTTGGCGGGCGTACACAAAGGTTAGCATGTATGCAGCAGCGGTATGCAGTTCACTGTTCCATATAAAGAGCTTGGTAGCAAAACTAAAGTTTTAAAACATTTAAGTGAATAAATCAGCTAAGGATACATAAATAACCATAAAAAGGATTAGATTTTATAACTGCTTTTTTTTCACCAACAGTCAGTCATTATACCAAACATCTCAACTGATTTCAGTGGACCTATTTATGCAAGATGCCATTTTAGACTGAAGAGGGCTGATCAGAGTAATTTTAACATGCTGGATTTTTCAGCTGGTTCAGGCATACATGTTTACCACTCACTGACTGTCGGGAGTAGGGGTGTGCAAAAATAAATAAATAAAAAAAATCTGCCCAATTCAGATCGGGCCAAATCAGGCCGCATCTGTTCCGGCCACTGAATGACCCCCGCATGTCAGTTTCGGCAATGCAAGCCAATTGGGGAGTCATTCAGCCAGCCGAATGTCAGTTTCGGCCCCATTATACCCTATAAGCTATTGAAGTCAATGGCAAAAACTCATAGGGTATATGAGGGGCTCTAAGGGAGGGGGTTTGAGGGAAAGTCTCCAAACTCGCAGAGTAGCTGCTGGAGCATCTCCCCCAAATACCAAGCAAGTTTCAAGAATATTGGACGCCGGGGTCCAATACTACAGGCCCCCAAACAGATTGCCCCAACCTCTCCATTGCTCTCTATGGTGGGAAAAAATGTTATTTTCCCCCACTATAGAGAACAATGGAGGGAATGGGGGCAACCTGTTTGGGGGCCCATAGAATTGGACCCCCTGGTCCAATCTTTTTGAAACCTGGTGGGTATTTGGGGGAGAGGCTCCAGCAGCTACCCTGCAAGTTTGGAGCCTCTCCCTTAGACCCCCTCCCCTCCAGCCACTTTTTAAACTGCTGCCGAATTGCCACCAAATTTCAGTGGCAATTCGGTGGCGGGCTGAATCTGATCAGAGAATCGGATTCGGCCCGTGGCTGCCCAAAAGGGGGCCAAATGGGCCATTTTGGGGAGGGCATTCAGTTGGAACGAACCAAATGCACATCCCTGGTCGGGAGCATCAAAGGAGAATCTACGCAAGTGAAACAGCCCTCTCAGCAAGAGCTGCCCTTGCTCACACACAAACACTTTGCAAGGGAGGCAGTTTGCCCCTTGGGTTGAAAGTCATCAAGTAAACAAGCAGCAAACCTGTGGGTGCCCTTATCAAAAGTCACCACTTAAGCTGTCCCATTGTCCTTAATGTAAAAGTGGAGGCACAATTTTAAACAAGTCCTTAAAAAAAAAAGTGTTGTATTTAAATGACTATGGTCATACCAAAATATATAAATGTTAAGTGTGAAAAATTGTATCACAAAAGGATACTGTGGCAAAATGGTGGTTTTCTTACTTTTCCTCACAATACTGCTGAGAGTTTAAACTTTCCATTCCACTGACAGTTAGAAATAATTAGTGTCTAAACTTATCCCTGATTATGCAGAAAGTTAAAAAGAACCAAGCTAGATGTGGTATCTTTGATTTAAAAAGAGGTGCAAGTTTATGCAGAGGTGGGGGTGGGAAGCTATTGAGGAGCAGAGGGAGGGAGGGAGGGAGTCTGTTTAATTCTTCCACCCAGACTGTTTTCCTGAATTTCTACCCCCAGCTACTTTCCCATGTACTGAGGGTACTGAGGCACCCCACGCATGCCAAGCAGCTTGAGAAGTGAGAGTTTTGTCTTTTGTGTGTGTGCATGTCTGCTTGCAAGCCTGGAAGTCATGGTGACTTCTGGCGACCCCTAGTGGGGCTAGGATGTTTCAGAGAGGGGCTTTGAGAACATTTTGAGAGGTGGCTCCCATCCAAGTACTTGCCAGGGTCGGCCCTGCTTAGCTTCTGAGATCTGATGAGATTGGGCTTGCCTGGACTATCCAGGTCAGGGCGGAAAGTTTTGGATAAGAAAAACAGCTGGAGGGAAAAGTTTTTAGCAGCTTTTATCTCTCCCCCCCACACACACCACCAGTTCTCCTATTTAAACTAGCAGCTTTCTGGAGACTCTTTTGACTCTTTAAAACAAAACAAAACAAAAAGCCAGAAGAGATCCACAACCACATGTCACATCTAGTTTGGGCTTAAAGTAACATTGAATTTCAGGACAGCAAGATACAAAATTTCAGAATAGCAAGATACAACAGGAATAACACTTTCCACATCACAAAAGGTAGTTATTAAATGAATAGCAACTAAAACTGTTTTAGTTTTGTTTACATTCAGGTTTGAGTAGAATATCTATGGAGCCAAGAAGCTCATCAGTGTACCTAGGCCTTTAAAATACACTACCACTGAAACCATGTAAATTGTCTACACCTGTATGTTTACTACAGACATTTGAAAGTACTGTTTTCTTCTCTCTCTCTCTCTCTCTCTCTCTGGGATTCAATGAATGACAGTTTTTCCAGCTCCCTTTCAAAATAAGGGGACTTAACTGACAATTAACACTGGACTCCTGTTAAAATAACAACAATTACACCATTTTAATAGTTAATGAATTGTCAATATAAGTGGCCTTTTCCAAGAGTTTAGTGACTTTTTTTTCTGTAACCAGAGAAAGTTTCAAATATCTCAAGTTTTAGGAATACAAGAACAGAGTGAACATTTTTACAATCTTCTTTTAACTGGTGGCTGATTAACAAACCAACCAAGTATTTGCTTTAAAATTCAGGATATCTTGCAAACATATATAGATAATTATTATTCTTTACAAATTTATAAAATTAACACACCCTTCCCACCCTTATAAAACTGTATCAATCACAACTGTGTAATTCCTATTTGGCAAAGTGTTAGGTTTTTACATGGATGAAGGTCTTTATCTCATTGTCACATTCTTCACTAATAAAAAACATTTTAAGCCAAGAGAAATAACTGTATCAAAAATCCATGGATACCATGTACACATTTTGTACATCAAACACAGAGAACTAAAGAAATTGGACATAGTTCTGTGGAATAAGTCCTCTCTTCCCATTCAGAGTCCCTTCTAGCCAGCCAGGCTCTCGAGAAAAATGCACTACAAAACAAAGAGAAAAAGTGTTAACGAGCTGTTTAGTGTAGCAGTCAATAATAGAGCATCAGTTCAGTTCATGAAAATACCCAGCAAATCTTCAACCACATCTTCAACCTTCATCGACTTAAAGTGAACAACAAACACATACAAATAGATATTCTGAACAAACTCCTATTTTTACGCTGCTGCCTGAGAGCCCAAATATTCATCATGTGTTGTTGCACAACTCTCCCCCTTACCCCAGCCCCAGGGAATTTTCCGCTCAAGGCAAGTAACCTGCAGGAAGCTGGACTCTTAACTGGAAGACGAACCCCCCCACCCAGGCTTTGAGGGATGTGGTCTGTGTAACACTTTCCCTACTAGCCCTTTAATTTTCAACCTCAAACACCCCCCCCCCCCCAACCTCACACTGGTTTCCCATGTCGGGGAGAAAATGGGACTTTTACAAATTCTTCACCTCCCCTGAAGATGAAACTTGTGCACAAAAAAGTGCACCTATGTTATGACTGGTGTTACAAGAATTGGAATTGCAATATTGCCTCTTGCATGTGCAACAGCTTTGTGTGTACATCAGATCCCCCTTAGAGCTGTGCCTCAGATTTACTGACCACTCAACTGTATGAGGTTGGAAAAATTGAAGTTATTAAGAGATTTGCAAAATATGGCAGTTCAAGTTATTTAAACAGAGAGAATACTCTCTTGTAACTCAGCATAATAAATGACTTGGTCCATGGCTTTCCTATCTTCCTATTAAGATCAAGGAAATACTCTCTTAAGAACTTCACCAAATGCAACTACAGCAGAGCAACTTAGCCAGTTCTCAGTCATTTTTTTACTTCATTGGCAGTTTCACATGTTACTGCTAAAAAGATCAAAGATGACCCTTGCTTATGCATGCATTTAAAGCAAAATTTCAAGATGACAGATTCATAAAGTAATCTATACAGCTTCACTGGATCTCTGTAATACTGTTAAAAATGAATGCAGCACATAGTAGGTTTTACTGAAGTTTACCAAAGAATGCACAAAAAAAGACCTTCTCAAATAGGAACTCCTGTTAATCAGCATGCCATTTATCCTTTGGTCCTTTTCAGTGCACGATAATAGAGCACAACTACGTTTTAAGCAGGATGCTCTGAAATCACCAGAAATGCCCTGCATAAAATTCCTTCAGAGCAGCTGTGAAAGTAGTTAAGCATATTCAGACTGCCGAGATACGCCATGCATTGCATAGGAAAACATTCAGTGTGTTTACTCAGGTTACAAACCTAACTATACATCTTAACACTCACTGGAATCTTTGTTAATGGCATGATGACACATTAAACAGATATTGCTAAACAGACTCCAGTGTTTACAATTTCACTGCCCATTTAATTGGGGGTGGCGGGAATCCAGTGGGGGTCAATTCATACCACCGTCTGGGGGACTTTTGTTTATGGACTATAATAACTATAGCAGAAATCCATGGATACCATCAGTTTGCCACTAGGGTTGCAAAGTACAGGTGGCAAGGCAACTGCCCACAGACGCAGCTTCTGGTTCAGTGCAGCACTGAAAATGTTTCAGAATTGTCTGCAATGGTGTCAAAAATCAGGAATTGACCACAGGGCAGAGTGCTCTACCAACACATTTTCATCAGGAAAAAAGCTACCGGGGATGAAAGACAGTGGTGGTGTAAACTAGCTTGAAATCAATTTCAAGAGAAATATAGTGGGTCAAAAAGACTGCCTTGGTTATAGGCTATAGCAGACTATTTCACACCTTCTCCCAAATCACATTACTGCCATTATTCTTATTTATACGATAGCACCAAACCTGCATTGTGTTTTACAGACTAAAAACAAACACTGGCCCCTATTCAAAGAAGATTATGATTTGATAGTTTATACCAGGGATTACACGGGGAGGGGAAGAAAGATGAACTAAGGAAATGGGGAAAATGTACACTGACTTCAGGTATGGGCATTTAAGAGGAGATAAGGACTAAGGAAAACATGGTGAAACAGCTACTGCTGCTCCTAGATAGCTGAGGAACAACACCCCTCCCACACACACTTGCCATCAACTATAATCTTGTCACCAGTTTAAAGCACATAGTTAGTGCCCTGTGATTAGCCTGAGATGTATCCCAATTGGTTCAATACAGAACCAGTTTTGGACATGTGGAAATACCACATGGCATATTCTACTCAGATGTTTGCCATTAAAACAGCACGGAACCCTTAGTTTCACAGTCGTGATCTGAATTCCCTTGACAGCTCTGTGTTTACGCCACGTCCATGTCTAAACCTGGCTAAAAAGGCAGTGATACTGGTCTGTTTTACAAATGCACCGTTTTGTTGTGCTTTCTTTTTTAAAAAGAGCACATGGGCTACATATGAAGCACTTTGCAGCCACACAGAGAATAAAATCAAAGGGCTTAAGCATACCTAGCTCTGTGCCACCCTGTGGGGGCCTCCATGCAACATTATGTACATCACTTCTGACGTTTTAACTGAAATCTTTACCCTGTGTGAGGTCTATTAGGCCTCCATTTTAATCATGAAAGCTATTTTAGGCCCACTAAAGTTGGTGGCACAGTGGTAATTTTGGAGCAAGCAGGGAGTAATCCTGTTTGACGTCTGTGGGATATCTCCGGAATACACAGTTTGGGGGAATGAAACTGTTACATGAAAGTCAGCTCTTCCGTTGCTAATTATATAAGCCTTAACAATCTTACTTTCTTAAACCAACCAGCATAACGAGGATCTACTCACCAAGCGATACAAACTTTTCTCAAAATTCACATGTTTTTTAAACCAATAGCAATGGCCTCCATGTGTCATGTTGCGTTACTGAGGAGAGATAAACACATCCTCCTACTTCACTGAGCTGCACCATTTCCCGGCAGTGTATTTTTAAACCTATAAATATCTACCCCTAAATTTACCACAAAGAAAGCAGTTGTGGTGCACAGAGAATAAAGTCACCTTTCATTCAGACAACAAAGCATAATGTTGGGTCCTGGGTCACGCCTATCATATTCCAGGGTCTGATTTGGCTGAACCACCTTCCCTGGGCCTCAGACAGAAAGGGGTACGGATTGAGCACCAGCCTTTTCCTCCTCTTCTGTCCTAGCTCTGCTCCCTTCTGAGCTAGGAGTATGAGCTATTGGAGACCTTCCTCGGTCACCTTCGGGCCTTTAAAAAGTTCTAACCAGGCCTGGAGCATGTAGAAGGCCGACAGCAGCATGGCCAAAGCCCATGAGGGACCAATATCAGCCCCGGAGCAAGCTGATTTGTCAGAAAGCTGGCTGTTAATATGCCAACTCTGATCAGCTGGCTGGCTTTACAGGGTATGCCCACAACTACACTGGGTCTGGTAAATGCCAGGTTTGATGCCATGGGATGCCAAAGAGGAAGGGAGTCTGATGTTGTCCCACTAAGCTACTACAGCTGCTCCCAAGGGTTGCCAGGTCTCCCCTGGCCACCAGCAGGGGATGGAGGTAGGGTTGTCAGCTCCAGGTTGGGAAACTCCTGGAGATTTGGTGTTGGGAGTCTGGGGACACAGGGGCCTCAGTGGAGTATGAATCCACCCTACAAAGCATCCATTTTCTCCAGGAGGGACTGATCTCTGTACCCTGGAGATGAGCTGTAATTCCAGGGAATCCCCAGGGGCCACTAGAAGGCTGGAATCCTTGCTACTCCCTGCCATATGCAAGGCAGTGGATGTTTTGGTTGTTGCCACTGCAGCAGTGAAGTATACAGCTTAGGGAGCAAGGAAACACACCCTTTGGCCCTAGAACTGCAGAGAAGAGACAGTAACAAAAAGTATTGTATTAGCCAGTTTTGAAGGATATCCTGATCTGACTTGTAATCAACTAGATTAACAATTGGATGTACAAAAAAAGATGACATTTTTAACTCAGGGATAACCAAGGTAAGTATGGGCAAGTACGTTGTCCTTTTAGTCTCTTTTCCCTGGACAAAGACAGTTCCCAGAAAAGAACAGCCCTTACTACATTATCTCAAGAGATGCTTAATATTTAAAACTGACTGCCCAGTAAAGCAGCCATTCCATTCTCTTTGTTACAACCGGGCTGGGAGGGGGGAAATTAATCATACTGTTGGAACCGAGCACAAGAATGCATGCTGTTCGTTCTGGATGAAGGAGATACTCAGGTGGGTAGCTGTGCTGGGTCTGAAGCAACAGAACAAAGTTTGAGTCTAGTGACACAGGAAAGCTTATACCCAGTATTAAACTTTGTTGGTCTTAAAGGTGCCATTGGATTCAAATTATGTTCTGCTACCAAGGAGAGTAAAGGCCACAACGGAACACCAAAATGTACCCACAGCCAGAATAAAGCAAAGTTGGCTGCGAACAGTGATGTATAAATCTCAGTATTTCCTTCCTTTCTGAGTTTTACAAGCAAACATAGTATGGTGATGAGGGTGATGGGTGGGTTGTAGTTGAAGAGCGTGGGTGTTTCTTGAGCCAAAGCCACTCCCTTGTTCATATCTGGTACCGGCACCATTTTAAACACTTGGAATAAACATGCAAACTATTTAAATTGAAGACAGTTTTATTTAGGACTGCATTTGACTAATTTATTTGGGCAGCCCTAACTGGAGATTTTAAATTGTGGTCTTTTGTGGTTTTTAAAAAATAATTGCATGGGGCCGTGGTGGCTCAGAGGATAAGACACCAAGCTGCAGATCAGAAGGTCAATAGCTCAGGAGTTCGAGACCCTAGTGCCGCATGACAGAGTGAGCTCTTGTCTCTGCCCCCAACTCCTGCCAACCTAGCACTTCAAAAACAAGAAATTGCAAGTAGATAAATAGGTACCACTTCAGTGGGAATGTAACAGCATTCCGTGCGCCTTGATATTTAGTCATGCCGGCCACATGACCACAGAGAAGTCTTCAGACAGCGCTGGCTCTTCGGCTTGGAAATGGAGATGAGAACCACCCCCTAGGGTCGGATTTGACTGGCTTTCGAGCAAGGGAAGCCTTTACCTTTTACTAAAAATAACTGCTGCTTTAATTATATTGTAAGCTGTCTCAAGTTCTGCAAGGTAGAAATGTATCTAATAAATACTGTAAATAAAATAAATAAATTATGCATGGTTGTTAAAATGGCCCAGGGGAGGCACTGAACAGGACTTTTGGAAACTGACTAAATGTTCTAGGTGTCTTACTCGAAAACTTCCAGCCTGAAATGCAAATACCGTTAGTTCTCAAATACAAATACTAGCTTCCAGGCATAACCCTTACATGCCATACGGTATTATGCAGAAAGGACATCATCTCTAAGCTGAATGGAAATTTCCCCTTTGAGAGGCAGTGACATAATAAAACAGAAGAGAAACCTCAGTGCTGTATGGTTAAGCAGGTTAAGAGCAAGATGGGGATCAAGCAACAACCAACCCTTCCCTACAAGCTTTACATGAGCAGTTTCTTCCTTCTATGGCATCGCTTGGCAAAGCCAGTCACCAGTTGCTGAAGGGTCATCCATTGTCCTGTCCTTCCTCTTCTTAGAATCAGGATGCAGGACTCTAGGCAGTAAGCACCAAATATGGTTCTCCACTGTCTACCGTTCTCGTAAGCCAAATTTGCCCATATCCTACCTGCCAAAGAAGCAGGTGAAAGCAGCCCAGACAAAAAAGGGGAAAGGATCAGACCTGGATCCCATGACCAAGGTTTTCTGTTTCAAACTAATGAAAAAGAAAGGGAGGAATAAAACAGAATTAGGATAAGGGGTGTACAGTAGGGAAGGGTTGGACAGAAAAGGAAATGAGGGTAAAGAGAGAAGACATAAAATCCTCCTTAATGGCAGTGGCACCTCATGTCAGACACTAATTTAACAGATATGTTAATGGTTGATACTAACAGTATGTCAATTTGAGTGATGCACTGTCATTTCAATAGTTAAAGTTATTGGTAGAGCAGCAGAAATGATGTATTATTATCTTAATTCTTCATTTAAAGGTTTATTAAGGCATCAGGGAATTGAAACTGAGTGATGAATTTGAATTAATTTCTGAGGTGTCTGAGCACAGGCAAAACGTACCAAGAGGCAGGCAGGCAGGCAGGAGATGGCATCTCTGAAGGACCGACAAAGGACAAACGAGAAAAACAAGACACCCGTGCTGGGGGTGGGGGTACCTTTAAAGAACTTCATCAGCTCCCAGTTTGTTTCCAGATACAATTTCAAAGTGCTGGGTATTGACCTATAAAGCCAATAATGGTCTGGAGCTGGGATACTTGAAGGAAGCCTCTCCTTATACAAATCTACTTAAGAACTCCAGGTGAGACCTATTTCAGGGTGGCCCCACCATCAGATGCTAGATCGGTAGCTGCCCGAGAGGACCTTTGGTGAGGCAAACATGGAATTCCTTCTGCAGGCATGTTTGTCTGGTAAAACGTCAATCTCGTAGGTGCCAAGTCCTGTTTCCCCAAGAATTTAACACTGACTAATAGGAACTGCTGCTTCCGCTTATCGGCATGCTATGCTGCTGTCTTATACTACGTTGCAGCTTTTGTCTTGAGCTATTCTTTCAGCTAGCTTTATGGTTGAATTAATAGCTGTAAGCCATTCTGAATGGCATTTTTAAAATAAATAAATAAATAAATGTTTAGCAAATATATGACAAAATAAGCTATTTTTTCATATAATTAATACTTGAGTTTGGAATTACCATTGCCACTGTGTTATTCAGATCTGGAAGCACTTAGAAACTGTCACTTCTTTCCCACTGTTAGAGAGGTGGCTGAGAAAAGCAGCAGGGTTGATCCTTAATAGATTCTACCAATATCAACATCTAGCAGAAAGCTCTGATTCTAAAGGAGGAAGTAGAGGTCTCAAGCCATACCTATGCAAGAGAAAAAGTGCTAGAAGGCATTTTTTAAGGTTAGTTTGCTAAACATTTAAAAGTACAGGATGCTTTTTCAGGGAACAAGCAGCAAGTAAACCAGGAGTAAGCCAGCAGGCACTGTGTAATTTCACAAAGCCCAACAGCACAGGCTTGTAAGGAAACTTGGCATTAGTTGAATATAAGATTCCTCTTTTGGATCCATAAGTAGTATAAACACATGCCACAAGAATAAATAGAAGTTTTCTCAATGAAAGGAAGTTCCTCCAAGTAGATGAGCTGGAGTAGTGGTTATTCAAGCTAAATTCAGGGGATAATAGTAAAGGATCCAAATTCACAGATGAATGAAGAGTCAGCCTGCTCTGAAAGAGGTACCACTCCTCCTGAAAGAACAAGCTCATGGCTTGGGGGTGCAGACTGGTCCTGGTATATGATGGGAAGCCCGTATTTTCTCCATGGTGCACTAATGCCTTTTGCCAGCTGCAGCCATTCCTTAAATAGGACTTGGTCACAGTAATCCATACTCTGTTCACATCCAGACTAGATTACTGTAATGCTCTCTGCATAGGGTTGCCATGGAAGACTGTCCAGATGCTTTAATTACACAAAATGCTGCAGCTAGACTGCTGTTAGAGATTGGATTCAGAGAGAAGATTTGCGCTGGCTGCCTGTTTATTTCCAAGAAAACCCAAAAGTTATGCTTCCTTCTGTTAAAGCCCATATTAGTTTTGGACCAAGCTACACGAAGGAGCATCTTTGGTATCTTTCTGCCACCCAGTTAAGACCTTAATCACAGGACATGTTCTGTGCCTTCCCACCTATGGAAGTACAGTGGGTGGAAATCAGAGACAGGGCTTTGTCAGTCATTTGCCCTATCTGTGGACCTCTGGATGTCCCCCTGGTACCTACTTTTGTGGCTTTTACGTACCAGATTAAGATGTTTTTATTCACCAATGGTGCACTCTGTCTGCTCCAAACCACTTCAGGCGAGGTTGCTGCTGAGGTCTCACAATGTACTGTCACAAGATCACAGTTCAGCCTCATTTTGACTGAGTTTACTCTCCACGTGGGGAAGGTCCCCCCCATTTTAGTTTTGGGATTCCCACAGGTTTGTAGAAAAATCTCCCATTTTTATACCTGGCCCCACCCAATGTTTGAATTTTTTGATCAGCACTTTGAGGCTAAGTTAAGAACAAGATATATTTTTTCTATAAATCTTTGGTACAAACATATTTACAGAGGACTGTGTACAGTTCCAGCCATCTACATATCCAAAAGGATGTCACAGTGTGATACCACTGGGCAACTAAGAACCCCTTCTCACGTTACCATCATGGCATGGAAGCCCATGCATCATGGCTTTTTCTAATACTGTGAATACATTAATATTTAATAGTATGAAGAATTCCAGTAGAGAGAAATTGTTCTCTCTTGGTTAGAGTAGGGACATCCAGTGAAACTGTCACAGTAGGTTCAGGATTAATACAAATGAAGTCCTTCACAAAAGAATTAACTGTCACAAGATGGTGCTGATAGCTACTTGTTCATACAGCTTCCAAAGAGGATTAGACAAAGTCATAAAGGGTCAGCCTATCAATAACCAGAAGCTGCACCTATAAACAGCTAGAAATCTCCAAGTTCAGAGGTAATACATTTGAGTACCAGATGCTGAGAACAAACAATAGGAGAATATAAATCACCAACATGATCTTAGACAGTTTCTTGGATTATTAAACCAGCCCTGAAGAGAAATTGCTGGACTGGATCTTTTGTTTTATCTAGCAGGGAAATTCTTACATTCTCACTGTACAACCTGTCTAATGACAGAGATCTTTTGCACCCTTGAGTAGGTGAAGTGGTAGAGCTTTCACTACAGGACAGTACTCTGTCATGGCACACCAAATTGCAAGTAAAGTCTGAGATTAATCCATTTTAAGAGGTAAAAACATAAGATGTGGGTCATTCCATCCCATGAACTCCAAGAATGCTCCAGAAATCCAGGCAAGTAAAGCAGAGCAAATCGCTTTCTCTGCCAAGTTACTCTGGCATTCAGAAAAACCTACTGCATCATTGTTCCCACACTGCTAAGGTATCATGTAAATCTTCTGCATAAGGCTTTTCCACATGGGTTTTTTTTTTCACAGGTTCTGGCCCATACTGCTTCAGTTAATCTCAATTTCCACACACATTTTTGTGCCTTTAGCTTTTATGTTGGGTTTTTTGATCGTTCATTTCTCCAGGTATTTTCTGTTTCTTTTGATACTACTTTTATCCCAACTTTTTTCTGGAAGCTGATTTTGAGTCGCCTTCTTCCTCATGCATAACATTTCTGCCAGTATTCTTCGTCCCACGCACTCCCAGCTCACTTTTTGATGACTGGACTGTGGTCATCATCAAACCACTCCCTCTCCTCCACCCCCACCCTGCAGACAAGTGGTTTCATATTTTTAAAGGCACTAAAATAGCGATATCTCAATATACTGGTGTAATGACAGGTCAAGCAGGTTCTCTGAATTTACAGCTTTCACATAAAAAAAATAAGTCTCTACCCCTTGAGTTGTGGAGATATAAGGGAAAAGGCACATTTCTATGAGAGTATGGCCTAGAGACTTACTTTTTGTTTCAAATGAAAGCTAGGAATTCAGAGAACCTGCTTGACCTATCGTTACAGCAGTATATTGAGATACTGTTATTTTAGTGACCTTTTTTTTAAAAAATGCAGCCAATATATTGATATATCAGGCAAGTGCAAAAAAATAAAAAGGGGGATGCTGTGATACAATTGATGATACATCCTTCCTTGAAAATCCTGATTATCTAAGGCAGTATGAAAGAAAATAAACTGATTCTACAACTATGAAAATGCAGAGGGAGGACAGATGTGTAGAAGACCCATGCCCTGACTGATTCCAATGCCTGTGGATCAACTCCCAAGAAAATCAGGAGCAAGCTGAGCATCTGCCCACAGTTTAGGCAACTTGTGTTGTTTTGAACTGGTGGCAATGGCCACCTAAGCCAGAAGGCATTGTGTGAGTGTGGTACAGAGCTACTTAAATCACAGGCATGGAGATTTTGTGTCTGATTTCAGTGATGTGGAAAAAAACTCAGAAGCAGCCGTTCTCATAAGTCAAAGGTATTGTTTTAATAGGACCCAAGATGGTTTCATCAGAAAAAGGAGGAAATTTACTGCATTTCTCTTACTTCTCTGGAGGAAAGATGACGCAAGGCATGACATGCCTGAAAACGCCCTGCTGAATTCCTGTGTTGTGAACTACGCGCATCAACTGAGCATGGATTTGACTAGAAGGGTTTCTTCACAGGCTTGCTGAAATCCCCACCCTTACAGTAAATTAAATTTGCTTTCAGAAGAAGGCTTTGAAGGGACCGAACATTTAGCTAATTCCTCTTTTATCACATCTGACTCAGACACAATCTGCCTGTAAGGGAGCTCTTGACAGGAAGCACCTCTATGTCAGGCATGTTTTTTAATGGTGAAAAATGCAGGGGCCAGGTGTTCTCTTCTTTCCTCCCATACAAGAGGGCAAACGTGAGCAGCTGCACCGAGAGAAATAAAATCTGGGGCAGTCTTGTTCAGTGAAGTATACCTCCATGCTCTCGAACAACAGGCTTGATCCATGCATAAAACAATACTCTCCCCTCCCTCTGTGCCCAGTTTTTTTGTACATGTGCAAAAAAATAACTCTGGTACTTGCTTCAGCATGTTTAAAAATTTAGAAGACTATTTTCCAGGATTTGGGTGATGAAAAGATTAAGTCCATGAGAAACCTTCCCAACATGTATTTCTGGAATCATACAATATTGCCAGTTAGGTGCATTTAGAGATGGGCCACATTTAGATGATGCTTTTTTACCAAAACAGTATTTTAAAAAAACGGCTTGCAGTGGCATGAGTTCATTGGCTTTCCTCAATCTCAACTGGAAATATGGAAATCTCCATGTTTTCTTTCAAAATAAGAGCAGGGATAGCCGGGCTCTCTTTCTATCTTCTTCATTTGGCAGCAAAATAGTCCATTTCAGACTCACCCCTAAGGACCACGTTAAGCAAAGGTGCCCTGACGGTTCAGGAAGGCACTGGCACAGGGATGTTTCCTGAGAAATTAGCAGAGTAGTAGAAGCTCCTTCAGCAGTTCAATAATCAATATTATTTATCACATTTTTATCCCACCCTTCCTCCAAGGAGCTCAGGGCAGTATACATAGTTCTCCTTTCCGCATTTTATCCTTGTAATCAAAATCATATGGTGTTGTGGCTGGCCCAAGGTCACCCAGCAAGTTTCATGGCACAGTGAGAATCAAAGCCCAGGTGTCTCAGGTTCTAGACCAGCGTAGCTCTCAGAAGCCTTTGAGCAACAAAAACAAAAGCAGAGCAAAGCAGCCACCTGTTCTCAGCTGCCACAGTCAGGTAAGAGTCGTGCCATTTCTAGCAGCAATCCTCCTGAAGAGCTCCATATCTCTCTCTCTCTCTCTCTCTCTATTTTATTAGATTTCTATCCCACCCTTCCCCCAGAATGGAGCTCAGGGTAACTAACAATAGAAAACACAATAACAATAATAAAACCATAATTTCAATAAAATCCAATTATAAACTCAACACACAGTTAGCAAAACTAACACTTTTGGCATAAAAATCAACGGTTTTGGTGGTAGAGTCCACCCAAATTACATTACTGGAATCCCTCATGATGACCCTACGGAACACAGACAAGACCCACAGGGCACGAGTCTCCTCAGACAAAGCATTCCATCAGGTGAGGGCCATGATGGAAAAGGCCCTCACCCTTATCACACTCAAATGGGCGAATCAAGGACCAGGCACTACCAGAAGCCTACATGTGGCAGAACGAAGACATTATGACCCCGCACAGTGTCTTCTGCCACACATTGGCTCTTGGTGGTAACTATTGCCTGTGAAAGAACTGGGAGGGATTCTGCTTGTGAAGTGAGAAGAGAATGGAAACAGCAGCCCTGCATTGTTCCCCCAACATGCATATGCAACATACATGCCAAGGCCCCAGAAGCAGTAGCCAGTAAATAGGAGGGAGGGAGGGAGGGAGGGAGACTGACCCAACATCATCTAGTGAGTTGCAGGTCTGAGAAATGATATGAACCTGGGTCGCCCTGACCCTAGCCTAATGCTCTAAATATGACACCATGTGGGGTCTCCAGTATAAACATTTCTGATGTTTTGCCACAGGACCCCATCAAAAGATGAATACAGAAGTTAGGTAAGGAGTTCCTAGCCTCCTCTTGATTCTCAGGGATTAAAAGTCAGGCCTGAACAAGGAATCTGCATTTCCTTTTAGAAGAGGGAAGGTGAGTGGATGCTATTTATGTGATAGCTATGAACAAAGGACTACTAGGTCATAATTGCGATCAATGAAGATTCATGTGACGCTGAATTTTAAATGAACACCAATAGACATCTCTGTTGCTTGCAGACCTCTGTTACCATTTGTGATGGCCAGGTGCTTTCTCACATCCCCACCCACCCCATCACACTTTTCAGTAACTGCGATGGAGCTGATTTTCATGATGGTGAGGTTTGTGAGTGGTCAGTAAGATTATGTTAGCAATTAATTGTGCTGGATTACATGCTGCTATTATAGAGGATGCCTGGGAAAGTAGAATAGGAAGCTGAGGTGATTTCTACTACTCTCCCCCCCCCCTCCCCTTCTCCTGTAGTTAGGGTTACCAATTCTGGGTTGGAACATTCCTGGAGATTTGGGGTTGGAGCCTGTGGAAGACAGAATTTGGAGAAGGGTATAATGCCACAGAGTCCACCATTCAAAGCAGCCATTTTCTCCATGGAGAGTGATCTGACATCTGAAGATGTCTGAGTTCATTTCCTTCACTGGACGACGCTTAACTACCTAACTAATCTCCTGGTAGTTTTCCCTGTTTCTCTGTTGCTTTTCCAAGCCCCATCTGAGAAGATGGCAGACCTTCCCCCAATGCCTCTCCCCCTCTCAGAGGTTCCACAGCCTCTCGCTGACTGTCACTTAGTACCTGCCTACTCCCTCTGTTGGGATGCCTGCAGGGCAGAACTTAAGAGGGTGTCCGTCATGCCACTCTCTGGTAAACGCCAGCTGCCTTGATATTTACAGAGCCTTGGGTTTCTGCCTCTCTCCCTCAGCCCTGGATTTGACTCTCTGGCAGCTGGAGCCTTCCTCTTTACACTACACTCCACCTTCCCTTGCCTTCTTACATTTAACCTCCTTCGCCTTCAAGTTGTCTCCTCTGTTCATAGTGGCACCTAGATTTGGCTATTTTAAAATTCTTCCTCTCATCTTCCACAGCGTTCTTACTACTATCCTGTAGCTCAAGGTCATTTTCACACCTTCAAGACATGAAGCTGCCTTATAGCAGCCATGTTCAGATATTACAATGAATGCATGTATACCTTACATGTAGGTGCATATATCTGTTTGTAAAAAAAAAGTGAACACACGCTCATTTCACAAATGAAACCAGGAAATCAATACCTGGATAAACATGTTTTAAATTATGCACTGAGCTATACATGCATTGAATGTAACCTAATTACTTATATACGGGGGGGGGGATCAAGTGTACACTGTACATGGATTCTGTGTGCATTCACTATAACTTGGGAACCCCTCAGCAAGGTACCCATGTAAAGTAGTAACATTTTTAGAAATCTAGATTTCTACAGCTAAGTGCCTGACTCACTGGCTGCTGAGTTAAAGATGAAACCGCATGGTGAAACCTACTTCTTCTCAGGGAGGAGCATCTGGGAGAAATGGATTAAAGGGTTTAGTCCTACACCTGGGAAGAAAGGAAAAGACTGGAAGCGATCCAAAGCTCTCTGTTTGGCAAGGTTCAATGTTTTCTGCTACTGCTATTGTTACCACTACAAATATGTATATATTTCTACTAGGGAAGCACAGCCAACAAGGACAATTTGGAGTTGTAATTTTTGGATTATCTGATCATTGTTAATCTATCTGCATTGTAGGGCATCCACCAGAGTCCTAGGAGCTCCTCCATGCAGCTCAGGACTGTCTGGAAATATGTTCCATACCACAGAACAAAGTAACTGCGGTAGTGTAATTTCTGTTATCAAACATTATGAAATCTATAGTGACTTTAAATACATTTAACATAAGAACATAAGAAGAGCCCTGCTGGATCAGACCAATGGTCCATCTAGTCCAGCATCCTGTCTCACACAGTGGCCAACCAGTCCCTCTGGACGGCCAACAACAAGGCACAGAAGATGAGGCCTTCCCCTGATGTTGTCTCCTGGCTCTGGGATTCAAAGGCTTAGTGTATCTGAATGTGGAGGTTCCCCTCAGTCACCATGGCTAGTAGCCACTGATAGACCTATCTTCCATGAATCTATCTAATCCCCTTTTAAAGCTGTTTATTCCTGTGGCCATCACTACATCCCCTAGCAGCAAATTCCACATTTTAATCACTCTGTGTAAAATAGTATTTCTTTTTGTCTGTCCTGAACCTACTGCCCATCAGCTTTTTTTGAATGCCCTCAAGTTCTAGTATTTTGGGAGAGGGAGAAAAAATTGTCTTTGTTAACTCTTTTCACTCTGTGCATAATTTTATAAACTTCTATCATGCCCCCCCCCAGTTGTCTCTTTTCTAAACTGAAAAGTCCCAGACTCTTCAGTCTTTCCTCATAGGGAAGGGGCTCCAACCAGCTCATTATCTTGGTTGCCCTCTTCTGTACTTTTTCCAGCTCTGCAAAGTCTTTTTTGAGATAAAGTGACCAGAACTGTACACAGTATTCCAAATGAGGCCACACTATAGATCTATACAGGGGCATTATAATACCAGTTGTTTTATTTTCTGTCTCTTTCCTAATAATCCTTAACATAGAGTTTGCATTTTTTTCACTGCTGCAGCATACTCGGTTGACACTTTCATTGAGCTATTTGCCTTTAGCAATTCCACATTCCAGTTCAATCAGTGATCAAATTCACTCTCCTGGCATTCAACCATATTTTACCTTTAAATATAATGAAATATTGTCAACTATACTAACAAAGTCTTTATACGCACCCATGCATTTCACATGTAGTTCCAGTTTGCGTCAACAAAATGCATTTTATATACCTACTGATAGGTTGCCTTATGGAAAGAAACCCGGCGCATTTAAAAGGCTACAGTATGGGCTTACATCATGAATATCATATTTCCCTACTACCAGAATTCAAACAGGAGGGCGACGGATAACTCAAAGTATCTTCTTCTTCTGACACCCTTACAATGTCTTCATGAATCAAACTTAATGATCTATTTATTTTTTACAAATACCTATCTCATTCTCATAATACACCTATGCAGTGAAAGGCAGCTTTATTGTTTTTTTTTACTTTAAGATAGTTATCTTTCTTAATACTTACCATCTTCAAAAACTGCCCCAATCTGAAAGGACAATTCTGAGCTATGCTCTGCTTCACACGGATAGACTGCCCTTGCTTTTCTGCTGACAGCACTGCAAAACCATCAAAGATCCTTATTAGTGGCTCATTTTTCATTCTGCAGAATCAGTGTACAGTTCTTAATTTTTAAGAGGATGTGGGAAATATTGTCCACACAGTCTATGCAATAAAACAATCCAGCTTAATTTAAAAGGGTATCTGGTCCTACAAAGATGTCTACTTGCCTCCAACGATCACCTGTCAACCTGACCGACTGCTTGATAAAAGCAGAATATCAAAGGAGGTAATGTCTACTTAGTACAGACGAGACTTTTAGGAGTGCTGAAAGCATATTAATCCAAAGTCAACAAAAACCCTAACACATCTGGGGACAGCATAGCTCCTTTTCAGGGAAATGTTTTCTGCAATAGTAAAACCCTCTCAAAAACAGTCTAAATAGGCATTAATGTCTTATGTTCAGAAAGCTACACTCTGATTTGTATTTTAATAGTTCATAACCACCAAAACAAGCCTGGCATCTGTCATATTAAGGGGAAATAATTTTAGTGAAATGGGAATCCATTGGAATCATTTTTTTTTGTCTCATGCAAACTGCAACTAGATTTATTTTGTATTCCAAAGTAAATCTCAAGCAGTGGTGTGGGCAGTGACACAGGAAAAGAAGAACTTGATGAAAAATATAGCTGCACACTGCTTGTTGCTCTGTACAGAGATATGCATGGTGCAGTCGCACCATGTAAATAGAATATGTCCACAGTATCATGACTCAATTAGGTCACACAATCTGTAGATTTCTGTCTAAAGTGATTACAGATAGTAACACTTCCCTTCCATCCACAGAGCCTCACTGTAGCCAGAGCTCACAATCAGACAGTCCAGGCTATACTTTTTAACTGGAGTCTTTATCCCTCTAAGCCCCTCCCCTCTATGCAAAAACAAATGTCCTACTTGTATAATGAGTGGTAAGTTTATTATCTTACAGTGTGTATGATACTATACTTAACATTAAAAGAAACACTTTTACTGGCACACTGCCTATATACTGCATAATACGATTTACAAGGTGGAAACCCCTTAATGTTGTTTTCCTTATAACACAAGAGAAATGCAGATGAGAAATAAAAGCTGCTAAAGAGCACAGCATTACCATCCAGCTGTTCTGTCAGTTTCTCTGGCAGGGGAGGGGAAAGAGAAAGATGGGGGCGTTGGTGTTACTGAGGTAGGAGCTGTACTTGACTGCACATTCATCCAGGAAACCATTGACGAATGAGTCTGGCCGGAGCTGAAAGAAGACATTTTCAGGAAAGAATTAGCATTTAGTACCTTCAAATCAGTATCATTCAATCTGGACCTTTTGTGAGTAGTCAGCTTCAGTTTCAAGATCAGTGAAGTCGATTATTTGCCAGCTATCATAATGCATTTTCTGCCCTCATAATACACCTTTTAAATATGCTGCCATCCTTCTACAAAGGTTGTATTCATAGCAACCCTCCTAATAAAAAGAAACATTCTTGCTTTGTACAATGTAGGTAAATATGATTTTAGCCTTTACTGAGCCAGCTTTATTGCTGAGTATGAGCCATGCTGTGCTCTTGTAGCACAATGAGGAGGCTGAGCTAAACGCTGACGTTTATACAGAAGAGAGTTAGTTGGCAGCCAGTGTGCGCTAATGAAAGCCTGAGAACATCAAACAACTGCTAATAGCTTGCCTAACAAGGAATTACAGACGGTTATATTGTCAGGAACTCCCGTTAACATCTCTCCTGAGAGAGATGGATAAATATGTCTGTCCTGCATTGGATTTTGACTTTTTGGACAGACCCTCTTCTTGCTTTGAAAAACCTGCAAAACAGCCCCTTTGCAAAGACAAATGTAAGTGTAGGAGCAGAGCTGTCTTCCAGTGAATCAGACCACTGTCTCCACTGACTGGCAAGACCTCAAGTAGAAGTCTTTCACATCACCCGCGACCCAACCAAAGATGCCGGGGACTGAGCCTGCAACCCTCTGGGTGCAAGGCAGATGACTTACCAGTGAGTCACAAGATATTTGACAGAGTGATGATGTACCTTCCTACTGTCTGGCCTGAAGTGAAAGGAGGTTCCTCAGGGCAAGTTGTTTTCCCTGGAATATTAATTTACTTATAAAGGTTTAAAGCCTATGTCATTCATCCCTAGCCAGTGGTGACTTGACACAGACTGCTGGTAGAAGCCGTGGTAAGTTACATCGATTTGAGTCTGTGATATAAGAGGGCCCAAATAATGGGCTACAGGAATTGTGGTAAAAGATTAACCTCTACACCACACTGGCTCTAGAATGCCAAACTATAACCGAAGAGACTAGGGTTCAAACCCCCTCTCAGCCACAAAGCTCATTGGGTGAACTTGGGCCAGTCACTCTGTCTCAGAAACTAACCAGTTTCACAGGGTTGCTGAGGGGATAAGATGGGGAAGGGATAATCAAGTACACTGTCCTGGGCTCCTTGGAGGGAGGGAAAGATAAAAATATACTAGACAGACAAATGACAAAGCGTATTCTTTTCAATTGTTATCTATGGTATAAAACTGAAGGATACTTAGGAATAGTAAGTTAGGAAAAAAACATCCCAAGAAACACAAATACATCTGAGAGCCTTGCTGCTTCCTCCCCTGCCATTACAAGCAGTAAGACCTGCTGTAGAGAAATCACTGCAGTGCTTCTGCCAGCAACAGTTTCCAGATATATATGAAGAACTCATGGCCAAAAGTACGGCAAAGAAAAACATTCTTTCTAAAAGAAATGTTGAGACAGCTGCACAGATAAAAATTAAAGAGTCTGCCTGTGAAATAGCCAGGTGGGCTACTTCACATGACACTCTAGAAATCGGCTTATTTCCTCTTCCAACATGTTATTCAGAAATAAAACTGAGGTGCAAGATATGTATAATAATAAGGCTTCATTTCTCTCATGAGGTCATAAAACCAAATTCTAAAAATAGGAACTCCTTTGTTTACAAGATCATGGTAAGTTAAAAATAGCTACACTAAGGTATCTTAGAGAGGTAACATATACAGTTCTTGAAAATCACAGGTGAATATGGAAGATGACTGAAATGGAGAGAAGAATGCCGCCGGCAGAAAAAGGGGAGGCTGTCCTTCCTCAAAAAGAAGAGTTATTGTACAGTACAGCTAAATTAAAACAAAAACCTGGGAGGGTGTGAAAGTTGGAAACCTAGCTGAAAATAAGCTAGATATTCAGGAACCAGCTCCGGAAAACAAGATTTCATTGGGTGTTTATCTGCCTGGTTCCTAAGATAACTCTACTAAACAAAATCATCTTATCTCAAAAATCAGTGAGAAAAGACAACAAAAAGAGGGGAGAATCTACACCAGTTCTTTAGACAAAAAAAAAAAATCAGTCTTGGCTCACAGAAGTGTTGAAGTTCTATAGTTGTCAAAGTGAGCATGTGACAGGCGCTGAAGTTTTTATGATTTTAAAATGCTGTTACAATAATAACTCATATAATGTACTTTAGATTCAGTATGCAATCCAATACTCCACAGGCTCTGGGAAATATACGCTCCTTGCATATTAAGTGTCTTCTTTGCAGTACGTGAGCTGTTGGATGGGGAGCATAATGCATCCCTGGCTCTATTGTTAGAATGATGCAGTCCTAGTTGTTAAAGCTGTAGCAGGAAGACTTTTTAAGGTCAAGATGTCTTTACTTTGGAAAAAAAGCAAGGAGCATTATTTGGGTGTGGGGTAAAAGAGAGAGGCAGAACAGCTTACCACATATAATACATGAGACACTCAAATACTACACTTGTTCAGAGTCATATCAGCTGACATTGCAAAAGCAGTTTCTTTAAATGTAGACTGTAAACCTCTCAGCAAATCAGTCAACATATTAGCACAATGCTCTTTCATGCCACTCTGATAAATTTGAAGCATAAATCTAGAATACTTGTCCAAGCTAAAGCCCTTGAGAATGATAATTTAGCTACAAGAAAAAGTACAAGGTATTTATTCTGGGAGACTATTGACTTAAAAGGGTTGCCTTGTTGAATCAGGACAGTACTTTAGGAAATGAAAAAGAACACAGCAACAGAAACAGCACTTCCCGCGTACTTCAAGGGAACAGGATTAAGTCACCTGTCCCTATTAAAACTGCATGCTTCACTCAATAGCATATAATTTCACACACTTTTTATTGTCATCAAAATGAAATGTTAGGTGTACTAAGCACAGAGCATACCAGCATGGACAGTTCACAACAATAACTGACAGGATGTACCTCAAATGTAGCGTAAATATAACTCTGGGCAGTATCCCCCCAGGCGTGTGTGGATGGGGCATGGGATTTTCCTGTGCTCCCTTCCATCACTGCAGCTCCGTCTGATCCCTGGAAAGATCATTCTTGGGGTTGCAGAATCCACACAGAGGAAAGCCATGTGGGATGGTAGGTTGGGACAAGGAGAGCAAGGGGATGAAACAGCCCCCCCTCCCCTCAGTGGAGCTGTGCTCGAGGAAAAGGAAGGAAAAGCAACTTCTATTCATTCTCTCCGCACTCTCCTCCATGCGGGTCCCTTAACCATACCACCGATCCCTCCAGAGGTCAGAAAGCTGCAGCAGTGAAGAAGAATGGAGAACTAGTCCTTCCACATAAGGATTAGCAGAATACTGCCCATTGTCTAGCAATTCAAAGCATGTGAATCCAAAGTATTCTGATAACTACCATCCCCAAATATTTCCTCATGTTTGAAAAAGCAGAGGCTCAATCTCCAAAGCATCCCTCAATGTTATCAGGTAATGGCTCTGCCACAAAGATAAACAAGACCTCATAAAATGACTTGTTTGTGCTGGGTGTAGCCTCCAGCAAGCCAAGAACATCCCTGAGGTCCCAGATCTGCCACTCTAATTCCGTAGGACACCCACTCATTTCTGCGTAACCCATCATATAGTAGAGGTTCTTTTCTGACTTCGAAGGGCACTCTGAACTGTGCTGCCCCCGAAAGACCCTGGCCTTTCTCCGTCTGTTTGCTTTCCTTCACGTTTTACGTGTTGCTCTGCTTTTTACCATTATGGAGCTGCATAATGAACATACACACAGGAAACTACATGTACCCCATCAAATGACAACCACATATTCTGTATCGGGGTTAAACTGGGGGATTTACTAGCAACTGGAAATACAAACATGGATATCCTAATCCTCTCAGGGTATACACAGTTCTCTACATAAAGGCAAAGTTGTGTAGAAAATTTATCATTTGTGAGTAGGGCCCTCAGAGACAGTTGGATTGAAAACTCTTCCACGTTGGCACAGATAGAGTAGAAGTAGTTTAAAAAAAACCCAGACACATCTGATTCTGAACAGGTGAGGTCTTTATCTTAACAGAAGAAATAGCAAAAGCTGTAATAGTAACTTTTTAACAAGCAATCAGCTATATAGGCTTCCTTCTGGGTGCTTTGAATGGCAGTAAGAGATTCGCTCTTTTAACAAGGCTTAGTATTATTCACCTTCTATAAAGGTTTAACCCAAAATAGAATGTTTCCCTGGGCTACACAGCACAGAAAAACTATTGCAACTGCACAAGTCTTCAATCTTCCGCTGTGACTGCCACTGTGATTCCACATTTCTCTTTTCCAAATGATTGCACAGAGGGCTGAACTTTTAGACTGAACAGGGGGAAGGGGGAGATGCTGCACTTCATACATTCCTCCATAAGCGTCCTGGGGTAATGTTAACTATGCTTTGCACTGACTAGCATGTTCTAAAATGCTAAGATCTCTGTGTGCTTTCTCAAATAAAAAGCCCTGATCCCCATTCCCTGCATAATTTACTGAGGAAGGGTGAAACAAGGCTTCATTTAATCCAGTGAGGTTTTTCTCCATGCGGGAAAGGATCGTACCCAAGGCCTCAATTATCTACTAAAATGGTCAGACATCTATTCAGACACTGTTGGGTGGCTACATTTTTTGAAAACCGAGAAAAACAGGTTGTTGTTCAGGAAGAACAATGCTTGTTCTCTGAGCATTCAAAGAATGCAAGGTCCTCTCTGCTTCTGAGCTTGGATTTGGAAAGGAGGTGGAAGGGACCCGAGTCTTGAAGTAAATCAGGGTTCTTCAGTGTGGTACCTGTGAGTGCCATGGCCAGCCAGGACCTCCCCTGGCACTTGCCATGTTCTTTAGAAAGTAAGAAGGGCCATTTTAAGGTGGGGCTTGTTACTGGCTGCTCTCATTCAGATGAAAGAGTCTTCCACTGCCGCAACAGCCACTGCCCCTGGAGGGTCAGGAGGACTAGTGAGAACCCAGATTACCCTTTCGTTAGTCAGTGCGTGGTTCTATACCCACCTCAGGCTTTCCTTCTTTTCGTTAACCAGTCTCTTTCTCCCTCCCCTGCCAGAGTTTCCTTCATTTATTTGTATTCACTTTCTCTTGTTTGAGAAATGAGTATTTATAATTTTTTTCTTTAAAAAGCCCCCCTTCCCCCCCCATAGAGATCTTATTACTATGAAAAGCAAGAGAAATGTCACTAAATTGAATGTCATGTAGAATGTTTGCCAGTCAGAGCGCAGACAATTTTGACCTTGACAGACTGATGATCTTACACTGCATAAGGCTCCTTCGTGTGTTCATCGTGGAATGTAATGAGACAAAGAGGGTGGGAGCGATGGAGTGGAGCTTTTGACCTGACCAGCTTTTGCCACGAGCTTCTTTTGCAAAGCAGAGAGGGAGCTTTGTTTGTTCTGGTATTATGGGCCAGGGAGCTGGGTTCTTGCATGAGGGGACATAAGTGTTCAAAGAGTAGAAGCCCACCCCCTCCTTCTCCAGCAGCTGGACCACACTTCCCCCCCAAAAATACAGATAACCTTGACGGACGAATGGCTAAATTCTTAATATGGCAGCTTCATGTTTTCAGTGAGGTTAGTGCGTGGTTCTTTCGCAAAGTGAGGAGGGAGCCATGCGGTTGGCTCTGCCTCCTGTGGCACCCATTCTCCCCCTCTCAAAATCCCAAAGGTGCTTACAGGCTCAAAGGAGTTGGGGACCACTGGTGTATATAAAAACTAGACCATTTTTGGTAGGAAAAAAGGGGTCTGTGGTTACAGGACTACTTTGTCCCTGTCGATTTGGAAGTAAGGAGGGTCTGAGAGTAGACAGCAGAGTTTAGTGGCCCTCCTTGATGAGCACAGTACCTCTGGGAAGGCCACGTTAGAGGTGAAGAGCCTCAGTTCACTAACACTTTAAAGAGTCTGCCCATGAGTTGGGTGAGGACAAACTGAAAATCCCACTCAGGTGTTGGTGGTTTAGCTGCAGGTTGGGATCCAGTGAGGCTGTTATGATTGCAACCATGTCCCAGTAAGTATTCTCACTTCTGCATATTTTCCCTGAGTGATATTCTCTAAGTGCTAGAACAGACCCAATTAGCTTTAGAGGTGAGACTACACACTTGTACCTTCCTACTGTGCTCTCTGGGCCTCCCTCTTAAGTTACATTTTTTCAAATCAACTTTTCAGGTTTGGAAGCATACAGCAAACATAACAATGAAGAGATATATTTTCTTTGTCTTATTCTTGTTTAAGAAACATATATATATATATATATATATATATTTAAACATTAACCACAAATTCTAGTTATCTTTGTCAATCTGTTAGATGCTGCCATACAACGGGAAGAAGAAATCTGTTTCTCAGAAGATTTTTATATCACGTGCCTGCTGCAGATTGAAATAAAGTTACTTACAGATTGACTGCCCAGTCTGTTATGTCACCGCTTTCTGTTATAAGATTATTCTTTTCCAACTCTGGAGGGCTGCTTGGGACAGCAGCTGTGGGAGACTGAGAAGACAACGAGTCCGTGCTACCAGTGGGAGTGCATTCTTTGGGAGGGCTCAGACTGTCACCTGAAAAATAACAAGTATTTTAACACAAGAGGGAAGTACTAAATCATATAAAGTTACTTGTTACCAAAATGGCAATGCATCCCTATATCTAATTCTCAGGATGGCACCATCTGTGGATACTAAAATATGGAGATTTGAGCCATGAACAGACAAGACTGATCTTTCTACAAACCTGAGAAAAGCCCCAGGATTGCAGAATAATCAGAAATTTATAAATTAAAAAGGTGGTTAATCCCCCCAATAGAAGCAGCACCTAGAACTTTAAGAAACCAATGTCCTCTATAGCCATTACTAGGCAACCAAGTCAAGTCTGACTCTAGAGGGCAGTGCTCATCTCCGTTTCCAAGACAAAGAGCCAACGCTGTCCAAAGACTTTTCTGTGGTCATGTGACTGGCGTGACTAAACGCCGAGGCGAACAGAATGCTGTTACCTTCCCACTGAAGCGGTACCTATTTATCTACTTGCAATTTCTTGCTTTCAAACTGCTAGGTTGGCAGGAGCAGGGGCCAGAAATGAGAGCTCACTCCGTCATGTGGCACGAGGGTCTCAAACTGCTGAACTACTGACCTTCCGGTCAGTAGCTCAGCAGTTCGAGACCCGAGTGCCATGTCGAACTTCCAGTCTGTAGCGAAGAAGAGGAGGAGGAGGAGATTGGATTTATATCCCGCCCTTCACTCACTTGGAGTCTCAGAGCGGCTTACAAACTCCTTTCCTTTCCCCTCCCCACAACAGACACCCTGTGAGGTAGGTGGGGCTGAGAGAGCTCTGAGACAACTGTCCTTGAGAGAACAGCTGGTACAGAGCTATGGTTTGCCCAAGGTCATCCAGCAGGTACAAGTGGAGGAGTGGGGAATCAAACCCGGTTCTCCCAGATTAGAGTCCGTGCACTTAACTACTACACCAAACGGGTTCTCAGCATATCAGCTCGGCGTCTTAACCTCTGAACCACCACAGTCCTAGTACCTGCTAATTCCAGAACATAAATTAGGTGGTAGTAAATTAGAGGAAGACAGTGCTAGTTTCTAAAATGAATCACTTCAACACACAACTAATCCCATTCACTGGCACATTAGAGCTATTTAGCTTGCTTCTGTGCATCTTATCTTATGCTTTGAGAGGAAGATTTTAAGATACTGCAATTCACATTTGCATGACATGACAAAGGCTTTTGTAGTAAATTAGGTTGCGTGTGATACACCTACATCTAATTTACAGGCACATATGTCACAATGAGAAACATATCCTAAAAGATTAGACAATATTAGTAATCTTTATGAACTAATTTAGAGCGGTTTCACTTGTTATTTTTCCAATACAGAGAGAAATGTCATTTACAAATGAGATTTTATTGTATGAGTGGCAGCACACATGTTTCTGATTTCAAACAAACAAAAGTACTGTGTTCAGGCAAGAAGAACCCAAGCAAGGAAGCAGGCTTCCACATTCACTGTCTGTGTACATCTTGATGCACATTCACATCACAATAGCAATGCTGGCCTCAGTGCATTGACTAGATGTGCTTAGAATACACACCCCTACCTGGGGTCATTAGTCACAGCACATGGTGAGCTGCACACTACTGGAGCTAGATTGGGGTCAGAGTACATGTTTCTTTGTTGAGTTCTAATCCGAAGAAGAACCGCTACTTGCCACATACACACAAATGTTCAAGAAGCACAATGCTCAGATGACACCAAGTTCTACATTTCATCTTAGACTCCAGGTACATCTGTCCGATCTCTGAAACAGTGTTTTGAGGCCCTGGTTAAGGCAGAACTAGCTGAATCCAGACAAGACAGAAATGATGCTAGCAAGGGAGGCTGATGTTTTAGAGAGATTGGATCCACTTGTATTCGATGGAGTACAGCTGGCACTCAAAGAGGAGGTTAAGAGCTTGGGTGTATTCTTCAGCCTTGCCATCTGAAAAGCTGGTTGGTGGAGTAGCCAGGAGGGCCTTCTACCAGCCGCATCTGGTTTGCCAGTTCTCTCTTTTCCTAGACTCAGCTGACTTGACAACACTGACCATCTTGGTTATATTACTGCAGTGTGCTCTACGATGGGCTGCTCTTGAAAGCAACCTGGAAATTGCAACTGATTCCAAATTATAACCTGATTATAATTCTGTGATGGCCCACTGAAAACGCATACTGCCTATTTCAAAGCATCTTCACTGGCTGCATGTTTATCCCCAAATTCAATTCAAGGTCCTGATTATGCACTTTAAAGTCCTTCATGGCCTAAGGCCCGCATATCTAAAGACTGCCTTTCCCCCCATGTACCAGCCAGTCTTCAGACTGCTTCTTTCTGGTTGTTCCCCCACTCCAAAATCAACAAAGGCCCATATTCTTTTTCTTTCTGTGATTGTTCCCACTTTATGGAACAAGTTCCCAAAGGAAGTGAGTGCCACCCTTGGAAACTCTTAGGAGGGATGACCGGGCTATTTTTATTTACGAGAGCTTTTAACAGAGTGTAGGTTGCAGGAGTTTTATTAGATGGGGGAGGGGGTTGAGGATTTTTCCACTGTTGTATGTTTTAATTATATACTGCAAGTCATCATGAGCCACGGCCACATTTTACTAAATAAATAAAATAATACAACAGAAATGTAGCCTGAACTTCAAGTATGCATTTGTGACAAGTTTTAACTGATGTAAATTTCATAAATATTTTCCAGGCATGTAAGGGTTACAGCTGAAGATTTTGAGTGTGCAAGTTTAAAATACTATAATCAAATATTGTGTGTGTGAAGGGAAATTACAAAAGTATACATTACACTACAGAAGTATACATTAAGCATACCTTTCAACAAGCTGCTTTTTTTTTAAAAAAAAAAATTCCAACGGTAAGCAATTTGGATCCTTTTATTAAGTTACATTACTATGCCTGGAACAAACCCCACTTCAAAAAGGTCAGCTGAAGACAACATGAATTAGTTTGTGTAACAAGAGAGACAAATTAGGTTACAACATCAATACAAGTCAAAGTAAATTAATTTACAGTGTGAAGTAGCACAGATATCTCATAACTGCAGCAGACATCAAAAGGGAAGTATCTTTCTCCATCAACCAAAATATTCCAACATCCTATAGAAAACAACTGCATGTGAGACTCTCTCTTTTGTTGTGTCTGGTAAACTCAATTAAGCCATGTTAACAACAGTTGCGATTTGGTCCTGGGGAGGATTGACATCAAAGACAGATATATTGTGGAAATATTTTCCAATAGCCCCTTTTCTCCGGAGACAATCCCAGAAAACAACTAAGTAGAGAAAAATCAGTGATACTGTTGCCAGAGGAAAAATGTATCAATGTAGACCATCCCGAGAACTCTGCAGTTCTATATACAGTTACTCCAGTCTGAACATGTTCAGCAGCTTGGGTGACAGTACAGTACACTTCCATTCAATAACACAAAGTGCTCCTGGCTGGTGAGGAATATCCCACAGCTGCTGTCCTGTAGCATGAATTCTGCAAAGGGGTTAAATACCCAAATGGAAGAAGAATGGTTGTGGCACAGAGGTCACCCTCAACACATGAGGCAGTGCCACAACACATTCAATGCTGCTACCTGGCCTCTGAGACAGGAGAGGCTCCAAGCTACAATGATGCCCAGATTCCTTGAAGCCTTTGTAAAACCTGCTTGTTCTGACCCTAAGAAACACCCTTATACAGACATCAAGTTTAGAACAGATTTTAAGTCACCTCTCACCAAGATGCCATGCTTAAAGAGTACAGTTCTGAAGTGAATAAAGCTCTGAGGAGAACTCAATACGCATTGTATCTGGAGCACACATTCAAAAAATGGCATCTGTTTCCACAACTACAGACCATGGAACAGTTTCAATTACTGCTGCAATATCTCTTTTGCACTGACAACAGAGTTTAATGAATCAGTGTTGTTATTTCAAAATCAAACTTTATTTTTCAGGCATAATACTTGAATATAGGCTTCCCCATGCTATATGCAAAATGGTCTAAGTGCCTTCCATGTTACATTTTTTTTAAAAAAAAAACAATGAGATTGAATTACTTTACTGCAAAGTCTTGTCCATTTTAATATCAAAAGTTCCAAGTGGACAACAGCTGTTAAACTCCTTCACCAAGGCAATGCATTACATACTCTAGCTTTAAGGAGGGAAAAAAAAATACCTAGTTTAATGCATTCTAACATACGGATGGTAAAGCTTTATTTATTACACTTGCTTCCTACCCTTTTCTCTACAGAATTCAGAAAAGCATTTTAACCTCATAATAACTCTGTGAGGCAGATTAGGCTGTAAGGATACCACCCACCCCTTTACAGCTCAATGGGGTTTTGAAACCAGGGTTCTCCCATTCAAATCCAACCCTTCACATGATAAAAGGACTTTTACCTACTGCTGTAGCAACTGGGGTGACTGGGGGAGGTGACTCTGAAATTACCTAACATAACTTTGTAATAAGCTCTTTGGTGGAAGAAAATGTTTCTGGTGTACCTGGATTTCAACTAACCTCCATCTCAATGCCTTCATGTTATTTCACTTTCCCTATTAAGTGTTAAAGGTTTTGTTTTTAATTGCTAACAAATGCACACAACCATGCTCATCTGGTACCTCCCTTACACTCCTATAGGCACCAAGCTAAAACATATGTTTTCACCCAGGCTTTTAACAGAGGGGTTCTATCTTTTAGCTGTTTTATTGTCTGCTCCTGGCCTCAGGGATGCTTTACAGATAACATTTCAGGTTGCTAAACATTGTTTCATGCTGTTTTTCATGCCTTATTTCAATAGTGATCATTCTTATGTTGCTTTTTAATGATTTCATTATATTCGTCTTACTCTGTGAGCTTCTAGGTGGTATACAAATTCTCTAAAAAAAAACCCCAACTGGTATTCCCAAAGTGCTTTTAGCAGAGCTCCTTTCATGACCAAGAAAAGTTGCTTTCCTCTGCAAGAATGAGTGACGTGTTTGGGGTCAGTGCAATGATTCCACTTCCCCTCTTCTATCCACATACTCACATATCTTCTACACCAGTGGAACACACTTCACAGCTCACACAGAGGCACATTCACAATTACCTTCAACTTAAAAAAGAAAAGAAAAGATTTTTCTTCCATCCCTGGAGGAGTTCTGCACCCCAGGGAGGCTTGCAGATTACCCACTCCTTTGCAGCAACTGTTTCAAGGGGGGGAAACCAACTATCAGCTACAAGCCCCACTGGGGAAGGACAAGTGTCACACTGGGGCATGGTGGTCAGACAAGCCACAGGTGGCATGTCAAGAAACCCTGTGTGGTTTTTGAGGCACTGTGTATCACTACTCGAGACAAGCTGCCTTAGTTCTCCCTTTCTCATGTGCATACATCTATATTCTGCAGCCAATTACTGAACTGCCACACCTTAGCACTGCTGCTTGCTCATGTTTGCCTTCCAGCGTCACAGGAGAAGAGGATAGGGCTGGGATGTAAAAACCACTCCCTATAAGAAGCACATTCTGAGTGTGTCTTTGCAGCTGCTGCTGCTGCTGCTGCTGGCAGCTGACATCTGGCATCTGCTTAGGTGTTACCACTCCCTTGTCTCTTCTGAAACCTTCACCTTATTTCACTTTAAGGCAGCCTGCTTGCTAGCTTTGGAACACCTGTGCTAAAATAGGAAGGAACTGTATTAACATCTTCAGGCAGCCCTCAGGTTGGCTAGAAAAATACTGAGCCACACCTAATATTTTAAAAAAAATTAAAAAAAGAAAAGCTACAGATGTACAGCATCTCCCTACACAAACATTTCATCAAGGTGGCTAAAAATAAAAGGACCAAGAAATCACAGTCTCATCAAACTGTGGAAAACAGTTCACAGCAGAGTCACAGATAGTATGTCAGGATGCTAATTTAGACCTCAGAATTAAAAAGCCAAGATATGATACATCCAAGAGTTACCGTATAAAGAGAAACCAAATACAAGCAGAGAGATTCCACTAAGTCTGAGGTAAAGTGAGAAAAGGAAGCTTCATCAAGGCTGCGGTCATACACACTAAATAAACTACTTTCAGTCCACTTTCCAACTGGATTTTGCCAGTTCACACAGTAAAATCTCGTTGGAAAGTGCACTGAAAGTGGATTGAAAGTGAATTATTTAGTGTGTATGACTGCAGCCCAGTTAACAGACTGAACTGCCAAAGAGATTATTTACACTAAGGAAAGGATCACATAGTCTGTCTTTTCTTAAGAAAAAAATTTAGAAATATTTTTATAGTGATCTCTGATAATACTTTCAAGCAGGATTCAGAAAAAAAGAAGAAGAGGCAATGCAAATTTACATTGGTTACTGGAGCCTATGAGAGAATTTCAGAAGAAAACCAGCTTGTGTTTTATAGATTACAGCAGAGCTTCTGACTGTATGGATCATGAAAAGCTATGGTGAGTTTTAAAAGAAATGGGTGTGCCACAGCATCTGATTGCTCTGATGTGCAACCTGTATTCTGGATAAGAGGATACTGTTAGGGCAGAATATGGAGAAACAAAATGATTTCCAATCAGCAAAGGTGTCAGACAAGGATTATTTTATTTCTCTGTCTGTTCAAACTAAATGCAGAACATATCATAAGGAAGAATGAATTAGATTTAGATGAAAGTGGAGTGAAAATTGATGGAAGGAACTTTTACTATCTGAGATATGCAGATGACACCACATTACTAGCAGAAAAAGTGAAAGCTTGAAACAACTCCTGATGAAGGTTAAGGCAGAAAGTGCCAAAGCAGGTTTACATCGAGAAGACAAAAGTAATGACTACTGGAGAATTACAAAACTGTAAGGCTGATGATGAAGACACTGAAATCGTTCCAAGATTTTCTATTCCTTGGCTCCATCATCAACCAAAAGGGAGACAGCTACCAAGAAATCAGAAGGAGACTGAGACTAGGAAGGGCAGCCATGAAGGAGCTGGAAAAGATTCTTAAGTGTAAAGATGTGTCACCGGTGATCACGATCAAGATAATTCATGCCATAGTATTCCCCATTACTATGTACGAGAGCGAAATTTGGACAATGAAACAAGCTGCGAGGAAGATGGTCAATTCCTTTGAAATGTGGTGTTCGCTGAGAGTTTTACTGATACTGTAGACCATCAACAGACAAATAAGTGGATTCTAGATCAAATAAAGTCTGAACCCTCCCTAGAAACTAAAATGACTAATCTGAGGCTATTGTACTTCCATCACATTATGAGAAGACTGGAGTCACTGGAAAAGATAATAATGCTAAGAATGTTGAAGGCAGCAGAAAAAGAGAAAGACCCAACGTGAGATGGATTGAATCATTCAAGGAAGTCACAGCCCTCAGTTTACAAGACCTGAGCAAGGCTGTTAACGATAGGATGTTTTGGAGGTCACTAATTCTTAGGGTCACTGTAGGTCAGAAGCAACCTGATGGCGCTTACCACACACACTGATAACACTGTCTCAGGGCAGTGATAAATAAGTACCAGCTGAAACCATTTTAACATACCATCAGTGATCTACAGCCTTCTTTGAATAATAACAATTCTCACTCCCAGGCCTTGGACAGTAGGCTGAGGCAGCTTACTATGTCATCAGCCACAGTGGACTTGCTAAGACAGACATTAGCCAAGGTATCGGGCATTGCTTGCTGGATACTCCTTCTCTCATATACACACATCTGTATCCTATAACCAGTTACTTAATTGCCTCACCATACCAATGCTGCTCATTCATGTTTGCTTCCCAGGGATACAGGAGAACAGGATAGGGCTGGGATGTAAAATCCACTTCTCATAGGAATAGGTGTTGCCACCCAGGCAATGCTATAATAGGGCCTGAAAATGTCAACTGTATTTTTAGGAGCTAGCTCACCTGTTCATCCTCCAGTGTGAGATATGCAATCATCTATCAACAGTGCCTTTCTGCATTCTACAGTCTTTATGTAAAGATTTTGGAAGGCTATTCCACAAGGTGGATGCTGCCACAGAACAAAAACAAGCATCTAGCATCTGCAGTAGCAAACTTCATCAGTCTGCACAATGGCAACTGGTGCAGTGAGTGAGATTGCCACAGCAGCTTTTATCAGGACAGATATGTAAGTCCTAGGCCACGAAGGCTTTTACAGGTACATCTATCTGATACCTGAAGAAGTGTGCTTGCACACAAAAGCTTATACTGTGAATAAAACTTTGCTGGTCTTAAAGGTGCCACTGGATTCAAACTTCATTCTGCTGCTTCAGACCAACACGGCTATCCACCTGAATCTATAAATAAAGACTGCCCATCAAAGCTACCATGGCCATCTCTTGTTCCATAACCAGCCAAAGTGAAAAGGGTCAAATGTGTCATTCAGACAACGCTGCAGCTGTTATGCCATCACTCTTAATTATTTTCTCTCCCCCCCCAAAAAAAGAGGTTTGATACTGGGCTCCAACTGGCTCCAATCTTTCCATCAAACACAGTCTGTTATGTTATAGTTATCTTTTTAGGAACAGCCTGCTTTAGTGGCCTAGGGAAGTCCCTCTTTGCGACTGAAGTACAGATTATATTTATCATAGACTCTTTAATAGCACAAAAGAGTGGCTGGTGTCTAGGCCACATGTGGTGGCCCTCACGCCCCTAAAATCCTAGGGAGAGTAGACTAAACTATTCATAGAAACAAGACCAGATGGCATTTCAGATGTGTCCACTACATGATCTATCTGCAACTGACATTCAGAGCAGATCTGAGACATTTTATCAGCAAAGAATTGCACAAAGTCATCACAGCTGATAAGCAATTATCTGATGTTCTAGGAGTATATACTTGGAGTCAACAGTTAATGAATACCTTTAAAAAAATTGGGCTGAACATGAGCCAACTGATGCAACAGTAGCAGAGACGTATTGCTTCTCCTGCACCATCACTGACTCCTCATAAGATTTCTAATTCCTCTATAGCATACTGGGTTTGATTCAGCCCATTTTGCATCATTGATAATTAAGATGTCTTCCAGCCCCACTTTAGCTCTTCAATGCCGCATGACCAGGGGGCTGGTTTTCTACCTGGGGGTGAAAAGCTAAGGAGAAACCATTCCTATTGTCCTGTGAAGCATGGCACTCCAGGCCCCTATCAAGACTCCAGCTGAATTACCATTAAGACCCTCAAAATCCCTGCTCAGCACTCCGGAATCCAACTATATCCTTTAGTTTCTACGGACAGACCATTTTAACCAGCTCACTGCCCCTGTGGATAGGTGCCACAACTATCCATCCATGGTACTGGTTGTTTTTCTAACCCCTCATTAGAACCAGGTATTTGCTCAGAATAGATTAAATCCAGAATATGATAGTTTTCATGCACTGGACATATCAGAACATATGACAGCCCAGCAGCAACCATGAAACATTAAACATAGCCTGCTAAGGCAGCTCTTATTGAGTTCTCCAGCACAATCAGTCTGGTGGTACCCAACACCACATCAGACATCTCTGCCAGCTCACATAAGGCAGCTGCTGCAGAGCTAGGGGACAGTATACAGGAGGATATCCAACTAAACCCTGGAATTCAATGCAAGGAACATATAACCACGGCTAGCAATTGTCTGCTCTGTGAATCGACGAAAGCAAGCAGGAATAGCATGTGGCAGGCCCTTATTAGCAAACATGCAAATGCACACATAGATATCCTTTAATTAGGGGCTGGGGGAGAATTGAGACATTCTTCCGCTGACCTAGTCACCATTCTTCAGTAAAGGAACTTGCAAAGGAAGACTCCAGAGATAAATTGCTGAATTAGAATTCATCAATACATTTGAGTGTGTTAACACCTTCCTTAGCTACTGTAGGTGTTAAATTACTGAACATAACTTTTTTGATACAGAGTAAAAAAGTACTGAAGGTAAGAAGTCTCTCTTGCACATAAAGTCTACAGCTATATGTCTGACCATATTTCACTAAATGTGTTTAGAATCCACATTCATGACCTTTGTTTGCACCTTTCATCTGTCAGTATATAGTTGACTTAACACAGTTTACCATTTGGGTATGTAATCTTATATTAAAATCTATCCAGTTTCACCTCCACACTAGCAACAATGTATTGTACATTGACACCATTCTTATACAGACACACTGTTATCATCGCCACCACCCTTTCTAGTTTTGAACGGAGCTATAAAATGAGGATCAAAAAATCCACACAATGGAGCCGTGACAGTCATGGGGAATTTTTCTACTAGCCTGGAAGAAGTCTCTAGTTTGCAGAAAAATATGAAATATAATAAAAAATAAACAATTACCTTTTTAAAAACTAAATCATAGAACTACTGTATTCTTCTTTAAGAAAAGTATGACTGTAATATCTCTCAAAACTATACTGTGAGATCTTTATGGCTATTTGGGGGGTTCATAGGCAACGACCAACTAACATTCCCAAACTTCCAAACCTCAGTTAGTATTGGGGGTGGGGGGACTGTCTAAAAAAGGTAAAAGATAAGAGGAAGGAGAGGTAAACCTGGAGTGAGGAGCAAAAAAAGGTAAAAAAGGAAAGCTGAGGATGGAAAAGGGAAACAGAAAAAGGTAAGCAGGTGAGAAGAACAGAGATTGCCAGGGAAGAAACAGAAAAAGGTATGCATTTTGGTACAAGAGAAGTCAAAGGATGAGGCTGGCAGGAGAAAGAGAAGCTGAAGAAGGGGAGGAGAGGTTTCAGGAACTGTCAAGGAGGGAAAAGTGAAAGCAAGAGAAACAGAGGGAATGGGTAGGTGAGGACCCCCTCCCCCCAAGTTCACACAGGTCCCCCACTTGTAATGAACTAGTGGTAATAAAAGAGAAGAAACTAAATGAAGAGATAGCAATGCATTACTAAATTCAAGCACTTCTCAAGAATAGTATATGAAATGAGAGCATTCAGTGAATGACAAATTTTATAGGGAACACCTGCAAATATCATTCATATATCTTTCTGTTCTAATTAAACAGCTACATATTAGCACAGTGCTGCTCCTTGATAGGCTATATTCAATTATTTTGTTTGCCTGATATTTTGAGTTTGTAAAGAATCTGGTCCAATATTAGTAGTTCACCAGAACTGAGTTTTCAGTTCACATGAAAAGGAACAGTCAAGTGCATTAGCGGTCTGTTCATGAAATACTTGGTTTTCTTTTGGTTCCTATCTTTTTCCATTTATCTTACAGTTGTATAATTGTCATCAGAGGTCACACAGATTTGGCTTAAAAAATGGAGCCACTGTGTTAAGAAGAACAGAAGTTCTCCTTTAGTTCCAGATATATACAGCACTATGTCATAAGAATGCACCCTCCCTTACATTTTCTGTCCATTTTCTAATTTAAAAAAAAAAGATAATCGAAATAGTGAAATGGAAAACTACTGTAGGCTGCCCTGATGACACAAGATATACTGCAACTCCACTCTGCTGCCAAGATAGAAAATATAATTAACATCTTACTGTCATCCAGCTCAAGACAGAGATTATATACAGCAACGGGCCTCTTATTACGTTGCCCTTGTCTTCTTGATTGCCGTGGTGGGGCATTTGGAGGGGACACTGACACAGAGATTGGCTCAGAAAAAGTGGCATCAGGCAGAGTTTGGAAAATCTGTAATAAAGAGCACAACAGGCATTAATTATTTACTATCAACAGCAACCTGTATAAATGCAACTGTAAACCATTATCAAATAACATTTGCTTTGGATTCTATTCAAGGGAGAAAAGGAGCCAAAACTCCATTCTTCAAATTCTGGGATCATGCCATGACTCTTTAAAAATAATAAATACAATTTTTAAAGCATAAAAATATAGTCTACACATTAACTGCTCTGTGAATCACTTAATCCACAGACCTAGGTATGTGAAACTGAGCTTGCCAGCTGGTAGGAAAAGCGAAATATTTCTTTATGAGCCACCAAGCCAAGAAAGAGGTTCTACCATTTCACTGAAGCCATGTATTTTTTGCCAGAGCCTCCATCATAATTATCAAAGCTGATGACAGTCATAGGATTATATTCCCTTCTGCTACATTTTTCCAATTAGCATTATTTGGGGATTGGTTATCTTTCCCCCAGAGAGGGCAAAAGGAAAGAACAACTTACTCAGCTTTCTCAAATGCAGTCATTACACTCAGCAACAAGGTACATATTTATTAACTACTGGAACACATAACATCACAAACACTGTAGTGATTACACACCTCTAAGTTACGCTGGACTCTAATACGTGATCACTAAAACACTGATGCCATTTAAATTGTTCCAGTCAGAGGGTGTGTGTTTCCCCCCCCCCCCCCCACACACTGATTTTTTCTTGTTGTACTAGAACATAAGAGCACTGCTGGATCAGACCAGTGGCCCAGCTAGTCCAGCACCCTGTCTCATACAGTGACCAAGTGGAACCCCGGAAGTCAACAACAGGATGCAGAGGCCTTCTCCTGATGTTGGCTCCTGGCACTGGGATCCAGAGGCTGACCACGCTAGAAGCCCCTGATAGACCTAAATTCCATCACTCTATCTAATCCCCCTTTAAAGCTGCCTCTGCCTGTGGCCATCCCTTACTTAGTTTATTTCAGCTCATATGACCAATGGTCTCAAGCACCACTGTGGCCATCACTACATCCTCTGGCAGCCAAGTCCAAATTTTAATCACTTGCTCTGTAAAGAAGCATTTCCCTTTTGTCCAACCTGAACCAACTGACCATCAGCTTCACTGAATGCCCTGAAGTTCTAGTATTTGGGGAGAGGGAAAAAATGTCTGTTTTTCAACTCTCTCCACCGCATACATGACTTTATAAACCTCTACCAAGTCCTCCCCTTAGTCTTCTCTTTTCTAAACTGAAAAGTATTGTTCTTAGGATTTTATTATCACAAGCCTCTTCACAGATGTTTAGAGAGAGAACTGGGGTACAAACACCGTGAATAAATATCTGCCAGCATTCCTGTTTATGTAACTACTGTTTGCCCCAGAAATAGACAGACAGGTTCCTTTCAACAGCCTAGCACGTGCTCCTCTCCTGGTGCCTTGGGCTAACCTAGCAAACACAAGAGCAAAGGCTTTTCTTCCAAACAGGCACTTTCTGCAGGGGGACAGAATCCTTCAATACACACTGACAAGTTACAACTTCTGCATTTTGCCTTTACTGTAGCTTTAGCTGCCGCCGCCGCCACCACCACCACCACCACCACCCACCCTCTCTTTGTTCTAATGTTGTTACAGCAAGTGCTGTCAACATAGCCTAGCAAGGGCACACTTGACACCAATATCAGATCCAATCAAAAATTCTGCTAGAGCCATGGTGCGTGCGTGTGTGTGTGTGCGTGCATGTCTACACATTCTATGTACACATTTAGAGACAAAAGTTATACCCTAAAGAGCATGTTGTTGGATGCCTTTTATGTTTATTTCTTTTGCACTCTGCATTTCTTCTTCAGCATGTAGAACGTGTGTGTGTGTGTGTGTGCGTGCGTGTGAGCAGCTGTGTGAATACACATTTGTGCTGGGAGCGGTGAAAAAGGATACCTAACCTACAGCATTACCAAGTTAATATTCTGATATGAAATCAGTGAGGTGGATGGGAAAAGGTATTTTGTCGTCTAGAGAAAGACACACAGGGCATATGGGTTTGATTCTGCATGATTAGTTTTCCGGGGGGGGGGGGGAGGGGTTCAGTCACATGCAAATATTTCATTACATCTCTAACAGGTAATTGGAATTAGAAATAATAAGAAATAAAAAAATCAACACCGTCAAACCATGAATAATACAAGCTAAAACAATTATACAATAAATTGCAAATGTAAGCAGAGCAAATAAGGTAAAAGGCGAGATGCAACTAATGAGTCTATCCAAAATGGTTGAAAAAATTAGTTCAATAAAAGCCCTGCATGCGACACTTGGGAAATAATCATGAAGCAGTGAAACTGCTTTGCAAGTCCAAAACGACTGTCCTAATAATAGCTCAGGGAAGCCACTGTGTTGTACTGTGGAAGAAAAGCACAAGCCTAGCTACTGTGAAGGGCCACGTCATGGTTCCCAAAGGCATCATACCAATAAGACGCAATATTTGACCTTAAAGTACAGAAGATAAAAATAAACACAAGTCAGGTCTGCTCTGGTATAATAATCATGGCCCCTGAGCAGCGCTCAGCCTGAAATGCAGCAGCAGCAATATCCTGTGGCTGACTCTAACTTGCAGCACACTAGCTCCCTTGTGAGGCTACCACCACCTTCCTGGAAGAGGTGGGAGAGTCCCAAAGCTAAACTTTAAGCTTCTTCCTGTGGGCCACTCTACATGCTGCATAACACATAATACACTGGCTCTCACGTCACTTCTGAAAACAGAACTTGTCCTGCCAAGACATTTGAGAACACAGCCCTAAAATCACTAGCATCAATAGTAATGTCTATTGTAGTACTGGAAACAAGACGTAGTGAGTAGCCTTACTGCCTTTTTAATCTGCATTAAAGTAACCCTTTCAACCATTTTGGATGTGGAATCCAGCTTACTGCCTAGCATCCTGAGACAACTGGACAGCAGGGTAGAGCACGTTTAGTGGAGAAGGGGGGGGGGGGGAAACAGTTGTAGAAGGATATGAAGGCACTGCTGACACAAGAGTGACGGAAAAGAACTGCATTGTGACCGGGGGGGGGGGGGGCAGAATCCACTGGATTCCAGAGATCCACCTGGTCAGTACATGGTATAAAAGTGGACCCTCCTATATGGATATAAAATAATGCCAGATGTTAACTGATAAGTGAGTTAGTAAAATAATTATGTATCAAAACGTTGCTACTCCAGACTACAAATGAAAGGGAAGGAATCTGAAAGGATAAGAGTGTGTGACGTGTTTTACTGTTTAATTTCAACATTTAAATAATTGTAGTTACTACCAGAGATTCAACAACTTTACACAAGACAATGTAAACTTTCTGGAACTAAGGGTCTCTAGCCTTAGTTTTACCTAAGTGCTCTAAACAGACTTCCTGCTTTTCAGAACCACCAACACACATTCTTTACATAATTAATGATAACCTGGGAAGCAAGACTAATGATTTCTTTCTAGTTGGTACAAGTTGGCAACTTGTACCTACATGGGGACTAGGACCTGGGTGGGGGCTGTGGCCAGCTAAGGAGCACTGTATGATGGCTCTTTGTGCCCAGTTGCACTGCTCTTCCAAGGAACTTTCTCATCCCACTGCTATTGTCCTGCTATCATACTGGCTAGAAGGTGGATCAAACTGGAACTGCAGCAGCCAAGGACTCCTAAAGTTTAAATGAGGAAGGAGCCAAAGATCTGGCCATCCAGACCAGAGTTACATTTATTCAGTGTCCTACATCAGTTCTGTTTCAGGATAAAAAGAATGCTGTATTGTGTTGGAAGAGAAACAACAGAATGGAATATGTGACCTTAATGAAACATTGCAAAAGCCACATAAGAACCACCTCCCAAAACAAAGCTTTCCAAGCCCAGTTTCCTCCATACCTTCACCAAACAAATGATGACATCCCTATTCCAGTGAGCATTCAGAGGGCAAGGAGGACTGCTGTTTTGACCAAGGTAATTTATGTACCTATGTGCCCTATGGTTTAAACTTGGGGTTGGAGCCAGTCAGCTTCTTCACTTAATCACAGCCAGTTCCCCTCCTTATACAGCCTTCATCCTATACGCCTTTTAATACATACAAGGCCAGGGATCCTGGAGGTTTTTTTGTCATCTTTTGGGCATGGAACAGTGGTCACTGCGGGTGTGGAGGGGGAGGTAGTTGTGAATTTCCCATGATCCACAACATAGCTTTTTCAGTGGTCAAAGGGAACTCCCTCTTTCCTTTTCTACCTGTTGAAAAGCTGGTAGGAACTAAACTTTGGTTTAATTTTATATTCTCAATAAAAGTATTGTTGTTTTTAAACATTTTATTTGTTATTTGTATTGTTAATTTTGCTAGTCATCCTGACAGCCGTAGGCCATAAGGTGAGATGTGAAAAATCAAATAAAAACATCACTTTGTAGCACTTTTTGCCATTTACATATCGGCAGGGATACCCATGGGGTGGCTATACATATAATTTGAAAATTTCACACTTTAAATTGCTGGCATATATATCAAGTATCTGTAGAATGTAAATTTAATTATTTAATGAATCATTGTCATTTTTCATCAGAGACTGTTACTGGGTTTAAATTTTCCTCTTAATTTTCAGGTTTTATTAAACCAGCAACACCTGTAATAATTTAAACATAATTGAGAAGGTGTAGATAAAAATGTCCTACAGTATTTGAAATCTAAATCCTGACAAAGAAAAGGGTAACTTAATCAGCACTGACTGTTTCACTGAAAATGCATCGTAAGTCAGGTCACAGCTAACTGACACATTTCATATCCATGAAACAATTACCATGTAATAATAATGAACTTGATGGATGTCAAGCCACATACAAATCACTTGCAGCATTTCATCAATAATATCATTTGTGTCATTTACATTTAGTGGAATTGAATCTAAAACATTGTGCCACTCTGGGCAGAATACGAGAATGGGATGCCTCATTCTCCACCCAGTGGATACTAGCGCTTGCTGACCTTTCAGCCATACTTCACAGTGACTAGCTGAATTTAGAGATTTGCTGGCATTACTGGATTTTTTTGTCTCTTTCTCCTCTCTGATGTTCATAGTCATATTCGAGGATAAGGCCTCCAGCTGTATTGTCGTCTTGTTACTTCTCAGTATAGAATGAGTTGATGCCGTCAGCCCATGGAATTAAAATTCCAGAACTGGAGAAAAGCAAATTTGATCAGTTCCTTACAGAATATTGTGATTTGACTGAGACTTTGTTTTCTTGGAGTGGGTCCAATAATTCAGAGACAGAATAAAACATTTTGCATGCAAAACGGCATAAATTCAGTCCATGGCATCTCCAGTTAATCTTCCTTTTTAAAAAGCAGAGCAGTGGAAAAGTTAGGGCTTAAAACCAGGAACAGTCACTGGAGTTTGGAAGAGAAAGTACTGGATCGGAAGGACCAGTGATCTGATTTTACTGGGAAAATCCATTCTTGATGGAATCAGGATCCTTGAAAGAGCAGGCTGGCAGCTTAAGGGTGCTCCTTGTATCTACTTTGGTTCAATCATCATCATCATATGGCATTGTGTGTAGAATAGTCAGGAGATCTGAAGATAGTCTGGCAGTCACAAGTTCTAGCTCTTAGCATTATACTAGGGGTGAACCAGACTAGTTTTCTTAGCAGCTGAGAGAGCTTTGAAAGAACTGTGGCTGGCCCAAGGTCACCCAGCTGGCTTCAAGTGGAGGAGTGCGGAATTGAATCCGGTTCTCAGATTAGAGTCTGATGCTCTTAACTACTACACCAAACTGGCTCATTCAGATTCAGCTAGAAGATCAGTATGCATTGTCACTGTCATCCATACCCAAGGAATCTCTAGATTAGGATGCTGTAATGCACTCTATGTGGAAGTGACACTGAAGACACTTCTGAAATGTCAGCTGGTACAAACTGCTATAGCCAGACTTCTATCACATGTTAGACAGTACTAAAACAAACTGCACTGGCTACTACTTTCCAAGCTGAATTCAAGGAACTGTAGATCCAGGTGGGCAGGCATGTTGGTCTGAAGCAGGAGAACAAAGCTTGAGTCCAGTGGCATCTTTGAGGCCAACAAACTTCCTCAGATACAATGAAATGGAATTTACCAATCCATATATATAAGGAAGAGGTTGGACAGCAAATTAGCATACAATATAATACAAATCAAAATCAAATAATGATGATGTTTTAACAGATGCAAACAGGAGTAGCAATCTAAAATTATCAGGTCAACATTGTTTGGATTTAATTCCAGAGGAAACAATGAAGCAAATAAATATGTCAGAATTGGAGATAGCTATGTAAACGTATCATTCTTAATTGTAGAGTGCAACAGAGTGAGTAAACAGAAGCTCTCTATACAGAGGCAGCAAACCTTTGGATACCAATGCCAGGAGGCAGCTTCAGGGTAAAGCCCTGGCCTCTATACCCTTTTTGCTGGTCTTCCACTCATCTGATCCAACAGAGTTATGATTATGATCTTCTAAGTTCTAGAATGTCCTCCCTTGAGAAATCCACACAGCTACAACTTTGCAAAATTTTTGCAAATCTTTGTTTCAGTTGGCTTCTAAAATCCTGGCCTTTATGCCCTATTATTTCACTTTAGGGTAAATGGTGCTTTTTATTTTTACGTTTTCACTGCTTTTTGATTTGCTCTGTTATGTGCTGTTTGTAGAAAGTGGGCTACAAATGTCATATTCTAAGGAAACAGAAGGCTCAGAGGACTCATCTTTAGGCCATGGTGGTCTCTTTCTTCCTTCTCTTGCAACTTTTAGATATCTTGCAATTCCTTGTTATTCCTGGTTTTCTCACAAAGTCATCTTTGACATAGTGGGAAATGAGGATATCTCAAGATTGGCTGAAGTATTATTTATGATACAGTGGGATATGGCACTCACCAATCTATTTCTGTATTTTAAATCCTGGAATAATTGAAAAATTGAACAAGCCTTAACAATGCCCAACTTTCTCTAAAGAACACTGTAAAAATAGTAACAGGAGACAGCCATAAGATTCTGATTCTGATCACTGGTGCAAGCCATCTAATTTCCAGTACCGTTCTCCCGCAGAAGAGCTAGATTCAACTCCCATAGCATCTTAGAAACCAACAAGATTTTGGGGCTATAAACATTTAAGAATCAAAGCTCCCTTCCTCAGATACCTGATGAAGGGAGCTCTGACTCTCAAAAGCTTATACCCCCAAATCTTGTTGGTCTCTAAGGTGCTATGGGACTTGAATCCAGCTCTTCTACTTGCAGACCAACATGGCTGTCCTCTGAAACAAAATTCTTCCTTGGCTGTCAGATAGGGTTTCACAGGAAAGGTGGGAGCTGCATACAAATACTGCTTTATAATTCTTCTTTAGCGCTGCCTCGCCTCCAACTTTGGGATTCTGGTCCTGTGTACAATCACAAGCCAGGGCCAAACCACTTAACATTTTTTTAATGACCTAACTTGATTTCCCCTCAGCCACACAGCAGCTATAGAAATGTTTTAAAAGTGGTGGCGGCGGGATTCAGCTGGGGAATAACACATAAGGACACAATGACCTCCTGCCTTCCCCCCCCCAACCACACACACCGTTTTCCCAAGCCAAAACAGACCTGGGGGGGGGGGGTTATCTGCCCTATTTTGGAGCTGCCCTCTGGGAACATATAAGCTCAGGAAAAGAGCATGGGGGGGAAGTAAAAGCCCTTCCTCTCCCCATGCCACGGTCCCAAGCTGAACTGGGGCTCCACAGACATTTAAAATGACATCCTCCCGACCTACTGTGTGATTGCAGGGAAAGGGAGTCAGCTTCGTGGAACCTGGCCCCAACCTGCTTAAAAAACATATTATGTAGTTTGGCCCTCCCACAGCATTCCAAGTAGCACAGAAATCTGCATTTAAAAGCCTACTACTGCTTGTATGTGCAACTGGGTCCAAGCTTCTTAAGCCAAGTAAATTCATGTCTGGGGATGGAAAGCATCCTGGAAACCTTAATTCCATGGGAGAAGAAAGGGAGAAGAAAGAAACAGCAGCAGTAGTAACTCTAATATGCAAAAATGCATATGGGATGACACACAGGTCCATTTTATCTTGTGCCATTTTAATAAAGAGGACGACTATAGCATTTTCTATGCACACTGGGTGTGCATGTGCACATTCTTGTTGAATGGGATTAAATGTAACTATAAAAGCCTGTGTATACTTGTCTCATAATCACTAGCACAAAAAATTACTGGTAAAATGGCCAGCTATGAAACCTTGTTTTAAAAATCCAAGGTTAAAATCTAACATATGCTCTTGCAATTTATGAATTTGTTAACTCAGCCTTTTCTAAAAGTAGTACACTTGGTACAAAGGCTGCAGCTTTCTTTGTATCCTGATCGTGTTCCCCATTTAACAATTCATGACTTGAACATTCCCAATAGTAGCTATTTATTTGAAGAATAAGAGACAGTTAACAAATATACCAGGACTGAAATATTAACACCGGCCAAAGGTATAAACAAATATAGTGGACTCATCTGGTACTTTCCACCACTACCTCAATATCAAGAATGTTTTAGAAGTGCTACTTCTGAGAAAGTAGAGACATGAACAAAACAAATGAGATTTTCCTGACAATTCATTTAAAAAACTATACATTATTCACTAGTTCTGTACTCAATCCTATTTCACAGCCTTTCTGAACACTGCTTATATGAACAGAGTGATTAAAGCGAACAGGCACTTCAGAAGTACATGGTTTGTTTGTTTTTTCTTTATCTACCAAGACAGTGAAAAAAGACAAAAGGCCGGATGACAAACTTTAGGTTGCCTGTACACAGCTAAAGAATATCAAGCCTGGAACATGATTTGGACCATCTACCTAATCTGCTTAACTTTATCTTCCTTAACTGACAATGGAAGAATCCACATTGTATAGATGTCCAGATCACCTTCCACAGAAGATCAGACATTAGAACTGAAAACAAGTTGCACTCTCTTACAAATTTTTAAAGTAGTCAGCTGCAAGACCATTCAAGGTCACAGAACAAGTCTAAACACTTCTCTGCTCCTACACCTATTGGAATAATTGCACATCTGTTTCATGCCAGTTTTAAGAGCAGTGGATTCTAATCTGGGAGAACCGGGTTGGATTCCCCACTCCTCCACATGCAGCTGCTGTATGAACCTAGGTCAGCTCTCTGAGAGCAAGAGCAGTTCTATCAGAGCTCTCTCAGCCCCACCTACCGCACAGGGTGTCTGTTGTAGGGAGAGGAAAGGAAGGAAATTGTAAGCCACTCTGATACTCTAAGTGAAGGGTGGGGTATAAATCCAATATCTTCTTCTTCTCTGTGCTTGCACTGTGTTAATTTTGGGTTTTTTTAAAAAAAGGACACATTTTTTAAAAAAAATCAGATTTTTCTGCAAACCTGGGGAGTGCCCCACTTTTGCTGAAAAATCTGTAGCCTCCACATGGCCCCAATGTGCAGATTTAGCTATCCGCATATGGAGGTCATGAGTAGTGAATAGTATATAGATAGTTCTGTATCTGTTTCAAGAAATCCCTGGGAACTTTCCAGTGCTTTAGTTCCTAGGAAGACATTTTTATGGTTGGTTGCAGAAGTCATTGAGTTTCATAGTAGCAAAGTATCCAGACCTTGAAAACACACTGTGACATTAGGCAGGATTATTTTCTTAATAAACACAAGGTATTTTTATAACCACAAAATGTTAAATGGGCCTGGAAGTAAAAATTACTCCAATGGCAAAATGCACAGATTTTGGGGGTTGTTTTGTAACCTGAGTGCTTTTTTTGTTTACAGAAAGCAAGCTGTAAGCTTTAATTGTCTGTTGGCAATGCTGTTTATGACTATACAGATGACACACTCCTTAAGAGGTCAGAAACTTCTGCATATATTCTGCCAATAAAAGTGCAACCGGGGTGAAAAACTCATGCCAGCCATAGGACTAGTTAATGTCTTCTGATGGCGGTTGTTTTTGCAAAATCTGATAATGGAAACAAACAGATTGGCATGTACTTCAGAATCCATGCAACAATTCTTGCTGGAATGAGTGTAACAAAGAAAAGGACCATCATCATCCTAAAAATTCTGGTCAAAATGCAAGGCTAAGACCTTGAAGACTGCCAGTTCCCAGTCACTTTTACAATCTTAAAAGAAAACAAGCAGGACTATATCCTGGCTAATGTGAAAGTCAGAAACAACTCAGAACTGAAAGTGAAGGTCAGGCCATAACTCTACTTTGTCCTTCTTCACGGAGAAGCAGTGTCACAAAATAGGGCATGCCACTTACTAGGTCTTCTAGTTGAAGAAATAGCTTCCAAAGTACCCATTTTTGAAGGAGAGGAAGCAAAGGTCATTGGCAGTCACTGGCATAAACTGAGCAAGAACCAGAGAGAAGCTCCATGATAATGTGACTGCTTACTGAAGGTTATAAATTATTAAGACCTTTAAAGAAATACTTCACTATGGACAAGAAAAATTCAACTCCCTTTAACAATAGGAAATACTTCTTTACAAAATGAATTATTAAAATGTGGAACTCACTGCCAGAGAAGCACAACAGCTCTAAAAGGGGATTAGACAGATTTCATGGAGGACAGGTCTTTTAGCCATGTGACTAAAGAAAAGCTCCACATTCAGAGGGAGTTAAACCTCTGAATACCAGTGCCAGGAGGCAGCATCAGGGGAAGGCCGCTATAACCTGTTGTTGGCCATCCACAGTGACTGGTTGTCCACTGTGTAAAATAATATGCTGACCTAGATGGATCACAGGTCTCTTCCAGCAGGGCTCTTATGTCCTTATGAGGATGGAAGGCTATGACTACACCCAAATGAGCTTAGAGGGAAGAAAGGGCCAAGATTTCATTGCATAACAGGTGTTGGTTATTCAAGTAGTCATCTGTGCATTCAATACTACCCACCTTCCTTCCCCACTGCAGGTAATCTGCTTGTAGCAGTGTCTTCAAATTGGAAGGAATTGAGCAGGAGAGATTAAAGTTCTGTCCACTCCACTCCACCCCATTCTGAGCATGCACAGTATCTTACTATGCTTTCACAACTTTTCTGTTGCTCTAGAAGTTCCAAGATAGTGTTCTGCATGAACACAGTGTGATGCCCAGAGACCACAAAGCAGTAAAATAATGCAATGAACTAATTAATGGACCAAAATGAAGAACCTCCACAATACAGGAAAACCAAATCAATTTACTCGCGTAAAATCTCCTTTTACAAAGCTTTCTCACACTTTGGCTGTGGTCAGATGTGCCATTTGGTGTGGAGGGGGAGTGAGCCTATTTCCCCTGGTGGAAATTGACACGGTGTTGCATGATCACACATCCTTTGTAGCTGCAGGCTCAGCCCATCACTGTCCAATCCGATGGCACATTCGGGTGAGTTGGGGGGTTGCCTTTCTCCCCCGTGCTCATAAACGAGGAATCGCACCTCCACACTGAGAGTTCCCCCTGGAGTATGCGGTTATGCACATACAGCTAAGGGGGGGGGGGGAATGGCACCAAGTCGGGATGGAGTGAGCAGACCATCCCGATGGCATGAGAGTGTGCCTGAGCGATCAGACAGGGGAAAGTCCATATGGAGCCCATCAGCAAGCATTAGGACCGGACTTTCCCTGGTGTCTTTTAACTCCACTTCCGTGGCAGGGCAGCATGGGGTGCTGATGGCTGCAAATCCTTTCCCAGATGTTGCTGTTTGATCATTCCCTTTAGATCCATCAGGCATTAGCAGCTGAGTCGGATTTAAAGGTACATCTGACCACGGCCATTAAGTAGCACATGGGACTCTTTTGAATGGCCCTTTAATTGAGGAAATGGCTTGCTGTAAAGGAACAGCAGGATAGATGCTGAGAAATATACCACAGGATGAAAGGGTGTAGCATTTTATGGCATAGCCCAGGTGGACTATAGTGAGAACAGAATTGTGCTGGATTCCCAAGCATCTATAACGCAGTGAAGAATGCTTCTGAGCTGTTCTAGAAAGAAGATTATTCCAGTTCAGTTTCTCCTTTGTAAAAGGAAAATACAATATATAGCCCTTTTGCTGTGCCTCTTTAAGAAGCTGACTTTTTTGGCTACATCATTTCTACAATTTAGATTTTTCTAGAAGAATGTGTTATGTACTACATCCTGATTCTTACTTCCTTAAAAAAAATAAATCACCAAATAGATTTAACAGAATTCTCTTCAGAGCCCTCATATGCCACCTTCATAGACTAAACATATGCAAAAATGGTACCTTAGTAAGTCCTGGAGGCCAGTAGTAAAGAGAGTAGTAATAATCTGAATTCAATTTTTTTTATTCTTGCTTCTGTTTGTCTAGTTAAGTGTATGCTGCACAAACAGCAGGGGAACAGCAGGGGAACAGCTGTGTATTCCATTTGGAAATTTTATATCTGAATTGAGGGGAAGTATTCCAAAATAATATACAGTATATGAAAATTGAGAAAGCATACTGTGTGTGGATGTTAGAATTTACCATTTGTACTGTAATGTTTTGGCAGCTTGTTTTGAAACTAAAAATTTCTCTCAAAGCCATCTTGATTTGTATAGCGTATGTGTTCATGCTTCTCAAAACTATACACTTGACAGCTTTCATCTGAGTTCTATTTCGTAAGAAGCCAGTGAAGGCTGTGCTTATGTATGAGGGTCAGTGTGCAGCCATCTTAGAATCTAAGCACTACTATGTACTGCTTGCTAGCAGATGACCAAAGTATTTTATAAAGGGGGAATGATAGTTCACCTCATTCACTGAACACAGGACAATGGTTTTAAAATGAAATGGTGTTGCATCAAAAATAAAATGTAGAAAATCTTTTTGAAACAACCCCTTCTTTTACATTTTTTACATGGAAAAAGGCTAGCCAGGAATGTTCTGCTCCATGCAATGGATTATGGCCCTCTCCCTGGGTCTTTGTAGACTCCTGAGAACAGCATAAACACCCCTTTTTTAGATTCTTTCCCACTTCTCTGAGGAGTATTTTTACAGTTATTACTGCAAATTTCAAGTGAAATACTGATCAGCCATAGGTTCGCGTGCATTCATGTGTGTGTACAGGAACAGTTTTTCAAGCCTGTTGCAGTTTGCTAGCCAGCTACTAAGACAACTATTTTTGTCTTTTTTAAAGCTAAATATACTTCACAGAAGTTTGCTGATCTCACAACACTGAGCAAGAAGGAACGCCCACAACTGATTGTACACAGGGGATGTGGAGATGGCAGAATTGAAATAACAAGATGTGTTAGGGGAAGAAGTGTCAGACACCTTCAGCTTTTCCCTTCTTTCAGCTCTGCGCCCAGCTGTTTGCTCAAGGATAGCTTAGTCAGCCTACTGCGGATCCTTCTTCTACTCCTTTTTTATTTTGATCTCCTCTGGTATTAAAATATCTATCATTCATGACATGTCCAGGTATGAGGGAGGTGACCAGGCACGTATTATGGAGCCCTGACTAGATAATGCACAGGGGCCTATATAAGCCTAGCTGCTGCCTGCTGGTTAAAAGGGCAGCACAGATATGATGTTTAGGGAGTAGCAAATGTTGTGAACCATTCTTTGAAAAATCCATCTCTCTTGACAGACGTACTCAAAAAATACAATCCAATTTGAGTACACAAAACAGGACAGAAAAGAGATTCTGCTGATCTGTCAAGCATCCCCTCTGTAACACTGTCCCCTGAGCAAACTGACATCCAAGCTTTTTGTCCTGGGATCCCATGAAGTGTTCCTCAAGATTTCATGTCTTCATGTGTGTCAAGTCTCACCCTGGATCTAATCTGTTATTCATAACAAGAAGAGAATGACCCACAGATGGAGGAACCATTGTTTACTTCATTATAAACACATCATTTACCTGTTCAAGGCCAGATTTACACTACCTCTAAAGACTGAGGGGGAGAAGGACCAGTTAATTTGGCCTTCCCTGATGCCTATCTGATCCGGATGGCTTCCTGATGGCCCAGAAGACTATTTAGCTGACTGCTGAATACAGTGGACTCTTGAACACAAAAATATCCAGAAGATGTTACAATCACTCTAGATGCCATCTCCATATTGCCTCCCTTACTTAGTTACTAGCACTGACTGACACAGCAGAATAACAGAGCACAGTGAGAGAAAGAAGCTAAGTAAATGCTCATTTGATGGCTCATTTCAAGGTGGTAATAGTGGAAAACCTTTCCCCCCTCATACTAATATAGCCACATCATCTCATCCAGCAGAGCTTTTCACAATATTGAGAGGAACCACTTCAAACTTAGTGCTCATACACTGGAAACTATAAACTTGTTGTAACCATTTTGCCAAGTATTGACCACTTTTATCTGCAAAGATCACGCCAACCTAAACTCTGCTTTAAGGATACAAAACATGGCATGAGACTTCAGAGCTTCCTCTTGCCCAGTCCTACTGCATGAGTTTCAGTTTGTCATCAATTTTACCACATGGCTCCCTAAACCTAGCCTGTACTGACTAGTGAAAATGCATTGGTGAAAGATGTTAATAATAATCATGAATGTAATCCATAATTGCAAGAAAACTCTAGGAAGCAACTTCAAAATCCATATTAAAAAGGCTCTATCTTAACACCCATGTTTACTATTCTCAGTCACTGAGCAGTCAATCAACTGTTGGTGTTTTGATATGAAATAGATTATCTGAATTAAATTCAAACTAGTTTATGCCTAAAGTTTTGAATGGAAACATATTTAGTTGCCCTGGTAGATATTCTATACTGAGAGAAAGTCTGGGGGACTGATCCTAGTAACTCTCCTTATTGCCCAGTGCCTTTACTATGAACTATGGTATCCTTCTGGACCATTTTCATGGCCTGGGAGTATAAAACATTGGGTCCTCTTCTAACACAGAGGAGTAGTCCTTTAAGTAGTGGGGAACTATTGCTTTTCCATGTGGGAGTTGTACTATGAATTCTCACAGGATTCCTACATATCTCCCATGATTTTTAGCATCCACGCAAAACTTCTGCGTTCATTCAAAGTAACACAGCATCCTGAGACTCCTATCTTTTCCCTTCAGTAAAAGGTTGGAGGAAAGTGAATAAACTGAAACTTAATCCAGGCAAGACAGAGATGATAATCATCAAAGACTTGCTGATTTCTTTTAATAAGGAACAGTCTCTCACATGAGAGAGAGAGAGAGAATGAATGAATGGCTGACTCCTTTGTGAATGCCAAGGATCTAGTCAAATTGACTACTGTGATGTACTGTCTACTTTGGTAACTTTTCAGCTTTTCTACTATCTGTGTTTTAGATGCCCTTGAAGACAATTGGAAACTTAATGGATGCAGTAGCCGGGCTTTTGTAGGATCGGGATACAGAATAAATGAAACACTGGCTCCTCCTGGTCTTAAGTTTTATAGTCTTAAATAGCCTGGTTCAAGATATACTAAGAAACACCTCCTGTATGTCTCCTTCCATAGTTAAGATCATCTGGAGAATTACTGTTGCAGTCTTTTCTGTTACAAGTGAAGCTACCCAAACCAAAGACTAGAATAGTTTCAACAATGGCTCACATATCATGGAACTCCCTCCCAAGGGAGATTTGTTGGTCCTAATCTATTGTTATTTTTAGACAAATAGTGAAAATGCTATATTTTCAAAGTCTTTTATAATCCTCAAGTTTGCTGCATTTTCCTCTCTGCTGCTGCTAATCGTTTTGGATTGTGTAGGGGTTTTTTGGTGTTTCATTTGTTCACTGTTCTTTCATCTTTTAATCACATTTAATGTTGTATCAAAAAGAATGAACTAACAACCTATATCCTACCAGGCCAGTAAGCTAACACCAGTGCACTGCTTTGCCACCAGGAGCTGTCCTATGACATGAAAGTCTTTTCTTCAAGTGGAAGAACCTCTTGTGTGGGAGGAAGTCTCTTTGTACCAAAGGAATGCATCGTGATTATCAGAGCAGAGTGGTAGGATTCAACCCAGGATTGTCACAGCTTCATTTTTCACTTACTTCAACAAAGTTTCCAAAAGTTATGAATCCCATTAACAGAACCTAGAAATGTCTGAGGAGGCAAAAAACGTCATATACAGCGACGGAATGTGATTAATATAAACAGACTCTTCCTACTCTAGTATCGGTCTCACACAAGAAGCAAGAAACTTGTGGATCTAACAAATCTTAAGATAAAAGAGCAGTACAATGAAGTATTGTGATCTCAGCTGAAATCAATCCCTACTCAGTCAGGCCTGCAGTAAATAATTCTTTTCACCGCTGAATGCTTGTGTAGCACTATGGTTAAGAGCACTGTAGTTTACCAGCTTAACGAATCTCAGCTTAGCTATTAATTTTCTGGTGGAGAAACATCGCTCTGCCTCAGCTTCCCCATCTGTTATACAGAGGTGATAATAACAGCCTACCTGACATGGCTTTAATTGGTACTGTTTAGTGGCATGATGTATGTGAGACGTTTTCAGCACACAGCAATCATTAGGATTTTATTAGCTCGTCTCTTGCTAGTAAAAGAACTTGTTTTAGGAAATCAGGAATAAATGATAGCTGAAGCATGACCTGTGAATAATCAGCTTGCCTCTACTGCCACCTCTCTGTTACTGTCCAGAAAAATAAAATAAATTTTTAAAACCAAAACATTTTCAGTCTGAGTTGATATGATACTTTCATAGACATCTGTCTGCCAGCTTGGCTATAATGAATCTAGGAGAGGCTCCACTTTACTGAAAGAAAGCTTTTTGCCAGTCTGGGAAAGCGGCAGAACTGCCTGTGGGAGAGGAAAGTCAGTCAAATAAGCCAATACTTGCTGGCAAGTGCAGAAGTGATAGTAGAAATATAAGAGCAATTAAAGATATGAAAATAAAATATACTTCTCAGAACCCCAAGGAGCCATCAAGACAACACTGCAAAAGCCAATCCATATGATTCTATTTGGGGGGCTGAGAGAAAACTGATAGCGCTACTTCAAACACGAAACTTATTTTCATCTCCCAAAGGAGTTCAACGAGTTTAAAAAAAAGACGAGGTGCCATTTGTATGAGCTATCTTAGACAAAACATTTCCACCGGAGGAGCAGAATCGGCAGGGTAGTTAGTTAAGAGTTTATTTCGGTAAGCAACCAGCACAACCAGCAGGGTAGGATTTGTCCAGTGGGGTTCTAATCTGTCAGCTGTTCTCATCAACATTTACATGAGGCTGCTGAATCCATCAGAACTTTGGAAGTGGGTGTCGTCAATATGCACATGACAGCCAGCTCTATATTTCATTACCCAACCCTCCAGATGTGTCTGCCCTTACTCTCAACCAGTGCTCTGAGTCTGTGGTCTGGTGGCTGAGGCAGAATTAGCTGAAGCTGAATCCAGGCAAGAATCCAGGCCAGTCTCCTTCTCTATATCCCCATGCACCAACCAATGCTCCCTCTAAGCTGTGAAGTCTTGTGAGCAAAAATTCTACTTTATGAGCTACTGGCATTAAAGTTGTGAGAAAGTGATTTGGGTACTGCATAAATTAGTTTGCTCTGGAGCCATCCTTCCTGAGCTAAGAGGAAAAATTGTGTTTTTGGCCATTTAACAATTCTGCCAGTGGAGAAGAAGAATTTTTTTTTTAATTCCCCACTTCCACTGCAGACCCCAAATCACACCAAGTGCTGTTCTTGTAGATCCATGGACCACTGAAGCAGTGTTGGGATAGGGGAAGGTTGGATACAGTAAGATAAGGGAGCTGGGAAAGTTCCATTCCTGCTACTCATCTCCGCTTGTTTATAACGTTTATAAATGAGGGAATTATAAGAGAGTCACTCTTTCACTATCAGTGAATAAGTGAGTCACAAGTTTACAATCACATACTTGCAATGCTGATTTCCATTGGTCTTGGTTAATTTGTATAGTTTCAATAGATATTTCACTTAAGAGTTTAAAATTTTCAAAATGGTTAAGCAGTGCCATTGTACGTGGCAAAAAATTCCAACCAATTTTGAGATATTTTGCTTCAGAATACTTTAAAGCAGTAGCTTTCCATCTTTCCAGGACTTCCTTTTAATCCAAACATGTAACATCTATCCTAAGCAGAGCTATTGACTTCAATGGACTTAGAAGGGTTTAACTATGCTTAGGATAGCACTGTAGGCCTTGTCACACTCTCAGCCGAACATAACTTCACAGAAAAGATGTAAGGATACAAATGGAGGAGGGAGACCCATGTATGCTTTCCTGAGCTCTTTGGACAAACAGTGAGATAAAATACATATACAGAAAAAACATTGGAAACAACCTTTGCAGTTAAAAACATTTAAAATAACAGCCAAACATATCCATACCTTTTATATATATACTGTTTTTATGGTTAGTTTAAATTGTACAGATCAAATACAAATAATATGAATTAAAATTAAAAGCACTGGTTTGGATCCAGACTAAATTTATCCACTGATCTCTTCAAAATACTGCTCTGGGGGTGGGGAACCCTCAGGAACAACATGAGAGACAAACTGGGGGTCTGGCAACAGGAAGAATGAATTGGTAAAAATTACCCCACCCCTTCCATCAGCAGAAAAGTTAGTCTGGCTCCAACTTACTATCTCCTATTTGATGTTGTATCAGAAAATTCAGAATGCCTTGTATCTTCTTAATAAATTTTCCAAGATTTTCATTTATAAAGAATGCAATTTCTTTAGGCTACAATAGTATGTGTTTAAGTCAACATTTCAAGTTTTTCAGCTTCTTTATAAGGCTCATTTCCCATGAAGTATATCATTTATACATCAAGAGGATACCACGAAGGTGGAACAGAATCAGAATGCAACTACATTACTGTATGTAAAATAAAATAAAACGGAGAAGTTGGGTCCCCGTTGGCAGGGCTCATTTTGTAGCAGGAGCTCCTCTGCATATTAGGCCACACACCCCTGATGTAGCCAATCCTCCAAGAGCTTACAGTAGCCCCTGTAAGAAGAGCTCTGTAAGCTCTTGGAAGATTGGCTACATTAGAGGTGTGTGGCCTAATATGCAAAGGAGCTCCTGCTACGAAATGAGCCCTGCCCATTGGGGAGAAGTAGGCAGGCTATAAATATAGTATTTTTTTTAAAAAATGTATATTTAACCACAGGGTTCTGGATCCAATGATTCATAAAGGAGTCTTGCTCTGACAAAGGAACACCTCATTTAGTAGAAGAGAGTCACTGAGTCCAAACATGTTGCTAAAATGTGGACAGCCCTCTATAAACCACAGAATGAAAGCAAAGTCCTCCCTCCATATTTACCTTGTCATGGTTTTCGATTAGAATCTCCACTACAATATTCTGAAACTTCAGGTCCATGAGGGCAGCCACAGATTCTTCCTGTGGCCTCATTAGCGTTGGTCCGAACACTACTCCTAAATTTGCTACAGTCATTAGATTCTTCTTGGCATGGTTTGAAACACTTTTCAAGAACAAAAAGGAGAAAAGAGAACAACCAAAATTATGAAGAGTCATTCCTGAGCTTTGAATACATAACTTGCAAGAAGAACATTACATTCCTTAAATCACAAACACTGAGAGCCAGTGTAAGGTACCAGTTAGTTAACTGGACTAGGATCAAGAAAACCCAGTCAATCTCTAGTAATGAAGTTTGCTGGGCATACTTGGGGCAGTCATTCTTTCTCTGACTCTAACCTACCTTAGATAATTATTATAAGAATAAAAAGAAGTACAACAATGTATGATGCCATGAGCTCTTTGAAGAAAGGACAGGATTAAAATGTACTAAAGTAAAATAATTTGTGTAATGATTACTTCACCTGTCAAACTTTAAATGATATGATCTTGAATTTTCTCTGCCCTCACTAATGTAATGAACTATGTTTTAAAATGGAGTAACACATCTATATTTTAACTGACAGAGGCATAAAGCCAATTTAACATATACAAACAGATCTCCAGCTATCCATAAGCTCTCCTTTCACCATCACTTAAACCTCTAAAAACAGGAGTGCAGCTAGCAAAACATTTATGTGTCTTCATTAATGGACTGCACTTCAGCTCATTCTCCTAAACACACACACAGAACAAGGTAAGCTTCACATCTGTTTTTGCAGGTTCCTATACAGAATGGTATTTATCTCTGAATGCAAAGGAGTGCTAAAAATATGAAAATTACATTAATATTTTGAAAGGACATTTTTCTTCCTTATACCTTGCCCACCCATTCGGATAGTTCTCTGAGGTCTTGCTCTGCCTGCCTCCTTTCTCAGAGTCAGGCAATGACTAAGATTTTTAATTGTGGCATCCTGACTCTGAAACGGCTTCCCCCTGGATTCTTGTCCGGCACTATATCTGTAGTTCTTCCAGCATCAAATGAAGGCTTTATTCATTCCCCTATGCTTTTAGATAATGATTATTAATTCTGGTATTTTAACTCTGTTGACTTGTTCAATAATTATGATCGACTTCTAACACTTCTGTCGGCTCAAAGTTGTGTTCACCATTTCTGGCTGCCTGGAGTTGCATTTCTTCTGAAGTTTTTATGTTTTACATCATGATACTAATGGTTTTTTTAAAGGAGAAAAACAGTCACAGATGTTTCACATAAAGGAGTAAATGCTTACTTTGCTAAGTGTTTCACCAAAATATCCAACATTTCTTTGTTCTTCTCTGGAAGTTTATGGACCAAAAAATGTATACCATTAACACGGGACTCAGGGCTACCACTTTCTATATATAAAAAAAGAACATAGTAGTTCTTAATTTTTATTTATTAGGCATGCACTTGGTATAAACATACAGTCATGGAACACCAACACATGTTAAGTATTTCCATCAACTCACCTTATTCCTCGTTTTATCTCTTATTCAGAAAGAAGGATAAAATTTTTTTATTTATCCTTTCAATATTTCTTTTTCCCCCCTCATGAATTTTTCAAAACTAAATTGATACAATTATTCTTCCAGCTATCTAGAAATAAACTTCAGTGTAAAGAATGGTGCTACTGCTACGGAATAATCATTTTATTCCCTTGAAACTACTGATGAGATGCTTTAGGGGTAGTTGATCCATTCAGTGGAGGTCATACCTTTAGAAGATCCTCCTGCATAAAGAGCAAGAGTACAATGCCAAAAAGAGGAGGAGGAGGAGGAGGAGGAGGAGGAGGAGGGCAGTGAGGCATGGTCACACAGTGGTGGTGGCTGATATTCAGTATACTTCCTGATGCCTGGCTTATGTTTCCAGACCCCAGCTTCCCAGGCTACCCATAACCCTAGCCTTGACACTGGTGAGGTCATAACTTGCCCCTCTCTCCCTGTCACCTAACTCTGACATCACATGACATACCCTTAAGAAGCTTGCAGTTCAGAGGGTCCCACATCTGGTAAGACTGAAGACCACTGCCTGCCTTAGTGGTACATACAACCATACTTGCTCACCCTTAAAAATAGCCCCACGTATAACAGAGTTCTCCAAGGGCATCCAGATAACTGTAATTCTCCCTCCTTGCATTCAACACTTCACAAGATAACAGCACTCTAAAGGACTCAGACTGACAGGGCAGTAACTTTCTACTGGTTTTATTGCTCGCAACAGTGCTAACAGTTCCATTACCAATAAATTTTATTCCTTAAAAAAGCACATTACTTTTGTACAGAACCATAAAGCAACTAGTTCAAGCCACAAGCCCTTATCACTTGTCCTGCTTAATTTTCATAACTGTCTACTTGTTCCCAATTACTTTGGCTACCTTCATCTCTTCCCAGCCCTCCTTTGTTCCTCCAAAGCATGCATCTTAGGTAAGATCAGATGTTGTAATATTTTTTCAGAGGCCCTCATTTTCCACCTATCTTTCCTTCCTCTCTCAGACCATTCTGCACCCTTTGTGGAGCAACACTGCCATTCCAGATCCTCTTCCCAGGCTCCAGCCTACCTAAACTTATGGAGCAGAAGTCCATCAGTGGCTATTAGCCACAACATATAGATGGGGCAACGTATAGATGGGACACTGTCTGGGGCAGTGATGTCTGTATGGTTGGTGTTTGAGGAACAATAGTTGGAGGGCTTCTGGAGTTCTGGCCCTGCTTGTGGACCTACTGATGTCACCTGGATTTTGGCCACTGTGTGACATAGAGTGTTGGACTGGATGGGCCACTGGCCTGATCCAACATGGCTTCTCTTATGTTCTCCCTTAGCTTGCAGAACCTGGACTGCAAAACTGTGCCACCACAGCAGGCCAACCAATTACTGTCTAGAAACTTGTCTGCCACAAGCATAACACAATATAGATGCTTCATTTTTTAAAAAAAAGTGTTAGTTACTGAAATATATTAAACTGTTGCTGAACAGATACATTTCCTTGTATTACACATTTTTTCTTTGCTTGATAGATGCAGCCATTACAGTCCATGACATTCTCTTTAAAGAATATTAGATCCATAATTTAGGAAAGACTTCAAGATAGGTATAATCTAACTTCCTTACAACCTGTATATTCATCTAGACTTCTCTTAGCATTTCTGCACATGCATGAAAGTTTAATGTACAAGCATTATGTTCTAGATTCACTGTATTTTAGAAAGTGAGCAGCAACCCACAAATTGTCATAACTTTTTACAAGTAAAAATCTATTTTGTATTGTGCTTGTCACAATGATACATGCACCACTGATGGATTGAGCTGGTACAATGGCATGGGATGCAGAACAAATCTTCCAGAACGCTTGCTGTCCTGATACAGTAAAGCTGGCAGTGCAGCTAGGATTAAACCATTACAGCGAGCCTATGGACAAGTAGTGGGTTTTTTCCTCCGGGGGGGGAGTTGCTCAAGGCCTTAGAAGATGACTGGGAAGGAATGGGTGGGAAAACAAGGTCCAAGGGCTTCAGAAAAACACGTACACAGTGTGAGCGGGAAAGGGTAGATACAGGAGTAGGAGACTTGGGACAATGGACAGTGGAGACAAGAAACTAAGGAAAGAAGATGGTAACCCAAAGCAGGGCAGGAGTGTAAGATGCACAGGGTTCATAAGTGAAGTCTAGACCATGATATGGCAAAGCAAATAATGCCGGTTACAGCATCTACTGTCACTGGATTGGATTTGACATACTGTCAGTGGAAAGCACCAACGATGCAGAATGTTCCCCACCTTCCCCTTCTCCAAGAGCCATTTCCAATCTCGGGAAGTTTATTGCCAGGGTTGAGGGACTAGAATGTACTTATAGCCACACCAGTCATGTGGCTGTAGCGGATGGGAATGAGGTTGTCCTTTTTGACCTCATGTGAGTGTGGGAGAAAAAGAAAGGAACATTTTCTCCCCTTCCCTCTCTCCACTGCAGGTGCCACATCAATGCAGCCATTATGACATGCAAGTCCCTCAGCCCCAGGAACACAGTTTCCTCGCACTAGAAGTGTCTCCAATGGTGAAGCCCATGGATTGTGGGATCCAACCTATAGCATCAGTGTGACCTGGGAACTACAACTGGAGAAATGAAAACCAAAGAAAAGCTCGGTAAAATTTCAGATGCTTTGATCTGGATTAACAAGCCAACTCTCTAGGCACAGTGTTCTAGTAATGCTATATTGTATTCTACTGTTACTTATTGTGCCTACTTAAATTAATCATGGACAATATTTTAGATACACCTTTGGTAAAGAATTAAGAGTTCTTGGACTTTTATCAGCTATTGCTACAAAGCTCCCAACTATTTGCTTTGCAGTGCATGGAGGAGGGAGAGAGGCTAGTGTGATGAGCATCAACTATGAGAATTTCCTCAGGACACATTCATTTTATAAATGATTGTCTTTTCAAATATCTGTCTTTCCTTTCCCTAGTCTATTAAGGCAATCTAACAAAGCAAGGACTCACTGTCAGAACGCTTAACTGTTTTTGCCAATTTTTTCACAGAAGTGCCATCTAGTCAACTAAATATGTGACTGTTATTTTGTTGGAACCTCACAACAACTCTTTCATCTTAAAATGATTTAAAAACATGCTCTGTTCAGATTTATGCTTGTTGCATAATTCTGCAATCCCAGTCCTATCTCATTTCTTATTAGAAGTCTCATCCTGTTGATCACATTGACTCCCAGTGCGTGATCTGCTCTGAGTCTCAGTGAAAAAGGTGGACTATAAATAACACAAGTAAATAAATAAGAAATAACTCCTTCATTTGTTCATCCAAACAAAGGTACTGTGTCAGCCTCTCCATGACTTTCGTTTTAGCTGTAACGACTTAATTTCACTTTTACATTTATTATTTTGAGAAATTTAAAAGAAGATCATTATTTCCGAGTATGAACCTGATAAGGTTCACTTTAAGGATATAAACAGTTGTGTGCCTTTTTTGGATCCAAAATAAATTTTTACTATACATTCATGTGAAAAAATAACTAAAAGGCATAAAATATACTTCCAGAAAAATTGGGCAAATGCTTGCTTTATGGTGAACAAGACATTTATAAATTGTACAAATAGCAAATTAATCCAGGATAATCCAGGATTATCATCTTCCATCTAAGTGTCTATTCATATAGAACCTTTTTGCAACTTTGAACAATGTATATTTACAGGAATATCTGTAACAGGGGCAATAATTTACCCCTGGGTGAGTGGTGGCTCCTCCAGAGTGGGGGTGGCCATGGGAACAATGCCAGCTACAACCCCCATGGGCTGGCCCCCAGGAAGACTGTGAAGGAGTCAGGCATCACCACCGGGCTGACAAGCTGCACAAACTGCACTCCCAGCTGACACAAAGGAGGTTTTTGCTGATGAAAGCTGGAAACCACCAGCTGAACTCCACATTCAGGGAGGTCTCCGTAGGGACTGGCCAAGCTGGCTGGATTGCTGGTTTTGTATTGTCAACTCCGTGGGAGAAGGGCAACTCCTGAGGGAGGTCTGGGGCCCCAATGGGGCTTGCACAAGATCTGCAGCCCAATATAGGGAGCTGGACGGAGGCATGGCCAAGGAGGAGGAACATGGGCTTGCTCCCTGATGTGAAGGATAGGGCACGTGGAAAAAAAGAATGTGTAGGGTGCTGTATGCCTCCTCCCCTCTGTTTGAAGCCACAGGAAGGTAAACAACCATGAAGTTTTCCTGGAGGGGGATCACAATCCCCCCCCCAGCTCTTCTGGCTCCAAACACCGGTACGGAGACATCCCCTACCACCAGCAGAAAGACGATTCTTCCACAGTGCCACAGAACAGACAGGTGAGGCAGCTGGTTGTGACTTGGGTGACCTACCCCATCATACAGATGCAGAGGTGTGAGAGTCTCTTACAAATCAACAGACTCTTAAGGTTTTAGGAATCTGGGCTCTTTTAAAATAAAACATTTTGCTCCGTTGCTCTCCTCCGTTGTAGTTATAGGTACAGTTATGGTTGTGAGTATAAAAGGCTTTGGGTTTACTGCCCAAATCTGGGTTTGCCGATATATTTTGTGGTGAGCAAGAAGAACCCAGAGATCACCAAGAGAGGAGTTGTATAAAGCAACAAAGAAGATTTATTTATTTACATGTTGTTTTTAAAGAACAGTCCAGCAGAACAAGTCTCCAGACTGTCAGAGGAGAAGCCTGGCTGAGTTACTTAAACTGAAGCCAGTTTGTGATTTACCTCATGCAGTTACAAACAGGCTTTCACTGCCTAGCCACCAGGCTGGATCCTTTCACACACATTCCCCCCAAAAACCAACTTGTCCTTTATTGCGTCTGTGATCAACAATAAACCAGAGCTAAGATTTGATTGTAAATCAAATACTTACTGACAGGAATGATGAACTCTCCATGCAGATCATATGTCATTAATGGTTCTGGAAGGCTTCTGTAAAGACAAGTGAGATGAAATTATTAAACAAAATAAAATCAGTATTTAATTACAAGTACAAACATCCCAAATACAAAATCTGTACACCTTTCCCTACTACAAGTTATACTCTGTGCATTTTTGCACTGGCCTTTAGCAGTACTACAGAATGCTTTGCACAGGAAAGAAGGGAATCCCTGTCATAACAATACGATACGAGGGTTAGGGGAACACTCTGGGTTCTATAACCAGAGTGAAGAAAATGAACTGTCCCATGGTATTAGAATTAGAGTGGCACACTAAAAGACAAAGAAAAGATTGGATTTATACCCTGCCCTTCACTTGGAGTGTCAGAGCAGCTTACAATCGCCTTCCCTTCCTCTCCCCACAACAGACACCCTGTGAGGTAGGTGGGGCTGAGAGAGCTCTGAGAGAACTGTGACCGACCCAAGGTCATCCTGCTGGCTTCATGTGGAGGAGTGGGGAATAAAACCAGGTTCTCCCAGATTAGAGTTTGCATTCCTAACCACTACACCAAACTGGGAGGATGCAAGTTAAAATCCCCATCTAGCTTTCTGGCTATCTTGGATCAGTCACACTCTCTCAGACTAGCCTACCTCTGAGGGTTGCCAAGGTTGTACCCTGGGCTACTTGCAGGAAGGGCAGAACTAAGTTGTAATGGCTAGATGACAGGACAGATATATATCTAATCAGCTCTGAGGGCCAAACCACAGATTCAGGCTGTAAGGGTTTTTCATTAATATTTCCACCAACAATAACATTGCAGATGTTTCCATTAAAAGAAACACAGTTTTGACTGTACAATAAAACTTCTAAGTCCTTGGTCAGTGACAACTGTTGTGCATTTATAAAGTGAAAGCATACCTCAAGTACTGTTTCATTGCACTGGTTATTGTCTTCACTTCCCATTCCATGGAATTTTCCAGATCAACTTCATTACATGTTTTTGTGTCTAACGAAAACAACAAAAAGAGGGTAGGAATCACATCCATCATATGCTATAGCTTTCATTAATCAAATTTACAAAATAAAACTTTGCAAAGGGAAGCATACTAATGTTGAACCTATAGCAATACTGGTCTGGACATGATGGAGGCACCATCCCCATTCTGCACATCCCAGCATGACTGTACTGCAGACTATGAGTGTTGAGGGTGTGTTAGTACACATACCACAGGCAACCAATCCCCAGCAGTATTTGGATCATGCAGATTTTCCCATTTGCATGCATCTAGCATACAGGTCACATGAGGAGATCTACAACTACTGAGATAGGGCAATGACTTAGACCTCTCCTTCAGTGCATAAAGAAACTGAGCAAACATTCTTGCAACACATCAACAAAACACACTCTGCAGAATGGTGGCAAAAAAATCCATGGCAATGTTTGGTAACACTGCCCCAGATGATATAACAGAAACAATGCTAGTCTGAAAGTACTGTACAGATGTTGATGTTTCCAGTCAACATCCAGAGTTTTGTAAAAAGTTGTTCATAAAATGATGCATGTTATCAGAGAAAACATTTAAAGCACTCAGAAAACTAAACAATCTTGGTTGCTTATTTCATAACATTAATAAATTTACAGTGCAGTCCTATCACAGTTGCTCCTGTCTAAGCCAACTGCTCTTAGTACATAGGACAGCACTGTTATTCTTGTAGTAATATTCTGAGGAGAGGTGGGCAGAGACTTTTTTATACAATAAAAATCTTGTTGCCTAAGTACAGTACAGAAAAACAAGTTCCTGTAGTGATGCCAGTCACTCTGCAAGAGATTAATAGAGTATACTAAATTACAGCCCAACAATCATAAATTGAAAGCGGTCTATCGCTGGCTGAATCTGTAATTAAAGGATGACAGGAAGCAAGTCATATATCCACAATTCTTCTCTTTTTTTAACTTCAATTTTACATATTGCAATAACCATCATATTGGTTTCATTTTCTATAACTAGACAGAGGCACACTAAAATTGAGTTGTAAAATGCCTGAATGAGAAAACATAAAAAAATCATCCTGACAAAGAAAATTAAATGAAACCATGGCAGAATTTGTATTTAAAAAACAAATCTATGCTATCATTTTATCTTGAAGATGTTATTTTAGAGTCCAGTGCATCACAAATAAAATGAACTGACTGAGTGATTCTCTTGTGATTTTCTAAAAAAACATTTCAAGTTTTTTTGTTATGGTAAGTGACAGAAAACATACCAAAAATTACAGCAGTGGTAACTGACACTGATTACGTTTTGATCAGTCCATAGATTTTATAATTCAAATGTAAATGGGCTTGTCAGAGAGGCAAAGATCAAATTAGGCCACTTTATTAAAGATGTAGTCTTTTTGAACAGACACTAAATGTGTCTCTTCTAAGGGCTGGGCCAGCCAATTTTTTTCTTGTAAATGAATATTCTCTCTCGTTACATCAATTATTTAAACATAATTTAAAAATACGAGTCAAATAATATTTTCTACCAGCCACTGGCCTGTTTCCAATCACATTGCGAAGACTTAAGAGGACTTAGGTTTTCTTAAGACAAGAGAAGGGATTTCTACTGACTCCCCCCTTCCGCTCCAGACCCCCCTATGCCATCCCTGTGTGCCAGAGGACCTTCAGGAACATTTTGAGGGATTGGTGCTAAAAGAACAGCAGCAGGAAAGAGGAAAGCAGGAATTGCCAAACCCTCTTAAGAAAACTTAAAGACACTAAAGTTTTCTATGTGGCTGTATCCAAGCATACAGATCTCACATTAAAAGAACCCACAGACTTGTTTGAATTAAGCTTTAGCTTGCTCATTCTCTTCCAGCTCATCACTGCCTTAGATCAGGGGTTCCAACTACAGCCTCCTTAGAATCAGAGGATAACAAGAAGTAGAGCTAGGTGTCATCAGCATATTAGTGACACCATAGTTCACTGCTCAGTTCCAATCTAGAACCGCTCTCTTGAGTCATAATGCCTTCGGAGTTATGATAGTGACCTAATGGAGCACTGTGTCTCCCTCTTCCCACCTGCACCTGAGCCTGCTTGGTGTACCGTACCCCAAACGATCAGACATTCAACCCTGGATTGAAGTTGCTTAGAAAGACAAGCTGGGACAGGATGAGGTGGGGCAGGGAGGAGGAGCTGGACTCTTGAATGTGGAAGAAGGAAGACTTCATTCCACCACCAGCACTTTCACTCACATTTGGTGGGTTTTTTCCGAGTGAAGCAAGGCCTCAATTCACACATAACTTTTTTTTTCATGTGGGACAGGTGCTCAGAGACTAAACCTGAGTAGTTAGATGTAGGTCTTTATACTGTTCTCTGGTTAAGAAGAAGAAGAAGAAGAAGAGATTGGATTTATACCCCGCCCTCCACTCCCCAAGGGAGTCTCAGAGCGGCTTACAAACTCCTTTTCCCTTCCCCTCCCCACAACAGACACCCTGTGAGGTAGGTGGGGCTGAGAGAGCTCTTTCCCAAGCTGTCCTTGAGGGAACAGCTGGTCCAGAGCTATGGCTTGCCCAAGGTCATCCAGCCAGGTGCAAGTGGAGGAGTGGGGAATCAAACCCGGTTCTCCCAGATTAGAGTCCGCGCACTGAACCACTACACCAAACTGGCTCTCTAAACTTAAGTTAAGAAAACTTCACTTAAAAAGACGTATTTTTTTCTCTTTTTATCCTATTATGTCTGCTTGAACTATCCTTCAACTTTCTGGTATTTGTGAAAGCTCGCTGTAATTTAGGGCACTGACTTCACTGTACAATGAAACAGCCAATTTAGAGTCCATTTATCTGTGCTGTTAACATTGTGAGCTATCACAGAATAATTGTAAAAAAAACACTCTCTAAGTTGAAACCATTCATAAGGTATCACATTTTTTAAAACTCAGAGTATTCCTTGTTCAAGAGATCATCAAGTGAGGTGAAGGTAAGACCAAAAGGCTGAAAGTCTAATTCAGCGACTCCTGGAATTATCTGTCATGCAGTGGATAAAGAAAGAATTTCACATCACTTGTTTATTACTTTTTTGTCCTGAGCTTCTCTAAGAATTTCTAGGTATTATTTGTTTTTATCCCTACAGCACCACTATGAAGTAGGCTAGCTGAGAGATCACGAATTGGCTGAAGAGCCAAGTGGGCTACATCTCCGAGCGGGGATTTGAAACCAGGTCTGTAGTGTTTCAATGCTCTAGTACTGAGATTCTGCCCCACTTCAAGCCCAAGGCTCATTTCTTTATATCATATCGGCTCTCTAATTAACACAGTAAATTTCTAAAACGTTAAATGCTGTCCCAAGGTTCTGTTTATGAAACATAACGTTATGCCAAAGAAATACTTGAAATAGTAACCTAATGCCTCCAATAAAATGTGTCTTCACAATCTGCGAACGCGGGGAGAGCGGCTTAGAAATTAATTAATTAAATAAATAAATAAATCTTCCCATCTCATGAAGATCACTTCTGACTTTTTGACAGTACCTACTTATGACCACCAAACATGACAGCACAAACATATGCTCATCATGTGAATCATATATAAACTTCAGTATAATCCATGACAGACATGGGCAGATTCTTTACCAATGAAGACCACAATACGTCTTGAGCTCCAAGGGCTCAGGTAATTTACACACTGGACTCAGACCTGGTGATGGCACAGAAAGTGCCCCGGTTCATCCCTGCTGAATAATCTAAATGGGTTGATTGGCAGGGAGAGCATGCCCCCACTAATCCTCACTACAGCCTTCAACCACAATGTTCTTCTGCTTTGGCTGACCACAACGGGCTTGAGAGGATCCGTGTGATTATGTTGGTTTTGTTCCTTCCCAGAGGGCAGGCCCTTTCCCTTCTAAATCCAGGGGGCTAGCAAAAGTGCTGAACCAGTGCATGGAGACAGTGAAATGACTGGACGAGGATAAATAAATTGAAACTTAAAATCCAGGCTAGATGGGAGTGCTGTGGGTGGAGGAGAAGGCCAATCCAGAAACAGATGTCTCACCTGTTCTGGATGGGATCACACTCCCCCTGAAAGATCATATAACACACAAACATGTGGATAGTTGTTTTAGAAATTAAAAGTATCTTAACTAAATGTATACTTACTGATTGGGTTAAAAGTAAACCACTTTCACAGCATCACACAACTGGATCGGTGAGGCTTCATTTCAGCCAGATACGGAAATACCCCCCAATAGTCCATTTTGGCTGTTTCTTTTTAAGACACAGAATAGCATTCTACACCAATTTAATCTCTCTGCCCAGAACTGTCTGAGTCCACACGCTTTAAAGATTAAGGCTTTTAGTTATAATAAATGTTTGAACAAAGCAGGAAACCATGTTCAGTTGTTTTGTTACAATTTCAAAATACATAAAGTTCTTTCATTGCTACACTGTTAATTCCTAATTTGATTCCCCGTAATAAATTTGAATTCCAGCACAGCCGACTTCGTCTGTTTTATTTCAGTGGCTTTTGATTAATCTTTTTTTTACTTCCTAATATTTCTTCAGTAACAGGATTCTTCAAGATACAGGGGGATTTATATGCATATCTAAGAATTACTTGATATCTATAATCACCGTTAGTAAATGAATATTTAGCAAGATCCTGATAACAAAATGACATTGCATGAAATATAAGCTCTCAAGCCTGACGTCCTATCATAACTCCTGAAGAGACAGCCTGTTAAAAGAGAGGCATACAGGTGGCAAGGAACTGACAGCAGCATATAAAATAAAAGTGCTTTGCCTTTCACATAATGTCTGGGGTAATGAAATGAATTCACTTGCTGGTTTCCTCTAGTTTTCTCTGCCAAAGAACACTGTGTTATCAGCACAGATGGAGCATGCATGGTTCTGGAGAGGAGCCTGTTGCAAACTAGCTTCTCTGAATATCAATGAATCCTTGAGAACCAGACCCATTCTGCTGTCAAGTGACAGGCTTGGGAGACTTGGGAAGCTGAACTAAATCCCAGTGGGCTCATCTAACTGCATGTACTGTCAAGTGCCCTGGACAAGAAATGCGGAAACATTGCAGTCTTAACTGCTAAGAATGGCAGATTAAAAATTTGATCTATGTACCCATATCCTTGGGAAGGTGATGAGTTATAACTGGGGAGGGGGGACCGCTTGCAGCCTCACTAGCCATAAACAAATATGAAGAGGTATTAACATATAAAATATGTCCAATAAATAGGCTTGCAACACAATCTAGCCCAGAAATCTAATCGGGAGAGTTAGTTATTCAATTAAAGTCAGGGGGGGAAGTTTGCATTACTTCACATCCTGTGCATGTTCTCCATCTATGCAGCTGCAATGTAGACCATTTAAAGGCTCTTTAAACTATTTAAAAATAACTTAAGCACTATTTTTTATTTTTCTTCCAAAAATGTCAATCTACTCTAACACAATAGGGGAGAAAACCCCTAGAAAAGAAATACTATTCATTTTAACTTTTCCAAAAGTCTCTATCAGGTACAGATACTTAGGAGTACTGTAGGTGCGAGCACAGCCCACCTCTGTGTGATCAGACCCAACCACAGGTGAGTCGGGATTGTTTTAAAACGGTTTGTTTTTGCTGCGCTTACCTGGGGGATCGATGCATTGCACCTCCGCCGTCATGTCTCTCTATGGGGGGGTGCGCTGATGCGCATACTGTAAGGGGGGGAAAACAACGGCACAGCATCGGGATAGCCAGATCAGACTATCCTGACACCATGGGAGTGCGCTGATATGATGAGAGGCAGGAAAGTTCATCTGTGGCTCGTAGCAACCCATTTGTTAGAGGACTTCTGAGGTGGTTTTTTACTCTGCATGTGCAGCGGAGCAAAACAGGTTGCCGACAGCTGCTGGGCGCTTCCCAGATGTTGGTGTCTGATCACGCTCCTTTGTCCCGCTCGGCATTTGCTCCTATGTCGGGGCGAATTGTGTGTGTAATCACAGCCTTAATTAAGAATTTATACTCTGCTTTTCTCCCCAATGGTGATACAAAGCAGCTTACAACATCATTTTACCCTTCTGAAGGTCATCATCACAACAATCATCCTGTGAAATATTTTAGGCTGATATAGAATGACTGGCCCAAGGTTACCCAATGAGATTTCATGGCAGAGGGGGAGTCAAACCTGAGTATCCCTGATCCTAACCTGGCACCCTAACTACTTCACCACACTGTCTATCTCTGTGTCCAGAAAAAAAACCTTTCCCCCCATCAGCTATCATAAGAACTTAAATACACACAGCAGTCAGTAGGCTAAATGTAGCAAGATAAATGGGAAAATAAAAATAAGAAGCATACCCATCAACAAATTCAGTAGCCTCTGGACCTTTGAACTCACCCCCACAACTCTGTACAATCCTTGGTCATTTATACCTGATAAGAAAACAAAAGCACAAAATAAATAAAAGGCAAATTTTAAAAACACTTAATAATCAGTCTCAAGGCTGGATTCATTATCATAGCTCCTGTAAAAAAACACTATATAGTTAGAATGTAAGGAATTTGGCAGAGGGGAAGTTTAGGAAAATGTAGAAGGTCAACCTTGATTTTTTAAAAAGAAATTGCCTGCTTTGAGTAGTGTTTGTATCATCTAGAATGCACATGGCAATTAAAACTACTAAGAGGGCACAAATATAAACAGAAGGTTTTTTTCTCCAAGGGTAGTAGCAGTCTTAGAAAAAAGGATTTATATTCTAGGAAAAGAGCAGTAGCTCAGTGATAGATGTTTTATGCACGAAATGTCCCAAATTCAGTCCTTGCCATATCCAGTAGCAGATGCTGAGAAAGACTTTTTTCTACCTGATGCCCAGAAGAACGACTGACAATAGACAACATCAGCCTAGATAGACCAATGTTCAGACCTGCTGAAAGCAACTTCAGATGTTTACACATGCATCAGTGGCTCTATTTTTCAGGTAAATGTAAGCATCCATACATTCAGTGTCATTTCCCCTGTCTAGTCGAGGGAATTTCTCCGTTGTAGAATATCATAATGACCCAGGGAATGCTCCTAATATATAAAGGCAGCTGCCAAGGCAAACGTCCCCTTAGTAGCTGCTGACTACTGGCACTGCCACTGTTTTAAAAGGATAAAGATATGTGACTCCATTTTCCCTTCCATCCCATTCCAAGTTTGCAAGTCTTGGCTACCACTGGATCTGAAACTTTCAACTTCTGGACTAGAAGACAAAGGAAAAATCCACAGTGAAAAGGAGAAGACAGAAGAGAATTTACCAGTAACTAACAGCTAGTGGCGGCGTTCACATAAACACTAATATTTAATAACGTATTGCCCCCCCCCCCTTCAGGGGAGCCTCGGCTTCCTGCTTCCACAGCACAGGAATAAATCAAGCAGTGAATCGCCAATATAAACTTTGAACAGAAGGCCTCAGGCTCATGTGAAAACTCATCTGTATCCACTAATATTTTCATTAAAAGATTTCTGAAAAGTTAACAAGCAGCCCGCAGGAAACTAACTGGAAAACTGTACACAGGCTGAAGGGCTAAAATCAGATTTTCATCCCACTGAAGATTATGTGTTTTAGTATCAAGAATAAAGCACACACTCTAAAACTGGTGGAGAAGCTCACACATCACTAGGTACATTCATACAAAGTATACCCAACATGACCTATCCAAAGAACTAAGCAATCTTACTTTTGTTAAAAGGTAGAAAAGCAAGAAGACCCTTCATGTTTACTATTATTCATTGAACCACAGAAGCACAGATCTTCCAGCTTTCTGTCTCAAACAAATCACCAGGCCTAAACCACCCTATTGTTACACCTTTTTTATGACAATTTTATGACAACCTTTGTTGTAAACCTCTAGAGTAATAAAAATTGTAATGATTTTAAGTTACCATTGAACATTTTTCTGTATCATTTTTTCACATGACTTATAGCAGAGGCATATGAATTGTTTAGAGGTGTTTCACATGTAGGCAAAACACTTTCAAACTGGCTGTGGGAAGTGTGCAATCACCCTCAACAATGTTGTGCATAATCCTGAATTCTTAAGATACCATTATACATTCTACAGCAACGCTTCATCTCACACGATGAAAAAATCTTAACTCTAGGAATTTTAAGTAGACACTTCTGGGCATTTTCAGCCCTGCTTGTGTCCCCGTTCTGACTTGGGAAACACACCCCCTCCGAACGTCAAACCTCCCAGTTTGTGCAGTTCAGTTTAGGTTACTGGCTTTGGAATCCCCAAAGTAACTTCTCCACTCAAGATCTTATTGTCTGGTTTGCCTTCTGCTTCTTCTTTCTAATCTTCCATCTTTTCTCTGAAGTGCATTCAGTGTACAAGTGCGTGGATGCAGGAATATTTGCAGGCATTCTAGTATTTGGTACCGTCTGTGTTTGATATGACTCTAACGGGTGATATTCACTAAACTCTGTTTTATGTCAGTAATGTTTTCAAGTAATTCTTACAAGCCTTGGACCTTAATCAAAAGATTCTTTAAGAATTTTCCTCAGAGTTCTTACGCTATGTGTTAGAACCTAAGCCTGCACTCCCTTTCAGAATATGACCCCACAGCAGAAAGGTTCGTTACTTAGTTTGTCTTTGCCAGAGTGAATTTGGGTTAGACTGGGAAAACAGCCTCATTCATACAGGCACATGTCTAAAAATGTGGGACTTCCAGAGCACACACGGTAACAACCCATATGGCTTGTGAAACACCTGTAAGATATCACACGTCCAAAACCAGGGGAAAATTCTGCAGCGACATCACAACTTGCTTTGAAGTCACTGCACAGTGTAACTCCTTAAGAAAATGTACAATAATAAAAACTGAAAAGAGAAGACATTTGGTTTCATTTTTCGCATACCACTTTCAAACCTAAAAATGGATATAAATAATTAAAACATACATTTAAATGCAGGAGCAATTAAAGTCAGATATTAAAAATGCTGTAGCTGCACTGTATGGCACTTAAAGCTGAAATTTTTTTAACAGATAGTGCATCTCTTTCCTTGAGTATATTTCAAAAGTCACAGTTCTGATTGTATTTTGATTTTCTGCACTACTAACATTAAATTCATTAATAATAAAGTTATACTGACTCAAAAAGTTGGTGTCTTCAGTTTACAGTGCAACAACTTAGGCCAAGCCATAAGAATGTTGTGAAGCTGAAAACATGCAGTGCTATTGTCATGACTCAGATGGGGTGTCCTCGGATGCTGCCACCACTCTGGATATAGATTCCCTCGGAAAGGCCCAGAGTACCCTCCCAAACCTTCAGACCTCCCTTGTTTGGCTAAATAAAAGAGCGTGAGGACCAGGCAGAGTGAACAACAACAAAACTGTATACTATTGTATACTAGCCTGATACCTGTGCTTCGCTATGGTATTTAAGTTCGGCAAATCCAGGCTGCGATCACATACACTAAATAATCCACTTTCAATCCATTTTCAATGCACTTTCCAACTGGATTTTGCCAGTTCACACAGTAAAAATCCAATTGGAAAGTGCATGGAAAGTGGATTGAAAGTGGATTATTGAGTGTGTGTGATTGCAGTCCCAGTTATAATACTGATGATGTGAAGTTTGAAAAAACAAGTTGCCTACCTGTAACTGATGATCTTCGAGTGGTCATCTGTGCATTCACACTGGTGGGTTACTGCGCCTGTACTGGAATCCATCAGTATCATAGAAAGCTCTAACGGATCTTCGCACCCAGCAACACCAGGCATGCACGGAGCCCCCACCGCGCATGCCCAGGGGAGCGGGCACGGAGATCCCGCCAGTTCCTTCTGACCGCTGCAGCCAAGCAAGGTAAACAGAGTAGAAGCCTGGAAGCAGAGGGGAAGGATGTGCGGGTAGTGTGAATGCACAGATGACCACTCGAAGATCATCAGTTACAGGTAGGCAACCTGTTTATCTTCGACGTGGTCTCTGTGCTTCACACTGATGGGAGAGTAGCGAGCAGTGTCCTACCCAGAGGAGGGTGCAGGCAGGCTGTCACTGAGAGGCAGGAGAGAGAATCAAGCGACCCAACGAGGAACGTCCAGCAGACCGGGTGTCCAGGGCATAGTGCTTTATAAAGGTGTTGGGTGTAGCCCAAGTGGCAGCACTACAAATGTCTGAAAGGGAGGCCCCTTTGAGAAAGGCCATAGAAGCAGCAACGGCTCTGGTCGAGTGGGCACGAACTGGACCAGGGAGTGGAGTGCGAGCTAGCGCGTAGCAGAGACGGATAAGAGCTACAATCCACTTGGAAAGCCTCTGGGCAGTGATTGGAGAACCAAGCCTGTTGGAGGCATAAGAAACAAAGAGTCTTGGAGTCTTACGGGAGTGCTTGGTACGGTCCAGATAAAATAGGAGAGCTCTCTTGACGTCTAGACTGTGAAGGAGTCTCTCCTCTTCTGAGGAATAGTTCGGACAAAAGTCCGGTAAGATACTTTCAGCATGTAAATGAAATTCTGAGACCACCTTAGGCAAAAAGGAGATGTCAGGAACCAAGCGAATAGCACTGGGTAAAAAGGAGAGGTAAGGAGGGTCATGCCTAAAGGTGAGGAGTTCTCCTACTCTCTTCGCGGATGTAATGGCAATGAGGAATGCAGTTTTCCACGCAAGGAGATGAGGGGGACACGTCACCAGTGGCTCAAATGGCTTTCTTGTGAGTGAGCGCAAGACAAGCGAGAGGTCCCAGGGCTGAGCTGGTACTCTGCAAGGAGGGTAGAGATGGAGCAGACCCCTGAGGAAGCATTTAGATAGTGGATGAGCAAACACAGAGCAGTTGTCAATCTGATTGTCAAAGGCTGAGATAGCCGCAAGGTAAACCCTCAGCGAGGAATGTGCAAGGCCCGTGTCCGCCAAAGAAAGCAGGAAGTCGAAGATCTTGGGCAATCCTGCAGAAGACAGCGATACAGAGTCTGCAGAAAGTGTTGAGCAGAAGCATGACCATTTGTTAGCATACAATTTCCTAGTAGAGGCCTTACGAGAGTTTAGAAGTATATTGGCTACACGGTTGGAGAAGGCTGAGGGGTACTTCTCCAGGCTGTGAGCTTCAGATGGGGAATGTCGTGATGAAGCAGCGGAGAGTTGGCAATACTCAGGAGGTCCGGCTGAGGGGGGAAGTGGTGGAATTGTTTCGCTGCTAGAGACAGGAGCACCAGGAACCAGGGCTGTCTGGGCCACCAGGAGCATATTAGAATGCAATCAGCCCCGTCGTGTAGAATCTTGTGAACAACCCGAGTTAACAGCGGAAAGGGGGGAAGAGGTTCAGAAACCCCTCGGTCCAGGAGTGTAGAAGACCGTCCCCGAGAGAAAGAGGATCCCGGCCGCCCAGAGAGCAGAACCTCTCGCACTTGGTGTTTAGTCTGGTGGCAAAAACATCTATCTGCGGTACACCCCACATGCGAAATACCAGCAGGAGGTAGGCGTCTGTAAGTTTCCAATCGTACATCTGCACCTGGCCATGACTCAGGAGATCTGCCTGAGTGTTGAGGGACCCTGGAATGTGGGTTGCATGGAGAAAGATGTCATTGGCTATACACCAATCCCAAAGGAGCATAGCCAGGCGGCAAAGACGACGGGAAATGGTGCCTCCTTGTCTGTTGACATAACTTACTGCTGTTGTGTTGTTTGACAAGACTGCGACACAGGTGCCCCTGACGATGGGCAGGAAGGCGCGGAGAGCATAAAATATGGCCAAGAGTTCTAGATAGTTTATGTGATGGGACAGTAGACTGGTGTCCCAGTTGGCGCCGGTTTTCATCCCGTTGAGGTGGGCCCCCCAACCCCAGTTGGAGGCGTTGGTTGTGAGAGTAAGGCGAGGTGATGGGAGGTGGAATGAGGCTCCCTGCAATAGGCATGGAGTGAGAGAGTCCACCATACCAGAGATTCTCTTACGTCGGGAGGAGGATCTAGCAAGGTATTCTGAGGCTGGCTTTGGGGGTGGAAGACATGAAGGAACCAGAGTTGAAGTTCCCACATTTTTAGTTTGGCGACGGTAAGGACTGCTGTAGTGGCCGCCATGAGGCCCAGCAACTGCTGAATGGACAGGGCCATGGAGCGAGATTGGGAGCAAATTTGGTTGGCTAGGGAAATGATAGGTTCGGCTCTGTCCAGGGGCAGGTATGCCATTAGTAGAGTGGAATCGAGGTCTGCCCCAATGTAACGACCCGTTGAGAGGGCCAGAGGTGCGATTTTTCTTGATTGATCTGAAGACCCAGATCTGCAAGGAGAGAGCGGGTCACAGATATACTGTCCAGAAGAGCTTGTTGGGAGTTGGCAACCAGGAGCCAATCGTTGATATAGGGGAAGATGGTGATTCCCTGAAGGTGAAAGAAGGCTATTACAACCACCATTGTCTTGGTACAGACCCTGGGAGCGGTGGAGAGCCCGAATGGAAGAGCCTTGTATTGGAAGTGGTTCAGCCCTATCACAAACCTGAGGTACCTGTGATGCGGGGGACAGATCGAAATGTGGAAATAGGCATCCTGCAGATCCAACGTGGCCATCCAAGCATGTCTGCGAATAAGCGGAAGGAGGGAGGGCAAGGTAATCATGCGGAAGCGACAGTATTCGATGTGGTAGTTGAGCTCCCTGAGGTCTAGTATTGGTCTGGTGCCGCCATCCCACTTTGGCACCACAAGGTATCTTGAGTAAAAGCTGGTCCGATGGTAATGCACAGGAACGGGTTCTATGGCATCTTTCTGTAGGAGGGCCAACACCTCTTGAAGAAGCGGGGGGATGGCGGGGTGGAGATGAAGACTGGAGCTGTGGGAGTCTGGATGAACTCGATAAGGTACCCTCTGGCTATGATAGAGAGGACCCAACTGTCTGTCATGACGAAGTGCTACATAGGAAGGAATGGGACCAGCCGTGTAGGGATGGAGGGAGAAGGAGGGGAGTCAAAGCCGCTGCTTGAGTTGTCGCGACTGCTTAGGGCGGGTAGGCTGTTGAGCAGAAGCGAAGCGCTGCTTCAGAGGGTAGGAAGAATGCTGGTTGGCAGGTGAAGTGCAAGGGTGCCAAGTTCGGGCTGGAGAGCTCCTGGAAGAGGAACGCCGGGACCAGGGTCTGGACCATGACCTTGGCTTATAGGGTCTTGCAGAGGATGAGACCTCCAATGTCCTGGATGCTTTAATACTTTTATCCATCTCCTGGAGAGCAGTGTCAGTCGAGGAGTGGAAGAGGCTGATGCCGTCAAAGGGGAGATCCTCTATGTAAAACCTAGTGTCCTGTTGGAGGGTAGTGGACCTCAACCAGGAGTGGCGCCGCAGTGCTATACCCGAGGTCATCGTCTTTGAAAAGGTGTCAAGGGCATGCTTTGAGGTGTTCAGTTGTTGCTTTGATAGTAAGAGACCCTCTTTTTGAATCCGTCTGGCCGCAACCTTATGTTCTTCAGGAAGGTGTGCCAGAGCTCCAGAAAGCTGCTCCCATAACACATAATGATAACGACTCATGCATGCCAGGTAGTTGGCCGTTTTAGCTCCAAGGGCACTTGCAGAGTAGAAGCGGCGACCAAATGCGTCAAGCTTCCGGCCTTCCTTATCTGATGGAGTGGAGTGAGATCTCTTTGATTTGGAGGCTGAGTTACCACCATCGAGTTGAGTTTTGGATGGGACATTAAAAATTCAGCTCCAGCCTCTTGAATTCGATACATATGATCAAGATCAAGAATTCGATACATATGAATTCGATACATATGATCGACAAAACAGGGCCGGAAGAGGGCTTGTCCCAAGGCGTTTTTGCAGCCTGCAGTAGCACCACCGACATCGGGAGAGAAACAGCAGTCGATGTGTCTGCCTGGACTATACTGAAGACAGGGTCGTCGATAGCGAGTTTAGGCTGAACGACTGACAAGCCCAGAGATAGGGCCATGCGCTTTACCATTTCTCCGTAGGAGGACATGTCCTGGAAGGTGATATTGGCAGGTTTTCAGCCACATCAGGTTTGGGGGAAGGACCAGCAGGAGAGCCTTGGTGGATAGGGGAATCGAGGAGATGTATAGTAGGTATCTCCTTCAATGCCGGAGGAAGGACTGGAGTCGACCTGACTGCCGCAGGTGTCTCTGGATGGGGCGGCAAAGTCAGAGGAGCAGAGGCCTTCTTAGGCAGTTTTCCCAAGGGCAAGGAGGTGTCCTTATGCCGCTTCTGGGTCTTGTCCTTTTTCTTTTTCTTGACTGGTTGTCGACACTGCGGATTGCGTAGGGGCTGGGCGTTTCAACACAGTGTAGACGATGTCCGACGCCAGTGTCGACATGGAGGCTCAGTCGAGAACAGGTCGGGATGGAGGTATCGACGTTGACGCCGCATCGGTCGGCGCAGAGGTGCTAGCAGATTCCATATTTTTGGAAGGCGTCGATGGGAGTAACGTGGATTCAAGTAAGGCGACCTTCAATCTGGCAGCTCTGTTCTTGCGAGTTTGATTACTAAACTTCGCACAGTGAGGGCAGGAGTCTGGTCGATGCGACTCTCCCAAACAGAGGATACAGAGGGAATGCCCGTCCGGAGCTGCAATTTTACTCCCACACCTAGAGCACTTCTTGAAGCAACCCCACCTTTGAGCCGTACAGTAACTCAAAGGCAGGAGAGAAGAAGATGGAGGGGGGGGGGTGCCCGAAGGCAAGACAGAAAGAAGAACCTCATACCAAGAAGAACAGATTTTTTTTTTGTATTTTTGAAAGACAGAAAGGGAGTAAAGGAAAGAGAAAACAAGAAGAGAGCAAAAAACGAAAGGTTTGAAAGCTTTCCACAATACTCAGCTGACGAGCGAAGCTGTGAACAGCGCAGTGGTCAGGAGAGAACTGGCAGGATCTCCATGCCTGCTCCCCTGGGCATGCGTGGTGGGGGCTCCGTGCATGCCCAGTGTTGCTGGGTGCGAAGATCCGTTAGAGCTTTCTATGATACCGATGGATTCCAGCGCAGGTGCAGTAACCCATCAGTGTGAAGCAGAGACCACGTCAAAGATTGTAACATTTGTTGTAGGAATTCTAATGGAGAAGACTGTTGTGTAAAAAATGAAGTGAGACATATGTACTGTTTTTTTCTCTCTACTGAAGGACCTCTCTGTAGACCACATTGGTAGTTCTGCCCTCAGGTGCTAGGATCACCAGGCTGCTTGCAGGCAACATATAACTGTCCATCTAAGAAGCAGTCATCTGTTAAGTCAACTCCTGCCACCTTCCACGATTGTTCCTGGATTGTTTTGCTCATATGGAGACTGTGTTGTTCTGAGCGCCTCAGGGTGATCTTGCTGGTACTTGGCCTGCGCAGCTCAGTGCCTCGCAGAAGTATATGTACAAATGTCTTTGCTGCATTCCTAAGTTGCCTCTTCCTTGTAGCGTTAAAGTACCCTGGCCCTGCTCCGACACCTGACAGACACCCGACTGTCGGGGGGAGGGAGATTATGTTTAAAGGCATCAGGGAGGCTGGGCCAGCAGCAGGGCTAAGGCAATCCTGCTGAGCAAACCTCCCTGGCGGCTGTAAGCATACTTCCTTTCCTACACCTGACAGGCAGCTACCTGTCCAATGTAGGAGGGGGAGGGGGAGGAGTATGAGAAGCCACTGTGAAGGTGCAGCCAGCAGAATCACTAAGGCATTACTGCTGGGGCAGGCTCCCTCATGGCTTTAAGCACCCTGCAACTGTTGCTGCACCTGACAGAGGTACAGGAGGTGAGGGGGAGTGTGATGGAAGCAATCGGAGAGGCTGGGCCAGCAGCATCACTGCACTTCCCAGGTGGTTGTTGGTCATTTCTGATTTCCTCAACTGCCATTAGCTCTCTACAGTCTCCTGTAACTGATTTTTTTTTTACCTCAGAATGCTGAGCTCTGCAGCTGACCAATCAGAGAGTGCAAGGAGGCAGCCACATAGGAATCAATGGGGGGGGGAGCACATTTTCCCCCTTTTGACCCACTTAGGGGTCGAATTTCTAAAAATCCTTTCTTAGTGAGCACCTATGCTATGGTAGGAGCGCTCTCCCCAAATTTGGTGCTTCTAGGTCCAGCGGTTTGGCCTGGGCATTGATTGTACAGTGAGGGATATATATATATATATATATATATATATATATATATATATATATATATATATATATGAGGTCATGGGAAGACAAACAAGGTACAAGGATAATAACAGTTAAGTGGGTGAAAAGAAAAGGAATCAAATACCCTAACACAACTAGGCTCACAGTCCCTAGCTCTCTGTCTTCATTAGGCCTGCATTTACTCACCCTTTCCCCAGGGAAAGGGCCTCTTTCCTACAGCAGCCTTTCCACAGGCCCTGCTCCCTGGAGAAAGAACAACTCCCAACCAGTCTCAGCTTTTTTGTTGCAATACTCTCTTCCTTCCTATTGGCTCGTTTTGGTGCCAAAACACATGCAGGGGCCCCCTGGGAGTTGTAGGCCCAGCACTTTCTACTGCCAGTCAGGCTCCCCTGGCCTACTAGGCCAGGTCACGACAACTATAAAGCCATACTAAACAATACTAAAAACCAAAAGCAATATCATCATCTGGTAACTGGCCAGTTTTTAATTTCTCAGCCATAAAATATAATACCTAATGGTAGCAATAATAAATTTTAAAAAGAAAACAACAATAGATACTGACTAACGTGTTCAAGAAATCTTGCCATGTTTTGATCCAATTTGAACACTTGTTTTTATAGTTATCTGATGATGGTAACTATTAATTGATTAATCTCAATACAAGGAAGATTTCAAGCCAAGTGAAAAGACGAGAATGTCATAAAATAATACAATGCTGGGCACTTAGGTCAACCCGCCGGATACTCAATTTTAGCCAGTACTATTAACAGGAAAACCCACAGAACAATTTACAGTTTTGTTGATTCAGTCATGAATAACGTTCTTTGGAAATAGGGCATTTTAAAACCCAGAAGTCACTTCACATGCAACTCTGCACAAGAACTTAAGAACGGTGTAAAAGAACAATGGAAAAGCTCTACCACTCTGAAGAAACTGGCAAACTGATTTAAGCCATTGCCAGTTTGAAGGAATGTCACGTTTTTTTGCTAGCTCTACTCTTCTGCCAGTATCTCAAGACTGACACAAAGAACCTTAGCAATTAAAGTTCTCACATAAAAAGCTTCACACAATGAAAAGCTCGATCCACCAAGAGTCTCTATGTCAGAAGACAGAGACACTGAGCCATAAAAATGTGATAATCCTAAATTTATTTTGTGGATAATATACACAATTCTCCTCCTCAGAGAAAACAAAGAGTACATAAATCAATCAATCAAGAGTACATACTTATTGTTGGGATCATTTGTATCTCATGATTCTAAACCAAAAATGCCTCTGTATCCTTATTTAAACGACTAAAACTTGCAATATATCTAGGCAGTTTTAACAATATATCACTCTTCATACCCCAAAGGCTTACAGAAGAATAGTCAAATAATTATTTTAGCAGATCAAAATACCACTTCACAGATACTATGGGACAGCTGTTAATTTATTGTCACAAATGGCTATTATTGAAGATTGGGTACATTCATTAACATAAATTATGAAGGGGAAAAAGTTTATGTGACTTGTGTAAGCCCTTAATAGTTTTGTAATAACCATATTTTAAAAGTTTCTGTAACTCTTTTTTTTTTAAATCACACATATTTGAACAACGTGTCAAGGGTTTTTTAGGGGGGTGTTTTTAGTTTTTTCCCCCTTATAGAGAAATGTCCTTCTATTTCCTCACCACTGAAATTAAAATATTCTTACCCTAAAAGCACAAAGAATGACAACTCACTGCTGCCATCTATCTTTGCAGCAAGCAGCTATTACAACAAAATGTAGAAAACGTATATAATCCCGAATACAGATATTTTGCAGCGCGATACTTAATTCCCAGAGGATGAAAGAAAAAAGTATACTTCCACTTAATGACACACATACAATTGCTGTGGAGTGCTGGAAAATCCAACCCATATAAACAATGATCTAGTTACATAACCCTTTACCATTTCTATTGTTCACCAAATTCCAATGTAGCATAAATCGTAAAGGAATCTTTGGCAACTTGCTCTTCTAATTTAGATACTGCTAATGCGTCTTTCAAAAGAAACTGCATTGTTCTTAATCTCTTCCTTGAGTTCTGGTCTATTACTGCAGTCGTATCTGGTGCATCAATTGCCTACATCAGGTAAGGAGGCAGATCAGCAATTTTATGGTACAGTGACACCTAAATATATTACATCATATATTAGATAGCCTCTCAAGCATCCATCTCCTAGTTTTCATTCAGTTCACACATAAAAGTTCCTTCAGTCACCAACAAGCAACCTCAGTTTCCAACCCTTTTTTAAAAATGAACTAAGATAGCCAGGCAATTATGTATTTTAAAATGTGAAGAAAAGCATACAAAAGCCACATAGCCTAGAACTGACATTCTTGCAGGACCTCCTTTCCCGGTATGTCTGCAAGCAGCCACTTCACTCCTCAGACCTGTGCCTACTTGTCATTCCCCCCTGCAGGCTTGTCATGAGAGCTCCTGCAAGATCTCTGTGAAATGGCCTCTCACAGTCTGTCAATAAGGCACCCACTTTGTTGATCCTCCAGAAATGACATAAAAAGAATTATTTAGAAGGGGGTTTGCTGTGGATAACTAATCCTTCTATAGGCTGTTGTAGTTTACTAAGTTATTCCTGTAGTCTTCAAAAGTAGGACCGGATTGTTTTAATTATTTTACATTAATTTTTAGCATAACTGTAATCTTCAAGTTAATCAGAGAAAAGTATACTAAAATGCCTCAGATGAATGAATGACCAAACGAACAAATAAACGAACAAATGAATGACGATCGTGCCTTCACCCAGAAATGAAGATGAGGCCCTGCAGTGCAACCTGAGTGGCTGGGATTGCAGAACAGACTGGTGAAAATGTATATAAAATACTGAAAGCCAAGTACATGTTTGGAAGTAGGAAGAATACTGCATTTCTACATCAGACAAGTTGTTAAACAGGGCCTCATGTTCAGCAGATTTTGTTGAGTACAGGCCCATGCCCAATTCCTAACCAAGTCAAGCCATAGGTTTCCTGCCTTTGGTGAGAGATGCATCTGACCATAAAAAATAATTGTTGTGAGCACTTACACACTGTTCAGATAGGAAGATGAAAATAAAATCAAGAAAGATGATCCCTGCATGCCTAATGGCAAGCTGGGTTGCCATCCCATCAGCCTGATCAACCAATAGGCAGTTTGATAACCTGAGCAGGATAGAGTTTTACAGTCTTATAAGTATTATTATGCATTGTCTGTGTTTCAAAATGGATTGCTGGCAAACACTGGCACTGCACTACGGAACAAAAGAACACTTAGCACATGGTTACAAAGCTTGACCAATAACTCTCCTATTCAGGGTCTCCAACACATTATCCACAACAAATTCTCAATACCATTAGATGCTAATGATGATACTCTCATTCGCTTTCCTATCAGGCTTAAAACTAAGACACCCATACCTTTAATGACTACTCAATCATTTTAATTAGACATGATACTTCTATAATGCCATCTTTTTTTTTTTTAACTAAGTTCAACGTACAGTCTTCCGTTTCAGGGCCCAAAACTGAAACTGAGAAAGTTATTCAGCTATTGATAAGTTATGTATAAAATCATCTCTCTCTCTCTCTCTCTCTCTCTGCATACCAGACTCTTCTTCAATATGACAGGACTATTCTCAGTTTCCACCTACACGAGACAGCCCTCTTTCCACCCACACTAACCTCACATCCACTGAAGCTGAAAGACAAAACCTGGGATTGAGACAAAAACTTTGCAGAGGCATCTGTCCATTATGGTTTTCAGTATAACTTGGTTTTGAAATATGCACTACAAAAGTGCAAGACAATTATGGCTATAAGCCATTCTAAGGTCAGAGCTTTTTTACTCACTAGGGTGTTTGAAGGGTATAATTTTCCCCATGTACTCCTCATTATTATATATGCTCAAAGAAATCAATACCAATTTTAACCGTACAGCTAAATACTCCTAAATTTATTGAGTGTTCAGAAAACAGGAAAAAATTATCTGTCCATAAAATAGTTTCTGAAAATCTCCTGCTGCATGCAAGAAATGGTTTAAAACTATTGCAAGATTCATTTAAGTTCAGGAGTTAGCAAATAACCAGCAGTTGTTGTTGCTATTGTTCAGTCCACAGTCAAATCCAGTTCTTCACGACTCCATGGACCACATCACACCAGGCCCTCCTGTCTTCCGCCGTCCTCCGGAGTTCAGAGTGGTGTACATAAAAGACTGGTGAATGCTAGGGTTTCTATAAAGTCACACCTTACAGCACACTAATTGTGTATGGACATTTAATGGCTTCCCTGTTGGTTGCATCAAAATAATACATGGAATCATTGCAACATGTCATGTTCTCAAAAACTGCACAGTGAAACAAAATTGCCTGGCTCAAACCAGAGATTTAGCTTAATGAAGTTGCAGACTGAGAAGCTTCTCCTACCAATTCATCCAGCAGCACTGTCAATGTTCTTTCCAAGAAGCAATTTGGAGGCCTTCCAAATCTAAGCTAACTAATCAAAACACCCACCCATTTCTTAACTCTGTCTTTAAAACCTGGGACCAATACAGAAGGATCTTGATATGCCCTGCATCCCCAGTTGTAACATTTCTAGGGCAAAGCTGGTTCACTCCAGGTTATAGCCCTGAATCATTCCCAAAATGGAGGACTGCAAGTCTGACCAGGTTCATTGACGTCTCTAAATGAGGTTTAATTTTAGAAAAAACTGATTTGGAACACAATAAATACATCACCCTACCCTGGTTTGAATACCTACAGATCCAGTCACAGGAAAATAATATATATTTTGACAGGCCCTTAAACCTTTTTGAAAAAAAGCATGACTACCAAAACATTTTTAGTGAAGGGCACAATTTCACAACTATATATAGCACTAATAACGGATTCGGAATACACAATTACCTCAACGCAAAAAGCTTGGAACAAAGACCTAAATAGAACCCTCACAGGAAAACAATGGGAGAAAATCTGGAGTTCATCAATTTACAGTTCAAGATCACCTGTTCAAATGCAAGCAATGAAAATTCTGCTCAGGTGATACTTAACGCTAAAGAAATTGGCACATATGGTACTGACACAACTTCCTCTACGTTGGAAGCTATGTGGGAACCATGGAACATTCTTCCACTGGTGATGGCTATGTCCTCATATCAGCAACTTCTGGTCAGAGGTCCTCCTTGAAATCCAAAAAATCATGGGTCTCACTCTCCAGAAAGATCCTGCTCTAATTCTATTGAATCCCTGGCCCAATTCCCAGATTAATAAGAGAAAAAGAACTAATCTCAGTCTTATTTACTGCCACCAAATGTGTCATTGCAATGAAATGGAAGGACAAAACTACACCCACAACTGAACAGTGGTACAAAAAAGTCTGGGACTATTTCATATCCGACAAAGCCACAGACTGGATTGTTCACAGAGAAAACACAACTGACCACAAGAGTGCAATCCTGAAATGGGCTCGTTTCATTGAATCACAAAATGCCCCAAATAATAAAACTAAACAATCTAGTTGGATAGATCAATCTTCATTGTTACTGTTTCACTTTTAAAACTAAGATAAGCAATAGGAGAAATTAGATAAGGATACAAGGGAAGAAAACAAGTAAGAGAGATAGTAAGTTTCAGACCACAAGAGTCCTAAGATAATAGGAAGTTCCAAGATTTAATAACAAAATATACAATTGCTTAAAGTATTTTATAGCACATGTTAAGTACAGTACGTTTTGATTCACTGAACTTTGTATTATATCTTATTGAACTATATTTTAACTCTTTTCATGTATTGCAATAAAATAAATAAAAAAATTTTAAAGGTGACATTTATGTCAGATCTGGCACTCGTAACAAATGAGTTTGACACCTCTGCACTAGTGTGTGACCCACAGTTCTGAGAAGAGCCTGTGCAGAGGTACGTATTCTCTATAATCTTCCAATCCATTTTGTAAGAATGATTGTAGTATCTGAGTAAATTGGAAAGGATTGTAGCTTGATAATATAGTTTAAGGTCAGGAACTGCTAATCCTCCTTGTGACTTGGGTTTTCGAATTGTTTGGAAGTTCACTCTAGGCTTACGTGATTGCCATTTGTGGCTATGTTCAGACTACGGTTTTTGAACATTACAGGTTCTTAAATGGCTTGTAAAAGGAAGTAGATTACATTCTTTCATCTTGTGTATGGAATCCTCACTGCAAGGCCCCACAGGCTGGGAGAGGGGTGCAAAGGAAAACCCATATGGGTGGACTGGAGAGCCAGTGGTGCAGCACAGGGCAGACACTTCCATGCTGCTTGACTGCTGCAGACGAGGTTGTTCCACGATGCTGAAACCACAATCAAACTGGCTCCACACACACACACACACACACTCCGAGCAGTCTCCTCTTCCCTCCCTTGCACTAGTTGCTCGCAGGCCGCATAAGAACCCTAGGGCCGGTTCTGGCCCCTGGGCCTTGTTTGACATCCCTGCACTAGTGGCTCCCCTTACTACAGCTGCAAGCCTAAACGGGCACTAGGAAGTAAATCCCACTGAGCTCAAAGGGACTTCTGACTAAATATGTATAAGATTGCACTATACAGCAGATGGGGCAGAGAAGTGGATTACAGAACCAGGAGAATTACACACAAAAGCAACTACCATTTTGCTTCCCACTTTGTTGGCAGATTCAAAAAGTGAATTTCCAGGCCATAATCTGGCAACCATAACTGTAATGTGGGCAGACAGAAATACTGCACTAAAATCAGGAATCGGCCATCACAGCAGCTTGCTACATATGGAAACAGCAGATTGCACCCTACAATTCCACTAAGTTAAGTGTGGAATCACTACCTTAACTGTACACTTCACTGAATGGAGTGATAGGACACAGGACACAGCCCAAGTTCATAGTATTTTATATTATTTAAGCTTAAAGACTATGATAAGAATTCTGAATTTTCATTAAGTTCCTGGCATTATATAAACTCAATTATACATCCAGCTTTGCACATAAGATATTCAATAAATGCAGCTTAAAAATCAGTTGCAACACCACAATAAAAGGACAGCATAAATAGAAAAAAAATGATGGGATCGCAAGGGCCTGAGAGATTCCAGTAAGGGTACATTTCTAAGTTGAAAATTCGTAAAAGTTGATGTGGCTTTTTTAGAAGAAACGCATATAACAGCAAAGGATAAAGAATTACTTGTGTAGGGACTGGGATGGCGAGATATAGAATCATAGAATTGGAAGGGACCACAAGGGTCATCTAGTCCAACCCCCTGCACAATGCAGGGAATTCACAAATATCTCCCCCTCCACATACACAGTGACCACTGTTCCACACCCAGAAGATGACAAAAAACCTCCAGGATGACAAAAAACCTCCAGGATCCCTGGCAAAACTGGCCTGAGGAACCACTGAGGAACCACTCTGTCAGGAAGTTCTTCCTGATGTTTAGCCAAAAACTCTTCTGATTTAATTTCAACCCATCGGTTCTGGTCCGACCTTCTGGGGGTAACAGAAAACAACTCCGTATCATCCTCTAGATCAGGGGTGTCAAACATGCAGCCTGGGGGCCGGATCAGATTTAGATATCCGCACAGAGGGGGGGGCGTCTTGGCTATTAGTATATAGATACCTGCTAAATCAAATTGTTATATTTCCTACACCACCTCTCTATCAAGAACAGCAAAACATTAACTATGAACTGAATAATATACTATCAATGAAAGCAGAATATGCTTTGTTTGTACCAGTTATATTGGGATAGTGGTGAGAGACCAGGTAAAATCTTAGCATACCATTTTGGGCAGCAAAAGAATAAGAATTCTATTCCTTTGGTCAAAGATGAGAAGAATACAATACATACTGCCTCTACTGAAATAAATTCACAATTTTATAAGTTTTATTTTGAATTTTACAATAAAGACAAAGAACTTTCAACAATATTTAGAAGAACTGATGTATCTTAACAGCTCTGAAAAGTAAAACCATAAACGTTGTAGAGACTTGCATTTCCAGTTTTTAAGAGACCTTCTAAATGGATATGAATGTCCAAGTATACATACACATTCCCTTTTACTCCTTTGCACTTACATACAACTTCTTTTAGAAGCTGTAGTATATGAGTTAACTATGAAGCGAGGGAAATCTCAGTTAAAATCCAATGCCTTAGAGAATCCACTATCTTTTATCAGCTTTAATCACTCATCTGTAATATGCCCTTCTTGTTGAAATGACTGTTGTCAGGTAATGAAAGAGGGGTATAAATGTAAATATTCTTGTTCCTCTCCTTAAGCTCTAATGTTTAGTATTCACCTGATACCTTATACAGGTTGTCACATTAAGGAAAATCCAAACTTCAATAAGGGGCAGAATTGAGCATATGCAAAAGTGTGTTTGGGAGAGAGCCCTATTTTGTTCTTAATGGCACTGGAATGTACTTTTTTATTTATGTCATTTATATTGCAACATTCTCCCCAAAAGGGACCCAAAGTGGCTTGCCTCTCCTCCATTTTATCTTCACAACAACCCTGTGATGTAGATTAGGCTGAGAGTGTGTGACTGGCCCAAGGTCACCCAGCAAGCTTCCACGGCAGATTGGGGATTCGAACCTGGGTCTCCCAGATCCTAGTCCAATATTCAAACCACTACACTATGCTAGGCCCATTATCACTTTGATGAAGTCCCTCTCTCATTTCCCAACTTGAGGTCATGAACCCACATGAAAAATAACACTTGACCAGGTTTGTCATTACCTCGAGTTTCAATAGCACTGATGCACTTTCTGAGAATAGTGAACCCAATCTTATCCAACTGCGCACCTAAAAGAAGAAACGATGTTAAAACATTTTATGTCCAATGATATTTTATAATTTTCCAACAGGAACACAGACTACTTTTCAAAGAATGCAACACTGCATCTAATCAAATTTACTAATGATTTTTTAAATCACATTTTAAAATAATTAAAGTGATATGGTTCTATCTGAATTTTTAAAAGTTAATCAGTTACGCATTGTATTCAGTGAACTGTGAGAAGAATGAAAGTGCAACTAGCACTGTCCCTCAAGATTCTGTGCAAGAGATTATGCTGTGACATAAACAATAAGGTGCTACAGCAACAAGGCTGAAAACATTCTTGGGCAAGTGAAAGATACCTTTGGATTTTATGTCCCTTTTCTCATGAAGCATGAGGTGTTACAGATCTTTCATGAGCAAAAGATACCTTCTACGCATGCAGCTTTGCGTGTGTTTTATTTTCTGATTACATTTATCAAAAGTGGGGAAGTTACACAGTGCTAAGAATTATGCTGGAATTTTTGTCCCCATATATGCAGGCTTAAAAGCTGGTTCCCCCTTATTTGGCTCCAGAGATACAGCTCAATGGTTCTCTCTTGAAATGATTACTGGAAAAAAAAATGGTTTTCAAAAGTATATTATTAACACAGTTACAATTTTAACCCAAGTACTTACTTCCATCTCTTTTTGCATTAGCTCTGTTCAAATTTGTTAGGAATACCTAGGAAAAAGAGAAAGACAAAAATGTAGGTGCATTCAAAAAAGCCAGTTTGTGCTTTTTTAAAGCAGCATGAACAGAATCATTAATACATGATCTAACAGAAAGTTCTCCAAAAGAACTAGAGAGATTTTCAATTACTGGTCAGTAACTAAACAGCAAACAGACATTTCAAGTAACAAAATATACCTACATAATGTGCATCCTCTTATTTGAGTCTCTTCTCACCTACCTATTATTGCCAGGGTCCCCTTCCAAGATGTATGCTGTCTGCTCTGACTCCATCTTGGCTTAATTCATTTTGGCAGCCATTTTGAGAGACAGCAATGCCTTGCTTCGAAGAAAGTGAGGCCAGGGCGCTCCTCAGGCTATGCTAAATGAGTGTCCAAAATTTTGGGTGAGAGACTGGTTCACTGATGGGACATCTGCATACCTACCTATTGCATTGGGGGCTTGTAAAGTCAGACACCCACCTAGATGCATCAATGTAATTTCATCAGCAAGGGCAAGTCTTCCTGTGTATAAAATCTAATTACTATCAAGCAACCAGGTGGGCTTAATTACTTTTACTGACCTTGTCTGAATGTCTCCTCCCAACCTGACTCTAGCATGGGTGAAGCCTCCACCCTGCCAGCCCTTTTGTCCATCCTGCCTGATCACAATCACTTTTTGTTACCTTTTTGGGAAGCCCTCCCCCCCTTCCAAACTCAACCAAAGTCAGGAAACCCACAGATCCTTATCCTTTCCCCTCCTTGAATTCCTGGACTTTACAATTATTTCTTTGATATTCTATTGTGCTGGCCCCTATAACTGTCACTGTTCTGCCAGACAAAATTGTGCAGTCTCATCCCTCTGCTGGCTCAGAGGCTGCCCACTCTGTCTTCTGGAACCATTTCCTGGGGACCTCTGGAAGCCCTGTCTAAAGTTCCCTACCCTGAATCTCTGGATGATCTACATAGACAATGTACTCTACCCAACTCAGTAGACTGAGGGTGGGTAAACTCTTTCTCAGTTAACTCCTTTTCTCTTAAAAATGTTATTTTCCCTTCTTTAAATCCTTTCCCCCTTCACTTTTCCTTGTGGCCATTGCCAGGTGCAGAATTCCCACTCAGCCAGAGGCTTGTTGCTGTTTTACTTTCTCTTTCTCTCCTCTCATGCAATTCTTCATATGCTTGTCCCTCTGAACACAACTGTACTGTTCTTTCACTTGAGCACCTTTTCGCTTCCTGTACATGTGTATTTTCCTCAATAAATTCTACGACTTGCTTTGGAAAAGATCTGGTTGTTTCGTAGAAACTGGTAGCCTGTTAGAGGTGCTTTGAGCTTGATTTCCCACTATCCAGGTAAAGATCCTTAAATCACATGTTCTGATCCCCCTTAATTGTGGATGTGTCAGTTTTCCAAGCTAGCCAGGCTGCAGAAGTGGGAAGTGGTTTCCTCCTGACACTGAGCTTAATTCCCCACAACTGGTTCTGGGTGAAACCCAAGTTAGAGACTCCACATGTGTTAATAACATCTGAATAGGAGCATGTGTGGTAACAGTAGGAGACCCCTATCCCAGTTCTGTTCTCCTCACTGCTAGGTTCTTCCTCTTGGCTGCCAGGCTTTGCCTACCAACTAGGAAACTGTCCTTTCCCAGAAGCTGTTTAAGGACAGCTTTTGGTTGTGGTCTTTTCTGTTGCAGTTGTCTGCTGCTCTGTTTCAGTGTTACTATCCGTCAGTTAGGTCAAGCAGAAACTTTTAGTAAAAAATTCTGGGATGACATATTGAATACATTTTGTTCACATTCAGCATCTCTCTGATCACCCAACTAGGCAAGGGGATTTTATACCAAGTTAACTTTGCCAGACACCTTGATGGGTGTTTTATTTTTACTGTCCCTTCAGTACGCATCTTAGGAGATGGAGGGGGGGAGAGATGTAACAACGTGTAGCTACCGGCTGGCCAGGTTTTGGGTTGGGCTTTTTTTGTTTTGTTTGTGGGGTGGATTGTTTGTTTTTGCTTACTGTGTGTTACACTGTTGTCAGGATTGTGTTATCCAACCAGAGGTGGTGTGGGGGAAGACTGGACCCAAGTTCCCTACCACTACTATGGTTCTGCTTAATTCTGTTTACTCAGTACAACCTGCTATATAAATAATGGAAAATAATATTTGGAAATTACTACCTACTGTATTTTAATTTTGATCTGCATACAAATTAATATAAACCAGTTATCTTAAAAACTTATTTACACTTAAAACTAATTCTGTTAACAACTACTATAGTGGCAGTAGGTAATCAAGTTTTTGGCTGCTTTGGTGTAAAAAAAAAGACATAAATTGAAATGAAAAAAAACCAACAGAACAGGAAGAAGGAAATGTTAATGTAGATCATAGTATGATTTTTTTAAAAGAATAACATAATTCTATTCTTACTGCTTCTTTTCCATCTAAAGCTTCCAGCCACATATTTCTGTCCTCTTCTGACCATGCTTGTACAGTCACAGGCATAACTGATCTAGGAAACCACAAAGAATGGGGAAAACAGTTATTTTTAACCACTGATGAGCATTAATAATCACTAACCAACTATAGCATCATAGGAAAAATAGCCATGAGTAAATACTTGATACACTAACAAATATATTTGAAGTTGACAAAACCTATTTCCTTGCTAGATTATTTTAGAAAGCATTAAAAATGGGAGATACACAGGACAGTCTAAAGAGGGTTGGGGAACAGGAAGCGGAAACACAAGGCTACAGATTCTCTGTCATATAATATTTCTGGTTGTGTTTGTGCCAGGCTCAGGGTGACTTCAGCAAGGAACCTGCCTGATCCTCTACAAACCAAACATAAGCAGAGGGGGCCATAGGCGCCACTCAGCTACACAGATCAACAATTCACAACCTCTGGTTTGGGAAGGATAACATTTGAACTAAGTGGCTAGCAGAGTGTCTTAAAGTAACAATGTGCCAGCAAGGACTTCTGAGCCACATTAAAAAGAAGATAGGGCACAATACACATAGCAGGTGCACCCAAATGGTTTCTAAGGCATTCTTTATCAATTAAAACTACTGCATAAGCCGTCAACTCTTTTTCAGACATTGAGCTACTTTTTAAACCTAATCTATGAAGTGCTAAATCTCATGAAAATCTTGCTTATGAAAAAGTTTGTATCTATCCAAGTGACACACCCATAAGTAGCATGGTTTAATTTAGACTGTTATGGTTTCATGTGCATGGCCTTCAAAACACCAAATACACAAAACTGGACCAATGAACCCAGCACTTGAATTTCATCCTTCTTAGCCTTGAAAGTTAAAACATTTCTCTTTTGAAAAATGATTATCTTTTTGACAAGTTAGGAGAGGTTATCACTTCCAAATAAAAAGCATTTACTGCTAAATATTTTAAAACTTTAGATGGGAAATGTGTAACATGTCTTACATGAAACATAATATTTACCTGCCAACTTACCTGTCTACTACTTCTATGTCAAAACAGAACCGCCTATCTATGGTATCAGTATTCCTTTTGGTACAGTATTTTAGGAGGAAAACTTCCACCTCGCCCTGAAAAATATTTGCGTTGAAACAGCAGAGAGAATATTATAATCTACAAACACCAAGTTGTAAATGAAGAAGAATTAATATTATTAAAACTGTGATTTTAAAAAATGATGTGCATGGACGTTTACTTATTGTTACCATGTAACTGGTCCATACAAACCTATTCAACAGTATTCATCTAACAGAATTGCAGCACATACACTCTGTCGTTTAAAAGTACAGCCATGAATGTGAAACACAGAAAAGACCTGTCATGTCTTTCATAGGCTTTGAACATGTCTTACAAGTTTTGCAAACGTTTAGAAAGAACTGAAAAACAGAGGGATAGGTTGCTGGAATCAGAACGCAATGTAAATGGAAGGTCAGGGGTTTTCCCCCACAGACGTGTCTTTGTTATCAATAACATGTACTGCAGCACTATGGTGGGGGAAAGGGAAGACAATGCAAAGACAATGTAAGGTGCTTGTGTAGTGACAGTCCTTAAAGAGCTTTCTGTTCCCCAAAGGCAGCAATTCATTCCAAGTTTTAGATATTACAACTTTTGTAAAACTCTTCTAGCGAATGCACCTCATTGGCTAGTTATTCTTAAACTAAACTTTAAATCCCACTGGTGTTAAAGAAATACTAGAGATAAAAAGGACATTTTGGGATACTGTGTTATCTGTGTTATCTGTTCTCTACACCCCCTAAAACGTTCCACAGCCCCTAAAACGTTCCACAGTTCTTATCTATCATTCCATTATTTTAACCTATTATACTTAAAACAAAAATTGAATTGCCCGGAGAAGAGATATATGGGGCATCTTATCTTTCATACTCTCATTATCTTTCATACTCTCATTTAGATACAGGGCATGAAGTGCAATGAAATGTGAAATGTACTTACAATTTTCCCACCTGACCTGTGCTCAAATGGTATCATAGTGAACTTCTTGGTCTCCTTCTTGTACATGCAGAAATGTTTTACCCAGCTGGAACCAAATGGGGCAGGTCCTTCAACAACAAGTTTTAGAATTATCTGAGATGTATAACTACATATATCTCCATTTTCCAAAGTTCTCAGCTGATTTCAGTTTGCAGACTCTTTTGTATATTGTTGTAGTTCTCTGGAAAATGCTACAGAGCCTTCAGATTAAGTATTTGCTTTTGGGGAAGGAAATCAGCAAGGACAATGGATAATGGAGAGGAAATAAACCATGCAAGTGTTGTCTGTATTCTGACAAAATGACAAATTGTAATTTGCAATTATTGGAACAAATCGTGGAAATATACAGGTTCCCACACACACCCTCTGTCTTCCACTTGCATGCAGCTCAGAAAGATTCCCAACAGCCACAGTTTGTTTCTGTACAAACTGGAGGGAATCAAACTAGAAGGGGGGTGGGGGATGGGGTTGTCTTGTCTACAAACCAGGATTCTAAACTAAGACTAAATCCTGGTTTGAAATCCTGGCTTGGAAGCAAGAGAACAAATCACAGCTTGTCAGACCAGAATTCCTTAACTCACAACAGAGGTGGACTGGGGGGGGGGGGGGGGGGGGGGTGTTCAAGCCCAAGAACTTCCAGGCCTCTCCCTGTAAATGCAAGCTATGATTTGGTCTTACATCTGAATACTGCTACTGTTCTAAAGCTCAAAACCAGGGGTCCTTTGGGGCTGGAGTGAGGCGGAGCAAAGCTCCACCAGCTCAGGAATGGCCACTAGGGCAGCCAGGGGCTGAATCAGATTCTCTGATCTGATTCGGCCCGCTGCCAAATTGCCGCCGAAATTCAGCAGCAACTTTAAAAGCGACTGGAGGGGAGGGGGTTTGAAGGAGAGGCTCCAAACTTGCAGGGTAGCTGCTGGGGCCTCTCCTCGAAATACCCACCAAGTTTCAAGAAGATTGGACCAGGGGATCCAATTCTACCGGCCCCCAAACAGGTTGCCCCCATTCCCTCCATTGTTGTCTATGGTAGGAAAAAAGTAACACTTTTATTAATTGCCATTTAACTATTTGATGTGTGCTTAATTGGTTGCCAGTCTTAAGCTAATTTTGTCTAACACTTACAATAAAAGTCCTGATTATATTAACGTAACAAGGAATTTTCCCTCGACATTTGTGCATTATTAATTCAGTCTTTAGGTTGAGGCCATGACTTGTCCCCAGCACATTACACAAAGAAAGTTTTGCATGTCCAGTAGATCAGTTTCATGCCCATCCCCTGCAATGAAAAATCTACATTCTTCCAGCTGGGACACAGAGAAGAGTCTGTGCCCCGAAAGAGTGGGTGAGGCATAGATCTATAACTGTCAACAGTTATAGATCTGTCCTTTAACACCTAAGTAAAGTTAATGTATGGTTTGGAATGCTGTTTGGTTTTTATTGCTTTGGTTTAACTATTTCAGTGTTTCTCTAAGCTGTTCAACATGTTTTTCCCAAGTCTGATAAATGTTTGTGTGTCTGTGTGTCATCCTGTACAATCTCTGAACTTATGTTTGAAAGCTCTTTTCATGAAAGTAAACTAGTATCTTACTTTTCTCTTGCACATAAAGGTAGCCTTCCATTGTAAACTGATTAGCTCTTTTATGTTCCTGGGGATTTCGCCTGATTTTGTTCATGAGCTCTTCCACTTCTGACCTTGTTCCTTCAAAACGATTTCTTGTCTAAATAAGAGAAAATAGTAAAATCTTTTTATGCCTGAAAACAGTAAACACTCCGTAAATGTAAGAAAACAACACAAGGATTATCAAAACTCTTCTTTGCATTTGACATGTCCAAATGCAAATTAAGGATTTCAGGCCGTTTTAATAAGTTTGAGAAGTTTAAAACTATAGTAAGCTAAGCTGCAAAAAGAAAGTTAGCTGAAACAACAGGAGGACACGAAAAACGCAGTAGCCCAATGCAGGAAAAAAACAGGTGACAGAATAATCAATAACCCCTTTCCGAAACTGCTTCAGATTGTTCATATACTCTCTCTCTAGACAACACATACCAGGGAAGGTGCCTGGATTAAAAAGAAAGCCTGGGAAGAGACTGAGAGAGGATTTCTTTGCTGTAAAAGAATCAAATAGATCAGTTCACTGGACTGTAAAGGCCAGAAATATCTAGAGTCTGGTTAAGTTTCCTGTAATCAGAGAAACAGTTTAAACTTCCTACAGTCACGATAGACAGATAGACAGATCGATAGATAGATCGATAGATAGATCGATAGACAGATCTGTATGGTAGATTAACCTTTACCAGGCAATAGAATTCTTTGACACCATCCAGATAGCCACTTATAAAAACTAGTCTGGTAATCAATGAACCACTGGAAATTCCAACTAGTTCTAAGCCATAAATCAACAAAATCCAATGATCTAATGAATACACAATAATGAAAAATGAACTGACAAATGAAAAGACAAGTTAAGCAATGTAAACAACAGTTTGCATCCTGTCCCGCCACTCTACTCAGCTAAGTAGCCCTGGCCTGGATAGCCCAGGCTAGCCTGATCTGGTCAGATTTCAGACACTAAGCAGGGTCGGCCCTAGCTAGTATTTCGATAGGTGACCTCCAAGAAATAACAAGGGCATGATGCAGAGGCAGGCAATTGCAAACCACCTCTGAAACCTCTCTTGCCTTAAAACAAGTCTAGTTTGCCACCTAATGGTGCATAATGCTAAAAGAGCTAGAACTTCTGACTGCCAGACAATCTTAGGATCTCTTGGCTATACTACACACAAGGCCATACAATAATTAATTATTATTACTCAGCTAAGTGTGGGGGGAAGGCCTCTTCTTCAGGAAGAAGGTTCCTCATACGTAGCTGAGTGATACAATACAACCCATTTATTATGTGGCAATATATTCTTATAGCATAAACAAAACATTCTTGAATAGTACTGTGCCATTTCTTAAGAGTTCTTGAAAATAAACCTATAAATTGTGGCAATATTCCTTTTCCAGTTTTGTTCTCTGTAACTGCCAGTAAATGGTTATGGTGTTTGCTTACTATATTCTGTGTTTTAGAGATATCTGCAATCCATGCAACTGATAACAACTTCACTTCCTACTGACCTCGACTGAATTAAAATCCTGGAGTCAGAACAATTTGCAATAGCTGTCTAAATATCAATATGTTATTTTAAGGCTGGATATTCACTGAATACAGACATCTATGGCTGGCCCATTCAAGAACTTTTAATCTGTGATTTAAATTGCATGTTGTACATATGTGCAGCAGCACAGCACACAAATACACATCATTAGCCAGTCTTCACAAAAGATTACCAAAACCGTATTTTTAGTTACCAAAAATAATAATCCTAGAAACTCTACAGCCAGTGTATATTTCACATATGTGCAGCAGCACAACATACACATAATTAGCCAGTCTTCACAAAAGATGATCAAAACCGTACTTTTAGTTACCAAAAATAACAATCAGTTCTAGAAACACTATAGCCAGTACATATTTCACATGAAATTGTAGCTTTTTTAACATAAATAAAATTTTAAAATAGAGAAAAGAGGGAATTTACATTTATGTAATGTCTTCTGAGTAAGCACTTACATAAACATGCATGCAGAATTCTTCCCACAATACAAACATGGGTTTCCATAAGCATAAGGATATCAATTATTGCATGCAGTGGTTCTCAATATGATTGTGTAAGATACAAAGGAAAAGTATTTTCTTCTATGGCAGAATATACAATAGGGGGCAGAAGTGCTGCATTTGGCTATGGAGATTAGGCTCAACAAGCCATACTCTCTGCTAGCCTGAAGAGGGCAATATGCTCCTTAAAGCATCACAAACACTCAAGATGAAATACTGTATTTACTCAAAAGGAAGACAGCCCTAAATATAAGACAACCCCCTCTAAAGAGAGAGAGAGAGACTTATACATAAAAGCAGACAATCCTCAATTTACAATGGCTTCTCTCTCAAAAAGCCAGAAATATAAACCCAGCTTTTATTACATAGTAACCCAGATATAGTATTGACTGCAAAATGAAATGATTATTTCCACTTTTTACCCCCCTTTGCATTGTAACTCTTCTTGGTTTTGTATGACACTGTTTCAGATTTAAAAAGGCAAAAGACTGGCTTTTTTAACCACAAGAGCCAAACTACTAGGCAAAGGCTGAAATAAGGACTGACCAACTGGCAATGCAATCCTTAATAGAATTACACTGACATCAGTAGTCTGAGAAGGATGTAATTCTCCTCCACAGTGCACTTGTTAAATTGCTCCCCCAACCAATGTTTTCTGTAAACTAGGAAGTCACATTTTTCAAGAGACTTCGTTATATCACCAATCCAGCAGGGACATCTTCATTCTTCCCTGTCTAAAACGTCCACAAACCCATAACAGTTACAGCCTAATGTGCTAAACTGCCGAACGTCCTGTGGGCAGGCGGGGGGCTGCTCTCTTTTGGAAAAAAAAGAGCTGAAGCACTAGGAAACTCTTACCTGAAGCACAAGGGAAGAAGCAAAAAGGCAGTATGGAGTAAAATTCTTAACCAGAAACATAGTTAAAAGTGCTCCGCTGTTCCTATAACTGCTGACTATTTGCCAGGCCAGGAACTGCAGTTTTCAAAGCCAGCAAGTCTTAAAACCCAAAAAACAGCAAGAAAAGGCTTTTTTTTTTTTTTGCGAGATACTATATCGCTTTCATTGCCTCTTCTCTCTGCTGGTGAATGAGCAGGTGCTCTTTCTCCAACACTCTCCACATGCACCTTTCACATCAAGCCCCTTCTTAGGGTTGCCACGTCTTACCTAATGAACAGCAGGGGAGTCCTGGTCCCTCTCTGGGAGTCCCGCACGTGCGCAAAGTGCACCGCGATGACATCACCCAGAAGTGATGTCATCACGCTGGGCACGTTGCCAGGGCGACACTCTGGTAATCGATCTAAAACACTTTGATACTTCTTCAGGGCGATTGCTAGAGCATCGCCCTGGCAACGTGCCCAGTGTGATGACATCACTTCCGGGTGACGTCATCACGCCAGGCACGTTGGCCTGATCGGGCCACTTTGGGGGTGGGGACCCATTTAGTGGGGGAATCCCTGCCCCCCGGGGGGACTTGGCAGCCCTACCCCTACTGCCTCTGCATAGCACTATCAAGCAGGTCTATACACCTGAGTGGAAGATGAGTGAAAGATGAGTAGAAAGCAAAAAGAGATTTAAAATTGTTGTCTTCCTTTCAAGTAAATACAGCAGCACAAACAAGAAGCTTATTTTAATTACAAATAAAATCTTCAATTAAAAAAAAGAGTACCTTCACTTACATTCTGGATATTGATCTGCAAAGCCATTTTGTAGTGGTTGAAATCTTTGGCAAGCTCGTAACCTTGATGGTAGAAAGTGAACATGCCCTGAAAAAATGACAGGACCTGAAATACAACAAGAAAAAGCAAAAGTGCTAAATCAGTGGCAGATTTCCTACCCCTCCTTTCCTCCCCAACACACACACATACACACAACTCATCTTTCCAGCCAAGGCTGCAATACTTAAGGAAGAGTGGAAAGTGCTGTCAAGTCACAGCTGATTTATGGTGACCCCATGGGGTTTTCAAGGCAAGAGACATTCAGAAGCGGTTTCCCATTGCCTGCCTCCACGTCACAACCCTGGTATTCTTTGGCGGTCTCCCATACAAACACTAGTCAGGGCCAACCCTATTTAGCTTCTGAGATCTGACAAGATCAGGCTAGCCTGAGCTATCCAGATTAGGGCCTTTACAAATGATAAAAGAATGGTTTCTTCCCCTGTCCTGCATAGCAGTATTTAAAAGCAAAAAAAGTAATAAATGATTTAATTTTTAAAAAAAAACTTATATAGATCTCTACCACTATAAAATACAGAGAACAACTTCCTTGTAGGACGACAACTTTTTAAAAAGATGCCAAAAAAGGAAGCTGAACCCAAATGTGCAAATGAAGAAATTATATAACATTTTTTCCAAAAAATCGAGCCATTTATTTCTTTATACACCCATTGCAGCCATGTGGAATATCACTACAGAGCAGTGGCTCCCGCACAGCTCAATGAACAAACGAATGAGAGCTTTCTTCACTGCTTTCATCTACTCCGCTTAAATTTGAAACACACTGCACTGAAGACATGAAATAAAATGATTTAGAACATGGAAGTGCACGGCCTTGTCCTGAATTCTGCTTTGTCAAATGTCTTTTTCTCTCTCTGACAGAGATTATTGCATTCTCCCTCTTTCAAAATGCTTTTTGGTACAGAAGATTTTTACAACAAAGTACTTACAGGTTCTACAAACTCAAATTTCTTTCGTTCCTGTATCTCTTGCAGCTTACACACATATTCAAGTGACAGCTCATAAAAATGCTTTCGGTTTTGTTCCACTTGATTGTCTGCCTGCAATAAAAAAGGCTGCTTTGAGATTTTGTACATCCTATGCCAATTAAGCCAATTGATTTCAGATAATATAAGCTTCAGAGGCAATAAACCTTAGCAGGGCTAAGAGGCAACATCAGGGGAAGGCCTCAGCCTCTATGTCCTGCTTGTTGGCCCTACAAGGCAACCGGTTAGCCACTGAGTGAAATGGGATATTGGATTAGATGGACCACTAGTCTGATCTAACAGAGCACCTCTTACATCAGTTATTACATTAATTATAGCAATCATATTTTTCACTGGATACTGAAATATTTATTTAATAAATATTTATTTAATAATCAGAAAATAGATAATTAACGTGTGGAAAACTACCATTAACTTATAAGTTTAACTACATTCCCCCTTAACATACTGTTGCATTCTAGTTAAAGTGCTAAAGGTTAAGAGACAACAATTCTCACAAGAAACTCTAAAGGGGGGGGGGGTGCAACAGCTCAGCTTCTACTTCACAGAACAACTTGGGTAGCATGATAAAAATCATCTCCTGTAATATCTAGCATTAAGCCTACACAAAATAATAAAAAATTATTAACATATGCAGCTTTAGCATAATCTTGACTATGAGCTCATTATATTTATGTTATATGAAGCAATGAATATTACACAGGCAGCAACACTTTCCAGCTATTCAAACTTCTTTACTTAATTTTTTTTAAAACTTCTTTATTTTATTTTTTTAAAGCCTGGCTGCTGGCATTTAGGTTCCAAAAGAAACAGTATTACTGAAGTAATGCTTACACTTTTTTCCTTCAAAGGGTAAACATCTTCGGCAAGATAATAAAGACAATACCTCCAATAGCTGTGTTTCTTTCTTCTTCGCTGACATATTTAAATGCTTGTCTAGTAAACTGTAGTTCTTCTCTGTTTCTTTATCATACTTCTTCTTTTCTTCCTACAGATATAATTTTTTAAAAAGTGATAACATCTAAATGATGACCACAAAATGACAGGTTTGCTTTTATTAACATTATATAATCATGGTTATTTTTCTTAAATCGAAGCTGTGAACCTGAGCCTGCTCACGGGGAGGACGGTGTATAAATTGAACTAATAAAATAAAATAAATAAAATTTTACATTTTGAAACATGAAACTTGAAGCTATTCTTTTGTCTCACAGAATCCTAATGGATTTTTAAAAAACATAAGCATATAATTGGTCATGCATATATACTGATGGATAAAGAAGTACATGATCACATCAGAGAACATCTGAAGCCATTCTGAGAAAACACTCATGCTACATGATCAAGCAAGAATGAGGGGTAAAACTAAATTTTAAAAGGAAATGTTCTCCTAATATGACGTTGTTGCCGATCCAGATGATCTGAAATGACAGATTCCATTAACTGTCTATGTGGGACAGCTCATGTTTGTTTTGTTCAGATGTATTTTGAGACCCTGTCTGAAAGGGTTGGGGATCCAGACTAAACTGTCAGTTTCCACTGAATCCACCTCCTTCCTGCTGCAGACCCTCCTCAAGACATTCCTCAGGTTCCCTCATCCCACAGGAGCAGCTTTTCATGGAGATGAGTAGGCTGCAGTAGGAGGAGGGGGAGGCAGGACATTTCCATTCTGCCATTGGTAAATAGAGTCTGAATTCAACCAAGTGACTCCCTTCTGTAATAAGTGATTCCCTAAAGCTAAGCCTTTTTCTCTGACCGAGAAGGAATTAGCAGAAGAAACTACCAGAGCCAACCCAGTGCTCTGAATTAAAGAAACTTTAGCTTTAGTCATGTACGTTATTTTATTTATACACACACACACACACACACATATATATACACAAATAAAACAATAGTTGAAAAGAAAAAAACACTTTAAAAAGATGCTACAAGCCTCTATCACAACAGGTACCCCCTCAGAAAAGATATCATCCTGAGAGGAAGAATGCTTCCCTAAGGTGGCATTTACCACCCATAGACATGAAAGGACTGTATTAAAAATATATTTTTAAAAAATCCAGACTAAATTAATTAGGGACCCTTTTTATTTAATCTAAATTGTCAATAAACTAAATGTTGCAGCTCTGGTATGTTCTCTTTTAAGCTAACAGAATACAAGTAACAGGAGAGTCCACCCATCCATCAAAAACACATGTAATATATCTAACCTACTATCCGTGCCTCATGAAGATAATGAAGATAATAATTAGGGCTCAACATCAGCAATGAACACCAGTTTCTTTATGGCTCTGGCTAAAGATCTGTCCCTATTTGTTATGAAATAAATCTGCAAAAAAAACCCCAACACTATGAATCTGTTCAACGTCAAATGCATGGCAGCTTAGGTGCTGGTCTGTCAAGGGAATTTCTGCCACTGGGCATTGCTAAATAGGGAACGAGAACTGAAGGGTGTCAGAATGTGACCACGAGAATCCGGGCACCAAGCAAATACAGGGCTATTGAGTGCAATACCTAGCATGGGCACTGACGACAACATAATTTGCTGACATCAGGGTCTGCTTTTCATTCAGTAGCTAGGCATTAGCAAACCACCACATGAGATACCACTACTCAAATATCCTCAGCTTCAACATGAACAGAAAAAGAAAGTAAAAACAAAGAGCAAAAAATCAACAAACCTTGACAGCTCCAAGCTGCTCTTTTCTGAACCTTTCCAGAGGTTTGATAAGAGTTTCAGTAACACTAAGTGCCTTCCAAAAAAGAAGAAAAATAGCTTACACTCTGTACTTAATACTTTAACATATGGGGTTAAGCAGCTGAACAATTCCATCACAAACAAACGGTTATTTCAAAATACAGGCCAACCTTTTTCTCAGGACTACACCTCTGATGTTGTTCTTATTAGTAAAAATAGATTTAATCATCTGGTTTTATTCTGTTTTGTTTAGCTCCTTTCTTGGCCTGTCTCCTAACTGAGATCCAGTGAGATTCAGCTTGACTGGCTGCTTATATTGATTGTCTATTGCTAATTTCCCATTTTGGGGATTTTTTGATCCAGAGAGTGGTGCCATCTTAAGAATTAGATACATGATACAACATTGTTTGTATTAAAAGTGGTTTGATATTTTAAAGAAGAGCTCTTTTATTATTAATCCATAGCTGAAGTTAAATAAACATTAGCAAGTGGAAACAAAGCACAAGCCCTTTAACACCAATATAAACTCAAGAGCATTTTCAGTCATAAAAATCATTCCTTTCCTTTTATAGTCTCAACTCATAATCCCCTGGGAGCTTCCTTCATGTGAACCACGTGAAAAGAATGGGAACAGCACAATTACAGACTTATGCTACCATTAGGTGCCACCTAAACTTAACACAATCTGAATTACTACAGCCCAAACAGGGAGCATAAACACTATGCTAATCTATGATCACTTGTCAGTGTACCTACGAAGTTCTATATCTACATAAGATGAAGGAATTTTATATAAAAGAATCAAGTGCTGACTGTATAATTAAAAATTCAGTAGCACCAAGGAAGTCATATATATTACACACACACACAAAATGCATATCCTTTAGCAACCAATCAGACACTTAAATTTGCTTCTATATGCTACAATGGAAGGAAAACATGTGGAATTTATAGTGAATTCTCAGTGATTTCAGTATTTTCCCATATATGAAAAACTGTACTGTCTGGAGCTCATTTCATTTTCAAAATAAACATTAGGAACATGGACACAGTTGTCGTCCAAAAGACATTCTTTGAACTGTCTCCCACGACCCAATTACTACTCTGTGTTCCACTCTGAAAGAACATGTTGCACTCATTTCACTGGCAAAGGACCAGCTGACCTTTAGTTAGGAAAGTTTTGTTTGTTTATTTGTTTGTTTCTTTTAATAAAAAGGTATAGATACATAATACGTGGAAGCAAATTTAATGTATAATTTATTCAAGCACAAAACTTAGGTTTCTACAAACAATGAATTGCTTTAATTTCCTCTCTACCCCCTGTGAATTATAGATATATAAACCTATTCTATATAAAAACAAGAATTTCATAGTCCTGGACTCCTTCCAGTCCTGGACCCCTTCCAGTATGGTTTTTGCCCTGCCCATGGGACGGAGACAGTGATGGTTGCCCTGGTAGATGATCTCTGGAGACATTTGGATCGAGGTGGATCGGTGCTGCTAATACTTCTTGATATGTCAGCAGTTTTTGACATGGTTGACCGTGATGTGTTAACCCACCGCCTCGCTGACACGGGGATACGAGGGCTTGCCTTACACTGGCTGACCTCTTTTCTTCAAGGTCGGGGACAGAGGGTGGCGTTTGGGGGAGAGTTATCCCAACAATACCCACTGGAATGTGGCATGCCACAGGGAGCAATTCTCTCCCCTATACTCTTTAACATCTATATGTGCCCCCTCGCCCAGATTATCTGGAGATATAAACTGGGATGTCACCAGTGTTAACTCTAAGCTGAGTTAGTGTGAACTAGCTCACAGTTTTTTAGCCTCCGGTTCACACATTTTTGTCTTAGCTCAGGAAGGATGGCTCCAGAGCAAACTAATTGATGCAGTAGCCAAATTGCTCGCTCACAACTTTAATGCTCGTAGCTCACAAAATAAAATTTCTGCTCACAGGACTCCATAGGTTAGAGGGAGCATTGGATGGCACCAGTATGCGGATGGCACCCAACTCTACCTACTGATGGACGGCCGCCCGGACATGGCCCCAGGAGATCTGGACAGGGCATTACAGACTGTGGCTGGATGGTTACGACAGAGCCAACTGAAGTTAAATCCATCCAAGATGGAGGTCCTGCACTTGAATCGTGGGCAACTGAGTCAGGGAATCAGACTCTCAACCTTCGACAGAGCTCCACTGGTGCCAACGTTGAGGGTAAAGAGTCTGGGGGTGTTCCTGGATGCCTCTCTTTCTATAGAGGCCCAGGTCACTGCTACCACCAGGTCTGCCTTTTTCCATCTGAGACAGATCAGGCAGTTGGCCCCTTATCTCACACCCTGCAACCTGGCTACAGTGATCCATGCAATGATCACTTCCAGACTGGATTATTATAACTCTCTACATGTGGCTACCCTTGACTCAGCTCCGGAAGTTACAGCTAGTACAGAATGCGGCAGCACAGGTGTTGACAGAAATGCCTGTGCAGGCTTGCATCCACCCAGTGTTGTGCGAATTGCACTGGCAGCCTATCAAATATTAGATCCATTTCAAGGTGTTGGTGCTTACCTTTAAAATCCTATACTGTCAGGAGCCAGCATACCTTCGGGACAACCTCTCCCCATATGAGCCCTGCAGAGCACTGAGGTCTACCAACCAACATCTTCTGGTAGTCCCCAGCCTCAAGGACGTCTGACTTGCCTCAACTAGGGCCAAGGCCTTCTCGGCCCTGGCCCCTACTTGGTGGAATGAGCTCCCATATGAGACTAGTGCCCCGCAGGATTTATTACAATTCCGCAGGGCCTGTGAGATGGAGCTCTTCCACCAGGCTTTTGACTGAGGTAGCAGACATTCCCCTACCCCCCCCCCCCCCCGGATGATTGTCTAGGGTGGCCTAGAACTGAATAGCTATACAAGAACCACCAGAGACATCTGGCTAAATTATACATGGCACTTTATGAGTATGTTGTTTTAAATTGTTTTTAATTATATTCTGTACTATATTCAGAGTGATGAAACCCATCCTGAGCCTGCTCATGGAGAAGGCAGGATACAAGACCAATAAAATAATAATAATAATATAAGATGAATGAAAAATTGAAGTGTTTAAATTCATTGTCACTGTCATTTTTGTTGAAAATCACCTCTGTTTTATGAAGTGTCTTTTAGTGCTTTCTTGACATTTCATCTAGTTTTGTCCAAACCCATAACACTGACTGTTACAAAGGCTTCCAGACCTGAGCTTTGCAACCTCTGAACCTGTCTGACAAAGGTTAAGAAAATTCCCAAACCAAAGTAAATTAAAGTATCTTTAGTGTCTCTATAAGGAAGAAGTGAAGGTTTTTATACCCCCCTTTTCTCTACCTTAAAGAGTCTGTCTCAAAGAGGCTTACAATCCTATTCCCATCGTCTCCCCGTAACATGCACCTTGTGAGGTAGGTGGGACTGAGAAAGTTCTAAGAGAGCTGTGACTGGCCCAAGATCATCCACCAGGCTTCATGTGAAAGAGTGGGTTCTCCAGATTAGAGTCTGTTGCTCTTAACCACCACACCACACTGACTCTCAGTTTGTTTAACCAGTAGGCCAATTTCTTTAACTAGTAACATCCCATGATACTAGTTAATTTAGTTCATCTTTAGAATCAGGGGGCATATGCAAACCATAAATCTCTCTATATAATAATTCTCTGATGGTGGTGGCACTCTCTAGAACATTCCACATGTCACCCCAGCCTTTGGTCCCCTGGCCTGTCAATCAGCTGTCCCTATCCACTGGCTGTGAATACTCGCATGCCATTGGCTGGGTCTGCTCCTCTTCCCCACCCACTCCTTCAGCCTCTGTGCCCTGTCAGAATTCCTGGCAGACGGTTTTTTGATGAAGACACTTCTCCAGCTTCCTTCCTGTGGGGGGATTAACTGTTACCTCAGCGGCTGTTGGTAGGTGAAATGAAATGGCAGTTACCTGTGTTTATAAGAGGGGCTTCAGAGCAAGGTAGGTTGATGCTTGGCTGGGAAGAAGATGGGGTTGCCAACTCCAGGTGGGGAATTCTTGGAGATTTGAGGGGTAGAGCCTGGCAAGGGTGAGGATTGAGGAGGGGTGGGGCCTCAGACAATTACAATGTCATAGACTCTGCCCTCCAAACCACCTATTCCCTCTTGGGAACCACTGCTGCCAATCTCCAGCTGAGGGCAGGAGATCACTCAGAATTACAACTGCTCTTCAGGTAGCAGAGATCAGTTCCCCTGAAGAAAATGGTGGACTCAGTGTCATTATACCCTCCTGAGGCTGCCACAGCAAAGTAATGCTGAGTGCCCAAGGCCTTGACACTCTCCAAGAGCCTCTTTCTAGAGCCTGTTGTATTTATTCCCACAACGGGCCTTAACCCCAGTATATAATAAGCATGGATGCATGTGCAAATCTAGCCTGCATTCTCCTTTACATACACTGTAAAGGAGAGAATGAAGAGATTCAGAAGAGGAATGTATTTCACAACTGACAGCTGACTTGGGTTTTGTGTCCTTGCTGCACCAAAAGAGGATTTTAAATTACTGACTATTCTCTAATAATACAACAATACAGAAAAAATTTAGGCAATTTCATTAACCGATGGAGAACAATATTCTAAAGCACTTTTACAAATAAAAGTTTCTCTACTTAGAGTGATTGCATTCTATTAAGCAAACGAAGAACCACTTTTGTATGGAATAACTAGCAGAACTTCACTTTTTGGATTCCACTAAAAAAATGTCCCTCAAGGGGCAAAAATAGCCCTCTTGATATCTGCCTTGGGGACATTTCAATTATGGAAATGTACTGTTTCTTGAGTCATCCAATAATAATGTGGACAATTCTAAACTAAGATCCTCTTTTTTCCTTCAAAAACATACTAATCCCTTTTTATATCCCACTAAAAGATACAAAATCAGCAAACGAAACATTTCTTAAATGTTATTAATTGGTCAGCATGTATTCAACTAATCAAACAGAATGGCAAAAAAACACCTGGCAATTTTAAAATTTATGAATATTATTGAAATGTTACTAAAAGATCATTGAAGGAAACAGGTCTTATTCAACCACTGTCTTCGTTTAGTTAGCTATGAAATCTGAGTTACTCACTGAATCGCCATTTATATGCCTGGATGCCCTTTTTTGAATAGGCTGGTTGACAACTTTACTAAACACAACTGAGGCAAGTAGTGAATGATGACTTCCCTTGAACCCACGCAGAAAAAAGAAAAATGAAAATGATTGTTTAGTGAATTAACTTGCTGTTGGGGGGCGGGGGTGACATCACAATGAAGACATGAGAGATTCTGTCATCTCCTGCCAAAGAATGCTAACAGCAAGTTTCATTAGCAAAATATACTATTATGTCTGTGTCTACAGTATCTACAATGCAAAACAATAAAACAAGTGTGCTACATATATGTCAGGTTTTTGAAGCATTTTGGTAGTAGCAATTTTACGGCAACTTTACATTACAGATGCATTAGGAAACATTTGCTGCCCCAAATTTTATACTAATTCTGTGATATTAAGGCACAGAAAATTCAGCAGAACATCATCAGTGGGTACAGAGCTGGAGTGATAAGCCCAAGGTTCTGCATCAATTTTATTTTTATGGATGGGAGACAAGTGGGAGGAGCTCCTTTGGGAAGACTCTGTAATTTGAACTTACAAAACACAACATCATAGAACAGTTTTTATAGCTTTGGCCTGGAGCCAAATATTGTGGGCACTATATATCCTGACATTCCATGGGTTTCAATGGAACATCTTTGGAATGTTGGCACTATGAAAACATTCAACAAGAGAGGAGATAAATGCATGCTCGTTTTCTTCTACCTGCCAGAAATAAGATCATAAAAATTTCAAAATGTTTGTTATTGTACTCTGAAACAAAGAATTATATTTTCTTTATGCACTCTTTCAACTGTCCATCAAAAAAGAAAATATAAACTTTTTTATACTTGGCAGAGTTTTAAAAAATAATCTGCATACATCTTATGATCTGGATTCATCTCTAAGATTAGAAAACACTTTAAAGTGCCGTGAAGAGATGGAGTGGACTAATCATGAATACTAGTGACTAGAAAATATTTTCTTAGTATTATGGATTCAGGGAACTGTTATCTATGAACAATACATAAACGCTTCAGTAGCCTTAATAGTACTGTCATCCTACTGAACTCTGTCTTTACAATCTCTAGTATACATCTTGTTCGTTCCAGCACAAACTAAAAAGAAACCTATTGTTATATTTCTCCTTTTCCAATCACAAAATGATTGCAAACAACCCCTATCTCAACGTTTATGGCTGCAGTAGCGAATGAAAATAAAACAAAAAAATTAGTCTGGGCAGAAAGAAAGCAAATATTCAGTCATATAAATCCAGACAAACAAATCTCACTCAGTGTTCATTAGTCCATCTCTGTAATGCTTTATGTAGACCTCACAGATTTTCAAAGAACTTGTTCATCTTATACTTTTATTCTCTGCCTTTTGGTCCAGTCAATCATTACTCAGTTAACTGTTCCAGCTGCAGTCCCTGGGTTTGATCTTGCTCTTGATCACTGCAATGATCTAAGCCAATGGGCAATAGGGGATGCTGCTCCAGTCCCCACGCTTGGAGGGGCTGACTGCCCACAGCCCTGCTACCTCAAAGGCAGAAAGAGGAAGAAGCGTAGGCTCCTGTTGCCACTTGGCTCTGTCCTATATAGGGCTTGGGCAGCTGGTTTCTGGGGCTTCCAGTAACACCCATGGCCTTGCTTGGCCCCCAGCGGGGATGACACTGATTCTAAGGCCCCATCCTGGACTTTTGCCCAGTGCCCTAGAATTACTAAAACAGTCCCTGGTCTTCTGTTTCTTCTGTGTCCCTTTAACAGAAACTTGATGTGTGAAGATGGGAAAACGAAGCTGTTCATACCATGACAGTAAATAATGTTCCACTAAGCCTCTGTTAAAGGTCCAGGACATTTTTTTCCCTGTTTCATTATGGCTCAGATAGCAAACAGGCCTGTATTCTCTCTTTGAGAATAACATAGAAGCAAACTCCAATGATACTGACCAGTAGATAAATTTTAAGGGAGATGAAAAGGGAAAAGATTTCTTACAAAAGGTTTAGCTAGATGAATAAGAAAGTTTTGAAGCAGGGAAAACTAAAAGGGAAAAACACAAGACAGAACAGCAGACAGAACGCACTGTATTGCGCTTTTATCTTCAGATGTTACGCCGATTCAAACTGGAAGCACTATCAGGAGGGCACCACTGCTGCAGTGTTCCCCATTTGCTCTTTCACCACTGCACATGAACTGTGCAATACGTGGACTGTCCATCTATATACAGCTTCCATACATAAAACAAAATGGAAGCTATACGTGCATGGAAAAATGCATTGCCTAATTCACACAAAATGGCAACTGCACTTATCAAGTATGGCACCAGGACTGCATCCTTCCAATACATGCAGTTGGTGTGCTGCCAGTGCGCAGGGATGTAATGTCTGGACTATTGTTACATGAAAAGCTGTTTATTTTCATCAAAAAGGTAAGCAACCAAGGTTGACTGCCAATGTACTTTAAAAATAATTTTCCAATTAACTCAAAACACTGAGACCTTACCATTATTTCTCTTTGTTCTTCTAAATTTTTCAGAAAGTTAGAGAATTCATGGAGGGATGCATCTGTAACAGAAAAAAGCATTAGACTATGGCAAACAATGAAGAACAGCAAAGAAGAAGAAAATTGTATGAATATGACATTCATAGCTATTGCACTCACATACCTATACATCGTTCATCATCTGTTTCTGCATCACCAATAAATTCAAATTTAAACTCTCTCAGTGAGTGGGCAAACTTTCTTTGGGCAGCTGAAAGGTCTATTAAAAAAACACAAAATCACAACAAGAATCATTAACAGTTCAACTGCAATACTTGGGAGTCCATCAGTTTAAGTAAAAGTGTTGTTCCTTACAGCTAATGCTTATGGAACATGGCATAAATGTCACAGAAATCAAGCTTTGTCATATAACTTTGTGTAAAGGGAATTTCATTTTACTTATCATCATACAGTAACTGGACATTCACTATCACATGAGGCAGCTATACTTTTATCCCTTTTAACTAGTGATAATGCCATGGTTCATTCATACTTGATTTGGTATAAAATTTGTTGATCATGCTTAGCAGAATTACCATTAAAGCATCATTTCAAACAAAACTTATTTTTTTGTTCAGAATGTTAAGTGAGATTCTGCACATATGAAAACATTCAGCAGATCAGTACCTGCACAAAGATATTTAATTTTGCCTTCTTACTCTTGTTACAAACATCTGTCCCCATCAAGGTCTAAAACCTTTGCTGTCCCACCCAAACCTGGCTCACATCAGTCTAACCCAGGGGTGGCCAAACTGCGGCTCGGGAGCCACATGCGGCTCTTTCACACATGTTGTGCGGCTCCTGGCAGGGTGGCGGGGGAAGTGAAGGGGAGGCAGTCTTCCCTTCCCCAGCCAGTGTTCCTCTCCCTGGGTAGGCTTGAGGTGGGGGGAGAGCAAAGAAAGAAAGTAACTTTAAATGTGTTCTCAAAGCCCCCACCTCCCTGGCCAGCTTGGAGAAAGCATTTGTCTCTTTAAATATCATTATCAATATCTGTTTTTACCCCTTTTGTTTTTATTTCTGGCAGTCTCATTTAATGTTAATGATAATAAAAAGCAAATTTGCATATTTTCCAATAAAAACATGTAAAATATTTGTTCATGTCTTGTGGCTCTCAGACATCTGATGTTACTTCTATATGGCTCATATGTTAAGCAAGTTTGGCCACCCCTGATCTAACCCATCCTTTATAGAGGATTGATGTAAATTGTGATACTGTGTACAATGTGCTGTGAGCTATAATGTAATGGATCAGCTCAGGAGGTGACCTCTAACAGGGATAGTGTTTTTTCTTCCAGTCCTTCAATCGGAACCCCACTACATTATGTTGTTTTACCAGGAGTCTTTGCTGTTAGAGTCAAATATTGTCATTATTCCAATTTTATCATATTTTCTTACTGATTGAATAGTTCTATAATACTTGTAATCCACCATGAGCCCCAGTCAGAAAGCCAGGCTATGAGTGAAAATAATGAAAATTAAAACAAACTAGGCCTTACCCTAATGTACCTGACAGTCAGCAACTGAAAGGGTATAATAAATATAATGCTGTTCCCACAGCTGAATTTCATCCCTCAGTTTTGTAAACTTGGATTATGAAGAAATACTCAAGCCCAAGAGAAAGGCTAAATTCTAAATGCCTTATGTTAAAAGTTATTTATAGTTGAACAGGACATGGCTGAAAGGGAGAGGCTTTAGGAGTTATGCAGACACAAACATTTTAATCTTGTCTGGAAGTCAGGAGGCAATTGGAATTATCTGCTCTTCAAATATGGGGACTACAGAGGTGAAAAATTATTCAAGAGTAACTACAGGAAAAGTCCTGCAGAATCCCTCTGGGTATCCAACCTCCTCCTCCAACCTTAATACAACTTTAACCTGCTAAAAATTATTTTGTTGAGCAGCCAGGCTCTCAACAAAGAAAGCTAGATATTTTTAAGTAAAAGCCAAGATTCTTAAGATTCTGCCAGACCATCATATTCCACAGTATAGGGTCAGATTCCATGTTACCATGGCAATTACACCCATACAAATATCCTGCCCACTGAAAACAACTGAAGCCTAGTTGTAGAAGTTTTCATGAATTCACCACTTAAAAACTCCACAGCCTTCAACAAGGACGCATAAATTCTACAATGGATGTTAAGCAAATACTGAACAAACACATTTAGCTTGCATAATACAGGAGGCATTCACTTACTAGTTTATCTACCTATATAAATATGTATAAAAGTTATATGAACAGGAAACAAAAGAAACTGAATGATCTGGAGCAGCCAATTGAAAATGCATTATGAACAGACAAAAGCAGAACGTTTTCAGTTATTCTTAGAAGCAGGATAGGAAATCAGCAATAAGACCAAAGGTGGTGCTTCCTAAAAACCACTGCCAATATTTAATAGAACCAGGAAAAACACATTTCTTGGAACTTATCACATATCAGTTCTAATGACGTGAATCTAACAATAGTACTGAAAAATGAGAGCAATAACCCCAGTCACTTCTGGCTATGGCAAATTATAGCCAACAAAAAAGGGGAACAGGTGCTCAGTTCGGATAGTACAAGAGCAAGAAAAAGAAAATAAGAGAAAATAGGAACACACATTGCAGGTGATAAATACACATCTATAAGGTAAAATCACTTATAGAGAAATTATATTAAAACAGACAAAATGTTTGATAAACATTATTTATTATGAGACTGGGTTATGTATTCACATTGAATCTTTCTCAAATTTGTACTAAAAACACCTCTGCAAGACATAAATTGCTAAGAGACATGAAGGCTTTTACCTATGGATTTTGCATTTATCTACTACTTACAATACATGTTTATCATCATTTTCCTTGCTCTTTTAAGACCAAATCACATATTTCATGGAATATCAAAGACAGGATTCTCAATGTTTCCATTATTATTTTAAAGCAGCAAGGGAAATCTCCAAATTTGTTCCAGGTAGTGTTGATGGAGAAGAAGGTGTTGATGGGGAAGAAGGTGTTTAATGTTTCCTCAACAGCTTTCCCTGATTTCAGTCACACTCTAAAACTTCTGTTAACCCCAGAAAAGCGGGGAGGGGAATACCTGTATTTTCCTCCTAGAAAGGCAGACTACAGTTGGGAACTATGGCACATGACAAAAAGGTCAAAACACACTGTCTTCCACTGCTAAATAATTTCAAGGCCCCACACTGGATACTTTTAAATAAAAAATAAAGGTATCTTGAAATGCAACCATGGATCTCTCACAGTATGTGTAGTTTGGCCCTAATGATACATATCCTGTAGTTTGACAGCACTTACTGAGAATGCAGGAAATCATCAAGAGAAGTTTACATAAACTATAACTTTGTATGTGTACCTAGCTGATACAATTACAGCAACAATTAAGAAATTAAATGCAAATTATATGGATGATTCTCTAACCTAAATGTCATTGATTTTAATATTCAACTGAAAATTGTTAATTTTAACCTGTATCTTTATTTTAGTATTGCTGATCATCAAACAGCACTGAACAGATATTGAGTAAGTCCTGTTATCCATTTTCATGTTCTTCATGCAGAAAACTGGCCCAATCCAATGGTTGTCTATCTTAACCCACTAATTTAATGGGTCCTACAACATCCATGAGTGGCTAGGCCATCAAAAAGAACCAGACTCAACAATATAGTCATTTGTTCACAAATATAAGAAGAAATTTATTTTTTATAAACACAATTATATACCCACAGGATTTTATCTCTGTCATAAATCCCTGCAGTGTTATGGAACTATACAGGGTTTACACAAATACACAAAAATTAAGATTTTATTTACAACATTTGTACCCTGCTTTTCAATACAGTGTATCCCTAAGCTGGCATAAAGGTCACTACATAAGATTCTAATAAAACCACCACAATAAGATCATAATAAAATAGTGTATATTTAAAACATAAAAAGCAATGACATTAGAAATAATTGAGACAACTGAGGACCCACAAGAAACTTGCAGGGTGGGGGTTATCTCCCCACCTTTGTTTTCTCCCTCGGCCCCTACTTCTGTGTCTCTCACATTTTCTCCACCCTGCCACCCCTTTTCTTACTGTCTCCCCATGCCTCTCACTCTCTGCCCTCAGCCCAATCTCTGTCTCTCATTCTGCCCCATCATTCTCTTTCTGTCCTTCTACCCATCAATGTCTCTCTCTCTCTCTCTTTCTACCCCCCACCTAGGGCTGCCAAGTCCCCCGGTAGAGCGGGGGAAACACCGATTTTGAAAGCTTTCCCCCGCTTTTCCAAGATTGGCCACCGGGGGGACAAAATGGCTGCCAGCAGGGGAACCTCGGAGCCTGCCCTGGCCAGCCTCTTGAACTTCTTAAAAGGGAAATTTCCCCTTTAAGAGCTGAGCCAGCTAGAGAGCCCCACCCAGAGATTAAGGAGGGACTAAGCTCTTTCTACTGCGTGCAAGGTTGCTGCTAAGTAAACTGCTCCGGTAAGCTGGGGTCTGCGAGCTCTTTTCCTTCTCTGTCTCTCCCCCTTCCCCTCTTTCTTTTTTCTGTCTGTCTGTCCACTGTGGTTTTGTCAAAGGAATAAACTGTCACTTCCAAAGAGGTAAACATCACAAGGAGAGGTTGCCTGTAGAAGGTCTGGGAGTGGGATTGTTTAAAATGTCTTGTCGTGGCTGCTTGGGTCCCACCAATCCTCATTTCCCTTCTGCAAATAAAAGTTGGGATTCCTCATTTTTATGCCAATTTTCTGTTTCTTTCAACCGTGTTCCCCCCTCCAGCAGTAAAAATCTGCATTTTTAAAAGCATTTGTACATCAAGTAACCGGTATTTTAAATTAGGGATGGATCCAACTAGCTTTTCTGCTGGCGAAAAGGGGAGGACAAAGGTCCTCTTTAGCCACCAAAAAGCCTATGCTGGGGGGGGGGGGAGAAGTTATGGGACTTACATGGACAACAGCTGGGTGAAACAAGGGCCAGAAATAAAACCTGGGAATTGGGCAAGAGTAAGTGAAAAAGCTGGCTGTCTGTCTCTCTCTCTCTCTCTGTCCCCATCCAGCAGAGGTCTATCAGTGGCTATTATGAGCCACAAGGTCTAAATGGAACCCTTTGTCTGGGGCAGTGATGCTCTGCATTCTTGGTGCTTGGGGGGCAACAGTGGGAGGGCTTCTGGAGTTCTGGCCCCGCTGCTGGACCTCCTGAGGGCACCTGGTATTTTTGGCCACTGTGTGACACAGAGTGTTGTACTGGATGGGCTGTTGGCCTGATTCACTGTGGCTTCTCTCCTGTTCTTATGATATGAAAATCATATTTAGCACTTGTGTAGCACTTAGTGCTTCATATTCTGCTGAGATGAGGAAGGATTTAGTAGGGCCGTTGCTCAGTGATAGAGCATCTGCTTGACATGCAGGAGGTATCAGCCTCTTCAGCTAAAAAAGGATCAGGTAATAGGTGACATTAAAGATCTCAGCCTGAGACCCTGGAGAGCCACTACCAGTCTGAGTAGTCAATACTGACCTTGATGGACCAATGGCCTGATTCAGTATTAGGAAACTTCATGAGTTCATGTGTCAGCATGTGGAAGCAACATCACAGGATGTGACTTCACAAAATGATGTCACTTCCTTTCTCCTGGCTCCACCCCCAAAGTCTCCTGGCTCCACCCCCAAAGTCCCCAGATATTTCCCAAGTTGGACTTGGCAGCCCTACCCCCACCCCAGAATTTTCTTTCTAACATCCCTTCCCAGCATTCTCTCTTTCTCTCTCTCTGCGCCCCCTACTACTGCCAAGGCTTCCCTGCCCCCTCACTTTCCTTGCAAGCTTTCCCAGAGTTGCTCTGGGCAGGCTGGCTGACCTTCCCTCCCCTCCCTCAATGGCTCACCCAGAGCAGCTCTGGGTGGGGCCCACTGAGGCTTCCCCAATGCTGTTCACAGCTCCAGGGCTGGCTTGCTGAGGCCTTCCCCACACACACACTGCTTTCTCCCTTGCTTTCGATGACCTCTGGCTTTTAATGGCTCAGCAGGCACAGCTTCATGTGGGCCAGATCAGGTGAGAGCTCCCAGGCTCCACTACCATTGCAGCAGCAGCCCCTGCTGCCAGAACTTTCAAAGATAAGTGTGAACACTTTTAATTTGGAGGGGAGGTTTTTTTAAATACCCCAATGTACTTTTTAAAACTTTTCAGATTTTTCCACAAACCTAGAGGGTCACCCAGGTTTACAGAAAAGCCTGTTTAAGGTGAGTGCACCCCCTATCTGCAGATTTAGATATCTGCACATAGGGGGCATAGTTGGGTATCAGATATATAGATATGGATGGATATGCTATGGATACTAGCTAACCCACACGGTCGCTTTCAAAGATCGACCATAACCTTGAGCATGATCTCCCCTTACTCCCTCTGAAAGCCAGCTATAGGCTTATATGAAGAAGTGAAGAAATATACATGGGGGGGGGGGGTTTCCCAGTGCAGAATTTTAGCACCATTCTTGTCACTGCAAGACTAACTGCTTTCACCTCTTATCATCTTGCATTCCACACAGAGATGATGCAAGGGAAAAGGGAGAGAGAGAACACAGTTTCAAAAGAAAACAAGAGTTTCTAACTATGCACCAAACTTCACAAGTATTCCAGTCAGTACATACAATTCCTTATAAAGAAATGAGCCAGAACTGGCTGGTAGTCAACATTTGACAAATTTTCATCTCTCCCTGACACTTTTTCAGGAGGAAGTTGGGACAAGGGATTGCCCAACTGAAAGGAGGGGGATAGGGACAACTTTCAAGATTTAGAGGGTCAAATCCAATAAAACATTTGTCCCAGAGCCAGTTACAGCTTGCACTGGATAATGTGGAAGGTGAGAAAATATGATGTCCAGCTATAACTAGATTGGGCAAACAGTGATCGATGGGTAGTTCCAATGACCCTAGGAGGAACCATCCACTACAAGTACTCTTCTGACAGGAAAGTGAGGCAATTTCCTTCACTCTACATGTGGATAGGGGGAGGTTTGCAAAGAATCTTGGGGCTCTTGGTAACAAACAAAATAGAAACACAAAGGAAGAAAAATTAGCCAACAAGGGGAATATCCCTGTTACAGTAACCTAAGCACACCTTTAAATTGTTAGCACAACAAATCACAGTTAGGATCAGGCATTTTAATGGGTGCTTTCTGTGCTAAGACAAACATGTTCAAACCTAGTTTTTTTATGGGTGCTGTTTTTATTCGACTTTCCCCTCTTTCTCTTCCTGCATGCTTTCTTTAAAAAAAATAAAACTGATATAATTTCTTGACAGAGTTAATTTCTACCAGTTTGCTCATAGTTATAAGTATACCTACATTGTTTTAATAAGGGCAGAAAGTAACAAAGTAAATTACTGAGCTAGCACTAGAATGAGCCTTATTACAACCTAGAACAAAACAGACAGCATATTTTCTAAAGCAGTTACCCATAATTAAACTATACCAACTAAGATTTCACCACACAATGCCAAACTATTGTCCATAGAATTTCGTAAGCATAGATACATATATAGTCATATATTTTCAGCTCAGTAAAAAATGAGGCTGTAATTTTAAACATACTGACCGGACAGTAAGTACCACTGACCTCTTCATACTTCAAGCTTTACACACACACACACATTGTAGCAATCCTAGCTAGGTTGTACTCTGCAAAGCATAGTCTCACATGTACTCACTGAATTCTAAAGCAGACTTCTGGAGCAATGCCCAACTATGCAATCTGTGTAGTTCACAGAATACTCCTCGTGAAATTAAGAATGTCTATTTGGATTCACAGAATCCTAAGTGTATAACTGCAGAAAACAGTGATATCCTTCTCCAAACAATAATCCGAACAATGCAGAAAACAAAAATCTGTAAGACTGTAATAAAACAATACCAGTACCAAGCAACCTAGTATTATGATTGTTAACAGTTGGAAAAATGGAAGACTTGACAGTAACAAGGCTGATTTCATTCTATAAAGACTTCTTAAGATCTAAATTAGAGTATTAACATAATATAAATTATTCTTAGAGCCTGTTCTCTGTTTCAGAAATTGTTTAAAGTGTATTAAGTGCCTCAGTCACAAGACTTGTAAGGGTTGGTGAAGACCTTACGTCTTTACTCTGATTCTGGGCAGGTTAGCCCTCCCCTCTCTTATATGTAAATGCCCCCCACTCTCATCTTGTCACTCCTAACTACAGCCAGTGTTCCCTCTAAGTTGAGTTAGTGGGAGCTAGCTCACAGTTTTTTAGCCACTGGTTCATACATTTCATCTTAGCTCAGGAAGGATGGCTCCAGAGCAAACTAATTTATGCAGTAGCCAAATCACTCGCTCACAACTTTAATGCCAGTAGCTCACAAAGTAGAATTTTCACTCACAAGAAGTCTACAGCTTAGAGGGAGCATTCAGCTCACAATGTCTGTCCAACACTAACCATTTAATATCATGATGAAAATTATTTCAGACTAGGAGTAAGGGCCGTTGTGGGAAGAAATACAACGGGCTCTAGAAGGAAGCTCCAGGTGAGTGTCCCAGCTGTGGCTGGTGGGACGGCAGAGGGAAGGGGAAAATAGAGGGAGGCAAGCTGTGGTTATTTCCTTCTGGTTAGTTATAAGGCAGGGCTGTCTCAAGTCAGTTTGTTGGCCCAAGTGGGTAGTATGGGAGGACAGCCTCATGGTAACAGATATGGTTCCCTCCACCCCTGACTTATGTTGATTTGGGGTTATGCAGTGACAGCCAAAGCAGAAAACCACCTCCTACGCGATGTCTTCTGGGTTCCAAGGGTCTGGAAAGCTACTTACAGGGTTGCCAACTCTGGGTTGGGAAATACCTGTAGATGAGATGTATTTCCTACAACTAGTAAAATGAGCCTGGGTAGCTTTACAAATTCTCCAAATTAATCTGGTATCAAATGTCCCATTCGTCAGGATGTGTCACTTCCATCAAGTTGTAGCAAATACATTGCATTTAAGAAAGCAACACCTGGCCTCATTTATATGTGTATACACAAAATTCTGAATGCATGTATTTTTGGATGCGTGTCATTGTATAATAAGAAATATTTACCACTGAGGAAGGCCCATAGGGGCCAAAATGCATATGGTCCTTGGGTCAAAAGTTTTATCCATCAGTTTGAGATGTACTGCAATCAGTTCCTTATGAACTAAGTTTTAATTGTCTGATACTTGGACTGTCTCTTTTAATTTTATTATGTTTTATTTCTGTGTACACCCTAATAAATGTCTATATTTTTCATAATAATTCTTTTGTTAGCTTGACCCTCTCAGTTCACAGCTATTTTTTGGGTTCAGTTCCCCCCCCCTTTTTTTTTTTTGCTTTTTGGGCATAGAATGTTGCCAGACGAAAATGAAATTATATAATAAGGACAGATAGTTAGTGGCACTACACATCATATGGCTTACAGATTTCAAGAATCCGCTTTTTGATGAATGCATGTCAAATTGGACTATGGAATTATAATACAACAGGAGTGAGACACATTGATAACTTTTGGGACTTTACTTCTCTGTACTACTGTTGTTTCTTGTAACAATACTTTGGATTTATCTAGTTATATGGTTATTGTGTAAGTGAACTCGGCATAAAAAAAAAATCTACATTTTTGTTCACCTTAGTGATTTCAGCCAGCAGTCTCTTGTGTTTTGTACGAATTCATGAAAAGAGCACAAGCAATTAACCAAGCATCAGTTTCTTGGGCATGAAAACTAGAAGAATAAACAAACTGTTTCATAGTCTCCCTAGTTAAGAAGAGTGTCCACCTCTCCAAGAAGTCTTCATCCTTCTCCTATGTCAACTGATTCAATGTCAGTACCTCTGGCTTCGTAATCCAAAGCAACAATGGGAGTCAAATAAAGGACACTGTACACAAAAGCTAAAAAGAGAACAAAAGGTGATCACAGGAAGCTGCCACTCAGCTTGCTACAGCTGACCAAAGCCTCAGTGTGGTTAACCACATTTACTCAAACTGAACAGACAATATGTTGTTTCATACTAAATCACTGCTTGGCTAGTCTGATAAGCATTTTTTTTCAGACGCACTTTCTCAAGGGTAATACTTTACTACCTTTTCAATTCTCTAATCTGCAGTTTAAAAAAAATCAAACTACATTTTACCTGTGTTTGCAAAACTTTCAGAAGTCTTTATCATTTAGAGCACAATCTACACAGCAGTTTTTCTAGAACACTGTTTGCCTGGGCTTTTGAGGGGGTTTGAATGACAAGGAGGCAGACAAGCAGGGAGGGAGGAGTTTGAGGTTTGTTTGTTTTGCTTTAAACTAAAAAAATGTTTTTAACTGGCATTGTAAGCCCCCCCCCCCCAACTACAAGGAAAGGCGGGATATAAGAAGTTTATAGGCCAGTGGTGGCAAACCTATGGCACGCGTCCCAGAAGTGGCACTCAGAGCCCTCTCTGTGGGCACGCACGCAGTTTGGGCACTCAGTCTCTAAAAGGAAAAAGATGACACAGACTCCAGGCTGGGCTGCTCTCAAACTTACGAAGTATGAGCCAAGGTTAGACAAATTATCAGCATGCATACAACAGCAAAAATCACATTAATTGTACATAAGCATGCCAAATGCAAACTTTTACCTTTCAATAAAATGTTGTTTGTATAATTGAAAGCTCTGTTATTGTGTTTTTCTTTTAAGACAAAAGATGTTAATGTATGAGTTCTTTTTTCTAAACTAAAACCTCAGTATTCAGGTTAAATTGTTGTGCTGGCACTTTGCGATAAATAAATGGGTTTTGTGTTGCAGTCTGGGCACTTGGTCTCTAAAAGGTTCGCTATCACTGTCATAGGCAATTAAAATTAAAATCTTATTGCTTACATAGAAATTGCCCTCCTGCAGAATTCAATTTTATTACATCCCAGTTCCTTCTATGCAGCTGTCCACTTGAACAGTTCTGTTTTACACATTCTACAAAATGATAGGCTTGTCGGAGCCTTTTCTAGTCAAGCAGGCCATTCTGCATGGTAGAGACCACAACAGACAAAGCTCAGGTATAGGCCGCTGTTTTTACACTTTGTAGGGTGACAGCTTTCAGGAGGTTTTGTTCAGATGAGCAAAGCTGTCTCAGTGGAACATACTGAAAGAAGCATTCCTGTAGGTGAGTGGCACCTAGCCAATGAAGTGCTTTGCAGGCAATAACCAACAACTTGAATTGAACCCAGGAATAAACTGGTAACCAATGAAACAAGTGCAGAATAGGCGTAACAAGTAGAGACCCGCAAGAAACTTGCAGGATGGCTATCCCATTCCTCACACCTTTGCTTCCTCCTTTCTCCCTCTACCTCTCTCAAACCCTTTCTCCCTTCTGCCCCCCCTTTCTTACTCTCTTTCTCTCCTCAATGTATGTTACTTCCTCTCTCTTTCTGACCCGTCATCATTCTCTTTGTTTTTCTGCCTTCCCACCTCATCACTCTTTCTTTTTCTGCCTCCCACCCCAAATCCCACCCTCCCCAGGCTCCACCTCTGAAATGTCCAGGAATTTCCCAACATGGAGTTGGCAACCCAATTTCCTTCCCACCCAACAGCCAACTTACCTTTATCTGTCTTCAGCTTTCCATCTCCACCCCCTTCCCCCACAGCCTCTACCTAGGAAAATTACAGTCTTCCTCCACAGTGGGGACTAAAGCAGCTTACATTATTATTTCCTCCTTGTTGTCTGCACAACAACCCTGTGAGGTTGATTAGGCTGAAAATATGTGACTGGTCCAAAATCTCCCAGTCAGCTTCCACCACAAGATCTGAACCTGGGTCTCACAGATCCCAATCTGAAGCTCTAACTGTTACATCACAGTGGCTTTCAGTAGCAAAGCAGCTGGGCCTAATTAAGTCATGCAAATCAAGGCGGTATCAAGTCACACAGAGGGTGCTGCCTAGGGATGCCAGCCTCCAGGTGGGACCTGGGGATCCCCTGGAGTTACTGCTCATCTCCAGACTACAGAGATAAGTTTCCATGGAGAAAATGGATGCTTTGGAGGGTGGAGTTTATGGCATTGTACCTCACTGAGGTCCCTGTCCTCCCCAGATTCCACCCCCAAATCTCCAGGAGTTTCCCAGCCTGGATCTGGATCTGCTGGTGGTGGCCAGGGGGAGGGGGTACTTGGCAACCCTAGACTGCTGCCAGTAAAAACCCTGCCTTTTACTGACAGAAACAGTTAGAACCTCCCCCCCTCCCCCAAACATTCTAATCTCCTCACAGTTGACGCCTGGAGCTGATGCCATTTCAAACAGTATTGGGGGGAATTCAACGGTCCCTGAAGTTTTTTTTTTAACTTTTCGGATTTTTCTGCAGACTGAGGAAGGGGCCTGACTATGTAGGAAAAGCTGTTGGGGGAGAGTGAGCTCTCTTTTGGCAGAAATAAGCATCCACACAGAAAAAAACCCCTCTCAGAATCAGTATATAGATGTACATATTCCGCATAGCTCCCAACAGTAAATGAGCTTCAGGATTCTACACCAGCTAGAGCAGAGATGTCGAACTCATTTGTTACAAGGGCCAGCTCTGACATAAATGTCACTTTGCCAGGCCAGGGCATGTGTGCCATAAAATGTAACACAACATACCGGAGATATAAACTTTATAAAGATGATTTCAGATGTCGAATGGAAATAGCAGGCATGATTGGATTCCATGTGATATGCAGATGGGTGGAGATACCAGCACTGATGTGATATTCAGAGGTGTGGAGATATCAGCATTGGTAATATGACAGGAAACTTAGGTCTCAATTTGGTACAGGAGGATTCAGCCCAGGAGAAAGCAAAGAATAAATAGAAATAAGTCTGAAGAAGTGAGCAGTGACTCACAAAAGCACATACCCTACCACAATTTTGTTAGTCTTTAAAGATGCTACTGGACTCTTTCTATTACTAGTAGAAACCATAACATTCAAAAACTAGTGGGGAAACATTTTAACTTTCCAGGGCATTTAGTTGTTGACCTAAGAGTAGCAGTTCTCTTACAAAGGAATTTCAAAGAGAGATTAGAAAGAGAGACTGCTGAATTGCAACTGATAATGAAGCTCAAGACAATGCAAACTCCTGGACTGAATTGAGACCTAGGTTTCTTTTCTCATTACCAATGCTATTGTCATTTGGCATCTGAAATTACTTCACTCTCCAAGATATCTGATGGACTCACATTCCAACTGTATCTGAAACAGTGAGCAGTGATTCATGAAAGTCACAAATTTTGTTAGTCATTAAGGTGCTGCTTTACTCTTCCTCCCTTTCACTAATAAGGAATGTAAGCTGTGCTGTTAGGTTCCCCCCTGCCGCCCATCTGTTAGAAATGGAAAGGGGGATCTCTCCAAGTGCCATGGGACTCTTTCCCCCATCTCTCTGGCATGCTCTCTTTAGCTCTCTCCCTCCCTCTGAAGAAGTGTGCTTGCCCACAAAAGCTTATACCTGAAATAAAATGTATTTGGACTTCTTAAAAGTCCCACGAGATGCCATTATCCCCCTCTCTCTGGCTCTTTCCTTTCCCCTCCCTCCCTAGAAAAGGAGGGGGAGAAGCCCTCAGCCAGTCAAGGGAAGGCTTTCTTTCTCTCCTCTGAAGCAAGAAATAGGAAAGACTGGCCTAAAGGAGCTGCGATGTTAGAAACAGGAAGCAGGAAGCAGCACAGAGTCAGTTGCTCTCAGACTGGATTGGAGGCTTGCAGGGACCAGATCCAGCCCGCAGCCCATATGTTTGACACCCTGAGCTAGAGATCTTGAGTTGTGTTCAAGGACAGACCAATACAGTGTGCATTACAACAATCTAGCCTCAAAGTTACTGAGCCAGATTGGTGAGGTCAAGGTAGGAAGCCATCCTCTAGGCTATTCACAACGGGGATGGTTTGTCCACACAGGATAATCCAATTCTGAATTACCACTATTGAGCAACATCTAATGATGAGTTGATGCAGCCGAAGAGACTAAAATATTCCTCCCCTTTGCCTCTAAGGCCTAGTATAGTCTTGGATACTTAGTCTACAGCCAATCATACCCCTCATGAGCATGGTATATAACAGGGGTCCTCAAACTTTTTAAACAGGGGGCCAGTTCACTGTCCCTCAGACTGTTGGAGGGCCGGACTATAGTTTTAAAAAAAACCTATGAACAAATTCCTATGCACACTGCACATATCTTATTTTGAAGTAAAAAAACAAAATGGGAACAAATACAATATTTAAAATGAAGAACAAGTAAAGTTAAATCAACAAACTTACCAGTATTTCAGTGGGAACTATGGGCCTGCTTTTGGCTAATGAGATGGTCAATGTCCGGTTTCATATTTGTCATTGCTAATCGTAACAAGTGATGCAAGTGTGTATCAGTTAGTCTAGATCTGGTTGGAGATTTCAGATGTTTCATTCTGGAAAACATCCCCACCCGGCTCCTGGGCGCCTGGGACTGGCGCAGGTCTCCTAGCCGGCTCAGAGGCCTCTGAGCTGGCTAGGGGACTTGAGGCCGGCTGCAGCGCCTGCCCTTGCACACTTACCCTCTTCCTTCTGCCTCCTCCTGGCCAACTGGGGGGAGGGGGTGGGGCTTGATCATGTGTCCTCCCCCCAGGCTCATCACTCCCAGAGCGGCACTCTGGTGAGCTCCCCCTCCAACGGACCTCTGGCGGCACACCCGGCGGGCCAGAAAAATGCCCTCGGCGGGCCGCATGTGGCCCGCGGGCCGTAGTTTGAGGACCCCTGGTATATACCCTAGCCAGGATCCTGTAGCTATACAATACAGCTTTGTTGATACCTAAGTGTCAGCTTTACATTTCTCTGCATGTCCAAAACCATTCTAAAAATAAAGTATTGTTGATCTGTGTTAAAACCACCACAACATAATTCACTCCTATTATACTGAGACCAATATAGCGACACTGTATAATTATTCTGCATGCAACAATAATATCTGTTGCATCACTGCATAATAGCCTATTAATTATCTTAACCAAAGCTCCAAGCAGCTTCTATCCATTTACCTATTTTCCTTTGCCTTGTTAATCCTTATTTTGAATACTATGTGAATCTTCTATTGTTCCAGTTACGCCACTTGCATGCTAGTAGTTTGACAGCTTCAAGTTCAAATCCCTTATCTTTTATAAATAATAAAAGATAATAATATTTTCATTGCTCTAAAGTTTCCACAAGATTATTCTCTTTAAGAAGAAGAAGAAGAGATCAGATTTATACCCCGCCCTTCACTCACTTGGAGTCTCAGAGCGGCTTACAAACTCCTTTCCCTTCCCCTCCCCACAACAGACACCCTGTGAGGTAGGTGGGGCTGAGAGAGCTTTTTCCCAAACTGTCCTTGAGAGAACAGCTGGTACAGAGCTATGGCTTGCCCAAGGTAGCACTGCTATTGATATTTATCATTTCTAGAGCTTTTCCATTAAAGGTGTTGTACATCTCATTTATACTTTCTGAGATATGCTGGGATGACTTGTTCAAGGCCTCTGAACAAATGTCAGACAAGCAGAGACCTGACCATTGATCTTCTTCCACAAAGCATAGATGCACCACAGCCTACTCACCTACTAAGATTATTTTAAATCCAGACTTGCACAGCAAGACACCTTGCTACTATTGAGTGTCATGTTGGTTCATGTTGCTTACAAAGCTTGTTCTCTACTGCTTTATGCTTTCCCATACACTCCTATGTTCTGTAGTGGCTACTGGCTTGTTTGTAGGGATGCACAAGCTTGGTTTTATTTCTATCATCATAATTCCCACTACCACCACTCTTCTGAATTCTCTAATTATGTAAGTGTACATTAGATGGTCAAAACCAGACCAAGTCTGAGGTAAATGTTGCCTGGTGAGGGAGAATTTGCACTATTTGCATAAAAAATGTTCATCTTTAAATAAACGTAATTATGTGACCTATTTTTAAAATTGTTCTCCAAAGATTAATCAAAAGACTGCAAAGAAAGACAGCCAAAACTAGTCCTTTTACATGCACAGAGAGAAGGTATGCACAAGCAAAAAAGGACCTTCATTTTTTTTTGTGAAAAAAAACTTCAAAACCATAAGCTAATTTTTAAAATTCTACCTGGTGTCCAGAACAGTGAGGGAGAACAAACTCTGCTCCACACATAGATCATACAAAGCATTAAAAAAAACCCATTATTTATATTTATCTATACACACACACAAAAAAGTGTGTAAATAAATTCATGGTATTTTCCATCTGCATTTTTGTAAGATGGAAATCTTGACCTTCTCCCTCTGAGAGGAGGATATCTTGATGGGTGTTTCCCACCCTATCTGTAGGGAGGCAGGAACTAATTCTTCACTTCCTGTCCTCTGGTGGGATACGCCCCTTCAAGTCAGTTCTGTTCCTGCCTCAGTAGGGAGAGCAGCACTTAGTGGCCACTCGTGCCTTTTTTGTACTTTCACTTTCCATTCTTCTTCATACCTTTTCAAACTTTTTTCAAACCTTTTTTCTTAAATGTTTTTTTCAAAGACGGACGTGGATGATTGCGCAGGCGCCATTCTGAATTGCCCCGATCCCGGGAGACCACAGAAAATGGCGGCCCAAGGCTACGGATCGGCTATCGCCGCATCCATAAGCCCAGACATGACTAGCGACGAGAAGGAAAAGCGCGCCAAAAAACAGCCCCAGAAAGACGTGGATGATTGCGCAGGCGCCATTCTGAATTGCCCCGATCCCGGGAGACCACAGAAAATGGCGGCCCAAGGCTACGGATCGGCTGTCGCCGCATCCATAAGCCCAGACATGACTAGCGACGACAGGCAGGAGCTTCCCAATGCCCAGGTCGCACACCAGCCCCATTTGGGAGACACACCAGCCGAAGGTCTACTCGTGAGTAACTCCGGAGACGGAGAACAGACTATTTCCCCTGCCCTACTCCTGGCCCTTAAACAAGCAGGGAGGAGGTATTGATCATCCACTCATGGGGGGCCCCTTGTCACCAGGACCAACCCCATAGAGATGTGCCAGACAGGCACTACCAAGAGGGCGAGGAGGAAGACAGACCTCGCTGGCCCACTAAAGCAGCTAGGAAGGAACTTTCCTACCCCGGCTGGGTCCCTCATCACTGGATCCCACCTAATTATGAGGACAGTGATACTGGGGTTACCGGGGAAAGAGAAGAGGCTGAATTCCTCTCTGATGAGGAGGAGGAAGAGGACTTGGAGGTTCCAGAGCCCTCCATGTGCTTCTTTAAACCTGAAGAATATCCTTACCTCCTCTCCAAATCCCTGTCAGCATTAGAGTTACAACCAAAGCTGCAGGGAGAGGACCCAGCCGGATCCTCAAAAGCAGATGGCTCCAGACCCAGAGGGAGCAAAGACTACTTCCCCAGGACCCCAGGGGCAGAAAAGGTCTTCCCCTTCCCAGAATTTCTAGTAAATCAGCTAGTCAAGGAATGGTCCAAACCCATGGCAAACAAACGCTGCCCACCTAATGTGAGAAAGCTCTTTACCTTACCATATTTTATTAATAAGCTTGTACAGGTCCCTCTAGTGGATGCTCCTGTTATTGCGCTCCAGACTTCGGGTCTTCTTCCGAGGATGGCGTTGGCCTGGTCAGAGACAGTCTAGACCGCAAGGCCAAGTTTGCACTCAGGTAAGTGCATGAAGTCTCCGTTATGGCCATCAAAGCATCCGCTACAGCCACAGTCGTGGGCCACACAGCCATTGCCTGGTCCAGGAAACTAATACAGCTTATCCCACTGTCTAGTAAGCGTCTCACTGAAGGAGCTAACTACCCTCTCGAGGCCTCCTTCTTCTCCACTGATGCTACACTCGATGCCAGGATTTTCCCTTCCAGGGCTCTGGCTTCAGTGGTGGCTGCCAGGCGTACCCTCTGGCTCAGGGCCTGCCCAGCGGACCTGCGCAGCAAATCTACCGTCACTTCTTACCCATTCCAAGGAGATTGCCTATTCGGAGATTCCCTAGACAAAATCCTAATAGAAACTAGGGACAAGAAAAGGCGATGCCACATACCCTGGGCAGGCCTGATAGGAGGGGATTCGGAAATTACCCTTTTAGTTCCCAGACGACACCATTAGACCGCTTTGTTCCCTCTCCTCTGATCAAAGACGCCTCCAAGCTACAAAAAATGATAGAAGCTGTCCAACACCTGTATACCATCTCAGCCATAGAACCTGTCCCTATCCAGGAATGGGGACAGGGAATTTGTTCCATTTTCCTTACTTTTCCCAAAAGGAACGGCGGCTGTAGAGCGATACTGGACTTAAAATACGTCAACAGATTCGTAAAACTAAGACGCTTCCGAATGGAGACCCTGCAATCCATCTCAGGGGCTCTACAACCGGGAGAGTTCCTTCCTCCATCGATCTCATAGAGGCGTGTCTGCACGTCCCCATGTTCCCGGGTCACAAGAGGTTCCTCCGATTCTTCGTCCTAGGCCAACATTGGCAGTTCAGGGCGCTCCCATTCAGACTCTCCACTGCTTCAAGAGTCTTTTCCAAGATCCTCATCCATCCCATTGCCCTCCTTGGGGAACAAGGCACCCATGTCCAGTGTTCCCTCTAAGCTGAGTTGGTGTGAGCTAGCTCACAGTTTTTTGGCCTCTAGCTCGCACATTTTTTGTCTTGGCTCAGGAGGGGTGGCTCCAGAGCAAACTAATTTATACAATAGCCCAATCACTAGCTCACAACTTTAATGCCAGTAGCTCTCAAGTAGAATTTTTGCTCACAAGACTCCACAGCTTAGAGGGAGCATCATGTCTATCCTATCTAGACAACCTGCTGATTCGCTCCAGCTCTAGAAACAAAGCGCACAAAGACACTCAGGAAACCATCTGCTGCCTGAAAGCACACGGTTTCCTTGTAAACCTCCAGAAGAGCTCCCTGAACCCCTCGCAGTCCCTGGAGCACCTCAGGGTCATCTTAGACATGGTTCGGAACCGCATGTTCCTACCTCAACACAGGCAGACAAGATCCGCTTCTTCACACGACAAATCATCACGGCCAGACAATCCACCCTGATGTCCCTGGTTAAACTACTGGGCCTCTTCATCTCCTGCATGGACTCCGTGCCCTGGGCGCGCCTCCATGCCAGACCACTACAATAACTCATATGGCCCTTCCAATCCAGGATAATGCAAAAAACAGGACCTCCCCGTGTCAGTCCCTCACCTAGTCAAGGCCAGCCTATCCTGGTGGATCACGCCATGAAAGAGGGGCTGCAGTGGCTCAAGTGGTTAAGACGCTGAATTGCAGACCAGAAGGTTGGTAGCTCAGCAGTTCGAGACCTGAGTGCTGCATGACAGGCTAAAAGCTTGAGCTCAGGCATTCTTAGCATTGAGTTCCACAGGCCTGTGGCCAGCTTCCTCTCATTCCTGCCCTCTAGAATAAAACCAACCTATATCTATCCCAGAGGAACAGCTTCTATGTCAAGACTGGAAGCAGATTGTCAAGGATGCCAGCCTCCTGGGATGGGGTGCAGTCTTCCTCCACCTCCCTGCACAGGGATTATGGTCCAAGGAAGAACAACTTCTGCCCATCATCCTGTTAGAGCTTCGGGCCATCCGCCTAGCCCTCCTCCACTCCAGGGAACAAATCGCCGGTCATCACGTCCTCATCAGGACAGACAACATAGTGGCGAAGGCATACATCAATACCCAAGGAGGATCCAGATCCTCAGAACTCCATCGAGAAGCTCTGAAGCTCCTGTCCTAGGCAGAACGCAACATACTATCTATCAGAGCGGAACACATCAAGGGCTCGCTGAATACCAGAGCGGACTGGCTCAGCTGTCAGACACTACAGGAAGGGGAATAGTCCCTCAAAGAGGACCTATTCAACCTCATAACATCTCACTTCAGACGTCCGATGGTGGACCTATTCACATCTCCACTCAACCACAGGGTTGCCAGATTCTTGATACTACCATCAAGCAGCAGAAGAGACGGATGCCCTGGTCTCCCAATGGCCCAAGGGTCTCATGTACGCTTACCCTCTGACTCCGGTTTTACCAAAGCTCCTCAGAAAAATCAGAGAACAACAAATGGAGATCATAGTGGTAGCCCCGTATTGGCCAAGAAGACCTTGGTTCTTGGAACTCCAGAGCATGGCAACTGCCCCGTTACACTCCCAGTATCCCCAGACATGCTGACCCAGGGCCCCATCTGGCACCCAGATCCTGCATGGCTCTGTTTGATCGCCTGGAAGTTGAACGGCAAAACTTGCTCAGCTTAGGCTACTCCAGACCAGTAACAGACACCATGCTAGCCTCTCGGCACCCTTCCACCAAGAGGATCTACAATGCCACCTGGCAGGCCTTCGTTCGCTGGTCCAGGAGAAAGAAGGTCAACCCGTTACACCCACACTTGTCCAGTGTTCTGTCCTTCCTTCAGGGCGGTCACGACTCGGGTCTGAAGGCGTCCACTCTCCGCTGTCAGGTAGCTGTCTTGGTAACCGTAGTTCCCAGAGTAGAAGGCTGGACCCTGTCCAGACACCCTCACATCCACCATTTTTCTGAAGGGTGCATCACTTAAGGACCCACCGGTTCCCCACAGGTTCCCCACATGGAAACTTAACCTGGTTCTCTCTGCAGTAGCCAAACCAGCCTTCGAGCCAGTCCAAGAGATTCCTCTGATGTGGCTGCGAATGAAAACCCTGTTCCTGGTAGCTGTCACCTCCACCAGAAGAGTCTCCGAGCTTGGGGCCCTCTCCGCCAAACCGACTCTTTGCACCTTCCATAAGGACAGAGTAGTCCTCACTATCGGCCCTTCCTTCTGCCCGAAGGTCAACTCAAGATTTCACCGCTCACAGGAGATCTGCCTACCGTCCTTCTTCCCGAACCCTACCCACCCAAAGGAAAAGTTGTGCCACTGTCCGGACGTCAGACGTTCACTTAAAGCCTTCTACATCGCACCAGCTCCTTCTGGAAGACGGAATCATTATTCATCTCAGTCTCACCCCCCCAACAAGGGCAACAAAATGTCCACAGCATCCATCAGTGCCACTCTCAAAAGATGTATAGCAGAAGCCTATAGGGCCTTCAAGATACCCCTCCTCCGGGTATCACGGCCCACTCCATCAGAAGTGCAGCGACTTCCGCAGCCTTCACCAACCGAGCCTCGGTGGAAGTAACCTGTTGGACAGCCACATGTCTTCCATTTCTACCTTTGTCAGGCATTATAAGACCGACTTCTACAACTCGACCAATGCAGCCTTTGGCCGGAGGGTCCTGCAGCAAGCTCTCATATCTGAAGACGATGTCCCACCCAGTTAAAGGGATACTGCTATGGGAGGTCCCATCAAGATGTCCTCCTCTCAGAGGGAGAACGGACCAGTGGATACTCACCGTGAGGGGTCCTTCTCCTCTGAGATAAGGAGGACATCTTCGCCCTCCCAAGATTCATCGTCTTCCTTTTCTATATTCTGAGTTTATCTTCCTTCCAGTCTTGTTCAAGCCACATTATCTGTTTACTGTTCAGACTAATTATGTTCATATTTTTCTAGTTATGGTTAGCCTTTGGTTTACAGCTGACTACTGCTTCTGGGAGTCCCCGAACTGACTTGAAGGGGCGTATCCCACCAGAGGACAGGAAGTGAAGAATTAGTTCCTGCCTCCCTACCGATAGGGTGGGAAACACCCATCAAGATGTCCTCCTTATCTCAGAGGAGAAGGACCCCTCACAGTGAGTATCCACTGGTCCGTTCTTCAGACTGGTACCTATCAGCTCTGGAAGCAAAATATATTACTTTGTGACTACCAGAGCTGGCAGAAAAGTAGATAAGCAACTCAGCCAGGAAGCTGGTACAACATGTGGATAAACAGGGAGAGGTAATCTGAGAGCAATTAAGTATTTACCCAAGTAGTTCTGAGTTTGAGTGAGGAGCCAGGCCAAAGTCATGGGCCTTATAGGACCAGGAGGCTGCTTTGGCCACTCAACCTCTGTGAAGTGGTAGCTGCGGTACTGCTCTCTGACCACACACATTGATGGTAATGAAGCAGAGCAGAAAGTAGCCAGTAGCTCTGTCCTTGGAAAGTCATCATGGTACCAGCCCTATAGTCCTAAAGTGCATTATAGTGCTGACGCAAATTCCTGTAGGATGTCAAATGTACTATAGATGGCCCTAATCAGCACTGCCCTGTGGAACATATCCAAGACATGCCAAAAGCCTACAGGCAACTCTGGCAATATTACACAACAAAAGAGAAAAGTGGCAAAACATTGAATCATCAAAGTGGTTAGTACTTAGGGTTGCCAGCTCCAGACTGGGAAATAACTGAAGATTTTGGGGGGTGGAGTCTGAGGAGGACAGGGAGGGACTTCAATGGGGTATAATGCCATACAGTCTACCTTCCAAAGTATCCATTTTTCCCAGGTGAACTGATCTCTGTCATCTGGAGATGAGTTGTAATAGCCAGAAATTTCCAGCTACCACCTAGAGTTTGGCAACCCTATTGGTACTGCATGTCAACAAATAAGATCACCAAGGAAGAGTTTTTTTTCTGATTCTGCCTACAAACTACCGTATTTTTCGCTCCATAACACGCACTTTTTCTCCCCCCCAAAAGTGGGGGGGGGAAGTGTGTGCGTCTTATCGAGCGAATACTGCCCGGGAAGAACCCCCCTCCCTCTTTTCCCTGGCCGCGGCATGGCCGCCGGCCCGGGGAGAACCCCCTCCCTCCCCCGCTCACCCTTCCCGGCTGCGGGAAGTAGTTTGCGAGATCGTCAAGGAAACTGCCGGATCCTCCTCCTGCCGCCTCCCAGAGTTACATGGACAGCTGCAGGATGGGGCTCATGGAGAAGCCGGCGCTGCGCGAAGGGCGGGTGGGCAGGCGAGCAAGGCTGCTGCCGCTGGTTCCGCTCCGCGCTCGTCGCCTCCTTCCTACCCTCACCCGATTGCTCGCCAGCTGGCCACGAGAGTGGATTGGTGGTGCTGAGCGGGGCGCGCCCGGCCCGGGGACCGGAGGAGGAGGAGGGGGCCTGGGATCTGCGGCAGCCCTGAAGAACCCCGCGGGGAGGGTGGCAGTCGAAGAGGGCAGAGCGGGCGGGAGGCGGCCAACCGGGTGCGCCTCTCTCTCGCCAGGGCGCCCGAGGAGGAGGGGGCCCGGGAGCTGCAGCAGCCCTGAAGAACCCCACGGGGAGGGCAGTGACCGAAGAGAGCAGAGCGGGCGGGACGCAGCCAACCGGGTGCGCCTCTCTCTCTCTCGCCAGGGCGCCCGAGGAGGAGGGGGCCCGGGAGCTGCGGCAGCCCTGAAGAACCCTGTGGGGAGGGCGGCGGCCAAAGAGGGCAGAGCGGGTGGGAGGCAGCCAACCGGGTGCGCCTGTCTCTCTCTCTCGCCAGGGCGCCCGCACCGTAGCAGCGTGGCTTACCCTCTGTGCATTGTCGGTGTTCAGAGGTGCGTGCGCACGCCCAGCAAGGGTCTCTCTTTCTCTCGCTCTCTGTGTGTGCATGCATGGACTGGGGGCCTGAGTAACTGGTTACTCTCCCGCTTACTCATTGCTGGGAGGTGGGGGAGGGCACACCTCGTAGTGGAGGAGGCAGCCACTTGCTCGCCCTTCACCAAGCACAATTTAAAGAACAAAGAGAGAAGCAGCGGACTGAGCGCCCCTCTCAAGTTACTTTCAGCGCCGACGGAGACCCGGAAAACTGTCAGCTCAACACACTGGACGCTGCTTAAGAAACAACGGCTTCTCCCCCCCTCCTCTAGGTCTGGCTTTCCCTTCCCAAGTGTCCTCCCTTCCCTTCTGAACAGAAAACCAGGAATCTTCGGACTATTGACAGGAGGAACTTCCAGGGGCCATGATGAAAACTAAAAAAGGAGAAACCCCTCCTCCCTCCTCCGCTCAAGCGAGACGGGCCAGGTGGCTCCAGGTGACGGCAGCTCCCACGGCAAGCTCCGGACTGGGAGGGGGACAAAAGGGTTTGTCAGCCTGGAGTCCCGAAAGGAACCGCAGGCTGCGAGCCCAGCCCAGTCATGGAAGAGGGAGGGAGGGAGGCTGGCCCAGCAGCGGCAGCAGCAGCGCTTCCCCTAGCAGAGGGCAAAGTGATCTTAATTCTTTTACAGCCTGAGAGGGATCCCCATTGAATCAGAATCCAAAGTGGTGACGCCATACAATAATTAAAAAATTAACTCCTGAGTCATTATTTACCAAGATGCTTTGATTTTTTTTTTTAAAAAAATGGGGAAATATCCCCCCCCCCCCCCCCCGTAATTGGTAATTGGGTCTTTCCCTCATTGGGTGTAAAGCCCTGACAGAACACAGTATTATTGTTCAAAAACCTCTGAAATCCCTGGCATATCATACTGCTGTTTCATTTGTTCTGAGTAGTCTCTGTTGGCAACCACAGAAGCAAAAATTGTTTTGTGAGGTGTTTTAGCAATTAACAGGATTACCTGTGTAAAACACTATTAATAGGCTCTTAATGCAACCATAGTAAAGGTAAAGGTTTCCCTTGCTCAAAAGCCAGTCAAATCCGACTCTAGGGATGCAGTGCTTATCTCCATTTCCAAGCCAAAGAGCCAGCACTGTCCAAAGACATTTCCATGGTCATGTGGCCGGCATAACTAGACGCCAAGGTGCATGAAATGCTGTTTCCTTCCCACCAAAGCGGTACCTATTTATCTACTTGCAGTTTCTTGCTTTTGAACTGCTAGGTTGGCAGGAGCTGGGACCAGAGACGGGAGCTCACTTGGTCTCACAGCACTCATGTCTCAAATTGCTGAACTACCAACCTTCTGGTCTGCACTTGAGCCACTTGAGCAACCATACACACATGCAATATGTGCATACATGCAATTACCTTAAAGTTGCTTTTTCTTGTATTAGGATGCTTTTAATGCAGTGTTTTATATGTGTGATCCTGTACATGGTTACAACACCTCACAAAGTGAATATTGATTTTTGATGTATCTGTACATACACAAATCACAGCAGTGTTTTGTTTTGTTCTTTGATTTTTCAATTTAATCAATGAGAACACATCAGTAATGCTTTCCTGGGAGGAAGCCTCATTGAACAAATCTTTTGTTTGGGGAGATATTTCTGAGTAGGCTTGATGGATCCCTTGATGGGTCCCTAAGAGAAGGAACACAGTACAAATAAACAGAAAGAACCGAAAGCTGTGAAAATCTGAAACAATGGAGGATTTCTAAAGCACTGGTTGTATTTTGGAAACAAAACCAGGAGTCTGAATGTCTTGGAACTCCAACATCTTGATGCAAATACAGCTGCATCCTGAGCTGTTTCATCTCTTGTTGATATTTTGTTCATCCTGGCAACTGCATTATCAGTCTGAACTGGACAGGACTGGGTTCATAATGCATTAAGCCACTCGGGCCCAAGCAAGGGGGGGGAGGGAAACACCTTGTCTTTCTTTGTTTGTCTTTCTTCCTTCCTTCCTTCCTTCCTTCCTTTCTGTCTGTTTTTCTTTCTGTCTTCCTTCCTTCCTTCTCTCTGTCTCCCCCTACCTACCTACCTTCCTGTTCCTTCCTTCCTTCCTTCTCTCTCTCCCCCCTTCCTTTTCTCTCTCTCCTCCCTCCCTCCCTTCCTGCTCCTTTCTTTCTTTCTTTCTCTTCATTCCTTCCTTCTCTCTCTCCCCCCACCTACGTACCTACCTTCCTGTTCTTTCCTTCCTTTCTGTCTTCCTTCCTTCCTTTTCTCTCTCTCCTCCCTCCCTCCCTTCCTGTTCCTTTCTTTCTCTTCCTTCCTTCCTTCTCTCTCTCTCCCCCCTACCTACCTACCTTCCTGTTCCTTCCTTCCTTCCTGTCTTCCTTCCTTCCTTTTCTCTCTCTCCTCCCTCCCTACCTTCCTGTTCCTTTCTTTCTTTCTCTTCCTTCCTTCCTTCTCTCTCTCTCCCCACCTTCCTTCCTTCCTTCCTTCCTTCCTTCCTTCTCTCCCCCCCCCCCACCTACCTACTATTTGGTTCAGAATATTTTTCCCCTGTTTTCCTCCTCTAAAACTAGGTGCGTCTTATGGAGCGAAAAATACGGTAAAGATGTGAGAATTAATTTTTAAGTATCCTACATTACCATATTACTAGCTGTATTAACCAATAGGTACACATACAGCAACAAATGTGATATTCAACAATGCTAACTACAAGATCAGATTTAGAGATGTCAGGTAATTTATCAACAAATCAGGATCTTTTTATGACAGACAGAGAAACTGAAACACTACTAAATACATGCCTGCGGAACAAGATCTATGATAGCCAGCTTCTAAATAGAACAGCAGTTAATGCTGTAAATTAAAAGCTATCAGCATAGTTATGAAGATGCCTGATCACTGAAGTCAGAACTGTTCAGACAAAAATCTTTACTGTTAGCAGTATTTCCTGCTATACATGTAAACACAAATCAGTCGTACTCTTTCAGATAACATGTCAATGACTTTTGCAAGAGCTTTTGCAGAACAACAGTTGAGCCCAGCCCCGTGTATGAGTCAGAGAGGGCAAACCCTTTAAAAATTGCCAGCTGATAATGCAGCTTTATTGCTTCTAATCCCTTACATGCAGCTGTCATAAATAGGTTATGAAGCAATTTAGTGTGTACTGCCACAGAGCATTCAGAAAAAGAAGTGGCAAAGTAAATTCAAAGATTGTACAAGAAAGCCACAGATATAAAACAGTAATTTGGACTATGGTGGAATTATTCACATAAATGTGGGGTAGACAGAACCACGGAATTACTGCAAGAATGCTTTTGGAAGTACTGGCACATATCCAACTATGCTGTTGTGGAAAAGGGGGGAGTGTTTTTCACTGATTCCCACTCCCACTGAATACCGCCCCCATGATGCCCCCATGCTCTTCCTCAGGCCAACTGGTCTCCAAAAATCAAAATGTTGGGGGGGGGGGGGTTAAAGGAGGAAAAGTCCTGCTCTGGAAAGTCCACAGATGGAGTGGTTTGCAGGGGACAGACCCATGACATTTTTACTGTCACCATGCAAACATAATAAAAGCAGTTATTTCTGTTTTATGTGCTGTTTTCCACATATATCAAACACTGTGAGTTTACCTGCCATGATAAAAACAGAAAAATGAAAGAAAAATATTTGAAAGTCAATACTACGTCTCCTAAACTTACAGCAGGAGCACTCCAAAATTCATTTCTTGCACCATTATTGGCTTCTTACACAAGCTTGGAAAAACCTGAATTAACAACACTGCAATCCATCCACACAATTACTTTTCATAGAATTTACTTCCATAGAAAGCCCGCTTAACCTTGCAGTCCAAACCTTTCTAGTTCCTATTATGCAAAATAGTAATTGCACTACCACTACGAGTGCTAAAATAAATATATCCTAAATCACTACTAGCAAGGAACACCCATTCTTGGCATAGAAATTCCCTATGCAGTATGGACACTCTATGTGGCATCCATAAAGCAGTTCCTGTAACTTTTTTAGAAAAAAATATAAATTGGAAAATTTCTAGAAAATTGTCCAATGCCCTAAGCATTGGAAAATGACACATAATATAGTGATTTACAATATTTATCCCATGTTGATTTTATGTCCCAAAAGCAAAAAATGCACAGCTACTGATCATAACGTGTGTTTTCAAAATTTGTACATATTTTTGGTTTTATCCCCCACCCCACCCCCCTCAAAAGACACATTTACAAATCCATAAAATATACTTGCATTTCCTCACACAATTCTTTCAGCTAATCTTGGGAAAACATTAATTACAACTTTGAAATTGCCAAGTTTGCTGAATATTATATTGACAATGCCATCAAATAATTATTATTATTTTTATGAAATATGACTGTCATTAACTTTATGAAACAATGAACCTTTAGGAATAGAATTTTTTTCAAGGAAAAATAAAACACCAGAACATTTTCTACCTAATGTATCATTCTGTATGTTTTCCTACAGATTTGAAACACAAAAGCTGCTCACAATAAGAAGAAATTTTTTAAAGCTTTTACTTAAAAAAAAATCATAAAACAACACTTCAAACTTAATCCTAATCCATGGGAAGAAAGAGGGGGTTCACCAATTCCCCCTTCTGTTGCAGACCTCCAAATTCCCTTTCCAAGCGTTGTTTCAGGGGGCCCACTGCCTCCCAGAAGAGGAAATTCAGAGCAGTTTTAGTCTTGATTCTCCATGATATGACCACCCCTTTGCCTTTTTAGAACACAAAAATTTTTCCAAATGAAACAATTTGTTTCTTCATAAGAAATAAATATCATTCAGCAACACTGGAAGCATTGCTAACTTAGCTATACTTCCCGCTGAACAGCTGGGTTTCTTTGAAGAAAATTCCCTGTGTATATTTCAAATGGCAGTATATGCATTATATGGAAAGAACAGTTTGTGACTGAACAAGCCACCATTTTGCACACCACGTACTAGTGACATACAAAATGGTATTGCATGCTCAGGAAAAAGGTAATTATTCAGGTTCCTGCCATAAAGAGCAAGAACATTGCAAAGAAATTTTTTATAGGCTTTCAGGCACTACTCTGTCCCTTCAGTTCTCAGATGACTCCAAGTAGGGCAAAGTGTGGCTCTTTCAAAAGTTAAGGTTCTCAGAAGTGCCAAAGCAGCTGCCATTACATTGCTTTCCCTATCACCTTTTGTCAATCTTTGTCCTTAAGCGAGTGCAAAGTATTTAGAAAAAGAAAACTCCACCTTGTTATCAAACAAGACCTCTTGCACAGCTGGTTATAAAATCCTCTCAGTCATAATTACTATTCCACTTCTCAAGAAGCAAGGAAACAAACTGCCAAGAAATTATAGCTTCAATTATCACATTTGCCTGATTCAGAACTTTGGCATGAGTGGTTAAGTACATTCCCTACATTACACTAACTGGCATAAACAACAGTATACTACCAATACTCAAAAGAGGTTCCTCCCCCCCCCCCCCCCCCATTAGGGCAGGGCAGGGCAGAAAGGAGGCTTATTCCTTGTCCGCTTAAATAGAGCAGCAGGATATCACACTTGCAGTGCAATCCTAAACAGAAAGAACACTGAAGTCAATGAAGTCCATGAAGTCAATGAAGGGTATAACTGTGCTGAGGACTGCAGCATTAATTTCCAACTATGCAATTCTATGCAAAAAAATTCAAATATTTAAACATTGAGAAAATAAATCCAATTTCTATCATTTGTCAGAAATTCTTTGTTAACAACCATAAAGACCAACTGACTAGTTCCTTGATTCCTCAACAAGCTTTGCTCTGGAAATTCAGGTTATGAGTGGCCTGATTCCTAGACTTGCTAAGCCAGCAAAATAGGTTTTAGGACACGACACCCAAAGCTCTATGCAGTACCACATTCCAAACCGTTATGTTGCACAATACTGAAAGCAAATATCTTGGCACAGAAGGACCACATGCACAGAACCTCAATAGCCAAAACAATATCCAGATCCCACAGGTGCTGAGTTTGTAACACGCTGAAAAATAGTGGTTATATATTCAAGGGCTGTTGATTGTTGTGCATGGCACATAAACAACCATCCAAATCTACTGCCAAAGTTGGCACAAGTTCCAAGTGACAGATTCTGCCCGCGGTCTTTGCCCATGCAAGCTCACTTTCATGCTGACTGTATAATGTTTTGTTTCTGGCTGACTCTCTTGTATTTCAATTCAGGATACAAGCAGCCAATTATCCTAAAACAAACATAGTATGTTGTTATATTCCAACATGAACAATTCCTGCAGGGATTTCGGTAATTTTGTACAATTTCCTTTTATCCCCTAAGCAAAGTGACTGGCTCTTCTATGTACAAAAGCAGAGCGTAGCTACTAATCTATGCCACAGACACATGACTTCTAAGTCTGACTTTCAAGTCCTAGCTCCATCAGAAGTAATTACCACATCAAGTCTGACAAGATCCTTTGCAGGATCCTGTGAACACTTAGTTTACAAACACCTCAGGGCCAGGTACAGCCAGCAAGTGATCCTACGTTATTTAGCAATGCCTACACATCACCTGACAGTCTTCCATGTACTTATGAAATGCTGCACTAGTCAGATAATGCAGTAGGCAACCTTTAGTATTAAGAAGTGTGCCAGCTCAAAAATGCCTCAGATATCATTAAGTAGGTATGCAGGTTCAATTACGCACACATTTTTAGTCTGGTATATCCTTAATTTATGTTGCAACCCTATACATACTCAAATTGAGCTAAGTATAGTTATACTCAGTGGAACTTCCAATTAGACTGTTGGACATATTTATCCATCTTGTTTTAAGTAAAAAATGAAACAAATATTATACTCAATGCAAACTTTGCCAGTGGTGGTGGACATAAATCTGCACAACTAGCTGATCTCAACTTAACAGCCACTATTCATGTTATATGACTATGTCAGTTCAAGAGGACTGGTATTCGCTAAGTACAAAGCAACTGTACCTGTATAGATAAAGCTTCTGCCTAGTTGGCAGTTTATTAGAAAACTAAGGGATGTATACTTATCATCAGAAGGATGCAAAGTATCCTGATTTTTTTCCTTATGAATCTGTGCAAAAATACTAAAACATTTAATGGAACGGTAATTCCAGATGGGTAGCCAGTGTTCCCTCTCAGCTGAGTTAGTGTGAGCTAGCTCACAGTTTCTTAGCCTTCAGCTTGCACATTTTTGTCCTAACTCAGGAAGGATGGCTCCAGAGCAAACTAATTTATGCAGTAGCCAAATTGCTCGCTCACAACTTTAATGCCAGTAGCTCACAAAATAGAATTTTTGCTCATAAGACTCCACAGCTTAAAGGGAGGATTGCTATAGCAACAAAATATCCCTCTTCTGTCTGTGGCTCCATGAGGTCATGATCCCACAAGTAGTTGTCAAAACAGCGGTCTAGCTCAGTGGTGAGAGCATGGGCTGCGAGCCTGGCACGTCTCCTATGCTGAGCAGTTTCTTTGTGTGCCAGCAGTGAAGGAGTTGTCACGCTAACTGGGGGGGGGGAGGGGAGCAAAGTTGTTGTTGTTGTTTTAATTTTTCGAGTGGATAAATTGGAATATTTGGGGAATCACTGGAAAAAAAACCCTCTTTGGGGGAAATATCTATTATGGAATGAGTGAAATGTTCTTTAAGCCAAGATTTTACTCAAACTTTGCAGTATGAAATTTTTAATATAAGACCACAGACAGTATTAGAGAACAATCGTTCATATGGATGCTATATAAAACATATTTTTAATAATTTGTTTAAATGTGAATTTTGGCAACAAGTAATTTGCTATAATAGGTTTAATGAAAATATAATTATTAAAGAGCTACTATATGTGCTGCCAAAGTGAGCATGAGTTCAGTGTTTTCAGGGTTCTAAAGTCAACTTGCTATCCAAATATGCTAACAGTCCTACCCATTGTGACTATACAAAAATGTTTCTTTGTGTGTGTGTGTATGTGTGTGTGTGTATTTTCGACCTTCAACTTTTGTCTCCCCCCCCACCTCTCAGGTGATAAAAATTAATATACATGTGCTAAGGCTGCTTAAGGTGTAGCAGTTTGCAAGTCTCTCTAAACTACTGGGTATATTTGCAGTATTTCTTAGAAAAACTATGGCATTCAGGGGTCATTTCATGGAAAAAGTGGTGCAGGAGCTCATTAGCATACCTATTAGCATAACTCATTAGCATAACTGGCTGAATGTCAGTTTCAGTCTCATTATACCCTATGGGCCATTGAAGTCAATGGCAAAAACTCATAGGGTATATGAGGGGCTGGAGGAGAGGGGGTTTGAGGGAGAGGCTCCAAACTTGCAGGATACCTTCTGGGACCTCTCCCCGAAATACCCACCAAGTTTCAAAAAGATTGGACCACGGGGTCCAATTCTACGGGGCCTCAAACAGGTTGCCCCATCCCCTCCATTATTCTCTATGGTGGGAAAAAACTTTACTTTTTTCCCACCATAGAGAACAATGGAGGGAATGGGGCAACCTGTTTGGAGGACTGAGGACAAGGGAAGAAACAGAGCTACCAGTAGCCCCTTGTGCCAGAGCTTGTGAACTGTAGAAACTTTAAATCCTCTGTTTATGGGTGTAAAACTGATTTAGTTAATGTATAAAATTAGCATGTTTGACATAATTAAAAACATTTATACTTTTAAATGTCATCAGGGGTCCTTTGGGGCCGGAGTGAGGCAGAGCGCCACTCCGCCAGCCCATGAGTGGGCACTAGGGCAGCCACAGGCTGAATCAGATTCTCTGATCTGATTCGGCCTGTTGCCGAATTGCCGTCGAAATTCGGCGGCGGCTTTAAAAGTGGCTGTAGAGCAGGGGGTTTGAGGGAGAGGCTCCAAACTTTGAAAAGAACAATGTAACATACAGAGGCATACTATAAAAGTTGTTATGTTTATATATAAACTGTTTATATGTTTATATATAAACTGGCATTTGACGTCTATAACAAGAGTATACACACCGGTTTCTTAAAATGTTAAGTACTTATTCAGAATGCCAACACACATGCCCGTTACATTGTGAGTGGACTGACATGCCTGTTGCATTCTGAGAGGAAAACCTTCATAGTTATTAAAACAGACAACTTCTTAGGACCAAAAAACCCCCAGACTTCCTCCACTCATTTTTTTACGAGATGACACTTCTTTAAAAATCCAGTTTGAAGTGCTAAAATGACACTTTCAAAACCTTTGTAATATATACCTTTCGAGACATCTGGCAACAAGAAATCAAGGTGAAATAAAAGAGAACAATGAGAAGAGGCAAGGGAAGTCTACAAAAAGTGGCTCTATTCACTACCATCAGCAACTGTCAAAGTAAAGTCCAGTATGGCTCCACTTAAGGTCCTACACTTACTACTTCTGAGATTCCAAACAGGCCCACCCCTCTAGTGACTCAATCTGAAAATTCAGCAGCTGTTCACATCTTTCTCAATCATGGAACTAATAATAGTTTTCAGGAAGCAGCATTCCAATGAGAGCAGCAATTAACAGCCTCATGGCATAAAAGCCAATTATTAGGAAGATCAAAAAAAGAGTAACATAAGTTCAATTTCAGCATTAGAAGAAACCAAAAGTTTCCAAAGAAACATTAACCTGCACAAGGCGAAAATTCTCTGAATAAAAATGCTTTTCCAAAAGGTCCCTTTTTTTCCTTTAGCCTTCTAAGGATAGGGCAAATAAGAAAGAAATAAGAAGCAAAGAGTGGAGAAGGAAAAACTGAAGAGAAAGGAAAACATGTCTCACATCCCAAGCAAAATAAAATATTCAACAAACTTCAATCAGGGCAGAAACTATAAAATGTGAAAGTTCATGCACACAGCTTTGTTTACAAAAGTGTAAGAACTGGAACACAAATATGTCCAGAGAATAATGTTCAATCTCTTTTTTAAATTTAAACTTCTCCTCCTCCCCATTTTCTTATGGATATAAGAACATAAGAAGATACCTAGCTGGATCAGACCAATGGTCTATCTAGTCCAGCATCATACAGCAGTCAACCAGTTACTATGGAGAGCCAACAACAGGGCATAGAGACCAAGGCCTTCCCCTGATGTTGCCTCCTAGTACTGGTATTCAGAGGTTTATTGCATCTGAATGTGGATGTTCTTCCCTTTAGTCACCATGGCTTGTAGCCACTGATAGACCTGTCCTCCAGCTATCTGTCTAATCCTCTTTTAAAGCTGTCTATATTTGTGGCCACCACTATATAAAATAACTATGATGTTATTGCTCTGCAAAGGAAGGGGGATACCACAAAGATATTTTCAAAATCCTTTGACAGAAACACTGTTGCCTAAGTTTAACTTAGGGGCTATTCTTCTGTTACATAAAGAAGCTGTATTTCTTGCCTACCCAATTCCCGGAGGCTCAGGCATGAGCACATACTGGGAGTAAGCTCTGTTTAACACAGCAAGGCTAAACAAGTATGCATAGGATTTGGCTGCAAATATGGTTTAGGCGGTTTGGAGCTATAAGGGGGAAATATATATATGACAGTGCCCCATACTTCTTGTTCTCTCCATTTTCCTTCTCTATAGTGTCTCAAATAATTTGTTTGCCCTTTTATAGGTTTTTTATTCAGATGTTACAAACACACATATTTCTTAGAAGCTGCAGCAAATAGACTTATCAATTGCAAATAGGAGAGTACAAATAGGAAACATAGTTCCAACAGTAGCTGGTTGATGTCACAGCATTTGGGGGGGGGGGGTTTGAAGGTAGAAAGGAATTCTAATAGAGGGATGAAACAGTATTAACCTCAGCAACAGTATAAGAAAAAATGACATTTTAAAAAGCAATTAAAATATTGGATTTTTTCATTTTTGAGAAAAAAATTATGCCTTTTAAATCTGACTGTAATTTAAGCCAACACCTCCACTTTTGCACTGAATGTATGACCTGATGTCAAAGGCGAAAAGACTAGGCAGCAGGGGACAGGGATCAGAATTCCTTTGCATCTCAGCTTCCACGATAGGATTAGAATCCAGAAAACTGGAAGTGTGGAGGTGGACGTAGGATTTACTAGGGGAAGGCGTAAAAGTATGAGAGATATTTCAGCACTCCACTAGAATTGGTTGCACTATTCTTGAAACAGCCTGGTAATCAAATATATGTGAACAACATCAAACAAATGTCTGCACATAACATGACTGCTTCCTGCAGTAATATGCATACATGTTCTCCAACAACCACTGTGAAAGAAAGTATTTATGAGAATCCCTTGCTCTTAAAATAGTGAATGCCCCTTTGGTGAACTTGGTAACCTGATATATAGCACCAAAAATGTGAGAGGGGACACTGGGACAGCCAGCCAGTCTTTGATTCCATTACTTGCTTTTCTGAATGTAACTCTTACTCAACCACCACCACCACCCATTAATACAGTATACATAAAACAGAGATTTTAGTTATAAGATTCAATTAGATAACAAGGATTTAGCCATTAACAGTACTTAAGAATTAAATACAGAAGCAATCTAAATGGTATTGGAGTGTTTTTGTTTCTCCAATTGGACTTTTGTTTAAAGATTATTTTTACTGTGTAACTCTATGCTGAGAGCCAGAATAATGGTCAGAGTGTTAGACCGGGATCTCCAGGGCTCTGGTGTGGCAGGGGGGAATTTACCAGAAATGAGCACCAGAACTTTGGGGAGGGGGGCCTCTCCCAGGTACTGAAGAGTGAATTGGTGGAAAACTTTATATATGAGTACCAGTACCTTCCCCCCCCCCCCCCGCCGCATCGTTTGTTTAAAGAAAAAAAGCACTTGGGATCTCACATACCCACATTTGAATCCCCCACAGCCACAAAGCTTGGGCCAGTCACTCCATTAGTCTAACCTACCTCAGAGTGGATAAAATGGAGGAAGGGGAAATTATGTACAATGCCCTGACCTCCTTTGAATAACGTCAGAGTTAAAATGTATATAAATATACAGGGTTATTCCAGCCTAAACCTATTGAAGTAAACATATTTAGACTGCAGAACCCTCTTCATCAGATTGCACTGTAAATGTTCTATTGCACACCTTTTTAACTCACATTAATATCAGTACCTAGCTACCATTTTAATAACCTAGCAAAGCTCAAAATTACAAAACTGCAAGGAAGAAGTCTAATTATTACAAAAATCTGTTCTTGGTGTAAGTCAGTAGAGAGATATTGGAATAAAAATTGGTTTTAAATAGTTACCGATCCAGTATTGCAAAATGATTAAGGAAGGTGTTTTAATCACCTCTATATGATAGCATAGTGATAGTATAGTGTTACATATCCCCTTCTAATCACAATCGTTTCTTATTAGAGGCATTCTTCACATTCCTCAGTGGTTAAACTACAGATTTCTTTAACACAAAAAAACCCCTTTATTTCCTTGACTGAGACCACATCCTATCGTAGATAATTTCCTGTGGGTATGGGGAGGTAGGGATCATGGCAGAGAAATACTTTACTGGACATATGACATAAAGCACAGACTTGGTCCTTTCTAGTTTATTAGCCTTCATCAGAAAGTATCCAATAATCAAAAAGAGTATTTGGTTGATTTTTTTAAAAAATGAAGGTTGAAATGAATGTCTTCAGTGTATCCTCAAGTGCAACCTCAAACACTATAAAAACCTCTCATAATATATACAAGGATACCCTCACATTCTAAGCAGGGCTTTTCTCATACATGCCAAACAAGAACCTTACTCTTATTAGTATCTGAACATGAATGTGCAAACTAAGATGACAGTTACACAGATTTTCTGTAAGAAATGCTATTAATGATCAGAGATCCTCCCTAATCGGTGGTAGTAACTTATTATCACATTCTGCCACATTCCATTCAGCATTCAGTTACACAAAAGTGGCTGCTGCTCTTAAGAGTTTCCATGTAGGAAAGTAACTTTAGACATCGCCATAAGTCAGCTGTGACTTGACAGCACTTTCCACCAATAATGTTGTTATTGCCCTTCACAAATCATAAGTTAAATATCGGCATATAACAATGCATGCTTATGCTGCTTTCACACAGGAAAATCCAGTTGTAAATTATTGCTAAAGTGCATTGTAAGTGCATTAGCCAATATGAGTGAAAGCAGCCAAAGTTTCCGCTAAGATGAAGTTTATTTGGGACACAGTGACTTCATATTGCTCTTGGACAAGCGCTTGCTTCTCATCAAACATATGGATGCTGAATGACATTCACATCCGTACACCTCTGAAAATTATCTTTTAAAATAATATGTAGGCACACATGCATCTGTATCAGTATTTCTCATATCTTGGAAGAGAGTTGTTCATTATAAGCCTGGCACTGTATAGTAATTACTACTGCCATAGAGCACTTTGGTAGAATTTTATCTCTGAAGTAGTTCCCAAACAATGTAACACTATCACAATGCTGTAAATGTACTTGTCAGAGCAAGATAAACAAGTCTCAGTTCTTCCCTATAGCTTGAAGATCATCCCCAGCTCCAAGCTTGGGAGGAAGTTCAGGAGTTGCACCATACTTCAAAAAGCTATGTGAAGCACTTGAGAAGCTCAGCACAACTATGGTGATGATTTCCCAGCTCCAAGCTTGGGAGGAAAGACAAAGCTAGTCCATGTTGCACTGTGCCATGCTTAAAAGACACTGTCTTGGCTTATGGGCATGTTCAACTGCTAAGGCTAGCTGAAACTGTTGGACTCCTCAAACATTGCTTATTCCAAATAAAGATGGTTACCAGATCTTCTTAAAATGGATAAAGTAACAGAATATTGAGTTAGTGATCGCTCTATTCTGCCAGTTAATCATTTCTTGCTGCCTGTTTTACTAACTCAGGTAAGATGTAAGATAGAAAACCAGCTCAAAGGCTGAAAGGCTACCAAGATGGGGGGTTTTATTAAACATGCATACTTCTGTTCAACTCACTTTCTCTTAAACAACAGTGCCAAACAAAACAGAAATGCTGTAATGTTATTCCCTAATTGCTAAGGATTGTAGATTATTTTCCCAAACCACACACATACATGCATAAAGACTTTGGGGGAAAGTTGATACACTCAAACTTAGCTCATTATTTAAGACCAATAGCTCAATCCTAGGCATCATTTCTTTTAAAAAATTAATTCCATTTAATTCAATGTAAGTTACTCAGAAGCAACTTTACATAGGACTGCAGTCATTTCACTGAAAATCGTAAGATTTAATCATGACTAATTTGTTCCATTGATATGAATGTCTACCTTTAGCTAGAGTAGGTTTACAATATGTCTGATTTAACACTGTAAACAGATTGGAACGAATATTTTGACAATCGGTGCTGTGTAGCAGTTAGAGTGTAAGGCTAGATCTGGGAGACCCAGTTTCAAATCCCCACCTGGCCATGGAAGCTTGCTGGGTGTCCTTTGGCCAGTTACACAAACTCAGCCTAACCTATTTCACAGAAGTGTTATGAGGTTTAAAATGAAGAAGAAGAAAATGACACAAGCTGCTTTGTGTCCCCACTGGGGAGAAAGGTGGGTTATAAATTAAGCAAATAAACAGTATTTTCATTAATAGTCATACAACTAAGGTGGGGCATAAATTAAGTAAAATAAATAATATTTTCAGTAATAGTCATGTAACTATAGTGCTACTTGTTAAAACAAATGCTCAATATACATTGACAATAAATTGTGTCATCTCAAATCAATTTTGTTTGGTTTAGCAGTAGCAGACTAAGTGACTAGAAGTGTTTATAAATTCTGTGAGTTTGCAAAACCAAGCACTTCCCCACTTCCTAGTTCCTATCCCTCTCAAAGTAGAATTACCAGAATGTGAGTTTTTAATTCAAAATGGGATCCAGTTTCTCCACTGCAAGTTTCAAGTGGAATATGTGCTTCTGTACTGCCTGGTAAAACTTGGTCTAACAGTCTACCCACTATTTGACACTGAGTTTTTCAATAAGCTAGTATTCAACTCACTCTCCGCACGGCCCATGGGGCATTGCTATCATGTTAAACCAGATTCATTTCAGAGAGACAGGCTGCAATCCCATGCACTCTTATTTGGGAGCAAACTCTACTGAATATACTGGTACTTAACACCAAAAAAATAAATAAAAAACACAAGCTTGGAGCAGCCTGAGTGTTTGTGAGAGTGCAATGATTTTTGCCCACAGAGCAAGCCTTTCTCACACACCCTTCCCACTACAACATAAAATGCCATCTCAAATGCTGCTCCTAGGGGACAAGGAGCCCCCCTCCCAAAAAGTAGCATTTCAGGGGGCATTTTAGGTTGTAGTGGGAGGAAGAGGTGAGAAAGCTGCACTCCTCTGCTGGAAATCATTCCATTCCTAGAAACCAGACAACAGAAGCTAAGCCATAGTTTCTGTGCTACTTGCAGTGGAACAAAATTTTCAAAAAACACCCCACCCCAAAATATATGACAATTTTTTTCATACACATCCCATTTAATTATATATACACAAATAGCTCTATATTTGATGGACTGCAAATGCTAACAAAAGATAATGATTATTACCTGAAGTTGTGTTTTAAGAAATGTATATGGGTTTTTTAAAGATATTTCATCACCAAATCATAGTAAATCATTGCTTAAATGGTTGCTTTGCTTTTCATTCTTTGAATGGGACTTTTTATGCTGTTTTTATCCACATCTATGTATTTCAGTGTGTTGGTTGCTGGGGGGGGACTTCTTCATGAATATTTTAAAAAATCATCCTCGGACTTTACTCATATTTACAAAACCACATTTGAATGTAGTTTTTGTCAGTGGCACCAGTCTTGCAAGATGGTTTTATGCTTTATTTTTTGAAAAATCAGGGAGGAGCTTGTGCATACATCTGGACTGTGGATGCCAAGCCTACTCAAGATGAGATCTTAGCCTCTCATTTTAAGATATACCACACCACTTCAACTCCTCAAGGACAGGCTTTGATTTGGAGGCAAATATAAAGAGGTGCAAAAAAGAAAGAATTCAGCAACACTGCAAAAGCCAGTTATAATCAATGAAGAACCAAGAGGAATAAGAAAATTATTCACAGTACTACTAAGACATTGCTTTTATTGTCCACAAAATGTTACACTGATTTTCCAAGATCTATTATGAATATTAGTATATAGTTATGATGCTGATAAAAAGGAAATGACACTGGGGAAAAAATGAGCCTTGTATATACAGAGTGGAATGGATATTCAGGGACATGTTGTAGGTTCTTTCCACTTTAAAAAGTTCATAAATGATAAAGTTACAGATGATATTTCAGGCAGAAACTAGAGGAGTACAACCTTGTAGTAATGTGACACACAGAAAAGAACTCAACTCTCACAAGACAGAATAATCATTACAATAGTTTAGCCAAATCAAACTCATTAAGGATATGATCAAAGTGGAAAAAAGTAATCTGCTAACAGCTGGTTTAAGTTCGTTTAAACTTAATACAAAAACAAAGCATTTGCAACAATTACCAGAGCTGGACGGAAGTGAAAAAGTTTCAAAGCTTCAAACACACGCACACACTTTATTGTATGACCAAATGTTTCTAGTGTTGTCAGGCAAGCAAGATAAAGACAGTAAAACATTTTGCTCAAAGTACTGTATTATTTACAAAAGTGCTTCACTTTAAGAGATCTCCCAATGGTTTTATAACAGTTATGCTATCGTGGAAGTCTGTTTTCATCTCAGTAACAATAGTTACTAGAGCATTCCAGAGAATTTCAGAAGAAAATCAGTTTGTGTTTCATAGATTAAAGAAAAGCTTTTGACTGTGCAGATCATGGAAAACTATGGTTCTAACAGAAATGAGCATGCCACAACATCTGATTGTTTTGATGTGCAGCCTATACTCTGGACAAGAGGCTACCGTTAGGATACAATATAGGGAAATAATGTCAGATCAGAATGTGTATTATCTCCCTGTCTGTTCAATCTATATGAAAAACATATAAGTAACACTGGATTGGATTTAGATGAAGGGGGAGTGAAAATTGATGGAAGGAAGATTAACAATATGAGATTTGAAGATGACACCACAGTACTGGCAGAAAATAGTGAAGACTTGAAATAATGACTGATGAAGGTTAAAGCAGAAAGTGTCAGCTGGATTACAGCTACACATCAAGGAGACAAAAGTAATGACTACTGGGGAATTGCACAACTTTAAGGTTGACAATGAAGAAACTGAAATTGTTACAGATTCTCTATTCCTTTGCTCAATCATCAACTAGAAGGGAGACAGCAACCAAGAAAACAGAAGGAAATTGGGACTTGGAAGAACAGCCATGAAGGAATTAGAAAAGATCCTAAAGAGTAAAAAACTGTTGTTGGAGACCAAGATCATTCATATCTGCAGTATTCTCCATGACTATGTATGGAAGTGACAGTTGGACAACAGAATACTGACAGGAAGAACATTGATTCATTTGAAATGCAATGTTTGTTGGAGGATGGTTTTACAGAGAAGACCCAACATGAAATGGACTGACTCAATGAAGGAAGCTATGCACATCAATTTGCAAGACCTAAACAAGGCTGTTAAAGACAGGATATTCTGCTGGTCATTAATACATAGGGTTACCATAAGTCAAAAGTGACTGGACAGTTTATAACACACAGCATCATGCTACAGCTGAAGTTTGTCTTCAGTCCAGTCCTATCTTTTTAATGGATTTAGGGCTCAACTCTATAGACAGCATAGCAAACAGTAAAGAGACGCAGGATTATGGGTTGTGTTGCATTATTTCAGCACAACACACAAGTGCTGCAACTCAATGCAATCATATTGGTGTAAGATCTCACGCCTGGAATTTGCTGTGCTTCGTTTTGGAAGTAATGTTGGCCACCATATCTGGTGGAATTCTGTGAATCTTGTTTTTATGTTTTTAACTGTGATTTTATATGTATATTGATTACTGTTGTAAGCCGCCTAGAGCCGGCTCATGCTGGCTAGGCGGGATATAAACCTCAATAAATAAATGAATAAATAATAAACAAGTTCCATGATACCCAGCATGGGCTTTTTTGATTGTCAAAGGGTACTGCTCTTTCCTTTTTTTCACTAACACAAAAGCTAGTGGAATCCTGTCGTTCCCCCACACACATACACACATTTTAAAGTTAAAAGACACAAGGCAGGGACAAGCTGGCTTGTTGCTGCTGTGCCACCTCAATTTCAAAATGGCTAACTACTCCTCTAAAATGGCACTGGTGGCCATGGGTCTCATCTAGTTAGTTTCTTAGAAGGGTAGAACTCTTTTTCAGACTGCACTGTACATAATACTATTCTGAGCTCCTTGAAGGAGCTTAAATTCCGTCTAAGTCCTTTACTGGCGTCGATTAGTTTCTGGGTCCAATTGACACAAGGTTTTGATGCTCACATTTAACACCCTTCATGACCTGAGGCTCACATACTTGAAGGAATGCTGCTCCCTGCATGTTCCCATAAGGATCTCTCAAAGTCTATTATCAGTCTGTATCCCCTCTCCCCATGGGTTGTCTAAGGCATGTTATGCCACAGCCTTTTCAGTGGCTGCCCCATGGCAATAGAACAGCCTCCAAGAAGCAAGGGGGGGGGGGGCCTCCCAGCTTCCTGTGTTTCCATCAATACTGCAAATAGAACTGTTCTGGAGAGCTTTGGGGGTAGCTAAAGCCTGGACAAATGGGGAATATTCTGCTAGTTGGGGCATAAATTGCTTTAGTGTTTAATGTGTGGTTTTATTAAACTATATTGTTTTGCATTGTTGTTGGAACCAACACACTCTAAATTTCAACAAGGTTTTTTACACATGCACTCAAAAAATTCTACTTAAATTAGTGATGTTTCACATCCACTGGAGAACAGAAATTCAAACATAAGCCACAGAACCCATAATGAAACCACATTTTGTACATATGTCAACCTCAGAAAGAACTGTCTGGTTACCAAAGGCTTAAATGACAACTGGAAACTTCATAGAATACTGTGGGAGACCTCAAAAAGACAGAGGGCTTCAAAGAGCCATTGTGAAAATTTTCCAGCTATAATTAATGCCACAAAAAGCTAAGGTTAGTATACAAAGGTCAACTGCTGTCAACAGGAAGTCTCTTTTCTGAGAACTCCAAAGGGTAAGAAATACTAGGTCTCTCAAAGTTCAAAGGTGATCATTATTATCAATATTACCTAGGGCAGCAACTTTTGCAAGTTCAATCTTTTGAAGAATTACTGCTCAGTGTAAGCAAGACTGCCCTGTTATTTTTATTTTTTAAAACTGCCCTAATTGAACATAACTTTTTAAAGAGAACACTTGTCTAGCACTTAAATAATGCAGATGGGAGGCACTCTCTGAAAAGAGACATTCCCTTTCTCTCTAAGAATAAATGCCTCTTCTAAGGTGATGCTTACTGTGACAAACACACCCACTAACTAAAAAATAAAGTGTGCCTCCTACTTACAAAAGTACTGGTGCTTTTTTTTAAACTAATGAGCAAATTTAATTGACCAGCCTACAAATATTTCTTTAATCCAATGCAGTACCTTTTTATTAGGCCCATACTATCACAAAGTGGTGAGAAGTATTCTAAGGAATTCCAAAGCTTGCTCACTATTTTGTGACATTTTGGTAAATTCTAACAAAAACAGGGTCATCAAGAGGGATAAACTATGGGTACAAAAGGGGGGAGTAGCTGTCACACTGGATGCCTGAGGAGACAGTTGACGCATACCTGTCTTACAGTGCAATCCTAAACAGGTCTACTCAAAATCCTACTGAAGTCTACTCCATGTAAACTTTCTTTCCAAGAATGTGTTTTTAAGAGTGACACTGCTGACCAAGCACCCTGTGTAGGGCCTTTGAGGAGGGGAAGGAGGCAGGAATCTGTAATGGGGTTGGGGGCTGGTGATAAAAAAAACATACTACACTACTGTTGTACTGGGGAGGAGAAAATTTCTGTACTCCAAGAGAGCCACCTACAGTCTTTTTTTTCCTCCCCTGTGCTGGCAACCCTCGTATTAGGTTAAAAAGAAGCCGAAGTCCAAACATTTCAGCAGCCCCAGGATAACGAAGGCACCCAGTCAAGAAGTGGACCTGACGACGGGAGAGACCCGCTTCCCCTCTCCTCAAGGGAGCGCGACTCGGCCGCTTTCGCCGACGCGACTTTCCCGCTTGGCACCTCAGGGGCCCCTCCAGTGTCTGCAAGACGCGCCGCTCGCCGCCCTTTCCTGCTCGCAGCAGCAGCTCCTCTGTAGCCAGCCCGGCTGCCTTTTGCGCCTCGGGTGGCAGCTGCGCCCGCAGACCTTGTAGGGACAGGCGAGGCTCCGGCGGTGTGTCCGAGCGAGGGGGGACTGCCGCCCTCCATCCCCGCCTCCCCCGCCTTGACTCACTCTTGGTGGCGGCAATGAGGCTCTTGCCATCCTTGATCAGCTCCTTGATGAACTTGTTGGTTTTTTCCAGCTCCGCTTCGTGCGCTCGGATCCGCTCCCGGAACCAGGGGCTGTCCAGGTAGCAGTCGCTGAACTCCAAGGGCTGCAGCCCCATGGCCGCAGCTCCGGCGGGGGGCTACCGCAGGGCACCGGCCTGAAGTCCTTCCTGGCAGCGGGAGCCAGGCGCCGTCTCCTTCGCCTTCTCCTCCTCTTCTTCCCGACCAGAGCGGCTCCCCACAGCGCCTCACCAGGGCGAAGGAGGCGCCAGAGCCTGAGCGCCGCTCTTCCCCAAGCCCAGCGTGGGATCCGGTCGCCAACCAGCAGCAGCGGAGGGAATGCGGGAAGGAGCGAAGATGCCGGGGAAGCCTCGTGGGCGCCGGGCTGTGTGGATTGAGGCGCAGGCAGGGCCCCCAGCAGGCTCCCGCGGAAAGGCTCAAGCCCCGACCTGGCTAGGGCGGGAAACGAGAAAGAAGGGGAACAGATGCCGCGGCGGCGGCCCCCGCGGCCCCCAGCCAGTCCCAGACAAACAGGCAGCCTCCGCCCGAAGAAACCCAAGCCCGCCTCCTTCAGCTCCCACCTCAGGCCGGCCTTCTTTTGCAACTCGGCCGACCCGCCTCCCATTATTCCCACTGGCTCCTCCGGTCTTTTCCGCGGGCGGCTCCTCCCACGCGGGGTCTCGCGCTTCTCACGCTCCGGCGGGCGGGCGAGGCTCGGGGGGGAAGGGAGGGCCCGGCGGAGGCAAGAAGCTGCGTCCGACCTCGCCTCGCCCTCGACTCTGTAGCCGGGCCGCTTGCCCTTGGAGAATCTTCCCCCCAAATAAAAGGAGCCTCGTGGCGCCTTCAGGAAATAAGTCTGGCATCAGCGTTCGCGGGCCGCAGCGCGCGCTTCTCCCGCTGCCTCAGTTGGCAGATGCGGGGGCGGAGGACAAGGAGGAAAAAATGTAAACAGTGGGCTACAAGGCTCGTAAAAGAAAAGAGGAAACCTCTGTGGTATTTCGTATCGCATGTCGTGCGGCTTGCATTCCATGGCCTTTTGACACACATTCCACCCCCCGCTGTTTACAATCCCCCCCCCCCCCCCCCCCCCCCGTGGCTCCATATATTTACATCTGCCAGTGACCCGGACATAGAGATCAAGGTGGGCAGCCCTGCTCTACGAAATTAGCATTTCGTAGAAAAAGAGGTGCAGGAGCTCATTAGCATAACTTATTGGCATAACTTATTTGCATATGCTACACCACCTGACGTCACCAGAAGTATGTCAGAAGGAAGGAAGAAAGCAAGCAAGCTGGCAGAGAGGGGACAGCTACTAATCCAAGCCTCTGAAATACCACTATTCTGGGAGGATAGCTTCAGTGGTGGCTGAAGCCTTCAGAAGGCTGGTCGGAGGAACAAGGACCTTTCCAGGGGACAGGGTCATTTTGCTGCAGCCATGACACAAGCAGGCATTCCCCCGCGGGGGGGGGGGGGGGGGGCTGGCACCAACTACCAGAGCTGCGCTCCCCCGAGCTCCTGCTGGAAATAACCCCTGTTCTGAACCACTAGGAAAAGTACAGTGCGGTGGTCTTAAAAGGTGTCCTGGAACTCTTGTTCAATTGACCACACAGTTCATGCATCTGATTAAACAGACTCGCGTGGCTAGACTATGGGAGCCCTCGCCTGCGACTCACGAGGCTTGCCACCACTACCACCTCCGCCCCTTTGAAAACGGGGGTGATTCCCCCCTCCTTTCCCAGAGGCAGGCAGGGCCAGCTCACTGACAGCTAAGCCCCGCCTCCAACTCCCAGCAGCCCTCAGTCAGGCAAGGACGAGCTGGGAGCTGTACGCGTTGCCTTTTCTGGCCGCTGCTGCCGGGAGCCGGGGGGCAGGCCGGCGAGACTCTTAAAAGATACTGCTGAACGCGAACTTTGTTCTTTTCCCCTCCCTGTTTTCTAGATAACTGAAGTTTTGAAATCCTTCCTCTCTAAGGGTTAACGAGACAGAGCTGCAGTCCTAGACTGGCATTGGTTGGGAGGGGGGGAAGGAGGCGGTGAAATTACCTGTGAAAGTCAGTTATTCCGATTCCTTTTCTGCCCAAAGGAAGGCAGCTTCTGATTGATGCTTTAGGGGCTGAAAGAGAGCTGGTGAGTTGGGGGTAGTGGGAAAAGGGGGCAAATTTGGACGGGGGCGGGGTTGCAAGACCCAAGGCGGAAGTAAAGGAGAGGAAAGAAAAGCAGGCAGCTGCAGAACGGGGGGGGGGGGGGGGGGGGAGAGAGAACAGACCCTTCCCGGGCACTGGCTTCCCAGTTTGCTCCTTCCTTGAAAATGGTTCCTGCAGTCTCTCCTTGCAACTGGAAGGAGGAGAAAAGGGTATTGGCGGGGGGCGGGGGGGGGGACGACAGAATAGAAAAATGATGAAATATTTATAGCTGATTGTGGGAGATGAGACTCCGGGAAGACACCAAGGCTGGGGGGAGGGGAGGTTAAAAGAGAGAGTTTTGACCAGTAAGGCTCCCCCAGAAAATGGTGTATTCAGGGTTCAATCCTGTTTAGGATAAAGAAGCATAAAGATCCTCACGGCATGAAAGAATTACCCCTCCCCCTGCATATTTTTTGTAACATGCAGCCTAAAAGCTTGGTTGTGTTATTTTGGTTGGATTTAATTGTAGATGTCATGGAATATTTGTATTATTTATTTTGCATTTTGCTTTGGATCAGTGTGACTCTAGTGGGGGATAAGACAAGATGGGTAGTTGCCGGTTTTGTCTGTACCAGTAGAAAAGAGCAAGAGTCCAGGAGCAATTTAAAGACTAACAAAATTTGAAGCAGGGGGTGACCTCAGATTTTCTTAGTCTTTAAGATGCTACTGGACTCTTGCTTATGTTTGGGGGGGGGGGGTACATGAACTTAACTGATTCAGGGAAATGCAGTGCAGGTGTGAGGAAAAGAATCCGGGATGAGCCACTCTGATAACCACATGAGGACAGTAAAGGCAAAGGAGGAACTAAGGGCAAAGAAGAGTAATAATGGGGTAAAACTAAGTGGAACAAAGGAGGAACAAACAGCAACAAACAGTTCAAATTGATAATTTTCTTGATTAATTACATTGGTTGCCACTGTTTGGCCACCCCTGAGTTATACTGTCTTCCTCCGAATACTGGGTTAGTGTATATTACCTAATGTTATTAGACGTTATTACCTTATTATTTTGCCACTACCTATGGTAAGTTTTAGTGACAAGTGAAGTGTAATTACCACATTACCATTGCCTTTTGGTGAACTACTTCTTTCATAATGCAAGGTAATCTGGTTACTAAAAGTTCCTATAAAACAAAACTCCTACAACAATGAAGGTGGCGCACAGTAGAGTGAGGCAAGGAGCCTGTAAGTTAAACAGAGTCCAGTATAAAGGGCCATCTTTCTTTTGGAAAGACCTACAATAAAGATATCGCCTCAAATATTCTTCTGGAATATTCTTGGTTGGGTTTTCACATAAAGCTGGCTTGATGACATACATGCTCTGCAAATGCACCATTCCTTTGTCTGTCATAGGAAGCAAAAGAGTCTAGCTTCTGTTAGACTTCTAGTGCTAAATTAGGATTCATAAAAAACAAGCGCTACATGGCAAAGAAGAGCCCTGTATGAACAACACTTCTAGAATACAGCCTGTGACTCGCAACCCCCCCCCCCCAATCTATAATGCCAGAACCAAGGTGCAGCCAAATTGCAGCAGATGCATACTTCTTGTTGGGGTTTTAATATGAAAAAAAATCAGTGGGTTTACAAGAAATGTTAATCGTATATTTTACAAAAACTAACACATGTATATCTCTGTAGTCGGGTAGCTTAAATTTTAAGTTAATATAGGCATTTATTTTTAGTTGTCTCACCCTAGAACAAATGTGTTTATTTGTTTTGGCAGGAGAACTTGCAGTTAATTTCATTTCAAAATGCCCAACAGCCGAACTCAGCGTAGGCACAAAGTTGGTCAAGAAGCTGGGCGACGTGAATTAGTCTCCAGATCTTTGCAAAGTGCTCAGCATTGTCTTGAGAATCAGGATTTTGGAACAGCATATGCACACTATCTCTTGGTACTAAATTTGGCCCCTGAGCTTAAAAAGGATGTGAAGGTGAGGGGTTCTTCTTAGTCATTCCTTTTCTTTCTCATTGACCAAAAATAGCATGCACATAGTCCAGTATGATCCATGTGTATTTACTGATAAGATATTTTTTGTTGCATGACTAAATCAGTTTTCTGAATTTACTACATTATTATTCCGTTATTGATTTACTTATGTGGCTTTCCTTCAGGAAACTTTTCAGTTTACCCTTTTTAGATGGGCAGAAGAGCTGGATTCTCTTGCACGAGTTCAAGATTTATTTGACTGCTATGAACATGCCCTGGAATTGTTTCCCAATGATGAAGTCATATGTAACAGCATGGGAGAGCATCTCTTCAGGTTTGTTATGCTTGTTAATTTGCATTTTAACACAGTGGCTCTCACATCTTTTTAAGCATGAATATTCATGTAAATACTTTGGAAAGTGTTTAATTGAATGTTTGTGTACAAGATTTCTATCCTACTTCTCTCCTGAAGGATCAGGGGGAGGGGTTATAATAATGAACACACACAAAAATAGATCTAAAGCAACAAATCAGAATGAGAAAAGCTACAAATAAGATTGTATAGAGCACTATCAACCTATATTAAAAGCCCTTTTAAATAGTTGGTTGAGGTAGTGAGCTAAGTTGCAGGGTGTGTTCACAGAAAACGTTTTTGTTGTGGGGTTTTTTGGGTGGGTTGCACAGTTCAGTCCAGCTTGAAAAGAAGATGTGGCTAGTAATATGCAAAGTGCCTTATTTGGATAACTGCTAATTTTGCACATACTTGTGAAAAAGATAAATAAGTTAACATATAGTAACTTGCCCAAAGAGAGTGAGCCTCATCACTGAGGATAAGTTTAAACCTGGATCTCACACAGCCAGATCCAACAGCTGGCAATAATGCAAACAAAACTGTAATCTTATCTTCTCTTGTAGTCCCTGTTGCCATGTGATCTGAGCAGGGAACGTCATTTTCCCCAAACTTTTTATGCTTTGGATACTTAACTTTTGATTTTATCCTCCTTTTCTTGCTAGAATGGGGTTTAGAGATGAAGCGGCCGCATATTTCCATAAAGCTGTGAAGTTAAACCCTGAATTTCCTGATGCAAAGGAGAATTTTTATCGTGTTGCCAACTGGGTAGTGGAACGATGGCACTTCATCATGCTTAATGACATCAAAAGAAATTTGTTGTACCAGAAAGCAATTCAGAATGCAGTTCATTCAGGGTGTAGAAGTGTTCTTGATATTGGAACCGGAACTGGAATTCTCAGGTTTGTTGCAAATTTGCAGTTGGGAGTGAAGGCATGAATAGTAATACATTTAAAGTTGTTTTGTTAACTGAATTTTATTGATAGATTTTTTTTACGTCTTGACTGTTACTGGAAAGCTGCAGATCCCACCAGCATGGGGAGGGGCTTTATGCCTTCCATACAGGGAAGGAGCATTGTGCAAATTTAAGCTCTTCCATGCCTTTGTTTTGACAGCCATCCTGCTTCTCACAGCTGCTGTGGTGTACAGGGTTCGTGCTCCACAGTAGATGAGGTTGGGCCCAAAAGAGCTAAACACGCTGAAGAGCTACACAAGCCACATATCCTGTTGAAGATCTGCCCATCATTGTTTATTCTGTTTTACATCAAATAATGATTGCATATAATTGCTGTTTTACAAGACTTGTGTAATTAATTACTCATTGCCTTATTACCTACATTTTACCTTTCTGCATTTCCATTCTGTAAGAGTTCATGCATTTTAAGAATGCAGTTCAAATGCTAAAATAAATATAGGAAAAAAATTCAGATTTAAAACTGATTTCTGTTGAATTTATTTTTCCCCCCAGCATGTTTGCCAAAACAGCTGGTGCATCTTCTGTTTATGCCTGTGAGTTGTCAAAGACCATGTATGAGTTGGCTTGTGAAGTGCTAGTTGCAAATGGCTTGGATGGAGAAATCAGACTTTTTCATATGAAGTCTCTTGATTTAGAAATTCCAAAGCACATACCTGAAAGGTAAGTTTTTATATTTTAATGTGAGGTCTTGTTCAATTTACTTAACTGACTTAATTAAATATTTCTTTTCCAATATTACAACTTGCTTTTCAGGTTGTGTAATGTGTTTTAAGAAATGTACATTTTTTATAAGCTTTCGTGTGCATGTGCACATCTTCAGATATGAAAGCTTATACCCAGAATAAAACTTTGTTGGTCTTAAAACTGCCACTGAAATCAAATTTTGTTCTGCTGCTTTAGATCAACACGGCTACCCACCTGAATCTAACTTTTTTTATGTTTTCTGTCAGAATGGACAGTTTGTAATTTGTGCATTTTATTCTCAGTAGTACAGTTACTAATAGCCATTTCTATTTAAATTACTAGGATATCATTATAGGCATTTCTATTTAAATAATTTGTATATAGTCTCATTTGTCTTCCTTTCACTATTTACATAAAATATCACTTATTATCACTTATTATAGTAAGCTGCCTTGTGAGAATTTAGCCAAGACTGTGGAATATGTGTATTTTAAGGAAATGTAAATAAATAATATGTGCAGTGAAAACCCTTAGGAGAAATGGTAGTGTAGTACTTTCATGTTGGAACAGTGGTTCATAAGTAATGACAAGCCATGACTTAGTACTACTTAAACTAGCTTTGAAAAAGCTTCAGACTCACTCATGCAGCCCTTTTGCCCCCTACACAAGAGTGTTTTCAGACAGTTCCTGTTTCACATCCAGACTATGGTTTATACTTTCCCTGTTAACTTGGGATCAAACCATTGTTTGCAATCCATGTTTGCAGGACAAATGTAAACCATATTTCCTGATTCAGATGTAATGGAAAAGTAGAACAAATTAATTAGCTTGCCATGCACAAGGGGAGAAGGAAACAGGAGGATCCCATGAGCACAGTCTGAAGTTCTTTTAAACTTGTTCACATAATACCAAACTATGATTTAGTGTTGCATCTAAACGAAGCCATCATAATAGTATTCAAATTACATTGCATAACATTTTAATGTAGAAGTACTTTATCCTGATTGACTTTCCAAATGCACTGTAGCTGATTCTTGATAAGGATTAGAAAATTAGAGACGGAAAAACTAGGATTTGTCTACACAAGAAGATTGTATAGAAGCATTGGTCTCACAGGTATATAGCATCTTATATCATGCATATATGACCTCCAGAAGGTGGCTTCTCATATTTCAGGTCCTAAACATTGTATATGTTGGTGCAAAGCCTTGCTGGCAGCTTGGAGTTGTGATCTATGAATGGAGCTGTGACTGGAGATATGAATAAAGTTTTTTTAGGACAAGTACATCAGAGCTGGCTTCAGAAGGACAGGTTTTCCGGTCGGAGGAATGGAGGTCTGACACGCTTTGCAAATGCGCAGGGCGGACAGCGGCTCTTCTTGACAGCTTGGGTGGATAAATCCACCTGACGCAACCTCACAGAGGTAGTGTGAGGACCAGCAAGCAATATAATCCAGGTTTGAGCAAGCTCGGTGAAGGAAAAGCCTCGGAGGAGACTTTTACAACACCTTGAGCACTGCAGCCGAAGAAGATTTTTGCAAGTATCTCTAAGGAGCCGAGCTGGGCTGATTAATCAGCATAAAATCTCCAATTCCCCTGATTCCTTAACAAAGAAGACAAAGTTTAAACGTTGGGACCACATCTGAAGAGAAGTAACAACATAAGGTAACGGAAAAAAACTTTTTGCCTTACCATTACCGTGTTTTGAAAGACGAAAAGCAGATCTGGTGAAGCAATAGACTGTTGCAGATTGGATGAGTGCAGTTTTGAAACGTTAAAAAGCTGAATTTGAACTTAAAAAGCCAAAAAAACAAGTTGTTTAACATTCCTGCGGTTAAGAAGAGTCGGGAGGGGGAGCCAAGCATCGCGAGACAAAGAGGGGAGGAGGGAACCAAGCATCGCGAGACCAAGCTGTGAGGACTGAGACAGGAAGTGACGGCTTGAGGAGCAGACAAGAAGGGAAGCGGAGAAGAACTGGAAGAGAGCAAAGGGGACTGTAAAAACTGCCGGACCAAAAGGACTACAACAGGAAGTGACGTGCGGAGAGCAGACAAGTAAGCAAGAGGAAGGGACAAAAGGAAACTACGGCAAGCCAGAAGCAAGGTAAAAAGACTATAACCTTTGACACAAACCATAGAGAAGTTGCGCCCGCCATTTTGGATTTATAAAATTTTTAAACAGTAATATCTCATAAACGATATAACTTAGAAGGCTGAAACCAACGAAATTTGACTTGGCAAGACTAGCTTGTGTGATTACACTAAACGGTGTTTGATTTGGAAAATAAAATAAAATCGATCTTTTTTAAAGAGACAAGACGGATCGCGGGCTAAGATCGAGAGCAGCTACATGGTCCTCTCCTACAATGGCAGCAAAAAAAGAAAAAGAATTACTAGCTGTTATGGAAGCAATGGAAAAAAAAATGTTAGATGCTATAGGAGAGGTAAATGTTAAAATGAATGGTATAGCTGCACAAGCAGACAAAAATTTTATAGATTTAAAAGCTGAATTACAAAAGTTAACCACTAAAACACAAGACATAGAAATTAAAGTAAAAGAACTGGAAGAAAATACTCAAAAAACAATGAAGGAAAATGACAGAATGGAAAAGATGATGCACTATAGAGACATGCAAAACCATCTGAGATTTAGAGGCATAGAGGAAAAATTAGGTGAAGACATTTTTACAAGAATGCAAGAAGCATTAGCAGATTTTTTACAAGAGGAAGAGGAAGTTGTTAAAGAACATATGGATCTTGTTTACAGAGTCAATTCTACATACGCGAGAGACAAAAATATACCAAGGGACGTGGTAGTTCAATTTACAATGAAGAGAACAAAAGAACAAATCTACAAGAAATGTTTTACAGACTCTTTTGAAATAGGTGGAAAAAAAGTTATCGTAATGAAAGAATTGCCCAGAGCAATTTTGCAAGACAGGAAAAAATTCAAGCGTCTGACAGACAAACTGAAAGAGAAAAAAAAAAGATTTCGTTGGGAAATACCACAAGGACTGAGTTTTTATTATGGTAACAACAGAATGGTGATTAAAAATTCAGCAGAAATGTACGCCTTTGTTGGTGAGAACAAGGAAGAATTTGGTGATATTTAAGACTACAACAAGATGGATTACAAAGTACTCTCATGGAATGTAAATGGACTTAATTCACCCCAAAAACGTAGAATGGTAGGACACTGGCTGGAGAAACAAAAATGTAGTATAGTTTGTATACAAGAGGCCCATCTTAAGAAACAAGACTACAAATATTTAATAAGAAAAAAGTTGGGAGAAGAATTTTTTTCATTGGCAAGTAATAAAAAGAATGGAGTGGTAACATATGCCAAAAAGGACTTGGAACCTAAACTAATATTTAAAGATAAAGAAGGAAGATACTTAGCTATTGAAATTCTGTTACACGGACAGAAGACTTTGATTGTAAATATTTACGCCCCCAACGGAGCTAAAGAAATCTTTTTTAAAGAACTACAAATGGAACTGGACAGTGTAAACTATGAACAAAACATAATGTTGGGAGACTTTAATGGGACTGTGAATAATAAAATAGATAGGCGCTCAAAGAGAAAAAATGACACACTAGGGAAACTTCCAAAAAAATTTTTTGAACTGATAAAACAGGAAAAGCTGGAGGATATTTGGAGGAAGGTTAACCCACAAGGGAAAGACTATACTTTTTACTCTAACAGACATGATTCACATTCAAGAATTGATATGATCTGGATGTCTATTAATCTAACACTTAAGACAAAAAAAGTTGAAATTCTACCTAGAATAATCTCAGACCACAATCCTTGTCTATGGACTTCTGGGCAAATAAAAAGCAAGGGAGATGGAGAATAAATGAGGACTTATTAGACAACCAAGAAATAGTTAAAAAATTACATGAAGAGACAGATTTATATTTTCAAGCGAACATACAAAAAGAAGTAAAAATTCAAACTGTGTGGGATGCGTACAAAGCAGTTATGAGAGGATTATTGATATCATTGAATGCTAAAGACAATAAAAAGAAAAGAGAACAATATGAAAACATTGTACAAGCCATTAAAATAAAAGAAAAGGAACTGAAGAACAGACCAGGAAAAAAGAAACTGCAAAAGGAAATTTGGATGCTACAAGACCAAGCAAAAGCTATTTTGAATCAAGAGACTTACTGGAACCTGAAAAAATTGCAACAAAAAGCATTTGAAGGTGCAAATAAACCTGGAAAGTACTTAGCATGGCAATTAAAGAAAAAACGTGAAAATAAATTTATTACTAAAGTGATACGGGACAATATTGAGATAATAGACAATAAGGGAATAAAAAGAGAATTTTTTAAATATTATGCAAAGCTTTTTAAGAAGGAAAATAAAGACAGAAGAAGGATTAAAGAATACTTACAGTCATTAAAATTACCAAAACCAACGGAGAAAATCAAAGAACTACTTAACTGACCAATGTCACTACAAGAGATTAAAAATGCAATAAATGATTCAAAATTAGGGAAAGCACCTGGATCAGATGGATTTACAGCTAAGTTTTATAAATCACTACAGGATTCGATCTCACCAGTGTTATTGCTATTAATGAATGACATAGGAGTGACAGGTGAGGTCCCGGAGACTTGGAAAGAAGCAACCATTTCACTCATTCCGAAAGAAGGTCAAGATTTAACCAATGTTAAAAATTATAGACCAATTTCTTTGTTAAACAATGACTATAAGATTTTTGCCAAGATTATAGCTGATAGGCTTAAGGAACATCTTAAAGAGACTATACAGACAGAACAAGCAGGATTTTTACCTAATCGCCAAATAAGAAACAATATAAGAGTAGTAGTGGATGCTATAGAGTACTATGATAAACATCCGGAGAAGGAAGTGGGCTTTCTTTTTTTAGACGCGGAAAAAGCGTTTGACAATTTAAATTGGGATTTTATGTTTGAAGTGTTGGAACATCTTGAAATTGGAGACTATATGCTTAATCTTATTAAGTCAATATATAGAGAACAGAAATCCTCTTTAATAATTAATACTGAAAAAACGGATTACTTTAAAGTGGAAAAAGGAACACGACAAGGATGCCCACTCTCGCCGTTGCTATTTATTTGGATTTTGGAAGTCTTGTTACTAAATTTGAAAGAAGATAAAGAAATTAAAGGCTTAACAATAAAAGGTTTCTCTTTTAAATATAGAGCCTTTGCAGACGACGTGATGTTTATAGCTGAAGACCCTATGACTACACTACCATATTTGTTGCAGAAAGTAAGAGAGTTTGGTGATTTGGCTGGGTTTTATGTAAATAAGAACAAATCGAAAGTGATGTGTAAAAATATGCCAAATAATAAGCAAATTGAATTACAAAATCTTATAGAATGTGAAGTGGTGAAAAAGACAAAATATCTAGGTGTAAACTTAACAATGAAAAACATTGATTTGTATAAGAATAATTATGAGAAATTATGGCAGCAAGTTATGCAAGATATTAAAAGGTGGAATGTATTAAATTTGTCACTGCTGGGTAGAATTGCAGTGGTTAAAATGAATGTGTTACCAAGAATAATGTTTCTGTTTCAAACTATTCCAATTGTGAAAGATGTAAAAACATTCAAATGCTGGCAGAAGGAATTGACTAAGTTTGTGTGGGGAGGGAAAAAACCAAGAATTAAGATGAAAATAATGTGTGATGCTAAAGAGAGAGGTGGGTTTCAGTTACCAAACTTAAGGTTATATCATGATGCAGTATGTTTGACTTGGATAGGGACATGGACTATGTTACAAGACAGAAAGTTATTGTCCCTGGAAGGTCATGACTGTAGGTTTGGGTGGCACGCATATCTGTATTATGGTAAAACAAAAAATGGACAATATGTTTAAGCATCATTATTTGAGAAGAACATTAATCGATACGTGGACAAGATATAAAAACTTTTTCCCAGAAGAAATACCTATGTGGATTGTACCTGCAGAAGTTTTAAATCCATCATCTCACTACAAAGGACAAGACTGGTTGAAATGTAGAGACCTGTTAACAAGACATGGTAAAGACTTTAAATTGAAGGAGCAGCAGCAGATGGACTTTGATTATGGCTGGTTAAGGTACAGACAAATATATGATATGTACAGAAGTGATAAAAAATCTGGTTTTAGAGAAAAAAGCAATTAAATAGAACAAATTTGGGAGGAAGATGGGAAAAAAATGATTTCTAAAATGTATAAAGTATTGTTAAAATGGTTTAATGCTGATGAAATGGTAAAGGAACAAATGATAAAATGGGCGATAAACCTAAACAAAGACATTGAAATGGAATCTTGGGAATTTTTATGGAAAAATGCAATGAGTATTTCTACATGTTATAATCTAAAAGAGAACTGTTTTAAAATGATGTACAGATGGTATATGAGACCAAAAAAAATTGCAAATATTAATCAAAATATGTCTAACAAATGTTGGAAATGTAAAAAGAAAGAAGGTTCTTTCTATCATATGTGGTGGACTTGTGATAAAGCGAAGACTTATTGGTCTATAATACATGCAGAAATGGAAAAAATTTTGAAATGTAGATTTAAGAAGTTGCCTGAAATGTTACTGCTTGGACTTAAACTAGAAGAGATAAATGTAAAGAAAAGGACAATAATATGGTATATGATTACAACAGCAAGAATGGTGTATGCACAACATTGGAAAAATGAAAAAATACCAGAAGTGTGGGAATGGTTGAAAAAATTGTTATATATGGCTGAAATGGATAAATGGACTAGAAAGTTGAATAATCTGTACTCAGAGACTTTTTTAGAAGATTGGGAGGATTTGAAAGAATATGTTGAAAAATATTGGGACATGAAAAACTACATTTATACATGGTTACAATAGCATAAAGGAATAGAAATTGAGTGTATGAATGTACTAAGGATAATTAGATAATGAACTTGTTTTTTAGAATTATATAAGAATATAGAAAATAAGAATTGGTATATAAGTATTTTAAAGATATATAACCGTTACCAGAAATGTAAACATAGAGATAAATATTACTATTTTGGATAAAGTGGAAAATGTGTTATGCTTCAGATGTGGTGGGAAACCACCAATACAAGATAAAAGCAAGACTATACAAATAGAACAAAATGTTATATAATATGGCAGGGGTGGCCAACCTGTGGCTCGGGAGCCACATGCGGCTCTTTCACACATATTGTGCGGCTCCTGGCAGGGCGGCTGGGGAAGCAAAGAGGAGGCATGCTTGTTCTCTCTTTCTCCCTTCCTTCCTTCCTTCCTTCCTTCCCTCCTCCCTCCCATCTATTTGCTTTCCTAGTTTCTCTCTCTCTCTTTCTTATAACTGGTTTTCCTCATTTGTTTTTATTTTTGGCAGTCCCATTTAACGTTAATAAAAAGCAAATTTGCATATTTTTAAAAATAAAAACGTGTGTGTGATATTTGTTCCTGTCTTGCGGCTCTCAGACATCTGACGTTTATTCTATGTGGCTCTTACGTTAAGCAAGGTTGGCCACCCCTGTAATATGGAAAAAAGGATTTGTATAAAACAAATGTATTAATTTTAATGTTTTGAAAAATAAAAACTTTCTTACAAAAAAAAAAAAAGAGCTGGCTTCAGAAGGATGCTAATTTAGCTCAAGCCCTAGACAGAAGCAACATAAAAGAGGGTTGTTTGTTTCAATATGGTGCATCGAAGCCCTGCTTCAGATTTTTTAGTTTCCATTACCATCTAATAGGATGGCTCAAAATGTTCCATTGAATTTGTATTTTCTTATTATAACCCTGTTCATTTTGAACTTTCAATAGAGTTTCTCTGGTTGTCACTGAGACCGTAGATTCTGGCTTGTTTGGAGAAGGAATTGTGGAAAGCTTGATACATGCTTGGGAGCACTTGCTTTTACCTCCAAAGGTAAGCATATCTGAATGTCAAAGATATGATTCAAAAGCTCTTTTCGCTGCCACCAAAAACCATAGCTTCATGGTCAGGGTTCCAAGTTGCTGTGAGGATTATTAGACACTTTTCCATTTATTATTATGTAAAGACTAGGTATTGCATGAACAATGGACTCATCTGTGTATTTAAAATATTTCTATGCTAGTCAACCATGTTCTATAGGCAGTTCACACAATATTGATAAATTATAATAAACTAAATTCATAATAAAATCATTAACCTAAAAATCATCTTGATTAACATACGAAATAAAAAATAAACAATAGAAGCAGGATTAAGCAGTTATTATTGTGACAGAAGGACCTGAGGTAGAAGTCTTGGGTTGGGGAAACAAAAGCAGCTTCGGCAGATGCCTATTTTGAGTTTTAGGAACTAAGCAAAAAGAAGCAGGGACAGAATTCCACAGGCAGGGCTCCACAACAAAGAAAGCCGTGTTGTGAATTGAGTTCAGCATGAATACACTCCCCAAACTGGTCTGCTGGATCACACAGGAAGTTTATTTTATTTTAAAAAATACGTCCCTCCTTTTTACCAGTACTGGCCCCCAAGGGAGGGAGTGTTCCTTTCCTGTGTTTCAGCTCCCCAGGGCAGATAGCATTGGCACTGTTGCTTTTTGTACAATTCAGCAGACTCACATGAGAAGAAAATTTAATTAATTTAAAGTACTTATACCCTGTCACTCTTCCAATTGTAAACAGGGCAGCTTCAATTTACATATTCTCCGTTTTATAGGGTGCCAACTGTACAGTTGCCGTCTTTGGTGGGTGCCTACTTCAGAGGGGATGTTTTAACTGGGTCTTCAGTCTTAACTTTAGCAACTTGGAACTGTATTATTCAGGCATACTTCCAAAGTGAAATGGCTATATACCAGAGAAAGTTTTCATTCCTCCCTGAAATCAGACCCTCAGCTGTACTAAACTGTGCTCGTTGATTTCAAAGACACATTAGGTGTGCTTAGCTTTTTTTGATTGTTTCTATTGTGTTTAAAATCAGGGTGTAAAACCAGCAACCCATAAATAATGTGGCATATGTGTTAACACAAGTATGCAATTAGACACTCATCAGCTTGCCTGGGGTTACTAGACTCACCTCAGGGTACACAGCACTTCTTTCCTGCCTCTGCAAAAAAATTTTCAGGTCACAAAGACAACCCTGGAACAGTTATGGTTTTCTTTTTGATCTAAAAACTGGGAAGCCAAGTACTATAACTCAGTATTGCTTTTAGCCCAGAAGGTATGAGTGAAAGGATAGGGAGAAAGAAAAGGGGGAACAGAAAAATGTGAGGATATGAACAAAATTATGTGATTATAGACTTGGCTTTATTCAGACATCACAAATAAACCATAATTTCTGAAGTGAATGAGCCTTAAATCTTTGGCTCACATTGCTTCCTTCCTCTTCTGTTTTGCCTACAGTGCCATAATCAAAAATTGCCTAGTTTAGTTGACAACTCAATTAAGGCACCTTTTTTAAATGGGGGTTGTTTCTTTTCCACAAGTTACACTGTGGCTAGAAAACCCAATTACTGAGAAAGAAGCGAACCCCAATTTAAGATCCCCACATCTGGATGTGTTAACATCCCTGTATTAAACAGAGGATTTGGACTATCTAAGGGGGGAAAAAATAGACCAGGTAGCCCACTTCAGATATCTGGGATTTACTTTTAGTTACTATCTTAAAGCAAAACAGTCCAGATTACATAACAGTAGATGTTCTCTTGTGTCTTTTATCTGCTTTGCAGCCTAATGATGGAGAAGTTGGTGCCAGAAGCTATGGTAGAGTTATACCAGCAGGAGCTACTATATGGGGGATGGCAGTGGAATGCAGAGAGATACGCAGACACCACAAGTATGTTTGTGCTTCGTGATGTGTGTTGGAGTAAGCCTTTCTGAACTTTGGAAGTGGATGAGAAAGTATTTTATTTTTATAGAACAGAATTTCATTTAACTTCTGGGTTAGGTTTTATACTCAGCAATACTCAGCACTTCTGCACGCATAAATGTGTATCATGCACAGGAACTGAAGGGATACTAATACATACCTTGAACTCTGCACTGAAATTCAGGAAAAAATCAGTGTTTTTAAAGCCTAACTTCCTTTTTCGTACTGTAGGATTTTGCCACTATTAGTTATATCTGCAGCTACTAATCTGAAAAGGCATATAAAGGAAGTGAAATAGGCAAGCCAGTGCCAAAAGAGTTTATTAATATACACAAATTGGTCGATCTCATTGTATATTTGTGTATATTTTTGTGTTTACAAGTGTAGCTGTCAGATTGCAAGTTCTGCTATATGAAAGCATGCTTCCATAGTATTTTTGGAAGTATCTGAACAAAAACATTTTTAGCACTGTTTGTCAAAAATATGTTGAAAAATTTGTGTTAATATAGTCTCTTAGCACCTGCTTAAGATTCATCTCTTTCTTTACTTTCTTGGACATTTCTTATGGCTTTTCTTTGCTTTTGCAGTGCTTTCAAATCTAAAAGCCTGCTTTCTTTAATTGGAGAAATCTGTAAGAACCTTCAGTATCTATGCATACTTGTAATTTCTTTTTTTTAAGCCTTCTTAACTAACAAAATACATCTGCGTAGGCCTTAGAGCAGAGGTCCCAAAGGAGCCTGCTGACACTTTCCTGGTACCCACCAAGTGTTTCTAGAGTATGAGCGAGTCAGTAGGGCTTTTGCTCAGCAGGGCTTCTGATTAGCCATTGAAAATCTGGTCGGCAGTGCAGATTTTAAAAAATTGTTTCAGCAACCAAAGGTAAGCTGTGTGTATGCAAGCAACTATTTTTAAGCAGTGTGTTAATTTTAAAGGACATCCTATTAATCAAAGCTTTTGCCTGAAATTTTAAAGTGTTGCTATTAGATTTTTGCATATCCTCACTCCCTGACATTTTGAGGTTGGCTCTGCCTCCTGGCGCAGCCATTTTGTGGTTGTACCCACCATCCTGTATCAGAATTCTAAATGTGCTTGCAGGCTTAAAATGGTTGGAGATCCCTGCCTTAGAGTATTTGAGTGGCAATCTTATACATACTCACTGGACAGCAAGTCCCATTTAATTCAGAGTGACTTTTCTGAGAAATGTGTATGATCATGCTCTTAATTTGATAGAAGATGGATAGTACCTATCTTACAATATTTTACCCTTAGGAAAGCTGTTAACTCTGACAGCACCTCATAAATACATTTAACCCTGTTATCCCATGCATGCAGTGAAGCCTGGATAACAGCAAATTTGTGCACCTCTATTAATTTAGTGTCAAAGATGCCATCTCAGATTAAAACCTGGGATGACAAAAATATATCATATCTAATATTTCAAATTATATGACAGGAAATGTGCCACACTGCACAATGTTATTATTTGCCCATTAATAATATTGACTGTCATCTGAACTGTTGTGAACTTTGGAAAGCACAATTTCTTTTTCACCATCTTTAAAATAAGATGAGAGATCTGATTATTAAATACATATCATTAAATACGTGAGCTCTGCCTTGCTGGCTCATAGGACACTTTAAGTGGCATGTCTTTTACCATTCAGATCGCTGTATTTTGAGTGTTTGAAGATGGCAGCCCATTTCAGTTTTATGGTCCATATTCAATGGGATTATGTTCTCATGGATTTCCCTTCTCACTGAGTCCTTCAAGAGCCTGTCAACTAGTTTTTAAGAAAGAGGCATTTTTAAATCAGCAAGATTTTGTGGATACATGTTGTTAAATGTGGTATATTAGTATATTCTTTTAGCTAATTGATTTTATGATATAGATTTAATGTGTATGTAGATTTTTATAACTTTTTCCCTATTGAACTATCTCAGCCATTTAAAAAAAAATCCAATCAGACTTCCACCAAGCTCTCCTTAATATATCAGCAACTAATTTAGGAACTAAATACTGGATCATGTTCATTTATCATGGACAAGTGCATTACCATGACTTCATATCGTCAACCCTAATCTCTTTGCTTCTTCAGGGTGGGTGTAAAAGAGATTGCTGGCGTGTGTTTGCCTGAGGTTTTGGAGTTCCGCAGTCCAACATATACTCCTGTAAACTCAGATGAGACTGTAGAACCTTACACCACTGAAAAACTCAGTAGAGTACCTGGTGGCTACAAATCCCTCACAGACCATTTTCAAGTTTTAACCGTGGATTTTAACAATCTGCAGGTAATTCTTAGTTCACTGAGTGCTGGAAATCTTTTAAAGATCATTTTCAAGAAGATACCAAATTGTGGTTGAACTGGATATCCCTTTCTTCTGTATGGTTGGTACATATTGCTTGGTATCTCCCTGCCATGTTTTCAGGGCAAGTTCTCACATACCTACTTGTCACTCCATAACTAGGGTATCATATGTCAAACTGAGTTGCCTTGTGTAAATGAACTTTTAACAAATAGAACTTTCATATCATTTCAAACCCTGTGCTTTTCATTGAGGTCAGTTCATATATTCAGTGAAAATCAAGATACGTGCATGCACTTGTGATCAAGCTATATATCTAACATTTAGAATTAACCAGCAAAATTATTGGGGGATGGGAAAGTAGGAGACAGAGGTGTTGTATGAAAAATAAAAAAAGAAAATACCTAAACCGAGAATATTCTGTACCTTCAGAATGGTATTACTTACCAAAAGGGAGAGAGGTTATTTAAAAAGCGTTTACAATATAGTTCTAAAAGTCTGGGGTGGTGGGGGGAGTAGACAGACTGTATTGGATATTATGAGATGTAGCCAACTGCATTGGCTCTGAGCTAGTGATGATTACAGCTGGTCCCTGTTACAAACCTGGCCCTTATTTCTTGACCTAGGGAGAAAAGTTGCAAGCAAATCTTAAAATACATTCTGTTGTATATGGGAAATTATTTTAAGCATCTTGTCTTAGTAGAAACCATTGTGGTCTGAATCAATAACACTCTCTGTTCATCATACCTGACATCTGAGATTAATAACTGGAATAAACCAGCACTTACTTGTACTTAAACAGAAAACGCACTGCAGTGAGGTATTGTATATTCAGTTGGGACTTAATGTTTTAATGTATCTTGCACAAAACTGTGGTGCAGTGGGCATGAGCTGCTGCTGGATATGGAAGAAGATAATGCCTGACCTAAGAGAAGTAGGATAAGATTAAATAGGGCATCCTGAGCAACATGGGAGATGCATTATGGCAAAAGCCCTCAGATGTTGGTCATTTTGCTCTAGACTTCAACAGCGACATGTGTGTATCATGGAACTATTCCTTGATACAGTGGGGAAAAATCCTCCACCCTTGGAGAACACCTAGAGAAAGTGAAGAGAAATGTTAATACTGTATGTGGGAAAGGGCAGCCAGAGTTCCTGGAATTTAATATTGCCTGCTCTCCTTTCCATAGGAAGGATTTTATCATCTTGGAATGTGAAAATTTTGTTTTTATTGTAACTCAGACATCATCTTGTGGAAGCAATCCAAATACCTCATTATACTTGTGTCCGTTCCCCCGCCACCCCTGGCAATAGTGAAGGCAACCAAACATGAAATTTGTCTTAAGTGGAAGGATATTATGGGTGGTCAGTGATACTAATCAGTATTAAGACAAGGAGATACCATTTTTCTCTGCATTGTCCATTATTGATTAGGAGTTGAAAAGCTTTACAACTCGTAAGCCATCAAAGATCAGCGTGCCTATTATTAAAGAAGGAATCCTGGATGCCATTGTAGTCTGGTTTATGCTACGACTTGATGATGAACATACAATTTCTACAAGTCCAAGTGAGGAAACCTGCTGGGAACAAGCAGTCTATCCTGTACAAGGCCTCCTTGGTATGTCCTTGGGATTTTACATATATTCTGTTTTAACCTATTTTGTTCAGTCCCAGGTAGTATTCTTGAGAAACGTTGGTTTATTATATAGAATGACAAACAAGACATTCAGAACATGAAAGTCCACTTAATATGGAAATGTCATTTGATTATGTGATCTAATGAATAAGCAGATTTCTGTTGAATATATCAGATAAAATTAATTCAGCAGAAGCAGTAATGGGCTGAGGTAATGCCACCCATACAGCATAAGGTTCTGTATTTGGATTCCCAGTTAAAAATCTTAAAATTGAATAGAGAAGGATAAGGAATAGGATGACTAGGATTTTGACAGGCAGTAGTTAAGGATAGAAGTCACCTGGGCTGCTGGAAATCCTTCCAGATCTTTACAGCTTGTAACAGAGGTTCTCAGACACTCGTCCCACTGAGCTTAATTGAGTTTCGTTCTAAATAGTAACTGTATGCATGGTGTACTGGTTAGAGTGTTGGACCAGGCTCTGGGAGACCCAGGTTCAAATGTCACTCTGCCGTGGAAGCTTTCAGGGTGACCTTGAGTGAGCCACACACTTTCGGCCTAACCTACCTCATAGGGCTGCTGTGAGAATAAATTGGAAGAGTTTAAGCTGTTTTTAATCTCCACTGGGGAAAAAGGCAGGGTATAAATGAAGTAAATAAATAAGCTCCTTAAGTCTTGAAGTCCTAATACAAGGTTGGGCCCACAGGTGCACTTTTGCTTGTGGAAAACATTGCTTAGTCATAAAACTTTTTTACATTTTGTAAGCCCAGTGCTTTATATTTTGTTCTAGAGCATTGTGTGAAATAAGTGAAATCGAATCCAAACGTCTTCCATTGCACAAGAGGGCTGTTAAAGAGCCTGCAGAACCCCTTACACAACCTACTATAGTTCCTCCTTCCCCTTCCCTCCCTGGTAGCCTTTCCCTGGGAAACCTCAGCATGGCCGTGCAGTGCTGCTGGTCAGAGCCCAGTTGCTCAGTGGGAACCCTGCAAAGAGGGCACCTCACTTTCCCCTGTATTTTTCTCCCCACACTATTTCCTCTTTTCGTGCTCCTGGCAGCCCTTATATCCTCACCTTTCCCTGCGTCATTTTCTCTCTCACCCACCAACAAACTTTATCTGCTCCCTCACCTTCAGCTATATTTACTATATATTTATTTGTACTCCACCTTTCCCCACAACTGGGACCCAAAGCAGCTTAAATTATTTTTCCTTCATGCATTTTATCCTCAACAACCCTATGAGGTAGGTTATGCTGAGAGTATGTGTCTGGCCCAAGGTCACCCAGTAAGCACCATGGCAGAGTGGGGATTTTAACTTGGGTTTCCCAGATCCTAGTCTAACACTGAAACCAATACCCCACACTGGTTTTTGTGGGGTGGCTGCTATTGAACAGCAGTAAGTAGCTAGGCCTGGAATAGTCATACAAGTTGGGTGGTCGCAAGTTGTCCAATGGTTGCTGGGGTTTTTTTGCAAACCTATGGCTTTTCTCAGGTTTGTAGAAAGATCTGTCACGGGTGTTCATGGCTCCAGTCTCCAGAATTAAGTGTCTAACAAGCAGAAACCCACAAGGACTTGCAGGAGGCATCCCATTTTTCCCTCCCCCACTATTTCTTCTTTCCCTTTCCTCAAAGCCCTCCCCCCTTTTCTTGCTTCCTTCTCTCCTTCTAAGGTTGCCAACTTGGAGATCTCTAGGAATCACAGTGGATCTCCCAACTACAGAGATCAGTTTGTCTTCAGGTTTCCAGCTCCAAGTTGGGAAATTCCTGGAGGTTTGTGGGTGGAGCCTTGGGAGGGCAAGGCTCAGGGAGGGAAGTGACATCAGCAGGGTATACAGCCGTATCCACCTTCCAAAGCGGCCATTTTCTCCAAGGGAACTGATTTCTGTCATCTGGAGAGCAGTTGTAATTCCAAGTAATTTCCAGGCCTCACCTGGAAGTTGGCAACCCTATAGGAAATGGCTGCTTTGGAGGGTGGAGTCTATGGCCTTATACTCCTCTGAGGTCTGTCTTCCCAAAGCTCCAGGAGTTTCCTGTCCTGGAGCTGGCAGCCCTATTTCCTTCCTACCCAACAGCCAAACTACCTTTATCTGCCCCTCTGTCTTAAGCTGTCCCTCTCCCCCTTCTCTGGCAGCCTCTACTTAGAAAAACTATGGCCCAGTTGACTGGTGCCAACCACTGGGCTAGGACCACTTGCATGGTAGGGAATCCTCAAGGACTTATGGGGGTACCTTGCTTTCCATTGTATACTGCTCTTCACACTATTTCCTCTTTCCCCTTCCCTTGCAACTCCCATACCCTCTCCCCTTTCCCTGCCTCATTCTCTCCTTCTCAGCCATTCACCAACCTACCTTTTATTTGCCTTCCCTCTTCAGCTGTATTATTTATTTACTTCATTTATACCTCGCCTTTCTCCACAGTGGGAACCAAAGCAGCTTATATTAGTTCACCTCTCCTTTTTATCAGCACTTCAGTCCTCTGAGGTAGGTTAGACTGAAAGTATGTGACTGCTCCAAAATCACCCAGTGAGCTTCCACAGCAAGATGGGGGTTCAAACCTGGGTCTCATACACCCTACTCTGAAGCTCTAACTGCTGGCTTTCATAGGGTGACTGTTGTTGAACAGTAGCAAGCAGCAAGGCCTAGTTGAGTCATGCAAGTCAGTTGGTATCAAGTCACCCAGAGATTGGTGGCAGGCCTAGTGTTGCCAACCTCCAGATGGTTCCTGGAGATCTCCCAGAATTACAACTGAACTCCAGACAATAAAGATTTGTCCCCCTGAAGAAAATGGCTAGTTTGGAAGGTGGACTCTATGGCATTATATCAAGCTGAAGCCTCTTCCCTCCCCAAACCCTGCCCCCCTCAGACTCCACCATAAAATCTCCAGGAATTTCCCAATCTAGAGCTCGCAACCCTAGTCAGGCCTGGCCCTAGTGAGTCCTCCCTCAGTGGCCAGAATAGGCCTGGAAAGGGCTCTGCCTCCTCCTCCTGCCATTTTAATGACCAAACCCAGCTTGGAGTGCTGTGGTTATCTACCAGCAGTTACTGAGGTAATCTCTTGCTTAAAGCTACAGCTGCTCCCTTTATAATTTTTGGATTTTAAAAAAAACCCCAAACCAGTGAGTTTTTATTTAGATTTCTCATTTTTCTGCAAACCTGGGGCCCTTTTCAGGTCCGTAGAAAGATCTGTCCTGCTTATTCACAGCTCCAGTCACCAGATTTAAGTATCCAAAGATTGGCTAACTTTGCTATTAGAATGTAAGATGTCAGATTCCAAAATGTACAGGATGAGTGTGGCTACAGGTAAACCTGTACATCTCTTGCAGTCCATCTTTGTCTTACTTCCTCTAATGTTCTCTTTCTTTTATCAAGCTAAACCCCAGAGTAACTGGTATTTTCTGACACAGGCTTAGATCCTGTGAATCAGAAACACAATGACAATTGTGGTATGGGTTTTCCCACTGTCATCTTTCAACCAGTAGCCCCACAAGACCTCCAAAATGCTGATTCTGGGGTTGTGATACCCACATGGACAAACTGCTAAACGGCCAAAGGTGCTGCAGTTAGGAGAGTGAACCAAGAGATATCATTCCCTGCCCCCCTTCAGTTGGTGATGCTTCTACTGGTACACCAATTTCATTGATGTGTGAGTAGCTCTGAACTGCTTTTTCCTTATAATATAGCCTCCCCTCTCCACCCACCCACACTTATTTTTGTCATTGCGGGTCCTACAACTTGCATCACCAGTTTCAGAAGATTCAGAGAGATGGAAAAGGAGAAGGCAGGGACTTTGGGGATGGAGCCAGGAGACTTTGAGGGTGGCACCTAGCAAGGATGTGACATCACTTTGTGATGTCATGTCCTGTGATGTCTCTTCCCGGTCAAAGGTCAGGTGATGTTGCTTCCTAAGTTCCACCCCTTCTGATGATGTCACATCATGCACCAAAACCCCACTCCTTCCTGTGATGCCACTTTCAGACCACTCCCCCAAACCCACCTCTTCCTCTGAAGACAAGTTGCGGCTCTCGAGCATCTGACATTTAGTCCGTGGCTGTTACATGAAGCAAGTTTGGCCACCCCTGACCTACAGTGTTGTATTTATCAAGGCTTTCACCTGTGCTCAGATTCAAAGAAAGCAACTGGGCATGCTTTTCACCTACACACTGAAAGCTGCCTGGCACTTGATTCCAGGAGCATTACTAGAGGATGGACAAGTGCCTTGTATACCCTCATTCTGTGCTCCTGTGTAATAAGCAAAAGCCACTCAGAGCAATAAGGGTACTTGAACAATAGCAGTGAAGGCAAAAATTATTAATGTATTTCATTTTTCATTCCTTTTGTGATTTAAGATTACTCTGTGAAATCTGGAGATTTTGTGGTGATGGAAATATCCTGCCAGGACTGCTATCTAAGGCTCCAAGACATTTCTCTTGTGACTTCAGACAATGGGATGGATGTAGAAAGAAACTTCAGGGAAAAGAACAGCGAGGCTGAACTCTGCAGTGCTCTGGCCAGCCTTCAAACAGCAAGCAAATTGGAAAGGGTCAGGCAGGAATGCATGTTAGAATCCACAGAAATTGCTTTGCTCAACAACCTGCCCTATCATGAGTGTTTCAGAACTGCAATAAGCAAAGTGCTCTCCACGTTAAGTCTCCGTGAACAGTCACAGTCCATGGATGTTGATAGCCATAGCAGTGAGCTTCATCTTGAAAAGAACCAAAATAAGAACCCTGCAACTCTTGATCCTTTGTATATGTTGGATGTATCAGAGGGTTTTTCAATTTTGCCACTAATTGCAGGCAAATTTGGGCCAGTAAAGGTGTACAGCTCGGTTGAAAAAGAGCAGCAGCAAAAAGCTCTCGTCTTGATTTCAGAAGCCAATGAATTTCCTAAGGAAACATTAGAGTTTTGGCTTGGCCACCTACAGGATGAAAATATGGTATTACAGAGGCCTAAATCAGACAAACTGTGGAGTATTATAATTTTGGATGTCGTAGAGACTTCTGGTCTAATTCAGCAGGATGTGATGGAAAAGGCGGCAATATCTAGGTATTGTATGGAACAAAAGTGTTCTGGATTCTATTTACCACATTATTCATTCACAAAATCTTTGACATACAGCCAAGTGCAACATAATTTGGAGTGAAAGCTAGTATTTTGGAAATGTATTTTATCAGTGTATACATAATTAAAAAGCTTTAAATCAGGACATTGTAGGATTTCTATTTTCAGATCTGATCCCGAAGCATGTTATGTTCATATCAAAATGACAACTGAGTTAGGAGATTCAGTCCTGGTGATAGATCAAGATGGGTAGCCATGTTATTCTGTCTGTAGCAGTAAAAAAGAGCAAGCGTCCAGTAGCAAAAACTAACAAAATGTGTGGCTTTTAAGAACATAACAGAAAGCCAATGTTGAATCAGGCCAGTGGCCCATCCAGTCCAACACTGTCACACAGTGGCGAAAAATACCTGGTGCCATCAGGAGGTCCACCAGTGGAGCCAGGACACTAGAAGCCCTCCCATGTCCCGTTCCCCCCCCCCCCCCCCGCACGCAGCACCAAGAATACAGAGCATCACTTGCCCCATACCAAGAGTTCCTATCTATACCTTGTGGCTAATAGCCACTAATGGACCTCTGCTCCATATGTTTATCCAGTTCCCTCTTGAAGCCATCCATAGTTGTAGCCGCCACCACCTTCTGTGGCAGAGAATTCCATGTGTTAATCACTCTTTGGGTGAATAAGTACTTTCTTTTATCCGTTCTGACCCGACTGCTCAGCAATTTCATTGAGTGCCCTATGAGTTCTTGTATTGTGAGAAAGGGAGAAAAATACTTCTCTACCTGCTCTATCCCATATGAGTCACTGCTCACTTCTTCAGATACAGCTAGAATGTGTGTCCATCTATCCTAACTGGGAAAGTGGAGTGGTTGTTGCTCCATGTTAAGTATTTCAAACAAAACACTTCTGATGGACATTCTACATTTAAGAGAGTTGTTTCAGGCACCACCATGAGAATGTTATGAAAGGAATTATTTTTCCTGTTAACAAATCTATGCATGTTTCATTTATAGGTGTTTGCTTCATTCTGGAGGGAAGATATTCCCTCAGCATGTAAAGATGTATGGAATGCTTGTGGAATCACAGTCTTTAGTACTTGAGACTGCAGTTCAAGGGAAAGATCCCACACTTGGTTTCAACATTGCCCCATTCATTAACCAATTCAAGGTATTAAAGAGTGGCATGCATTTTATTTATCATTTATTCATTCATCACATTTATATCCTGTCCCCTCTCCCCTGAATTAGACTTGAAGTGGTTAACAACATATAAAACACATCAGATAACACAGTACAGAAAGCGGCATACATTTTAAGTTTATATTACCACACCTTGAACAAAATGCACTGTTGCAAAGATCAAGGGTGCCATAGGAGAAAGCCAGTGTTTTGTTTTGTTAAGGGTACAATGCAAAGAACAATAGGACTTCAGGACCTTCATCATATCTCTAAAAGTCCCTCCCCATTAAGCACAGAGCATTTCGAATACAATCTGCAATGCAGGAGGATTTTTTTTAAAAAACAAAAGCCCTGCAGGGTTGAATCCGAAGAACTACAAGCAAAGAAGGGCGGTCCCCACTTAACTTGAAAAGTGCTCATGAGAGTTAGGGAACCTTCAGTTATGATTCCTGCAGCGGACTGAAACCTGAGGGGAAAATCCAGGGAAATCAGGGATACATAGTTCTGTTGGGTTTTGACACTGTCAGAGGTTCTGCTGCTGGCCTTGCAAACATGCCCCCCTCCCCACACCTCACTTTCTAATTTGCAAATCTGATTTCTAATCTGATTCAGTTTAATGAATGCCTGAATCACGCCAGAAAGGCATAATTTAGGTATTAATTTGGCTCAGAAATACTGAATGCACATCTATAGTCTCCTTACCACCTTGCAAATCAATATGGCTTAGGCATACAGTAGAGCAGAGGACAATGGCCGCCCACAAAAATTCTTAAACTCTAGAAACAATGTGACCTGATCAGGTAGGAGCTGCAGTGGGTTTTTTCCCAACAGCAGAGCTCAGGTCTAGAAGAGAAATAAACAAAATGATGGTCTCAGAACTCAATGTGTTCTATTTTAGGTGCCTGTCCGTGTCTTTTTGGATCTATCCACACTACCATATGTACCTTTGAGCAAGTCGGTGGAACTGCTGCGAGTGGATCTCATGAATCCATATTTAAACAACTCTAGAAGAGAAGTTAAGGTAAACTCCACAAATATAGCTAAGGTAGATACTGTGAAGTCCTATTTATTACCCTGTTAATGTTGTTAATTTGAGTATGAATATTGCATTTACATAATTCAGGGGAACTGAGCATGTTCTTTATTCTTTAGCTACTGAAATACAACATGCATCATTTAAATTCCCCCTGTTTAAAAGCAACACACCATATTTAACAGCACCAGACCATCTGTACTGCTTATTAGCTTATGCTTTTAGTTTGGTCAGTTATTTCTAGCATGATGCACTTGCCATTTTTACAGCAAGAATTAACCTTTTCGCAGTTCTGGTTAGGATAACACATCAGAACCAGTAGGACTGGTATCATTTATCCTCTCAAAAGAAGTTACAAATAGACTAGAGTTGTCTTAACTGGAAAAACACCCCAAAATAACTCTAGTATAGAATATAGATGCATTATCATATGACTGCTTCTTTCCCTAAATCCCCCCTTCCTGGATTTGTTGGGTAATGAGCTTACCTCAAGATGGGCCAACAGCCATAGTCCCTCTGAGCTCTCACCCAATGCAACTCAACCATCATTTGAAAACAGATTACACAGTTTCCATAGTTTCATGGGGCCCCCAGGGTAATCCGCCCCCCTCCTTTCAGTGGTCCTTCTTTGAGTACGCCTATGTTACATAGAAGATTTTAAATTAAACTGAGACTGTTTGTACTTACTAGTGAGCATGTTATTGTTATAGATATGACCACCTAAAAGATCCAGGTGTGAAAGACTGTGAACGGCTCTTGGACTGTGGGTAGAGTGTTGCTGCTACTCTAGCAGAGCGCCCTTTAGCAGCCATGCATTGTCCATTGCCTCTCCTTCAGTTCAAGAGAATGTGGGAGAGCCAAAATGTAACAGTAGTTCTGCAGAAGCAAAAAGGGAACATTAAAGCTGCAGTGGGAACAGTGCTGAAGTGAAGTAGGTACTATACTTCTAAAGTTAACAGTTTTGCCAGTTGATGCATTCACAGTTTGGCATTTCACTGTAATTGTCTACCTCAGGAAATCTCTATTCTGAAGTATAAATTAAAATCATCCCTTTTCTGCTTTGAAGGAGAAGTTGTGCTGATACACAAAAATCTTACTTTTATAGGTACAGATTTGTAAATCAGGTCGAGTAACTGGCATTCCATTTTGGTATCATATGCACCTAGAAGATGATCTATATTTGGATACATCAAGCGAGTCCTCCCATTGGAAGCAAGCTGCTGCTGTGTTAGATGAGCCAATTCCAGTTCAGGTGGGAGATGAACTTGTGCTCAGCATTCAGTATCACAAAAGTAATGTCAGCATTACGGTAAAAGTGTAAGCAATTATTGGCTGTAGCTGGGATTTAATATGTGTAACTTAGAAGCTCCATTTTAATAACTAGTATGTACAAATAAACAGTTGTGTATAAATGTGTATAAGAAAAGTATCCTTTTGTCTGTTTTAAAGTCCTGTTCTTATATGAAGCATTTGTTTGATGACTTAATTTCCATATAAAAATCTTTTGATAATTTAAAGCCGTTATATTTTTGTGGTCCATATTTAATCATATAAATGTATTCAATTGCAAAAATGTCTTCCTCTCTGCAAGGCTGACATTCTTCATTTAAAATATCTACAAATATAAGAGGGTTGGACTACATGACTCTGGAGGTCCCTTCCAACTCTAAGATTCCTGTTGTCAGGGTTGCCGTCCAGTCCCACTGAGTTGTTGTTCCTGGCTCCCCTGAACAACTTTCCAGCCAAGTTTACCTGTGAGTTCTCAAGGTAGATGTTGTATACAATAAACCAAACCTTGTAAAATGAATTAAAAGGTTTTTTAAGTTACTAAAAACAACCAGCTATCCAGTACAGTCTTGTCAGGTTGCTAACAAGAAAATTAACTTTTCTAATACATTTCATACCTGGGTTACAGTTGGCAAGTCTCTTACAGTATTAAAGCATAAGCAATACCCTAGCATAGCATTTACTAACCTGTAGCCCCAATTATAGCTCTTTGTGCCAGAGTCAGGTGGTCTGTCTCATCCAACCAAGATCTTCTCAGGAATGTTCCAGAAGATGCTAGCTTCAGCTCCCCATTTCACCCTCCCATCATATTACACAATTAAGCACATGTTCCCACAATATACCCAATTACTGCATTCCATTGTTCAGCCTTGAAGGAGGTTACGCTGGCGGTAATAAGAGTACTGAAATCACAGACACTTGTGATTTCAACTAGGCCCTAAAATATTCATGTTAACTCTTGTGAGGGAATTAGGGTGCTTAGCACTTCTGGAAAACTAGAATTTAAAATGATCCAGAACACAAAAGGGAAACATGACTGGTTATCTTCTTTGGCTCTGCTTTTTGAGATTAGCAGGTGGCAGCCTGGGAGAGGGCCTTTTCAGTCATGACTGGAACTCGACCTGCCCCTCCAGGGAGACTAATCTGTCCTCTTCTCTTGCCATCTTCTGCAAATAGGTGAAGAGTTTTTTGTTTTATTTTGGAGTTTTTGGTTTATATGTAATTGTAGCTTTGGTTTTGTTGGTTTTAATAATTTTCAAGTTGTGATTTTATTATGTACATTTTAAATTTGTTAGCTGCCTTGGTAGCCTTGATGAGGGCAAAATAGCTAGGTAGGTAAACATTTTGTAAATAATAAAGAATGAAAAGTTGAACTTACCATGATGGACTATTTTCTTGTTGGGACGAAGTCATCTTCCTCTGCATTACACCTACTGCTTGCTCCAAGACAGGGTTTATACAAATTAAACTGATCCCTAAGAGGACCAGTAGGAGGCAGACCTTCCCCAGTCCTGTCAAAGCCAAGCTCCATGAAGTAAAACTAGAAAACTTATTATGTTAAACTTCCTCCTGTGGAAACTATTGGGGAGACTGATAAATGAACTATATACGACCATAGCCTGAAGAAAAAGGGATCCTGAGCAGTTCCATACAGAGTAGAACAAGGATGGCTTTGCCTTGACTGAAGAGAAGAAACCTTCACAAGAAGTCCAATGTTTCATTCTCCTTCAGTGGGGGGGGGGGGGGGGGTCCTCCTCTAAGATGTACCAGAGCGAAACCATGGCAGGGGAGGAGGGGTTCAGGATCTACCACCTGTTGCAGTACTCTGTGCCCAATGATATTATAATGCTTTTAAAAAATTAAAGTGATGACTAGGTTGCTGTCCTGCAGATTTCATCAACAGGGGTATTAGATGAAAATGCCACTAATGCTGCTGCTGCTGCTGCTGTAGTGGAATGTGCAGTGACAAAGCAGGTACAGTGCTTCATATGCTTTGAATATAGATCATCGAATCCAGGAGGCAGTAGTAGCTTTTGAAACTCTCTCTTCCCCAGTGTGTGGGTACCATGAGAAATCAACAAGGCTTCCCAACAATCAAGAAGAGCTTTAATATATCAATGCAGAGCTCCGCAGACCTCTAACTTGTGCCACAATATTCTTTTTAATGCACTGGATTTGGACAAAAGGAGGGGGGTAAAATATCGGCACTATACCAGTATAGATATTCAGGGTTTTTCGGGAATCCCCCAAAAAATTGGGTTTAATATACCACACACACACACCTTACTTGTTAGTTTACGTGGAAAGAACTAACCTTAGGAAGAAAAGACTGTCTAGTCAAGAATAACATCCTGCTGAAAGGTATATAATTCTTACCTTACTGACAGCTCTGGTATTCTCCCTGCTGAAGTAATTACTAGGATGGCAACATTCAGGATGGCAACTTTAGCTGTTTGTCTCATAGGTTCAAAGGGAGCTTGAGTCAGTGCCGTCATCATGCTTAAATTCCAGGTTGGAAACTGAGTTGCCCCCTGCATAAAGCATCTGATAAAGCTGGTGGTAGATAGGATTTTGTCATTATCCAGCTTAAAAACAGATGATGATGCTGATAACTGCCTCTTTAAAGATTTTGGGTAGAGGCCCTGATGAAACCCATCATGTGGAAAGAGGGTCCAGGTGCTTTCTCCTATACAGCTTGTGGAATGTGGTCCAGGTGAGTTTGTAAATGTGGGTGGTAGAGGTTTGCAGGAAGCTAGCATGACCTCAACAACTTATTGGGGAAAGCCTATGGCTCTCTTTTCAATTTCCATGTGACTAGTTGTAGCTAGCCACTCTTGCTCTGAGTGAGAGGATCTTGTAGCAGGTCCAATGATGAGGATTCTTCAAGGTTGAGCCACTTCCATGTTGATGACACCCAAAAACCAAGGCCCTCTGGAACAGAAGGGAGCAATCAGTATCATTTGGGTTCCCTCCCTCCAAACCCTATTGAGTAGTTTGGTAATCAGAAGGGGAGGAAAAGCATACCGGAAACCTGCAGGCCAAGGATGAGTTACATATCTTCTTCTGCTTGAGATGTTTTGAATCAAGATAGGAACCTGGGGACTTCACAATTATGTGGAGTTGCAAAGAGAAATATGCAAGTATTCCCCAAGTGATGCAGAGGACCATTGGAATTAGTGACCATGCCCTTGAGTCTGTCGTGGTCTGCTTTACCAGTTGGCTTCTCTGTTCAAGGAGTCCTGGAAGGTGCTGAGATTGAATACTTGCAAGGTTTTTTTTCTGCCCAAATCAGCAGAGTTGCCTCCTTCTGTGGGGTGTGAGATTGTGTCCCCCCGACAAGTGATACGTGCTTGTGCTGTGATGTTGCCTGTCTTGACTAGGACTTGCGTTCCAACTATCAGATGCTTGAAAACTACCAGTGCCAACCTGATCACATGCAACTCCAGCCAATTCATGCTGTGCATCTGTTCTATTGTTGTCCACTTCCCCTGGGCCAGCTAACTCATGCAATGGGCTCCTCAATCCAGAAGACTGGCATTGCCTGTCACAACCAAGGGATCCAAATAAATGAAGGATACTCCCTTTTTAAGATTGTTCTGATTGTGTAAGCCTAATGAAACTGGGATTTTCCTGTGGTGATGTCTTGGGGAAGCCCATAAAAGGGAATGATAGTGAAAATGAGCCCAGTGAACCATGTCTGTGGCTGAAATCATGAGGCCCAGAATTTTGGCTGGGACTACAACATCCTCTGACCTTTTGGTTGCGAGGCTCTGAGCAGCCTGTATTAGTTTTTACAGCTTCTCCTTTGGAAAACCTTTCCCCAAGAGGTGATAGTCCTTGCTCCCAGGTGATACTTGGAGGCATTTACTAAAAAACCATGAAGATGCAGAAGGTGGAGGGTGCACATCCCCTGGAAGTCATCCAGTTAGGGATATATACTGGCAACCCTGAGTATGGAGGTATGCCACCAACACAATCCTGATCTTTGTAAATACTCTGGGAGATGACAGTAGACCAAATGGCAAAGGCCTGTACAAACCACTAGACGAAGCGAAGAAATTGCCTGGAAGTAGAGTGGATAGGATTATGCAAGTATGCTTCCCTGAGGTTGGTTGAGGCCAAAACATTGCTTTGGTGGAGAACATTTGATGACCATCTTCTTCAGTGACTTCAGAGGCAGGATTGCTCTCCATTTTTCCGATTTCTTCAGCACCAGGGAAAGGATGGAGCACGGTCCTTTGAAAAGCACATTCTAAGGCACTTGTTCTATGGCTCCAACTTGTAAGAGATGTGCTGTGGCCTAAGATGTCATGGAATGCTGCTGAGATCTTGGATCTGGAAGAAGGAATAAACGTGAAAGGCAGACAGTTTACAAACTATTTTGTAACCATACAATAATTTTCCTGACCCATCTGTGCTGTGTAGATCAGCTCCAAACGTGGCTGAATAACTGAAATCAACCTATCACAGTCAGGTAGAGCTGGACTTTTTGGTGAACTGACGATTGTTCTGCAGGCTAGGACTTGTTTCTATTCCAGTATGGCCTGATACTTCTGTTGTCTCTATTAAGCCTTTTCCTGAAAGAGGAGCAGGAATAGTGAAAACAACATTGTGAGCTCTTCCAAGAGTCCTTATGTCAGTGCACGAGGTGCTAGATGGCATAGTTTTGCCTTTCTCTCTGGTTTTGACCAAAACCTTTTCTAAAGCTGAATCCCCAAAGCTACTGGCTGAAGAATTTCTCAGTCAAGACATTAGACTTGGATAGGTCAACCTTCCAATGTTTAAGCCATAGATCGCAGTAACAATGTTGGCTGCTTGGCCTCAGGCACTGAACTGTAGAGGCCTCCATTGTGTATGCCGCTCCTCTTTTGATCCTCAGCAATGTCCTTTTGTGGGTGAGAGGATCTGGGTTCAGGTTTTGTAGGAGCTTACCCATCCATGTCACAATGGCTCTGCAGAAATTGGAGAGAACTGCTGAAGACCTAATCAATAGGGAGAAGGCTTCACACTTCTTCAGTGCTACTTCATTTTTTCTGTCTGGGATCTTTTAAAGCATTGTCTCCATCCTGGATAACACAGCCCCAGAATGCAAATCAGCCACCAGGGTACTGAACAAGGGAACTTTTAAATTCCCAATAACAGAGTCAGGAAGGGAGTTGAAGTTTTTTTAGCTGTATAGTAAGCAAGCTGTTAACCTGAACCAGGTACCGGCCATTTTGCTCTTATAGCTTCCTCAAAGTGCTCAAGGAAGAGGCAAACCAATGAAACCGACACCAGTTTCTTAAAGCCTCACCTATCTAGATTGGAAGAGGCAGAGGATTTAACCTGACCTGAGAAATCCTGTTTATAGGTGAGTACTTGAATGACTTTGGGTAAAAGTCTCATAAACTGGTTTGCCTGGAATAATCTAGTGGAAGTTTCAGGGGTTTCATGTCCTCCCCTGACCCCCTTCTTGTCAGATAGGACAGACTGGGTTTCTCTGTCATTCCTCATTATGCCCAGTAGATGGCAGTGGTGCATCATCCTTGCTGGGTACATGCTGATTGTCCTCAGAAATGGTGGAAGATCGAAGTCCTGCGAGAGCCGGCCCTTCCCTTTCCCTTTGGAAACTGCCTGCTGCTGAGAATATTACCAGGGAACAAAGCCCTGGGAGAGCCAGAGGTTGCTTCTGAAGACATAGAATGGGCAGGAATGGCATTTGAGGGAAATCTCTGAAGCCCTGCTGAGACTAATCAAAGATTTTCTAAGTTGTGACTAATCAAAGGTTTTCAAACCTATTCTAAGTGGGAAGCCTGCATAAAATGGAAAGGGTGACACCCCCACTACATTGGGAGGCAGCCTTGAGGGAATTGCCACAGCTGCACAGCTTTGGGCTGCCTGCACAGGCATTGTGGAGCTGGGGGAGGGGAATCCCAGCCATACCACAAGGGGGCCTACTTCTACCAGCAACGACCCTTTGTGTATCTGCCCCAGAGGGATGGAAAGGCCCATCTGGAAGTCTGAGTGGCCAAAACCAAAGCCTCAGTGGCCGCTGGGCCTGAGATAAATTCTGAGGGATCACCAATAAGCAATCCTGGCTGATCACCACAACCCTAGGGCAGTTCTGGAGAGGTGAACGGCGAAGATCCTGCCTTGTTCCTGTGATTCTTTGGACCCAGACCCTGCCTTCATCTAACCCTTGAACCTGCCCACAGATAACTCAGACTTCCAGACATTGCTGTACAGACTGACCCTCGTACCAGACTACTGACAGCTCTCAACTCTGTGCTTTGACCTTGGACCAGACCTCCACTATGCTGCTTGAGTTGGCACTCTTTGCCTTACTTGTTCCATGTTCTGATGGTGCAGCCCTTGCCGACCTGGCCCAGCTCCCGACAATAGGTATAAATATAACCTCCAATGTACTTAACTCACATTTCCAATAGGTGTACACACCAAGCTTCGACCCTCTGAACTCCTAATAACCAGTTACAATGTTGCCATATCACAGTTACTGAGTCACTAAAGAAAATAATGGGGGTGTTCTGAAATCCACTCCATGAAATAAATACAGGCTGACAGCTCAGAGCAGAACTGAACACTTTTTTCTTGGTTGTGACACCTCTGGGGCGCACAACAATGCTTGTCAAGTCACTTAGAATGGGGCACCTATTTTGGTCATCTCCTGTTAAAACATCTCAAATTAAGTTTCTGACTTGCTTTCAGGCAGTTTAAAAAACAATTCTGGGGTTCTAAAATTCTGTTCAAGTGTAAATTAGCTGGTCAAACAATTACTTTTTCATTTCTGCATTCACAACAACGCAGAATACAAAATAAGCTTTTAAATAAAATTTTATTCGCTTATATACAATAAAGGCAATGAGTATGATTTCCTGTTTTCCCAGTTTAATTTAAAGACGCACCGTTTAGCCGTTAAATATGCAGCCTAGTGAATAAGGCCAAGTATTTACAAGACACACTAGTACCGCATAAGCACTTGTAAGATTTCATTGTAGCAGCCACACATCAGTCAAAAACCTCCAGGGCTTTAAAGGGCATCTAAATCCTGAAAAACAGGGATTTTCTCCCTTTGAAGATGCCACTTAACAATGCAAACCTTGCTTGCAGCTTTCTACATGAAAGTAAGATGAAAAGCATGCAATGCAAGTACAAATGTGATGATGGATCAGAAAACCCTCTTCATTTACTCAGATGTACAATAAAGTCCTTAGAACAACACTAATTTGTTACATTCCTTATCTAACATCATTAGTGTTACTTAAATAACTTGATTCTATTTAGTATATTTGCCTTCCATAAAAGTTCAAGATTAAGAGGCAATAAAATGGTATCCATATCACAGAATACACATTTGATAAACAGTGGGAAATATACATGAAATAAGAGACTGCTCCAGAAACAAAGGACTGAGCAGGGTTTTTCCCATGTGTTAAATAATTCAATTTTGTAACACTAATTAGGATGCCTTTTAATTCACTCCCTCGAGAGCAACTTCCAATGCAAATCCATTGAACAGGTAGCAGAAGCTGTTTTGTTACTTTACTAGCAAAGCTGGCAGATGTATGCAGTTTAACTTCAAGCACTTCTGCTTAGCTGGACAGTACAATAGGCATGCTGGTACTGAAGACGATGATCGCAGGTGAGGACTACCAACTTAGTAGTTCTGTAAGAAGTCTGACACATTCAAAATAATGTTCTGGAATGGAACAAGTACCGGTTTGAAGGAGAAGTCAGAAAAACCTTCTGCCTTCTGCCTCACCTCTGGGTTTCTGTATTAAACTGCATACCTTCTTCAACTAACTGAATTTCATTACAAACCTGAGCTCAAAGTTTCCAAGTATGCTCCATAAATTATTTTACCAGTTTAATTCAATGATTTAATACTATGTCATATCATAGTGCTGAAGTCTTATAACTATGTTTGGTACATACATTTCACCTCAGCATAGTAAGAGACTCCATTCCATATATATAATTCAAAGAATCAGTACTGAACTGGGATTCCAATCTTCTGTGCTAATTTGTCATGTACTGTTTTGTCAGAGCTTGACACATTTCTGGGAAGAATGGGAGGGCAGTCGGAGGTTGAATATTTAATCCACAATCTTTTCTGTTGGAATATCGGAATTCTCTCTCTCTTCCAAAGAGTTATAGAGTCCATCAGATGTTGGTTCAGTAGGCACTGTTGGAGTCACAGTGTGTCCAAACCCTTGATAGTGACCCATGGGAGATGATGGTATGGAAGAGGAAGCAGAAATTGGGTCTTGAGTGGATGAAGACAGTAAACTTGTATGTTCATTCTGTTCATGATCTTCACCAAAAAACATTTTTCTTGGTTGACCGAATACTGTCCTTCCTAAAGACAAAGACATTTTAATGAAGATTTTCTCGGCTTTGACACAACAATTAGAGAAGTACAAAATTGGCAAAATAAATTTAAGTAAATGTATCGGTTTCATTTGCTAGAGATGCATTTTTTTACTTGCATGTATCACTTACCAACATTGCGAACCTGTTCAGATACATCTGCCCGGATATCAGAAATATCCCACATTGCAAGAAAGGAATCAAAGCAAGAGCCTTCTTCAGCTTCTTGAACATAAGGCTTGTAGGAAAAACTGTAGTGATGAGCAATTGCAGCAAAGAACATCTCCACACAGATGATAAAATCCTGAAATAAAAGAGGGAGGGAGAATTTCACTAATATTCAATGACACAACTGCAGTTTTGCCTTATATTCTTCACAGGATCTTCTTCAGATATAAAGGATGATTATTTTATGGATCAATAGCATCCCAAAATTTTGATACAAAATATGGTATCTAAGGCATTGCCAGCCAACAAGAGCCTCATAGTCAAATTAAATTATAGGCTACAAACAGTATGCAGTCTACTAAAACTGTAGCTTCTTTACCATGTCTTCCCATTTAATCAGATAGTGGACACAAAACCAAGGACAATGGCACCCTTCAAGAACCAAGTTAGAAAGCTAGCAGTGTAGCTTGCTAACAGTAATACTCCGCTACTGTATTAGTCACACTGAAACACCAGTTTGCGTTCAGCCTCACAAGTATAAATTTCCCACGGATAGTTATGTATTGTGGAGCAAGGAAACTCAATAACCGTTGTTCCCACTAACAGTGCAATCCTATGTATAATTCACTCCACAAAGAATTCCACTGCAAATGACTGAATTAGCAGTCATCATACTTAAGCTGAAAAGGTAACACAATTTTTCTCTAAAACCAGAGGAGTGTTTTTGTTCACCTTCATATTCACAACTGCTATTCCTACTTACTTGTAAGCCAGTTGCCACCTCTTCTACACTGTTCCATTCCCAAGTGTTATGCTCAGAGATAACACCAACTTTCACCAACAATGCAATAAGTACAGCTTGCCTATAAAAAATATTGGCATCAAAAAGGTTAAGGACATCACTGTGCTCAAAACTCTGTAAGAGACACTGTTAAGAGACAGGTTCACTCTGTAAGTCAGAAAAGTATTACAAACAATATGAGAAGCCATGTTGGATCAGGCCAATGGCCCATCCAGTCCAACACTCTGTGTCACACAGAGGCCAAAAGCCAGGTGCCATCAGGAGATCCACTGACAGGGCCAGACTCCAAAAGCCCTGCCACTGTTGCCGCTTAAGCACCAGGAATACAGAGGCTGTAGACAGACTTGTAGTCTGCCGCGCCTCCGCGGCGCGGCAGACTAAGGCGGGGGGAATTTCCCCCGCGGCGCGGCGTTCACGCGCCACCGGAAGCCGCCCGCAGCATTCAGACTGTGGGCGGCTTCCTACGGTGGCGTGCGGACGCCGCACGGCTCCCCCTCCCGGCGTGCGTTCACACCCGCTCTGGTGGGTGGAACGCGCGCCGCAGCAGCCGAGCACCACTTTGAAGTGGTGCTCGGCTGCTGCGGGAGGAGCGCAGCGCCGGACGCGATGCATCCGGGCCACCTCCTTGGGGCAGATGCGGCCGTCTGAACGGCCGCTCTGTCTCCGCTTTTGAAGCGGAGGCAGAGCGGCCGAGACTGCCAGTCTGTCCTCAGCCAGAGTATCACTGCCCCAGACATGGTATTCCAGCTATACCTTATGACTAATAGCCACTGATGGACATCTGCTCCATATGTTTATCTAATCTCCTCTTGAAGTTGTCTATGCTTGTAGCTGCCACCACTTCCTGTGGCAGTTAAAATGCAAATACAATCATACCGCACACCAGTGAAGTACTTGAATGGTACTTGGTAAATTCTGGTCAGTCGTCACACAGGAATAGTGAACACACATCAGCCAGGATAAAAGGAAGCTCTAGAGAAACTCTGGTACTCAGCTGAAAGGTGGCTCCTAGAAAGAACAGATCTTATTCCATGATAAAATTGGATTTTGAACACGCACATACTTTGGCACAGAACTAGAAAGTGCTGTTCACTTTCTGTAAGATTCAAGAGGCACAATGTAACGAAGTCCAAGCATTCTAAATTCTCATTGATTTCAATTGGTGAGCCACGTACCAGATAAATCTCTCACAGTGCAATAAATAGAATTTAAAAGTGCTTAATTTACCTTTTAATTGATCATGCTTTTGTTTTTTATGAGTTTATAACCATTTCTTTAGATAACAAATGCACAAGGACAACTGGAAGCTTGCAGACAGGGCTGGACTTACCTTTTCATTATTGTACCACACCTAGCGTATTTAGACATTTATATACTACCACCAGTTCCCTTCATTATTTTAATATTTAGCTTTGTTTTTAGCAAAATCAATGCTACTTGCAACTCTGCTTACAAATATTTCACTTACCAAAAAGAAACAAAAACCACCATCTTGACACACAGAAACTTGCCCACAGGTTTGATTGGGTTTAGTTCTTCCCGCAGCACTTTATAAAACAATACAAGGCAGTACATGGCAAACTAAAATAGAGGGATAAAATTCTTAGAACTCAAATATCTGGACAATATCTGCAGGTTTTTGACAAAATTAGTAAGGTGTATAACAAAGCAAATATTGAGTCTATTCTTGTTCTAAACATCTGAAATCATTTCTTAGTATAATGCTTCCAAAACGAAATGGTAGGATCATGGGGGTTTTTTCCATACAAGCAGACAAAAAGGAAATCACTTATCTTATTCTTACTAACACTATCATTCTTTCCATGCCGGGGTCTCCCAACACCATTCCTGCCATTTAAAATGGACAAAAACAACCCCAAGCAGGTATCAAGAAGTTTTCAAGAGTAAAACTACCTACAAATCTTCTAGTATGAAATAACCATATATGTTTGTATAAAAGTATAAGTTGTCTGAACTTCTTTCCAGAAATAGTAATGCACATCAAATCTTTGTATAAGCTTTGCACAAAGGACAATGCATGTTCAGCTTGGGCAAGGAACCGGTGCCCATGTAAAACTAGCAGCACATTCTCAAACTATGAGTTCTCAGCTAAACTTTCTATATAAATCTTATTTTTCTAATATATAAAGTTAAATACAAAGTTTTCCATTTTTTAGGATAAGGTTTATTTTTCATAGAACTGCCAGTATAATTTTTAACAAAATCTTGAATTGAAAACCAGATACAAATTAAACATGATGATAACTTCAATCCAAAACAGTCAGTAAACACTGTTACTCACAAGCTGAGACATATTGTTGAATATGACTAAGTAAGTCCAAGCATTTTTGAAGCTAAAATTCCCTTCATCATATACGCCAACAAGTTCACAGATTCTGAAAGAATGTAAACACAAACAAGTGTTCAAAAAACTCAGGAACTATGATATAAGTTCAGAACTCATTTCGTAACAGGAGCTCCTTTGCATATTAGGCCACACACCCCTAATGTAGCCAATCCTCCAAGAGCTTATAGTAGCCCCTGTAAGAAGAGCTCTGTAAACTCTTGGAAGATTGGCTACATTAGCGGTGTGTGGCCTAATATGCAAAGGAGCTCCTGCTACGAAATGAGCCCTGTTCATGAGCCATTGGCAGAAGTCAGCAAGAATATTTCCATCACAACTTTCTATTTTCAAAATGGTCTCAGCAAAAATGACAGAATCAAGATCAAAACGCAGGCTTATGTGTGGCTTTACTCTGAAGTTTCAAAAAATCCAGTTTGCCACAGCCTCCAAATTGGCAAAAACCTCTCTCAAAATCTCACAAATTACTGCATTTAAGAAAAATTAGTGCGTGCTTCTGTTATGGAAATTCATCAACAAATTCTACAGAGAAAATTTAAGCATCAGATTTCTAAGGTTACTGGCAACCAAGTTAATCAATAAAAGATTTAACCCAGTATAAGAGAAGGGCAAAGTACTAAAGTGCTTTTAAGTGGAACACAAATTGGGAATGCTCACAATATAACACCACTGTATTGCATGCAACAAACAAAGTGACTTGCTGGTATTTTTAGAAGTCAGAGGCATAGCCTTCTCTGTTCCTTTTTCTCAAACGAAGTACATATAATTATTTTGTTCTCACTGTCTGTTGAGGGGGTTCTACAGAAGGGAATGGAATGTTTGGGGTAACCACATCTTCCAACTCATGGCCCTAATGCTTAATCTCAGCACTTTACCCTCCTGTCTTGTCAGCACCCTAGAACAAAACAGTATGTGTAAGGCAGAATATGATACAAATTTTCCTTGTTGGTCATTGTTGGATACCTGGCAACTGTACCTATAGACCAACCCTTGGCTGAAATACTTACTTACAATCTGTTTATACTAAATACATCACTGGCAAACTGGTCAATGGCAGGACTTTTTATCAGAAAAAATTAGAATAGTGTAATATGCTACTTTTGCCAAAAGTTATTTTAACTCTTGAGTGATTTAATAAAAGATAGCAAAGTAATCAAGTATAAAGTTTATTACCTGTGTGTGTAGAGTATCTTTTTATTGCTCTTTTAAAAAGCACCAATTCTCTACATTACATTATCACACTGCAAATGTATAATATTTATAATATAATATATTTTATTTTATTATTACTATTATTATTATATTATTTATAATATAAAGTGAACTGCATCCTAGCCTAGATAGGCTTCACTGAGATCAGATAAAGTCACTACCCTAGATCATCATCTGTTACAAAGGCAACCATAAAGTTTTGACAGTCACCTGGGGCAAATAGCAACTGCTAAGCATCTCAGAAGTACATTGCACCTGCTCTGTGTGCAGCACCATGCTCCATAGTGCTCCATGTGCACAGCACTTTCACTAGAAGTTTCATAAGAATTAGCTAGTAGCCCCTTATAGCTAAAAGAAACTAAAAGCTCAATGGCAGCTCCATAGCACTGTCCTGCATGCCACTAGGTCTTTATCACTGGAAGGAGAGGAAACTGCAATATCACCAGAACAGGAAGATGCAAAATGGTTGAAAGGAAACAGGAAAGTGACACAGAATATCATCCATATACAGCATTATAAACAAACATGGTTCTTAACACTTACAAAGCAATAATAGTGGTGAATGGTCTGACAACAGTATACTGCAAAACACCCAGCTTGCATCTGAACAACAGCGCCCTGCAAAAACGGCACACAAAAGATGTCAGTACAATACAGCAAGAGAAGCTGCCATATGCTGTTTCTCACACAATTTACATCACAATGTCTCCTCCTCACAGCTCCTCTTAGGTAACCCAACTTGTCCCAATACACTTTCACCTTCGAACACCTTATGAGTAAAAGATGGTGTCCATTGGTTTGCATCTCCAACAATGCTCCCATATAACTGCATACATTTTTCTTGGTGTGGCAGTATTACAAAATATGAGTTTTCTTCCAGCAATTCAGCTTATAATCAAATGCATTCAGCTCTTAATTGTTTTAAAAATAAGAGCCCTTCCCCATAACAGTTTATGCTTAGCACTTCTTGACTATTTTTACCAACATTATACACATTTAGAACAGCAGGCCATTTTAAAGCTTTACACTGACCACATACTGTTCAATGCAATTAATGGCTTGCTAAGTCTCATATGAACATTGCATTTTAGTGATTAAATATCTAATCGGCAAAAACTGGGAAAAGATAAGGAATCGGCTATTCATTTTATTCCACTAACTGTAAAAGTGCCCACTGTCAAACCAACTGACAAAGTAGATGATCTCACATAGTCATTAAGTAAACTTCTGGCCAATTCAAAAGGTAGCATCCTAAGGTTCTTTCTGCTAATTTACTGTGAGCTGTGCTACATTTCTGATTCCCCCCACTGTTTCAAGGGTTCAGCTATCCCCAGAAGCTACGTTTCAGAGAGCACAAAAAGCTGCAGCATAAGGGGGGGGAGGGGGGGGCATTCTGCACTTTTACCATAAAATACTGTTGTTAAAGGAGAGATCACAAATGCTAAAAATTACCAATATTTACCCTACCTAGACACAACCATAACTGTATTTTGCAGTCATATCCATAGACTCTATTTCATTGCATGGAAGCAACAGCCAAGTTGATTGGTCATCTTAATATCTATTACAGATATCCCCATTATATGAAAAATACAACTATGATACACTCATTATCCCATGGTGGAATCCCAAATAAAACTTACTAGAAGTAAACTGCACCTGACTCTGGCCGAAGACAGACTGGCAATCTGAAGCGGAGGCAAAGCGGAGGGAACTGGAGCGGGGGAAAAAACTCACGGAGCTGGCCGTTCACACTGGCCAGAGCAATGCGGATCAGCGGCGATACGGAGCATTCAGACTGCCACGGAGAGTTCAGACTGCCGCATAGCCAGCGCGCGGGGCTCGCGCGCGCCGCTGCACTTTTTTTTGTTTTCCTTTGATGTTTTTCGCATATGCGCATATGCGCACATTTGCATATGCGCAAAACTTTTTGCCGGTGCGTTCACACTTCCTCCGGATGCCTCCCGCTTCTTCCAGTTCACACTGTTTGGAAGCGGGAGGCATGCGGAGGCAGGCCCCTGAACACCGGTTTTACCCGGTGTCCGGGTAAAGCGGAAGGAAAGCGGCTGGGAGACGGGTAAGTACGCAACGGAGCCGATGGGCAGATGCGCATGTCTGAACGGGCTCCTTTCCTCCGTTTGCGAAGCGTGCCTGCCCCGCTTCAGATTGCCAGTCTGTCCTCGGCCTCTAATTTTACTTGCAGAACTTTTCTGATGAGCCTTAGCCAAAACTTAATTAGAATAATCTTCTTCAACTACAGTCACTATGTTAGAACAAATTATTATAAGACTTTTTTCAATTAAAAATATTCCTGCAAATTATTTTCGTAAATTGCTTTACTTATCAGGATTTCATGATCCATATTAGATCAATTTCCACAAATACTCAAAGCGGGGGGAAAAGTACTTACTCTCCCATAGCCCAAGATGGACAGCAGCACAGTGGTGGTAAATGTTTCTGCTGATCTTTCGCTTCTATGATTAATACCAGATTTGGATATTGATTGGTCAGATAATTTGAAAGAAAGACCATGAAGTTATAGATGACATAGGCTTCATAGCATTCTCTACACGTATCCACATAAATTGCAATTTTCGGATATTTCAATGCTATCCACTATCAAGAAGGAGACATTAAAAAATTAGACAAAATGCCCACTGCACACAAATTAGCTTATAGTTACAATTATGTACTAACCACACATTCAGTAGCAAAGAACCACAGTAAAGAATTTAGTAGTTAAAGATTTATAGTCCTATACTGAGCATATTTTCATAAAGCAAGTGCCACTGAATTCAACGGGACATACAAATATCCATTACAATCTTTGTTTGGCTCACCACTGCTAAGTATATAATGCCAATGGTATGCTAAATGATGTACTGAAAGGAAATAACTTTGTCTCTACCCACATGACATTTAACCCATATTAAATGTAGATGTGCATAAGTCCATATTCAACTGCATAACATGCTATTATTTACTGTGATATTCAATAAAAGCAATACACTTAATATTTCACTCCTACTTCTTTGGCTGGCCCTAATGGAAATTATCTTGACATGTCCCAAAACATACCCCCCCAAAAATGGTTAGTATATTAAGTGAAATAAACCATATACAAAATTCACAGAACTATGATGCTGGCTTACATAGAACAAGAAAATAAACAAGTTGACAAGCTAGAAGACACTTACACTGTCTAGACTGTAAATTGGCACCATCCATAGAATCCTGTCATAACAAAACAAAATTAATTTGCAATTAATCAATGTATTCTTTATACTGCTTTAGGGAAAAACTTCGAACAGCACAGATGCAGAGTTACCTTATTATTGGTTTTTGTAATTCAGGTTGAGTATAATGAACCAAATGTTGCAGTATTCCCCAAAGAGATATTGGTATCGTCATGAGTAAAAAGATTCCAGCAATAAACCATGCCTTGGTTTGGATTCCAACCTTGAAGAACACAATAAAATGCAAATTATAGTTGAATATTTAAACTATAATGGCAATGTACTAGTGAAGCAATCCATAAAAGACATTCAAACTAAACTTGCTGACACTGAAACAACCCTACTATAATTAGAGATCTGATGTAGCAGTTGGCTTAAGCCAGTCTGAGAGATCCAGGTTTAAATCCCCACTTGCCACAAAACTCAGTTGGTGACCTTGAACCAGTAGTTCTCTCTGAACTTAACATACTTCAAAGTACCACAGTGAGGACAAATGGAGAGAACTTGCACTCACTGGAGGAAGAACAGGGCAAATATAAACAGGATCAATCTATTCTACTACGAACAGATGCCTGCTTTCTAATTTTAATTATTAATTTCTGAAACTGCACTTTGATTAGACACATTTTTAAAAGAATAGATAAATGTCTAGTTAAATACATCATCTATACACAAAACAGGTTTTTCCCCCTGCATTAAAAGTTAACTTAGTTGTACTTCACAAACTGGGAATCATCAGGACTGCATGGTCCACCACAACTTCTAAGTAATGCATTTACACATTTAAGGGATAAACATGCACAATAATGCTACATCTCCCAGATGTACACTGCCTGTGCATTTTCATGTACATGCTTCTTCTAAATTTTACTGTTAAAAAAAACAGTGATACATTACATAAACAGCCATAAAGCTTCTAGTAGATGGCATGGAAAAATATATATTTAGTCAGTGTCTTTAAGTGGCTCTGTCCACCAGTGGCAGTAGTACTACGTGAAAAGTTTTAGAACAGTAAATGAAAAGGGTCACATGAAAGAACTGCCTGTCTGGTGTTTGATGCTATTAATGCTGGTTGTGAACCTACTGCTATAATACCGAGATTGATGTTACTATTTCAGGCCTAACTACAGCACACACACACTTTGATGCAGCTTAAAAACCTAGATACAGTAGAGATAACATTTACCACTAAAGCAAATCTCCCTGATCTGCAGATACTTGGTCCTCTCCTGACATTTTTGCTGTCTTGCCATCTGGAACTCTAACTGTAGAGACCGGCACCTATGCAGAGACTGAAATCTTGCTATTTCTCCCCAAGTCACCTGAGCTACTACATCTAGGTTACCAGCAGTGCTCCCTCTAAGCTGTGGAGTCTTGTGAGCAAAAAAAACCTACTCTGTGATCTACTGGCATTAAAACTGTGAGCGAGCAATTTGGCTACTGCATAAATTAAGTTTGCTCTGGAGCCATCCTTCCCGAGCTAAGACAAAAATGTGTGAGCAGGAGGCTAAAATACTGTGAGGTTCACACTAACTCAGTTTAACTCAGTTTAGAGGGAACACTGGTTACCAGGGGTCAAGTTTTCAACTTTCTGACATTTGTGGCAGACAAGAACTGTCCCAATCCCAGAACAAGCCCCTCAAGGCCGAGTTGGCCTGCAGAGATTTTAACAGACGCCTTTTTCTTTTGTGACCTCATTCATGAACTACGCGGCAGCCCTACCGAACCTCCTCAGCCAAAAATTAAAGATAAGGGAAAAGGTCCATCTGCCGAACACGCCACCCGGGGGCAGGACCCGCAGCCTTCGAGGCCTACCAAGAGGGCGAGAACTCCCCGCGCCCGCCTCCCAACTCGCCCCTCTGTCACGAGTAGGGGAAAGTTCGCCCGTGACGCATCAACTGTTGCGCGCAGCCCCCACGCACGCCCAGGAGCCCCCCCGCCCCCCCCGGAGGATGTCAACAAAGCACCGCTCCCTGCCCCGGTCTCCCCCACAGGACGCGAGCGGAGGCCTGGCGCCAGGGAGGCAGCAGTGGGCGAGGCGCCGAGACCGGCCTACCCTAGGGATGCCAGCCCCCCAGGTGAGACCCGGGGATCCCCTGGAATTACAGACTGGGTGCTCTGGAAGGTGCTGGGCTCCGGACGGCATCCTGAGGTAACCCTGTCCTCCCCCCCACCCACCCCCCCACGAGATCTCCAGGAGTTTCCCAGCCTGGATCTGGCCGTCCTGTCTCCTCCTCCTCCTCCGAGGGGTCTGGCTGGGGCTCAGCCCGGCCAGGAGGAGCCCCTCCCCGCCGCTCACCTCCAGCTTCTGCAGCTCCCACACGCAGAGCGGCAGGGCCACCAGCAGCCCCACCACGTAGATGGTGGCCACCAGCGGCCGGATCCAGCGCCGCCAGTTCCCGCAGGTGCACGGCATGGCGCCGCTCTCGTGGCAAGGCCCTCACCGCAGCCTCGGTTCCGACGGGACGCCCCGCCGCCGCCACCGGGTCACGGGCCCAGCACCAGGCCGGCTCCACAGCCGTTCTGCGGAGGGGAGAGCATCCCCGGCGGCATCCCGGCCGCTGCGACGGTTGCCGCTCCCACGGCCTCCCGCCCCGCCCATCTGCCGGCCTCCTTTCGCCTCAGTCTGTCTCCTTCCCGCACGCCACAGCCGCCTCGAGGAAGGGGCTCTGGCCCCGCCCCTCAGAACCCGCAGGCTCCCCGATGCCACGCCCCCTCCTCTTCTCAAAGCAGGGCCGGCCCCGTTGGCCACGCCCCTCCTGCGCCTTCTTTTGAGGGCCGAGAGAGGCGCTTTTTCTAAGGGCGGCGCTAACGGCGCTTCCGGCTGTTACAAAGAAACAAACGCCCCCTGTAGGTTTCGAGAAGCGGTGCATCGTCGTGCGACTATTCATGGGCGCAGACGGGCGTGATCAGGTGGTATTCTTTCTTACGTGTAATCTCCGCTATCAGTCAGCCAGAAAAAGGATAGGTATCGTATAGTACAAATATATGCATGCTGCAGTAACTCTGCCATTGTATTGTACTGATTATATCTGGAACACACATTAAACTTAATTCAGCTTCCTTTTGAGTTGTGTGCCTGTGGACAGAGTGTGTTAAAACGACCCAGGTCGTGACCATCAGGTAGCCCACTCCCTCCATGGGTAAAAATGGTTCTTGTCATCTACACGTTGGGTAATTGTTGGTAATCCCCCCCCCCCCCCCCAGGTTTTAATTTACCAAATTTTACACCAGAAAAATGTATCTGTGTTGGTAAACAGGTTCATAAGAATCATTTATCATATGTTTCTGGTTTCAGATTTACAGCTTCTTGTGGGAATAAAATACCCAGGTCTTTCTTTTAAAGGGGAAGATATCAGTCTGTTTTGGTAAAATTAGAAAGAAATCCCATAGCACTTTAAAGACTTTTTAAAAATGTCAGCGTAAGCATTCATGAGTCAGAGCTTGCTTCACCATTTGATCAAAGGTTATGATCAAATAAGGTGCTCCTGGATTCCTGTATCTGAAGACGAGAGCAGTGACTCATCCTGCCACATATTTTGTTAGTCTTTAAGGTGCTGCTGAACTTACTCTTTTCTGCTGCTACAGACAGACTAACAAGACTACCCATCTTGTTTAAGTCGGATCCTTATTTTTAATTTATAGCTTTATCACTGGTGAAAAGACAATTCCAACTCTGGAAAAAGAATTTAGAACTTTTGATTTTTTTTCATGCACTACATCTGTAGGGATGTGGCTCTCATGGTCCAGTAATTCTTATTCTAGAGCAGGCTTGTTAAGCATCTTCTACAAGTCTTCCTTACATGAATCACCATACGGATTATAAATAGCAAATTTAAGAAGACTTTTACCATTCAATTTGCATACAATGCCACCTCAACAAGTTTAGGCCACAATGATTACTAAAGTAACGGGGAGTGTGACTGAAAGTAAAATACTTCTTTTCAAATATGACAGTCCTGCTTATATAAAACAAAAGGCAGTGTGTGAATTTTCTTATTGTGATGTTAAACTATGAAATTAGAGAAGAGCAGCAACTCACAACTTTAGAACTGGTTTCTGTGTGTATGTGATTAAGGTAATGTGTTTGGCTCCTGAATATGATTAATGGGCCTGCTTAAAGCATAGCAGCATAAATTGCTCTGGGCAGCGTACACTTGCTGTGGCAGTGGCACAGGCAAATGCCATTTGTGAATCCCCTGGACTTTCTCAACCTGGAGCTGGCAAGCCTAGAAGAGCCAGATTCGAATTCAGTGGTACCTTAAAGACCAACAAGATTGCCATGGTATAAGCTTTAAAGAGACAAAGCTCTCTTTGTCAGTTTTTCACAAATTTTTTTTCTTTTTGTAATTAGCTCTATGTTATATGTGGAAAGCATACCACATGCCAGATAGCACCTTTTCAAAGTTGGGCATGCAAGCTGCACTGCTGTCCTACATCATCAGAACACTAGTTAAACTCTTATCAGTTAAACTTTAAAAGCAAGATTCAGATAAATGTTTTAATTGTTTGTACAACAGCCTGCAAGGGCTGGTGTCAGAGGGCAGCTGATTCTGTAAGGCCACAACTCAGAAAGCCTTGACCCAAGTTCTGATCACATTTAACCTTTGAATTAAAGGGACTTTTCACTAGAGACAAGAAGAAGAAGAAATCTACTTGTTCTTTAGTAGCTTCTAGATAAAGAGAACCAGAGCCAACAAAGTTCCTTCTGCAAAAGCCATAACTGTCAAAATCATTTGGCAAATGCCCACTGGAATAAAACTGTTCTTGGACCAAAGCCTTATGTTATGTGTATATGTGTTGTGGAACTTAAGCGCTGGCCATGTGCTCAGGTAATGGCGACCGCCACGTGGTCCAAGCACATGGCCAGGAAAGTGACCTGAGCTTGAGGCCAGGAAACCAGGGGTCCTTTCGAGCAGGAGCTCGGGGGAGCGCAGCTCCGGGAGTTGGTGCCAGCCCCCCCCTCCATGGGGGAATGCCTGCTTGTGTCATGGCTGCAGCAAAATGACCCTGTCCCCTGGAAAGGTCCTTGTTCCTCCAACCAGCCTTCTGAAGGCTTCAGCCACCACTGAAGCTATCCTCGCAGAATAGTGGTATTTCTGAGGCTTGGATTAGTAGCTGTCCTCTCTCTGCCAGCTCCTTCCTTCCTTCCTTCCTTCCTTCCTTCCTTCCTTCCCTTTCCTTCCCTTTCCTTCCTTCCTTCCCTTTCGTTCCTTCCTTCCCCTTCCTTCCTTCCTTCCTTCCTTCCTTCCTTCCTTCCTTCCTTCCCTTTCCTTCTTTCCTTTCTCTCTCTCTCTCTCTCGTTCCTTTCTTGCCTTCTGACATACTTCCAGTGATGTCAGGTGGTGTAGCATATGCAAATAAGTTATGCTAATGAGTTATGCTAATGAGCTCCTGCATCTCTTTTTCTACGAAATGACCCCTGCAGGAAACAATGGAGTACCTGGATCCCAGATATCCCCCTATCAGAGGCCCGGAATATTCAAATGTACCAACGAGAGTCTCTGGTGGGAAAGGTATCCTATCACAATGTATGGGCGAGGCTGGGGGCGAGGCTTCTCTGTGCATATAAGCGGACCTCCGACCCGCACCAGGTATCCTTGAGCTGAACCATCTAATAAACTGAGCTATGCTTGAAATCACTTCACCGGCCTCCCAAGTCCGGTACTTTTCACAAACAGTGCAAAATCTCATGCATCTCCTCTAGTAGGCCATTCTATAGGATGAAGGCTTATCTTTACAGGGGCAAACTGAAACTCCTGAAAGTAGGAAACCTCCTGTCATAATTGTTCAGATGAGGAATATGCATCTGTAGGGCAATGGTGACTATGTTTTGCAAGCCCTGCGGAACTGTAAAAAGTCCTGCAGGGCCCTGATGTCTTCCAGGAGCTCATTCCACCAGTATGGAGCTGCTACTGAGTGTCAGCTAATGCTGCCATCTCCTGCCTGGAAGGTGGGATGTGCGAACTCTTGACGTCAGGACTGTGGAATGTTATGTTATATTTCTCATGGCATGCTTATTGCCTTTAGAGCTCCTCCGACCTTGAGAGACTTAGCGCCGGCCCATGTATCTCTTTTCCTGTCTGACTCTTTCCTGCTTTTTCCCTGGGAACTGTAAACCAGTATTTTGAGCACTTTTTCTCTGATATGATGATTGGTTACTATGCATTACCGGACCCCTTTTGAATTGTGTATAATTGTCTTGGCCAAGGCCGTGTCCACCATTACTAACACAAGAAGTGCAGATGACCATAACAGACCTTTCTCAATAAAGCATTCCTGTTTAAGGACACTTGTTGGTGATTGACTCTGTGGGACTCTCACACTGAGAAGGCCCTGGCCCTGGTAGAGGCCAGTCTGGTGTCTTTTAGTCCAGGGAGGGTCAAGTGGTTTTGAGACCCCAACCTCAGTGCTCTCTGGGGAACATGCGGGGAAAGGTGGTCCCTTGTTCCAAGGAAAGTCAATGCAAGTGTCCAAAACTCATGCTGGTGATGGCAGGCATGATTCCAGAATTGCTCAATCATGTGGCTTCTGTAGCTGAGAAAGAAAGATGTTTCCTATTAGCAGTCCTTTGAAGACAGATTAACATTATGAACATTTCCCTTTCCCCTCTTTGATTGCAACTAGTGTAGAAATCCCATCCAATGTGGTATGGAAGAAATATGTTAATGCCTGGGAGGTCCAAACCTGCAGACGAAAGGAGAGTGAAAGAAAAATACAAAAGCAAGAAGAGAAGGAAAAGCTAATGCTGAGCAACAATAGTTATTTATTGCCAAAACCATTTGAAGCCGTTAGTAAAATTTGAGAAACAAGCAATATTTTTGATGGGTAAAGCACTTATAAAAATATGGAAAAACTGAGTGGGAAGAAAAAATGTGCTTGGCAGTACAAGTTCTAAATGTGCAAATCACATGCAGGTTACTTTTGTTGATTGTAGTATGAATGCAACAATGATGTTATCCATTGAAATGGAGCTTTGAAGCCCCTAATTTTATCTGCTACATTCATAGCCTACACATGCAGGCTGGAAAGTACGTTTACATTCCTTGTTTCTCAAGTCTGGTAGTCCAGATCATAATGACATTTTTCTTTGAATTACTATAATTGGATATAAAGCACTGAGGGGGTTTTTTGTTCGTTCGTTTCATTCTGTGTTTGTTTTAGTACTACTGATCAGCTTCAAGGAGACCTACAGGAGCAGCCTGTAAAAAAGGCGCGAGGAGTCGCTTTTGGCCAAAGGAACAGCAGGAGCTTCAGGGCATTTGTGCTTCTGCATCCAGAAATGCCCTTAGGTCCTGATATTAAGATAAGCTTTAATTCTAACCAAGATACAAAATTATTATTAGGTGGAGGATATGTTGTGTTCATTTCAGGAAACAAAGATTCACAGCTAATATAGCTTTCTGAATTTATACACTTCAGAATGTTGTGAACTAAAAAATGAATAAGTGGCTCACAAGACCATTTTCCCAAAGGTTTGACCATTTTCTCAAAAGAAAGAAAGATTCAGCATGCACTTAAGTGTTTGCAGGATCCAAACTTCTGCATTTGCGACTTTAATGCTACTAAATATGTATTATTCATCTGCATAACGGTCATGGGCTTAATTGCTTATATAGGGAGACTATGCAACTTCTGAGTAGCTGAAGCCCAAAATAGACTTTGACAGCAAGTTGCATTTACATGGTAGGAAGTTCCTGCTTCTGTGCTCCCAGCTGCTTCCTACCTCAGTCGCCAGCTGTTGCTTCCTTTTCCAGCTGCCAGTTAAGTGCCCATCCTAATATGTTGCTCCATCTCCTGTTAAATGCCTCAGGGCATTCTGGATCCCATTTCTACTGCCCTACCAACACTGCCGTTATTCCGGTGAAGTCTTTCTAATACTGGAGTTAAGTGGACCAGTCACAATTTTTTTTCCTTCTCAAGGGGTGCAGTTCTCTCGAGTATGATATACTCCAACAGATGTTTTAACACCAGAGGACTAACACTGATGCTAGAACTCCCATTTGAAAGGTAGCCGTAATGACTCATGTTTAATGCATAGGGCAGGGCCAGTGGGCACATTGTCACTCTTTCCTCCTAACAATGAAGACAGTTTTGTTTAGGACTGCATTTGACTTTTATTCATTGTCAGTTCTAACTGAAATTTTAAAATGTGGTGCTCTATCTGTTTTTTATCATTGTTGTTTTATTTATGTTGTAAGCCACCTTGAGTTTCACAAGGTAGAAAGACAGCTAATAAATGTTTTAAATAAATAAATATGAAGTTTTCAAAAATAATCGTTAAAAATTATGACTGGCAGTTTCTATTTAAATGATGAAAGTTTGGTCTGGGGAATAGGAAAAATTATGGTTAAAGATCCTCTTTTAGCGACTGTAATTGTAGAGCACAACTTAATGGGGTGAAACTTCAAGCAGAGAAGGTCAGCTTCTTTAGCCTGGATGTGGATTCTGCCCAGCTAGCATGAGGCAGCCAGCTGTTGCCTCCTCCTCTGAATTCCTCCTACCAGTGGAATACCTGCCTGAGCAGCTGGGGCAAAAAGCAGACAAGAGAACCATCAGAAAGTGAGAAAGCTTTCAAGTTGCAACCAGGCTGCTCGTTCTGGCAGGAGAAGAAAGAAATGACACAGAGGTCAAAGTGTCAGTCTCCACTGGTTTTTCCTGAACCAGCAGAGTGCAGAAGGAGGAGAGAGCGCTTGACAGTTCTAGAGAGATGAAGGAGTGCCCGTCTGATCACCCAGCAGTGATCAGTATTAATTCCTGGAGCAGAGTCTCGGAGGAGCAGGAATGACAAGCTGATAGGGAAGCAAAGGACTTGTACCAGGAGGAGGATGAACTCAGCAGTAAGAAGCAACACTTGGGCTTTGTGGGGATTAGTCAGCTAACGAGGTAGATAAAAGGAACATACAGTGTGGGAGTAACTTTGCATGCTATGCACTTCTGCGAGTGGACCTGTTCTACCCTGACTTGGTGCCTTTGTAGTCTTTCCTTGCTAACCTTTGCTTGTGTTCACAGCTAGAGACCCAAACCTTGCATTCTGCACTGGTTCCAAGCCCTGGACCCTTTTTTTCTTCTGATTCCTAGACTAAACTTTTGGCTCCCTGACTACGGACTGGTTTGTAGACCTTGTTTCTTGCCTTGTTGATTGTTGTTGTATTTTTGTGCCCTGGAAACCTTGGATTGAATAACAGTGCCAGGCTTTGCCTTGAATGTGACACCAGCCATGATATCACTGCTAGCCATCCAACATGCAAATTGGCTTTCAAGCACACGTCTGGCACCACCTGAAAATGCTGCCACTTCCTCAGTTGGCTATGGTCCAGGGTGAGAGAAAGAAACACAAAGCCCAGAGAAAATCCTTGACTCTGCGTAATGCCTTCTCAATAGCTGCATGTGTGTTGAATCCTGTGCTCAGAACTCCATGTATGGGGGCTTGATTTGGATCGGGATCATGGTGAATGGGGGAGAGGGAGCCACTAACATACACATAGGTTTTTAGAGCAGGACGAACAAGACTCACTCTGGGCTATTTCAAGTTAGGGAAATGGCACAGGTTAAGCACCCTATCCCCACATACTATGATCCTAATCCCATTTGGGGTCCCAAACAACTGGGGACTGAGTCCCAAACACAGAATTTGCAGTACAGATCTGATTGAAGGGCACTGTGGCAGACGGCAAAACATATAGTTAAGCTTATAGAGTTACCAACCTCTGGGGGTGCAGAAGTTCTTCCAGAGTTAAAACTGATCTGCAGACTACAGAGATAAGTCCTCTTGGAGGAATTGGCAGCTTTGGAGGGTGTATTCTATGGTTTACTGTAGAGATCACATCCCTGCTAGGCTTCCTCTCATCCTGAAGCTCCACCCTCCCCAGCCTGGGGAGATCAGGATTTGGGGAAAGGACAGACCTCAGCAGGGTGTAATGTTACTTTTTATGGCACACATGGCCCAGCCCAACAAAGTGACATTTATGCCAGACCCAGCCCTCTTAACAAGAGTTCAACACAAAGGTGTTGAACTCTTGTTAAGAGGGCTGGGTCTGTCATAAATGTCACTTTGTTGGGCTGGGCCGTATGTGCCATAAAAAGTAATGCCAGGTAACAGAGATATTTTGCCACTGACTGTGACCCACATCCCCTCCTCAGCACCTAACTAACCACCCTTTGCTCAATATGCACAATATGTTTTGCAGAGGGCAGAGAGCTATTGCCTGACAAGGTGCAAAAACTAGAGACTTTAAAACTTAACACATTTCAGAAACTTTTGATGAGCTGGAGCGTGAAGTGCGGTATTCCATTGCCACAGGTGCAGCAGCCAGAGACAGGTGGCCAAGTGGCATCAACCAGGGAGACCTAACAAACCCTGCCTTAAAGAGACTGCTCCAGTCAACAGGCTTTGGGGAGGGGGTGAGGCAACCACACAATCCCACACCTCCTTCTTGTCAAAGTCCCAAATTCAGCAACAAGCTTCACCTGCAAGGGGAACCGCAGTGCTCCCCAGCACCAAACTCAGCACTCTCCAAAGATGCCAGCTCCACTTTAATTGCTTTTTGTAGATTTCTGTTTCCTGCTAGCTCCACAGCATTATCCAACCACTCAAAACATTGCTCCCCATGAGCAAGTGCACAGACACACATCCGGTGCCTGCCTCTGAAGTGTGCAAACCCAACATGCTTTTCTGAATGCCTGTCCCCATCCCTGACCTTTGCCTCACACCCCGCCCCCATGCTTCCCTTCAGACTGTTACATGAGGCAGGGCTTGCGTGCAGGGAACCCAGGGAACATGCATGAGTTTGCCTCTTATTTAATCCTCTCTATCCTGCCAAGGGAGAGAGGGAGGCAGGAAAGGAGCCGTGCACATTTGGGTCAGTGGGTTAGCAGACTCCGTCTCACTCATCTCAGCAGGCCACCTCCCCCCCTCAACTCTTGGTGTTCTGCATGCATTGTGCCTCTTACATAAGTGTCGGGCTTTTCTCTCTTGCCTGGGCTGCTACACACAGTGCACCTAGCCCAGCCAGTCTCTCCATTCACATACTTAAATAAGCAGGCACATTTGGTGAGCTGGCCAGCAGCTTTCCACAAGCACCTGGCTTTCCCAGGCTGCCTGCAAGTGGGAAGCAACTTGACTGAGCTCAATGAAATGGGGCCAAAGGGATTCTGCTTGCAGCGCATGAACAGCCAGCTTTCCAGGAACCCGAGTGGCAGAAGTAGCAGCCCAATGTGCTCTGGCTGGAGGAAGAGGCGGCAGCAGGCAGTGCATCCCAGCCTAGCACCTTAGCCAAGGGCAGCAGGCAGACGCCAAGGGGATTGGCAGCACAGAGTTTGGGGCCAAAGCAGCCCTCCTCACCCCGTATAGTTGCCAACTCCAGGTCAGGCAATCCCTGAAGATCTGGGGGAAGACTCTGGGGAAGGGAGGCATCTCAGCAGGGGGTTTAATACCCTAACATAGGCCCTTCTGGTCCACATTTGAACTGGTTTCCCCCCAGTGGCTTGAGGGCCAGAGAAGAGCCCTGGATGGGAACAGTTCCAGCCCCTGAGCCTTATGTTTAACATGTCTGCTATACACTCTACCCTCCAAAGCAGCCATTTTCTCTAGGGGAACTGATCTCTGTAGTCTGGAGATCCGTTGTAATTCCAGGAGATCCTCAGGTCCCACCTGAAGATAGCAGGATAGTGCTCTTGCACTACCAAGTTTACTTCATGCCCCCCTCCAATCATAGCCACACTTATCATAACGTACCACCTTTGTTTGCTGCTGCTGTCAGGGTGACCCCACCCAATAGTCAAATCAGGAAAAGATCGGTGACCTACCCAGATCAAAGGGGAACTCTATCTCCATGCTTGTTCTCACACACTCATTGGTGAGAATCAAGTTAGTAGAAAGCAAGGCACGGACATCATCACTTCTTCCTAAGGAACTCCATGTCCCATTTTTTCTTTTAAACCACAGTGCAGTGCAGCAGAAAGCGGTCTGGCACCTCATCAGCATAAGCAGTCACTGGACACCCATGAATTTCTATATATGACTGGAAAGTAATTTTGACATACAAATTAAAGTCACCATTTGCATAATAAGGGTTTCTGTGTTTACCAATTTCAAGGCAGTTTCCTTTCCTTTTACTGGCATCTCTCACATTTGAAGATGAGAATACAGAAACCATTGCTGGAAAAGCTCAGTATTTGCTTTGACAAGTTGCTGGGCTATGTATTCCTTGCATGTGTAGTGGATAGTGGCTTTTTTCCTAGTTCCCGAAACATCTCTCTTTTGTACCAAGTTATTCTGATTGCTGTAACTGTCACTTGGGGGCAGTTGGGACATTCTATTCTTGCTTTCACTAAACTGAGTGCCCTTTTAATCATGAATTGCTGACACAGTAAATTATTGTCTCTATTTTCTTGCTAAGGCACAGGCTCCATTTTGTTTATTTATTTGAAATACAGGAGACATGAAGTGTATTATGCAGTCAGAAGACCAGGGGCTGTGGAACCCAGAAACATTGGTCATAAAACAATCAAATATAAATAACTCACATGCAAGGAGTCCTTGAAAGGGTTCATCTGTCATTACTCTGACGTTAAAATGTGCAGAGAACAGAGTGCAAAGTGCTGTTGTGTTCAACAAGCTTGTTTTGAAGCCTTACCACAAAGCACTCCAAGGAAGCACAGGCCCATATTTGTTGAATCTGGTAATGTGAATAGGGATGGGCATGAACCGTGTGATGAGCCAAAATTAGTGTCGAATTCTGGCTGGATCAGGGCTTGGGAGGCAACATTTTGGCATGCACATGGTCTCCGAAGAAATCTCCAACTCGTTAGCTTGGCACCTATACCTGGGAAAGTTTTAGAACAAATCATCAAACAGACAGTCCTTGAGCATTTAGAAAAGATAGCTATGATAAGAGCCAGTTTGGCTTTCTCAAGAAAAAGTCATGTCAGACTAACCTTATCCCTTTTTTTGAGAAAGTTACTACCTTGCGGAATCAGGGGAATGCTGTAGACATAGTTTATGTTGATTTCAGTAAGGCTTTTGATAAGGTTCCACATAATATTCTTGTTGACAAATTGGAAAAATGTGGTTTGGATCCTTATGACTGTTAGGTGGATCTGTAACTGGTTAACAGATTGCACCCAAAGAGTGTTTGTGAATGGTTCCTCATCCTTTTGGAGAGAAGTGACGAGTGCCTTAAGGATCTGTCCTGGAACCTGTTTTGTTCAACATCTTTATTAATTATTTGGATGAAGGAATAGAGGGAATGCTTATTAAATCTACAATGATACTAAATTGGGAGGGGTAACAAGTATGGTAGAGGGCAGAGTCAGGATACAGGATGATCTTGACAGGCTGGAAAACTGGGCTAAAACAAATAAAATGAATTTCAGTGGGAATAAATGGAAAGTTCTGCATTTAGGTAGGAAAAATCAAATATATAATTACTAGGAATAAGGCCCGTTGTGGGAATAAATACAACGGGCTCTAGAAGGAGGCTCCTGGAGAGTGTCAAGGCCTTGGACACTCAGCGTTAATTTGCTGTGGCAGCCTCAGCAGGGTATAATGACACAGAGTCCACCATTTTCTCCAGGGGAACTGATCTCTGCTACCTGAAGAGCAGTTATAATTCTGAGTGAGCTCCTGCCCTCACCTGGAGATTGGCAGCAGTGGTTCCCCAAGAGGGAATAGGTGGTTTGGAGGGCAGAGTCTATGGCATTGTACCTGTCTGAGGCCCCACCCCTCCTCAAACCTCACCCTTGCCAGGCTCTACCCCTCAAATCTCCAGGAATTCCCCACCTGGAGTTGGCAACCCCATCTCCTTCCCAGCCAAGCATCAACCTACCTTGCTCTGAAGCCTCTCTTATAAACACAGGTAACTGCCATTTCGTTTCACCTACTAACAGCCACTGAGGTAACAGTTGAACCTTATGGGGGAACATTTTAAACAAACCACAGGCAGCAGCCATCTTATAAACACAGGTAATTGTCATTTCATTTCACCTACCAACAGCCGCTGAGGTAACAGTTAATCCCCCCAAGGGAAGGAAGCTGGAGAAGTGTCTTCATCAAGAGCAAAAAACCGTCTGCCAGGAATTCTGACAGGGCACAGAGGCTGAAGGAATGGGTGTTGTTCGGTCTCTCAGAGACTTGAGCAGGCCATTTTCCCTGCACCCTCACCCTTTTCTTATAGTTGTCCTCAACATTTTGTCCTGTCTAGAGCATCTTCAAATCACAAAAGGGTCTAAAGTCCCCCCCCCCTCCGTTTTTGGAGTGTGTGTTTGTTTTTGCAGTTTCAGAATTTTTTTGGAATTTATAAAATTCTAGTGTCATCCATACTCATGAGCCTTTAGACAAGTTTTGCATATAATCTCCACATTCCAAAGTTGAGGCCACTTTCCAAAGTTGAGGATCTTTGCCACTATGGAAACATAATATGGAAGACATTAAAGAGGGCATGGAGCACATGAGGTCAGGGCCCTGCGAGACTTGCTCCAGTTCCACACAGCCTGCAAAATTGAGATATTTTGCCAGGCCTATGGTTGAGGTGGCAGGTATCTATGACATCGACCTCCGCTGCTTCACTAACATCAACCATTTGACACTGTTGGCTGCGGTTGGCCCATTTGCTCAGGATTTGGTTCACATCATGCACTCATACATATAGTCTTTTCAGGGATTATAAATTGTGTTTGATTGCCACCTTGCTTGTTGTAGGTTTTAATAACTGTATCATGTTTTTAACTGTTTAAACTATGATATAATTATTGTCTATAATTACTGTTGCAATCCACCCTGAACCCTACTATGCAGGAAGAGGGTGGACTAGAAATCTAATTAAATAAATAAACCCCACAGAGTATACTGCTGCTTTAAGCAACCCTCCTTTATTCTTTTGGTTCATTTACAGTTATATTTTTCTGCATACCCAGGGAATCCTTCCCAATAGGTTGAGACCAGTGTTTCCTCTGAGCTGAATTAGTGTGAGCTAGCTCACAGTTCTTTAGTTCTCCGGCTGACACATTTTTGTCTTAGCTCAGGAAGAATGGCTCCAGAACAAACTAATTTATGCAGCAGCCAAATCGCTCATTCACAACTTTAATGCCAGTAGCTCATCAAGTAGAATTTTTGCTCACAAGACTCCGCAGCTTAGAGGGAACATTTACTTTATCTGCAGGTAGCCCAGTTTTGTAGATTCATAATTCACACAGAGGCCAGCTCATTTACTGTTAGATCCAGAGACAGCACAATCGCATAGAATTGTTCACTTTCTCATACACTATACTGTCCTGAAGCAAATTACTCTCTCTGCATCATCTTTTGCTCATATAGAATCATAAACTAACATTGTGATTCTATCTATCCTCAGTTTCTCATTTTTAGTTGTTGTCCTGTACAATATTACAGCTGGAGTAGAAAATGCAGCTCCCTGACCAAAAAATCTTTGGTGATAGTACTTGACCTACTAAAACACCAGATTAAATTTCCCTGTACAAAAATCTTAAAATCTATGTGGAACTTTTCTCCCAGAATTTATCTAAATAGATTATTCTGGGTATATTCCTCTAGTGGAAACATATGCATGGAAGTCGATTCAGGTGAGTATTTGAAAATTCTAGCAAGCCTCCACCAGAAGTAGCAAAATTAAATGCTGCTATTCACCACTAGGTTGTGCTACAGTACTAACATTGAAACTATTCTGTTTCTTAGAGTACAGTGACTGAAATTATATTTTAAAGCACATAAAAGTTAAAATAACTTGAATCCACCTTTTTGCTTGGCTATCAGAAAATGTGCCATGCTTGCATTCAAAATCATTTTTTCTGTTTTTCACACATCAAAAACCAAATAAATGCACATTGTGTTTTTAATATATGTACCCCAATAGTAGTATTTAGAGGATTTATCAGTTTCATGAATAGTTTCATTAATTTATTTATTACCTATTATTAAAAAGCCTTATGAATGAGAGATTATCTTTTAATTCTGTATTTTATCTGATTACATAAAGCAATGCATGCCATTGAAAGGCACATGTGGAGACCTGCAAAATTTGCAGGGGGAACCCATCCTTAATTGCCCCCCTCCAGCTGCCTTCTCCTGGCCCCCAAAGGGCACTTTCCCTCCCTCTTGGGGCCTCAACTGTGTCTTTCATTTCCACTAACCACCCCACCCCTGCTGCCATCACTTCTGTCACCTCTTCCAGGGCTCACCCAGCTGTGTCACTTCTTGTCACTACTATGTCACTACTTGCTAGTGTGCTCACTGGCCAGCTCACCTGTTGCCTCTCTCACCATCCTGTACACTTGCTTGCTCATCAGGCCACCCACTCACTTGCTCACTGGCCAACCCATTCACCTGCAGCATTGATTCCTCTGCCTTCTTAGTTCACGTGGCAGGTGGCTGCAGCTCTTCCTCTTCTTTTTTCCTCTTCTTCCTCTATTCCCTTTTTCCTGTATGGCCACGACTGCCATCTTGATTCCTCTCTTTCCCTCCACTTCACTTCATCATCTGCCTCACCCTCCTTTCCTCAATCCCTCTAAGTCTGCCACTGTCTTCCTTGTTCACTTACCTGGCCAGCCACCACCTCTTCTCTTCATTGCTGCATCTGCTGGCCTCTCTCTCCCCTAGCCACCATCCAGCTGGTTCAGTGACAGTGGCTGGGTTTAAGTTGCATCTGAGCATGTGCAAACATAGCTTTTACAATTAGTGGCTTTAAAAAAAATTGTAGAAAGAAATCTTCTATACAGATTTAATGATCCATATCTAAGGACATGTTCAGAATTAGGTGTAATATTGTTTATACTATAGCTAGAAATAGTTATATCTAAGAAGATATAAAATGATTTGTGGAAACCCGATTTCAGATAGTCATGAAAGTCTGTAAACATCAATAGAAGATATCGTATAACAACTCCCAGCATTCCACAGAAATCCCTAGCATAGATTTCTTGTGGTTGTAAGGAAGATACTCCATAGTATTACTGCAAATTAAAAATAACATGTTATCTGTTTTAGAAACATATGAAGGAGACTTTTAAATTTTATTCTCAGGTTGCAGAATATGGGACTGCTGTGATAATTACTGGTGTTTGTTTTTGTTTTTAAAGCCCTAAAATAACTCTCTGGTAATGTGGAGGATAAATGGCGGCTGTAGGGAGTAAGGCAAGTGAAAATGGCATCTGGGGGGTAGCATGCAAACATGCTTTGACTGCAGCCTTTCAAAAAAGACTGAACTAAAACAAGTTTGGGAAAGTTCTCAGCATAATCAGAGGGAAACACAGAAACAGCTCAAAGAAAGAACAACATCTTTTAGATATTCCTGAAAACACAGAGGAAGAGGTCCTTCTTCTCTGATGGAAGGGGTTTTTCCAAAGCCCCTAACAGAGGCAGTTATCAGACCCTTAATTAAGAAGGCATCTTCAGACAAGCAGGTCTTGGCCAATTATAGACCTGTCCTGAACCTTTGTTTTTTGGGAAAGTTTATTGAATAGGCAGTGGCAGAGCAGATCCAGAAATAGATGAGACATCTGCCCTTGATCCTTCTCAGTCTGGCTTCATGCCTGGGTTTGAGACAGAGACAGCTTTAGTGGTGCTTATGGATGATCTCCACCTTTTAATGAATAAAGGGAATGCATCTCTATTGCTGTTAGATATGTTAGCAGCATTTGAGGCCCCTGGAAGGTGAGGTGGGTCTGAGTGGAGCAATATTTCCAGTCTTTTCTATCAGACTGACTGTAAAAGGTTGTGGTAAAATATGCAGCAGAATCCTCCTGGAAGTTGAAATGGGAGTTGCCACAAGGATTTGTGTTATTATTTAATATTTATGTAATGTCCCTTAAGCTCATGTACAGCTTTGGAAAAGGATGTCATGGGAAAGGGTGTTAATATGCTGATGACACACAGCTGTTTTATTACTCTGAACAAGCTACTGGTTGCTGCTGTCTCTGTCCTGGCCCAGTGTCTGAATGTCATGGTCAAATGGCTGAGGGAGAGCACAGTGCCTCCAGAGAAGATGGAGGTGATTCTGGCTGGAAGGCCATTGCTTTAAATGGAATTACTCCCACTACCATTGATGCCAGGCAGCTTTTGCTGGAAGACGGTGTTAAGAGCTTTGGAGTCTTGCTGGGTCCTAGTCACCTTTGGGAGAAATGGGTGCCCGTGACAGCAAAAAAACCTCCCCCCACCCCCCCAACTACATCTAGTTTAGAAGCTGGCTCTCAATCTGCAGATGTCTTATCTGGCCACACTGATCCATGCTTCGGTGGGCTAGACTGCTGTGTTGTGATCTGCATGGGGCTGCCCTTGAAGATGATTCAGAAACTGTAGCAGGTACAAAATGTGGCAGCTTGTGTGTTATCACAGGTAAACACAAGTTTGTTGTATTGTCTGAATGTAGTCAAGAACACATAACCCACTTGAATAAACATTTGTAAAAAGAACACATAAGACACTTAAAGATGTAAGTAAATACTGAGCCCTATAAAGACTGAAACAAGAATGTCACTAGAAAACATTCTTCTTGCAAAATATATTTCTAAATCTTGCCGTTTCTGTTTGAAAAATATTTTGAGCAATCAAGGGAAGAACTTTAAACTGTTTTGGAACCATAGCATTGTTCAATACACTGATTAATATGTTGTGTGGGATTCTGTACTAACTTATTTGATTTTATGTTGGAGTTTAAAAACCTTTATTAAAATACTAAGCTCTTAAACTGGGCCTCTGGAAAAATAAATGTCTAATGTTTAAAAGTGGCTTGTTAGGACTCTTGAGTCTTTTATGACACATCATTCTCAGATCCTTAAAGACTGGGATGCTGCCAAATAGCTATTTTCCCACAAAACTGTAATAAACTTTGACTGGATTTCAGAGTTATGTTTTTCCCCAAGAAAAATACTAGTGGCCTAGTTCTTACTAAGGTGGTGAACTGGATATTAGGTGGGCTGTAACATATCAGATTGCATGGGGAGGGTTCACATGGCTGAGTGCTGATCCATATAAAAAGGGCCTTTTTACAGAAAATTGGTATGTCAGAATTAAACTAGATTAACAGATGTGTATGTTAACTTTCTGGGAGATAATGTATTTGTGTGGGCTCAAAGCACTCAGTCATGGGAGAGAACACTAAATTATTGCATAGGAAGGGAATGCTGGCTCTGTTGTATCAGAACCGAAGACTGTGGAACTGAGTGAGACCTGTCCCTTGGTGGGGGGCAGGGTGGATCCAGTGAAAGCTCACCCTTGGAACTAGCGTCATCAGGCTCCTGAAGATGTGGGGATAGAGCGTGTGAAACCAGTGATGGCACGCACATGTTCTAAAATTATTGGATCCGGAGAGTCCTGCCTTTTCAGTGAATGCCTTTTCAGTGTGTTTGGAATGAGCTAGAACTGATTCTTTATCAGAGTGTTTGGAGTTTGTTCTCACCTTTTTTGGAGGTGGCTCTGATGTGAAGCAGCCAGATCCAGTGACTGGGACCAATGTCTATGCAGGTCCAGGGTCAGAACTGATCACACAAATGGGACAGATTTAACCCTCGGAATGAATTCATGCAGGGCAGATGCTTTTCCCACCGAGTTTTCCAAACTCAATAGAACACGCTCCCAAAGGGTGGCTTTCAGGTGCAAAAGTCTTTCCATCCTGGCCTTGGGGGTAAACTGCTAGACTCTCCAAGGCAGATGGAGTGCTTATCCGTTTGAGGCATTTTAGTGCTGCACTGAAGGCACTTCTTAAAAAGAAACTTCTGAGCCATAACAGTGAAGACAAAAGCGTGGGCAAAGGAGTCTGAGAAAAAAACTCACAGGAAGAGGAGGAGAAAATTAATGAACTGAGAAGGGAAGACAGAGCAAGGCTAGAACGTTCCTCTCAGCTTGGCAGCAAAAGAGGAACAGAGGGAAGATGACACCTCTCCCCCTCAGCACGCATTACTTTTGGCAGGGAAACACAATGGCTCAGACCAAGGGTGAGGGGCACTCTCTCTACTCACAGGAAACTAGAAATTTCTCTCCGTCAGCAGGCCTGCACATGCACAGTCATTCCCCCTCCCCCCATAGGACTGCACAGAAGACCAAAGATAAATACTAAATTATACAAATTAGTCCCCAAAGGACCCTCCCTCTGTGAATATAGGAAAATCAAACTGTCTCTTTGGTTCTGCATTTTTTTTCAAATGTATTCAACTTTTTTCAAATTAGTTCACTTGTTTTACCTAATTGCCATGAACCACACAAATGTATCTTTAATAATGCCTTTAACAGGTAATAAATAAAAGTCAGGATTTCCTTCAACATCGGGGGATTTCAAGTGCACCAAGAGACAGGGTTAAATTGCCCTTCTACTCCACCCTGACCTACTTGTCCTCATCTCAACCTGAAGCCACCCACAGCAGTTATACACATTTTTAAAAAAAAGTTGGGGGAAAGACCCTTTAAAACGAAGGAATCTTTAGGGTGCAATTGCTATCTAAGACCCAGAAGGTGGTGGCGGCTACAAGCCTGGATGGCTTCAAGAGGGAATTAGATAAACATATGGAGCAGAGGTCCATCAGTAGCTATTAGCCACAAAGTATAAATAGGAACTCTCAGTCTGGGGCAAGTGATGCTCTGTATTCTTGGTGCTGGGGGGGCAACAGTGGGAGGGCTTCTAGTGTCCTGCCCCCACTGCTGGACCTCCTGAGGGCACTTGGCATTTTTGGCCACTGTGTGACAGAATGTTGGACTGGATGGGCCATTGGCCTGATCCAACGTTGGCTTCTCTTATGTTCTTATGTTCTTATGTTCTTAAGTTTAGTGATTTAATGTAAAATTACAATCTGATCTTGTTTCTAAAATATTGTTCTTGTTTATTAAAAATTGTTTTCCTCCTTCCTTCCCTCCAAAGGGGGCTCAAGCAGTTGTAAGAAGATACTGTAATTTTTCTCCACCCATATGCTGAGATTTTAATGCTGTTTAGTCTTTATCTTACTTTTGTAGCAAAAACATTGATCAAGCCATCTCTTAGAGTGCAGCAGAAATGACTTAACATTTTAATTCTTATTCCGCATTTTGTTAGTGTAAACTGTATTTCTCAAAGCCTGGGAGACATATCTTTTGGAAGACATAGATTTTTGTAATCAACCACAGAAGATGAAATTTGCTGACAGTATTGCATGTGTTTAATCAGGAAACTACCAATTCCAGAGGCTAGATTATTTCTGCTTGCTGATATCAATAGTGCTAGTTGAAATGGATTTCAGATTCATTCAGGGTTTGGTTTTTTTGGGTTTTTTTTAAAAAAATCCCATTAAATAGCCCGATCAACTGCTTAACCTGGAATACCAGTTTGAAATTTGCATAGTCCAATTTACTGAGAATGAAATTTATGAACATCAAAATTCTATAGAAATACTGGATTGTCAGTTGTTTTTTATGATATGCATTTTATTATGCTAGAATATTACTCTAGAGCCAGTGTGGTGCAGTGGTTAAGAGCAGTGGACTCTAATCTGAAGAACCAGGTTTAATTCCCCACTCCACCACATGGAGCCTGCTGAGTGACCCTGGGCCAGTCACAGGTCTCTCAGAACTCTCTCAGCCCTATCTACCTCACAAGGTGCCTGTTGTGGGGAGAGGAAGGAAAGGTGATTGTAAGCCACTCTGAGACTCCTTAGGGTAGAGAAAAGCAGGGTATAAAAAATCAACTCCCTTCTCTTTATTCTATGTATGGATTTGAATTTTTAGGCCACCAACCCAAATGTTGTGGAGCTATCAATTAGATGTTATAAATATAAAATTTAGCAATTTTGGCATATTATAAATGTCTGCACCCTCAGTGTAGTGGCTACCAAGAAAGCTTCCATTCTTTAAAACAATTAAAAATAATTAAAATCAGCCAGTTGAAAAAAAATCCTGCAGAAAAGCCACAATAAAATAGTTTGACAGAGTGACAACAGATGGCACTAAAGTCAGCAGCAACTAAATATGGAACTATTAAAACTAACATTACCATCAATGCCAGCACAGAGGGCAAAATTGGCTGATAGAAGTCAAAGTAGCCTCAGGAATTCAGAAGAGAAGATGGAAATCAGAGTCCCTGAGTTAAAAGAAACGCATTTTAGATTCTGCTGAAAACTTAAAATATCTGTTGCAAAGTGGATATTCACAGGAAGGAGTTAATTCACAGATAGAGTCAATGGACTATAGAAAGGCTTAGTGCCTCTAGTAACAACTGGGCAACCTTTTTTCAAATATACAGCTATCTTTGTCTTCTGTTGATGATGTGTAGAGGTGTGGCCTGCTCATGTGAATGGGAAGGTGTGACAATAAAAGGAACGGATTATGGCACATGTTGCCCCGATGGCTGCCTACTGCTGCTTAATAGGCCTTAAATATAGCCCTGACCTCCTAGCAGCTCAGAAGAATAATATCTTCACTAGTTGGTATGATGACAAGGTACAGATAGCAGGTAGAATTTATACCCATTCATATTGCTTGTCAGGGAATTAAGAGAATTAAACTGATTTAATGCTCATTTCAGTTTCCCCCCAAAAGCCTAGGATTCTGGGAACTACATAGGGATGCCAGCCTCCAGGTGGGACCTGGGGACCCCCAGAATTGCACACCTCATCTCCAGACTACAGAGATCAGTTCCTCTAGTCTAGAGAAAACAGATGCTTTGGAGGGTGAGTTCTCTGGCATTGTACTGCCCCTGCCCTCCCCAGGATTCATCCCCAAATCTCCATGAGTTTCCCAAGTGGGAACTGGCAACCCTACCAACCCCCCCCCCCCCCCCCCATCCCCCATCAGCAGCCAGGAGAGACCTGGCAACCCTATTAGTTCTGTGACTGAGCTATGGATCTCTAACAAGGAATTATGATTGCCCTCACCAAACTACAGCTCTTAGTACTCTTTGGGAAATGAATCCAATTTGAAGCATACATATGTAGTAGCAAACTAATGGAGTTCCACTTAAAGGCTGCTGGAACTTTCCAAAGTGAATCAGAAAAAATGGATTCTGTGGAGAGCCCCTGCCCTTTCCCTTCAGCCTATTTCGTGTATACATGAACAGACCAAATTAAGAACACAGTATTTCACATGTTGAACTAAGGAAATTTATCATGTCATACCCATTATAAATTATGTTCCCAGTTATCAGTGAATAAAGAGAAACAGTTCTGGAAAAAATAGCAGGTTAGTATTGACTTCAAAGAAACAACCTTCTGCACAGAACTGCTTTTACAGACTGAAGGGGAAAGAAGCGGGATTGCTCATGGAAGGTGGAATTTGGCTAATCCTTATTCCTTATCTAGTTACTTAGTTCCTCTGCCTGGTCTGTTTTGTAAGGATGAAATGAATACTCTTTACCATGTACCTGAGTAAACTATAGAAGATATGGGAAAGGAACTTGTGGTTGCAACAGATGCCTATCAGATTAGTTTGTGAGACAGTTGTGGTTTTGTTGCCAGGATGACTGGCTAGCCATTTATAGAAATTTCAAAATTTTCTTAGCATAGGCTTTATCAAGAAAAGATATCATTCTATCAAAACAGGAAAAACAAAGGACAAATTTTTGATGAAATGAAATTGGGTATTGTATTTTACTGAATTTTTATTGTTTTTAAATTGAGCTATGCACTTTTTAAACAAGATTTTTAATGCTTCAAAACAATTTCCTGTAAAATATAAAAGTGTCATAAAACCACCATTCAAAGAACAAGCAGTTTAGCAGATAATAAAAACAACAGAAGAAAGATCAAAGAAGCAGCCATGGGAAGAAGAATCTTAATTAAAACTTCACACCATTAAAACCATTTTCACCTACAGCTCAGTGGAGAAAGTACCAGGTAAAGATCTCTATGGAAGGACACTTTACAACTGGGGTATCACCACTGAAGTATCGCTACCCACTTGTCAATCATTTTGGTTAGTGATTTCCTTTGTGCCATCCTTCCCCATCAGGGGGTTTATTGTCACCATCTGCTGCTATTGATCATTGTAACTCCTGTGATCCATCTCCAGGCAGGGGCTGTGGCTCATTAGCAGAGCATCATCTTGGCATGCAGAAGGTGCCAGGTTCAATACCCGGCATCTCCAGTTAAAAGGACCAGGCAGGTAGTAGGTGATGTGAAAGTTCTCAGCCTGAGACCTCTCTCTACATGGGTGTAATGTATGTAATGGTGACGGCCGCATGGCCACCGCTGAGCACATGGCCAGGGAAGGCATGAGCTTCAATCCGGCAAACAATAGCCAGCCAGGATTCTAAGTTTCCCCCAATGAAAGGCTCTGAATATTCAAATGGGCCTAAGCAAGTCACAGCCTATTGTACCATTTGGGCGAGGTCGGGGGTGTGGCTTACCTGTGAATATAAGCAGTCCATGGCCTCTGTTTGTCATGCCTCATCTGATCCTGAAATAAACCATGCTTGCTGATTTCACTGCTACCGGTCTCCGACTCCAATACTTTCCAATGGGGCTGCCCTTGACTCTGCTCCGGAAGTTGCAGCTAGTGCAGAATGTGGCAGCACGGGTGTTGATGGCAACACCTGTAGGCAGGCTCACATCCACCCAATGGTGTGTGAACTGCACTGGCTGCCTATTGAATTCTGGATCTGTTTCAAGGTGCTGATACTTACCTTTAAAGCCCTATACAGCCAGGAGCCAGCAATACCTTTGGGACCACCTCTCCCCCATATGACCCCCATAGAGCACTGTGATCTACAAATCAACACCTTTTGGTAGGCCCTGGCCTGAGGAACTTCCGACTTGCCTCATCCAGGGCCTTTTCGGCCCTCAGCCCTACCTGGTGGAATCCCACATGAGATCAGGCCCCTGTGGGATTTATTACAATTCTGCAGGGCCTGCACGACAGAGCTCCTCTGCCGAGTTTTAGTTGAGGCAGAGGGTGTCCCCTCCCTTCTGATTAACCTCCCATCAGTGCCTGAATTTGAACAACCATCTGGGACCTATACCATCATTATTTAGCTACTGAGTTATTGATTAGAGTCTGCATGGTATTTTATGATTATATGATACTGTATTGTTTTAATCTTGTTTTAAATTGGTTTTAATTGTTATTGTATATCATTTTAACATTGATGGAACCCACCCTGAGCCTGCTTGCAGTGAAGGCGGGATACAAGTTTAATAAAAAATTAAAAAAAATAAATGGACCAAAGGTCTGATTCAGTATAGGGCAGCTTCATGTGTTCATGTGTATTCACCATCCCAATCATGTGGCTGCATTTATGCTGGATATTTTTTTCTGTGCACATGATGTTCTGTCAGATGAACCTAAATTAACATTATTATTAGGTTTCTTTACCTCCTTTTTTCAGGGTTGCAAACTACAACTTTATCTGTTTTTTCCCATACCATAATCCACCCTATAAAATAAAGAAATGGCATAAGTAACATTGATCACTGTACAAAATACAGTTGATATTGAAAAAGCATCTGTGACATTTGAGCATCTACCTTTCCCATGGCAATTGTCATTGCAAAGGCTGTACTACCTGGGAGAGGCATTCAGTTTTCAGAGATGAAAAACAAACCCTTTCCGTTTCAAGAAATGTGATATCCCCATAGTAGAAGCCCTGCTTGGTGGATAAAAATCTGAAGTAACATACCAAGTGAGTATCAACTTTGCAGGGAGCAAGTATTGTACTGAAAGGCCTTTCAGGAAACACACCACTTATTGATTGAAGGATGGGTGCTTTAGGAGATGGTGCTGAGCATGTTTGTACTTCATTCTGCCTTGTCTTTTTACAAGATAGCAAAGAAAGCTACCCAAAGCCCCTCTATACATGACACAGTGTGCACTGAAATCAATACATCAGAGGGCAAATGTGGATGAGCTTGCTGTCCCCACTTTAACCCTACTGCCAGCTTATGAACATGGGGCCTGTGTGTGCAAAAAGTATATGCAGAAAGGCTCCCTCCCCCTGATTAGGAGCATCTTTAAAGAGCATTGTTCCTGATCAGGGGAAGGAGCCTTTGTGTACACTTACTAGGATTGTAAGCTCTGGGTTGGGAAATACCTGGAGATTTTGGGGGTAGACCCTGAGGAGGGCAGGGTTTGGAGAGGGGGAGGGACTTTAATGGGGTATAATGTCATAGACCAGGGGTGGCCAACCTGTGGCTCGGGAGCCACATGCGGCTCTTTCACACATATTGTGCGGCTCCTGGAAGGGCGGCTGGGGAAGTAAAGGGGAGGCATGCTTTTTCTCCCTTCCTTCCTTCCTTCCTTCCTTCCTTCCCTCCTCCCTCCCCCCTCCCATCTATTTGCTTTCCTAGTTTCTCTCTCTCTCTCTCTTTCTTTCCACTTCTTTAATTCTTTCTTTCCATCTCTCTCTTTTTCTCTCTCTCTCTCAATATCATTAGCAAACAAGTAATATCATTATCAATAACCGGTTTTCCTCATTTGTTTTTATTTTTGGCAGTCCCATTTAACGTTAATAAAAAGCAAATTTGCATATTTTAAATAAAAATGTGTGTGTGATATTTGTTCCTGTCTTGCGGCTCTCAGACATCTCTATGTGGCTCTTACGTTTATTCTATGTGGCTCTTACGTTAAGCAAGGTTGGCCACCCCTATCATAGACCCTACCTTCTGAAGTGGCCATTTTCTCCAGGTGAACTGATCTCTGCCACCTGGAGATCGGGTGTAATAGATCTCCAGCCACCAACTGGAGGTTGGCAACCCTAACACTTACTATGCATGTAGCCTCCATGTTTGCAATGGCAATGTGTTGGCAGCGAACAAGGATATCACACTCATGGCCACTCCTTCTCTCTACACAATTTCAATATGCGTAGAGTCATGTGTAGAGGGCTTAAGTAACAGTGGTTAGGTTTATTTGCCTGTTGATTTGACATGTTTCTTTAAGGACTACCACTCTCAAGACATAGGCTGATTTGGAATTCCAGAGTAGTCAGTATGTTTGTGGTCTCTGTAAGATTCAAATGGAATCCTGAATGTATATACACACAAACACAAATGTACACACATACAGAACAGCTCCTGGAGAGATCATTGTAACACATAACTATGAAAGTATGACTCAATCAGCATCACCCTCTGTCACCATATTTTTTGGATGCTGAATGGCTGCTCCAAATGAGTTTTATGAATGCAAAGGGATGTGCCCAGAAATGAGTGTCTCACCCCCACACCTTCTCCAGAGGAGATGCCAGTACTGAGGCAGGCAGCCCAGTCCTATTATGCACAGGTATTTCCCCTCACTTTCACTGTGCATGTCCGTCAGGTTTTCTTTGTCACTCTCTATTAAAGTTCCTTCCTTCAGCGCTCAGTTCGCTTTCTGTTTGCTGTTTCCTGGGGATTTCTGAGAGTGCTTTTGTGCTGATTTATTTGTGCTGATGTTTCGCTTCCAAGCCGAAGGTAATTCAGAAGTGTACAGATTCCCTCGGATTCCCCCTGCCCTTTTGCCACCCCTTGAAGTTCACACCCCTGCCTACATAGAGGTTGTTCCACCTGCTCTGCACCTTCCATTATCTTCTCCACTTCATCAGCTCCATTTCCCCATTTTAAAATGTTTAATTTTTTTTTGACAAGTGGCATGAGTCTAGCGATGAGACTATCACTAGTCTCAGATTGCTGAATAAAAATAATAAAAATGATGGAAAGTTCAAAAGGAGCTGCATGAGGTTTAGATCCCTGCTGATATTGACTTGAAAGGGGGATTGAAGATGAGACAAATGACAGCATCCCCAGTGCAAAAAAGAAAAAAGGATTTCAGAAAAAAGGATTTCAGCGGTGCATGCAAACAAAATAGAGGGAGAATCATCAGTGCAGAATGAAATTGACATGAGATGTCAAAAGAGAGACGCTGGGATGGGAAGCCTAAAGTTCTAAAAACATTTTTACCTTTCATGCTTTACTGAACAAAATTTGGAAGGGGGAACCATTTTGGCAGTCTCTGGAAGCCTCATATTAAAATGGCAGCTGAGCCACATGGACCTTCTGCAAACCACCAAACTTAAGAATCACTTGGGATCAATCCATTTGGAGGACAGAGTGCAATCCACACAGGGCAGGCTCTAAAAAACTGCCAAGATCACGACCAGTGGGCAGGATCAAATTAGTGAATCACAAAGAGAAAATCATGCAAATTTGCAAGGAAGGGAAGGAAATTAGCATTACTATACAGCTGCACAACAGAATCGGCTAAAATACCCCCTCACGTTTATTTCAATTTAGTGGCACAATACTAAAAAAAAAAAAAAATTATCCAGAGCTTCTGGCAGAGGACTCCTCCCCTAAATTGCAGCCCCTGTGCAAGTGTGGTAGATTTGCAGCCAACTTTGCACAGGCACATACGCATGCACACACACAAACATACACTTTGCCAATGATCACCGCTTGCAATGCCAGTGTCAGTGGGTTCTACCATGCATTCTGTACACTCAACATTTCCCCCTATAAAATTGTGTGACTCTTTCCCATTTTTCACAGTGGCCAATAACAGAGCAGAGAATCCTCTAGTGCTCGACAACATGGAAAAAAAGCTTCACAGCTGCTTGTCAGATTCAAAAAAAGTCTGGTCAGTTTCAACATCCAGCTTCCCCCAGTTGCCTGTGTTCCTTTCTGTTCCCTTTCATTCAATGAACTAACACTAAAATGCATGCACAAAACCTGAACCAGAAGGATTTAAATGAAAGGAGAGCACTTGCACAGATTGCAAATCAAGTAAACAGTTAAAGTGGGTGTTGATTTCTAGAGTGCCTTCTAGTGCTCGGTGAAGCTAGAAGCTTCTTTTTCATGAGAGCAAACTGAGACAGGAGCAATAGCTGGGTTCTAGAGCCTCCAGGACAACCTCTCATGACCTACACCTTCAATGACCCTGCAGAAAGCTTTCCAAATTTGGTCCCCTCCTAATTTTTACAGATTTGTCCTATTCTTAGCTCCCATTTTTGCCTCTATATTTGAGTATGCATGTTTTCTATAAAGCAGTATAAATATACAAAAATATCTGGGGAGATTTATCCTGATCTTAATCACAGCAAAATGGAGGTGATAGAACAGACTTCTCATTAAGTGAGCTTAGGGCTATAGCGCGAGATGTGAGAGGTCAGTCGATGTGGATTGATGTTGGACTGGACTTTTTATAGTTAGACCATTTTCTCAAGAGCTGAAAAGACCACTTTTTAATCTTCTACACATCAGTTCTCTTTTAGGGTTTGTTGTCAACATGCTATAAAACACAGGCTGGAGCAGAGAAAAGAAGGTAGTGAGGCACCAAATATCACACTCTGGTTGTAGCTCTAGCTAAGACCTTTATAGTACGAGGTAGTAAAATCAGGAATATAAATGGTTCTCTGGAGGAATTGCTGCCTTGTGTTCTTATATTATGGCATATTCTACCCCTGTTGACACTGAAATTGAATCCAATGAGTCAGAACCAGAAAAAAAACACCTTATTTATATTGCTAGTTTGTCATGTAGAGGCTCTGAGGAATAAAAATTCTCAAGGCTTCATCTATACCACGTTCTTACATATTATTATAAAACAATGCCAATACATTATATTTTGCTTGGAGACATTAACACATACATATGTATATAAACAGACAAAGGCTATTAAGAGAAGCACTCATTAAAATACACAGGAATTTACACAGGAGGTTTTTATATATATATATATATATATATATATATATATATATATATATATATATATACACAAATTAACATGTTCTCTGCTGTTTGTAAACGTTCTGGAAACTGTTCAGCAGATATAATTGTAGGCACTTTGCATTTGACCTTGTGAATTATGCACAGAATTGTGTCTTCCACTTGAAATACAGCTGGATGTTCCATGCCACATGGCTATTTTCCTAAGCCAAGCAGAGCAGTTGCTATAAATCTCCTGGAGGTTTTATGTAGCATGTACATCATATACTACATTGCAATAATTCATTTTGCTTGCTAATAAAAGGCTACCTCTTTAGCATTACCAGGCAAATAATGGCCACCCAATAGAGCTTATGACAACAATGAGGAAGCAATAATTCCTTTACATGGATTCAAATTTTACATTTATTGTATTGTACTTGTGAATCATTTGGAAGGTGGTCAGAGCCACATGCATCAATTATAAAAGCATAAAATTGATAAAATGGTAAAGTGGAACATCATGATATTGCTACATGACCAACAGTGGTAATCTGGTTTATTTATAATTGTTGCAGATGAATTCTGAACATAGAGATATGCGTGGTTTGGCCAAAAAAAATCTAGTCATATGCAGAAAATATAATAATTGGAAAAGATTTCAGGATTTCATCATGCTGTTTGAGAAATATCCCACTGGGTATGTTGGCTACAATTCTAGTTACTTATTAGAAATTTCTATTAAAACAAATAGGACTTACCTACTTATAACAGGCAACAGGATTGGAGCCATTGTCATTTACCCTGGCTCAGCAAAAAGCTCTCTACTTTTGGTTATTGATCTAAATGAGCAATATAACAACATTTGCTATTAAATATACATAATTAATGAGATGACACTCAGAGGGAAGCTATGACACACCTGAGATTCTCTCTGATGAATTTGGTAGTCTTGATTGGGAGATGACCAGGGCTATTTTTGGGCAGGAACGCACAGGAATGGAGTTCTGGCTGGCTCCTGAGTTGGCCACACCCAGCAGAACTCATTAGCATAATAGGCCACACCCAACAGCAGAAACTCATTAGGATTGGCTACATTAGGGGTATGTGGCCTAACACGCAAATTAATTCCTGCTACAAAACAAGCCCTAGGTTTTGACGACAAGGTAAACAGAATAAGAAGCAAAAGGTGGATGTGGCTGGATGACCACTCTTCTGGTAACATGGGGGTGTGGCCTAATATGCTAATGATTGTCTGCTATTGGGTGTGACCTATTATACTAATGAGTTCCTGCTGGGCTTTTTCTACAGAAAAAGCCCTGGAGATGACTAAATATAACTGAACCAAGCCACTGTCAGTGCAATCCTAAACAGTTATATACTTCCAAGTCCACTAACTTCAATGGATGTAGAAACGTGTAACTCTGCTTAGGAGTGTCCATGTGGCAGGAACACTGAGTAAGATCTTGAACATTTGAGATTGAAAGCTCCCTTTGTCAGATGTCTGATGAAGGCAACTTTAACTCTTGAAAGCTCATACCCTGAAGCTCTTATTATTCTCTAAGGTTCTACTGGAGTCGAATCTAGCTCTTCTACTACAGACCAACATAGCTACCCTGCTGAAGCTATCCTGAACATTGTTTGTGGACATGCACTTTGTACTGCAATATTAAAGTGGAGGGGGAGGTAAATTACAACCATGAAACACCAGTCAAATATAAAACAGTATGGATGTTGACACGGTCTAATGTACTCATTAGAGGACTGTCCTCTATTACAGGCAAAACATTGATTTTGTATGAACTTTTTATACTGGAGTCACTGTCAGGAGGTGCTTGTACATACTGATAATTTTTGCTTGCTTATTTGCAAAATGCCATAAACAAACATCCAATCAAAATCAGACTACTGTTACACGAGCTGTTCAAAGACAGCCCCCTAATCTATGGTAAGCTTTCCAAGCACAGCTTTCTGAGTGCATTGCTGATTCATATCAGGATGTATATCCCCCATCCATACTGTACTGCACATTGAATTGGTTGGGTATGTATTTTTAATGCATGTTTGGATCATCACCTGGAGATGCTAGTTATTTACATTTAGTTACTCCAAGCTAATGCTGGGTAGGGGCCAGTGCCTCCTCTAGAATCTATCTATGCACAGCCACTTTTTCTCCATGCTCTGTGTTAATTGATTAATTACCTCCATAAAGACACAAAAATACAAGCAAACTGCAACTTCAGAGGTTTAGTTATTCTGTTAAGACTGCCAATCTCAATTAAAATGTATTAAAGGAAAGTCCTATTGATTTTAATAGAATGTTTTCCCAGTAACTGTAAAAGGCTTGTTAGCCAGATAATACAAAATTTGTTATTCAAATTATCTTCTTGTGTACAGTGTTTTTCCCACTGGAGATTTTTAATGCCTATAATTTGTAACCACTCTTGTAAACAGTTTTGTTAACGCTCTGCTACATGATCCATTCTAGGGATGGGCATGAACTGAACCATGAAGCAAAATTCATCACGAATTGTTTGTGGTTCATGAACTGAAATTCATGACAGGTCTACCGTCACAAATTTCCAGGAACTTTTAAAGTAGTTTGTTGAGATTCATGGACAGAGCAGAAAGCAGAGGTTTAAAGGGACTCTGAATCCCTCTAAATCCCATTCTGTTCCCAACAAAAGCTGCAAAACAGCTGAGAGGTGGGACCAGCCTGCTCCATGCCACTCAGCTGTTTCAGGCTGTCTTGTGCACTCCCTTTAAACGTTAACAGCTGTTTTTCAGGTTTTCTGCAAACCCCGTTTAAAAGGACTGAGGTCCCTTTCAGTGGGGTTTGCAGGGCCATGAACCACAAACTGGTTCAGTTCGCAAACAAACCTCCCAGTTCAGTTCATGGTTTGGCCACAAACCACATTTTTCTGGATCCTGCCCATCCCTAATCCATTCACACCACTGTACTTACATTTCATTCTGTGGTCATAACAGATCCTGCCAGATGAGAGTACTAGGTTCATGATGTAGTAGGAATGCTGAAATGTAATCAGTGTACAATGGATGGGTCTTCAGACATGCTTTCATGGAGGATCACACTGATGTTGATACAAATGTACCTGCTTTGTGGAGAGTTTTCCAACCATTATATGATCATATGTTTGGGACATCTGTTTATAATATAGAAATCTAATACTGTTGCTATTTCAGGTTCATTCCTATAAATCATCAGTGTCTAGCAATGTGCTGCAAATGCTAATATTTCATTTGCAATATTTGTAACTAAAATGTGGCACAAATATATATGGAAAGCTTTTCAAAATTCACACTGAACATGCTTCTAATTGTGAATATATTTACTAACATATTTCCTGCCAAAAGAACAACAAAAGTATTGATGGCACCACTAAGCAATGACAAATTTCAGTTTTTGAAAATCCACCATTACTAATTCTGACTTACCATCAAATTTTTTAAAGGACACCATAAACACCATGTGTATTAAGTAGTTCCATCTGCAGCCAGCAAACACTCAGCAGACAACTGTATAGATTCTTCTTATCTTCACCAAAAAGTCATTTTTTTAAAAAAAAACTTCCATACTTCCATTTGGAAATCTGTACAGAACTTCAAAGAATCAAATATTTCTGTTTGAAATATTTTTGAATATCAGAAATGTCTTGCTTAAAAAGTTTCACGGCATCTCCTTCTCAGATTGTGCAGTGCAGTTTCTGTTGAACCTCAATTTAAGCTGTCCTTGTGGATGCTCCGTTCTGTGTTGTGATTGTTCAATTCATTGTTCTTCCACTGAACACTAGTTCCATTCATCGAAACAGATGTTGTTTGGCATCCATTCTGGTAGCACAAGCAGCAGAGGCATGACTGGCAAGAGAAATGTTTCCACAGAGTATTAATCATGAAGGATCATTTCCTGTATTCATTGGAGAGCAGAACTCTCCAGAGTGACTACAACAGAACATGGGCACTATCAGATTCCAGCATGTTTTAATGATACCAAAAGGAGTGGAACCAAGTTGGGGACCTGAATCAAGAGTCCTAACTCAATGAACATATTTAGTGTAATATAAATATGTCCAGGCTAACGGGGTAATCCTGTACAGTTAGTATAAGGCCACTGAAATCATAGAATCAAAAAGTTGGAAGGAGGCTAATGATCGTACAGCCCAACCCACCTACACCATGCAGGATGCCCTAAAGTATCCCTGACAAATAACTGTCTAATTTCCATTTAAACAACCTCCAAAGAGGGTGAACCCACAACATCCCTAGGCAACTGATTCCACCACTGAACTGCTCTTATTGTTACAAAGTGTTTCCTAATATCCCACCGATATCTTCCCACCTGTAATTTAAATCCATTATTATGAGTCCTATCCTCCACTATTGAATGAAACAGAACCCTACATGTATCTAAATGACAGCCCTTCAAATACTTATAAAGAGTAATCGTATCCCCCCCAACCTCCTCTTTTCCAGGCTGAACATTCTCAATTCCTGCAGCCTCTCTTCATCACTCTCCTGTGCACCTGCTCTAAAAAAAAGGCCTCCAGAACTGGACACAGTACTCCAAATACGATCACCTCTGGATACTATGCATCTGTTGATATACCCCAAGACAGAATTTGCCTTCTTTGCTGCAGTCAGCTAATAATAGAGGATATCTCTGCATAGGACAGCACTAAGTTTTGTAGGTCATTCCATAGTACCATACTGTTCCCACTGAGCCACATTTTAAAAAAAATGCTTATTGGTTCATTTATTTATTGCCTTTATAATTCACCTTTCTTCCTTCATGTAACTGAAGGCAACTTATATAAAAACTCTTATCCAGACACTGACCAAACTCAGACCTGTTTAGCTTCAGCAATAGTGCCATTCCATCTGCTCTCTAACCATACCCTTAGCTTAATAATACTGGATCTTCAAAAAAGCTTATTAATCTAACACTGACACACTAAGCTCATTGGTTTCAATGGGCTTGTGAACCTAAGCCTGCGTTTATATGTTCACAGTCAGGTTTATAGAAATTGTAATCCTATACATTCATCTCTGTCTTCTTCAGGAATAATTAAGCTATTATGAATGGTCTTGGGTACAAAAACATTAGGAGAGATGAAGAAAAGAAAACATATATGGGGAATGATATTAAGAGAGGGATAGGATAAAGGATCAGATTTAACATAGGATATGCAAGAAGAAGCGCATGAGCCAAATCTGACCCATCTGCAAGGCTTCCAATATGGCCCAGCATAGCAACATGGCCCAGCAAGGTTTCTTTTGCCCATTTTTAGCCATCTCAGCTAATTTCTTCCAAGCAGAAACACACACACACACACACACCATCATCGGATTAAGCAGCAACAAAGGCTATGTAAGAGAGCTGCCTTTATTACTTTCAGCACTCACTCCCATGCATGAGTCAGGACAAAGATAGTCAGCTGAAGTACCTAAAGGAAGTGCTTCATCAAGGCTATATTGCTTTTCACACTGAAAAAGAGGGACTTGTCATGTTGGAATGAGTCTGTGAGCAGATCCAATATCATTGGCCCTTATCCACACATTATAAAGTACACCGATTGGGTCTGGGGTCATCACCTTGTGTAACAATCAGATGTGACTAGCTAGTTCTCCTCAATTACTGCATTTATAGTACCTGATTTGGATTGGGACTGAACTGTGCATAGAAAAGAGTCCTCTGCCTTCCCTCATGCCATTTTCCTGACCTGAGATGGTCCTGGGGGGCATTATTGGGCCCATTTGGGAAACCCAAATGTTCCCTGGGATACATGTGGATTTCCCCAACAGGCCAAACAGTGCCTATCCAGTGTCTGAATCAGCCCTCACTGGTCCTTGTTCAACTGAAAATGTGGACCATGTTAAAAATTACTTGCCTACCAGATATAATTTTGTCACAATACAGTAAAAACAGTGGTACACTAATGATTCATATTTCAGTCCTCTTTCCTAGTAAACTGAAGGTGTCCCTTAAGAAAGATATGAGATTTGCTTCATTCACCAGACTGGGTCCAGCTGGTACCCCTCCCTGCTGCCATGGACAAGAACTGCTATCATCGGCGCTCCGATGAAAGCGTACTCATCCAGTGAGCACCAAAACTGGACATGCAGCACACATCTTCTAAAGACACTGCTCATTTGTGAATTTAGAACCCTCCACTAGGTTGGATCTAGCTAGCTTTTTTGCTCAGTCTTGGCCAACCTCTCTCCTTATTACAGCCCATTTCCCACATGATTATAGTGCACACAGATCCTATGATCCCAAGCAAAGCCTCCTCATCTCTCTCCTTTCCACCAGCAGACAAGCTTACTGGATCCAACACATTATTGTAGCTCTGGTTTTTGAAATAAAATGCAGCTCATCCTAATTTCTATTATGGAATGAAGAATCTCAGATTCTTATCTCATTTTGCTTGATTACAGAGCTGAAGGTAAAACTACACTCAGGAAACTAATGATTAAATTCTCTAGCAGATTGTAATAATCACAGATCTCTTAGGGCACAGATGTCCTAGGTCCGGAGCCATGCCGCACATTTCTTTTTTCCATTTACTACTGCATCAGTTTCTCACAGTGCCATACAAAATCATATAACATGCCCCCTCCCTGATTAATGAAATTCCCTTCATGCCCTTCTTTTCTCATAGCTAAAAGGGAGTTTAATAACACAATGAGCTCAAATGCAGTCAAATGTCACTGCATATTTACCTCCAAAGACTGTTTCATGTTTACAACCTAAAGATAATGATGGCTGGCCAACTAAAATGTAAAGGTATCTTAACAGATCAACTGGCAGGAAAAAATAATACTCCTTCAAACTACCCTTTCACTTTTTCTTCCTCAAAAGACTATTTTACAGCTTTCATCACAAGTCCTTACCTGGAAACAGTTTTTGAACTTCTTGCTGACAAAATAGAGTGCTATAGGATTTATGCAGGAATTTATGGCTGCTAGATTCATGCTGATATAGTCAAATGCCAACAAAAAGCTAGAGTTGAAAAGAAAGAAAGCAAACAGTTACAAATTTGACTCTTCCCGCCACCCACCACCTATAGCATTATTAAATTATTTCTTCCAATGATATAAAACATTAAAGGTCTCAGTAGTATCCAGCTTAAGGTTAATTTATGGCACAGGTAAAAATGAAACAAGAAGTGCCTGTCAGTTATAGAAAGCATAGGTATGGTTAGCTAAGGAGCACCTGGAAAACAAATGGAATGTTCTAAAAATAAAAAAGCACACCATGTGCAGCTGACTTATGGCACATACTACTGTGAAACCCTTGAAATTTAACACCTGTATGGGTTTCAAAACGCTTACATATTATTATGGAGGATATGACTGTTAATTATTAAGATAATCAAAGGGGCGCACTCGCATGCTCATAGAAACAGACCCTAAAGCTGTGGACTGCTAAAAGGCAAGGCAGTTCACTCCTTGGTTATCACATAAAGAGATGGTAATTAGCTGCTTTGAGAAGTACAAAGAACGAGACTAACGAGACTAATGGTTGGTTTTGACCAGATATACTTGTTCTTGTACAACTGAATCAGCAGAGGATGAGGCTTAATGGAAAAGTTAAGAACAAAAGAACATAATTAAAGAGAAAACAAATTAAAGATCCAGCTATGACTTCAAATATTTATTAGAGGGGCCAAACTCTATGTTTAGGATAGGCATATGACTGGATCTCACTCATATTGCTGGATCACTTAACATTAACCTAGCTCTACAGGAGCCGCTCATGGAAAAAGAACGCCATTATATATTTTGAGAGATCATGAAGCTTGATTGTGTGGTATGTCTTCCAAACTTTGCCCAAAGATTTAGGAACTTTAAAATACTTATCTCAGAAGTAAGGTATTTATTGATCTCTAAAAATGCTGGTTATTGATTAAGGTCACAGATCTCTTAATAGTTTGGCTCAATGAGTAACTATAGGCATATTTTGAAATAAAAGTATCAGTGTTTATAAAAAATGTGCCCTTTTGACAAGAAAGAATTATGATAGAAAAAATAGTCATGTGTTTGTTAGAAAATACATGAGCCAAGTCAACCACATAATAAATGCTTTAAAAACATCAATTATAAAAGTGGGATTATGAGTAGGGATGCCAGCCTCCAGATAGGACTGGGGATCCCCTGGAATTACAGCTTATCTCCAGACTACAAAGATCAGTTCTCCTGGCAAAAATGGATGCTTTGGAGTGAGGAATCTATAGCACTATACCCTGCTGAGGTCCCTGTACTCCTCAGGCTCCATCCCCAAATCTCTAGGAGTTTCCCAACCTGGATCTGGCAGCTCTACCCCACCATCCCCTGCCAGTGGCCAGGCGGACCTGGCAACCCTAATTATGAACTATTGGAGAAGTCACCAGTTTGGTCAGGGCCAGCCTACTATGGTGCCAGTTTGACTTCCTTAGACCATATCAGACCAGTGGTCCAGTTAGCTCTTTATTAACTACTTTGACTAGCAATGTCAATCTACGGACTCAGACAGGGAGCAGTCTTTCCCAATACCTAATAATTTAACTGAAAATGTTAGGGACCATACATGGGATGTTCTGCATATGAAATACATGCTCTCCCACTACGCCACAAATCCTTCCATTTAGACAGAGACTTCTGAATCACTCAGCAGAGTTTACCCAGGGTTTGAACACCCAAGTATTCTTGCACTATGGGTGAAAATAATATTCTTAGGCCAAAAAGCCAGGGTTCAGAAGACAGATGTTCAGAAGGGAGTTAAAGAAGCTTCCTGACTATATCATAGAGTTCAGGGGCAGAGAGAAGACCTTCTGTATTGGAGGGCCAATTCCAATGTAATATCACATGCTTTTATTTCTCCTGTAATGGAGTGTGTGTTAAAAACACTTTACTGCTGAATCAATTCCTTATTTTTTTCCTAGGCATGAGCTGAAAGTTTAGCTGTACACAGCCACAGTTCGGCATGCAATACTGCCATAATATAAAGCATCATGTACACTGATAGCTCTCCACCATGATCATAAAGCAACTTCTAAAGGTGATGCCTCTGTTAGGCCATCAGCTGCTGACCTGCTGCCTTGCTGACGCGGAGATACAGGGGCGGGTATTGCAATGGCTTGCTTCCTTTCTCCAGGGTCGGGGACAAAGGGTGGTGCTAGGGGAGCAGCAATCCAGGAGGCACCCACGTGAATGTGGTGTGCCTCAGGGGGCGGTACTCTCCCCTATGCTATTTAATATCTATATGTGCCCCCTTGCCCAGATTGTCCGGAGGTATGGGCTGGGGTGTCACCAGTATGTGGATGACACCCAGCTCTATCTGATGTTGGGCGGCCAGTCGGACTCCTGCCCAGAAGATCTGGACCGGGCATTGCACGCCATGGCTGGTTGGCTTAGGCTGAGTCGGCTGAACCCGGCAAAGATGGAGGTCCTGTGGCTGAGCCGGGGCGGCCTGGGGGGATCTCGCTCCCGACCTTCGGTGGGGAGCCATTGGTGCCTGCATCGATGGTTAGGAGTTTGAGAGTGCTCCTGGATCCCCCCTTAACAATGGAGGCCCAGGTAGCAGCCACTGCCAAGTCAGCCTTCTACCATCTTCGGCTGGCTCAGCAGTTGGTTCCCTTCCTCGACTGCGACAACCTCGCTACAGTGTTCCATGTGACGGTCACCTCGAGATTAGACTACTGTAACCAGGGGTCATTTCGTAGAAAAAGAGGTGCAGGAGCTCATTAGCATAACTCATTAGCATAACTCATTTGCATATGCTACACCACCTGACATCGCTGGAAGTATGTCAGAAGGCAAGAAACGCAAGAAAGAGAGAGAGAGAGAGATGGCAGAAAAAGGACAGCTACTAATCCAAGCCTCAGAAATACCACTATTCTGGGAGGATAGCTTCAGTGGTGGCTGAAGCCTTCAGAAGGCTGGTTGGAGGAACAAGGACCTTTCCAGGGGACAGGGTCATTTTGCTGCAGCTATGACACAAGCAGGCATTCCCCCACGAGGGGGGCTGGCACCAACTCCCAGAGCTGCGCTCCCCCGAGCTCCTGCTCGAAATGACCCCTGACTGTAACGCTCTCCACGTGGCGCTGCCTGTGTCGCAAACCTGGAGGCTGCAGCTGGTGTAGAATGCTGCAACCAGGCTTTTGATGGTTCTCCCTAAACAGGATCACATCAGGCCTGTGCTGGTGGCGCTGCACTGGCTGCCAATAGCCTACCGAATTCGCTTCAAGGTGCTGGTATTTACCTTTAAAGCCCTATATGGCCAGGGCCCAACATACCTGAGGGACTGCCTTTCCCCGTATATACCCCAGAGACCACTTTGGTTGGGGTCGCAACATCAACTTTCGGTCCCAGGCCCCAGGGAGGCTGTGACTAGGGTTAGGGCCTTTTCAGGGGCAGCTCCTCTCTGGTGGATTGAGCTCCTGGAAGAGATTAGGGCCCTGCAGGATCTTATGCAGTTCCGCAGGGCCTGCAAGACGGAGCTCTTCCACCAGGCCTTTGATTAGGAGCCACCACCACCACCAACAACAACAACCTTTGCTATCAACAACAGCGATGAGGTCTGGCCCTGAAGGAAGCTTGGGCTGGAAGTTGTGCCGAATAGAAAAGCCTAGTACTACATCACTAGGGAATCTGTAGGATGCTATCTGAACTTAATTTACTGTTTCTGCGAGCATTTTAATTGTAAACTTGTGATCTGTTCATGTATTTTATGGTTTTAAATGTTTTATGTTGATCTGGCACTGTGTGCCCTATTGTAAGCCGCCCTGAGCCCGTTCGCAGGGAGGGCAGGCTAGAAGTACAATAGGTAGGTAGGTAGGTAGGTAGGTAGGCAGGTAGGTAGGTAGGCAGGCAGGCAGGCAGACAGACAGACAGACAGACAGACAGACAGACAGACAGACAGACAGACAGACAGACAGACAGATAGATAGATAGATAGATACAAAATATTGTTGTCACAGATTAGCTGGGCAGGAAAACAGGAGGAATCAGTTCAGTTACTTAACTAGGAGCAATAAGAAAGCAGAGACAAGTTGGTATAGTTTCGGGGACCAGATCCAGCAATGCCCCAGCTAGCATCTTCCAAGGAACTCTTGCTGCCTCAAGCCCTCCCCAGATTGTATAAGACCAAAAATAAAATCATACCAGAGAAATTCGCATCTGTTGGGGTTCATTTCTTTGTCCATCAGTTTCTTCAGAAGTCGGCTCAAGTGGAGAGGAAACCAGCAAAGGGCAAAAATCACAACTAAACAGAAAACTGTCTTTGCAACTTCTCGTCGCTGCAAGATGAAAACACATTTAAGAATTTGGAAATGTGAGCCAAGCCAAACATTGCTCAGTTGAAAATAGGGTGGCAACAGAAGAAATGTATGGGGAAAACCAGCTTTTTAGGGCACAAGTGCACCCAGATAGCAAGTGCCTGATCTTGCCATAGTTATTAAAACAAACCCCACTGAAATTCACTTGGAGTTTTGTTCGGGGTTTTGCCTTTTAACCATTCAAATGGTAAGGATGCTGCCTCAGTACTATGGGCTTCTTAAATGCTCTTCACTTTGGTAGTGGTTTGGAACAGTCAATGCATATCAACTGATGCATATCACCTTGACTTCCAAAACACTGTTCACATAATAAGATAACTTGCTAGCTGAAATATGTCATGCAAGTGAACTTGAAAAGTGATGCTTGTTCACGCAACAATCCTAAAGAGATATTTCATGCTGTTAACATTCATAGCTACATCCCAGCAGGAAATGTATTATTATTTGGACTTGGGTAAAGTAGAAGGGACCAAGAAGCACATATTTAGAAAGAGAAAGGTAAGAAGATACCTCTGGCCAATCCTTGTACTGGAGTCTAAGGGAATCAGGGCGAGAAAAACTGTCATGTGAATTTTAAAATGATACAAAGGCTTAGACCTTGACAGTTTATTTGCTCAATCTTAGCCAATCCCCTGCTTCTTCTATGTGGCTTTTGTCCATCCAGGCCCCCAGGTTGGCTGTAAACAAGTACCCCTCCTCCTTTTTTCATCAGTGGGAAAAGCTGGTTGGATCCAATACTCAACCTCATCTAGTGTCTAAAACATTATGTCTGCATTCTCTGTTTGCACTATAAATTATTCTCCTGTTCTGAGTTCGGTTTAATATCTTTGAGTTAAACTCATCTTTAACTCTACTTTCTATTTCCTTAATGTATTTTATTAAAGCCTATATTGGAAAGTTTTCAAGGTAATACCTGGAAGACACAAATAGAAATGGAGTATTTTTAGGTAGTTGCATCCTTCCTTACCTGCTTCAAATGTTCATTGAGAGCTATTCTCAAATTTCTGTTCTTCCTGTTCAGCATTTCACAGGTCATTAAGGAGTAAAATATTGCAGTACATCCAAGTGGCACACAGAAATAGAAACCAAAGAGCCACCAGTCCTTTACATTGGTGTAAAACTGCAGAGAGGATATAAAAGGTAACAATCATTAAATGAAATGCCATTTTCTCCAAAAATATAATAGAAAATTAGTTTGTCATTATTCGTCTTGTTTGCCAGTCACCAGCTAGGGGTGGGGACCCGCCAATTTTTCAGTCTTTGGGCCCACCACTGGGCAGCTGGCCAGCACAGGAAACCCCGCCCCCAAACAAATGTCCCTGTGCAAAGTCAGCAACGCGCTGACGTCACTTCTGGAAGTTGCATCATTGTGTCAGCTACGCTGGGGGTGACATTCTACTTTTGGGGCAAAGAGTAGAGTATTGCTCTGATGACACCAACATGATGACGTCACTTCCAGAAGCAATATCAGCACATCGCTGATGTTTCACCCATTCCCAGAACGCCCCCCCAAATCCCCCCGCTAGCAGGAGGAAGGGACCTGGCAACCCTGTTACTCATAGACACATCTCTTTGGGCTGTATTACAAATGCATGAAGATTTTTTAAAATTAACTTCATGTATTTATAGTGACCCCTGACCTGGATAGCCCAGGTTAGCCCAATATCGTCAGATCTCAGAAGCTATGCAGGGTCAGCCCTGGCTAGTATTTGGATGGCAGACCACCAAGGAATACCAGGGTCATGACACAGGCAATGGCAAACTACCTCTGAATGTCTCTTGCCTTGAAAACCCTACAGGGTAGCCATAAGTCAGCTGTGATGATGGCCAAAAATATATATTTAGGTATATATTCTTTTAAATCCCAATGTGAGACAAAATTGGAATTCATATATACAACAAAGTATAAGTCAATATGCTTTGTATCATCCCATGCTATTATGTCTTCAAGAGCTTAAATATTAGAACAGAATTTTTCTATCCTGTATTAACACAGCTTTCAGCATGCAGCATAGTGCCAAGAGGCTGAGCTGGGAGCCAGGAGGTTGCTAGTTAAAATCTCACTTAAGCTATGAGGTGCCATTAGGCAAGTCACTCATTCTCAACTTCATTTCCCATACCTGTAATATGGGGATATGAATACTGGCCTACTTTACATAACTGTAATAAGGATGTGAAAATGTATATGAAATACTGCATGCACTAATCTCACAGTAAAATGAAGAGCCCCATGTGACATAATTCTCTACATATGCATCAGAGCATGGAGTCAATGGTTCAAACCATAGCAATTAGAACCATGATATGAATGTCTTTCCCAATGAAAATATTTATGATTTTTTTCCAGGAAAGGAGCCTTCAATACATGGGAAAAGACAAAGTCCTGAGATGAACTCTGATATACACCTAAGATATGTGGGTACATAAACATTTTAATTAAATACAAATAGTTCTTACTCTTGAAATTCACATACACCAGAGTGCCCTGTAAGGCAGGTACCAATTTCCTCCTGATCACACTGCACCCAGAAAAACTTTTGCTGAGAAGAGCAAATGGCAACCAATTTGAGTTGGCACCACAATGCAAATCTTCTAGGTCCTTGGAATCAGTGATCCTGGAGAATCAATTCCATGCCAATACCTGCTATAAAGTTCCCAGATCTACTGCACTTGTCCAGTCTGCAAAATCCATTGCAGAAGGAGATCCATGTGCTGTCCCTATGTGCCAACCTGCCAGCCTTCCTGCATGTATTCTGGGGTTATCCAGGTCAGGGCTAGGCATCGATTTGAACCTGGATTTCCCAGACCCTAGTCCGACACTTTAACAACTACACTACACTAGTTCTCGTGCTGGAATAGCGTGTTGGAATTTGAATTATTTTACTGGCATGATTATATATACAAAGTTAAATACAAGAAATTTTTCATTGTCTGCATTTCTTTTCTGGCCATTGAATAAAAAGGTTGGGTCCAGTGGTACCTTTTAAGACCAAACTTCATTCTGCTGCTTCAGACCAATATGGCTACCCACCTGAATCTATTTTCCAGCCGTTATTATTATTATTTGTTTTATTTCATTATTATTACTGAAAATAATTTTGCCATGTAGAGGAGGGGCCATGACCTGGATAGTCCCAGGATAGCCCGATCTCATCAAATCTCAGAAGCTAAGCAGGGACAATGCGGAGGCAGGTAATGGCAAACCACCTCTGAAGGCCTCTTGCCTTGAAAACCCTACAAGGTCATCAGCTGTAACTTGACAGCAAAAAAAATTAGAGGAGAGGGTATTACAAAATTATTTGCCCCAGGCACCAAACAAGCTAGGTACATCCCAGGGTGGCAGAAAACAGGCACTAAAATATTTTAGTAGGGAAATCCCCATTTTTTTCAGTGCTACTTTCTTCACAGTGGTAGCATGTTTTGATTCTGGGATTAATTGAGGTTCACCTCCCGCAGCATACTTCCCCATCACATCACCAAACAAGGCTGAGAAGGAGGCCAAAGCAATGTTTATTTACTGACCTGCCTGTGTTTGGCAGTATTTATAACTATTCACCTCTAAGGCAACTTGTGATGGAGCTGTTGAGGCACACACTCTGCCCTTCCTTGGTACATTCCCTGTCTGACCAGTGAGTTTCAGGTCTACTCCAATGCTCAAATCACTACATCAGATTGTTTCCTCTAGTAGAGTTGCTTTAAGGCAAACTGGGCATCATTCCAACTAGCAGATTTATTTGTGAGCAAGCTCCTGTGCCATGATAAAGAACAGCTGCCTGGTCATTCCCTTAAGAAAATGATGAGAGCAGAGATAAGGTGAGACAGGGAGGCTGAGGGCATAAATCAGACAGGCAGATATGTGAGTAGGGTCAGAGAAATACAGGCCTGGGGTGGAGTAAATGGGTGCAACTGAGGAGCAGTAGAAAGGGGGAAGAGAGGGGAGAAAGACCTTAGTATGTTTGCAGGATGCCATTTGTATCTTATGTAGACAAGGAACTGGTGAAAAGAAATCTGCTACACATTGGGACAGCTTACGATTTATTTTGGCAAAGGAGTTGTGACCCATCTTCCTGGTACTGCAGTTAATGGTAGGTATGACAACTCTCATCAGACACAAATCCCTGTGATTCATGTGGCTACTACTATTGGTATGTGGCTACTAATAAATCACAAAGTTACAGAAGTCTTTATATCCTGTCCCAATACCTCCCCCCATCTGTTACCTTTTAAGGCTATGGCAAATGGTTTTGATTCCAAAAGGGCTTAATGAAGAATGCATTTTAAGTATCATCATATCAGTAGAAAGATTAACTGCTTCCCAGAAAGGAACCACTTGAAATGTTGCCTGGAGATCTGGAATCTAGCTTGCCGCTTTCAGTGACTTTTGATGTGGTAGTTGCCTTAACCCTTTGACTAGAATGTAGTCCTTCATATGGAAATGTTTACTATGCAACAGGAAGCAGGAGGCGCCACCCCATTCTTTTTCTCAGGTCATGTGAAGAGCTACTGGTGTTCTACATGAGTGACGATTTTATTCCTCCGCCTACAATCATATTTGCAGCCTGGAGGATGGCAACATGTTCCTTCTCCATTTCTGAAGATGAATTTTCAACACATATAAGGATGACAAGTGAAGGAGTCCCCTCTTAGTTCTCAATTGTCGGTCACTGGGAAGGAATTCTTTTTTCTCATAATCTTTCCCCCTTGGTTGTTTATTCTTAGCAGATGTCATCATAGTTGTTCCCACACCAGAACATCCTGATTCTAACAGCTGAGGATTACGTGTTGCTCTTTACTGCTGTTCAAAGAAACTGGTAGTAAGAAATCCTGTTTACGCATATTTCAGTGGCAAAACTGGCTTTGGAATATGATATGAAAGCTTCACTATAAATTGTTTTATTCTTAATCAAACCATTTTTAGCCCTCTTAAAATTATAGGCTTGGGTTCTCTCTGTGTGAAAGACAGCAAGATAAAGCACTTTATTTCAGATCCTTTTGTCTGGGGCAGGAATGTAAACTTTTCTCATTGTCAGGTCTCTCTAACACAAATGGTGCCATTGAAATAAAGGGAAATATTTGAGAAAGAAAAGTACAAGTTCTTTTGATTTTTTTTATTTAGTTAAAACATTTATTGGGCGCCTTTCTACCTTTCTTATATTATTATAAGCTGTACAGCTTATAATAGTTAGCAGAGAATTGGTAGCAAGGGAATACTTCCTTAGAGAGATTTCATGTTAAAATAGGGCAAAATTTAGTACTCTCCAGACCAAAATGATAGATTCTTTTAAATATGGACTCCCCATATAGAAATTACCTGGTCAAACATTGCTATCAAGGAAGAAGCTGCTTACATTGCTTATAACTCTCTAGACAATTCTCTCTTTGCAAACACAGCACTATTATTCTGCTCCTCAGCTGCTTCTCAAATTGCTCCCTGGAAAACTTCCAGATGCTTGAAATTGTAGGAAGAGTTCAACACTGAGTTGAGCTTTAGGATCTAGGTTAAATGTATATCTGGACAGAAGAACAGAGGTTCTGTTCTACAGGAGACCTTCTAAAAGCCTCACTGCCCTAGATTCCTCATCCACCTTGAGCTGATACTGGTGGAAGGGATAAAGGCTGAGGACAGACTGGCAGAATGAAGCGCAAGGGAAGTGGGGCAAAAAGACCCTGGCCAAGTTGTTGTGGGGCTTTCCAGTGGCACTGCATGGACTGATGCAGGACCGTACCGGGAGGAGGCAGAATGGAGTGTTTGCACTGCGGAATGGCACTGGTGGCACCACCGCAGCTGCGCATAGCTTTGGTCCATTTTGCTGACTTGCGCGTAGGCGCATGGGTGCAGTGGCAATTGGGGAGGCTGTGGGCTGGGAGCTTTAATTCCACAAGCCAGAAGCATCCCACGGGCAGTTGTGTGCTCAAGTGCACACTCCACATGGGCAGTTATGTGCATTCCTGCCAGATCAGCGGGTTCACATTACCACCACCACTTTATTGCATCTTTGCAAACATCCACACTTCCGGGGAGCAGGATCAACGCGCCCTCCATGGCTTGCCCTGGCTTTCACCAAGTACTTTTTAAACGTGGGATCAAAGCGGCACAGGCCGGGGTGAGTGCGGCAGGGGAACGGGAGACAGCTGTGGCTGTGTGAACGGCCCCACTTAATCCGCTAGAGAAAGGTGCCTATATTGGGCCAAACTGCCAGTCTGAACTCGGCCAAACTCTGCATGACTCTGTCTTATGGTACCATACCAAGAAAACAACAAAAAAGCCACATTTCTGAACTTTTCTGTTCTTGCTCATTTAGAATGACATTTTATTCTTATTTCTTCTCTCATTATGTATTTTTGCTGTTTTAATATGCACTTTTCTTTTGTGGATTGTGTCTTGTTGTGAACTGCTTGAAAATTCTTATTTTTAATAGCGTATGTGTTTTATTTGTTTAGAAAAAATGTTTATGTTATCTCTCCAGGACCTGCCAAAGGCAGCTTACAAAATAAAAATAGTAAAAACAAAATGTTAATTAAAATTGTTGTATTCTTATTATTTTACAGCCACAGCTTGTAGAGACTTTGGGATGCAAAAGGCCCTTTCTGATTGGCTAACAAATAAAGACTCTCATTGGTCCTTAAGCCACTCTAGGTAACCAATTGCTGAGCCTCGCTTAGGTCCAATAGGATTGTTTGTACATAGTTACATTGTTTGAAGTTATGAGTTGGAAACAGTATAAATTAAGGTGCCGCTCTCATAGAGCTGTCTTTGAGCTGAAGCAATGGTTTGAATAAAAGCCTGTTTGTTTGATTCATCGCCTCCCGCTCAATACTTAAAAAAATGTAGCATTAAAACCCAGCCCAGCATAAAAACACAAACCATAAAACAAACTGACAGCTTAAAATTAGTTTCCAGATGAAAATAGTGTTAAAAAGTCAACCATTTAATTAAAAAGCTAGGTGAACAGAAATGTTTTGACCTGGCACTTAAAAGAAAGCAATGTAGGTACCAGGTGAGCCTCAAGGAGAAGGGCATTTCACAAGCGAGGTGCCAATACTGAAAAAAGCCCTATCTCTGATTGCCACTCACCTCACCTCTAAAGGCAGAGGCACAAAGAGCTGGGCTTGTGTGGCAGATCTCAACTGGCAGGTTGGAAGGTATGGAAGGAGGCAGTTCTTCACGTACCATGGCCTCAAACCATTTGGGTCTTTAAAGGTAAACCAGCACTCTGAATTGTGCCCAGAAACAAATGGGCAGCTAGCACACATCTTTCAGCATGTGATATGATACCTGTATCCCATCCCAATAATCTGACTGTTGCATTTTGGATGAATTACAGCAAAGCACATTACAGTAATCTAACCGGGATACAGTCAGAGCATATATCACCATGTGCCATATCATGCTTTTTGAGGAACAGCCATAGCTGGTGTATTAGCTGAAGCAGATAAAAAGCACTATGTGCCACACAGGAGATTTGACCCTTCAATGGTTTTTGTTTGTTTGTTTGTTAGGGATGTGCATTTAGATCTATTCAACATAAAAATATACCTGAAAAATACCAATAAGGTATATTTCAGTATCCCAAAGGTATCCAGGATGTTTCAGGAAAACTGGGGGGGGGGGGGGAGAGAATCCCCCAAAAATCCTGGATATATTTGGGAACAACCAGGAAGATCGGAAAAGCCATAAGAAACAGCTGAGCAGGCAGGAGCAATCTGTTTTTTGGAAAGGTGCATTAAAAGGGACTACAGAAGAAAGCCTAAAAAACAGCTGAGCCAGGGGAATAGTCCCCCCCACTGGCTCTGCTGTTTTGGGCATTCTTCTGCAGTCCCTTTAAATGGGGCATGTTTAAAGAGACTGCAGAAGAGAGCCCTAAAAGGCAGTTGAGCCAGGGGGGAGCACCTGCTCCAACCGCTCAACTGTTTCAGGCTGTTTTGTGCCGTCCTTCTTAACCTTAAAGAGACTGCACAAGACAGCCCAAAACAGCTGAGCGGCAGGAGCAGGTGCCCCCCTCCTGGCTCAACTGCTTTACAGGTTGTCTTCTGCAGTCGCTTTAAGTGGGGTTGTTTAAGTTCTCTGCCAGCTCAGCTGTTTTTCAGGCTTTCTTCTGCAATCCCTTTAAACACACCCTGTTTAAGGGGACTGCAGAAGAAATCTGCCCCCACCACTCTGCTGTTTTTTGTGGCTTTGCAGCTGCTGGGGGGGGTTTTGGTTTTTTTCTTCTTAGATCTATTGGAAAAAATTGGGATTTCCAAAATTCCCAGATTTAAATACTTCACCAGTATTGGAATCTGGGGTTTTTTGAGAATCCAAAGGGGGGGGGGGGTGTCTAATAGACCCAAACCGAGAAATACCAGGGGGAAACTACACACCCCTATTGTTTGTTTTAAATTGGGTTGTTGCTTTATATTATTATATTATTTTAATGGTAAGTCACCTTGAACAGGACTCTGAAGACGCAACATAGAAATATTCTAATAAATGAATAATTTAATATAATTAGATATATTTAATATAAATGTGAATATTTTAATATAAATGTGAAATAACTGTGACTGTTCAATTATTTGCATTTGCCTGCAACTCATCAAGATTCAACTCAAATCAGCTACGATGGGTTGCTACAAGATGTTACAGTGGCAAGTCAACTTGGGTAGCATTTTCCATGTCATATCACACAGAGGCCACCACTGTCCTTAAACAAAGAGAAATCCTTTCCAGAGACTGGGGTTTCTGACAACTCTGCATTAATCTGAGGTGATATTTTGCTACTCTGAAGTAGGCTATGACTATGGATAAATGCTATCAGAGTATTACAGGTTTCCCAATTGAATCATACCTTTCATGAAAATGCAATGGTGCTGGTGGTGGGGCACTTTCAGGGGAGAATCAATAGGTGAATGCTTAATCCCTTCCCCATCCCCTGTCTTCTGCAAATGCTTCCCACACACACACGGGCTGTTTTAAGAGGATTTGGTTTTCGTTTCCGGGTTCCAAAACCAGAAATTATCTCAACTACAGAAAAATGCCACCCAGGGCTCCTAATGAGAGTGGTTTTGTTACATGGGGGGAAGGGGCATTTTATGGTTGCTAGGTCAGTCAGGTCCCCTGAAAGGAATAGCAGCTTCAGAGGGTATACTCCATGGCAGCCCCAAATTCCCTGCCTCAAATTCCCATTCCTTTCTGCTTTATTATTTTTTTTAACTCACTGGCATCACCTGTGCAATGACATCACTTCTGGGCAGGGGTCCGTTGGAGCAGAAGTGCAGCTCCGGGAGTGAGGAGCCCAGGGGGCGGGCACATGACCAAGCACCGCCCCCTCCTCAGCTTCCCCGAGCAGTGCAAAGGCGCAGCACCCCGGGGAAAGCACTGCTAGGGTCTTTATTGTTTTTAATGTTTTGTTTTAATATTGATAATTTTATCATTGTTCCTTTTATGACTGTGTGCTGCTTTTCCAGAGACTTGCTCAAGTTGGCATATAAATTTTCTAAGTATACCATTTTTTATCTGGGCACATGGCACATAAGTACTGGAGAAATTTCACCAACCCTTCAGCAGCTTCCACCCCATTTGTTTGGTGTAGTGGTCAGGAGTTGGACTCTAATCTGGGAGAAGCGGGTTTGATTCCCCACTTCTCCACATGCAGCTGCTGGTGTGACCTTGGGCCAGTCACAAGTTCTCTGAGAGCTGTTCTCTCATGAGCAGTTCTCAAAAGACCTCTCTTAGCCCCACCTACCTCACAGGGTGTCTTGTTGTGGGGAGGGGAAGGGAAAGGGATGGGTGGTGCACATGTCCTGGGTATCTCAAGTCCACTTGAAACCTGGTGGTTTCAAAGGAGCAGGAAGAGAATGAGGGTGTGTTCTTTATGCTTATTTTTATTGCACAAAGTATTGGATGGGGAAGGGAATGGAGGAAGAGCAGGTCAGTTTCACTCACCTGTGGAGTGGAGCCTGAGGGGTGGGTGTTGCCTTCTGACACACTTTCGGTATCTTAGGGGGTGTGGCATATGCAAATGAGTTATGCTAATGAGCTCCTGCACATCTTTTTCTACGAAATGACCCCTGCTTCTGGGGAACACCCAGAAGTGATGGGGGTACAGTAGCTCAAGGAATTTCCAGAAACTATGTTAAAACTATAAAGTTTCTTGCAATTCCTAGAGTTACTGCTGTTGCACCTGGGTATTTTCCAGGTGATGTCATTACACAAGTGACACTGCCCCACACCATTTCCCCACTCCCAACCTCCCACCAGTTGCCTTCCACCAGTTGGCTCCAGTATTGTGTCTTGTTGAAATAAAGCATAGTTCCGCTCTGGTTGTTGCTGGCTGGTCTTTGTTTAGATTACCGAACAGTTGAGAGGGAAGGGCTGGTCTAATAGGAGCATGAAATAAAGATCTAAGGAGACAGTACATCTTTGGCTAAGTTTCCTTGACAGGGAAACTGAGTGTACAGAGGTATTACAGTAGGCCAGCACAATTTGCTGAGCATGATGTGTAACTTAGTTGTGGGGAAATGCAATTTTTGATGTATTATAAACCTGTGTTTTCTTGAAGTATGTACTGTGTAAAACTAATGCTCCACAGCTGCTAGTTGTGTTAATATTTACCTCGATTGGTGTGTGTTTCCCCTCCCGAAGTAACTTTTTTCACTTTAAAAAGCAAACCTTCTTACGCCTGTCAGTCTTAACTCAATTACAGTCCAGGCTTGTGTGGGCCCAGAGATCCTATCCCCCTGCACCCAGTTTTCTCCTTTTAATTACCCAGTGGAAAATCACAGTGCCGTGGGTAAATGAGAAATCGTATTGTGACGGAGAGAAAATTTCTATGATATGGTGGCTATCCCCCAGGAAATCCACAGGGTAGTTTGCGTCATTGCAATCAGCCCACTTCAGAACATAATAGATAGCCTCAAAAAATACCATACTTGCTTTATATAGGTAAGAAAAGTGCAGAGTGAAAAGGACTATTAGCAGGCAACAGTGAAGAAGAAAGGACAGAGAAGTCTGATGCAAACTGGCAGGGTAAGGGAAGCAGATTTATACTGCCTTGAGAAAAAAGGTATTCCTCATGCAGACAAAAGAGCACAAACTTGCATCTTCCCCTGAAACCAAACCCTGTGCTAAAGAAAAACAACTTTAATAAAACTTGATTAAATAGAAACATCTACCTGATTACTGTTTCAATTACTGACTGACATGGTGCCATTTTAAAGTTATAAAACCTAAAACAAGATACCTCTGAATGATTAATTGTGGCTATTAAACCATATGAATCTAACATCAACCCCATTTCATACTCTGAGGTGACACAAACATCCTTTTGTTAGCCAAGCAAAACCACATGGTACTAGTTTTCCAGGAAACGTGCCTTTTAGCATGTTCCCTAAAGTACTTAGCTTTGGGGGGTTTACACTGTAGCACAAATATTTGAACGAATAGCTTTTTAAAAATAATAACGAAAATGCTTCTAAGACAAGTGAAACAAGGATTAACATAAAGTTTTATTCAATTTGAGAAGTGTGATTTATTATGACATTTACTGTAGTAAACACAAACGTTAAGTCTGAAGAGGCTTTCCTCTTTTATTCCTCATGCACTTACTGGAAACTGCCATGACCCTTCCCCTTCAAATTCCCAATTTTATTTACATAAAAATTAACCTTTTATATCTGGATATTACCAAAATACAATGGGGGGACATCTTGGTGAAAAGGGGTTCCTTGAGTGACAGTTTGCTTTGACTACTTCTGGGAAGAGAGAAGGATCTTGTCCCCCCCTTTTAGAGCAAAATGGGAAAGGAGATTTCCTCACGGAATTAACGAGCAGGCCCAAAGGCAGTTCCACGTGCCTTTAAGCTGACATTGGCTTTGTTAACCAAAAACAGTCTCTGGAGGTTGCAGCGTGGGAAAGGAAAGCAGTGACAGCTTTGAGCTGGGGAGAATGAAACCACAAGTAAAGAGAGAGAGAGAGCTGTGTGGAGGATGAAACCAAAGCACCTTGAGGGAGACAAAGTTCTCCCTGGGGACTGAATGCAGCATTCGTGACTGTGCTATCGGTCTGTAGGAATGCATTTGCCTCCATTACACTCTCCATGTATATTTGTAAATAAAGCAACTATTACTAGTGGAGCTGCCAATGTTTGAACTGGGAGAGCTCAAAATGTGAGCTCCTCCTACTAAAGAATGCTCACCCTGAGGCAAGATAAGCCCACACTTTCAGAATTTAGTCCTGTGCTTGAATTGTGGTTAGCCAGTCCTTCATCGTCCCATGATCTCCTCTTAGATCCCTCATCATCCCATTTTTCCCCCTAAATTCATCTGATGGCAATATTGCAGCAAAATCCTTCCTTCCAAATGCCACAACAGCAGCATTTTAGGTTCAAGGAAACCCTGGGAAATGTAGCCCACCAGCACTCTTGGGTCTAATAAAGGGTCTTGGGAACCCTGGAGAGCTACTTTCCCCAGGCGTACCTTTCATCCAGCATATGGCTCTTGGAGAATTTGAATAGGGATGGATTGGTAATTATAGCCACCAGAACAAGTCCTGGAGGGTTGATGGCCTTACATTACCAACCTCAAGGTTCTCCAGAAATGACAGAGTACACAGATCAGTGCCTGGGAGAAAACTGCAACTTCTGAGAGTGGACAACAGAGTCCAGGAGTAATAGAAATCTTGAAGTGTATTCGGTTGGATTTCTGTTTCTCCTGTAGAACAAATATCCCTACTGAACTATCTCCCTCCACAAACTGCTGCTGGCCAGCTTGGCAAACATGTTCCCTCAGCCTGGTTATGCTGCAGGGATTCTCTGGTTTGACCTGAGTGAGCCCTGTGGGGTTTGGGCACTGACTGGCACAGTGGCAGAGGTTCTTCTGGGGGGCAGCTTGCACACAGGTTCTGCTGCTGGCCGCGCTGGCAAACATGCTCCCTTGGTCTGGTTATGCTGCAGGGATTTTCTGGTTTGACCTGAGTGAGTCCTGTGGGGTTTGGGCACTGACTGGCACAGTGGCAGAGGTTCTTCTGGGGGGCAGCTTGCACACAGGCTCTGCTGCTGGCCGGGCTGGCAAACAGGTTCCCTCATCCTGGTTATGCTGCAGGGATTCTCTGGTTTGACCTGAGTGAGTCCTGTGGGGTGGGCACTGACTGGCACAATGGCACTGTTTCTGGGGGGCAGATTGCACAGGTTCTGCTGCTGGCCTGGCAAACATGCCCCTCAGCACCTCAATTACTTTCTTGGACAGATTCTTGGGGAGACACTGTCTGCTTCCTGCCTTTAGTTTTTCCCATAGGAAACAATGGAGAATGGGGGCACCCTCTTTGGATGCCCCTGGAATCGGACCCCCTGGTCCAATCTTTTCCAAACTTTGGGGGTCCTTTGGGGAGAGGCTTCAGCAGCTAGAGTCCAGATTTGAAGCCTCTACCTCAAACCCCCTCCCCCCCCGGCCCCATGGAAACTTTTCAGAAGTGTTTTGCTTTTGATTATGATGGCCCAATAGGGTATAATGGACCTGAAAAATTCAGGAATCCCGGGAAAATTTGGATTTTGGCACTATACCAATATAGATATTCGGGGGGGGGGGGAGTTGGGAATCCCGGAAAAAATGGGGTCTGATATACTTGAATCAGGAAAAAAATGATTTTTTTTTTGCACACCCCTAGTTTAGTTCAGACATTATCCTTTGGGAATGTGTCATGCACTCTTTCCTTTCCTTGCATTAGTGGACTCTCTCCTCAAGTTCTTGGTTTACAGTAACTTTTACAGCTATGATGCTGGATGGAGGAAACTATGGTTACTATTAACAAGAGTTTGCCTCCAAATTATAAAGAAAAACCAGAATTTGAAATGTGTTTCTGATTCTGGTTTGGAGGCTATCTATGGTCGCATTCAGACGGCTCTTTTGAGCCACGCCAGGCATGAGTGCCTGGTGGATTTAAAGGGCACGTCCAGACAGCAACATCTGGGAAATGTGCCACTTCCGTAATCAGCCTGTCAAACCCCATCGGGGAGCTGTATTTAAAAGATAGTGGTGAAAGTCCGGCCCTAAGCTTGCTGACAGGCCAATGGCAGACTTTCCCCCATCTGGTCATTCCACCAGTGCGCAATCAGCTCGTAGGGATGGTCTCCAGACCATCCCGAATGGCTGCCATTTTTAAAGAAGTCTTAGAGATGCGTGCATAACCACTTAAACACGTGATGTCTGCAGAGCTCCGCTCAAACGATGCAGACAATTTAATGTTTCTGAAGGTCCCATGATATTTATGAACGTTGTTAACTGAAATGGTACATAGAGGAAGGTACCACTGACAATGCTTTTACCATGTCAGTCTGCACATGCACGAAAAAACAAGTACACGGTGAGGCACATATGCACATGTGCAAACAGGATTTTTTTTAAAAAAAGCCGACTACACAGCTCTTTAAGGTGGATGCTGTCTAGACAATCCACTGCGGAGTCACACGTGGTAAAGCGATTCATGGGGGAGCTGTCTGGTCATGCAACACTGGATAAAAAAGATCTAGATCAAATTAGAGCCAGGCCAATGGCAGGATTAGCTGCCCATCTGAACATACCCTGTGGTAAGTAGTAAGGAGAGTTATTTAGTTCAGACATCATAGCAAACTATGGATACTGTGAGACAGGAAGTTCAAGAAGGAATTAAGTGCACACATAGGGGAAGGGGGGATGTACACATCCATAGCACCCTCCTAGTGTCTGAAATTAATCTGAAATGGGTTCATATATGTATAGCTTTATCATTTACAGAGCTTGTAGTTTTATAAAACATAAAGAAAATATTCTGGAGTTTTTCTAAATGCTGGTAGTTTTATAAAACACAGAAAACAATTTGGAGTTTTTTCTAAATGTGTTGAGCCTTCACAGCATCCCCACCCCAACCCCCTTCACTGATAAATGGGCATCCTGGATGTTGAACTGACTCACTAACATGTTCCATTCCCCAAATGGATTTCCATTTCTTTTCCAATTCAATGACTTTCTGCTTAATTCCACCTTCCTCCCAACTCACCCTCCACTAAAGAAAAAATAACGACTATTGCTCTATTTTGATACATACCTCCAAAAATATGTTAGTAGGCCTGAGCATGCAGGCAACATAAAATTTTCCTCTGTATTCAAAAGACACGGTAGTAAAGCTAAGTGCTTCTGGGATAGCCAGGAAAAAGGAAAGGATCCAAATGACAATAATTTCAATAGCAGTGATCAAGGGGACTCCAATTCCCTGAACACGACTCCAAGAAGCAACTGCTCGGTACCTATATAAACACAGAAACATAAAATCCCAAGCTTCCATATGTTATCAGAAGTCAGAGCATTTGAGGAAAGGTTAACATGATGTGCACATTACAAGATTCTTCAAAACACATGAATTGTAATTGACCATTAGACTGCAATAATGCATAGACTCAGATGACCATTTATCATCACACAAATAGACTAATGAAAGGGTTGTCTGAATGCATCCAATAGCCCTCCTTCAGGATACACAGTAGCCAAAGCATGACAATCAAGACAACAGAATGGAATAACATCACATGGATCAGGACCTGTTCAAATGCTACACAGCAGCAAACATCATGTGCAACACCATGCACTCAGCTAGGATCTTCAGCTAACATTGACCTTCTGTCCCATGTATCCCTGTGTGCAGGGGTCATTTCGAGCAGGAGCTCGGGGGAGCGCAGCTCTGGGAGTTGGTGCCAGCCCCCCCCAGGGAATGCCTGCTTGTGTCATGGCTGCAGCAAAATGATCCCATCCCCTGGAAAAGTCCTTGTTCCTCCAACCAGCCTTCTGAAGGCTTCAGCCACCACTGAAGCTATCCTCCCAGAATAATGGTATTTCTGAGGCTTGGATTAGTAGCTTTCCCCTCTCTGCCAGCTCTTTCTTTCTTTCTTTCTTTCTTTCTTTCTTTCTTTCTTTCTTTCTTTCTTTCTCTCTCTCTCTCTCTCTCTCTCTCTCTCTCTCTCTCTCTCTCTCTCTTCTTTCTTTCTTGCCGTCTGACATATTTCTAGTGATGTCGGGGGGGGGGGGGGTTGGCATATGCAAATAAGTTATGCTAATAAGTTATGGTAATGAGTTATGCTAATGAGCTCCTGCACCTCTTTTTCTACGAAATGACCCCTGCCTGTGTGATAAATATGGCCAGAAAGGAACGTTTACACATTCAAAATATTGTCAGTTTACAAGTTTTTAAAAACTGTAATATTTTTGTTTTCAGGTTCTTAAGGGGTGATAGAACAGGTGGGTTTTCCCATTGTTCAGAGAAGAAATCTATACAAGGTGATACTTATTTCAGCTCAGTCATTCTTTCTAAGGTAAAATGACTGCTTTTTTTCTTAGCATGAATTTCTCTGTGGACATCAAACACACCAACAGAAATGCAACAACCTATAAGGTCAGTAAGGACAGACCTCCAAACTAAGCTGCTGTTCATCTAGGGCCCCGTCCACACTGTCACTTTTGTTGCTCATTTCTCCCTATTGCTTTGGGTTCCTCCCCCTTTTCCACATGTGTTTTGCTCCCTCTGGGACTACTAGAGAGAACAAAACATATGGGGGGTGGGGGAACCTGAAGCAATAGGGAGAAATGAGCGACAAAAGTGACAGTGTGGACGGGGCCTAGGTCTCCATAGAGTCAACCTCTAGACCAAACTAGATGTTACCGTGTTTGTTGAGTCCAACCCATGGATGCTATTACCATTTTAGAGGTTAACTCAGACAATTTAAAAATGCTATGAGATTCTAATCTTGATTGGGACCACAGAGCAGCAAGACTAGCCAATCTCTTCCCTGCCACCACCTTTCAAGTGCCAAAAAAGGACTATTTTGGAAGCTGAATAGGTGCAAGGAGCAACAACATTGCCTGGTCACACTACACTCCTGGCCCGATCAGTATCGGTCTCTCACAGCATTTTTAAATGGCCTGAGTTTACCTCTAAAATTGTACCTTTAAAATGTTCACTGTGGACACTGTAACATCTAGTTTGGTCCCCTGTGAGACGATGATATGCTGATATAGTCTCCACTCTACTGAAGACGTGATTGAAGGACAGAAGGGCTTACTACAATTCTTCCATTGTACAAAAAGCTGGAGTTAAGCTGCATCTAGAACGAACTTTGTATCACTCCTGACAACTGACTAATTTAAAGAGGACCAGCTCATACTTTTGCAGAATCTACAGTACAGTAATCTGTATGGGCAATAATAAGACCTCATGTATATAAGATGTGCCACCTCTGTTCCCCTTGTCTGGGATACAGAGCTGTGCCTCAAGGGGGGAAAAACACGCATCGTCTTCATAATCATATACTGCTTAAATTGAGACCTGGGTATCATTTACAATTATAACAGTAGTATGGGAAGGGCTTGACACCACTGTGACCCAAGACTAAACTGTTATCTCACACATTCTCAATAAATATTTCCTCCTATAAAATGAATGGGTTTGACTGATGTACTCTACAGTCTTATGAAATTATTTTGGCAACTTCTAAGTAGCCATTTATATAGCAGATGGACCCCTTCTCCACTTATGGATGGGTCTCCCTATCCTATTTCATTCTGATGAAGAGATATCCTTTGCCCATCCAAAGCAGTCTCCAGTTGCTTGCAGGCCTGGGTGAGGTATGTCAGGCTGTTACTCAGTCTGAATCATTTCCTTAATCCAGAAGCATTTGGAAAGCAGAACAATTTATTGCTAAATGACTGGAAAGGACTTCTTTGCCTCCTATCTCAGAAATGACTGGCAGGCACTGTGCCTTTGAACTTAGAAAGTGAATTAATCATACCTACAATACCTTTTTTCAGTCCCAAAAAACAAATGCTTAGAAACTTAGCATTAACTATGTATTAATTAGGATGTCCTGACACTTCTTTTTTTATGTGTGTCAATATATAGAGATTTTTATTTCAACACTTCATTGCCCAACAAACAAGGATGTCCTGATACTTCCAACATAGTGTTTTTTCCAGTCTGTTGAGAATCCAATCAATCTGGATGACAACAGTATAGAATAAAGGTATTAAATTAAGCAAATGTTTCTAAAATAGTTGCCAGTTATGTAGCTTTCAGAACACATGAACAAAAACTTATGTTGTTTGCCTTACTGTCAAGCAAATCAGTGTCCTTTTTGTATTCAAAACTATTCTTGTTCTAGGGAAAAAAGTGTTCACAGAATATAATAAATTCTTACCTGTCCACGCTTAAAGCACAGAGATTAAGGACTGTGATTCCTACAGATGCCTTTTGTATAAAAGGAACAAATTTGCAAAGAAAATACCCAAAAGTCGTGTTTGGAAAGGGCCAGCTTTCAGCATGAAGCTAAAGGATGGAAAAAAGAAAATTAGAAATGTTAAATGCAGATCATAACCAAATTTGTTCTCAGATTACATTCCAATCAATTAAAATCATCCAGATCAAACTCTCATTTCCAGTGGCATGTAAGTAAACACAGAATGTCTCAGTGAAGAGAAAGGCATTGCCCATACCTGTGTCCTGTGAAACCATGACTCAACCTATGGCAAGCTGATGCAGCACCCCATGTGCCACAGCCCTTCTTTATGGGATGGAGTCAGAATATGACACATAAATTATCTTCCAAAGTGTCTGCTTCTAAGTGTGATTTTAAAATCTATTTTACCACATGATCATAAGCACCAGTGCACAATGGCATAAGGCAGCAGTTCTATGCCTTAACAATATGCAGCAGTTCTGAGATTAGTGGAGAAATGGCATCTTCCCCCACCCCGGTGTGGTTTTCGTTTCAGCACTTATGCAAGCACAAATCCAGTCTTTGGCTACACCCACCCAGCAGTGGTCTTGGACAATAAGCAAGAGGCGCAGCTGCCCTGTGAGGGGCCCTGACTGCCCACAGCCCACCAAGGGAAGGAATGGAAGAAAAAAAGAACAGCCTCCCACCACTCCCACTCTCACAAATCCTGTCCAGAACTTGTAGTGACCTCCACTCACAACTGCTCCATCCAGGGCTTGGGCAGCCAGCTCAGCAGTAGCTGCATGGGCTCACTCCATCCAAGAAGTGGGCAGCCAGCTTGCAGAAATGGCTCTCACCTGCCTCACATGGCAACACCTTGGGCTGGATCCAAACAGGGTTTTTTTCACTCAAAACTCACAATTCCCCTCTGTACTATGGCTCCCACCTCACTTTTGTGTGTGTGTGTATGTGTGTGATTTCAGGTTCTATGATCACCAGTCTGGCCTGTAGCTAATGCAGGGCCCATGGGGCCTGGCCCCCTAGCATTTCTTAACATAAGAACATAAGAGAAGCCAATGCTGAATCAGGCCAATGGCCCATCCTGTCCAACACTCAGTCACACAGAGGACAAAAATACCAGATGCCATCAGGAGGTCCATCAATGGGGCCAGGACACTAGAAGCCCTCCCACTGTTGCCCCCCCCAGCACCAAGAATACAGTGCATCCCTTGCCCCAGACTGAGAGTTCCTATCTATACCTTGTGTCTAATAGGCACTGACGGACCTCTGCTCCATATCTATATACTAATTCCCAGAGGGGTTTTTTCTGTGTGGATACTTATATCTGCCAAAAGAGAGCTCACTCACCCCCAACAGCTTTTCCTACATAGTCAGGGGCCTTTCTCGGCTTGCAGAAAAATCCAAAAAGTTTTTTTAAAACTTCAGGGACCATTGAATTTCCCCCAATACCTTTTGAAATGGCCTTTGCAGGGATCTAACTCCAGACGTCAACTGTGAGAGATTAGAATGTTTGGGGGAGGGGAGGAGGTTCTAACTGTTTCTGTCAGTAATAGGCAGGGTTTTTACTGGCAGCAATATAGGGTTGCCAACTACCCCCTGGCCACTGGCAGAGGATCCAGATCCAGGCTGGGAAACTCCTGGAGATTTGGGGGTGGAGCCTGGGGAGGACAGGGAGCTCAATGAGGTATAATGCCACAAACTGCACCCTCCAGAGCATCCATTTTCTCCATGGAAAGTTATCTCTGTAGTCTGGAAATGAGCAGTAATTCCAGGGAATCCCCAGGTCCCACCTGGAGGCTGGCATCCCTAGGCAGCACCCTCTGTGTGACTAGATACCACCTGATTTGCCTGACTCAGGTAGGCCCAGCTGCTTGCTACTGTTCAGTAGCAGCCACCCTATGAAAGCCATTGTGATGTAACAGTTAGAGCTTCAGATTGGGATCTGCAATACCCAGGTTCAGATCCCCATCTTGTGGTGGAAGCTGACTGGGAGATTTTGGACCAGTCACATACTTTCAGCCTAACCAACCTCACAGGGTTGTTGTGCAGATAACAAGGAGGAAATAATAATGTAAGCTGCTTTATTCCCCACTGTGGAGAAAGACTGTAATTTCCCTAGGTAGAGGCTGTGGGGGAGGGGGCGAAGATGGAAAGCTGAAGACAGATAAAGGTAGGTTAGCTGTTGGGTGGAAAGGAAATAGGGTTGCTGACTCCAAGTTGGGAAATTCCTGGACATTTGAGAGCGGGATTTGAGGAAGGACTGCAGACCAGTATAATGCCATAGACTCCACCCTCCAAACCAGCCATTTCCTTCACTTGAACTACCATTGCCAGCCTCCAGACAAGGGCTGGAGAGCACCCAGAATTACAACTGTTGTCCAGGTGATGGAGATCAGTTCCCCTGGATAAAACATCTGCTTCAGAGGATTGAGTCTATGGCATTATACTCTGCTGAGGCTGTTTCCCTCCCCAATCCTCTGTCCCAAGGCTCCACCCCCAAATCTCCAGGAATTTCCCAACCTGGAGCTGGTGCCCTATGGTGAATTGATCTCTGCAGCTGGGAGATCCATTGCGATTCCCAGAGCACTGCCACTGCTGCTATGGGGGGAGAGGAAGCAGGCAGGAGGCTGGGAGAGTGCTGGGGGCAAAAAGAGTGATGGAGAGAGGGGCAGGAAGAGTGCTGAGGTGGGGAGGCAGAAAAACAAAAGAGAATGATGACGGGTCAGAAAGAGAGAGGAAGTAACATACATGGAGGAGAGAGAGAGTAAGAAAGGGGGGCAGAAGGGAGAAAGAGTGTGAGAGAGGTAGGGGGAGAAGGGAGGAAGCAAAGGTGTGAGGAATGGGATAACCATCCCGCAAGTTTCTTGTGGGTCTCCACTTGTGTTTATGTAATTCCCCCTTGAAGTCATCCATGCTTGTAGCTGCCACCATCTTCTGTGGCAGGGAATTCCATGTGTTAATCACTCTTTGGGTGAAGAAGTACTTCCCTTTATCTGTTGTAACCCAACTGCTCAGCAATTTCATGGAGTGCCCATGGATTCTTGTATTGTGAGAAAGGGATAAAAGTACTTCTTTCTCTACCTGCTCTATCCCATGCATAATCTTATACACCTCGATCATGTCACCCCTCAACCATCATTTCTCCAAGCTAAAGAGTCCCAAGTGCTTTAACCTTTTTTCATAGGGAAAGTGTTCCAACCCCTTTATTATTCTAGTTGCCCTTTTCTGCACTTTTCCCAAGGCTATAATATCTTTTTTGAGGTATGGTGACCAGAACTGTACACAGTATTCCAAATGATGTTGCACCATCAATTTATACAGGGGCATTATGATACTGGCCGATTTGTTTTCAATTCCCTTCCTAGTAATCCCCAGCGTTAGCATTGGCCTTTTTCATTGCAGTTGCACACTGTCTCAACATTTTCATTGAGTTGTATACTGCGACTCTAAGATCTCTCTCTTGGTCATTCTCTGCCAGTTTGGACCCCATCAACGTGTATTTATAGTTAGGATTTTTGGCTCCAATATGCATGACTTTGCACTTGGCCACATTGAACCCAGGCCCTCTCTCTCCCAGGCTGGTCCCAAATTGAATTAATGTGATTAACTTTGATTTAATTAGCTGTGCCCCCCCAGGGCCCCCCCCAAACATCCCTAGCCATGGGGCTGTCCCCACCACAGACTTTCTCATTGGTCAAGACCCTTTTCACCAGCAGAAGAGCTGGCTGGAACCATGCTCTAGTCTGTTGATTTCTTTTCCATTCATACTGTGGTAGCATTTGACTTTGACTTGTTACCAGATACGAAATCTGTATTCTCTTTGTATTCCATTGGATTAGACTTGGGTATTATATTTGAGCCAGTGGACGTATTATAGCAGGTTTTACAGAAATCAGATTAATGATCAACTCCCCATAGCTAGCCCACAGCCTGCATAGCCACAGACATCCTAGGTCCTAGCATACATACTTTCCATGGGAAGCCCGATGTACCAGGAGACCAGATAAGAAATTTACACAAGACTTCCAAACTAGGTGAGGGGCCTACAAGGGGAATACAAGAAATACCTGAGGAGGTGGAAGAGGATGACTGTGGCCAAACAGTCAAACCTCTGTGGTCAAGCCTCTCATTCCAAATCTTCACAAGCAAGACAGGGCTTCTGATAAGTATACTAAAGCCACACAACTGTTTTATAGCCAGATCTTTCCAAACAACCTGAGTAAGGCCTGGCACAGCAGAATTCTGACCACACATTCTTATGCTGGAATCAGAAACTTTTCATATTTCAAGGTTCTACTTCTGGAATTCAGGAGAACTGACCAGACAACCACAAATTCTTGAAGATTTCTTCTTTTATAAACATAGTTTTTTCATCCTAACACTGGAACAGTAATAAACAAGGCAGAAAGGTTCAGAACATTCCATTTGTATGATTTCTAAATGTCACTAGGAAGTCTATATCTGCTTGTTACTTATAATTCTTTCAAACGTCATTCATGTACTTGCTGCTGTATAAAAGATGTTTCCTACAATCTATAAAGCAGACCATTTTTTTAAAAAAAGGACACTGAGAACCCAAATAAGATAATTTACAACGATGCTTGGTTCTCTGATGTCAACATCTCATATCATAGTCAGGGGAACTACTTTAAGCCTTTCTAAAGAACTGTATGTACCCTCCATAACAGTTTGCTTTCAAAATACTGACAGTAGAAGTAAGCGTCATTGAGTTCAGTAGGGAAAAGTCCATTATGTTATCTCTGCTTGTCTTCAGTCACTATGGCAAGTAGCCACTAATGGACCTATCTTCCATGAATCCCCCTAATCCCCTCTTAAAGGTATGTGATTGTGGCCATCACTACATTGGCAGTGTATTACACCAAATAATTACTTATTGAGTAAAGAAGTATTTTCTTTTGTTCATCCTGAATTTATTGCCCATCAACTCCACTTGGTGTCCCTGTGTTTTAGTTTCATGGAAGAAGGAGAAAAAACTCCCTCCACCTTTTCCACCCCATGAATAATTTTAAAATCACTATCATGTTCCCCCTTAGTCATCTTTTTCTAAAAGGCATCGGCCAGAACACTGTGAACTTAGAAAGAGATGCCAAATGGATAAAAACACACTAACAGAAGGGGAGCTGCACTCATGTGCAGCAGCCTTGAGTCTTGTGCCTCAATAAATGCATTAGTCTTTAAGGTGTCACAAGACTCATAGTTATTCAGAGTTACTTCAAGTTTTGCCTTATTCCGTTACAAAGTAGGGAAAGCATCTCTCAACATTTCATGCCCGTCTCTTGTGGTATTTTTAATTGTAGGTACTGCATGATGATGTGCTTTTTAAATTGAGCACACACTGCTTGGCCACGTTCGCCCTCTCAAGCTGTGCTGCTTTCTTTCAATGAAATAACCCAGTACACTGACATGGATTTTCTCCCTAAACTAGGGTTGCCAGCTTGGGGCGGGGGGGGGGGGGATACCTGGAGATTCAGAGGATGGAGCCTGGGGAGGGCAGGATTTGGGAAAGGGAGGGGATAATGCCAGAGTCCACCCTCTAAAGCAGCCATGTTCTCTAGGGAAACTCATCTTGGTCATCTGGAGATTAATTGTAATAGCAGATCTCCAGGCACGACTTGGAGGGTGGCAACCCTACCCCCAGTGCTGGGGGGGTGTCTGTTTGTCTTTGCTTTGCTATAATATATATATATATACACACACACAATTTGAAATAAGATACAAGAAAAAAGGTGAATTCCATGTCACTTTCTCTGCTTGTCCATGTGCAAGATGGAGAATGTGTGTATATGCACACATAAATGTCCGGGTCTTAATTTTCAGCTGTTGGTATTTTTTTTATAAGGTGAAACTCTAAGGGAATTTCAGTATTTCTTTTCAGATTGTAGGAATGACCAAAGAAGTTAAAAAAACCAAATTTAGCTACAAAACAGGCCAGTTTTGATGAATATAAATGTACCCCATCAGAAGTAAATATCATTGTACATTATAGACAGAGTTCCCCAAAATTTCCCAGTGTAATGAAAGGGCGTTGGGGAGAAATACTTTCTGTCTTTTATACTTTGGTAGCATCTTTGATATATATAATCATGTTATGTAACCCTTTTTTCCTTTCTGTACTTCTTTTATACTATTTTTTGTTTACCAAAAATAAATATATAGATCCAAAAAATTCATGCGCTTTTCTGTTTTGTTTATAAAAGCACTACATTTTGAAGGTGGTAAATAAGCTATTAGTTCACTGACAACTAGCCCACGTACAATATTATTGGGGTGGAAGAAACAAGCAGAAGTTTAAGCCGGAAATTCCACCTAAAGATATTTCAAACCTATGGTCATATGAGTACCACGGGCTATATTTTGTATTATTGAAAGTGACACAGAATTTGCTTTCTTGGGGCCAGTCTACACATGTTCTACATAGATCGTACACAGGATCTATGATCAGATACCCCATGTGTAATTTAGCTTCAAAGCAACTGGAAGGCATTGGTGGATAAAAATCAGTATTTAGCAAGATAAAAGAGCTTTGCCACACACTGTTTCCTCATTAGGCAAGCACATCCTTTCCCTTTCCTGCCACTTTTAGCCCAGATGTGATATGAGTGCCTATTTTTCCCCCTTCCTCCCAGTGCTAAAAGCAGCCCAGGAATCCAGTTCTAATCCAGAAAGAGCACAGGGGGGAGATTTAACCTCCACCCCTCCTAATACCATGCTCCTGAAGGATCCAACCCAAATTGGATCTTACTACATGCAATTTATTCTCAAAAAGAAGCTGAGGAGATTTCTCCATCCCTCTACAATTCCCTTAGAGTTTCACCTTATAAAAAAAATACCAACAGCTGAAAATTAAGACCCGGACATTTATGTGTGCATATACACACATTCTCCATCTTGCACATGGACAAGCAGAGAAAGTGACATGGAGTGATTGAGAAAGTAGCTCTTCTGGACTCCACAGGAACCCATGTGGCACCAAGTTTGTCCCAAGCTATACAGACATAACACAAATCTTATAAAAAACAAAGTTAAAACTTATACTAATGCAAAAACTTCAATCCGTTAAACTGAATCCACATTTGGAAAAGGCTGAGCAAAACCCCCCAACAATGTATAAACTGATCCATTGGGTTAAGGGGAAAGAATCGTGAGGAAGAATAGATTCAAGAGAATAATACATGAAAATCCTAAAAAATGTTTCAATAGATTAAAATGGACTTTTTCCATGGCAAAATGCATCACTTCTCACTCAGACAGCTGTGCACAGGGTTTGCCCAATATGTTTTGCTGGTAAGATACGGGTACATATGTGAATTCATGGAGGGCTCCTGATAAAATTGGGGACATTAGTGCAATGATTCAGTTCTGAGCAGGAAATTCTCCAAGGATTCTGGGGAGAGCATAAAGACTCCCAAGACATTTCCTATCTGTCATTTTTGCTCCTTTTAGCAGAGCGGAACAAGAGGAGGCAGAACTTCCTGCTTTTTGTAGGTACATCTTATCTCTCTTGCCTCCTGAAATGGCAAGAGTGGATCAGCAATCTGAAAAAGAGGGCAGAAGTGATGAGGGAAGCCATGGGGAGGCGATGGCTGCACACATGGCAGCCAATCAGCTTGGCTTCCTCTACAATGAGCACCGCGTGTGCCTAACCTAAGAGCTGGAGAGTATATGTGAGTAAACAGGGCTGCCAACTCCTGGTTTGAAAATTCTTGGAGATTTGAAAGCCTGGGGAGGGTGAGGTTTGGGGAGGGGAAGGACTTCAGTGGGGTACAATACCATGCAGTCCACCCTCCAAAGCAAGCATTTTCTCCAAAGGAGCTGATCTCTACAGTCTGGACGATCAGTTGTAATCCCAGGAGATCTCCCTGTCCCACCTGGAGTTTGGCAACCCTAAATGGGATACACCCAAGCCAGCACTTGCTTTGGTCCCTCTGAGCCCAGGAAGTAAGCACCACCACTGCCAGGGTCCCACTGTGTTGCTCTTTCCCCTCCATGCCCCCTCTCATCTCTACTATTTCCTTCCTGTGTGGGGAGAATGGAATAAGCAGGAGTTTCAAGGACAATGCCTGGAGTAGTACACACATCTTCACTAATCAGCTCTCAGATCGGCATGTGTGAATGTAGGGCAGTTTATTGATATAGATGATAATCACAGAGCTATATCCCAACACCCATTTGTCATTTTGTAAATGAATTGAAGATAAAATGAAACACTGTAGATTTTTTTTACCTTATATGTCGTAATTGGGATATCAATGATTATATAGATGAGGTCTCCTAATGCCAAGCTAGCTATTAGCGCGTTGGGGCCATTCCTCATACATTTGTTCTGATAGATAATCCTTAACAGAGTTACATTCCCGACCATACCAATGATGAAAATGGCACAGGATAGTACTGTGTTGATATATTTGAAAACAGTATTAAATTTAGTACGCTGTTCACAAAGAATAGTTTTGTTTTGCTGTATCCGTTGACTGGGTTCACTGGTAGCAAAAACCAATCTAGGTTCTATTCCAGAGTAGGTTGTGAAATAGTTTCCAGAGTCAGTCAGATTTGCATATTGTCTGTTGAGATCATCACTGAAGACCAATCCAGGTATTAAAACCACCAAGATAATCCCAAAATGAAAGGCTTCCATCCTCAAATCTTCAACACCAGAAATTAATATTTTAAATAGTGTATGTTGTTATTTATTTCACCTACAAAGAGAAACAATGAAAATATTTAAGTTGGAACATCAGCACAATAATTCATGTTTTAAAAGTAGTTATCTTGTATTTAATTCCTAGTTCATGAATAGGAATGACATTATGATTTTAAATAGATTTACGTGTAAGTTTCACACAGTGATTTCAAGAAATCAAAAATTTTAAATTGTAGTGTTATTATTTGTATTCACTAAATGAGCTATAGATTCATACATAGACACACACACATTTAAAATCTCCATTAATTTAACAAAAACTGTGATTAGAACCATAAAGTGTAATCACAATGTAATGCTATGAACTCAATGGTAGAACATACAGAAATATATTTCAGTAAAGTCAACATAACACTCCCATGGAAATCTGCTTATAATCAGTAACAGAGATATATTTTCAACCCCTAATCCTAAATCCATCCCCAGCTAAGCAAAATATTTGGAAGTAAATTGCACTGGTTTCAGTAAAATATTTTCAATAAATTATGCTTAGGGTTATAGAAAGACAAAAAATATACATATAACATACACGGAATATACAGTGAGGTGGAAAACTTCTGCTGGAAGATCAGCAGTGCTATTTTTCTTTAAAACAATGGTAGCTTTAAAAGAATCCTAAAAATGTCCAAGACCATTTTCTTCAGGAGTAACAGTTAGTCACCCTAAACAAAACCACTATGAGGTGCCAAAAAGACTCAAAGCAAAAAATCCTGATTAGATTCAACCAGTGACTCAGTTCCTTTCTTATGCATCATCTTTCTTCCGTCCATTATGGGAGATAGTTCCTGGACTTCCCTACCTCACCCAGGGCATGATCAATAGTAATGATCAATGAATCATGATCAGTGGTAACAATGAGTTCTAGGGAAGAAAGGCAGAATATGTGCAGTAAATAAATGTTGGCCAATGTATTGATGAGCTCAGTCAGAACACAACCCAGCTGCAATCATATATGCACTTACTTGGGATTTTCTCATTGAATTTAGTGAGGCTTACTCCAGAGTCGAACATGCATGGGATTGGGATGCATGTGTCCTTGATTTCAATGACGATTAAGTGCTTAGCTTTTGCGGCATTCAGCCACCACCCACAACAGTTAGGTGTGTTTGAATCCATTAAAACCATTGCAATGGATAGCACCAGCCTATACTATATACCACAGGTGATATTTTGTGTGTTATATACAACACAGAAACAAATAGTTTTCTGTCTGTTCCATAACCACCACACCAGCTTGAACTATCGTTATCTCAGTTTTTGTCTCAGCAAGGATAATCATCAATCAATTTAACCAGCCAACAACATCTCACATATGCCAGCATCTCTCTCTCCCTTCCTAACACCCCAATGAAGCAAAAAAGTGGTGGTGGTGATTCTGAGCAGGAAGACATTCCTCCACTGAAACTTGCAGTCCCTGGATGCTAATTTCAACTTATAAACAAGAAAATATGCATGCAGATATATACAACATGTAGTCTGGTCATTAGTGAAAAGGACTTAAGTGGAATTTAGCTCACTTAATTAGTTTAGCAGGGGCTCCCCCAAAGCAGGTTGTAAGTCTGCATTTAAAGAAGATATTACCCATGTAAAGGAAGCCCCCCGCCATAAGACCATGAAGTCCAGAGTCTAACTATACAATAATGGTCACTCACAATCCTTCACTGGAGACAGGCACTATTAACTTCATGGGTTTCACTTAGTTTAAAAGACATATTACAGAGAAGATCCCTTATTGTTTTATTTTCTCCATTAAAGCCATGTGAGGTTCTGAATTTGTTTGGATCAGTAGTGCTGGGGGAGGGCATTGTGTTGGTTTTATCCTCCACCCCCACCCCCGCTGTTTTCTCCATTCTAAACCTTCTTCCTGTGTTTTTTCTCCAGCAGGGTTAACAGCAGATATCTGAATTTTCTCCACCACTGCAAATTTAAAATGAGAAAATGGTGTAAGTGCAAATAGTTAAATGCCCCTTCCTCCAGTGCTACTGATCTGTCAAAAGTGGCAGCACTCCCATGGTATAGCTACTTAAAGAAAAAAAACAAAAAGTAATTGGAGATTCAATCACAGGACTGCATAACATATAGTTTATCTCGGAGTGAGTCAGAGCTTCTGCAAAGCCTGTGATAGATCTCTCAGATCTTTCATACCCAACAGCCTCTAGCAGGAGGTGCCTCAGATTGAACCCTGGACCTTGTGCCTGCAAAGCATGTGCTCCAGGGCAGAAGTGCTGCCTTCGCCAAAGGAAAATCAGTGCCATATTCCTGCTTGGCAGCCACTTGGAATCAACAGGAAAACTGTCCAAGTTCAATTCCCAAGTCCCCACATAAGTCCCATGATAATAAATATAAAAATAACACAAATTATTTCAGTATAAACAATAGCTTAGAAATCCTCCTATGAGAATACATTTGGGGATAACAGGACACTAGCCACACATGTACACACTTTAGGAAGTCATAGTGGAGAATGGAAAGTGTTAAAGACTCAGCAGTTCTTTTCATGTTAGCTTCTCTGAAAAAAAATAGTTAAGTGCCTTAGATAACAGGAATCTAAACTAGATAACAGGAATCTAAATGGCTCAGACATATTTTCCTTAGCACAGGAAAGATGGGCTCCAGGGCAAACTAATTTATGCCAAATTCCTCGCTCACAACTTTGATGCCAGTAAGCTCACAAAGTAGAATTTTTGCTCACAAGACTCCACAGCTTAGAGGGAGCATTGGTTAGAGTGCTGGACTAGGAAGTGGGAGACCCAGGTTTGAATTCCTGCTCTTCCAAGGAGGGCTGCTGGGTGACTTGTGGCCAGTTCTCAGCCGAACTTAACTCAAAAGACTATAGTTGTAAGGATAAAATGGAGATTAGGATAACAGTGTAAACTGTGTTGGGTCCCCATTGGAAAGAAAAGTGAGTAAGAATCTCTAACAAATAAGTTTTCAAAATCTTGCCCTAATAAGGCTTTAAGCACCATATCTCAGAACATCTAGACTGTTTGTCATTACAGAGAGCAGGACATAAAGAAGGGGGATTACCTGACTCTTAAAACCAGATGCGGAAATTTTAACATGATCCAGAGCTACCAGAGTGCTATCTTCCAAGCAAGTTATAGACCCTTTTGTTTAATTCCCTCTTCTTGCCTCTGTCATGTTTTCTCCTTCTTCTGTACCCCCCTACATCTCTCTTTCTGCAAGCCACACACCAACTTCTACTTCAGGTGACAAGGTCCAGGGAACCCACTGACAGCACTGTGGCTTCTTCTACCTAGGCTCCTATGGATCAAGGTGCCTGTTAGGTGTGTGTGTTTTTGAACACAGTAGGAAAATGTTAGGTTTCTATTATAACCAACATTTCACGTGGGTACTGAGATTTTCTCATATTTCTATGCTCACACTATGATCTGGGTAAGTAACTTAAAGTGATTTGGGGTGGATCAAAATCAACTATAACTTTCCTTGCATTATAAACGGGATTCTTCTGAGTTAAATGAGGCTAGCAATCCGACCCTGAAAAAAGTGGTTGCAATTCAGAAAATAATTCACTGCAATCCAATGCACGTAAATGGGACGTACTTCTGAGTACCTATGCACAGGCTCAGATTGCATGGTCGCAACCTTGCGTGCAAGGGAGTGAGTCTCATTCAATACAATAGGACTTATTTCTAAGAAAACATGCAAAGAACTGAGCCGCAAAATCAACAGCCCTGAAGCCAACAGCATTTAAATTAGTTGTGACCAAGTTCTATTCCATTACTTAAAACGCAAAGTAAATTTTCCCATGTTGAGACCAACTATTTATAATTGATCTCAGCCAGACTAATCTCTAGTTATGTTAGTTTTGGAATGCAGTCAAGTGGGATTTACTTCCACTTTAAGGACGGGGAAAACTTTTTAGGACAAAAATGTCAAGTTGGTGTAAATCCCGGCATTTAGAATTAGCTTGATGTACATGGAGTTGAAGTTCTCTTCCTATGAGGCCTGCAAAAGAACAGTCTAAATTGCCACGACTCTCTATAGAAAAGTTGCCAGGGTTGCTCCAAGCTAAACTCGGGTTTACTAGGCGGGATCCATTCATTTCAGCAGAGTATTTTAGCGGGCACCATCTCAACCCGGAGTCTGCTGCTTCCAAGCGCCCCCCCCCCCCCCCCGCTGCGGTGGGAAAGTATCCTGGAGGGGGGGGGGTTAGCGGAGGAACGGCAAGAGGGGAAAGGGTCACGTCGCCCCCTCCCCCGCTCCCAATCTCAGACCCCGGCGGTTGTTTCGCACTGCAAGGGGGTGGAGTGGGGTCTCCTGCCTCTGGGCAGACGCCGCACACAAAGCAGAGAGCACTCGGTCTGCTTGATAACGGCCCGTCCGCCCTCTCTTCTCTGCTCCAGCAGAACCCGCATGTGCCGAGAAGGGAGGGTTGCTCTCGCTCTCCGAGCGGCGCCCCCACGAAGGAAAGCGCGCTTTCTCTCCGCCTCGCAAATCGGCGAAGGCGCTGCTGCTGCTGCCGCTCCCGCCGCCCGCTCGGACCATCCCGCCTCACCCCCCTCCAGCGCGCCAGACCAAACAAAGTGCCCGAGCCAGACACGCGGCTCCGTCCACCCACCGTTGTGCGCCCGGGAAGAAAAGAGAGAACTGCGTCGGCTGTACCGTCTAAAGGGGTCCCACGCCACTTCCACTTCGGAGCATGGGAAGCTGTGTGGTAGAGACGCGCCGCGAGTTGGAAGGGGATCCTTCAGGGTCCTAGGGGGAAAAAAACCAAAAAGAACTCTTCGCAAACCCGCCGGCCTCCGTCTGGCGGGGTGGGATTCAGACTCTCCACCTCCGCCGTCTCATCACCCCCCCCCCCTCCTCCTCTTCCTCCTCCCCCCCCCCCCCCCCCCCCCCAAACTGGGAAGACGGAAACCTCCAGCCCAAGCGGAGCCCCGGCCAATGTAAAAGCTCGCAGACGGCCTCCCGGGTCTCGGCAAAAAAAAGAGAAAGAGAGAGAGTGCGAAGTTCCTTAACCATTTCCTCCCTAGATAAGGAAGGGGGGGGGGGAGGTGTGCCCACTCACTTCAGAGAGACCGATGAGACATCAGCCTCTTCTGCTGCTGGGCAGACCTGTGCAGCCCGCAGGAATGATCCTTGAAAGAGGAGACCGGGAGCATCCAGTAGAGGATTTGGGGCCTGTTTACACACCCTACCCAGAATCTGGCCTCAGAGGTGAAAAGTATGTCCCAAACTGATGTAATGAGGAACAAATAGATGTGCCGATTTCACACCTGGTGATTAACATGGATAAACTCCCACACACACACACACAGTGAGGGTCATGTACATTTAGGAAAATCATCACTCTGAGCTGACCCTTAAATTCAGGATCTCTGGAAAAGAGCCCTGGAGCATTAAAAGTTAAACTGGTCAACCTTTAGATTCTGACTGCTTTTTGTATTTGTATCTCACCCTTCTTCCAAGAAAATCAGCACAGCAGTCCTTGCTTCCATTTTATCCTCACAACAACCCTGTGCAGTAGCTTAGACTTTAAAAGAAGTGTGGCAGGCCCGGGGTAAACCCACTGAGCTTCATGACTGAGAGGAGATTTCCATAGTCCAACACACTGACCACTACACCACACAGGGACTATCTTGTACCCTTGTAATTCTCTGTCCAAAGGCTCATTTAGGCCCCAAGGAATGATTTTAGTAGCTGTGGATCAGATTTGCTGAACAAGACTGTTGCTTCAGCTTTTGGGGAAGGGTTGTTGCTCAGTGGTAGAGCATCTGCTTGACATGCAGAAAGTCCCACTTTCATTCCCCGGCATCTCCAGATAGAAGGATAATGTGGTAGGTGATGTAAAAGATCACTGCCCTGAGACACTGAAGAGTTTGTTTGAGGAGTTTGAGGAGACAGTATTGGCCTTGATGGATCAATGGTCTGATTCAGTGTAAGGCAGCTTCATGTGCAACTTTGCTCATGTATCCGCTTTCAAACGATGCTTTCAAAGGACAGATGTCAATAAGGTATTATTTATTAATTATCTTCATTTTAAAGTAAATTTACATCTGTATGTTAGTCACTTCCAAAGAGCCCTGTGTGGGAGACAATTAATTTCCCCCTCATTTTACAAAAAATGAACTGAGTTTCTAAGAGGGCAACTCATCTAAGACCAATGAAATGAACAAATGGCCAAGCGTAACAGTGAAGCCGGGTATCCTTTTCAAGTCAGCAGGATCAGTAAGGCATTCTAGCCTTCTCACTGGTGTCACTGTAACTTAAGTACAATCCTTAGTAGAGTTCACCCTTCTAATCCTGTTGACTTAGAAGGGTGTAACTCTGTTTAGGACTGTACTGTTAAGGAAGTTGAAGTTTTCTGGCATGCATCCTCTGGACCAAAGTCCAGTCCCAAGAAGGCTGCATGCATCTGTCTGTATGCACCTACTAGCTGATCAGTGGATTGGCACTGTCAACGTTGCCAGTCCTTTTCATTTTGGGGGGGGGGCAAAGTTTTTTAATCCTCTGAACAAGGAATTAGTACTGCTGCAATTGACAATGCCAACCCTCTGACTTCAGCTGCATGTTTCCTTCTGGATGTAGCAATGGGTACTCAGCAGGTAGGGGCTCTGGATACAGTAATGTAGTAATGTACGTAGCTCCTGACTGGCAGAGAACATATCAAGGGTCGGGAGCCAGCTTCTGGGTGTCTCACCTTCACTTGAGTGCACATTGCACAATGTAGGCAAGACATGACAAATGTTCTGAGACCATAATAGCTTTTTAAAAACACCCCATTAGATTCAATTAATGCCTGCCCTTTCACTAGTACTTCAAACCCTTCTCCTTCAGTGACATATGTAAATAAGAGATACCAGATAGTCGAGGCTTGCAGCCTGCAGAGTTAAAACAAATAGCCCTCGGGCTACAAAAATACTTTGTAGTAACTATATTCCAGACACTTTATTTAATTAATAATGAGATTGTTTCAAAATCTGAAAGCGATCAGCAATCATCCATGGAGCAAATGAATGGCTTGCTAACAAATTAAATGGGAAAAGACACTATCTCTCAGTGAATTCAATGAGCCTGCAAAGGGCTTCTAGGTCATGGTTGGTTCTCCCCTCAATGCAGATACAAAGCAGTTGAGAATACCTCCCCCCCAAGCAACAGAAAACCATCATTTCTATAAAATGGTTAAATGCTGGTCACCAAACAACAAATATAGCTGCCATCAGTTAACTAATGTGGGGAGAACAAGTGGTAAGAGCACTGCCACTGATGGAAAATGGTTGCTCCTCAAACAGGCCTGCAGGCTTTTTTTGTTTACTTTGAAAATGAAATGGTCCTTTCCATCTATTCAGTAGGTCTTTTGTGGTCATTGGGATAACTGGAATAAACAAGAGTGTTATGACACCTTAAGGACTAACACAATTTTTACTTCTGTTGTAAACTTTTCCAGACTAGACCTTCAGATGTGCGTGAAGAAGCGGGCTGTCATCTATGAACATGCATTTTGGAATTACAATAGGGTTGCCAGCTCTGAGTTGGGAAATACCTGGAGATTTGGGGGGTGGAGCCTTAGGAGGGTGGGGTTTGAGGAGGGGCGGGGCATCCGCGGGATAGAATGCCATAGAGTCCACCTTTCAAAGCTGCCATTGTCTCCAAGAGAACGGATCTTGGTTGCCCAGAGATCAATTGTAATAGCAGATCTCCAGGTTCTCCCTGGAGGTTGGCAACCCTAATTTTAGAAGTGTCAGTCTTTAGGTGCCCCAAGACTCCTGCTTATTTTTTTCTGCAACTGACTGCCCCACATGAGTAGTCCTATGAGTCGAGTCATTCTTCGCAATAGCCATTAGATAGAATCCTTCACATTCTTTGCTTAATTTGAAGAACTCTGAGAAATGTCTTCTCTAAAATGAGAGAGGAGAATGTTCTTTGCCCTCTCTGTTTAGTTTGTCTTTCCAGCTTCCTGCGTTGCCATGCATGCATCACAACATAAAGCTGTTTTCTTTCGGATGACAGACACTGTTTTATGTCAGCTTCGCCTCAGTGCTTTCAGTAAATGACCACAGGCCTAAGCTGAGTGCACAAAGATAGCACTAAAACACCTGCGCAGTGGCACTCCTGGGAAGTGTGGAAATATTTGGGGATGCAGTCTTCTCAGAGTTTGATTAAGCAAGTGCTGTGATCCTAAACACACTTACTTGAAAGCTCACCTAATTTAGATTTTAATGAGAAATGTTTTCCAGGATATTGGTTGCTTTATCGGCCTATTAGTTACACATGTATTTTAACAGTAATATAATGCATTGAGAAAATTCCTGGAGAGCTACTGTCTCAGATGGGTCCATCCTGGCAGCCTGAACCAATGTAATCTAAGTCACAGCAGAATCATCAGTTTGGTTTGGACATGGTTATAGCAGCATATGTGTCATTGCTTCAGTCTCTGGTCAGGTCCAGGCTGAACAGCCTCTGTGGGGCTGCTAACACTGCAGAGACTGGTTGGATTAGTTTGCTCCTGGGCAACTACCAAATTTACCTGTACAGTATTTTAAATAAAGCTGCAACACAGTGGACTGATTAAAACATTACAACCTCTTCATAAAGATTCCTGTGAGATGGAAACTCCATGTAGAGGCCATACTGTTTATAAGATACTTCTCATGTGAATCAGTCTTATTTCATAGAGAGGTCATTCTTAATGTTCTTGTCAGTCATTGGCATGGAAATGCTACGAGTAAACAATATTACACCTTTACCTGGGAATGCTTTGTGTGGAGCAGTTTGGAGGCAGTTCCATATGGGGGCCATAAGACTGAAATCCACTTTGAAAGTTTCAGGATGGACAGAGACTATTACTCAGATTTGTTCTACTGTAAAATACCTTCTTTGAAAAATATTTGCACGAATTAATTTAAAGTCATATGCTTCATAAATTTATCTAATCCCCTTTTAAAGCCATCTATGAGAGTGGCCATCACTACATCCACTGGCAGTGAGTTCCACAGTTTAATTACTCATTTGTCTGGCCCGTACCTGTTGCCCATCAACTTCATTGGCTGCCATCAAACTCTAGTATTATGAGAAAGGGAGAGGAGAAAATCCCTCTAATTTTTCTACATTGTGCGTAACTTTATAAAACTCTCTCATGTCACATTTTAGTTGTCTTTTCTTTATAAAGAGCTCTAATTCTTTAGCCTTTGCTAATAGGAAAGGATTTATACAAGAGCTCTTGAATACTGGCCATTTTATTTTCAATCTCTTTTTGTAAAAATCCCTGCATGACATTTGCCTTTTTCACTGAGTCAATGTTTCCATCTTTTTCAGTCACCACTTTACTTCAGATCTCATCAGCATACTTAAATTGAACTTCACATTGCTGCCCACTTACCCAGTTTGCAGGCATAATCTTGGAGCTCTTCACAATTTAGTTTGTTTCCCCCCCCACACCTCGAATAAACTGCTGTCATCTGCAAACCTAGCTGCTGCACTATTCACCCTCAATTCTAGATCATTTATGAAAATATTAAATATCACCCGTCCCAATACTGATCTTTGCTTGAGCTCACTGAGTATTTCCCTCCATTGCAAGAACTGTGTGTACTTCCTGTCATTTAACATATTTTAATCCCAAAGAGGATCTGATCTGTTATCTCATGACTGCTAAATTTACTTGGAAGTTTTTGCTGAGGTAGATCAAAAACTTTTTAGAAATCTAGCTATACAATGTCTATTAGGTCATCCTTATCTATGAGCTTGTTAAACCTCTCCAACAACTCCAAAAGGTTGGGGAAGTAGAGTTTCCCACTGGAGAAGCTCTACTGATTTTCCCTCAGTAGACTTTACTCTTCTGTTTATGTGTGTACTCCATTTATAGCCTGCCTTTTTCCCCAATAGGGAACTAAGCAACTAGCATAGTTCACTTTGTCTCCATTTTATTCTCACAACATCCCTATGAGGTAGGTTAGACTGAAGGTCCCATTACATGTGAGCCAGGTTAGAGTTCCCCAACCAGACTCAAAGACAGATGTTCAACAGAGGCCTCACCTTAAAAGGAATGGGGACCATTTTATTCATAGCAGTGACATGAGGCAAGAAGGGCTTCAATATTTTCTCCTGCACCATTTTGCCAGCAGAAGCAGCTATGGGGCTTATTTAGCTATGTTTGCCCCTACTGTCAGGGATCACGTGTCTTCAACCACATGAACCCAGGACACGTGGTCCTAACAGCTCGACCATCAATGCCCACTCATGGGGAATGAACTTTTCCAGTGATGATTCCTGTTCTCCATTCCGTCCCAGAGGAAATCCACTTGGTCCTTTCTATCTAGGCTTTTAGACATATTGATTATACTGGAGTTATTCCTGATCAGCTGCTGCTCATTTTTGCCATATGTTTTTAAAAATATGGACTCTAGTATTATTTATACTTGCTCATATATAGGTGATGTGTCATTTAAATATATACAGTGTCCACTATTTCATGTATTGCATATTCTTTTGTAAATTTATTTTATGTACAGCTTACAGCCTTGAAAGTTAAGGAAATGTGAACATTATATAGTGACACTGCAACCATACAGTCCTAAAGACTCTAAAATCCTATCTGATAGAGATATTCAGGGTAGTTTAACATAAAGAAGTTAATTTTAATAAAATAGAGGTCCAGCTTCTAACAGAGATTCCCTATGTAGTAACAAGTTTATGGGTCCATATTCACCTATATGGTATATATAGCTATGTTTTCTCCTTAAACCAGATAAGCATATTTTCTCCTTGGATCACATCACTCTCAAATGTAACAGTAAATGTGACATTCAAATGTTAGGGGAGGGGCCAGTGGTAAAAGAATCTGCTTTGCATGTAGAATATCCCATTTCAATCCCTGGAATCTCCAGTTAAATAGCAGGAGATGACCTATTTGAGTTTATCCTGGTTTAGTGATGGATTAAGCAAGATGATGGTTATGTTTGTAAAGCACTTGAAAATATTTTCCCAGATGTTTCTGTTTAAGAAAGTAAGATGCAGACTGGATGGTATGAAAGTCCTCTGCCTGAGATCCTGGAGAACCACTGCCTAACAGAGTGGAACTACTGGCCTTGATAAATAAATGGTCTGATCCAGAATAAGGCAGCCTCATGTGCTCAAATGTTTTAAAGGCCAATTTTCTACTAAGATTATAGTTTCAGAGGGCAGCCGTGTTGGTCTGCAGTAGAACAGCTAGATTCAAGTCCAGTAGCACCTTAAGAGACCCACAAGATCTTCAGGGTATAAGCTTTTGAGAGTCAGAGCTGCCTTTATCAGATCGGACTGGACTTGAATCTAGCTATTCTATTAAGATTATAATTCTCTAAATATTGAGTGGTTCAGAACCTGTATTGCTGAATGTCTTGGAATTTGTTCAGGTTACTTTTATCTACACTGAGAGTATTCTCCCTGTAGAAGAAGTGACATATGTCGCAGGCCTCAGCTTTAGCTTTGTTCCTTAATCCAGCACCCACGAACAGAAGTGGGATGATTTGCTCAGGCTTTGCTGAACCAGTGAAAGCACCAATGCTTTGTTAATTTAGAGAGAAGAAATCAAGCAAAAGTATCTTTACCCACAATAAGCTCTAAAAATCACGATCCATCTAAAATTAACATAAGACCAGTTGTATTAACTGATTTAATAAATGGAATAAGCTTTAATGAATGAATGAAATGAGCTAAGCACATGGTTAACCTTCCCACTGACAGTAACATAAATAAGTCTGGAGTGAGAACTGGCATGGTATAATTGTTTGAGTGTCAGACTTGTCAAACAAAGAATATATGACACCGAAAGGCAAAGTGATATTGCTAAAGGATCGACATTTTTGGCCCCAAAGGAAACAAAATATATACCTGTTCCTGTAATGTATTTATGGCTGTTGGAGATCCCCTCTCATCATTGGGCATACTCCCTGGCAAGATGTAACATCTGTCCTTTGGCGGAAGTTAGAAGGACGGTACAAAAAGGTACCCTTGCCAGAGCAACTATGCCCGCGCGGTTCAGGGAAAGTTGAAACAATTGAACATATTTTACTCCACTGCGTATTTTATGAAACCACTGCGTATTTTATGAAACCATCAGAGAAAGTATTATTCAGCCTATCCTAAGGAGGTATCATGAATACTTAGTAGTAGGAAACTACTATTTGGCTCTGCTCCGCAGCTTATAACAAAATGTGCTAAATTTTCTAGCAATAGCTCAAAAAATACGTGCTGCACACGTAGAACAATTTTAGAAACAATTTAGAAGGTTTAGGAGATGGGGAGTAGAATTGTGTAACTCCTATAACACTTACTCAACAGATGAATAACTCTGACTTCCAGTTCTGTCGAGCTCTATGGTGGGCGCGTTCTATTGCAGCTCTGGGAGACGCGACCCGGACTCAGCGGTTCAAAGGGGTGCCGAACTGGTTTCAGACCCCCCAGGGACCCTTGTAGGGGGACCCTGCCTGAGGCGTGAGGGGTAGCCTCTCCTGGAGATGGCGATCTTGGGATCGAGGCTCCCCTTTGCCTCTGTAGGTTCAGCCGCCACAGAAGCCTCCAAGTGCACACCGGACGGCTGCAGGAGTCAGCTTGCAACAAGAAAAGAATTTCTTACTGGGAATGCTTGGCGAAAATGTAAGTGAAAGATTTTTCTGAAGATTCTCTGATGTGAGCTTAAAGCTCAAAATGAAGGGGGGTTTAAAGTTTTTTAAAAACCACCTTCTTTTAAAGAAACAGCGCCACAGAGAATCTGCATGCTTGTGGAGTGGCTGAAGTTCTAATGGGACTAATATAACTTGTATAACTGAAAAAGAAAGACTTTTGACTATCTCTTGAGAACTTTCTGTGAATGTAAACAAAAAACGGTGACTGGACGGGGAGAAAAGATGGCGGGGAAACCAAGCCATCCTTATCCAGGGAGCTCAAACCAAGGAGCTTCTCCTAAAGCTCCATCTACACTTCCGGCTACAAAGTCTGAGTCTGAGTTATAGAGCTGACTGCAGCTTTGGCAATAGCTTTGCGCCCTCTGATGGATCAACTGAATGCTGTGAATTCTAAGCTGGATACTTTGCAGCAACAAGTTGCAGATGCAAGCAAGAAGTCTGATCAGACAGCTAAAGCATTGGCAGAAGTTAAAACCAAAGTAGAAAAGACTGATTTAAGACTGGACGGGATGGAAAAAGAAAGGATTTCTGACAAAGATAATCTTTTGAAACTAAAGATGGAGAGATCATCTTTCTTTTTGAGATTCCAGGGCATTCCTGAACAAAAGGGTGAAAACCTTAAAAAGATCCTGTGTGATGCTTTGGCTCCAATGACAGATTTTAAAATGGATCAACTACAAAGCGATCTGGATATGGCCTATAGGACCTATCCTGAATTTTTAAAGAAGAAAAGTCTGCCTGGAGAAGTTATGGTGAGGTTTTCCAAAAAAATCAACTAGAGACATGGTGCTCAAAGCCACAAACAAAAATGCCCTGAAGATCCAAGAAGAGGACATTAAAGTGTTAAAGGACATTCCATTTGAAATCAGGAAGAAGAGGAAACCCTATAAAACCATAACTACGTTTCTCCAAACAGAGGGTATCATGTATCGATGGCTTATCCCTGAAGGCATGGTATTTAACTACAAAGGCAAGAAGCAAAGAATTGATTCAGCTGCAAAGGCAAAGAAATTTTTGGACTATTGCAAAGAAGGAAAAGATAAAGCCCCCTCAGAGGACTCTTTAGTTTTACAAGAGAGCATTTATGGACTGGAAAGCTCAGACACATCTGGAAATAAAAGCTCAGAAGAAGAATTCAGATTCAGCTTTGGGAGCTGCAGCTCAGATTCAGCTTTGGGAGCTGCAGCACCAAAACCCCAGAGAGGAAAGAAGAAAAAGAGAAAATACAAAGAAAAATAAGCTGTTTTTGTTGAGAGTCATATATGTTTTTGTATCCCATTTTGAATTTTAGCCATTCATGTACCTTTTAAGCTTTTAAGATAGAATTATTAGCATTTTGAAGCTAATTTTGAAGTAATTTTTTTAACATTTTCTTGAACAATTTGAAGCAAGAATTTTATAGTAGCGACTATTTTTGACTTCTGTATACCTTAAGGTAGAGTAGTATTTTAGTTTTTTAGGTATTGTAGTGTTTTTAGTTGGTGGTAGTTATAAAAAATCAATAGAAATATTTTTTAAAAAACAGATGAACTCCTGTTTAACAGTTGACAAGAGTATTATAGAAGTCCAGAGTTTTAGCAGTTTTGTAATTAAGACAGGCAGATTTAATGCAGTTTTATATTTAAATATTTGATACTTTATATATTTTATTGGTTTCTTTCTGTGTACTGATATTATTGAGGTATCTGATTATAATTGACTTGTGCTGGTTTTATACCAAATAAAGTGAACTGAACTGAGTGTCAAACTAGGATCTGGGAGACCAAAGTCTGAATCCTCATTGGGCCATGGAAACTCACTGGGTAACTTTGGGCCAGTCACTCTCTCAGCCTATTCTACCTCACAGTATTGTAAGAAAAAATGGGGGAGAAGAGAACCATGCAAATTGCTCTGAGTCCTCAGTGGAGAGGAAAGCTGGATGTAAATAAATAAATACATTACTACAAAATACATTACTGCATTAATACTACTACTACAAAGATTATGCCCTGGGACATACTCAAAGAGGAATTTTCTTTATGGCAACTCCTAACTGTCTGGTAAAGCATAAAAAATGTCAGTAACTGCTGAAATGTTGTGCTGTTTTCATGGGCCTTAAGCTGGTTCAAACTGTTTAGTCATATAGTTTTAAGCTCAGACAAAAAAATATCATTAAAATAATTGATAAGTTTTAAAATGCTGCTGGGAAAAGAGGCCTGTAAGTCAACAGCATTCCTATCTCTAAGTGTGCTGTGTAGTTCTGAACAGACAGCGTGTTTTTCAGTCATCACAAACAGCTCTCACACAGAGGCTGGCGTATACCTTCCTTGCCTTACTGTTTCCAGATGTGTTGTTTGCTACAAAGCAGAGGCTCCAAGATGGATTTTTAATTAATGGCTTGGAGGGAAGGGGCTGTTTCTCTTGGGAGGAATAGTAATAGTTGAATTTTACCCTCAAAAAAATATTAGGATATATTTAGTCTTCAAAATCTTTATAATTTAATTTGTTACAGTTATAGTACCTGACCAATGAACACAAGGCCATCAATTTTCCATATTATATATGACCTATTTGAGTTTATCCTTGTTTAGTGATGGATTAAGCAAGATGACTGTTGTTTGTAAAGAACTTGAAAATGTTTTCCCAGATGTTTCCATTTAAGAAAGTAAGACGCAACGTATAAATTCAATCCTTTACAGCTCATGCATATTTATGTTTGTCGTATTCATGATCCTGCCACCTTAAGTAAATGAGGTAAAGAGCACAAGTAAGAGACTAATGTAATTACAGTTCATAAAATAAGCTAAACAAAAAGAATTTTGTTTTCCAAAACTTCTGAGCTGTGACAAGGCCTGGCAGTATCCCCTTTCAACAGCTGCATGCCCTGCATGCATTCAAAAAGCTGGATCTAATGGCTATTAATATATTTAGGGTGTGCCCAGAATACAACATGCACGTATCAAGAATAGCCCCCTGCCTCATTTGTAGAGTAAATAGAATGAAGGCAAGCTTAAAGAGGAAAAAATCTTTTATCTAACTCTTGAGTCTTTGAAAACAGTTTTGCCCTCAGTAGCTTGTAAGGTAAAGAGACCAAGTATCACCACCACATGGGCCATGTAAGGGACAGACAGGAATGGAAGAATTTAGTTTATATTGGTCTCAAGTCCATTTGCCTGTTTAGAGTCTGCCCTATGAAATAATGTGTTATCTATTCTCTGTTATACATTTATGAAGAATGGGATTATCAACTACTTCTGAACCCCCATTTATAAGAATTTCACAAAGGACCTATTTTTTCACTATATAACTTTTAAAATTTCATACTTTAAATATTTAATATACCTATATGTTATTTTCATTTATTTCCCCCCAATAATGTCTCATAAGAACGCAAGAGAAACCATGTTGGATCAGGTCAGTGGCCCATCCAGTCCAACACTCTGTGTCACACAGTAGCACAAACCCAGGTGCCATCAGGAGGTCCTCTAGCAGGGCCAGAACTCCAGGAGCTCTCCCACTATTCCCCCCCCCTGCAAGTACCAAGAATACAACGCATCACTGCCCCAGACATAGTGTTCCATTTATACCTCGTGGCTAATAGCCACTGTTGGACTTCTGCTCCATACGTTTATCCAGTCCCAGCCCCATAGCTGGATTTTTTGTGTGCTGGAGCCAAAAGGGGGCACTGTGGCTAATTTAATCAACTAAATTTAATTAACATGACAACCTGCCAAGTGGGGAGAGTACTGCTGTGGCCAGAACAGCTTCACACACTCCCCTCCCCTTCCCCACTCTTACCCATATGTCCACACACTGCTTCCCCCCCCCCCCAGCCTGGTGCCTCCCCGCCAGGCCCCTTGCTGCAGTGCTGGCCAAAGCATGGACCAGCCAAAGCATGGGCCTCCCCATCACGCCCTCCCCATGCCAGCATCAGATCCACCTGAACCTAAAGTCCAGCAGCTGCATGGTAAGACCCACCCAGGACCCACTGCCACAAGCACAGGGACTTCTCTTCATTGTTGGTGCTTTTGGGGATGCTCAGTCACTGGCTGACTTTTCAGAGACACCCCGCCCCCGTCGGAGCAGAAGGTAGTGGGCCAAAATCCTATGGAGCACCTTGCCAGAAGGGATGGCCAAGGGAGAGGAGGGCTGGCTAGTGCTGGGCATGATGTCACCATCCCTTCTCCCTGGACAGGAAAGCTGCTGGCTTGGGCCATCCTTTGCATGTGCTGGGGCTGGGGACAGAGCCAGCTGTGCCAGCTGTGCACTCTTTCACCGCACATTCTTGTTCATTCACTCTTCCAGGTGGGCATCAACCAGCCAGCCAGCCACTTTCACCGTTGCCCTCCTGACCAGCAGCCCCAGGCACTTCAGGGAAGATTCAGGGAGCAGGGCAGATTTGGGAGGGGGCATTGGGAACTACAGCCCTGGCCAATCCCCCCTTGAAGCTGTCTATGACTGTAGCCACCACCACTTCTTGCGGCAGTGAATTCCATGTGTTAATTACTCTTTGGGTGAATATATACTTTTATCTGTTTTAAACCTACGGCGCATAAATTTCATTGAGTGCCCATGCGTTCTTATATTGTGAGAGAAAAGTACTTCTTTCTCTACCTTCTCTCTCCCATGCATATTTTTTTAAACCTCTATTGTGTCACCCCTCCATTATCATTTCTCCAAACTAAAGAGCCCTAACCTCTTTAACTTTTCTTCATGGGGAAGGTGTTCCATCCTCTGTATCATTTGAGTTGCTCTTTTCTGCACTTTTTTCAAAGCGATAATATCATTTTCTGAGGTGCAGTGACCAGAACTGTACACAATATTCCGAACGAGACCATTCCACAGACTTATACAGGGACATTATGATACTGGCTGATTTGTTTTCAATCCCCTTCCTCATAATCCCCAGCATAGTGTTTGCCTATTTTATTGCACTCGCATAGTGAGTCAATGTTTTCAGTGAGTTATCTACCATGACTCCAAGATTTTCCTGGTCAGTTACTCCCAGTTCAGACCCCATCAACATAGATTTATAGTTAGGGTTTTTGGCTCCAATGTGCATTACTTTGCACTTGCCCATGTTGAACCTCATTTGCCATGTTGATGCCCACTTGCCCACCCTCTGGAGGACCTCACATTCCTCCTTGGTTTTCACCACTCTGAACAACTTCACCCACAAACCTAGCTACCTCACTGCTTACTCTCAGATCCAAATCATTAATGAACTTATTAAAAAGCACTGGACCTAGAACTGAGCCCTATGGTACCCTACTGCTTACCTCCTTCCACTGTGAAAGCTGCCAATTTATACTCACTTTCGGTTTCCTGTTAATTAACCAGTTTTTAATCCACAAGAGAACTTGCCCTCTTGACCCATAACTGCTGGGTCTACTTAGGAGCCTTTGATGAGAAACTTTATCAAAAGCTTTCTGGAAGTCTAGGTAAACAACATGTACTGGATCACCGCCTTGTCCACATGTTTGTTCACCCCCTCAAAGAACTCTAAAAGGCTAGTAAGACAAGATATGCCCTTCCAGAATCCATGTTGATTAGTATGAACAACAGCTCAATAGCTTTTGTTCATCAATGTGCCTAATAATTCTTTCTTTAATAATGAATTCCACCAACTTACTCTGTACCAACCTTAGAATGACCAGCCTGTAATTTCCCAGATCTCCTCAGAAACAGAGGCAAATTTTAGTGATAGATTGCATATTTTTTCTCTGGAGATCCACAAGTTCACATTTGAGTTCTTTCCAAACTCTTGGATGTATGCCATCTGGGCCTGGTGATTTGTCAGTTTTTAATTTGTCCATCAATCTTAGGACCTCCTCTGCTGTCACCTCAATCCAACTCAGGTCTTTCGACACCCCTCCTGAATCCGGTGGTTCTGGAATGAGCAAGCACCTCCCATCTTCCACAGTGAAGACAGAGGGAAAAAATGCATTCAGCTTCTCTGTCATTTCCCTATCATCCCTCAGTAATTCTTTTACCCCTTGGTCATCCAATGGCTCCACTGTCTCCCTGTCTGGTTTTCTGCTACTAATGAATTTGAAGAAAATGTTATTGTTGGTCTTTATGTTTTTTGCAATATGTTCCTCATAGTCCCTTTTTGCCTGTCTGATCACTGACTTGCATTTTATTTGCCAAAGCCTGTACTCCCTTTTATCTACCTCACTCAGACTAGCCTTCCACCATTTAAAGGAATCCTTCTTACCTTTTATTGCTTCCATTACTTTGTTTGTTAACCATGCAGGTTTTTTAAAATACTTATTTGTACCTTTCCTAACCCACAGTATACATTTTATCTGAGCTTCCAGGATTGTAGTTTTAAATAGTCTCCCAGCTTCCCAAAGGGATTTGACCCTCCTAACCTTTCAGTTTCTTCTTTACAATCCCCATCATTTGAGAGAAGTTACCCCTTCCAAAGTTACATGTGGTTGTATTGGTCTTTGTGGGAAACTTCCTTTTTACATAAATCCTAAACTTAATAGCAATTCCTGGTATCTGATGAAGTGTGCGTGAACACGAAGGCTTATGGCCAGAATTAAACTTTGTTGGTCTTAAAGGTGCTACTGGACTCAAACTTTGTTTTAATAGCATTATGGTCACTGTTCCCAACTGGTGCTATCATGTTTACATCTCTCACCAGGTCTTGAGCATTACTTAGGACCAAGTCCAGGATTGCCTCCCCCCTGGTAAGTTCTGTGACCATCTGTTCCATGGCACAGTCACTGAGTATCTAGAAACCCAATCTCTTTCTCCTGACTTGACTTATTAACCCAATCAAAGTGTGGGTAGTTAAAAATCACCTATTATGATACAGTTATTTTGTTTAGCTGATTTCCTTAATATTTTTGCTGTTTTTAAATCATCCTCTAACCTTTGATCTGATGGGCGATAATAACTCTCAGAGTTTAAGCTTCCTTAACTCTATTTCCACCCATAGTATTTCTGTAAGTGAATCTATTTCTCTTACATTATCAATTTGACTGGACTGTATACCCTCTCTGACATACAGAGCCACTCCACCTCCAACCCTTCCTTCTCTATCCTTTTTATACTTTGTATCCAGGAGTCATTGTATCACGCTGATTAACTTCACCAAGTTTCTGAAATGATCATGATGTCTATGTTCTCCTCTGACACTAGGCATTTCAGCTTTCTCATTTTACCTTGGACACTTCTAGCATTTGAAGAAGAAGAGGAGGAGGAGGAGGAGGAGGAGGAGATTGGATTTATACCCCGCCCTTCACTACCCAAATGAGTCTCAGAGCGGCTTAACAAACTCCTTTCCCTTCCCCTCCCCTCCCCTCCCCTCCCCACAACAGACACCCTGTGAGGTAGGTGGGGCCAAGAGAGCTCTGACAGAAGCTGCTCTTTTTCAAGAACAGCTGTGCCAAAACTATGGCTTGCCCAAGGTCATCCAGCAGGTGCAAGTGGAGGAGAGGGGAATCAAACCCGGTTCTCCCAGATTAGAGTCCACGCACTTAACCACTACACCAAACTGGTTGTATATAAACTTTGATAATTCCTCAGAAACTTCAGGCCTGCAACCTTCCTCCTATGGCCTCTAGACCTTGTCTGGCACCCAATATTTATCACCCTCTCCATGGCCGGTCCTAATCCATTTCCATCTAGAACAGTAAACCATCCCTTCATCTCTTAGAGATAAGCCATCTTGAACCAGAGACATTTCATCTCCTGTTGGCTTTCCTTTATGATTTAGTTTAAAAACTGCTCTGTCACCTTTTTGATTTTATGCATCAGCAGCCTGGTTCCTTCTTGGGACAAGTGGAGGCCATCTCTTTTGTACAGGTCCTGCTTGTGCTAAAAAACATCCCAGTTTCCGACAAACTTAAACCCTTTCTCCCTTCACCACTCAGACACCATTTGTGCCTGTCTAGCTGGCCCTGCTCATGGAACAGGCAGCAGTTCTGAGAAGGCTATCTTAGAGGTCCTGGCCTTGAGTTTCCTGCCTAGTTACCTAAATTTTTTCTCCAGGACCACACAACTACATTTCCCCACATCGTTGGTGTCAGTATGGCTCCTCCCCAGCACTGTCTACCAGCCTACCTCATGCTCCCTGACAGAGGTGGCATTGCCATTCTCAGAGTGAAACACATCCAATAAGTCCCCAAGAGTCTTATCTGTGTGCCTGACTGTCTCTGCTTCTCCAGAACAGCCACCTTGGCTTCAAGGGTGCAAACTTGTTCCGTGAGACCCAGGAGCTCCTTGCACCCAGCACATACCCATGACTTCTGTTCAGCTGGCAGACAGTCATACATGTTGCACTCAGTGCAATACACTGGATAGCCCCCAACCCCCTGCTGGCATTCTACCATCATAATTGCTTTTTTTTAAAAAATCTCCTTTTAAAAATAAATTTCCTATTTATGTAGAATTGTTTGTGAAAAATGAGCTTATCCTTTTAGGGACATGAAGAGACTAGTGCCCTGGCTTTCTTACCCTGTATCTGAACTCATACGTATGCTGAACTCGCTTGTTTATTCCCTTGTTCCAGACACTTTGTCACTGGAGCTGGGACACTTCAGCACTGGAGCAGGAACTGCTTGTAGGAACCCTAAATAAATAGCTTAGGCCAAAACTCCAACCTCCACTGGATCCAATCACACTGACAGGGAGCTAACCAATAAAGGAAGATGAGTGAGTCAGTCTCTGTTTAATTAACAATAGGTTTTGCTGAAATGGAGCTCCTCTCCTTTCCAGACTGCCTTTTACTCCAAATGCTAATTTAATTTCAAATGTTAATTTAGCCCTTCTAGTCTTGGATGGGGACTAGCTGAATAGCACCAGCAGTTACAGGATGTATTTAACTGCTTGTTTTCTTGTAAGAAAAAAAACCTTCTTTAAAGAATATGAGAATTAGCTTATAATTTTAGATTTAGTTTAAAATTGAACCTGCTGTTTTTGAAGCCCTAGCTGTGTTTAAACCCTAGCTGCAGTTTGTTTTGTTACTTGTTTTCCTTTTTCTATTACAAAAACCTGGCTAAGGTGTAGCCTTATCTGTGAATTTATTATTCCCATTCTCTGATATTAGTACTTTAATCTATAGGTGTAACAAAGTTTCAAAATGATATTAGATGTTATAAACAACATCTAAATATTATCAATAACCTGAGGTCCAGCTTTAGTTATATTTAACCTTTACATTTGTTTAAATCCATTTAAAAGTGTCTTTTTGTAAGCTACTTTAGGTTCCCAATGCAGGATAAAAGTGGGGTAAAAATATGCTAAACAAAAAATAAATGTCATATGTGTGCAATCCCTTAAAGTTTTGTCAAATCTGGGTAATTTCTACTTAACATTTAGTAATAATTTGCTTTATAGGTCAGATTGTGAGATCCATAGGCGTCAACTATGGGGGGGCTCAAGGGCTCAAGTCCCCCCCAATTTCCCGGGGGGGGGGCTCAGCCTCCCTCGGCAAAACGGCGTATCCACCAGGCCTGCTCACTTGCCTGCCTGCCTGCCCACTTGCCCACCCGCCGGCCCACTGGCTGGCTGGCCGGCAGCAACTGCCTCTCCCCCCGGGGCCTGGCCTGGCCACTCCTACCTCCATGGAGCCAGCTGGGCAAATGCCCAGCGTGCTGGCGTCACCCGGAAGTGACACCAGCACGCCGGGCATGTTGCCGGGGTGACGCTCTACCAATTGCCCCGAAACTCTATGGCACCCGGGGGGGGGGAGAGGCGGGGGGTCATGGTCCCAGCGTGCGCGCGTGCGTGCGTGTGCACACATAAGAGCCCCCCCAGATTTCTAAAAGTCGACGCCTCTGGCAAGATCAAACATAGTTTCTTGAACAAACAAAATAATAAGATGACTTTCAACGACAGATATTGTTCAGAATCAGGATTTCCAGGGTCTAAGTTCTGAGGTCCATGTTTCAGTCATATTCCCCCTGCCTTGTGATGCAGCATTATTTCTGAATACTCATGAACCTGCCTTATACTGAATCAGACCCTTGGTCCATAAAGGTCAGTATTATGTACTCAGACTGGCAGTAGCTCTCCAAGGTATCAGGAAGAAATGTTTCACATCACCTACTGCCTGATCCTTTTAACTGGACAAGCTGGGGATTGAAACTCAGACATTTTGTGTACAAAGTAGTGACTCTTCTACTTAGCCACAGCCCCTTCCCTAGGAGAGGGGCTATATATTTAGTACATCTTTATCCTACCACTCCTTCAAGAAGTTCAAGGAGTGTTAAACATTCTTCTCTTCTCCCCATTATACTCGCTATAGCCCTGTACAGTAGGTTTGGCTGACAGAAAGAATTAATGGTCCAACACTAGGGATGGACACAAATCAACTCACAAACCTACACATTTTGGCCGGTTCATGGTTTGCAAATGGAAGTTCATGAACTACAGTCCTGACACAAACCTCCATGAACTTTTAAGGCAGTTCATGGAAATTTGTGTGGGAGCAAAAATCATGGGTGTAAACCCTTGCTTTATCCTCCCCACAAAAGCCATCAAAACAGCTGAGCCAGGGGGGCAGCCTGCTCCCATGGCTCAGCTGTTTTGGGCTCTAAACAGCTGAGTCTGCTCCCACACTTAGTTGTTTAAAGCCCTTTAAACAGCTGAGCCACCCAGAGGTCCACATGACTCAGCTGTTTAAAGGGGTTGTCTTGGGTTCAGCTGTGAGCCATTAAAACCAAGTAGCTGAACAGTGCTCAGCCGCTCAGCTGCTTGCTTTAAATGGTTCAAAGCTATTTAAACTCCTGCTTTCTGTTCCCTACAAAAAGCAGTTCCACCAAAATACTGACCAGGGCTAACCTTGCTTAGCATACAAGATCTGATGAAATTCAGCTAGCCTGGGCTATCCAAGTCAGGAATGGTAATTGCTGTATACATTGGTTATTATGCAGAGATCAGACTAACATGCATTTTCTACATAGGCAATAGAATTTCTCATAAAAATATCTCACATCTGTTCTAATGTGGACTGTATGTAGCAGTGACAGGACTGGATGGTTCCAGGGTGCTGATTGGTCCAGTTGTGTGGGATACCTTTTAGCTTGTCTGATCTGAGAATGTGGACAGGACTCTTGGAAGTTTCAGACCTACTGCCTATTTGTACAACCCTTGCCCTTCCTGGTTGCTTAAATCTGCTGCAGGGAGTAGTGAACTAGGTCAAAGGGACAGTAAATGCCTCCCAGAGGAAGGGGGTGGTCACCTCTGTCTTGAAGCAGGCTGTGGTGCTTCCTGTCCTAAAGAAACCTACTCTGGACCCTGGAAAGCTAAATAACTACTGTCCACTCTCAAATATACCATCTTTAGTGAGGTGATTAAATAAGTGGTAGCTGGGCAACAACAGGAATGAATGAATGAAGGAGATTGTTTGGATCTATTCCCATCTAGTTCCAGATATGGTTAGTGGTAGCTGGTCAACATCAGGAATGAAAGAATGAGATTGTTTGGATCTACTCCCATCTGGTTCCAGGTATGGTTATGGGACTGAAATAGCCTTTGTTGTAATTGTAGGTGACCTGTGCTGCAGGACAGATGGGGGAGTACAACCCTGTTAATTCTCCTGGACCTCTTGGCAGTTTTTGAAAATACTGACTGTGGTATACCTCTGGACTGCCTTTTGGGGTTGGGACTGGGAAGCACTAAGATGGATGTTCTGTGGCTGGATGGAGAAGCTTCAGGATTGGGGGTGTCAACTTCTGGCTCTTGATGGTGTGCCCCTAATACCGGCACCAACTTTCAAAAGCCTGGGTGTGGTTCTGGATGCCTCCAGATCACAAATGTTGCCAGACTGGCATTTTTCCAGCTATGCTAGGTCAGGCAACCGGCCCCTTTCCTGTCTTGCCCCAACCTAGCCACAGTAATCCATGCAATGGTCACCTCCAGACTAGACTACTGTAACTTGCTCTACACAGGGCTACCCTTGAGACTGACCCTGAAACTGTAACTGGTCCACAATGCAGTAGTGCAGGTCCTTACCGGAACCTCAAGAACAGCACATATTTAACCTGTGCTGTGCCAGCTGTGCTGGCTCCAGGTGGAGTACCAGATCAGGGTCAAGGTTCTGCAAGTTCAGATCCGAAGAGGGGAGGAATTGTGGGGGAAGTGGATTCAGAAAATGTGAGATAACGGGACTAAATTTGTATCTACTCTTGGGGAAGCCAAAAGTTATGTAGAAAGTTTTACAAACTTTAATTATTTACGAATGCTGATGTGGAGGTTTGCAGTTGTGAAGAAATGGTCTGTCTCTATCATTGTCTTCCACTAGCAGGTTTTGTTTTGTTCAGCATATCCCTGATAGTTGTTATTGTCTCCTCTCCCTAGTTTGGTGTTATGTGTATTTATTTTAAATGCAGTTTTAAAGCTGAGTTGTTTAAATATTTTGATATTCACCACCTTGGGGACCCTATTTGGGTGGAAAGGTGACATAGAAATGCTTTAAATAAATAAAACAAAATAAATAACATTTTAGTAACTCTGGAAAGAAGGCATAGTTACTGGTTTGTGTTCAAGCAAAAAAAAAGCAGATAGTGCATTCATTTAATCAGAATACCATTCACAAGTCCCTGTGACAATGCAAGGGTTAACAGCTATTAGCTATAGTCTATAGTGCAAGTGACACATGAAGATGGCATGGCAGGGTGAGGAATTGGTTGTTTAATCATTCCTGCTTTACATTTTGTCCTTCAGCCAGTTAATACATCCAGTATGAGTTCAAAATAAAATATTTTCATTTTTTTAATGCATATTGTTATGCTGTGCTGTCTCAAAGGACAGACTAACCACAAGCCACATGAAAGTTATTTTGGAACTGCTTTATGAATTTAATCAGTCCTTTAATCAAATGGCTGAAGAACATGTGGTCTGTGGCCTACAACCCATAAGTGATGAAAGACAGAGTTAGAATCTCCGTCTCACTTCAGCTGCTGCAATGTAAGCAGAAACTTTGGGTAAAATCAGCTGAAGAAGCATTCTTGCTAACATCTGCCATGCCTCCAGACAGAACTACAGTAGTACCAGCACATGGTGGTACATTCTGACCACCCTTGGGATGTGTCAAAAGGTGCCATTGTCAGCTTCACCTCCATCTCTATTCATTGGTTGATAGCTAGGATTGCCAAACTCCAGGTGGTGCCTGGAGATCCCCAGGGATTACAACTGCTCTCCAGGCAACAGAGATCAGTTCCCCCAGAGAAAATGACCACTTTGGAAAGTTGACTCTATGGCATTATACCCTATTGAAGTCCCTTCCCTCCCCAGCCTTCACTACCAAAATCTCCAGGAATTTCCCAAGCCGGAGGTGGCAGCCCTAGTTGATAGCACTGATGCAGCATTGACTGGTATCTCTGGCATCGCTGGTGTTTTTCCCTAAGCTGTTCCTTCATCCTAAACAGTTTGCTAAAACCTGAAAGCAATATTCTAGTGACAAAGTAGATTCAATAAAGAGCATCCTGGTCCAATCTGCATTGGTATTTCAGACCGTTGTGCCAAAGATCTCACAATGTCTCACAAATTTCTGTCTACATTTCATGCTGCATCCACTCTCATATTGTTTCATCTCAGCATCGGCTGTCTGCATCATTTTATTGCCACTTAGTGGTGACTCCGAGGTCCCTATGGTATCTCATCACCTTATCTGAATTTGGTTTTAAGGTGCTACAATTGCTTCTAGTCACTGTGAGCAAAAAGCAGACAACTGGAGCCGAATTCTCTCCCTCCCCCATCTTTTCTAAGGAGATACGCAAATTGTCACAAAGGAAACAAGTTAGCTGAAAATCCAGTTGTCTGAGTTTAAAAGCAGCCAGGGAACATTTTTCTGAGATCTTGGGGGGGGGGGGGGGGGGGTTGGAAGCATGCTCACCCCTGTACCATTTGTTATTTCCTGAGGCCACTCCTCCCCCCCTTTCTCATGCACTCTCCCTAAATAACTTCAGAGGAGAGCTTTATACTGAACCAAATGGGAAGCCAGTGCCACAGCAGCATGGAACAGCTTTACATAGCAAATGCAGACTGGGCCCCTGTCTCCTCTGTGTCAAAACCTGTAGAAAGATTATACTCTGATTGCTTCCTCTTTCATTTGTGCTATTGATGGAAGTTATACAGACCCTGGCTTTTGTTTTGGCACAATTGTTTTAGTCACATTGTTGGTTTTTTAACTTTTGAGAGTACAAATATGTGATGTCGCTCTTGTGTCAATGTGTTTGCATCCTAACAGTACTCCACTTATTAAGGTTAATCACACCTCACTCCAAGAATGAATGGGAGTCTTTTGCCCCTTTAAAGAACTCTGTTAATCAAACATGCACAATTGGTATATTTTGCTTTAATGATCATATTACTGACTTATCTGTTGACCATATAATTGTTGACACTTAAAAGGCTAATATTTTATGCCAGCATAAGCTTTCATGGACTAGACAGACTTCTTCAGAGGCTAATTGTGGATGCTCACGCAGCAGTCATTTTATGCAGGAATATGAAAATTAATGAAACACAGATGGCACAGAGTAAAATATAATCATGTAAAATCTATTCTAGAAAAATACAGAGAGCATTCACTATGCTATGCTATTTCCTGCTGCCCCAACTAGACTGAAGACCTGGGATTTCTCATGTGATACAAGCATTAACTCACTCAGCATAATTGGTGGATAACCTCTGTGTTTTTTATTTTTTTATTTATTATTTCAATTTATATCCCGCCCTTCCCATGAATGGGCTCAGGGCAGCTCACAACAGTAAATATAACGCAATCTAAAATTATACAATCAAATAATACAATAAAACCAATTTAAAATGTTTAGAAGAAGCAGTGTAATACTTTTAATTCCAGTTTCTACAGCCGGGAAATAAGTGGGCTGACACTGAGCCATGGTGATCTCATGTAGCAGCAATAGGGAGGTCAGCTGGTAGATGCCTGATTAGATTTAAATTTTACATAATTACATTTCATAGTGTTCTTCCTGCATTTTATGAACCCTTGGCCCCTGTGTTGCCTTTTTTTTAACACCTCTGCATTAAATATATGCCTAGTGAGGATCTGTTCATTGCATCTAAAGAAGTGGTCTCCAGTCCATGACTATTTGACCTGTAATGAAATTTTTTAAGCCTTTAAACTGTCGCAAGACTCCTGTATATTTTTCGTGCGACAGACTAACATGCCTAACCCTCTGAAACCTTACTCCAAGCTTGCAAGCTTATTCCAAATTTCTCCAAGCAATTCTTCATTGTGAGCAGAGCGATCAAATCTTAGCAAAATGGTTTTTTTAAAAAGCATTAGTTTCTTAAATGTTCGTTATTTTGAGAGTCATAGGTATCTGAAAGAGTGTCACATATGCAGTGCCACAGAAATATTCAATCATGTTCCAACATTGGCTGAGGACAGACCGGCATTTCACCCCGGGACAGCTGCGGGGGCAGAAGCTGCGCGGGGAAATGGGTGCAGGGCGTCCCATTCGCACTGGTAACAGTGCTGCGGGACCTTACCGGAGAGGAGGTGGAGCGGCGCGTCCACACCGCCGTCCGTCCTCTGGAGCCTCCTCTGCTGTGGCGCGTGGCTGCTGGCTGGTCCAGTGATGCGTGCCTGTGCGCAGCGCGTCCACACTTCCACCACCGCTTGCTGTGCGCCGTAGAGGCGTCCAGACTGGTAGGAAGCGGCAGCAATGCGTGCCCAGACAGCCGGAGACCAGTTCGAAGAGGTCTCCGGCTGCAGCGCGTGGAGAGCGGCCCGCATGCAGGTAAGTGCGGGCTGCCGACGGGGGACAGCTGCGGCAATCTAGCCGCCCTCTCTGCCTCTGCTTTAGAAGCGGAGGCAGAGCGGGCCAGATTGCCAATCTGTCCTCGGCCATTAAGAGGCAATTGTAAAGCACATGTGCAACCTTCACACTCATTCCAGAGTACAATAGGGGGACTTGCATGTAAAGCATTGAGGACAGGGCTTCAACAAAATGAGAATGATATCAGTTTTCATCTCCAGTTACATCCAGACAAAAAGGTGATGAGGTTTAATTGAAGCCCAAATAGAATGCATTTCACAGGTTAGGAAAGGAACTGCCAAGTCTAAAAAAAGGCCTGCGTAGTTAACAAAGCAAGACAAGGAAGCTATAAAAAGTAACTAGCTTTTTTTATAAAGTGGAAGATCTGCCCCAGTGAATTGAAGAGGAGGGAACAGAGGCTCTGGCAAAAGAAATGTAATTGTTAGGCATGCAAAAAGAGATTTTGAGGAGTGAGTTGCTAAAAGCATCAAGACAAACAATAAACATTTTAAAATGTATATATCCGGAGCAGGAAACCAGCCAGAGAAGCAGTGGGACTTTTGGATGACAAAGGAATAAAAGGATTGCTAAAGGAAGATGGGCAGATGGCAGAGAAGCTCAATTACTTTTTTGCTCCTGTGTTCACTGTGGAAAGTGTGGGGCACATACTCAAGCCACAGCCCCTGTTTTCAGGAAGGGAGTCTGAAGAACTGAGCCAAACTGAGGTGACCAGAGATGAAATTCTATACCTACTGGGGAAATTAAAAGCCAATGTCTGCAGATCCTGACGGCATACACCCAAGAGTTGCCCCTGGGGCTTTTTCGCCCGCTTGTATAGCACTCCAGTTCCCCGGTCTGTCCTCGGCCTGGGTGAGTGGGTGACAGTGTGGCAAATGAAGTCCAGTGTTGGTAAGTATAAGGTGATGCACATTGGGGGGGGGGGGGGAAGCCTAACTTCAGGTATAGACTAATGGGCTCTGAACTTGCTGATACTGAGAGGGAAAAAGATTTTGGGATTGTAGTTGATAGCTTAATGAAAGTGTCAACCCAGTGTGCTGCAGTGGTAAAAAAGGTAAAAAAACCCTCTTTGTTAGGGATTATTAGGAAAAAGATTGAGATAAAATGGCCATTAGTTTAATGCTCCTGTATAGATCTACGGTGTGGCCTCATTTGAAATACTGTGTACAGTTCTGGTTACCATATCTCAAAAAGGACATTGCTGAGGTGGAAAAAAGTACAGAGGGCAACCAAAATGATTAGGGCATTGAAGCACGTTTCCTACGAGGAAAGTCTGAAAAGTCTGGAACTTTTCAGTTTAGAAAAAAGACGACTAAGGGGGGGACATAATGCAGGTTTATAAAATTATGCATGGGATGGAGAGAGTTGACAAAGAGAAATTTTTTTCCCTCTCCCAAAATACTAGAACCTGAGGGCATCCAATGAAGCTGATGGGCAGTCAATTCAGGATGGACAAAAGGAAATACTACTTTACTCAGAGAGTGATTAAAATGTGGAACTCGCTGCCAGCGGATGTAATGATGGCCACAGGAATAAATAGCTTTAAAGGGGGATTAGATAGGTTCATGGAGGTTTTCCCAGGTCTATCAGTGGCTACTAGCCACAGTGACTGAGGGGGAACTTCCACATTCAAAGGCTGAATCCCTGTGCCAGGAGGCAACATCAGGGGAAGGCGTTGGCTTCTGTGCCCTGTTTTTGGCCATCCAGGGGAACTGGTTGGCTCACTGTGTGGGACAAGATACTGGTCTAGATGGACCATTGGTCTGATCCAGCAGGGCTCTTCTTATGTTCTGATGAGAGCTTGCATGAAACATTTAGAAGATAATAGTTTTAAAAATCTAATTTGAATGACTGGTTAGGAACAAGATATTTTCTCTTTTTCAAATGTTTGTTTATTTGAAGAAAACCAGCTCGATATCGACTCAGAGCTTTTGACTTTTTCCATCTATTCATGCCAGCAGCCTGTTATAGAACATGCCCTAATAATAGTCACTGTCAAACTGTAACTTTTTTCATAGTCCTCCTTATGCATTTCTGAGAAATCCACAAGGCTATTTTCTCCAAGTTATAAATATTTTATGTTAATTCAATATCTCTAGTTTGAGGGTCAGTATGCTGAGCAGTATGCAAATCTTTATCATAACTTTTAATTGCTTATGATGAGAAAACAAAACAAAACCGAAGCAGTAAAAAAGAGATATGGGAAGTGAGGCCTAATTCTCTATTTGATACAAAATATAATCTTACAACATTAGAATTCATTATCTGAGGGTTTCTTCCATCTTTGAATGGATTTAAAGGTACACCTTTTTTTAAAAAATGAAGCAAATGAAACTGAAGTTAATTTGTTTGTAACAGCATTTTGCAAAACTTCAGAAGAACAAACAAACAAGCAAGCAAAAGGTCTGTTAAATACACAGCCTGAGTGGGAAGAAGATAAAAAAATGTTCTGTGAACAGACAGAAACTTAGGGCTTATTTATACTCCATGTGTGGCAGTTGCAGAAAAAACACTTATATGCCTGCTTTCTTTGAACTGTTTCATGAAAGCACATATGGTGTTATTGATGGCTTTATTTTTCTTTATTTATGGGCCTGTCTTGTGATATGCCATGAAGAACATTTTGGAGAAAGTTGCTTCTTTTTATAGTATAGCATAGTAGCATATTTCTTCTTCTTCATCATCCCCTTTAGTTTCTTATATTCTTTTAGGCAGAATATCTGTTTCTTTAAAGCACAACTGCTCCCAATGAGGCTATGATGTTGGAAGTACTGGACTGAAGCAGTTGTCTTGCAGTAGGTTGAGCAGTAGATGTTGATGTCAGGTTGAAAGACCATGAGCCATCTTGTTTTAGTTAGTGAGCTGGCTTTGAAATAGACTGTCCTTTGCCCCCTGAATCGGCAAGAAAAAGACTGACACCAAGTTTTGGGTTTGCACAAGGGCCACTTTATTACTTAAGTTACGCATTCTTCATTATGGCGAGGGGCTGGGTATTGTGTACCAGATAGGTGTCCATATTCCTGATCACCTTCTTATCATATTGGGCAATGCACCTGCCCTGATCTAGAGCCTTTTTACCAAGACTCCTGACCAGCAGCTCGGCACTTGTAGCCACTACACCCAGTCCACCACCCCAAGGCCCCAAAGCCTGCTAGGATAGCCGAACCAGGTTGTTCTCAAGCAGGTCCTCCTTTCCCGTTCCTGAGCTGCCAAGCTCGAGAGCCATTTCCTTTGCAGGAAACACAATTTCTCTAACCACTGATTTGTCTATGTGCTTGCCACTGGTGAGTTACCAGCTACATGCAAGAAGAAACAGAAAGGAAGTCCTCTCAAATGTGCCAGGAAACATCCTTTCTCATTTCTGCTATACTATAAGAAGAAGAAGAGAAGAGACTCACTCAGAGTCTCAGAGCAGCTTACAAACTCCTTTCCCTTCCCTTCCCCAGAACAAGACACCCTCTGAGGTAGGTGGGGCTGAGAGGGCTCTTTTGAGAACTGCTTTTTCAAGAACAGCTGTGACAGAACTATGGCTTGCTCAAGGTCATCCAGCAGCTGCAAGTGGGGAATCAAACCCAGTTCTCCCAGATTAGAGTCTGTGCCCTTAACCACTACACCAAACAAGAAGAGAAGAAGAGAAGAGATTGGATTTATATCCCACCTTTCACTACCCGAAGGAATCTCAGAGCAGTTTACAATCTCCTTTCCCTTCCCCTCCCCACAACAGAAACCTGTGACAACAGACACCCTGTGAGGTAGGTGGGGCTGAGAGACCTCTTTGAGAACTGCTCTTTAGAGCACAACTCTGAAAGAACTTGTGACTGACCTAAGATCACACCAGCAACTGCTTGTGGGGAGAGTGGGGAATCAAACCTGGTTCTCCGGGATTAGAGTCCACGCTCCTAACCACTTAGGGTATAACCACTACACCAAACTGGCTCTCTATAAGACTTGAAGACATCCATATATTGCTTCCAATGTGAAATGTGGCATTCCATCTCATTTTCAGTGAAAAAGATGGGAGAGTGCTTATAAAACCAAACAGTACAGTTGTCAGAGTACTGAAAGGTAATTAGACATATTCAAGATGCTGATTATTACCCTGCCTATAAAGCCATGCTCAGACAAGAGACTGTGTTTATGTTTCCCTGTATAACCTGTCCCATATAATGAAATTAGCTGATTAGGCCTTTCATTCAATGATTTGGCCAAGAAATAAAATCTATAGGCTTCTAGACCTGGACCTTCATGATCAAGGGAATGCAGTTTTGGAATCCCATTTTGAGGAATGCTAATCTGAGCTCAGAGTTTAAGAGAAGTGGGGAAAAGTTCATTTTAAAAAATATGTATATATATTTTTTCTTACGATCATGATTACTATTTGGTTAGATCCATTCTAGTAACAGTGGAGTCTTCATCAGATGCAAGGAATGTTCCACAAGTACAAAGAGTCTTGCTCCAGTTGAAGAAGTGTTTCATGCCAGTGAAGGTTCTTCTTGAGCTGGTGGAAGATTCTTTGTGATGGGGAAGACTCCATCACTAAGGTAATATAAACTTAAGATCCAACCCAGTAGACAGATTTTTATGATTCCTATTACAATTAGGTTATTTTAAAAATGATTTGTTAGGGTTGCCAGGTCTGGGTTGGAAAATAACTGGAGACTTTGGGGGTGGAGACAGAGAGGGTGGGGCTTGGGCAGGGGAGGGGCCTCAGCATAGTACAAAGCCATAGAGTCCATCCTTCAAAGCAGCCATTTTCTCCAGGGGAGCTGATCTCTGTCAGCTGGAGATCAGTTGTAAAAGTGGAAGATCCCCAGGCCCCATCTGGAGGCTGGCAACCCTATGATTTGTGTATACTGTTTTTTTATGATGTGCTGATTTAATTCTCATGGTCCTCCAGATTTAGGAGAAATGTAGGATAAAACATTAGGAAATTGAAATAAATCCTGCAGCAGGAAGTCTTTTGTTTAGAAATAGGTTTTTTAAAAGAAGAAGAAGAAGCTGGCATATCAAGTATCCTCATGGAACTAAATCTCTGAGAGAAACTGTGGAATGGAACAGGTACGCAGTGTCCTTGGCTGGTGGAACAAGACAAGTGATACCAGGAAAACAGAAACTGTTATTCATGTAAAAGTATTTAGCTTTTCCCCCCGTGAATATTTACAGTACAATCCTTGTTGTCATTGTTTTCTGGCAGTATATCTAGTTACTTTTGCTTTGTCTTCTTGTATTAAATCTTCCACTGGTGGTTTTCATGGTATTCCACAGAAACACACACATTAGGTGTCCAATAATGGTAAAATATCCCACAAATTCTGAAAACAAGTATCAAATGTCAGATAAATGACACAGTCCTCATTTTGTACAAATGGCCATCTCATAAAGAGAAGAAGAATGTGCCATAAACCTTGAATACTTGTGGCTAGGCAGAGTTCCTATGCAAACAGCTAAAGGTATAGCTACAATGGCTTGGAAAGAAGCTGTGATTTGGACAGTCTCATTATCATTCTTTTATTGCTATGTTTTAATGCAGGGAGGTATGAATTGGCTCAACCCACTACAAGATATGGCCAAAGCAACTTTCACAGTCATAATTGCTGGGAAATAGAAACATCATGGTGTTTTGCCAGTGTTATGAAAACATGTTCCATCCCTCCCCCACTAGACCCTTCTTTGGACATAGTTCTCCAGCTCCTAGGGAAAGCCAGCTCATGCAACTTCCTCTCCTTTGTTCTACTTGTGTACTTTCCTCTGCAGCCAGAGAGAGTCAAGATTAGGGTTGCCAGTCCCCAGGTCCTAGTGGGGGTTCCCTCAGTTTTTGGGGCTTCAGCCCACCACCTGTCAGCTGGCTGGGGGGGAAACCCCACCCCCAAACAGCAACTTCCCCACATCCCCAACACGATGATGTCACCTGGAAGTGACATCATCACCTTGGGGACATCACATGGGACACTTTGGTTTGAGGACAAAACTCTATGGTAAAATTACCATAAAACCATAGAGTTTTGCCCTCAAACCAGAGCATCACTGTATGATGTTGCCAACATGATGACCAGGGGTATAGACTTTTATAAATTCCGGGGGGGGGGGGGGGCTCTTTAGCACACAGGGGCGATGTCCCCCCCCCCCCCGCCGGGAAACCTCTGCGCCTCCCCGGGCCCTTCCGAGGCCCGCCAGCCACTGCTGCCGGGGCCTCTCTCTCCCCCCACTCCTTCCCTCTCCCTTCACTGAGAAAAGAGGGAGGGAGAGGGAAGGATGGAAGAGTGGCCAGGTGGGGGGGGAGAGGCACCGGCGGCAGGTGCTACATTTTCCTGGGGGGGGCTCAGTCCCCCCCAGGAAATTTTGGGGGAGGCTTGAGCCCTCGAGCCCCCCCCATATTCTATGCCTATGATGATGACATCACTTCCAGGGAATGGCATTGCATCAGGGATGTCCCAGGACACCTCATAGATTCCCCCACTGGAATAGCAAGGAGACCTGGCAACCCTAGTCAAGATAGCAGCTGACCACATTCCAGGCCTGTAGCTATGGTGGGGCTCCACCCCTCAAATGTCAGGCATGCATGCCCCAGTTTGGTGTAGTGGTTAAGTGTGCAGACTCTAATCTGGGAGAACCGGGTTTGATTCCCCACTCCTCCACTTGCACCTGGCTGGATGACCTTGGGCAAGCCATAGCTCTGTACCAGCTGTTCTCTCAAGGACAATTGTCTCAGAGCTCTCTCAGCCCCACCCACCTCACAGGGTGTCTGTTGTGGGGAGGGGAAGGGAAAGGAGTTTGTAAGCCGCTCTGAGACTACAAGTGAAGGGCGGGGTATAAATCCAATCTCTTCTTCTTCTTCTCTTCCTCTCCTGTGACATTAAAAGGGCCCTCCAGCTGATAGGTGGAGTATGTGACACACCAATCAGCTGGAGGGCCCTTTAAAGCTTGCTCCCCAAGATTTAAAGAGCTCTCCAGCTGATCAGTGGGCTCTTTACATTTGGTGGAGGGGAGGGAGAGGGGCGGCTGCCAGCTGCATACCTTCCCTGAACTCCAAGAGGTGATTTCACTGCTTGGAGTTCAGGCATGGGCAACTCCCTCTTGAAAAACACCATTTAAAGGGAACCCAAAATTTCTGGCAACAGGGCTGCCACACTCCATCTCTTAACAATGCCATTGGGTTCTTTCTTACCAGCGCCACTTGCATCTCAATCTGAGAAGCATTTTCTGATCTGTTTTCAGTACTGTACCTAAATAAGAGTAGTGATAGATCAAGATGGGTAGTCATGTTAGTCTGTCTGTAGCAGTAGAAAAGAGCAAGAGTCCTTAGCACCTTAAAGACCAACAAAATTTGTGGCAAGGTATGAGCTTTCATGAGTCACTGAAGAAGTGAGCAGGGACTTGCAAAAGCTCATACCGTGCCAAAAATGTTAGTTGTAGACCCTGCAGGTGAGACTCTCTGTCAGGGGGATCGGAATAGAGGCAGCTGTAGTGTAGAGCTTGGCTGTAGACAATGCATTGTTTGTTGCATTTAGGATGGTCACTAGTGGTGATCAGTGGGTTTCCAGTATAGAGCCTCTGGCTCTAATCTTTGAGATTTCCTGGTGTACTGGTGTTGTGCCAGAAGACTGGAGAAGAGCGAATGTTGACCCAGTCTTCAAGAAGGGAAAAATAACAGACCCGGGAAATTATAGGCCTGTCAGTTTGGCATCAATACCTGGAAAAATTCTAGAGCAGATTATTAAACGTTCTGTCTGTGAGGACCTTGAATGGAATGAGTTAATTGGTAGTAGCCAGCATGGCTTTATCAAAAATGAGTCATGCCAGACCAACCTTATCTCCTTTTTTGACAGATTTATTAAAATGGTTGACTCTGACAAAATGGTTGACTCTGTGGACATAGTGTATCTAGATTTCAGTAAAGCATTTGACAAAGTTTCTCCTGATATCCTTGAGGATAAACTAGTTAAATGTGGGCTGGATGGTGCAACCGTTGGATGTATTCATGGTTGGTTGAAAAATCATACCCAACAAGTGCTCGTAAATGGCTCTGCATCTATGTGGAGGGAAGTTTCGAGTGGAGTGCCACAGGGCTTGGTCCTGGGCCCGGTGTTTTCATTGTTTTTATAAATGATCTGGAGGAAGACATAGAGGGGATGCTTATCAAATTTGCAGATTACACAAAACTGGGTGGGATTGCTAATTCTGAAGAAGACAGAGTTAGGATTCAAAATGTTCTAGACAGGCTGGAACAGTGCGCTGAGACAAATAAAATTAATTTCACTAGAGATAAGTGCAAAGTCCTACACTTAGGTACAAAAAATCAAAGCACAGATATAGAATGGGAGGGACCTGGCTTGACAGCAGCAGATGTGAAAGGGATCTAGGTGTTCTGGTTAAACATGAGCCTGCAGTGCGATGTGACTGCGAAGAAAGCTAATGCAATCTTAGGATGCATTAACAGAAGCACTGGTCCAGTTCATGGGAGGTGGTAGTTCCGCTCTATTCTGCTATGGTCAGGCCTCACCTGGAATACTGTGTCCAGTTTTGGGCACCACATTTTAGTAAGGGTGTTGATAAGCTCAAGCGTGTCCAGAAGAGGGCAACCAGTATGGTGAGAGGGTTGGAATCCAAGTCTTACGAGGAAAGGCTGAAAGAGCTGGGTATGTTTAACCTGGGAAAGAGAAGGCTTAGAGGGGACATGATTGCGGTCTTCAAATATTTGAAGGACTGTCATGTAGAAGATGGAGCAGATCTATTCTCTCTCGCTCTGGATTGCAAGACTAGATCTAACGCGTGGAAATTACAAGGGAGTCAATACTGGCTAAATATCTGGAGAACTGTAAAAGTGGTTGAGCAGTGGAACAGACTGCCTTGGGAGGTGGTGGATGCTCCTTTGCTGGACGTTTTCAAGTGGAGGCTGGACAACCATCTTTCAGGTATGTTATAGGGCTCTCTTTCGGCTATGTTCTTGCAGAGTACAGGGGGTTAGATTAGATGACCTGCAAGGTCCCTTCCAACTCTAACATTCTATGACTCTACAAGGTAATTTTGATGCTTCCATTATGTATTTGTAAGGTGGTGTCTAGAAAATGAGGAAGTGCTGCTCCAGGTCAGCCATGAAAACGCAGGGATATCATGGTGCCACATGGATGCCCATGGCTATGCCATTGATCCGAAGGAATAAAGTATCAGCAGATCTGAAATACTTATGGTTGAGGACAAACTGGCAGAGCTTCTCAGTTTATGGTTGCAGCACATATATGCACACTGTGGGTCAAGGAACTGCTGTATTCAGTATGACTATACCATCTCTCATTCCCTTTGGTGCGGCTATAAAGATCAGGAGCCAGATGTGATACTCCCACAAAATATTTCGGTGCCACAGTATTTGTTTTGGAATGCCCCCACAATACCATACATGGCTATAAAATACAATACAGATTATTTCATATAGTGTATATGTGGTATTAAATTGGGGCCACTGAAGAAGGCGTTCATGGCCAAAATGCATCTGGCCCAATTTTATTGGTTCCAAACAGTGCTACTAAGAGTATTCTGCATTGTATGTTATGCATACTGTATAGCCTAGAGGCCTATTTTGTTTTTAATGAACTATTTAAGTGCACAGTAATATAAAAGATATGTTTTGTTTAATCTTTTGAAATATATGTTTGTAACCTCAGCCTTTTAGGTATCCAGTCTACTTTGGTGTACACTAACTGGCAAACATGTAACATGTAAGGCTTTCCTCAAGAGCATGTGACTTTGCCATGTGTGCTGGGTTACGTGGCTTGGTGGACCAGTTTGTGACCAAGCAGGACCTGACTAAAGGGGTCATCAGTTTCCAGCAACTATCTTATGATATCATATCCAAGTAATTTTCTATAAGTTTTTCTATAAGTGTATTCACATTAGCAGGACGTGCTGCACATATTCCTCTCTAGAATTAGTAATCTTTTACATTTTAGACCTCACAACTGGCACATGTTTTGTGTCCTTTTTTACCTGCCGGTACTGTGAGCTGGATTGAATTAAGTTTCCCAGGATCTTAAGGGAAAGAACAACACCCAAGGTTGCCTCTTGAGATACTATGGAATTTTACAAGTTGCTCATTTCCAGCTGAAACTTGCGGTTTTGCAAAAACCAGACTGTCTCAAAGGACCAGCCAGATTTCGAGGCAGTTGCATTTGCAATGTTAGCAGTTATATGATTTGTTTTTAAGATTAACACAAAGATCTGAAAGCATATCTGTCTTCAGACTTCCACTTTTACGCCTGGATCAGAAAGTCGTATAGTTGGAGGGAGTCTTTATAGAACTTACTTCCAAGTAAATAGGACTGGGGTGTTAAATACAAACAGACCACAATTCTTCTTAATGTAATGAAGAACTTGAGCTCCTATACAGCAAAAACTTAAGGTCGCAGAAATCACGTCATGTTTATGAATACAATGAAACAGAATGGAATCTAATGTTCTCCAGCATTTCACAGATTAAAATATAGACCCTTATACTATTGTAGGTTACATTATTTCTTTCCAGGTGATTCCTTTTCTGTTCCTTGCAAAAAGGTTCTTTCCTCACATGGCCACCAATATAAATAGTTCATCTGTGCAGAGTTATTAGCATCAAGAGAAGCAGACTCTAATCTGGAGAACCAGGTTTGATTCCCCATTCCTCCACATGAAGCCAGATGGGTGACCTTGCGTCAGTCCCAGAACTCTTTCAGCCCCACCTACCTCACAGGGTGTCCTGCTGTGTGGAGAGGAAGGGAAGGAGATTGTAAGACAGTCCAAGACTCATTCAGGTAGTGAAGAGTGGGGTATAAAACCAACTCCTCCTCCTCCTTCCTCCCTCCCTCCCTCATCTGCACTATAAATGCATCTTGAGAGTTGTGCTATATACGTGGCCTGTGATGGAAGAGACAATGTGGTTTATTCCCAGAAGCATGATTGTGTTTTATGTGTAGCTGGACTGTGTGTGGACTGGTTATGTTGATATCATTATGGTTTAGACTGGAGTAACTCTGCATAGGATTGCAGTGTAAGTACTGTCATAGAACGCTGGAACACAGTCTGTCACTTCAGTTGATTGGCAGGAGTTTGATGCTTCCCCAGAGTGCTTTCAGATATTTTTGGTATGTGAAACTAATCTAGATTCTTCCTCTGCAGATGGGGGAAAACTCTGCGGTCACACACACACTAAATAATCCACTTTCAGTGCACTTTCAATGCACTTTGAAACTAGAATTTTACTGTGTGAACTGGCAAATCCAGTTTGAACGTGCACTGAAAGTGGATTGAAAGTGGATTATTTAGTGTGTGTGACTGCAGCCCTTGATACACCACTGTATATTTATTTGACTCTGAAAATATTTTCTTGAAACTTTCTGATTACCAATCATGACCTGATGTTGAAAAATTTCCAAGCCATTTCACAAAAGGTTTTGATCAATTATAAAATCAGGCTTGAGAGGCCTTATTTTTTCCGGATTAGTTTGCATCATCTTGATAATATTTGTATGAACCAGCATCCATATTAATGAGTTTCAGTTATGAACGGAATACAAGTGTCCTCCTGATCTGTAATTCTTTGTTCCCAGCTACAAAGTTTGACTCACTTTCCAGCTGTGGGCAGAAGTTCAAACTGCTGTCAAATCTAGCTTTCTCTCGATGATGACATTTGTAAACTACACAGATGACAGTCTGGACTGAGAATATAAACATGCCTCTGCTTCCCCTTCGCTGGCTCATGACCCTGCCTGTACTAAAAAAAGCCTGAATTTTTATGACATATGTATTTAAAAAGCAAAGCACTGACAATGAATAATGCCATCATTCAGGAGATGATCACACTTCTGGGAAGTATTTGGTTCTGAGTAGCCAGAAATTATTTCTACTTTTAACATCACCATTAAAACTGACTACAGTGAATCTGTTCCAGGTTGTATTGGGCATGCTGAGACAGTCCACAGAGAATGACTAATTCTCCAAACCCATCCATAGGGCTTATGTTATACCCCAGCAGACTCATTAAATCTTCTTAGTCAGTCTGGTTAAATAAAGAAGGACCTCTTGGGATGGGCAGGGGTTGTGCCTTTAGATGTTTCTGTTGGGCTGCCAATAGAAATATGCGTAGATTGCAAGGGACTCTGGCATCAAAGTTTTGTCACTGAGTTGCTATCTTTAATGGACAGAGGCTCTGGGGTCTGCTTTACAGGTACAAATCAAGCAGTGAATTTTTTTGTGTGTCACTGCAATTTTTTGCTGGCAAAAGCTTGATATCTGCCTGCTACGCAGCTGCTAAAGGCCCAGAACATCTGTCCAGGAAAAAGTGGTGACCCAACTCTGTCCAAGAATGGTTGGGTACCAACTCTGATTCTTGCTAGCACTGGGTTTCCACTGTATAGTGGAATATAGTCAACTTTGCAAATGGCTCTAGGAAGAATCCCTTATACATGTCTGTGTGATCCATATAAGAATCACAGTGACTCACAGCTTTGTCAAAGAGACTAAGGCTAGAAATGGAAGGTACATTTCCCCTCTTTCTGATTCTTTCCTAGGGATATATAATTTTTTTAAAATGCTCGTTTTCATTCCACAAGTTCTGTTCTTTTAATTATAATCATTAGAACAGTATTAATTTTCATTTGTGTTTGTTTCTATTTCTGGCCTTAAGTCAGTGAGGCAAATTCCTCTGACTCCTCCTGGGGAATACATTTGCAGCACCCTCCTCACACTGAGCTCTGAGGAGCCTGCAAAGTTGAGAACCAACACCTTCCTTTGACAGTTTCTCCCCATTTTAGCTCAGGGTCCTTCAGATACCTTTGCATTCCACTCAGTTTAAGGGGAGAGCAGAGGACTCTGATCTGTCTTGGGCTCGGCTGCTGAATATCTAGCAGGATTCTAAGAGGGCCATCCAAGCAAAGTTGCAGCAGCAGCCTCAGGGCCTTTGCTTCTTCCTCCTGTCAGGAGAAGGCAGTGGCAGTAGAAAGCCTATCTCTATTGCAGTAGTATGTGGCTGGCTGCTCATTGACTGGTGGAATCTGCAACAATGGATGGATGAATGAATGAATTGCATTGGTTATTATCCCCAGTAATTCTTATTACCCTAGTGCATGTAACGAATGGGGCTTTTTCAGTAGGGATGTACATTTGTAATCAAATGTAGATCCTTATTATTTCTGGGAACAGTTCCCTGCTGAGGATTACAAATTAATTGTGGTGAATTGTTTTCATGTTTTCATGTTTGCTGCCTTGGGTCCCTGAATTTGGTAGAAAGGGAGCATATAAATGTTTTAAATAAATAAAATTGCCTCCTGTGTCCTTAGTTTTGGGACTGGCAACTTCCTAGTATTTATTTATTTATTATTTATTTATCCTGCCCTTCCTCCAGTGAACTCATGGTAGCATATGTTGTCTTCCCACCTCATTTTATTGTTAAACAATCACATGAATTAGGTTAGGCTCACCTGGCTCAGAGACTGAAAGAGACAATGACAGACCTAAGGTCATCTAGTGATTGCCATAGTGAACTGGGAGTTTGAATATGGATAGTCCTAGTCCTAATATGATTTCCTAATTAATATATAAAACTGGCTTTCTTAGATGATAACTGTGATGAAATGGGATTCCACTATTCAAATATTATGTACATATTTTTGCCAACATGGAGATGTCTGTTTGCCAGAAAAGGTAAAATGCATGAAGTATCCCAGACAATTTCAGTGTGAAATACCTTCCCACAAGTTTACTTCAGTTTAAAGTTTTTTAACCAAGAGGTGTTGTACCCATTAGCATGTCAGCCTAGTGGTTTATCTGGGTAGAATAAAAGAATGAGCTGAATATCAGTCACTAGCATAAATGCAAAGATCATGATCCAAAGGCATGAAGTCTGTATATGTAAACTCAGGGCTTCTGCCGTAATTTCCCATAAAAACTCTCTGCAGGGCTCATTTGAGCAAGCTGGAAAATTATGCATTGTTGGGAACTGCTGGTCAGGAAGAGTATGAAGAAATCACATAGAGACCTTGGAACAGTGGCCAGAATCTTTTATAAATAATTGGTTTTAAAAACCTAGCAAAAGAAGTTCCAGGACAGGGAAGTCAATGGAATTCAAGGAGGCAGAGTTTCCGTCTCTTCACCAGCTGCTGCCTCTGCTTTCAGTTCACTTTGGGAGCCAGCCAAGCTTTCTTTATCCTTAAGACTGATCGATTCAATGCACCATGCATAAATCCTTGTGGAGAAGATTAGAGGAATCTTCTGGGGTGCAGAAATAGGCCAGCTGGCTCTCTGAGCTGCTGACAATGCACTCCAAAATACAAGTTCTGGAATATACCCAGACAAGACTTTGTTTGTGATGATACTCACTGGTATGGAGTACCAGCTCCTTTTTTGGGTGGAGAGCTCTTCCAAATCCTGATCCTTGTGCACTGACCCACCCCATTCAGACAGAGAAAGAGAGAGTGACCATCAGGAATAGCCTGGTGGGGATCTGCTGAGTGAGGGGGGAATTGGCAGAAATCAGCACAACTGTATATATGAGTACTGGCCCTTAAAAAAAAAGCACTGGATCCAGATTGTATTTTCATTCCTCCCCAAGCTTCCAGCACCATCCAGGAAGCTGAAGAAGAACATTGTAAGTATGGTGCAATATTTTCCTTGTATCTGCCCCTGCTTCAGGATGGTTGGCTTACAGGTTGAGTTGGAGTTCTCTTTCCACCTCTTACCATCTGTACAGGAGAAAGGATGGGCCAACTCTAGTACTTCCTAGCACAGTGACATGGAGACAAGTGAGATACAAAGAGAAGAGTCAGCCTTTCCCTCGTGCTTGCTATTCTGACACTAGAGGATCCTCAGCCCAGGTTGGCCTTGAGAGTAGGGCAAGAGAAGGGGCAATGTCACCTAACCATTTCTGATCCACATGTAGGGACTGGCATCCTGGAACAGAGTGAGCTTGATTTGAAAATATCCATGTCAGAAATGTAGTATGAGATGGGAAGCTGAATCCTCCTTTTCAGTATGTGACTGAGGCAATCTGGTGTTTCCTTGGGCTGTGTTAGTGAAACTGGGAAAGAAAGCAACTCATGTTGCCTTGGCAATGTTGTATTAACTTGGTAATTATTTATATTATTTGTTCCTTTTAGTCTTTTGATCGAGATTCAGGACAAATATCTGTTTTTTGGACTCTGCCTTATTCTTTGGCTTCCTCATTTTCTTAATCCTGTCTTCTTGACAGTAACAAAAACATTTTGCTCACTGCTATTTTTGTTATTCTGGCACATAGTCAAGCAAAATAAGACTCTCACTGTCAGTAAGTTGTAGAGGGCCCGTGAAGGAGCACTTAGTTTGACAGGGACCATTAACGGTGGACAGACTTTTGGTGTTCATCCTTGTGTATTCTGTTCTCCCTCACAATTTTATGTCTCCTGGACTAAACACAGATTTCATCTGGAGGTTTTAAAAGAGCACGTAAAAGCCCTTGTAGCAAAATATAAAATGTCTGTGGCAGCAGGGAGTTGAGATTTGAACTATACTGGTGTGTTCTTCCTCACATAAGAGAGGTTGTGCTGCAGGGGATAGGAAACAGAATGTGCCTGGGAGCCTTACACCTCAGACTTCTGTTGGGTCTCACTTGAACTCTAGAGATAAGATACCATACTTCCTTAGTGAGGTAAGAAAGTGTCCAGATACTTTCGGCACAGTTTGTTCTGCACAGTCTGCTTCTTCCACAGCAAAGGCAAATGTGTAGACACCATCATAAGACAGACATGTTGCAGGCTGTAGGAAGAGCTGCCATCTCCTCAGTAGGATACAATCATTTTTGTAGTTCCTTTTGCGGGCTTTTGTATTATTTATTCCTTTAGCCTTCTGATCTGTTTTGGCCTCACCACATCCTTTCAGCCACTGGTGCAAACCTGTCAGAAACAAGGGTTAGCATTCTGCTAAATCATGCCCAAACAACTGCATTATCCGAGCAAATAACAAACCTCAACCCATCTGCTTATAGTGAGCCATGTGCTTTGCCCCAAACTATCTGTAGATTACAAGAATCACAGCTGTGGCTCTGTAGTGGATTTTTAGCATCACAAAGCCTCCAAGTTCTATGTCTAGATATAATGTGTTCTATAATCAGTATGAAACTTGATACGGATAAGCTCTTTTCTGAGTTGCCCATGTTTCTGAACATTCAGTTGGAAAAGGGCCAAGACACAGCATGTAAAATTGCCTGTGATAGTGCCTTTGTTCATTTTATTGCTGAAATTATATTGTGTTTTAAAGATAAACAATTACATAATTGACATTTTAATTTGTAGTGAGTAATGTGTGGGCAATTTATGCTTCATTGGTCATGAGATGGTAAAACAGGGGTAACCACCTCACTGGGGTACAATGTCATGGAGTCCACCCTCCAAAACAACCATTTTCTCCAGGAAACTTAAAACAACTTCATACCAAAAATAATGGACCACCCAACAAAGACGCAAACCCAGGAACCATACCCGGCAATAGACCTACATGTCAATCTTGTCCCTAAACATTTTAATCTTCCTGGATGTACTATCACAGATCTGAAAGTCACTGTTTGACAAAACAACCTCAAAGGGGATATACAAAAGTGAAAGTGCTGTATTAGAACTCATCAAGAAATTAAACACTTTCTTTCATCCCAGCTTAAATCAAGACTAGAATTTCATCCCTCATTATTGCTTAATTTCTAATAACCTAAGAGGACTCACCTTTAAGAAACTATTATTAACATGGATCCAGGTGGGCAGCCGTGTTGGTCTGAAGCAGTAGAACAAAGTTTTAGACCAGTGGCACCCTTAAGACCAACAAAGTTTTATTCAAAGTATGAGCTCATTCAATGTATTCAAACTCATACCTTGAATAAAACTTTGTTGGTCTTAAGGGTGCCACTGGTCTAAAACTTTGTTCTACTGCTTCAGACCAACACGGCTGCCCACCTGGATCCATGTTAATAATAGGTGCCACTGGACTCAAACTTTGTTCTATTCTTAACATGTATCATACCATAACCCTTCAGTAATGACAGTTAATTCTTTCATATTTCAGATTGCTTTAATTAGTTTATTTACCCTATGTTATTGCATATTTGTTTACCTTCACCACATGAGGTAGAGGCTAGAACCACTGACCTCTGTCATTGTTCATTATGTATAACAACCTCAGCCATTCAGGTCCCTGACACAGAGAATCACACCTGGTTTATGAGACCAGGCACCTGTTTGCTCAACTCCTCCCCTTCTGTAATTTTCTAGATAAAGATGAGGATTAAAAAAAAAATCATTGCACCTGAAGACATGAGCTCTGACTCATGAAAGCTCTTGCTGGAATAAATGTCTATAAAGTGCCACTGGATTTCTTTTTGTTTTGCTCCATCTCTGCCTTGCAAGGTAGGAAGAAGTGGAAGGCTAAGGGTGAGAGCCCAGCGGGGGGGGGGGGGGGGGTGATCACAGCACAAGCGGCTAGAATGAATGCATGTTCTCTGCTATTGATCTCTACCTCCCCTGCCTCTCTTTATTGTTCCTTTTATGTCAGATTTTAGCATGTAAGCTTCTTGTAACAAAGACCTTTCTTCTTGTAAAGTGCCACACACAATGCAATATAAATAATGACATAAATAATTAGCAGATGCTTCAGACTGGATTAGAGCTTGACCCTGTTAGAGTATGAGGGGAGTGTATGGAGCCTAAACTGTAAGTGTGCAATATGTGGAGTGCAGGAGACTGTACTGCTTACATGGTACAGAATTTACAGTGAGACACTAAAGTGCAGTCCTAAGTATCTATAAAAAGGTACAGGTTTCCCTTGCTCAAAAGCCAGTCAAATCCGACTCTAGGGGGCGGTGCTCATCTCTGTTTCCAAGCCGAAGAGCCAGTGCTATCCAAAGACATTCCCGTGGTCATGTGGTCGGCATGACTAAATGCTGAGGAACACGGAACGCTGTTACCTTCCCACTGAAGCAGTACCTATTTATCTACTTGCAATTTCTTGCTTTCGAACTGCTGAGTTCTAAGAGACTTACTTCCTGGGAAGTATGGTTTGGGAGGGTATATGATTGACTTGTAATTGCCTTAACTCTTCTCTTAAACTAAAGTTTAAAAAAAAAAAATCCTAGAATTAAAAACATGTGTCCCAACATTCCTTCACTAACAGAGATATCAGAGCTGTTAAGGCATTTCTCCCCACACATAGCATGCTGAAATTGGGCACACAGATAGTCCAGCAGCATACTCTGATTACTATAGCAGTACAGTCTGGAAAAAATGGGACTTTTTAACCTCTGTCTGTCAAAGGTGTGGACACAAAGTATACCTGACAATAGCAGCCAACATCCCAGCATCAAGCAAGCCAAAGCAGATGGGCCAGAACACTGGATTGTGAGAATCCTGAACCATTCCAGAGTGGCGAGGAGGAAGATTTCCAAGTGGTTGCAATAATCTGGGTACAAGGTAAGAGGTAAACCCGCACATAGAAAACTGACACAGCACAGGATTCTAGACAAGCATTAGAAAGAAGTCTGTGAGTAAATGACAACCATATTCAGGTATGTTATGTATTAATATTTTAACTTTTCAAAGGCTTCCTGTAGGGATACATACAACATTTTGTGCAACTGGAAGTGGCACTGCCTTTCTTTTGAAGGAAGATGGTTGGCAACATGTCTACCATTATGGATAGTTTGTGGTGAGTTCTGCCTCTGTAAGGTATGTATGATTCCACATTGAAAAATGATTACTGAAACAATTCTCTAACAGTGGATTTATTTGTGGAAATGAAAGCTATTCCTTGCCACATGATCCAGTAGGGTGCAGTCTTCCTACTTCTGATACAGAATATACCTTGAGATGTCTCTATAGGAGAATGGAAGACATCATTAAAGAGGTACTCACCACAGGCTGGAGCATTAGAGAGGCACCAGCTGTTTATAAAACATACCTTGGAGAAAAAAAGTGGGTGTGAGTGTATTCTGTTTTGTTTTACTGAACCTGATCATTTTTCATGTTGCCCTTAGTACCCTTACACTATATATATATATTGAAATGTTACTATTTGGATGAATATTAAGGTATGGATGATGCAATTCTGAAAGGAGTGTCAAGAATCAGCCAGCCAGTCACTCATTTTCTAATGGTGTATCTGCACTGATTGTGTAGAAATGTTGGATGGTAGGCAATATTTGAATAAAGTTGTTGCAGCATTGTAAAATACTTGGATATAGTCAAGAATATTGTGGCATGTTTCCAACCATCTTTGCAGAGTGAGACCCTCCCACTTCCCCTTTCTGCTTTACCCACTTTGCTCCCCCAAAATTTGTTCCTGAGGGTCCTCAAGAAAAGCATGGGGCAAAGGAAGAGTCTGCACTGGAAGGGGGAATTGGTGAAAATTGCTGGCCCCTCTTTCACAAATGAAAATATGGTTTTGTCAGAGGAACTGCATGTTTGGATTCATGCCAATTTCATTAATTTATGGAAACATGATATTGCAAGCAGGTCTTTTCCCCAGAGACCAATATTTAATTGCTAGTTTATTTAGACTGCATGGGAAAATCCATAGGAAAAGTATTATATCCATAGAATATGTAAGTGAAGGTTCCCTGGACACAGCTGAAGGAAATGGTTTTTTTAAAAAATAAAGGAGAGCTCAAACAGGCTTTGAATGCTGCCAGGGTGGGGGAAGAAGAGCTCCTGCCTTCCCCCCTGAGCTGTTTTCCTGCGCCAAACAGCACTGGGGGGGAGGGGGGGTTAGAGCAACAAAACTGGGGAAATAACTCCAGCAGTGTTTTGGTGTGGGAAAATGACTTGGGGGGAGTCAAGAGCTCTTCCCCCCCCCCCACACACACACAATGGTGTTCCAAGCCTAAATGGGCTGGGTTTTGTTTTTTTTTAATTAAGCTATTCCTTGCAGTTGCTGTATGGGAATCCAAGCTGCAGGAATCTAAGTTGGGTCTAGTGAAACCAAACCTAACTCATTAAAAACCCAAATGTATAGTTTGTCTTGTGTTTTAATACTTTGAGTGTGTTTCTCATATAAAAATATTGGCTTAATTTGAATGAAATAATTACATAGTCTTCTATCAAAGCAGGAATTCTGCAAAATTTCATAATACATAACCCAAAGAACTGCCAACTGGAGTGAAGTCTGCTGAACTGAGTTTTGTATATGCCTCACTAGTACAGGCTGCCATCCACTTTCCTGTAAGTAAATCCTACTGAATAAAATGGGAATTCCTTCTCAGTAGACCTACTTATGATTGCACTGGCACTTCCTTGCACTCCCCCAAAAGGATCAGGGGACCTTCAGGAGAAGTGTGGTGTGTAGCACAAGGAGCTGCAGTGGCTATGGGGATCATCAAATGCACACCCAGAAGCTCTTGTTGATATATATGGGGTAAATTGAATCTCCCATATAATTTATGATTTGGGCCCTGATAGTGTCTTCGGGGTATTCTTTGATCAGATAGTATTTCCTTAATTTCTGTCATATTCTATTGGCATTTTAATTGTTTACTGTTTCTTTTACTTGTTTCTTCTTTTATGCTCTTATTGTGTATGAATGGGTCATCACTTGTATATGTGGACATAGATTGTCAGTAAGAGGGCAATCCAAGGTTATTATTGTTATATTTAGGCAGTGAGATCCTTAAACTCTGCCCTTCCATAAACTCCAGAAATCCAGCCTGTTCCACCTTGGGTTACAGTAAAGGCAGAACTGTGGCTTGTTTTCATTAAGTTGAGGGGTCACTGCAAACTTGCTAAGCACTTCTTTAAAGTACGGTGCGTTTTAACAGTTTCAAATATAGTTACAAGCCACCTTGAAAGCCCCAATCCTAATTTTAAAGTATGGGAACCAATCTAATATACCGGTAGTTGTGATTTTAGAGAAACACAGTGATGATTGCATAGACAATTTCCAATATTTCATCAATATTTCACCAATATACTTCAGAGTTGTTTTCAAGGGATTTGTGTTTGCACAGGGATCATGATTTTCAATGCTCTATGTGTATCTTGGCATGAATACTGACATTCTTTCCTTGATTATAAAAGGCTTTTCCTATGTACATGCTGTCCATATCTTGATGGAAGAAGATGGGAATTAACTGATAATATTTGTTATCTTTTTGTGAGTTTAGAATGCCACATGCTCAGATTCTAAATTCAGTCATTCATCTCCTTATAGGGCCTTTCCCCATAATTATTGCATTGTGCAATGAACATTTCTCAGATGTTGGCACATAAAATCTATCAGTCATAGAATCTTGCATCATTGCAGAAGCATTGCATTTTCAAAGCACCCAGAGTGAAATATTCAATACCAGTGAATGCTTAATACTGTCTAGTTAGTGCATTTACTGCAACATGATTGCTATATGGAATGTGCTTGTGCAGCTGGCTTGGTACGCTATTGTAAACTTGGGCAATGTAATTACTAACAGGCAACTCAGTTCTTTGTTCTGCCATGACCACACTATTTTGTGAGCCTTTGTTTATTTTAATATTTGTATTTGTCTGGGGCTGTGTATTTTATTGTTCTGCAGCTCTTTCTGCATAAGAGCAGCAAGCCCAATTTCTAATAAAGCCATACTTCTTTTTTAAGTTTAGGGGTTTTGTTTTAAAATGTGCTTTGGAGGCTGTTTGCTGATCCCATGGAGTGCATTTTATATCAGGTTTACTCTAACAAACAGCAAACAGCTTCCCAGCAGGCTGCAAAGCTATCAGCCTGCATAAAGGTTACCCTACTGCCACCTTTTGTTATAAGAAAATGGGATATTGTGCTAACTGCTGATGCTGATGCTGCTGCTCCAAAAAAAAAAAGCAGAGAAATATAATTTAAGGGCAAACATATGGCCAGGATATGCTTTGACTGATAATGCAGAAAGACTGTAGTATGGTGCGCACTAAGACTTGGGGACAAAGCCAGATAGTTATAACTGGAGCGTTTTCAGAACTGAAGGAGTATAGTACGGTGTGCTTACCACAGGAAACAGTGGCTGTCTCATACCTCATTCAGATCTGTTAAGAAGGACTTCATCTAGCCTCAAGGCCACTGACCTGCTGCTATTGACTTCTGACCTTTCTCCTGATACGACCTTCCAAGCTTCCCATTGCAATAATAAGGTCCAGGAATTAAACTGTGGAATTCACTGTCAGAGGATGTAGTGATGGACACCAACATAAATGGCTCTCAAGCGGATTAGACAGATTTATGGAACATAGATCCATCAATGGAACATTATGGGGAGGGGCTGTGGCTCAGTGGTAGAGCAGATCTGCTTTGCATGCAGAAGATCCCAGGTTCAATCCCTGGTATTTGCAGTTAAAAGATCTGGCAGAAAGTGATGTGAAAGACTCTGCCTGAGACCCTGGATAGCCACTTCTGGTCTGAGTAGACAATACTGACTTTGATGGACCACAGGTCTGATTCATATAAGGCAGTTTCATGTGTGTTCAGTGTCTATTAGCCCTGATGAATAAAATGGAACATCCACACCCAGAGACCATAAACCTCTCAGTAGTGCTAGGAGCCAATATCAGAAGAAGGCTTTGAGTTCTACACACTGTTTGTAAGCCCTCCAGGGCAACTGGTTGACCATTATGTGAAACACGATTCTGGTCTGGGTGGACCACTGGTGTGATCCAGCAAGACACTTCTTATGTTCTAGAAATTTTCTTTAGAGAAAACAGAGAGAAAACAGGGTTCTGACAGAGATCAATTGCATTTTAGGTGCTCTTGAGTTTATGATCACATGAAATTCACAGCACACAGAACACTACCTTCTTGAGGCTTGACAAATTTCACCAGAATGTCTTTATATTGTGATGTTAATATTTTTACTGTTATTAATAATATGGCTTTGTCTTAAATGGTTTCTGGAAATGACCTTCCTGATTTTAAGAGTCAACTGAACGGGATGAATTAAGTAGTATTTTCTACTGTAAACAGTGTAACCAGAGGAAGCTTTGAGAAAATCTCAGGCCTTTCATTGGTGTAATTTGATACACTATTTACTATAGCAAATGCATGTATAAGAGCCCTTTGGGAAATTTTATTGCTATGTGGGAAACTGCACATTTACATTTTTCCTCACTCACTGTCTTTAAGGTTTCCAAATGGTACTCTCCTCTGAGATTCTCATGACAGGCATTTTCTAATACAAATATACTACTTACATAAAGATAAACAAAGGGAATATTAGCTGTCCCTGTATTCCTGTCAAAAGGCTGAGTGTTTATAATAGCACATACAGTTTCTCGAGCTCTTTTTCTTAGTTCCCCCCTTACTTTTCTTTTCTCCACAGGCATTGCTTTAGCAATCCATATAGTATGCTTGTAATATAGGTTGGTACTATTTCCATAGGTTAGTGTTATTCCCCCTGAGATTGAAGTGGGAGGTGTTTCTGTCAGAACATGCCTTGATTTAGGTGAGAATGGCAGGGATTCATGGAAGGCCTTTTCAACTGCTGCCCCTAACTTTGGGGCAGCCTAACCCCAGAAGCGAGGTGTCCACTTTACAAGTCTTCCAAACATAACTGTTTTCTCCCTTTCAGCTGATTGATCAAAAGAATGTTTGACAGTGCCAGGTTCATAACCTGTGGTAGTTTTTTATGATGATAATTTAAAATTGGTAAATGGTTTTTCATGTTTTATAATTTTTTTGTGAGCTGCTGAAAGCTGGCATCACCATTAACTCATTTTTGTATACTTGATATACAGATATATCAATATCAATATATCAATATCTATCTATCTATCTCAATATCAATATCAATATCAATATCATCCATATATATATATATTGATATCAAAATATCTATATCTATATGTCCTGTATTCAGTTATTTAAATACTGGGCCCTTCAGTTTGGATTCAGTTAACCTTCTAGGTTCTTAATCACCATTAACTCAGTCATTATTTATCCTACTTCTCTATTTAGCAAAATTTTAAAACTTCCTCCAGCCTAAAGTGTCTGGAGCCTTTCTCCAACTTAAGTATTTCTTCCATTGGAGGAAGAGCCACTCAGGCTAGACTAGAGGAAGTTCCTCCAGCCTAAATTAGGATGCTTGTGTGTGTACAGTGCTGTCAAGTCACAGCCAATTTATAGTGACCCCACAGGATTTTAAGATAAGAGATTTCAGAGGTGGTTTACTATTGCCTGCCTCTGCATAGCGAGCCTGGATTTCGCTCGTGGTTTCCCATCCAACTACTAGCCAGGGCCAACTCTGATTAGCCTCTGAGATCTGGTTAGCCTGGACCATCCAGGCCTAGTAATGATAGTTTAAAGAAGTGGGGCTGAGGCTGACAGATGCTGGCTTTCAGAAAGCCAGCAAGGGAGTTCATGCTTGTACCGATGTTTGAATTTGGACTTCCAACTCATACTTCAGTTTCTTCACCACTCCTCTCCAGAATGATAGATCTAGCTCTCCAGAATGATAGATTTAGTGTATCCTAAATTTATTTATTTGCTTAAAGTATTTCTAGATTACCTACAAAATGATGTTCCGTGCCAGTTCACAGCAACTTAAATCATACAGTTAGCAAAAGAAGAACACGGTAGCACTCCAGTAAAAGATAGCAGAAATCAAAGGCAGCAATTGATGAGTTCCTAAAAACAAGAACAGGACTGAAAGCCCAGCACAGACACAAGCCAGCATTAGCACCACCACCCCAAGAATGACTGCCAAATGCCAGTGGTCATCTGCACTTAATTTATGGATATTCTCATCATGCTTTAACTATCATGCAGCTGAATGACAGGGGAAAGGAGTGGTGTTTTCATCCCTCCTGCCTATAAACATAAACCAGTAAAATTACAGATCTCTTTCTCACCTTAATTCTATCACTTGTATTTGGGTTCACTTTAAATATTTTTGGGGGCTGCAGGGGCTCAGAGGTTAAGATGCTGAGTTGCAGACCAGAAGGTCGGTAGCTCGGCAGTTTGAGACCTGAGTGCCACATGATGGAGTGAGCTCCCATCTCTGGCCCCAGCTCCTGCCAACCAAGCAGTTCGAAAACAAGAAATTGCAAGCAGATAAATAGGTATTGCTTTGGTGAGAAGGTAACAGCATTCTGTGCACCTTGGCATTTAGTCATGCCGGCCACATGATCACGGAAAAAGTCTTTGGACAGCGCTGGCTGTTCAGCTTGGAGATGAGCACCACCCCCTAGAGTCAGATTTGACTGGTTTTCAAGCAAGGGAAACCTTTACCTTTACCTAAATCCCTTCAGTCCTTAGAAATTGGGTCATTGTTTCTTTTCAAGAAAAATCTCCACTTCTGCTTTATCAGATGCCCATGTAGTGCCAGTTCCAGGTTTGGGGAGGCCCTAGGCAGACCATGTTCAGTGGCTACCTTCTGCCCACCATCAGCCCCCCTTATGCATCCCTTTCTATCCATCCACTTGTTTGTGTTCCCACCTTGCAGCGGTATTTTGATGATATCACAAGTTACCTTGCTGACCATGTTTGTTCTCATGTTTGCTTTTGTGTTTTCATGTTTTCATATCAGCTTCATCTGCTGGTTAAACTGATTGCATAAACCCAATCATTTATCTGGTGACCACATGTTTAAATTAGAAAAGATTTAGCATAATATTGCAGGGTTCCCAAGTCCCCCCGGGGGTTGGGTAAACTCCGCTCCAGCGGCCCGTTGCCCGCCCGCCGGGATCGGGCCACCGGGCAGAACCCCGCCCCCAAACTGCCGGGATGAGGGACATGCCCGGCACGATGACGTCACCCGGAGGTGACTTCATCGCGTCAGGCACGTTTATGGGGGGGGCACTCTATAATTTGAAGGAAAACTCTATGGTTTTCCCTCGAATTAGAGAGGTCCCGCCCCAAATATGCCCAACGCGATGACGTCCCTTCTGGGTGATGTCATTGTGGTGTGCATGCTTTGCGTGCATACCAGAAGCCTCCCGACGGAGAAAGGACTCCCCCTCGCTGCAAGTAAGTAACAGCTTGGCAACCCTATATTGCTATTTTTTGTATAAAGGCATTGATGTGATAAGCAAATCAGATTTCTCAGGATGGAACTCTCAGAAGAGATTTGGTGAGATTTCTGCTTTTGTGTGGGACACTTTAGATAAAAGTTCCTAAAAAGTCTGTATAAGCTGTGTTTGTGCAGACTTTTATAACACATTAGGCTCATTTTATCAACCCATATCATTTTGTGTATGTGGGAAGTACTAGAAATATTGTGATGAAACTGCTTTAGTTCCAGTACATATTGGTGAAAAATACAGGGAGTCTTCATGAGTTTACTATCATTTTAATTGATGCCTATAGGACATTGCTGAAGTTCCTGGCCATAAATAAACTTCCATAAATCCCTTTTTATTTACTCTTTGTACTTGTGCACTGTATTTCTAAGAATCTGGAAGGACAGTGTATATGCCCAAGAGATCCCACAGAGGATAAATTAAGATAATCTAGAATGTGAAATACAAGGGCTGTCATTTATAGAGATCTCAGACTATAATATTTTTAACACATTCATAAAATAATCCTTGTTTTAACTTGAAATTAGCTAGTTTATCTCTTCTTTATAATGACATTGAAATAATCTTTTTCTTTTTCTTGCCAGAGCAAGTATACTTTCTATCTGCTGGTTTTCTGTCTGCCGACTTTGATCACATTTAGCATAGATGTATAAAACATAGCTGTCAGACTTTGGAGTCACCCAGGTCCTGGGAACACACCAACCTCATTGTGATATTTCTGTATTAGCTTCCTGCCTAATTTGTTTTCAGACTTGCGCTTTGAAAGATTTATCCTTGAACATTAATGATCAGCCCCTCGTGTAGCTATGCTAAGACCTCCACCAAACTTTAACTTGTGGGACCTGGATTTTTTTGAAAAATGAGATTTTCATTCTCAAAAACCTCTGTGAATTCAAGCCAAATATAAGCTCAGATAAGGTAGTGTGCAAAATAAAGAAGGGGGGAGAAAAGTGGGTTGTATATCATAAAAACATGAAAGTTTGCAAGCTTTATAAACTGAGGGTTAAAAAGATCTACATCAAAATGCAAATATAAAACATAATGAGGAGGAGAAACAAGTAAACAAAGGTTCAGATTGCTAGAGCTTTTCCATGCATACAGTGGATTGTGATTAAGTCCTGTTTGAGCTGCTTACATAATAATATATCAAATATAAATAACCATTTTAGTTGACTATTTATGTTAGTGATTAGTTACTATTAGGTAAGAGTTCATGCTTTTAAAAAATAAATAAGCATCATGATACACAAAACCCATTAATAATGGATGTAAGAATAGGGTTGCCAGGTCTGGGCTGGAAAATACCTAGAGACTTTGGGAGTGGATCCAGGAGAGGGCGGGGTTTGGGGAAGGGAGAGGCCTCAGCATGGTACAATGCCATAGAGTCCACCCTTCAAAGTAGCCATTTTCTCCAGGGGAGCTGATCTCTGTCAGCTGGAGATCAGTTGTAAAAGCAGGAAATCCCCAGGCCCCACCTGGAGCCTGGCAACCCTATGTAAGAAAGGAACAGTTCAATCCAGCACTCTGGTGCTGATTGTTCACAATGCATGTTTTGACTCCAGTGCTAGTTTCATGTTTCTGAAATGTTAGCATGGTAGGACTTGTGGCCTAATAGGTTCAGGAAGTATAGTCCTCTTCCTTCCTGTGCACATGAATACAATTCCCTAGTACTCATTTCCTCTGTGGAATAGAGGTACAGTTGCCAACCAGGTGGGGGCTGGAGATCTGGAATTGCAGCTAATCTCCAGACTATATAGATAGCATATTTATTTATTTAAAACATTTATTCCACTTCTTCTGGAGAAAATGGTTGCTTTGGAAGGTGGATGGTATGGCATTATACCATACTGAGGTCCCTCCCCTCCTAATCCCCCCCCAGGCTCCACCTTCAAATCTCCAGGTATTTCCAAAGCTGGAATTGGCAACCCTAGAGGATATCACAACTTTTAGGTAGTGTAGAACTGTATTGTGGGGGCCTTTACTGGCTACTGAGGGGATCCGCACAGCCTCTTATGATTTGGAGAGACCAGGTTTGTTTTAAACTGTAAACCTTCCCCTTAGTTATCAGATGTTCTTAAGGAAGAAGTGCAAAGGCTTTGGGTTCACTGCTGTGAGGTAAGCTTTGTGGTGAGCAAGTAGAACACAGAGATCACTGAGGCATAGATAGTAGATATATAAATAATGAGGATTTATCTATTTACAGGTTGGTTTCAAAGAACAGATCAACAGCACAGGAGAAACCTGGTTGAGACACATAAGTTTAAGTTAATTATGGCTTCAAAGTAGAATTTGAATTCTCTTTTACTGCTTTTACTGGCTAGCCACTAGGTTGGATCCTTCCTCACACACAGGATTCCACCCACACAGGCCTGCCCTTTCCCAAGAATCAGACTAAATGGTAAAAAGGCTGTTGATTACCAGAGACCAGCCTAACATTCAGGTACTGTATTGGCCACGTTCACATGGGCAGTTTGATCCGTTGCCCTTGCTGTTCCCCTATGGATTTAAAGTGCATGATCAGACAGTAACATCTGCCTGTTGATCCCCAGTCGTCCGAGTCCCCTTCCCCCCTTTTGCCGCATGTTTCTTTGATACCTGAGAAAGTCTGGTCTTGTTGGTCTGAACTGGTTCCCAAACGAATTTCCTGCTGTCTGATCACACTCTTGCGCACCCAAGCCATCAGACAGGTCTGACTGATCTTGTTTTCCATCCACCATTTAAAAAAAAGTAGTTAGTGATCTGTGCACAACTGCTTATTCACACCTCTCCCCCCCCTTACAGGGGTTGCTCAAAACTCTGATTTCTTTTTAAAAACCCTAAAAGAAAGACACCTCTGTTCTTCAGCTTTTTTCTGTCCTTTAAGGAAGGGGTAAGTTGAAAAGATCAGTTGATTGAAAAGAGGACGGCAGTGAATTCCATATTCCAGCATGCTCAGCAAGCACTTGTGCGATTGCTCAAAGGGCAAACTTGTAAAAAAAAATGGCTGACAGCCCCACAAAATACATATCCCAGCAGGCTCATCCATGCTTGTGGGCATGCTCCGAGGACTAACTTTTTGAAAAAATGGCCAATGAGCTGACTCCATGCCTGCTGCCATCTGAGCACTCCAGGGCCAGTAGAAGCTCTTTGAAGTGCGCTAAAAGAGGTGAGTCTGATCACAATTCTCTGGCACAAAATAATCTGGCTCAATTAGAGGCGGGGCAACAGTGGATTGAAGTGCCCATCTGAATGCGACCTATTCTCTTCCAGGGGCAGAGCTAAATCACTCCGCCACACAATACCAGGCAGAACTACCCTCCAAACTGTCTGCTCTTTTGCTGAGCCAGACCTGAACTATCACTGCTTTCTCCCCTGAGGCAGAATTGAACTCCTTCCTGCTGAGAGGTGATTGGATGATGGAGCAGCACTTACATAGACTCCATTGAGTGACTGATTTCCCTTCAGGGGCAGGATAGCCACCTGTCTGTCACACAACCCAATATAACAGTCCTTGGAATGAAGGAGTAGGTGAGTTTTACTTGTTTTCAAGACCTGACAGATCGGAACCAGGAAGTGTTCTCCATAGGTCAACTGACTGCACAGGATTGTGGTTTGCCTTCCCCTACAGTGTGTGGTTTATCCTTCATTTGAAATTCTTCACTTTCTGGTAAATGTTTATGGTGATACACAGTGGTCAGGATTGTACATGGCCCTGCCCTCCAGAGGTTTGATTTAAAAGATGTGTCCTTTTTCAGTTCTATGGCATTGTGGGAAGTATAGCTACCAAACAGCCTGAGGTCTTTATTCAGTTCCTAAGACCAGGCTGCAAGTATGGCAGAATCAAATTCACTGTTCATATGTATCTAGTATCATATTTATTTATTAGGTGTTTCTGTGTTTAATGTTGATTTAATACAACTATTCATTGGAATATGGTCTAACAATATAATATCAAGGAGAACTTTAAAAGCTTAAAGTTTTGATCATATTAATGAAAGTAGAGTCCCAGTGTAGTATGCCAGATGTAAACAGGTCTTAATGCAATGATTTCCCTCAATTTTCAGAATTTTAATAATGTTTTCCCTTGGAACGTTAGTGAGAACTGAATCATGATTCCCACACATATGGAGCTAGTTAAACTCTATCATTCAACACAGAAGCAATCAGCCACAAACCTGGGCACTTGCAGTTTTGCAATAAGCGGAGTTGCGTGTGAGCTCTTATTCTGGTCCTCATTACTATTTCAGCAGATGACTGTCATATTTGTAACATTTCCATCTTGTGTGGCACTCCCTTCCCCCCTCCATGGGGGTAACAGTATAATTTGATTATTTTAGTGCCATCTGAAAGTTTTAAAATTGTTCTACACTGTTTTTGTTTTAACTTTTTTATTGATTTACGAATGTGTTTTACATTGTTGTTCACTGCCCTGAGCCTTGTGTGCACAAGGGAGGGCAGTCTAAAAGTCTAATTTAATAATAAATAAACAAATAATTTTGTAATGCACATTTCTGATGATCTACTACTGACAGGCTGCCGCTTTTCACTGTGTCTCACCATCTATGAAGTTCTATACTGATTAATTCTGAGTGGGCCACTATGTTAGTAGCTAAAGGATACTTGAGATTTACATGAGATAAATTTATTTGCATTCAGTTGTTATTTTTTTCCAGCTGTATCTTAAAGGGTCTTTTGTTGATGCTAAAAATAAATCAGATTTTCACACAGGAGAAATTTCTTTGCAGTCCTGATAGAGAGGATAGTATAAAATAGGTGGTGTTGGCAGAAGAAGGCTGCCATGCTAGAGGGTGGGGTATTACTGGAGGATGGGTGTGGCTGGAATCGCATCACTCAGCAGCTCTGATGAAGTGCTAGGAATTCTTTGTGACCCCCCCCCCCCAACTCATCCTTCCTAGGATGCCACATAGATCTGAGAGGCCTGTGGGCTCCTACCATCCATGCTGCCTCCATCCATTGAACAAAGAAGAAGGTGATACCAGCCACTTAAAGATGCTTCCTCCAGTGTTGTGTGCCAAGGTATAGCACAACAGGCTGGCCAGCTCTCAGTTTCCTGAGGCTGCAGCAAACCCTGTGAGGGAATGGGTGCTGGAATGGCCTTTGTAGGACTTCTCAGAAAAAGCAGCTCACCCTTGGACTGAGGCTGGCTCACAGTTTTAGAAAATGGCAATATGTCCTTGATATAAAGTTGGTAATTTCGAGAAGAAAAATCTCTTTCTGTTCTATAAGGGAGGAGAGAACAGGTAAACGTTCAAAGGATCATTTAGCAGTCAGCTTATTTGTTATGGGCTAAGTCCTTCTTTCATGGAATTTAGAACAAGCTTGTTTTGTTTTGCTCTTTCTCTTTTGTAGTGAGCCTTTTGAAATGAGATCCTGTCACTCCTTCCTGCAGTCTGAAATGGCACACTGTAGAAGGACTCTGACATGTGATCTTGCCCCCTGTGTTGGTAAGTTCTGAAATGGAAGTGAGTAAAAGAGGTGATAGGGGCCACAGTGGCTCAGTGGTTAAGACGCTGAACTGCAGACCAGAAGATAGGTAGCTTGGCAGTTTGAGACCCAAGTGCCGCGTGGCGGAGTGAGCTCCCATCTCTGGTCCCAGCTCCTGCCAACCTAGCAGTTTGAAAGCAAGAAATTGCAAGTAGATAAATAGGTGCCGCTTTGGTGTTTACCTTGTCAGAAAATCAGATGGTGGCTTCACAGCATTGGCTTGTACCTCAGTAACTCACTGGCATCATTGTTTCTGAGAAGTTTCACATACCATGGATTATGTCCCCATGCCACTGTAATAACTTTGGAAGCCCCAGGTCACGAAGGAGGAATTGGCAATGCAGTTACAGCCTACAGCAGCTATTGCTGTCTCTGAAGCTGGGGAAATGCTTCTTTCCCATGGTCTGGGAAGGAACTGTGTTTTGGTAGACAGTAAGCATAATATATGCAGAATTCATGCTGATCTCAATATCTGGAAGAATAAAAATATCCATTATATCCATATTTAACTATTGAATCGCAGGCTGTGGTTCCTTCCCAGTGCTATACGAACATATTTGTAATCATGATCTTGAGAAACCTTCTCAGTAAATGTGATTCATTCTTTAGCTGGGCTCTGGAGAGGCAGCATAAGCATTTCCCTATAAACAAACCATTAATGATGGTTTATGGCCTGATCCATTCTTCTAGACATCCCAAAGAGCCTAAGAGTGGGGGTGGCTCTTTAAAATTCATTTATATTTCTTGTGCAATCTCGCAGTGGAATCTGCAAGGATTTCCCTTCATCCTGATGATATTTGATATGTTTTACTTACCTACTGTGAAGGATCATAAGATTCTTAAATGGGAATTTTGGGGGGAAAAAGACATCGGCACAAATCTTGCAACTATCATGCTACATGGTCTCTGGCTTTTCCTGCAACTATCATGCTACACGGTCTCTGCTTTTCCTGAGACCAGTGTGCTCATAACCCAGTGCAGAAAGACTGCAAATTCCCAGACCTGGCTTTGCACTGCGGCAGTAGATTCCAGTTTGATTCTGTGCAATGCAAAGACAGCATGACTCCTATATTATGCAACTTACTTACCTAGAACATCTCGAAGGTGATTTGGAAAAGCAAACTCTGATTGCAAAATCCTGCTTGCAGAAATGTTCAATAGCATGAATCAACCCATAAACTGCTGTTTGTATTCCCATACCCACCATCGTGTTATGCAGTCCCCTGGGAAGCACAGCATCCCCTCCATAGTACACTGCAAGGCTTCTTGACAAAGACCTTTGACAAAAATTTTGGCTGCCTATACTCTTGTGGTAAACAGTAACTCCAGAAGTCACAGATAGAATTACAGCCCTGCTGTTCACATGCTAGATACTGAACCAAGAACAGTTGCATGACATACTAATGCATTATCACAGATTTATATGGTAAATAATTCTTGTACTCTAACAGAGAGCCCAGAGATCAGGGGAATTAGCCTTTTAGAAAAGAATTTGGAGTTGTACCAATTAAAAGCCAGGGAACAATTACTTTTTAGTAACTTCCCAGGGCTGTTCTCAGAACTGATTCTGGAACCTATTTATCCTTTCATTATCACATGACCATTTTTTCTGAGTTTGGACAAATATTCAAATATTATCCACATCTGGTCACAATAAGACATAGCTCTGACTCAAAACTTGTTACCATCTTTCAAGATCCTCTTTCACTCTCCCATCATTACATCATGCTTTTATTTCCTGGATATATTTTTTTAAGTCTGTTCATGCCAGATCTGGAATAGGACAAGATGAGCTTTATAGGGTTATTGAAATCTAGATATAAGAACATGATCTGCAAAAATAATAACGTACATCTGGAAAAAAATCATTGTTTGCGTTGCTCTTGTCCCGTGGGCCTATTCACATGACCCCTTGAGCCTCTGGCAGCTGTATTTGTTCATCATTCCAGGCTGGTTTTAGCTTCTTGGCCATGGACTGACACCTCGTGTGACAGCCTATGATGAATGGCTGAACTCATCATGGGTCTTTGTTAAGGCTCTCATTGCAAACGCTTGAACCACTGCAGCCATGACCAAGAGTCAAAGTTTGATCTGTTCTAGGTTCAGGATATCATGTTGACATCACACACATCTTCTCAGCATACAATGGCTCAGCAGAAAGTCAGTACAGACTCAATAAAAATGCAAGTCAAAGAAGGGTTGCTTACTTTTTAAATCCCAAATCAATATACCTAGATGGGGCTTGCTGGTGGATTTTGGATGTTAGGAGGGCAAAGCTGAGTGTAAAATTTATGTGTTTTCCAAGCAGCTGAAAGCAAAAAAACAAAAACAAAATGAAACAACGGGTAGTTTTTCTGCTCCCCCCACAAAGGGTCAATTAATAGTCATTGACTACTACATCTCAGTTCCCGTCATGCCAACAAAACTTCTTCCCCTCCACCAAGTCACAGCTAAATTATGACAACTTCATAGGGTTTTCAAAGCAAGAGACATTCAGAGGTGGTTTGCCATTGCCTCTTCTTCATAGCAACCCTAGACTTCCTTGCTGGTCTCCCATCCAAGTACTAAGGGCTCGGGCTGACCCCACTTAGCTTCAGAGATCTGAGGAGACCGGGCTAACCTTGGCTATCCAGGTCAGGACCAATAAAGCATACTGTTTTTTTAAGGATCCTGTTAGAATTCCAAGAGTCCCATTTATGGTTTAGTAAAATTGCTAATGTCTATGTGATCTGTGTACATGAATCATTGTACTTTTTTTCCTCATCAGATATTTATTTAAAATAGTTATAAATCTGCCTTTATCTCAGATAATTGGGACCCAAGGTGGGTAACATCAATAAAAACAGAACAAAACATAATTCTTAAAAGGAATAAAATTAAAGTCAAACAGCCATCAGGAGTACTTTATTGTGAAGTTATTGCAAGGGTGAATGGCTGTTTGAGGACATAGGTCAGGGTGGGCCTTTGGGGAGCATGAAAGTCACCTCTGAATGCCTATCTGCTTTTGATGGAACAGAAGTATTTCCTGTTTCCAGCACGGGAAGTCCTGAATCATTTTTGGGTCACCTGGGTTTACATGCTGGTTTGGCTCACTTGGTTTTATATGCTCAGGGAGCCCCCAGACAAAGGCTGCTAACCATAGTTCCCTCTAAGCTGTACTAGGGGGTACTGGTGCACAAAATGTTAACAGCCAGCTCAGGGAATTTCTGTTTCAGCCCACAGATACTGCTTCAGCCCATTGGAAACAATAGAGGATGGGGACACCATAAAATTAGACCCCCTGGTCCAATCCATTTGAAACGTGGGGAGGTTTTTGAGGAGAGGCACCAGCAGCTATGCTGTAAATTTGGTGCCTCTACCTCAAAAAACAGTTTCCCAGAGTCCCAGATACCCCCAGATTGATTCTCTATTATAGCCTATGGGGCCCATTGACTATAATAGTCCCCATGGGCTACAATGGAGCCAGGGGGGGAAAAATTGCACAGCCCTATTATGCTTTTCAGTATGATTTGTAAGCTGCCTTGAGACACAGGGAAAAGTGGGATATAAATATTTGAATGAATAAGTAGTTTGGGCAGGTTGATAACATTTAAGCAACTTCCTGTTTTTTAGCTTAGGCGGGGTTCTAACAGTGATTGTTCCTGAAGAAGGGAGCAATGACTCATGAAAGCTCATACCCTGCCACATATTTTGTTTATCTTTAAGGTGCTACTGGACTCTTGATCTTTTCTACTGTTCCTCCTCTGTTATACTTGACCTGTAATGCTGGTTGTCATATTTCACTAAAAACCCCCAAAGTAGACTGCAAGAGTCATCCCCCCCCCCTCCAAGTGCTGGTGTGTTTTCTAAGGCTCAGGACAGGGCGATGGTCTGAGGCCAGGTTACCAATATAGTGGACTTGAGTCCAGTGGTACCTTTAAGACCAAATTTTGTTCTGCTGCTTCAGATCAACATGACTACCCACCTGAATCTGTTTTCTGGCAATTATTATTATTCATTTTATTTCATGATTATTATTGAAAATAATTTGTCATATAGAGGAGGGGCCCTGACCTGGATAGCTCCAGGGTAGTCTGATCTTGTCAGATCTCAGAAGGGACAATGTGGAGGCAGGCAATGGCAAACCACCTCCGAATGTCTCTTGCCTTGAAAACCCTGCAGGGCTGCCATAAGTCAGCTGTGACTTGATGGCAAAAAAAAAAAAAAATTGAGTGTGTGTGTGTGTGTGTGTGTGCGTTTTAAAAAATGTATCTGCCACAGGCATGAAATAGTCTAGGTATTCCACTGCTTCTGCTGCATATAATCTGAGAATGGGGAAGGCAAACTCAGTCTCTCATATTTAATTAATTTCAAAGATAACTGTTCCCCACAACAAACACAGTAGACACACACACACACATCTAGTAAAGTGTACACTGGCTTTTGGTTTTGCAATGTAACTGGATCTTTTTGATTAAAGGGTGGTTTTAATTTACTCTGTGGCTATCAACTGGTGGGAGACCGGTTTCTTGTTTACTTTTCCTTTTTCTCTCTTCCCCCTCCCACCGCTTTTCATAAAAGAACTTTCCCAACAAATTTAGTTGAAACAAATGTTGTTGGCGAGTCCAAGTCTTTAACTCATGGTAAAACAAAGGGATATTGTTCAGTAGTAGTAACTGAGACCAAAAAGTTCAAATGAAAGCCGTGCTGTTTTTGAAAACTGGAGAGTAAAATGAATATATCCTCCAGAATGATTGACATTCTAGGATGAGATTTTCCAAACCTGCTTAGATATGTATAATCTCTTAGGAGCTCAGTTTAGATAAACATATGGAGCAGAGGTCCATAAGTGGCTATTAGCCACAAGGTATAGATAGGAACTCTCAGTCTGGGGCAAGTGATGCACTTGATGCTTGGGGGGCAACAGTGGGAGGACTTCTAGTGTCCTGGCCCCACTGTTGGACCTCCAGAGGGCACCTGGTGTTTTTTGCCACTGTGTGATAGAGTGTTGGACTGGATGGGCCACTGGCCTGATCCAACATTGGCTTCTCTTATGTTCTTAACTGAAGCCTATAAAGTCACACTTTATATTCTTGGTCAGAACCAGTCGCAATAAAATAGAACCCAAGAAGAGCAAACACCAGTATAACTGGGCCTGCAGAAAATGCTGACCATCTCTCTGTCTTGTTAGCATCATCATAGCACGCATATTTAACCAACTACCACACCTATTTCAACCTTGTTTCTCTATGACCCTTCCCATTCCTTACAGTAGTAATAGACCTGCACATTCCTCACACATCACCAGTGTTGTGTGGTATAAATCATGTATGTTTGCAATTCATAGAGGCAACTGGCCTCCCAAAGCTGTTATTGTTGCCATTTTAAATCCTAATGGCTACATTGTAGGGATGAGCATTCGGATCTACCCGAGCCAAAAATCTACCTGAAAAATACCTTACTGGTATTTTTCAGGTAGATCTCGGCATCCCAAATGTATCTTGGTTTTCTCAGGGAAACCAAAAAAAAAAAAATCCCCCCCAAAATCCTGGATTTCCAGATAGATCCAAAAACAGCAGAGAGGTGGGAGCAAATTGCTTGGCTTGGGGCTGGCTTCTCATGCAGCCCGGTTTAATCCAGACTGCAGAAGTGAGCCCAGCCAAGATCAGCTGTGCCCACGGATAGCAGATTGTTCCCTGCACGGCTCAGTGAACCCCGCCAATTTAAAGCAGGCTGCAGGGAAAGCCAAGCCAGCCCCAGTATCAGGCTGACTTTTTTTTTTAATGGTATTTTCCTTCTCCTTAGAGCCAGTCTGGTGTAGTGGTTAAGTGCGCGGACTCTAATCTGGGAGAACCGGGTTTGATTCCCCACTCCTCCACTTGCACCTGGCTGGATGACCTTGGGCAAGCCATAGCTCTGTACCAGCTGTTCTCTCAAGGACAGCTTGGGAAAAAGCTCTCTCAGCCCCACCTACCTCACAGGGTGTCTGTTGTGGGGAGGGGAAGGGAAAGGAGTTTGTAAGCCGCTCTGAGACTCCAAGTGAGTGAAGGGCGGGGTATAAATCTATTCTCTTCTTCTTCTTCTTCTCGGGTCTATTGGATCCCAGGGGAAAAATCAGGATTTCTGAAAAAGTCCAGATCTGAATACTGTACTGGTATTGGGATCCAGAAATCCTGAAATTTTTTCAGGTCCAGTAGACTCATACAAAAAAAAAAAACTGATTAAAAAAAATTGCACACCCCTACTACATTGTGCCCATTCAAGGGCTGGTGAATTTCATTCCCAGCTGGTTGTCCTATTTGTTTCTTGATTAACACTCAACTTCAATTTGAGATTTCTACAAGTCCCAATACCCACACATTCACAGACAACGCTCAGACCAGCATGTTCCAGTTATTCCTATTTTGTGGGTTTTGGAGTGTACGGTTTTTTCTGTGTTGAAGAGAAAGCCCATGGATGCCAAACAATCACTTGCTCATCATTTCATCTCAAGCAAATCAACTACAAAGTACTCCTTTTCATAGGCATTCTTCTCCATCAAAACAATCAATCTGGGACTTCATCACTCTGGTGAATGAGTTAATCCATGAGGAGGTTCAAACAGTGTTTGAGGCCTTCTGAAGTCTATTGTGGTTTCCCAGTCTTGTCTATAGCTGGGTTTTGTCCTAACCATCCATATTTTTGCTATGATGTGATGGTTATCATCCAGTTGCTTGCTGGGTTTTTAGACCTCCTCTATTTCCATTTGCTTTTGCCTTCCTGGAGTTATCCATCCATATCCAATACTTCTGCTATTACACGAACCCTACCAAAACTAATTTCATCAGGTTGCTTTTAACCTTCCTTGGTTTTTATCTGGCTCTCCACCATCTAAATGGATGTTTTGTTCCCAGTTTTTGACCATATCTTTGAGCTCAACAGGGGGTTATTTATTTATTTATTCACATTTATAACCCCATTATGTAACAAAAGGAATTGGGTGGGGGTTGGTAGAGGCACAAAATTCTCCACATAGCTTTTGGTGTCTCTATTTAAAAGACCCCCCCAAATTTCATAAAGATTGGACCAGGGGTCCAATTCTATAGCCCCCCAAATAAGGTGCCCCCATCATCCATTATTTCCAATGGAGGGGGAAACAGCAAAAAAATCAGGGACTGATGTCAAACCAGAGAGTCTCTGCAGTAGAAACTGAAGTAGGGGGGCATTTTTGCAGAACCACTACCACTGGGGCAATGCCAGCTCAACAAATCTGAGAAAGGAAGGGTTGCAAGCCTAGCACAGCCAGTGCATGTACTGAACCAGCCAGCAGAACCAATGCCACTATGGCAATGCCAGCTCAACATATCCAAGCAAGGGGGTGTTTGCAAGCCTAGCACAGCCAGTGCATGTACAGAGTGCCCAGCAAAACCAATGCCACTGTGGCACTGCCAGCTCAACAAATCCAAGCAAGGGGGGGTTCAATCTATTTCACTGCTGACAATCTTACTGCAATTTATGCGAATCAATCACAATGATAAGGGTACTTATCAGTAGTACAGTATTGAGTTACTTGGAATGAAGTATGCCCCAATGTATTCCTGAGAAAAATGTTAATTCATTGTGATTGATTCGCGTAAGTTGCAGTAAGATTGTCAGCAGTGAAATAGATTACGACAACAAATTGCTCTGATGAAGTTCTTTATACGAAACGAAGAAAATAAACTGGGTTCTTCGTTTGATTGAAGCTGTTTCGAAGCATTCTGCTCCTGGAATTAAGATAAATTGATAGTTAGTTTATAAATCTGTATAGTTAGCACTTACCTCTATTTTCATTGAAGCTACTCTTTTCTATAATGGTGAAGCATTCTGCTATTGGAACTAAAGAGAAAATAATAGTTTATAAATTGTATAGTTAGTACTTACCTGTTGGTATCATATATTGTAATTGTATGTGAAGCTTTTGCTCTATGTATCCTGTGTGTATGAAATTATAATACAATATAGGTATAGCATCTCACTCTCAGCCATTTTGTGTTTTTTGGGCTTGCAACCTTCCCTTGCTTGGGTATGTAGAGCTGGCATTGCCACAGTGGCCTAGTTCTGCTGGGCACTCTGTGCATGCACTGGTTCTGCTGGGCTTGGAAAAATCCCCCCTACCTCAGTTTCTATTGAAGAGACTCTCTGGTTTGACATCTATCCTTGTGGGGGTGGGGGGTTTGCTGTTTCCCCCAACTATTAGAAACAATGGAGAAAGGGGGCACCTTCTTTGGGGGCCCATAGAATTGGGCCCCAGGGTCCAATCTTTTTGAAACTTGGGGGTCTTTTGAGGAGAGACACCAAAAGCTATGCTAAAAGGTTGGGGCCTCTATTGCAAAAAAACCCAGCCCCTTCCCGACTCCTGCATACCCCCAGATAGATTCCCCATTGACTATAATTGTGCCATAGGCTATAATGGAACCAGAGGAGGGGATTTCTAGAAAATCCCAAATCCGAATACCATACTGGGATAGGATTCAAGTTTTCCCAGGAATCCTGAATTTGGGAGGGGTCCAGTATATTCAAATCCGAAAAATCCCATTTTACTGCTCTGGCACTCTTCTGCCTTGTTGGCTGCCTGAGTTCTTCAGTTCAGTTTGTTCTTCTCCTGCATCTGGTGCAATACTGCATTTCACCCTAAAAACCATCCATGCTATGTACCCTGTATTCCAAGTCCTGATCTTTTGCAGACAAAATTGCATATGGAAATCCAATTGATCTTGCAATATTCTGCTTGTACCACATGGATGTTCTTTACTGTAAGGTTTCAGTATGTATCTTCCTGCCTTTATCCTCATGCATCAAAACATAAACTTAAAAAAAATGTGTTTTGTTTTTGTTTGTGTCTCCTACTTGTTGTTCTTATCCACTTCCTTCAGCTCTTAAAAAAAAAAGTAGTAGTAAAGAGTTAAAAACGAGTCCTTTCCTCCCACATCCATCACCAGGCATCTGTTTATAGTTAGTCTGACACTCAAGAAATATCTCGCAGGTCTGTGGCAGATGTAAAATTGCTGACTGTTACAGATTCTTTATCACTAGTTTAATCTCACATTACTTTTGTGTATTAAAACCATGTGTGCTTGCATGTCCCTTTACTGCATCCAACTGAGATTTGTTTCAGATCATTCTATACTAGACAACACATTTTATTTTTAGTGCTAACTTGTCTCGTGTCATTCTTGGGTATGGGACTACTTTTGCTTCATATTACTACAAGAATATGGGGCGGGGTGAGTTTCTATCAGTATTATGATGTGGGTATTGGGAATCTGAAGTCTAGGTTCTTAACCTGTGGTTGCTAGTAGTTAAGTAAAAGTCCTAGTTATAAATGACTGTTTTTGAGGGGTTTTTAAAGTGTTGCACAAATGTGATTTGTTCGTAAACAGAAATATTTTCTCGGGAAAGATCTCTGGATTCTGTGCTATGCACTAGTGCTCTTTTGTAGCATACACAAATATGAAAAAGCATAATGTAAGAGTATTGTATGTAACTGGTTGGAGCAGTTGTATAACCCCCAACTAGGAGATGCTGGCTCATGGGGTACAATCAGCAGGCCCCCACAGTGGGGCCTATGAGGTCCCGACAACCCCACCCATTTGCCAGGCTCCCCCATCAATCACCTGGAGCAGGAGAGGTCAGGAGATCAATGGATGGCAGCAAATTAGCAAGTAAATGCAAGAGTTAACAAAGAGGTGTGAGAATTAAATTGGAGTCCAGCAGCATCCCCCCAAAAAACCAAGCTCAACCCTGTGTACATGTGAGAACAGAGACTCAGCATGAGCACACTTCTTCACGTACATTGAAACAGATTTTCTCAAATATTACATGCAGGTGGGGGGGTTAGTTGCTTGAAAGAGCTATTTAGAGTTAAGATGCATAAGTAACTGAGCAATACATATAGCTAAGATTGGAATAGCACATAGTGGGACATGTAAATAGCAGCAAGTTGGCATACAGATTCTCATATCTGGCATACACGTTCTCACATCTGTTGTTAACTCTATTAAAAACAGATGTGAGAACCAAGTTTGACTTGCAGTGATGGCAGGGGGTGTGGCATATGCAAATAAGTTATGCTAAGGAATTATGCTAATGAGCACCTGCACCTCTTTTTCTACAAAATGACCCCTGATTTAAGATAATGATTTTCTGGTTTGCTTAACAGTTAGTTCTCTACATGAGACTATGAAGACCTACTCCGCTTGTCTTTGTTTCAGATAATGGGGGGGTTGTTTAGTGATTGCTAGTTGTTGTTTGGTTATGTATAATATGACTATGTAGAGGTACTAGTGCATTTATGGTGAGCTCTTGGTGCAGTATGAAATCTCCTTTGCATGGTCTAACCCAGTTTGGCCTGCATAATACTTATTATACCATGTCTTGTTAAAATTCAGAGTTGAGCAGTTTGAAAGTGTGGATTGTCTGTTATTTGTTAGAGTAGTCAATATGTTCTACATGTAGATATCTTTGTAATAAACCTGAAACATTTCTGTGTGATATACCACTTGTCTTTATTATTTAGAAATATAAGCATGGCAATTTTGTGCAGACATACAATGGGCTGCTCTCCACTGGTTTGTTGTGGTTGGTTTTTTTAGAATTATTAAGGGCACAGAAAGGAAAAGGGGTATTGGGGAATAAAAAGAAAATAATTATATAAAAGTATTTACATTGGTCAACGACATTCTCATTTTTTATAATGCATTATGCCAAGATATAATAAGCTTCATTTCACCACTTCTCTTTTGCATTTGTAACATAACAGTAGTCAACCATCATGAACCAGGGAGTACAAAGAACCATTAAATAAGGAGAGCAATACTTAAGGCCTATTCCAACTATCCACCATATATATATATATATATATAAAGCTTATCTCTCCACTATGCTAAGATGCCCCATTAATAAAAAATATACACCCTGATCAAAAAAATTCTGGGTACAGCCTTGACTATCAGCAGTTTACTATGTTTACTATGTAGTTTGTTCTGAAATGCATTTTTATATTGAGATATAGACTGTTTTTTATTGTTTTACTGTTTTTATGTAAGCCACGCTGAGCCTACTTTGGTGGAGAGGGTGGGGTTTAAGTAATAAACTAGATGGGAGCACATCAGGCCGGTGCTTGAGGCACTGGACTGGCTACCTATGGCATACCGGATTCGTTTCAAGGTGCTGGTACTTACCTTTAAAGCCCTTAAATCTCTTCTTCTCTTCTTCTTCTAAATGGCCTGGGTCTGACCTACCTGAGGGACCGCCTTTCCCCATATGTACCCCAGAGAGCACTACGGTCTGGGGCCCAACGTCGGCTGGTTATACCAGGCCCCAGGGAAGCCAGGCTCGCTGCCACTAGGGGAAGGGCCTTTTCGGTGGCAGCCCCTTACTGGTGGAATGAGCTCCCAGAGGAGATCAGGGCCCTGTGGGACCTTGTGCAGTTCCGCAGGGCTTGCAAGACGGAGCTCTTCCACCAGGCTTACAAATAGGGGCCGCCTCCTCCTCCCTTTACCCCTGTTTGACCATCATGATCTCAGCCTAGGACCTGGATGATTGTGAGTACCATCAGCACTTGTAAGCAGAGAATGCTGGGTATTATACTACGCCATCTGTTTAGAGCACTAACTTCTGTAATTGTGAATTCTATGTTAGATTTTATCTGTTTTAAATATTTTAATGTATTTATATGTGAGCCGCTCTAAGCCCGCTTGCAGGGAGAGTGGCATATAAGCCTAATAAAAAAAATAAAAAATAAAATAAAAAGCAGTTGTATGGTTGTTGGACAGTGCAATACCTCTGCTCCCAAGGAGGCCTGTAGTTTCTTTGGCTTACTGAAACTGAATCATGAACTTCTATCCTTAAATATTTAAAATTTATTTCCTATCTTCTTAATATTAACTTGACATTTATTACAGTTTCTTATTCATTTATCAACCAATGGCTAAATGTGAGGTATACACTGCAATTCATGAATGAACACAGCTTCTTGCTTCCGGAGTTCACAGTAATTCAAACACTATGAATCAAATCTGCATATTTCTTTTCAACAGGTCATTCACTACTGCTTGCCTTTCTTCATCCATTCATTAATTCTTCTTGGGAGTGTACCATAAGCAATGAGGCAGAAAATCCCATAAAGAGCACTAGGAAGCACAAAAGAAATTACTTTCCTTGAAAAGTGGTTCTAAAGGATCAAACATATTCCCCCACAAGGCGTAGAAACAGGAGGTTAGGGTGGGTCATTGATTTTTTTTTTGGCCACCCACAACTTCCCTATGTTGTTGTTGATCCAGACCTTCATACAGTTCTCTGTACACCCTTCAGCCATGTGATGAGGCTAATGCAGGCTTGCAGATCTGTTTCTTGGTCAACTAAATGTGATAAATGTGAATTTCTGCTTCTACAGACATATTATTACTCTAACTTTAACTTTTGGGGCTGTAAATGCCAAGATAAAATCAACTTTGATAAGTCCATGTCGGCGAGTTTCCGGTCGGAGGAATGGAGGTCTTGACACGCTTTGCAAATGCGCAAGGTGGACAGCGGCTCTTCCTGACAGCTTGGGTGGATTAATCCACCTGACGCAACCTCACACAGGTAGTGTGAGGACCAGCAAGCAATATAATCCAGGTTTGAGCAACCTCGGTGAAGGGAAAGTCTCGGAGGAGACTTTTCCGACACCTTGAGCACTGCAGCCGAAGAGGATTCTTGCGAGTATCTCTAAGGAGCCGAGCTGAGCTGGAAAATTCAGCATAAAACCTCCAATTCCCCTGATTCCTTAACAAAGAAGACAAAGTTTAAACGTTGGGACCACATCTGAAGCGAAGTAACAACAAAAGGTAACGGGAAAAAGTTTTTTGCCTTACCACCGCCGCGTTTTGAAAGACGAAAAGCAGATCGGGTGAAGCAATAGACTGTTGTTGATTGGATGAGAGCAGTTTTGAAGCGCTAAAAAACCGAATTTGAACTTAAAAAGCCAAAAAAACATGTTGTTTAACATTCCTGCGGTTAAGAAGAGTCGGGAGGGGAAGCCAAGCATCGCGAGACAAAGAGGGAGAAGGGAACCAAGCATCGCGAGATTAAGACGTGAGGACTGAATCAGGAAGTGACAGCTAGAAGAGCAGACAAGAAGGGAAAAGGAGAAGAACCGGAAGAAGGTAAAGGGGACTCTAAATACTGCCGGACCAGAAAGACCATAACAGGAAGTGACGTGCAGAGAGCAGACAAGTAAATAAAAGGAAGGGACAAAAGGAAACTACAGCAAGCCAGAAGCAAGGTAAAAAGACTATAACCTGTGACATTAACCATAGAGAAGTCGCGCCCGCCATTTTGGATTTATAAAATTTTTAAACTGCAATATCTCAAAGATTATATAACTTAGAAGGCTGAAACCAACATAATTTGACTTGGCAAGATTAGCTTGTTTGAATGCACTAATTGGTGTTTGATTTGGAAAACAAGATAAAATCGATCTTTTTTAAAAAGGGAAAACGGACCGCGGACTAAGATCGAGAGCAGCTACATGGTCCTCTCCTACAATGGCAGCAAAAAAAGAAAAAGAGCTACTAGCCGTTATGGAAGCAATGGAAAAGAAAATGTTAGATGCTATAGGAGAGGTAAATGTTAAAATGAATAATATAGCGGCTCAAGCAGATAAAAATTTCATGGAATTAAAAGCAGAATTTCAAAAATTATCCACAAGAACACAAGATATAGAAACTAAAGTAAAAGAACTGGTAGAAAGCACCCATAAGACAATGAGAGAGAATGAGAGGATGGAAAAGATGATGCATTATAAAGATATGCAAAATCATTTGAGATTTCGAGGGATCGAGGAAAAATTGAATGAGGACATTTTTACAAGAATGCAAGAAGCAATAGCAGATTTTTTACAAGAACAGGAAGAAGTTGTTAAAGAACACATGGATCTTGTTTATAGAGTTAATTCTACATATGCAAGAGACAAAAACATACCAAGAGATGTGGTTGTCCAATTTACAATGAAAAGAACAAAAGAACAAATCTACAGGAAGTGCTTTACTGACCCTTTTGTAATAGATGGAAAGAAAATCATAGTAATGAAAGAATTGTCTAGAGCAATACTGCAAGAAAGGAAAAAATTCAAGCGTCTGACAGATAAACTGAAGGAGAAAAAAATCAGATTTCGTTGGGAAATACTTCAAGGACTAAGCTTTTATTATGGCAACTCCAGAGTAGTGATTAAAAGCACAGAAGAAATGTATGCATTCCTGGGAGAGAATAAAGATGATTTTGGAGATATTTAAGAATATATCAAAATGGATTACAAAATACTTACATGGAATGTAAATGGACTAAATTCACCCCAAAAACGTAGAATGGTAGGTCATTGGTTGGAAAAACAAAAATGTAATATAATTTGCTTGCAAGAAGCTCATCTTAAAAAAACAAGACCATAAATATTTAATAAAGAAAAAATTGGGAGAAGAATTTTATTCTTTAGCAAGCAACAAAAAAAATGGTGTTGTAACATATGTCAAAAAAGATATGGAACCTAAAGTAATATTTAAAGACAAAGATGGAAGATATTTAGCTATTGAAATTTTACTGCAAGGATTGAAAACTTTGATTGTGAACATTTATGCTCCAAATGGAGCTAAAGAAATTTTTTTTAAAGAACTTCAAATGGAATTGGACAATGTAAACTATGATCAAATTATGATGTTAGGGGACTTCAATGGAACTGTAGATAATAAACTAGACAGGCGCTCTAAAAGAAAGGATGAGACGTTAGGGAAGTTTCCAAAAAATTTTTTTGAACTGATAAAACAAGAAAAGTTGGAAGATATTTGGAGGAAAGCTAACCCACAAGGAAAAGATTTTACCTTTTACTCTAACAGACATGACTCACATTCAAGAATTGACATGATTTGGATGACTACTATCCTAACCTTTAAGACAAGAAAAGTGGAAATTTTACCCAGAATAATCTCAGATCACAATCCGTGTTTATGGACAGCTGGGCAGGTTAAAAAACAAAAGAGATGGAGAATAAACGAGGACTTATTAGATAATCAAGAAATAATTTAAAAATTACTTGAAGAAACAGACCTATACTTCCAAGTAAACATGCAGAAAGAAGTTAAAATTCAAACCATATGGGATGCATACAAAGCAGTGATGAGAGGACTATTGATATCGCTAAATGCTAAAGATAATAAAAAGAAAAAAGAGCAATATGAAAATATTCTACAAGCCATTAAAACAAAGGAAGAAGAACTGAAGAAGAAACCAGGGAAAAAGAAACTGCAAAAGGAAATTTGGATGCTACAAGACCAAGCAAAAGCCATTTTGAACCAAGAGATGTACTGGAACTTAAAAAAACTTCAACAAAAAGCATTTGAAGGTGCAAATAAACCCGGAAAATACTTAGCATGGCAATTAAAGAAAAAATGTGAAAATAAATTTATCACCAAAGTGATAAGAGATAATATTGAGATAATAGATAACAAAGGAATAAAAAGAGAATTTTTTAAATACTATGCAAAACTTTTTAAGAAGGAAAACAAAGACAGAAGAAAGATTAAAGAATACCTGCAAACATTAAAGTTACCAAAACCAACAGAGAAAATTAAAGAACCATTTAATAATCCAGTATCATTACAAGAGATCAAAAATGCAATAAATGACTCAAAATTAGGTAAAGCACCTGGACCGGATGGATTTACAGCGAAGTTCTACAAAATGTTACAGGAGTCAGTTTCACCGGTGTTACTGCTATTGATGAATGATATAAGAGTTACTGGAGAGGTACCAGAAACCTGGAAAGATGCATCCATCTCACTGATCCCGAAAGAAAATCAAGATTTGACCAATGTTAAGAATTATAGACCGATTTCTTTACTGAATAATGATTATAAGATTTTTGCTAAGATTATAGCGGATAGACTAAAAGAGCACCTTAAAGAGACTATACAAACAGAACAAGCAGGGTTCTTACCTAATCGACAAATAAGGGACAATCTAAGAGTAGTAGTGGATGCTATAGAATACTACGACAAACATCCTGAAAAGGAAGTGGGCTTTTTCTTTTTAGATGCGGAGAAAGCGTTTGATAATTTAAACTGGGATTTTATGTTTGAAGTTTTAGAACATTTTGAGATTGGTGAATATATGCTTAACTTCATTAAAGCAATATATAAAGAACAGAAATCCTCATTAATAATTAATACCGAAAAGACAGACGATTTTAAAGTTGAAAAAGGAACAAGACAAGGATGCCCACTTTCGCCGCTGCTATTTATTTGGATTTTAGAAGTTCTACTGTTAAATGTGAAGGAAGACAAAGATATTAAAGGCTTAACAACTAAAGGTTTTTCTTTCAAATATAGGGCCTTTGCAGATGATGTGATGTTTATAGTGGAAGACCCCTTATCCACATTACCACATTTGTTACAGAGAGTAAAAGAGTTTGGTGACTTAGCAGGATTTTATGTAAATAAGAACAAATCGAAAGTAATGTGCAAAAATATGTCAAATAAGAAACAAAACGAGTTACAAATCTTACAGAATGTGAGGTGGTGAAAAAGACAAAATATCTGGGTGTAAACCTAACTATGAAAAATATTGATCTTTATAAAAATAATTATGAAAAATTATGGTTGCAAATTATGCAGGATATTAAAAAGTGGAATGTATTGAATTTGTCATTGCTGGGTAGAATTGCGGTGGTCAAGATGAATGTGTTACCACGATTAATGTTTTTGTTTCAAACTATTCCAATTGTGAAAGATGTAAAAACATTCAAATGTTGGCAGAAGGAGCTGTCTAAATTTGTGTGGGGAGGGAAAAAACCAAGAATTAAGATGAAAATAATGTGTGATGCCAAAGAAAGAGGAGGGTTTCAACTACCAAATCTAAGGTTATACCATGATGCAATATGTTTGACCTGGGTAGGGACATGGACTATGTTACAAGATAGAATGTTATTGTCCCTGGAAGGTCATGATTGTAGATTTGGGTGGCATGCATATTTGTATTATGGTAAAACAAAAATGGACAATATGTTTAAACATCACTATTTGAGAAGAACACTAATGGATACGTGGACAAGATATAAAAACTTTTTTTCAGAAGAGATACCCATGTGGATTGTACCCGCAGAAGTCTTACATCCAACATCAAGATATAAAGGACAAGATTGGCTGAAGTATAGAGACTTATTAATAAGACATGGCAAAGATTTCAAACTGAAGGAGCAGCATCAGATTGACTTTGATTATGGTTGGTTAAGATATAGACAAATATATGATTTGTATAGAAGTGATAAAAAACACGGTTTCAGGGGAAAAAATAATGAAATAAAACAAGTTTGGGAGGAAGGTGGGAAAAAATGATTTCTAAAATGTATAAAGTCTTGCTAAAATGGTTTAATGCAGATGAAATGGTAAAAGAACAAATGGTAAAATGGGCGATAAACTTTAACAAAGACATTGAAATGGAATCTTGGGAATTTTTATGGAAAAATGCTATGAGTATATCTACGTGTTATAACTTAAAAGAAAATTGTTTTAAAATGATGTATAGATGGTATATGACACCAAAAAAAATTGCAAATATTGGTCAGAATATGTCTAACAAATGTTGGAAGTGTAAAAAGAAAGAAGGTTCTTTTTATCATATGTGGTGGACTTGTGATAAAGCAAAGATTTATTGGTCAAATATACATGCAGAAATGGAAAAAATCTTGAAATGTACATTTAAGAAGTTGCCTGAAATGTTATTGCTAGGACTTAAACTAGAAGAGATAAATGTAAAGAAAAGGACAATAATATGGTATATGATTACAACAGCAAGAATGGTGTATGCACAAAATTGGAAAAATGAAAAAATACCAGAGGTGTGGGAATGGTTGAAAAAACTGTTATATATGGCTGAAATGGATAAATGGACTAGAAAATTGAATAATCTCTACTCAGAGACCTTTCTAGAAGACTGGAAAGATTTGAAAGAATATGTTGAAAAATACTGGGATATGAAAAACTACATTTATACATGGTTATAATAGCATAAAGGAATAGAAATATATTATATGAATGTTTTAGTTAAAATTAGACAATGAAGCTGCTTTTATTTAGAAATACATGAGTATAGAAAATAAGAATTGGTGTATAAGTATTTTAAAGATATATAATCGTTACCAGAAATGAAACATAGATATAAGTATTACTATTTTGAATAAAATGGAAAATGTGTTATGCTTCAGAGGTGGTGGGAAACCACCAAAACAAGATAAAAATAGAATGTACAAATAGAACAAAATGTTATATAATATGGAAAAAGGGATTTGTATAAGGTAAATGTATTATTTTTGATGGGTTTTTTTTGAAAAATAAAAATTTCTTTACAAAAAAAAAAGATAAGTCCATGTCCACGGTTCTATACCATCATGCTTGAGACTGGAGGCTGCTGAATAAATGCTCAAAGTTTGGATGAGGCTGATGCATATAATACATAACCTAGGTGACTTCTTGTTTGTGGGTGCAACAGGCACCAACAAATTAATGAGCTGGGGCTTCTGTTAGAAGGAGAAAGTTAGATGATTCAGTAGTAAAGCTTGCTAGGAATCAAACTGGACAGCGGCAGATGCCTTTTCTCTCTTTCTGGAGGAAATGAAGATGCTGACTCACCTCATTCAAGTCCTGCTGGATAACTAGTCTTACGTGCTATCCTAAGTGAGTCTACTCAGAATCCTACTCAACTCTGCTCAATGCAATATACTTCCAGGAAACTGCTCTTAGGATTGCACTATCAGAGACTTCAGTTGCTACTTGGGATCTTGAACTTCGCCTGTAGCACAGCTGCACTAGGATGGGCATTTTATGTCTACCTTAAGTTGCTCAGAAAAGTGTCAGTTATGGAGTGTGTTTATTGATTTGATTTGATTTGATTTGACTTGGATCCCGCCCTCCCTGCAAATGGGCTCAGGGCGGGTTCCATCATAAAATTTACAATACAACAAATGGCAATTAAAATATATCTAAAAACCTATCTAAAAACAGTAATCAATAAAATACTGGTGCCTCAACAGATCTCAGCAAGAAGCAGTTGGTTCCCAGGTGGCCGTTCAGATCTGAGGTCACTGGAGGGGTGGCCAATAGCAGGTGGGTGCTCGCTGCCTCATCTGAAAGCCTGGCGGAAGAGCTCTGTCTTGCAGGCCCTGCAGAACTGTAATAGGTCCTGCAGGGCCCCAATTTCTAATGGGAGCTCATTCCACCAGGTAGGGGTTAGGGCCAAAAAAGCATTGTCCCTCATTAAGGCAAGTCAGACATCCCTGGGGCTGGGAACCACCAGAAGGTGGGAACTTAGAGCTTACATCTTAGAGGGAACATTGTAGGGCTTTAAAGGTAAGTACCAGCACCTTGAACCAGATCCAGTACACAGTGGGCAGCCGGTACAGTTCCTGCAGCACTGGGTGGATATGTGTCCACACAGATGATGCAGTCAACACCTGTGCTGCTGCATTCTGCACCAGCTGCAGTTTCCAAAGCAGGGTCAAGGGTAGCCCCATGTAGAGGGTTACAGTAATCCAGCCTAGAAGTGTTCATTGCATGGGTCACTGTAGCTAGGTCACAGGGGCTGAGATATGGCACTGACTGCCTGATCCACCTCAGGTGGAAAAAGGCAGACCTAGCAGTGGTGGTGACCTGGGTCTCCATAGTCAGTGAGGCATCCAGGACCACCCCCAAGCTTTTCACCCTTGACATCAGCTCCAATGGCACCCCATCAAAGGTTGGAAATCTGATTCCCAATCCCAGTCCTCCATGACCCAGGTGCAGGACCTCCATCTTTGATGGATTCAGTTTCAGTTTGCTCTGTTGCAACCATCCAGCCACAGTTTGTAATGCCCTGTCCAGGTTTTCTGGAGCAGAGTCCGGATGGCCATCCAGTAGGTAGAGCTGGGTATCACCCACATATTGGTGACAACCCAACCTATTTGTCCGGATAATCTGGGTGAGGGGGCACATATAGATATTAAATAACATTGGGGAAAGAATTGCTCCCTGTGGCACACCACATTTTAGTGAGTATTGCTGAGATAATTCTCCCCCAAGCACCACCCTCTGTCCTCGACCTCAGAGAAAGGAGGCCAGCCACTGCAAGGTAAAACCCCATTTCCCCACGTCAGCAAGGTGGTGAGTCAACATGTCATGGTCAACTATATCAAATGCTACTGACAGATTAAGAAGTATCAACAATGCCAATCCACCTTAATCCAGATATCTCCAGATGTCATCCACCAAAGCGACCAATACCGTCCCCATTCCATGGGCAGGGCAAAAGCCAGACGAGAAGGGATCCAGGATGTTAACATCCTCCAAGAAAGCCTGGAGCTGTATCGCCACCGCCCTCTCAACCACTTTACCCAGCAAGTTGGACAGTGGGTGGTAGTTGTTGAGGACCAGAGGGTCCAAAGATGGCTTTATAAGAAGAGGGTAGACCATTGCCTCCTTCAAACCCTCTGGAAATGCCCCTGTTGATAGGATAAGTTGATCATCTCTCTCAGGGGGATCCGTACCTCATCACCACAGGCTTTAACCAACTGCAATGGGCAGGGATCGAGGGGGCATGTGGTAGGTTTTACAGCTGCAAGGATCTTGTCAACTTCATTCTGGGAGAGCAGACTGAAGTGATCCAAGACTGGACCCAAAGACGGACAAGGGGCTTCCAGTTTTCTTATTGTATCAAGTGTGGCTGGAAGGTCATGGCAAAGCAGCAAGACTTTATCTGCAAAATGGCTTGCAAATGCCTCACAGTTAAAGTTCCCTACCTTCACATTAGGATCTCCCATGCTTTGGGTTAGCCTTCCTGGCTGAATAAAATGGAGTATCTATTTTGCTGGCAAACGTGAAGGTTAGTTATGGACACGGATTCAATTTGATGCCATGGGCAGACACCATCCTTGTTTTTTTTTTCTTTTTAGACAAGTGGAACACAGGTAACTGCCCCCAAAGTGGATTACCAAGTCAGGTTGAAGGTTTTGGTATTGACCTTCAAGGCCTTGAGTGGTCTGGGACCTGCATATCTTTGGGACCGCCTCCTCCAGTATGTCCCTGGGATAGTGTTACGCTCCATGGAGAACAATCTACTGGTGATCCCTGGCCCCAAAGATAGCTGGCTGTCCTTGACCAGAGCTAGGGCTTTTTTGGCCCTGACTCAAACCTGCTGGAACTCTCTGCCGAATGCCACCAGGGCCCTGCGGGACTTAATGCAATTCTGCAGGGCTTGTAAGACATAGATGTTCCACTAGATCCTTCATTGAGGACAGCAACAGTTTCCATCATGGCTGGCACCCTCCTCTTTCTCTCCCTCACATCGCTTTGGGCCCCTCCTCGCCCTGCCCATGAGACAGCAACACAGCCCAGAGTGGGCTTATGAAGAAAATTAAAAATGCCATCTGAAATTGTTAATTGAGCATTGTTTTTATTGATTTTAACATTGTTCTTAACTTTGTTGTATATTGCTTAGAGCCCTGTCTACACAGGGATTTGGTGATTTATAAATCCAAAGTATAAATAAAAATAAATATAAAGATGAGAAAAGCAAGGGACTATGAAGAGCATCATCTTCCCAGACACTTCATCATATTAATCACAATGAGGTCTTACAGTTCAGTAACAAATGGGTTTGCTTCTGCTGTGATGACAATAAGGCAATTATCATAGCTAAATTTCTGATAGGATGATGTAATTTGTATTAATGTTTATACTCCAGCCTGGAGGTTGTCACAAAGCACAAAGACACTCACACACACACAAAGCCATGTGCTACAGACGTAAACAACTAACTCCATGAGAGAACAAACTCCATACACGTACACAGGCTTGAACCCCCTCCTACAAGTCCCTTCTACATCAAAGGACTTCACTCAAGGGTGCGAAAGCAGTGGGATGCTTCCTGCTCAACTAGTTCTGCCGCCCGGGACCCGCTTTCATCTAGAAGATCACGCCAGATGCAGCTAATGTCAACATCCTGTCCTGACCATCAGGTAGATCTAAATATTGACCACTCCCATAGGACCCTCTTAGTGGCTAGGGACAGAGAACAGACCATCTATAGGCATTCCTAGGAAGGTCTCATACCTTGCCAACCTCCCGGGAATACCCCCCAATAAATACTGCTCCCCAAGAGTCACAGGTCAGAATAGTTCTTCCTCCCCATTCCTGCTTGTTCCTCCTCCCTCCCTCACGGATCCTTGGGTGCACCACTTGGATCCGCCACGTGGCTTCTGCTGGTCCAGACCACGATCCTTTGTCCTTTGTCTGAAGATACTTTCCCCGCTTTTTCCAGACGGACTCCGCTAGATTTCTATATAGGTCAGGGGTGGGCAAATGGCGGCCTGCGGGCCACATGTGGCCCGCCAGTGTTTTTTGCGGCCTGCCAAGGCATGAAGCTTAACAAAGAGTATGATACAATTTATACCTTTTCTGAAATGCAAAGTTAAGTAATGAATGCAATCATTTTAAAAGGTGCGGCCCTCTGCTAACCTCCGCTCCCGCAAAGTGGCCCCCGAGCCAAAACAATTGCCCACCCCTGATATAGGTAAACATCACCCCCGACGGATACCATCAATTCTCCTGCTCATGCAAACGTCTCTGTAATTCTACCTAATTTCTTAGATCTGTGTAAATGTGCGTATGATTGTGTAATATTGCTTATGAATCTTTTATCATTTTTATAGTAAACACTTTCTCTTTATAACTCTTAACTTGAGTCTTGTGTCAGTTCCTGGGAAGTCTTGGTGAAGCGCAGCCTCTGTAGACACAGGTGGAGATCCACAACGCCTGCTGCATATTATTAAGAGCTAATATTCCCTAAATATTTATAACATAAAAGAGCAGTCAGGCTAACAGGGGGGACAATAGGCATTCTATTATACAGAAGAAAGGCAGATACATAAATAAATGCAAGGGGTTTTTTCATGTGCTTACATTGGAAAGCTAGTAAAAAGCATGCGTAAACCAGGGAAAACTAATGGGAATTTGCCCACCAATAGATTATAATATAGTACCTGGGAATTCTACTAATTTGGCGTTTGAGACAGGCAACCCATGTGGTGCCCAGCCCCTGTGATGCTTTCTCAGTAAGGCAGGGGCTTGTGTTTTTTAGAGGAAGATGGAGGAGAACCCCTTAAGAAACCCAGGAGCAAATAAGCACCAAAAGAGGTCCTACAACTGGAGAAGTATTTAAACTCTGTCCTCAGGAAATGGTGAGTTCAAACACTGGACATTTATCAAGTGTCTTCTTCTTCCCACCCTGGTAGGCTGCAATATAGCCTGCAGATCTACAATACTAATCAGTGTTGGGACTGGCAGGTACATTGGTTGAGGCTGTGCCTTTCATCCTTACCAGCTTGCCAACCTCTCTGATATCTGTTAAATGGAATGAGTAAATTTATGGTCAGTGTCATTCAAAGACTAGTGTGAGAGGTTGCTCTTTCCTCTCCTGACCATCCTGGTCCTCCCCCCACCCCTTCTCTCTCTCATACACACAAAGAGAAATAAAAAGTCTCTCTCAGTCCATGTCTCTGTTCCCCATCCAACTTGGCAGGACCCGATGTGTGAATTCTGATGCTCATCACTCTGTGATTGAAATTCCCAGGGTAGCTCTTCACAAAGAAAACAGCAGAGGAAAACAAGAGCCTTGTTGCAGTGGCAGATACTACAAGGACTTGGCATTCAAAGGTTTTATTTGTCTGTTCTTTGCTTACATTTATTTCACATTGGGGATTCTTGCTTTTTCAAAGACTTTTTCAGTTTGGAAGGACATATATATAAAGTCCAGTTTCACCCCATTCCTTCTCAGAATGAATTCCAAGGCTTTTCAAAGAAGTAATAAATTATATGTTACATAGTTAACAGCTTTGGCCATAACAAACCCTGTCCTACTCACTGTAGAAGCAACAAGCTTTAAAAATATACTCCATAGAAAAGGAATGTTACTGTTTTAACCACTTTTTTTTTAAAGATTAAAACGTCCCACATAAATTGCCCCTGATGGTGATCCACTTTGGCTAATAATTTCTAGAGCCCATCAAAATGTATCAAAAGGAATTCAGCAGCTATAGATACAGTTGTGTCATGTCATATATTTTAGATTCTTGACTGCTAGAGTGCCAGAATGGTCTTGTGACTAGTAGATATAGACAGCATAAATGTAGACACAGGTTTGATCCCTATATATTTCTAGCCTATTGATGGGCTCATAGGGTAGCAGCCTATCAGTAATATGCAACTGCTATTGGTGTAGCAAGTACAGCTTTTGTGGAAGGAAACTGCACTATATGGACAGGAGGTGATCTATGAATCACTACAGGAAAAATATAATACAAGCATAATATATTCTTATGCAATGGAAAATCCTGTAATGGTTTAGCAGACGAGTTATGAAAATGTCTCCATCATATTCTATATACAAGTAATTGAAGATCTAGTTTCAGAGAATAGCCGTGTTGGTCTGCAGTAGAACGGCTAGATTGAGTCTAGTAGCATCCAAGAGACCAACAAGATTTGGGGGTATAAGCTTTTGAGAGTAGGGATGGGCCCGAACTGGGAAAACATGGTTAGTGTCGGTTCGGTTCATATGGCATGCAAGGCTCATGAGCCACAAACTGTCACAAATTTTTAGGTGCCAAACGAACCGGTTCAGTTTGTGATGTGCTAGAATGCCCCCCCCCCCCCAGGCGCATGCTAGAGACACCAAATTCACGGGGGATCTCTGGCTGACTTGTATATAGAATATGATGGAGACATTTTTATTTGTTTAATTTGTTACATCAAATATTTATTAATTTTTACAATTTCATTCCTTCCTTCCTTCCCTCCCTCCCTCTCTTTTATTTGTAGTCTTTTCCCCCCAGCCAAGGGCACAAAGTCTTAATCTTCCACTGAATGTCCTTCCTTCCTTCAGTCAGTATCCAATCTAGGTAGGTCTTCCATCTGGTCTTGATTTCCGTGGATTTTTCTTCCCATGATATTCCCTTATTTATTATGCCACGATATCTGACTGTACAAAATCAAACAGATAGTTGTGCCAGATTTCTGTTGACCATTTACTTCTGTCTTTCCACCCCAGAGCAATGACTGCCTTTCCCACCAGTATCATAGCTTTAATTAGATTTTGATTAGTCCTATTCAATAATGGGCTACCCATTGTACTTAATAACATTAAGTTAAAGTCTATAGGTTCTACCATCATTTAAAACCACTTGTTTATGGAGGACAATTGTATATTTCCCTATTTAACCATCTAACTTTGTTGTTGCAATACTAATCTCAACCTCATTCCACAAAATGGACCTCCTCTTCAGACTGATGAGTATTGATCCAATAATAACATTAAGAAAAACAATTTACATTGGTTTCATTGAACGAGTTCTTCCCCCCTAAGAGTGGGAGGAAGCAATATGCAAGATGCGACTGTTTTATTTTCTCTTGACCTCCTAAAAACCATCAGTACAAATCTGACAAGCAGCTGAAATCTACCCCCTGAGAGATGTGGACACACTAACTAGCGGCAAAAAGCACTGTACAAAATGCAGAAGGTTACAGTATACTAAATGTAACCATTACTACATGAGTAAAATACACAAGTTTTAATACAGTCTGGAGACAAAACTGTCTAAATGCCAGAATGCAATAATTAAAAATAAAGGTACAAGGACCTAGACTGAGTAGAACAATGTCTGAAGAGTGAGACCGAAGAATGAGAAGACGAAGATGCCAGATGAAATCCTTCGTTTCGTTGGAACTTCCTCAGTACACTAAATGATCATTTTAAATAATTCACCAATCATAACATGCATCATAAATTGTCAAAAGAGTAATTACTACATAAAATCATTAGGAATTACCTGAATAATATTTTTCATAAACAGGTCTTCAGAAGAAATTGACCAGGAAATATATTCTGAAAAAACAAATCACTTTAAATAACATGGACACTATCTAGTCCCATAAGTATATAGTCCAAAGTCCATAGCTTACTATTTATTAATGATTTAAAAACTTACCCTAATGCCTGTGTATCACTATAAAGAGGGGCTACCGCTCCAAAGAGGACAGAGTCTCAGTATGTCGGCACACTTTATTTAGTTGGATCCCAGTGTCTCTATATATCCAACAGAAGAGGCAGCAAGAGCGAAATCCACAGATTTCTTAAAGGGTCAACTAGCCAAAAGCAGTCATAGAAACAAACTATATTCTAATGATTGGTTAAGACCTAGGGGATGCTGTGTCTTTAAGTGGAAGGTCCAGAAAGCCTCCCGTTGTCTTAATACCTGACTCTTCCAGACATCTTCCTAAAATCTTCCTTTGCCTCAGTAACTGAGGAGAAATCAAGCATGTTTTTATTCTCCCATGGTATCTACTCCAAAAGAAACTTTCAAAAGTTTGTCTTGAACGTCCCGCTGCTTATTGACATGGAACAATACTAAGCTATTAACTGAGATCATGCCTGTATAGGGACATTTTTCACTGTCGGTCTGATGTTTGAATGCAAGTCCAAAAGTTTTGGAAACTGTATTAACAGAGCTTAGCCTGAACATCTCCAGAACCTGTGCAGCAGGTTAGGGCAATAATGCAGCAGGTTAGGGCAATAATGTCAGCAAACATGCAAAAATGTGTTCCCAAAATGGAAGAATGAGATTTTTCACCCATCTAAAATGGCAATGTCCATATTGAAAATAAAGAATTGTGTATTTGAGCAGTATTCTGAGCATATGCAGGTCCTAAGTGATGCAAATAACTCCCCACTGGGGCCATTTTGGATTGGAAAAATGGTGGTGGTGATGCAGGAGCCCTCACACACACACACACACACACACACACACACACACACACACACACTGCAGTCCTGACCTGAATTAGGCCTTTGCAGGTTTTAAAAATGACCCAAAAGTTATATCACCATGACCTGTGACACTCTAGGAATTCATCAAATCTCTCTGGGTTTTTGCTGGAAGTTACATTGTGATGCATGAGATGCTGATACCCTCACCCCATGTTCCTCCACTATCCAGAGGAAAGCAGTAGAAAGGCTGCACTGAAAGTGGGAGACTGGTGGCCATCACCTGGAGGCTGGGAACCCTGTGTGTGGCCACATGGAAAGTGAGTTGGGTCCAACTTGTTTTTTCAAAAGTGCAGTTCAGCCCTGAGTGATCTTGTATAAAATCATGCTGGCTCATCCAGACTAACAGGACAATTTGGAACCAATAGTGCCTGTACACTATGCCACACACTTAGCAGTAATTGGGTGTGCCTGCCCAACAACACTCATACAAATTCGCCAAATTAAAAGCTACAGTATTTGTACCAATTTCTGTGAATACATGTAAACCCTACAGTTTGTTTCCTTAGAAGTATTTGCAGAGAAGGTCTTTAGCGCTGCAGTATTTCAATGAATTCATTTAAACATATTAGTATTTTATTGTTTGGAAATGTGTGGTCTTTTGTGTAGGGTCTGTGTTTTTGTGTGTTTTTTGGACTTTGTCCAATAATGAATAGTTTTATTGGAAGCACAAACTTTCTCTAAACTTGGGGTTGTTTTGACAAAATAATTCAGCAAGGTCTTTAGGGCCAGGCTAGCTTCTCTGCCAAAAAAACTCCTAGTTCAGACACAGAGATAGTGTGTGAATGATTACTGTGCAGTGATTTGTGAGCTAGAGAGGCCAGGTGGAAGTTAATTTTTCCATGTATACAGATGGTAGGGGAGAAAAGGCACAAGAAGGAGGTCTGCAGAAAATAGGCTTTTGTTATGTATAATTTGCATTGAGACATCACAACGTGCTGCAGTTAAATTCAAGTTGTGCATGAATATAGTTTGCTGCTGTGCTCACACACTTCCTAGCTCCTCCTATCTTCATGCATGGAAATTGACTCATAGTTCCTGGTTTGATTGAGTGTCAGTTCACCATGACATCTGAATGCAGGCCTCTCAGTGAATTGGGATTTGTTTTTTCCAATGGCATGGTTAACTGGAACTTGAACAAACCAGGAAGTTTTGCATGACAGGGTTGCCAACTCCTGGCTGGGAAATTTCTGGGGTTTTGGGGGTGTACCCTGGTCAGGATGGGGTTTGGAGAAGGGAGGGACCTCAGCAGAGTATAATGCCACAGAGTCCACCCTCCAAATAGGGTTGCCATGAAGGCGGGGGTTTCCCACTGCCAGGCCTTACCTCCAGCCACCAATCAGCTGGCTGGGGGGGGGGGTTACCAGAAGAAATGAGAAGGCCTTGTCACCGGCATCACATGGGAAGTGATGTCATCACGCCAGCAACATCTATGTGATGCTCTGGTATTTGGGCAAAAACTCTGTTAGAAGCTGGTTTTATCATAGAAATTTGGCCAAATATCAGAGCATCACCTGGATGTTGCTGGTGTGATGACATCACTTCCTGTGCAATGCCAGCAATGAAGCCTAGACGTTTCTCTTTCTCCTAGTAAGTCCCTCCCCCACTGGTTGCATCCCCCCCACCTTCAAAGCAGCCATTTTATCCAGGGGAGCTGACCTATGTAGTTGTAATTCCTGGAGATCTCCAGGCCCCACATGGAGGTTGGCAAGTTAATCCTACTCTACACATATAAAGTGAGGTGGGAGTCGCAAGGGGTATTCACCGGTACAGCAACATGCTTTGTTCATGCACAGGTTTAATTGCAGCTTCTTGTGATGTCTGTCTGCACTGAATATGGGAAGTGATCCACAATTTTAAAAAATGTGACATATGCACTGTATTGCCTGCTTTCCTTTCCTCATACTGGTATGATGAGTAGGAGCTGAAGGATAGCAAGTAGGTTTTGGCTCTGGTTCTGACAATCATCCATCATCTATCTGCCAGCGGTACTATACTGGCATACTGATTATCCAGGCACTTGTGCATCAAATTCTTGCATGTGTCTGGACACAGACAGTTAAAAATGTTAACTGTACTCAGTGGAGGTTGGTCTGTTAGGGTGAATGGAATAGCAGTGCCCCCTGCTCTCTCCAGCATGTCTCCTTACTATCCTTACCATAAAGTCCAGGGGATGGAAGACTGCCAGCATAGTCTCTGGGTTGTCTTTGTTTAACTCAGCAAGGCAAGTAAGTCTCTCCCTGCAGAGGGCTTTACTTCCCCTTTAAACCAGGCCCATTCACAATAGCATACCAGTCGACTGAGCCAAGCTGACTTTCTTTATTGCTCTCTCTGAGTCTCATAGGCCCCCAGTGACCAAGAAAAAAACCTGATCAATCAGGGACTCTCTCATAGAAAATCTCATGATTTCCAAGGCCAAAATGAACTAGTGTACTGTCTCTTTAAAGCCTCCATTTCCAGCACTATTCAGAACCAGACCTATACAATAGAATGAGTCCAGGATAGGGTTGCCAGGTCCCCCTTGGCCACTGGTGGGGGATGGGGGGTAGGGTTCCCAGGTCCAGGATAGGAAATTCCTAGAGGTTTGGGGTTGGAGCCTGGGGAGGACAGTGACCTCAGTGGGGTACAATGCCACAGAGTCCACCCTCCAAAGCATCCATTTTCTCTAGGGGAACTGGTCTCTGTATTCTGGAGATGAGTTGTAATACCGGGGGATCCCCAGGTCCTACCTGGAGGCTAGCATCCCTAGTGCAGGATTTTTTCTTTTTCTTTTTCTGTACTCATGCCCATTTCACTCTGGACTCTGCACCCTCCCCCTTCAGATCCTGAAGCAGGCAGCCGAGTTTTCTTAGTAAGAGGGGAAAGCCTGGAGACTAGTATTAACACTGGTATGTGACTAATCTCACAATGAAATTTTGCTGTAAAAGCAGTGCATAAGGAAAACCTTCTGTCTTCATGTTAGGGAGGAAATATTGTCCTTTTGCCTATTTCATGGCTAAAGGAAGAAGGGTGATAGAAGGTACCTTCTTCAGTACCTCAGTTTTTGAACATAATGTGTACTTAAGGGAAACGGCAAGACCTTCCCTGCTCCCTACATCCTTTGCTCAAAGCAAATCAAACCCTTTCCAGGCAGCAATCCTATACTCACATGTTTGAGAGTGACTTCTATTCAGTATAGAAATGTGCATGAGATTGCACCAGTAGCATGGATCAGGAATAACTTTTGTAGCGTGCATCAAGAATATGTCACGGGATCAAGCACTATCATGGTTTGGGTGCCCATTTAACACATCAAAATGAGAAGGAAGTGAATGTATTAGTGTGCCATTGTAACAGGGGCTTGACTTTTAAGTAGTGTGATATCTAGGCCAAAGAAAAAGGTGAAAACTCATCAGTTTGTGTGATGTTTAAACAAATGTTCATAGAAAAATAATTGGTTGAAGAAAATAGTACCTTGCTCCTAAAGATCTGTGTTGGTGCAATGAGGTACTAAAGAGCTTGAACCAATGGTAGGTTTGCTACACTGCCTAAGTGCATTCTTCTATATTTTGCACCGGTTTTACTGGCATTATGAGTCACAAGCTGAGAGACTCATGAGAAAATTGCCAGGGAGGGGAAAATCTCATTCTCTTTCCTCCCTGTTTTTTTTCTTCATCCTAGCTCTCACCCAGCTGCCCCTTTGGCCTTTCTTTCCCCAGATCTTTTTCCCTCATCTTTCCTCCTTCTGCCTCCCCTCACAGTTCCTGTGATTCCTCCATCCACTTGTTCCCACTCCTGCTTCTCTCCCAACTTACCTCCTTTCATTGCTGAGGGCTATTTCGGATTCCTACAGCAATACAAAATTCCACCCAAAGATTTTCCTCCCTGTGAAATTTGCACGCATAGAGATGTCACTGTTATTAGTATGGGTTTTTGTGTAGTTGCCACATTTTTCAATGTTTTGTATTTTTATGCAAACCTAGATTTCCCATGACTTTGCTGAAACATAAACATTAGCTCTGTGTGACCTGCCAGTGCAGATCTGCACCATAGAGGAAGACACTCTTCTTCTTTTTTCCCCTCACAACAGCTGTGTTCATGGAAAACTAAAAAAGTATAGCTATGGAACCAGTGGAAGCAAATACAGAATGTAATAAATAAACTGACCCTTTTAATCCCGACCATAAAGATTTGGAATAAACACTTTTTTAAATTAAAGGTGAAACAAATAACACAATATAAAATATTTCCTACACATTCCTACAATTTAACCATAACACTGATGGATACTAAGGAAGAAAATGTAAAAACTGTTTTGGAAATGTTACAGCAAATAGAGTTGCCAGCCTTCAGGTGGTGGCTGGAGATCTCCTGCTAGAAACAATTGATCTCCAGGTGACAGAGATCAGTTCACCTGGAGAAAATGGCCACTTTAGAAAGTGGGCTCTCTGGCATTGTATCCCATTGAAGTCCTCCCCAAAACCCCTCCCTCCTCAGTCTCCACCCCCAAAATATCCAGATATTTCCCAACTCGGAGTTGGCAAACCTAGATCAGAACATGAGTTTAGGAGGCCGAACTCCCTCAAGCAGTGGACTTGTTATTAGTAAGGAACCATGGATGATCCCATCCCTATCACTTATGAATCTTTAAGTAGGGAAATAAATATAATGTCTGAGAAATATCTAGTTTTTGGCTTCACATTACACTGCACTGCCAAATATGATGTAAATATGTCCTTAATTATGTATTCTTTTCTAGTTATGAGCACAAAAGATCACAGGGCTAGATGTTTGAACACCAGGTGCTCCCTGGGAAATCTATCAAAATAATCAAGCCAGATTTTTCAATTCTTCAAATTACTATGCTTTCACTGAATATTTAGGGCAGTCAACTAAAACAAACAAGCTCCCCCCCACACTACTTATGATGTTAATCTTTAAGTCCTTTGAAGCAAGCGTGCAGCTGCTAAATATGATCCTGTATAATATGTGAACATGGAATTGGCAATCAAAGGACTTTTTATTGCTTCTACCCCATTTATAACAACAGGGGCAGGAAGAGTTTCATATAGTCTGTTCCAAGCAACAGTTTCTGCATAAGATTAGGCTCACTTAAAAGAAAGAATTTATTTTTGTCCCAAGTACAAATCATGATTATTAGTTAAAACTATTAATGCCCCACTTTTTGTTTTTGCCCCACTCAAGGCAGCTTAAAAGTAGCTATTAAAACATTACAAATTAAAACTAAATATAAACCTGAACCCTCTCCCCCCAAAGATACCTGTGGTTCACCCCCCATCAAAAGCCCTGCTATACAAACAAGTTTTGCAGCACTTCCCAAAGATCTCCAAGCCGGGGGGCTCCCCTCACCTCTTCAGGAAGCTGTTTTACCATTTGGGGGGCTGTGACAGAGAAGGCCCAAGTTCTGGTTGATACCTGGCAGGCCACTCTGAGTGGGGGCACAGCCAGTGTAGTGATTGTTGTAATTTAGAGACACATATTTATAGGAACATAGAAGATGGGAATTTATAGAGCCTATCTGCTGGCTAGGTTGGAGGAGCTGCAGGAAGTAGGACTTGGAGAGCTTTCAGGGAAGTTAGGAGAATCCTGTGTTTGCTTGGAAATAAACCATTGTGTTTACTTTTACTTTGGTATGTCCCTCATATGGTAAGGGAAAGGCATATGGACTATAGACCAATCTCATCAGATCTTAGAAGCTAAGCAGTGTCAATACTTATAAGGGAGAGCTGCAGAGGAAGGCAATGGGAAAGCACCTCTGCTTCCCACTTGCCTTGAAAGCCCCTTGCCGGGGTCGCAAAAAGTTGGCTGCAACTTGATGGCACTTTAAGCACACACATCCCTCATATGCTTGAACCTTAAACTTATTAAAGCCATCAGGTGGCAGCCTGAAGAACCATAACTGGCACACAGGAACATAGGGGAGGAGGAGAGGATGGGAGAAGTATCTGCAGAATGGAAGCAGTCCTAAGCAAGTCAGGTAAGTCTCATATTATTCCCAGGAAAGTATTTTTAGGATTGCAGCCAAAGTCTGTCAGCAGTCAATGAATGATAGTGAATTAGAGAGTTATCATTAAACGGCTGGAACTCCCTAGAAGTCTGATGGGGCAGGACTTATCCTAACTACATCCTGCAACACGATGATGCTATTTCCATCACTGTAGCTGGAAGTGACATCACTGCATCACAGGATAATCTAGGATTCATCTGAAACTTCTGATGAATCCCAGAGCATTCTGCAGCATGATGACATCACTCCCAGCTATGCAGATGGAAATGATGTTGGATGAGGATGCTCAACCCCCCCCCCCCCTATTTTTCCCTTTCCACCCTATTGAGTGCCAGTGGGGGAATGGGGACTGCTGGCAGGGGTTTTCCATCAGTTGTGGGAAAATGACAGCTCTACTCACAGGCAATTCAGAAGACCACTGAGGATATTTCATCTGTGTAGGAAAAAAACATATTATAATTCCCTGTTTGTGATTATATGAATGAACGCTGAGTGTCATACGAACAGAATAGTCAGCTCACAGTTACAACTTACTTTACACTGTTTGTCTTTTCTCTGTAGACATTCATTCTTTAGAACATTTTAAATTGTAAATTTACTTCTTCCCATATTTCACTCATCATTCAGAGCATATATTTACACACGTCATCCCATGCCATGTTTTTCCTCATCTTTTTTCAATGTTGTCTGAATTAGTCAGCAGTCCTTCTCAGGCTTCAGGCCTTTCTTTGTGCCAGTTTGTGGTCAGGACCTTTGGCTCTCCTAAAGCCCTGCCTGACCTGATACTGCTTTGGGCTACATCCGGTGTGGGCTGCACAAAGAAAAGTTAACTTCACTCCAGCCTCAATACAGGAAAATAAGTGCATGCACACAAAACAAGAGAAGTCAAGCGAACCCTTCCCAGGGCTTTCAGTTCAATCATCACTGCCTTAACTCAACAAGGGAGCCTAGAGAAAGAGTTAGGAGTGGAAAGAAGCGACCTACTTGTCTTTCATGTATTAAAAAAAAGAGCCTGACTCGCTTCATCCTTTTCAAGGCAAGGTTGTGTTGCCTAAGGCTGCAAAGGAGCGAGGGGATTTAAGTGTAACCTCAGTGTACAGAGAAAGGAAGTCCCTTAATTCATTCAATATTTCATTAGAAATCTCTTAATGCCAGTCTTATTCCTGAAGGTAAACATCTCAGAGGCTTTTTGGAGCTTGTATTTCATTATTTAATAATCTGTTTTCAGTAATATGACTCCCCAGGTTGGAACTTGTAGCTACATCCACATGCTGAAAATATCAGCGGTCCAGGAATTCTTAAATAATTAAATTGCTGGTGCCTGTAAGTGTTAGGGCTCAAATCAGTCAAGCTTTTATTAGCCCAAACAGCCAGAGAAAGAGAGTGTTGTAAAATAACAAAGATTACCCTACTAACTCTTGTCATGGAATTTTTCTGTTGTGAATTTCTCTTTTAAAAACATATGAAATTGAAGTTTACACTTGTTACTCAGCCTCATACCAAGGCTAGGGCATTTTGCTCAGTGGCTCACATGGCGTAGCTGACACCCGGTCCCTGAACGTTGCCTCCATCCAGTGGAATGCATAGGAACATCTAAGAATATTTATTTATTAAATGTTGATCTTGCCCTTCCTCCAAGGAGCTTAGAGCAGCATGTGTGGTTCTTTCAGCCTCCATGTGAGACTGATTAGACATATCTTGAATTCCTAACTGTGTCTTACATGAGGAACCAGGGAAGTTACCATCTCATGGTGATCCACTGAGCGTTTCTGTGGGTGCTAGGGAACCAGTGTTCCCTCTAAGCTGAGTTAGTGTAAGCTAGCTCACAGTTTTTTAGCCTCCAGCTCACAGATTTTTGTCTAAGCTCAAGAAGGATGGTTCCAGAGAAAACTAATTTATGCAGTAGCCAAATTGCTTGCTCACAACTTTAATGCCAGTAGCTCATAAAGTAGAATTTTTGCTCACAAGACTCCACAGCTTAGAGGGAGCATTGGTGGGGACTTCTGTTTATGGAACCTGGTTTTCTTGACCCCCCTGTTCTGTAGTATCTTAAAATGCTAGTCTTGGAGGACAGGGACCCCCAGGAAGAGCACTGGAATGTGTTAGAGGTTTCATCCGTGGGATACAATCCAACATGTTTTCCATATGTTATGTTGCTACATCACTCTTGTCCAGTATATATTGGTCTCTGGAGCATACCTATTGTAACACATCTGGACAGAAAACAATTAGTGAATGAAAAACACTCCTGCATTATCCATTTTTGGTCAAGAAATGTGTGCCATCATTCTAGTGCTAGAGAAGGAGATAGAGAGGCACATTCCAAAGTCCTTTTATTTAAAATATCTCTGCATAGACATCCGATCAAATTTGCCAGCAATTGGTTGAGAAAGAACAAAATGTACTCAGATGGGTACTCATAAAGGACATACTTTGTTGGAATTAATAGGCAAATTAATCCCTCCTTTAAAGGTGTGTGTGGTACAATTGCCTCAAGGCATCATTTAAACCATGACGGCTTTTCTCATGTTGCAGCAGTTTCAGTTCTTCTTCGGAAAACAAGTGGGCAAAAAACTGTTTTAAGGTGTCTGTACGAATCTGCCCAAAGTACTTCAAACTTTGCTGTGCATCATTAAAATAAGGAATGAATGCAATATGCCAGTGTCTAGCTCATTAAAAATCAATTGGCACCAACACTCTTGACATAAAATCCCTTTCCTGCTCCATGGCTCCATTGTTAATTATTCTATACCAGGAATAAAATTTCCATCGTTGATTTCCAACACTGAGAAATAGTTCAAGGCCAGCTATGAATTTAGTACAATGTACCAGTAAATACCTTTCTTTTCTTTTCTTTTCTTTTTTGAAAAAAAACCCCTAAATCTACAAAGGTTTCATAAGTGCCATTTTATCCACAGCAAGCATTGTTATTTGTTTTGTAACAAGAGTTGCAGCACTAATCACATTTATAAACTTTGAATTTGTTTCCACATTTTAGTCTTGTTGCTTTTACGGAGAAGTCATACACCCGCCATCTCCAGAATCAGCAGCCATAAGTGGTTTTTCTGGGTACCTCATTTGTCACTGTGGAGTTCTGAATCAGATGGACCATTAGTCTGTTTGAGAAGGCCTCTTCCTACATTTGTTAGGTTCTCTAAAACAGCATACCTGGCTTTAATAAATACCAACATTTTAATCATATTTTTATCTGCATACAAATATGTGTACCTATCTGCCCCAGCAACCCTATATTTACCAGAGATAAGAGGAGAGGACTAGCTGAAGCAGCTCACCTGGCAACAGCCTGTAGACAGTAGGTCAGCTTCACCCCTGCCAACTGATACAGAGAGGCAGGAAATCCGGCATGGGGGGACATGCTAGTCCTCCTGACAGCTAATCAGTTACAGGGGAGGACAGTAGAAAGGAAGGAAGAAGACCTAGGGTGCTGTTATCCCTTACAGTCTGAGGTCTGTCAAGGCTCACAAGGAGGCTCTGGATGGCATGCTGGCCCCACCCGACCCTGACAATGTGGCAGATGCTCATACTATCAAATGCTTATTACGCACTGTGGGTGGGCCATGGGTGGGCCAGATGAGGCCCATGCAGTGGTGGAACACTCCAGCCAGCCAGACCAGAATGGTGTGATGCCATTGGTGAGGGGGTGGATTTGGGGCCTAGGCCTTCAGCACATCAATTTAAAAGCAGAAGGGGAGCTTATAAGGAGGGAGATCTTAAGAGCTGTTGAGGAGCATGGAAGGTCTCTGGAGGAGAAGATGACATTGGGGAAGCCTGGACAGGGAAGAGAGTGAATGATCACTGAGGAGGATACCTCAAACCCTCCAGCCATACTTAACCTTGGGTCACAAAGGAAGGAGAGAAGAGTTATGCCAGTATAAATGAGATTGGCAATCACGGGTCCACTGGAGGCATAGCCTCTGTAAAGTGAAAAAAAGAGAAAAAAGTGGAGTGAGGAAGGGCCAAGGAAAAAACTGAAGGCCAGACAAAGAGGCTCAGGACCTTGGTCTGAAGCCCCTGATACTCTATGGGTGACACACTTACTGTTGGACAAACTTACCAACTCCAAGGGATGGGTTTATTTTTATTATTTATTTGATTAACATTTATGTCCTGCCTTCCTACATGGCTCAAGGTAGCTTGACATCTCTGCTCCCATTTCTTTCTTTAAATGTAAGCTGTATGACACCTTGGGGTAACAGAAACCTGTTCATTTTTTATCTATGAAAGAACTGTTGTATATATCAAGGTCACTGTTCCAAATCATGAGCAATTTTGACTTAAGTTCTATCCTTATGACTAAAATAGATGATATTCGATCTGTTAATATGTTACTGCAGGGAGAAGGGGCACAGAAAAGAATATGGGAAAGCATTCCTGGTTTTAGCTATCTAGTTTGGTGACTGCCTTTAAACATCTGTTCAGGCAAAAACAAGCAAGAATCTTTGGCATCTTAAAGACTAACAAAGGTTTATTCCAACATAAATATTCATGAACTAGGCCCCACTTCATCAGAGGCATGAGAGGGATGTGATGAAGTGGGCTCTAGTCTGTGAAACTTTGTTAGAAGAAACCATTGTTAATTTCAAGTTGCCACAAAATCCCTGATTGCTTTCACTGCCGCAGACTATCACAGTTACCCTTCTGGAATTTGCTCAAGCAGAGTCATATATGGTGCTTTAACAAATAAATAATCTTTCTAGAATGCAGCCTAAACAGATTCTACAGATTTGTTTTCATTACGTTGGTTCAAGTAGGAGTGTGTGTGCAGTTATAGCTAGTGTGGCAAATATCTATTTTGCCCCCACCTGAGAAAGCCACCAACCCCCGAGCGCTCAGAGGTATGCCAGCTTTGTTCAGGGGTTGTGGTTAGTCTCAGCAGCCAAAAACGTTCTGCCACTTTAAAAGGCACATCGTTGAGTAGAAGTGAAGAGTTTTAGTGTGATGAAATGACACTTCACTCAGGTATCTGTGTAAGAAAGTTGTGAATGTTGGGCGTACCATCTGTGGATGCTCGGGATAAGCCGAAACTTCCCGCTCAAGTAGCTTGGTCAAAAGAGGGCTAGATTCCCTCCCATTTTTCCCCAATGCCAAGCTGAGAAAGGTGCAATAAAGCAATGCAGTATAAAGAATATAACCCAAGCAGGCAGCAGAAGGACAGAGCAATAGCAATAGTCTTCTCCTTTCCCCACACAGTCCCCTTTGGACAGTTGGGTTGCTGGAAGCGGATGTATTTTTATATATTTGAGTTTCCTACATTTGTCTGTTGTTGTCTTAAACTGTTCAACTGTTCAAAGAGAGCTTGAGGGCTGTGACATAATGGGGTGCAGTATCACATGCACCATGAGATCACCTCTGGGGAAAACCAGAAGTGACATCATATTGCTCTAGGAATTGTTGGAAACTCTCTGGTAAAACCATAGACTTCCTAGCAATCCCTACAGCTATATGACAGTGCTTCTGGGGTTTTCCTGGAAAAACCTAGAAGCAATGTCATGCCTCACACCACACCAAACTTTTTTTTCTCCCATCGCAGCTCTGAGCAGCAGCGGGCAATATGGGTTGCTGGATGAAATTTTTCTGCTCTAGTTGGAGGGCTAGCAACCCTATCAGCTGTTCATCTGCATGTGTGTATCAATTGTGCACTATATTTTTCAACTTCAAGGTAACATTTCTGTTCCTGAAACTGGAATAATTTGGGTCTCTGCAAACATGGACAAAGCTCCATGCTTTGGGTTCATATTCACCAGGGTAGAAGAGAGCTTGTATATTTGGGAGTACATCTTGCAAGTGAGACAGAGAAAGGGCGAGGATTCTGATACTTTTAAAGAGTGTGGCCTATTAGTGGCCTATGGTGGAAACAAAGAGAAAGGAGAAAGACTGGAGATCACTGAATTCCTCATTGGAGTTTAGCAGCTTAAGACCAATGTCAGCAGTGTAAATCCCTCATTCCCCATGGTAAAACCAGGACCTAAGGGGTCATTTTACCACAATTTATTTATTTATTATATTTATATCTCGCCTTGCCAGCGAACCGGCTCAAGGTGGCTAACAGCATAAAATACCTTTATAACAAAGGTTTACAATATAAAATACACAAATTAAAATTAACACCACATCCTACACAAACAGATGGCGACTTCAGAGTTCTAGTGGCGAACAGAAATAGCAGGGGTGCTACCAACAGGACCAGGGCGATGTTACCAGATCAATTCCTCCCCCCAGTGGCGGCTCCTAGTTGAAAGCCTGGCAGAAGAGCTCTGTTTTACAGGCCCTGCGGAATTTCAATAGATCCCGCAGGGCCCTGATGTCATCCGGGAGCTCGTTCCACCAGTGGGGAGCCACCACCGAGAAAGCCCTGGCCCTGGTGCAGGCCAACCGAGCGTCTTTCGGACCGGGGCAAGTCAGGTGATGTTGAGTGCCTGACCTCAGTGACCTCTGGGGCCTATATGGGGAAAGGCGGTCCCTCAAGTAGGCAGGCCCCTGGCCATACAGAGCTTTAAAAGTTAACACCAGCACCTTGAACCGGATCCGGTATGCTATGGGCAGCCAGTGCAGTGACTGCAGCACAGGCTGGATGTGGTCCCGCAAAGAGAGACCCATCAGCAGCCTGGCCACAGCATTCTGCACATATTACATATGTAATTACATATGTAATTCCTATTAAGGCCTAAATTTAGGGTTGCCAGCCTCCAGGTGGGGCCTGGGGATCTCCTGCTTTTACAACTGATTTCCGGCTGACAGAGATCAGCTCCCCTGGAGAAAATGGCTGCTTTGAAGGGTACAGTCTATGGCATTGTACTATGCTGAGGTCCCTCCCCTCCACAAACCCCACCTTCTCCTGGCTCCACCCCCAAAGTCCCCAGGTATTTTCCAACCCACACTTGGCAACCCTACCTAAATTCTAAGCAGTGGGGTAGGTGTTGGGGGAGGATGGTTACCATCCTGGTGACAGCAAAAGTAAAAGTGAACTGAAAACAAAACTGGCAGTTAAAATCTAGTATATAATTTTATAGGTCAACTTTCATCTTTTTTAAAAAATCAGGTTTAGGAATTTTCTGCGTCAACATCATGATGAACATAAAGGAATACAACAACATTACTCCAGTATCTCTCTGAAGCAGGGTTGTGATCATTATGATTTCAAAATCTCATTGTACAAATAGGCAAAAGAAATGCATGCTTATACTTTCTGGATGGCATTTTTTCCTGCTCCGAGGCTATCCAGAAGTTGAGCCCCACTGCAAGTGAGTGATCAATGGCAGTCTGCTTAGGCTTAAATCATTTTATTGGCTCCTCATGCATTCAAAAGATCATTAACTTACAATCCAGCTGCTGAATGAATGACAGAGTTCATCTTTAGTGATAAGAGTCCATTTGTATATCTTTGGTGAAAAGAGATGATCCGGTGTGTCTCGTTGCCACTAGTGATTTCAAACAAAGGGATGGAAAAGGTTAGTAGCCAGTTTGGTGTAGTGGTTAAGTGCGCAGACTCTAATCTGGGAGAACCGAGTTTGATTCCCCACTCATCCACTTGCAGCTGCTGGATGACCTTGGGCAAGCCATAGTTCTGGCACAGCTGTTCTTGAAAAAGAGCAGTTTCTGTCAGAGCTCTCTCAGCCTCACCTACCATGTTGGTCCTGCTGCGTAGTTCAGGACATAATCCAGGTCTTCTGGGAAGAACCCTTGCGGCGCCTTGCACTGCTCTACCTCACCACTGTGCTCTGGGGCCCAGTACCTGTGTTTCCTCTAAGCTGAGTTAGTGTGAGCTAGCTCACAGTTTTGTAGCCTCCAACTCACAGAGTTTTGTCTCAGCTCAGGAAGAATGGCTCCAGAGCAAACTAATTTATGCAGTAGCCAAATCGCTCGCTCACAACTTGAATGCCAGCAGCTTACAAAGTAGAATTTTTGCTCACAAGACTCCACAGCTTGGAGGGAACATTGCCCAGTACGGATGTAGATGGTCCAGCCGTGTTGTGAGCCTTCTTCCCATAAGGAGCTTCGTGGGGCTGCATCCTGTTGCCGTATGCAGAGTCATCCGCTGGCCAAGAAGGAATGCGGCCAGCTTGTGGTGCAAGTCGCCTCGGTCCATTCTCCGCTGGGCCTCTTTAGTCGTCCTGACCGTACGCTCCGCTTGGCTGTTTGTGGCAGGGTGAAAATGAGCGGACCTCGCATGGCGAATGCTATAGTACTCCATGAAGTCCTGGAACTCCTGCGAAGTAAAAGTTGTCCCATTGTCAGTCACTAAAGTGTCCGGAATGCCATGGGTACTGAAAATGCACCACGTGCATCGGATGGCCGCTTGTGATGATGTGGCTGATACCGGGGCTACCTCCAGCCACTTAGTGTAGCTGTCAACCAGTATAAAAAAGAGCTGACCTTGGAAGGGACCCACAAAATCCAGGTGGAGCCTGACCCACGGCTTGTGTGTGGACTTCCACGGCTGGACGGCACTCCTGGAGGCTCAGGGTGAGACTCTTGGCATGTCCTGCAGAGGTTCACTTTCTCCTCGATGGCGGCATCGAGCCCTGGCCACCATACATAGCTGAGGGCCAGGGCCTTTATGTGCACAATGCCCGGATGGGTCTTGTGTAATGCCGCCAGGACCCTTTCCCAGAGTGGAGCGGGGATTACCACTCTGGTGCCCCATAGCAGATACCCCTTGTGGGTGGACAGCTCCATCTGACGGCATGTGTAAGCCACGAAATCAGGGCCAGGACTGCTGGGCCACCCCCTACCCACCCAGTTAAGGACCTGGGAGAGGACGCGGTCCCAGGCCGTGAGCCGGGCGACATCTTTTACCTGGACCGGATGGAAAGGCAAGTCTTCCAGTAGCGCAATGTGGTGAGCGGGAGCTGGATCAGGGTCGCAAGATGGCAGCGGCAGGCGGATGAGGGCATCGGCATGCCCCATGGCTTTCCCCAGGTGGTGGACGAGGGAGTAGTTGTAGCTGGACAAGAAGATAGACCACCTCAGGACCCATGGAAATAGCATCTGTGGTGTTTGGCGGTCCACAGCCAGGAGGCCCAGGAGGGGCTTGTGGTCGGTGGCAACCATGAAAGGAAGTCATGGAACTTCCTGACCCCCACGACTATCACCAAGACCTCCTTATCAATTTGTGCATAGTTGTGCTCAGCTGAGGATAAAGTCCAAGAGTAGTAGGCGACTGGAACCTCCCAGCCGTCGGGAAGGCGGTGTGCCAGGACAGCCTCAATGCTGTAGGGGGAGGTGTCACAGGCCAGGACCACAGGCAGAGCCTTGTCAAAGTGTGCTAAGATGGCATTTGACACTAGAAGATCCTTCACAGCCCGGAATCCCAAACCCACTTGGTGTTTTTGTTGAGGAGCCGGTGAAGAGGCTCCATGATGGCTGCTTTGTGAGGAAGGAAAGCGTGATAAAAGTTGAGGAGACCCAAGAAGGATTGGAGCTCCACCTTACATGTGGGTGTTGGTACATCGGTGATGGCGTGGACTTTGTTGGGGGTTGGGTAGATGCCCTGTGCATCCATGGTGAACCCCAGGAATTCAACCGATGGCAGTCCCAGGGAGCATTTCTCCTGTTTCACCTTCAGACCAGCGTTGCAAAATGGAGCAGAGCCAGCATGTGAAGGACAAGACGTCTGGCATGGCGATCAGCATGTCATCAAAGAATGGGAACACACCTGGAAGACCTCAGGTTACGGGGTGACTGACCTGTAGCTGCCTCTGTCCAGTTTAGCATGAGGAGGCTCTCTCTGGGAACGTCTGTGGACCTGTAGGACGTCGTTCTCTTCCTTGGACCCGGAGGATGCGGAGGTCCGGTGTGCGGTGGACGATGGGCATTCTTTTTGGGCCATCTTGAATGCAACCACTGCCTGGAGTGCTTTCTCAAGCGTGGGCTCCAAAAGCGCAATCAACCTGCGCCTCAGCTTTGCTTCCCGCACCCCACCAATGAACCCTGTTAGTACGTGGTCCTCCATGTGCCGGAACTCACAGCTGACTGCCAGCCGACGGAGGTTGGCCAAGAAGACACCCACTGTCTCACCTGGCATCTGGTGTTGCCGGATGAAGTCCATTCTGAGGGCCATCATGGAGGGTTTGGGGGCGAAGTAGTCCCCTAGGGCCTTGATGAGTTGGTTGATCAGGACCCTGATCGGAGTCAGGAATGATTGTGGGATGGATAGGAGGGGAATTAAACCTTTATCTGCACATTGTTTTGCTAAATTTAAACAGCCCAGCAGAATTATTATTTGTTCAACTGGGGCAAAAATACAGATCCCGTATATAGTGCCTTTATGATTGCCCCAAGCAAGATCAGGGCCCAGCAAGACTTGCTTCAGTTCCACAGGGCCTGTAAAATAGAGATGTTCTGCCAGGCCTTTGGTTGAGGAGGTGGGTGTCCAATCATATTGGCCTCCCCTGCCTCATCCTGCCTTATCTTATTTCACCTTACTCCACCTCACGCCACCTGTGTTGGTATACTGGCAGGACACTGCCCACTCTCTTTGCCTGGGTGCTCAGATGCTGCAGGCTGGGATTTGAATTTTCACCTTGGAATGTTGTGATTGTTGGTTATCATTGAGAAATTTTATAATTGAATTAAGTTTTATAAATTGACTCTTTTATTCAGTGCTGTAACCTCTCTGAGCCCTGTGTCCCAGGGGAGGGCAAGATATAAATGAAATAAATAAATAAAAATAACAGCAACATGAGCCCATGCATTTCAGGTCAGGATAGCAATGAAGGGGAAAGGGTGAACATTCCTCTTTCCTTGGGCCTGTGTCCTGATCCATATCAGCGTACTGCATATTTACTATTTAAAAAAACAGACTGGGAGCTGTAAACAGGACTGTTTGGACTGTAAACATGAATCCTTTTTTAGTCTTTCCAGTAAACGCAATTAATAAGAACACACATACAAGTATATAGCTGTGATATGAATGCTAACTATGTCCTACATAAACCTCTGCACAATGCAAATCATTATGATGCTAACCGTATTAGACGGCATCAGTTAGGGTTAAGTCTGTGTAAAATAGCTTGAGGGGATATTTTATGATACAGAAATTAATCTCTACCAACTGGTTCTAGTTTCACATGTGTGCATCCCTCTAACTATTGTTCACAGGGATCAGATAGGAAATAAGTCCCAATGTAATCAGGAATAGTGGTTTGACTTTAAAATTTTGTAGGGGCCACGATGGCTCAGTGGTTAAGATGCTGAACTGCAGACCGGAAGATCAGTAGTTCGGCAGATCAAGACCCGAGTGCTGCATGACGGAGTGAGCTCCCGTCTCTGGCCCCAGCTCCTGCCAACCTAGCAGTTCGAAAGCAAGAAATTGCAAGTAGATAAATAGGTACCGCTTTAGTGGGAAGGTAACAGCATTCCGTGCACCTCGGCTTCTAGTCATGCCGGCCACATGACCACGGACAGCGCTGGCTCTTTGGCTTGGAAACGGAGATGAGCACTGTCCCCTGGAGTCAAATTTGACTGGCTTTCAAGCAAGGGAAACCTTAAAATTATGTGTACTATTGAGCAGTGCATATAACTTTGTTTCATCAGATTCAAGTGGGTAGCCATGTTGGTCTGAAGCAACAGAACAAAGTTTGAGTCCAGTGGCACCTTTAATCAACAAAGTTTAATTCTGGGCAGGGGTCCTTTCGAGCAGGAGCTCGGGGAAGTGCAGCTCCGGGAGTTGGTGCCAGCCCCCCCCCCCCCCACGGGGGAATGCCTGCTTGTGTCATGGCTGCAGCAAAATGACCCTGTCCCCTGGAAAGGTCCTTGTTCCTCCAACCAGCCTTCTGAAGGCTTCAGCTGCCACTGAAGCTATCCTCCCAGAATAGTGGTATTTCTTAGGCTTGAATTAGTAGCTGTCCCCTCTCTGCCAGCTCTTTCTTTCTCTCTTTCTTTCTTTTTCTTTCTTTCTTTCTTTCTTTCTTTCTTTCTCTCTCTCTCTCTCTCTCTCTCTCTCTCTCTTTGTCTCTCTTTGTCTCTCTTCTTTCTTTCTTGCCTTCTGACATACTTCTGGTGATGTCAGGGGGTGTGGCATATGCAAATAAGTTATGCTAATGAGTTGTGCTGATGAGCTCCTGCACCTCTTTTTCTACGAAATGACCCCTGATTCTGGGTATACACTTCCGTGTGCATGAGCATCCCTGGCTGAAAGCAGCTGCAGGGGACTCCTGGGCAAAAGTTCTTATCGCCCCTGGAGCACAGGGAAGGCCAAGGCTGAGCAGCTGGCCCATCAGCCCTGGCAGGAAACACGTCCCTGATTATTCAGTTGTCAGGTATGTGATTATCAACCACATGAGATGTAGTTGGAATGCACAGGGCAGTTCAGGAGAATCAGATTGACCTGCAGATATGCGGGATAGGGAATGATGTTTGTCCAGTTCTTTAGGAGGAGCTGCTGAGTGAGGCTTGAAGGAGCAGTTTCAGAATTCTCCTGTGCACAAAATGCTTGGATTTGGGCAATCTGCTAGTCTTTTGGAGCCTGCACTACTGTGCTGGATGCCATTCAGATACATGAAATATGTTCAGTCTGTACATTTATAAATTAATCTTTCTTTCTTTGCAGATGTACAATACAATCTTCTGTGCTCCAAAAGACATTGTTCCTACTCAGTCTGTCTTTATACATATACCTTTCTCTTCATTTCTGGATTATGCAAAACTTGCAACACAATTCCATATGCTGAGCAAACCTGTCTTTTTCTAAATTCTGCTACTGCTGTGTAACTTACTGCTGATGGTTAGGATGCATTATTCCACCCTCCTGCGATCACCTTTTGTTACTGGATGTGGTTATTTTAATGGCTCATACTGCTTTCCAAATGAATCGGCAACTGGAATGCATTGCTTTTAATTGTGATCACTTTCCATGCTTATCTGGCATTTTTCTTCTGTTGAGCCTCACAGGTGCTATAAACCTATCCCATGAATTCAGTTAACTTCCTGAGCAGCTTGAAATCTGGTCAGTGCCGATAGATAAACAATGGGGAAGAAGAATAATGACTACCCCCATTTCAAAGATACAGCAAAATCCATTCTTGCCCCTGTGTTTTAAAATCATTGGGTGGGCTGGCTTCCTTCCATGATGGAAATGTCAGGTTTGTTCCTGCTGATGTTCATTCAGTTTCAGGTTTTTAGGGAAATGTTGAGTTTCATTAGAGGTTTTAATGTTGCCTTTTAATGAAATTGTTTTTTAAAAACACCCAGTGTGGGATCCCACAAAATAATCTTAAAGCATTAAAAAAAAAAGTTGTACATTCATAAATCATGTTAATTGTATGAAACACAACAGTGCCTTTTAATTGCTGATTTGCAGAGCTGCACTAATTTGGGCAGTGTTGGTGGGCAGGTTTGTAAAGAAATGATAGATGAATAACAGAGTTAATCCTATGCACAGTTAATTCATTCTAAACCTATTGATTTGCAGTGTAAATCTATTTAGCAGATTCTGTTATGTGCTTGCATGTATCTTGTGACTGCTGATCGCAGTTCTCTCTACTTTGTTTTCCCCTTTGTGAAGAAAAATGAACTTTCTCTAGTTGACTTTCTTTGACATGCTGAATAAGAGAAAAGTCCATTGATGTCTTAAAGACTAACATTTAGTTTCATATGAGCTTTTATGCAAAGAGGAAGTCATACTGGGAATTTTTATGGGGGAAGATTATGGTCATGAGTCAGTCAGCTACCTCCTCCTGTGAAGATGAGGAAATGGAGGAGTCAGGCCCTGAAGCTGAGGAATGCCTGCCAACAGCTGGATTTAGAGCCAGAGCCAGCAAAAGACATGTCAGGTGATGAGGGCTGCTCATTCTGGCAGCAGAGGAAGGAAATGGGACAAAGGGCAGACTGCCACTCTCCACCTGGATCTCCCTAGCGAGCAGAATGCAGAAGACATAAAGAATGCTTGACAGCTGTGGAAAGGTATAGGCATGCCAGGTTGATTGCACAAAGGCAATCAGCACTCACTGATGACACAGAGTTGTTACAGGAACCGTCCAAGAAGTAATACCTGTGGGTCGTTAGACTAATAAAAAGGAACACCAACCAGCAGTCAGTATGGAAGCAACCTTCTGCCTTGCTTGACTCTTGCTGCTTTATAATTCTGTTTGCTAACCTGTGTTTGTTTCTCAGTTTAGGTACTCAGGCCTGGCCTGTTGTGTTGAATCCCCAGCCTTGATTCTGAATTGCTGCCTTCCTTGTTTTTCTCCATACCTGTGGATGGAATTCTTGGCTTTCTGACTCAGTACCGGTTTGTTACCTTGCTCTTATCTCCTGTTCCAGTTGTTGTGTTTGCATTGGCGCCTCCTGAAATTCCGAAGTAGAGCAAAAATTGTCAGGCTCCACCTGAACTTGACATTTGTTTGTGGATTTAACTGTGTTGTTGCATACAAGGCTCCTGGTCCGTCAATACCAGGTCAGTTCTTGAATGCGACAATTACAAATGAGGGGAGGGAAGGAGGAAGCAGACAGGTTTGGTATGAATTCCATCTGACTCTTTCAAATATAAATCTTCTGTGTAAGGGGAAATAAAGTGAGGAGTTGCCGTAGAAGGGTTAGGTGTGGATCCTGTCATAAATCAACAGAACTAGTAGTTGTACATAATTACATAATTAGGCTTGCCAGATGCCCTTTTATGGCAGGCAACTTCCTGGTAATTTTGGCTGCCAATCAGTGGGTGGAAAAAGGTTGAGGAAGGCAGTGATCATCATCCCCAGGGAATGATGGGGCATCAAAACAGCATAAAACAATGACTGAGCACCCTAAAAATACCTATAAACTATGACAAAATGCTAAAAAAAATTTTTTTATGACAGTTGCAATCATTCACCTCTCGCATCACTAATGAGTGGCTGCCCTTGGGCTTGTTGTTGTTGTTGTTCAGTTGCACAGTCGAGTCCAACGCTTTGCAACCCCATGGACCACATCATGCCAGGCCCTCCTGTCTTCTGCTGTCCTTCAGAGTTTGCTCAATTTTATGTTTGTTGTATCGATAACATTGTCTAACCATCTCATCCTTTGCTGTCCCCTTCTACTTTTACCTTCAATCATTCCCAGCATCAGGGTCTTCTCCAATGAGTGCTTCCTTCTCATTTGGTGGCCAAAGTATTTGAGCTTCAGTATCTGGCCATCCAGGGAACAGTTGGGTTGACTTTAAAAAGAGCCCTCCCTGTACTGACTGTAGAGTCACCCCTGAGTGGCCAAAAAATAGTCATAAATCTATGCAGACAGTACCATAAAACTGAGAGCTCAAATGGAGTGAAAGTGGCATGCAGTCTGGACACTGCCATAAAATCCAACAATGAATCAAAGTGAAAGTGGCATGTAATGCAGAGAGGAATTTTTGTTCCTACGTGGGTTTGGTAAAACAGTGGCGCAAATGCTAAATGCATATCCAGCTTGCGAGTGAAAGAGCATGAGTCAGAAGCTGACTGTAAGAAAATTTACAGCTGAGAGGACTGGAAGAATGAGAGTTAGAGATTACCAGACCAACTGTTAGAAGTGTTGTTTGTGTGCCTATAGCAATCAAAAGTTGTTTAAAGTTCTGAATAAAAGCTAACTCCTTTTTGCTCTCTCCTGATCACAAGCATTACAATATCAGTCTGCTTAGAAATGAGGAAAAAAACAAATCCTTTTCTTAATTGAGCAAGTGTTTGCTAAACGTTAACATAGACTTAATAAATATTTTAATTGTTGTTCCACCCAAACAAAACTAGGCCAGAGTATATAATAATACAGAGTAACCAGTTTCATAAGTTCAGCTCCAGGTTCTTGACACAGCCATCTTGTTAGTCATCTTTACACCGATCAGTCTGATATGTGAAGCATATTCTGCATCCCATCTCTCTGAGGGCTGATAAAAATATTACAGCTGCCATCTGGAGGCCACTGAAGATATTTATACATGGGCCATATTGTTGTAAAGGTGCTTCTCATTGATATCAGAACAACTGAGTTATCTCCTTGTTAGTGCTGAAAATTCTTATATAATTGTTAATTAAGTTAAAGCATTTATATGCTACCTCTTCAGAGACATGCTTGAGGCAGGTTACAAGATAAATTATAAAGAATGAAAAAGTTAAAATTAACAACCATTAAAACCCAGAAGCAGAAAACAGCAACATTAAGTCAATATGATTAAGTGAATTCATATAGTAAATAGCTTTCAGATCTTGGAGAGGCTGCCACATGCAAGAATTTCTGAACAAGGGACATAATGTTTAAACTAGCCCCAAGTCCCACAACAAAACTCTGAGCTGGTACCCAGGGGAAAGTTGCTCACTATCAGGTTTGCTCAGTATCATTTTTGAACCCTGCCTGGAGACAACTGTGTATTTTGACACAGACCAAATTGGCAATTCACAAACCTGATCCCGCAGTGACCTAATGAACTCTGTTCCATGTGAAAACATACTGAAGTTAAAGTAATGTAAGAATGACATACACAGCTGGAGTTGTAATGTTATTAACACAACTATTCTGTTTTCCTTTAATTGTTTCCAGAAGAAACTTGTCATCCTGCTTCAGTTTAATCACTTGCTGATTATATAGAGTCTCATGGTCCTTTCCTTGTTCTTATTTTGGCAGGCTGTGACAGTCAAAGTTAGTGTTGGCAAGTTATTAAAGATTACTTAGATTATAATTTAAAGTTTTCAGTTTAAAGGTAACTAGTTTATTTTGAAGTAGGATGCAAGGATATCAGTTAATGATGTCTTTTCTAGCACTGAGTTTGATATATCAGGCTATAAGACAGCAGCTGTACTTCAGGATCTTCTGGCAGCTACATCACAACAAAGGTAATGTGAAGTAATAGATGTGTGCAGATAGGTCTGTTTTGATTTTTAACTTGTTGCCAGAAGCTTATGGTATTTTTGTGTCCTTGCATCTTTTTCTCTTTGTTAGCTGCCTTGAGTCTGATGAGACAAGGTGGGGTATAAATATTTTAAATAAATATGTGCCTAAACATGGCAACATCTGGAATGCAGATAGTGGGTTCACTGACCATCTTGAGAACTTTGAAGGGAAGAAGCACAGCTTTATAATTTATGACGTGACAGCTTCCAATTCCAACTTATGTTTAGAACAGGGAAATTTTCTGGTTAAAAAATGAACAGTTGTGGTCAGTTTCCACCCCAAGTGAGAATGATCCAAATTCTAGCCACTCAACCCTCCCCATTCTATACACCCAAGATTCTCCCAGGCATAAAGTGAATTTTTCAAGATTGTTCTCGGGGGGAGGGGGTTAGTTTTGTGTGTGTGTGTGTTCTCTCAGTTTTGATGCTTAATTGGCCCTGAAAAAAACCCTGTAGCTACTATGACTTTGAGCATAGGATGGTACTGTGAGGGAACCAATTGAACTTCCTTCTTATTTAATAAATGTAGGCCGCAGCCACACGAGCTAGATGATCTGGAGGGGAAGCAAGGCAATTTTGCCCCGGAGCAATTTGCCCCACAGTTGCGTGATCACACAGGTCTGTGGACCTGCTGGCACAACTTGCTGCTGCATGATCAGACGCAACTGTGGGCGAGTTAATTTTGTGTGTGTGTGGTTGGTTTCCAATTCACTTAAACAGGGGATTGTTGAATCCCTCCTCCACCCTATGGGCTTTTGATGATACGCACACTGAGGGGAGGGGACAACAGCATGGCATCAGGATAGCCTGATCAGACTATTCCTGATGCCACAAGTTTGTGCTGGCGCGATCACACGGGAAAAGTCTGGCTGTGGCCCGCAGCAAACCATTTGATACTGGAGTTTAACTAGTGGTTTTTTACTGCGCTTCCCTGGTGGAGCAAAACGGCTTGCGACGGTTTGACGACAGTTGCGGGACGCTTCCCAGATGTGCTGGTGTGATCGCACCGCTTTGATCCACTGGTGAGTCATCATTCACTAAAAGTAAGTAAAAGTTTCTAGACTTAAAAATAACTGTATTTAAGCTTGATAGCCAAAATGTATAGATAGTAAAACAGTACATAAAGGTACTTGCTGTAGGATCTCTAGATTTGTTTGTAATGTGATTGCATGTTTTTAGACAGAAATTTCAAGTATATTGTATGCCATTTATACATATAATATAAAACATATTTATTGATGCAGAGAAACACTGAAGAATAGTTTTTTATGGGAAATGGTAGAAAAATAAAGAATTATGGTTTCTTGTCAGACATGGGAAAAACAAAATAGAAATGAGGATATTCAGGCTGTCACAGGAGGGATGAAAACTTCAAAATCATCCCCAGATGTCCTTTAATGTTTCCACCATAGACTGACCATTTCTTTTCTGTAATTTATTGAACATTTATTGAAAGCTACATAGCACATGCGCTCACTGACAGATGTATGTAATCAAGAGTTTTCCCCTCCAAACACACAAGTACTATTTTAACAGTATAAAAAGGACACCATTTCAAAACATGATAAAACTGGGTTTTAACAGAGTAACACTGAGAGTTACATTGTCAGAGCAAAGGTATAATTTTTATTGTTAACGTTAGTTTGGGTGAGTAGCTGTGTTGGTCTGTAGCCACTATGACATCACAGCAGATGCTTTATGAAAGCAGCAGTTACAGAGAGAACACACAGGGCTTATAATACCAGCCTTTTTTACGGTTGATTCAATATATCAATTTTTTTTTTCATTTTACAAAGCATGCTCATCTTCTGCTGTATGTGTCCGTTTCCATCAGTGATTCAAAGCCCTGTTCAGATACCCACATATGGGGCTACCCAATGGCATGAATGACAGCATGCTGGTGGATCAAAGTCAAAACACAGAAATGGAAAATTGCTCCTCCTGACTCTCCTTCCACTCACTGATTGGATCTTTTCCATAAAACCTATGTATGTCTACACAGGCTCTGTGTGAGGAATGTGTACCTTGCAAAAAAAATTATATGCATAGAATCTGTACCTCTCATCAGTGTATAGAAGCTGGAAACAATATCCAGTGATCCACCACAGGAAGCCACTGGCAGGGGCGTTGAGTTTTAAAAATCCGGGGGGGGGGGGGGCTCTTCTGTGTGTGTGCGCTTTGCGCGTGTACCTGCCAGGACCATATCCCACCCGTCGCCTCCCCCCCCGCCTGACCATTCTTGATTCCATCCCTCCCTCCATCCGCCAGGGTGGCCCCTGGACAGACGGACGGAGGGAGGGACGGAGTGGCCAGGTAGGGGAAGAGAGAGAGATGGCGGCAGTGGCCCTAGGAAGGGCCCGGGGAGGCATGGCGGAGGACGCTCCATTTTCCCGGGAGGGCTCAGTCCCCCCCCAGAAAATTTTGGGGGAGGCTCGAGCCCCCCCCCCCCCCGTAGTTGACGCCTATGGCCACTGGTGACTATGGGCTTTCCCTGCTTTCCCGTCTTCCCAGCAGTCATTTGACATTGGGAATGATTATTTCCAGAGTCATAGGCCCTGTGGAGAGTAATATCTATGCTGGTCCATAGGCTGCAATGAGGAGGGGAAGGAAATGAAATCAAGCTCCCTGCTTCTTCTGTCAGCAGAGCTCCACTGATGTACCAGGGAGATGGGAGTAATTTCACCCTGTTCCTTCTCCTCACTGCAGCCCAGCAACTTGCTATCAAGGCAGAGCTCTCAACCAGATGGCCTTTTAGTTTTAACTAGAATAAAGATTCTTATATGCTGAATACTGTTGATATTTTTTGAGCTCACAAGCTGCAACTTTTTTGCCCTTTCCTTATATATAGCACCTGTAATGACACCTGTCTGTAGTCTTCTGAGGTGACATGTGTTATCCTGCCTCTTTGCTTTCCTTAGTGTTTCCTGCTTATTTTCCCTGCCACTAAAGGCTCTCACCTTAGACTTCTTAGTTGAATCCAAAGAACAGGATGGCATAGTTATATTTGGTAGAATGAGAGAATGGTCAGCACATGGGGATGGCTCTGAAGTAAAAGGGGGATCCTTTACTCTAAATAAAACACTTATTTTCACTTAAACATCTTAAGAATGTAAGAGAAGCCAATGCTGGATCAGGCCAGTGGCCCATCCAGTCCAACACTGTCACACAGTGGCCAAAACCCCCAGGTGCCCTTAGAAGGTCCAGCAGTGGGGGCAGGACACCAGAAGCCCTCCCACTGTCCCCCCCCAGCACCAAGAATATGGAGCATCACTTGCCCCAGACTGAGAGTTCCTATCTATACCTTGTGTCTAATAGCCACTGATGGACTATGGAGTTCCACTGCTCCATCAATAGAGTTTTTATTTAGAAGTAAAACAGTCTAACGGTTTCAGTATCATTTTAGATAGATACAGTTCTTTCTTTAAAGTTCTTTAAACAGACCTTTGCCAAAAAGGCTTATTTTCCTCAATTGCCACTTAGGTGAATAACTTCCACAAAGGCTTATTTTCCTCGCTTGCCACTTAGGCTAACTTTTACCCAGAACACAGATTTCTCTCACAGCACCTCACACAATCTCTTCATCCACTAAACTCTCTTCTCCCTTCTGTCATACACAAACCTTTAGCTCTTCCACATTCTCATTTTTGTCACTCGTATGTCCCTATTGTTTTGGGTGCCCCCCCCCCCATCCTTTTCCACATGTGTGTTGCTCCCTCTGGGACTACTAGAGAGAGCAAAAAAAAATGGGGGGGGGGAACCCTGAAGCAATAGGAACACACAAGTGATGAAAATCAGAATGCCAAACTCAGTCAACTCTGTCCCCTAGGGTATAGCTACTCTCCAGTTATAACACACTTCAGTCACCCATTCCAGCCCCCTTCCAAACTCTGCATTAAATCACAGAGATAGAACACACACAAAATGTTTTCATAGCAAAACACTACACAAGCTATTAACAGTATAGGCTCTGAGTTGCTTTTGACTTTCACATCTAATTTTGTGAATGTTGTACGTTCTGTTCCTGTGACTGCAGTAATTTTGCACTTTCTCCAAAATATTCTTTATAGTCTTCTTCCTTCACTGCTTGTCAACAGGGCTCTTAATTGAATCATGTTCTTAAGCCAACAGGAAAAACAACAACACTTGTTTGAGCTTAAACACATTCCTTAGGCATAAATCTCAGAGGAATCATCAACTGCAAGTATTCGGGTTAGTACAACTAGGCTGGCCCTGTACACACAAATGTAGGAACCTCTTGGGAAAGTAGTATTTTGGGGTACCCAATGAAGCGTTGCACACTGTGACTCCTGGAGACTTTGCAATGTGTTCAAGGATGCTGGGATGTAACTCTCAGAACATAAATGCATTGCAGCTCTTTGGGGTGGCTAGGCAGGTCTTGCATTCCTAACCAATGTGGTATTGTGCGTAAATAACAATGAGAACAATTGTGTTTTGTTTTTTCACTTGAGCAGTGGATAAATAGATTTGTTCTTAGGCTGGCATGTTATATTTCTTTAAGGATTTATGTTTCTCTGAGGACCTAAGTAGCCCAGGCTAGCCCAATATTGTCAGAAGCTAAGCAGGGTTGGCTCTGGTCAGTATTTGGAAGGGAGACCACCCAGGAATTCCAGTGTCACTACACAGAGCCAGTCAGTGGCAAACCACCTCTGAAGATCTCTTGCCTTGAAAACCCTACAGGGTTTCCATAAGTCAGCTGTAACTTGATGGCAAAAAAGGCACAGTTTAAAGATCACCAACACTGGATGCAGTCAATACTAAGTTCCATGAGACTAGTCGTAGAAGCGGCTTACAGTTCACCTCCTAAGAGGTGCTACATTTTCAGTATTCAAGAGGTGGCCAAAGATTGATGCATTCCATTCTATTCTAGTTCTTGTCCACTTATGCCCCACTATCTTTCCTGAGAGGATTTGCTACATTTCCAAGAGGCTTTAACTGGAAATGAGAATAAAAAAGCTGCCCTACGCAGGCACTGTTGATAATGTCACTTTGTTATCTTGGATGTGGCTTAAAATAAACCTTTGCATGGCTTTGGACCAGAGCACTGAAGGAAGCTGCAGCTATGTTTCTTCTGTAAGCAAAGACAACTCTAAACAGCAGACTGACAGAAAATGGAATGTACATGTTTATCCTCCAAGGAGCTCAGGATGGTGAATAAATGTTTTCTTGTCCCCCAATCCAAGAATGACCCTTCCAGCAAACACTCAGCTTCCTCATTCCTCCTCCCACCTGGTATGCAATTTTTCTGTCTTTGTCAACAGTGTCATAAGGTAGCTTGCTCAAACAGAACATTGTATTGGTTGGTCTGTGTATGCTGCTGAATGTGAGCAGTCCCAAATGAACTTGAGTTGTGATGCTAACCACACTTGCTGAGAGGTCATGTGGCAATCAGCAGGACTTACTTTTAAGCAGTCGTGTTTAGGGGTATTCATAAGATACATTTTCATAATTATTTTAGTTCCCTGCATCTCCGTTCTGTTACACAAGCCTGCTGCGTGCCTCTAAATGCAACAGTCCTGGGATGCTCAATCACTTCTCTGGCCAGATTGCAGCTTGTCTGTAATTTGGAAGCTGGTTCCCCAAATTTGGAAGCTGGTTCTTTTTTTTTATCTGTTCTTTTTTGAATATTGGAAATTGGGTTGAAAATATTATCACACAAGTTTCCTTGTCACGCCCACATTCTTACACAGCTTTCCCTGTCACTCTTCCATCATCTCTGTTGTATGTTAAATGACTCATATGGTCCAGCCTGCCAGACCAGATAAAATTTTCTTCTCAAGCTCTGCTCTCTGCGCAGGTAGGGCATGTGGTAACCAGAGAGGCAGGGCTTTTTTGGCAGTGGCTGTTTGATCAATATCATTTTAGACTACTCTTTATTTTATGTGCTGGCTTGCTTTTATGGGCTTGGCTTATTTTTAGCAACTTAATTTTTATTGATTAATGTTAGTGCTTGTATTATTGACTTGCTTTTATTGATGTGATTTGTTATTATTCACTTGTTTTATTGTTTTAGTTGTGAGCCACCTCCAGCAGGTCTAGAGAGGAGCATTTTAAACAATAAATAAAGAAGGGTGCTGCTAGGGAAGGAAGCCACAAGGGCGGTCTCTGTATTCTAGTCTTGCTGGTTTTGTCTGGCTGACTAACCTTCATTGGGTCCAGATCACAGATACTTTGCCCTGGCTGCTCTCCTCCTCCTCCTCCTCCTCCATCTGTTCACCCAATGCACCCAACAGGAAACCATTGCAACATACAAAAAAGCCATGGTTGCCTTTGTTGGGTTGATCCTACTGATGTGAGGGTGAGGGAAACTGCATGGCTTGTGCTTCCAGGGTTCCACCCTTGCCCATTTTGCCTTGTGCCCGACTTTCAGAACTGAGCCTGTTTGTGTTTGTTTTGTGTTAACTGGATTTACTGGTTCTCATACTGTAAAATGATCCAGTCATTTCTGAGCATGTGCCATCACTATGAACGCTGTTTACTGTGCAGGTTCAAATGCAGCACATGCACGCTAATATATATGATATTTGATGGTACATGAGCTGCCCTTCAGCATTCATAACTGAAGCAAAGTGGTACATTCCATGGTTTAGCAGTGGTGGTGATCCAACCAGAACTGTGCTAAATGCTGCCACTATGCAGATTAAAAAGTACTGAAAATGCAGCTCATTTGATTTTGCAAGCAAATGATCAAAGTGATCATATGATATGTTTAACAAAACAGGCATTGCAAAAAAGGTAAATTTGAATGCCGATCTAAGCATCTTTGCATCTATTGCTTTTTAACTGAGAAATAGGCCATTGCACCAGAAGAGCATCAATTCTCTCTAGCTGAAGTCCTCATAATTTCTTGTACTTTTATAACCAGCAGGATATTGTGGTAAACTCATCACATATTTTTCTGTAGAATTAATGTGTATGCACAACCCCATCCATAGATTCTGTTTTGTGGGACAGTGTGTAGCCAGTACATTTATATTAATTACCACCAGTTTCAAATACTAAGGGCTGCTTTGTATAATATAGCTGTCATATGATGGCATACCAAAACCACTCCCATATGATTAATGTAATAAATGAAATCTGTAAGTCACATGTCTCAGCATATGCACAGAAACTCTCCATGCCAGCGTCAGTAACCACCAGAACCATGCAGGAGTGACACAGGCAGTCTCCTTGAGGTTAGGTCAAGCTATGTAGTTTATGGCTTTCAGGCCTCAGAGCTGCCACATGGAATGTTGCCACACAGAAGCAATTTCCAGCAGCCTTCACAAGGGGAAGGGTATAGTGTTTTAAAGACGCCTTTTAACATGCTTCCTGATTATATACTATTCTATACACAAGTTCAAAAAGGCAGAAAATATGCCCTTAGTCCCCTCTTTGGAGAAACACAGGCTTTCTGTGTATACAGGCATTCACTTGGTACTTGGAACACTTCTCCATTCTCCACGGAGACACGCAGAACAATGACAGGGACAGCCGGACGCAACAAATGGAGCAATTAATTGTTCTCCTTAGCAAACTAATGCCTTCATACTTAAACTATATTTATAATTTACAAAAATCAATAAGGTATTGCTTGTACAAATTAAGCCCTAGAAAAACAGACTGATTTAAGCTATGGCAGTTTATAAAGTGTGCACAGTGGTCTGTTTCTTTATGTCTACCATTGTGCTCAGTTTCTGAGGCTGGACAGCCGAAGCAAACTCTTACATTCTTAGAAAGTGGCAGCAGCTGTGTCCCTGGGAGACATCAACTACTTACTTGTTCTTGAATTAACTTTTTAAAAGAAAATTTACTCTTAAAGTAAGATTTTCTTTGTCTTTAAGGTGTCTCTGAACTCCTATTTTACTTTGGGACTGTAGAGTGAGAACCAAACTAAACATTACTTTTTACACATGTTCACCATGGGGACTTGCAGACATATTGCAAGCTGTAAATCCTGGTGGCAGCTACTGTGTAAAAAGCACAGATGGGCCCAATTCTGACCAGGACCACAGCATGGGGAGAGGGAGAGGGGCTCCTGCCTTCCTTCTCTCACTGTTTTTGGCAGCCAAAATGACCCAAGGGCCGGGGGGGGGGGTATTATTCACTCCATTGGGAGACCAACTTGAACCAAATGCTTGGATTTGCAGCTTCCTGACCGTGAATAATGTCCCCAGGCAGCCTCAAGTCATTGTGGGGCCCAAAAATGGTTTAGGGGGGAGGCAGATAACCCTCTTCCCCCCTTCTCCATGATCCTGATTACAACCAGGGCTGTCTGTACTTTTTACACAAGAGTTGCCCACCAGGACTTGTAGCTGCAGTATGGCCACAACTCCCCATGGTGGCTCTAACACAACGACCCATCTGGAATTATCTTAAAATAAGGCACAATTAAAGAGATTCACAAACTCCTAAACAGTCTGAATGTTCTCCTATGCCCTTGGTGGCCCTTTCTGTCACTTCAGAGTAAAACTGTGCCCCTTTCTTCAGAAAGATGTGAAGCAAGCAAGGTAATGCCCAAGAAACCAGCCCTTCCCCCGACTTGTTTACTATTCTTAGCTGGAAGCTGTATGTTATTACGGAGTGAGAAGCAGCAGGAATAAATGACAGTAGGCTAGCACCTGCTGAGCAGTATCAGATATTTGGGAAATGGCTGGGGAAGTGATAAAGCCCTTAGATACTTGCCTAATGAGACAGGTGGCAGGAAGTTATACCGGCCAAAGTTCTACTTACAGCTCTCGTGAAATTTCCAAAGTACGCTGAAAAAGAAAGCGTTCCAATTCAGCCCAATCCTGTGGTTTAGTCTGCGAGTTGAAAGTATACGGGAGAGGAGCCATCACCTGTTTCAGGGAGGACAGCCCTCATTGACTTCATCTGGTATGCATGGCGCGTTGCTACAGACTAACTTTATGACTTTTAATGACTCCGGAGCACCTCATCACTTGTGAAGGAATATGCTGGAGTTTGCCTTCACTCAGCTTGACAAGGTGATGGGAGTTATATCTTGCCCTCCCCTTTCTCCACTCTTACATGAAAACACTTGTCAGTTCTATCAAATTTGGTAAGACAAGCACCCGTGACACCTTGAGGAAAATGTAACTCAGCTGACACCCCAATGCGTACACGCACAGCGCATGCAGCAGCAACACAGCCTAAATTCAAGTGAGATATGCAAATGCCCCCCCCTTGCCTTTCTCCATTTCCATGATGCTTTCCTGCAGTGCCGCACATCAGATGATTAAAAAGCATCACAAACCACCACCTAAACCAGGACGGAACTTTTTTCTCCACTACTGACTTTCAACTTAATGTTGTTGCTTGCTTAAGGAGCAAACTCTGCATTGTGTTGTTTAATTAGTTTTTTAAAAACCTTCAGTTTTTAGTGCTTATTGCTTGGCTCAGAGAAATCACTTCCCTTCTTAGGTGTAGGAATTTGGTTTACATTCCAATCAGCCACTATGATCCAATTAAACCACCACCCTTCAATATATGCTGGTAGGAGTTACTTTATTCTTTGAGTACTGATATCCTTTGTCCGATATGTGGAAATCAGGGCAGTGTAATGAGCCTGGAGGAGATCCAGTTCCATGAAACTCACCTGATAGCCTTTGGCAACAAAAGACTATCTATATTGCAAATATCTTCTCCTCAAGAGTGATAGTTGTGCTAGCGGGGGGGGGGGGGGGAATCTTGTCCCTCAATATTGTCATGTGTGTACCAGAAACAAATTGTCATTTTCTCACAATGGATTTGCTAGTTTAAGGAAAATATTTGGAATCACCTGTATTTGGAAAATCTTCTGTAAAGGCCCTTGTAGAGAGGCTATGCAACTTTCTGGTTTGGACACCAGCTACTAATAAATTCCTTTTATTGAATGTAGATACAGCCAAACTTTTTAGACTTACTTTAGTGAGCTAGGCTGGCTACAGACCAGATGAATTTATAGACCAGGACCTTGCTACTCATAAAATCACCATCTGTTTCCTTTCCCCACTCTTGATAAAGAGACCGTTTAGCTAACCTCTTTGGTCAAGTGGCCATTTGCTCTCAGTGGAGAAGTGAATCAAGACATCACTGTGAAGGCTTTTATCTGATCATGTCAATGTGAAAGCCACCTGGTTTCTGCAAAGGCTGATGTCTTCATAGGGTTACCAACTGGCATGACCTGTGAAGGAGTTGAGAGAGAAAGAATAGGAATTGATGTTAGCTGGGTTCTCCCCTCCCACCTTAGAGACAGCAGAGCTTTTTAAAATCTCTTATGCTAAGCAGATGGGTTTTTCACAGACTATATAACTCACATCCTTCTGGTCTTTCAGCTAAAAACCCTAACAAACTGTTATGTCCTAATGGCAACCGCACATGTGGTCAGAGAAACGCACGTGGCTACTGGAGCTTTTGCTTTGGGAGACAGTCGCCCGGCCAGTCGCCCGGCCAAATTAGACCAAGCGGCCACTCAGGTTCCACCAGGGGACCTATGGTTTAAGGTAACTCATGATTAATCCTATCTGGGAGTTTGGGTGTAATTTTATCAGGGTAATCCTATCATGGAATAATCCTATCAGGGAGTGTGCGTAATCTTATCAGGGTAATCCTATCAGGGAGTAATCCTATCAGGGAGTTTGGACAACGCCGGGGGTGTGGTTTAGACGTGTATTTAAGCAGACCCCCGAGCCCCATTCAGCAGCCTGGAATTGTACCATCAATAAACTTATGAGCTGATTTCACTGCAATGTGTCTCTGGACTCAGTACTTTATACAAACCATAAAGAGAATTTAAAAGTTCTTCACCAAATGTAACTACTTCTGTCCACTTCCCTGCAGTAAACTCTAGTCGTTCCCGTTCATTCTCGTTCTGCTAGAGAGACCACCATGTTCTTATTTTTAAATGAGGAATGTGTGCCTGACAACTCAAGTCAATAGCTATCAGTTTCCACTTTGTGTGGGATCATGGAAACACCTGAGATCCAAGTAGCTCAGAAAGCTTTCCTGGAAGCGAGCGCTACATAGAGTATTTTTCTATCCATTTAGCAACGCACCCTTTCCTCTTCACTTTAGAGTAATTGCTATCAGACAAGCAATTTTCCAGCGCTTTCGGGCGGCATTGTCTTTATGAATACACACACAAGAGGTATGGAATAACCCTTTTGGTTGTTTTTTACTCCTGCCCCAAAATATTTAACATGGGTTTTTTTAGTTAGTAAGTAAGTGGAGTTAAACTACATTGCCATTAGTATGCCTTAATTGTCTTGGCTGGATAGTTTATCCAAACATAAGGATTTGGTGGCTAAATATTTGTGACATTTAGTAAAGATTAAATATACTCTACAAGGTCAACAGTTCACTTTTCCTCCTTTTTTCTGTGAAACTGTCTAGTGTTTTTTCTCATGAACTGTTTACTGCCGATTTTTAAATGGATGAATGTCCTTGAATTTCAGTAGTCAAAAGTTGTCTTATGGGAAAGAAAGGCGAGATAGAATACACTGCGTATTTTTTGTGCAGAGTCTGTGGCAGGGTGACAGTGTTTCTGTGGAGCAATTCTTATTTCCACCCCTAGCTGTATGAAAAGCTGTTTAAGATGGAAAAGAAAAACTAGCTTCATTCCATGTTTTATCATGAGATGGGGGGGGGGGGGGGACTTAGACATTTCCTCTGTATTTTTTCCCCTTATGTAAGGTTTATAATCCTTTAGAATTTCATTCCACTTCGGGGGGGGGTTAACATCTTAAGTGTATTTCCCTTCATTTCTTAATAAAACTAGTTTAAATTCTGATATTACTTTACCATACCATAAGGACCATATATATTCCCATATGAATTTACAGAAACACTATGGCCATCTTCAGAGGTGGATATATCTCAAACAGGATGCACCCCAAACAAATCCAAAAATGGGTCTTCTCAGACATGGCACCAAAATTATTGAAATCCCTCCCCAGAGAGATTTGTTTGTCCCCTTTATAACTGTCTTCTGCTTTTTTTATTTTGCATTCCTTCAGTGGCCCTCATTGATCCTTCCTTCTTGTTTAAGTTTGTGTGTTTGGGTTTTGTTGAATTGGTTTTTTAAGTGTTTTAAAATTTAAAATTTGGCATTTTAAAATTTGTTTTAGTGTTCACCTTGGGGACCCTGAACTGGGTGGAAAGGTGGCATACAAATATTTCAATTAAATAAGTAAAACATTAAAGAGTTTAACTCAAGATTTCAAATTTAAAAAGCAATCAAAATCCAACTATGAATCTATTCTTTTAACACCCCTAATAAAACCTTCCCTCAGTTGCAGCAGTAGTGGAGTGGGGCTCATCTAAGGCAGGCGTGTTGAACTCATTTGTTATGCGGGCTGGATCTGATATAAATGAGACCTTGTTGGGTCGGGTCCTGGATGTCATAAAATGTAATGCCAGGTAGCAGAGATATACACTTTACAAAGGACACAGCCAGTTCTTTACCAGACACTCTCACAGCTTGCACAGGAGAGGTTTGCTTATCTATCTCTCCTGTGCGACTGAGAGAGACTGGCAAAGCAAGCTGTGATGTGGCGGCAGCAAGAGAACTGGAAAAGGAAGTAGGAAACAGCCAGGGCCTTGGGGGGGCGGATTGGAGCCCTCCGAGGGCCTGATCTGGCCCGTGGGTTTGACACCCCTGCTCTAAGGTATAGCTAGAGTAGCTCTCTCTGTGGCTTGCTCTATCTCACATGTGATAAAACTTCCAAAATGGTGCCACCTAGCCCTTTAGGAATATCTGTCATTGAGATCCCACATGCTGGCAGACTCTGGAAAGGGCTGTGCATGCCATTAACAGCTAGGAATACCTTCACCACCTTTCCATACGTAGTTTTCGTAGGATGGGAGATGGGTTACATAAGGGAACATGAATACAAGAGCTGGGTCAAAATGTTATGCCAGAAACTGCCAGTTTTAGTCTGAAGGCTGAAATACTCAGCCAGTTCCATAACCCTTTTCCATTCTGAATTAAGTCAGGATTTTGTTGGGACTGTACTGTTTTTATATTATTGTTTCTATATACAGTTAGGTACTGTGCTCTTGAAATATCTGTCATTTTGGCTGAAGTAGTCCCTGAAGCATGGTGAGATGGGAGGGCATGGAATGGGTGTGACCTTCCTCTGAACTGTCAGAACAGGGTAACGAGTCTGACACTGATTCTGCACCCATCTGTTTCCTTGCAGTTTTTCCACAGCCACATCAGGAGGTTAATCTCCCTCTACACTTTCTTTGTTCATCAGGTTTTATGGTACCTTCTGCATAGATTTATGGCCATTCAAGGGTGACTTCACAGTCAGTACTGTATTGCTCCAGGGTATCTGAATGAGGTTTTGAGCGGCACCTTTTCCTTCCTCTGCTTCCGATTCGAAGGGAATAATAAGCAGGCAACTTGACATGGCTTAATTGATATCTATCAGTTCACCCACTCCTATTTCCCCCTCTATATTTATCACCTCACCACAAATTACTTGGGTCAGACTGCTAATGACCACTGAGGCAAGTACTGACACAGGGAAATTTGCATACCAGTGCAGAAACCAGCGTTGAAAACAAAACAGATATCAAGCTGACACTAGCCAATGCAGAAACCAGGATACGAGGCAATGCAAATGAAAACGGCTATTCCGAGGCAAGGGAGAACCAGTAGGTCGAGTGCTGAGAAAATGTGGAGTCAATGCCAGATGCAGAATGGACCTGAATCATCGTAGGGGTAGGAGAATGATTGGGGAGAATGAACAATATGGCTTGCAGTCACCATTTAGTGCTGGAACAAGTAATCTTTTTCATCTTTTGCGGAGGTCTCTTTGGTTCCTAGTTTGGGCTCCACCCTGATTCTCCCAACACCTTATGAATGGGAACGTCAGTTAGGAAATTCTGCAGAGAAGGAGACTAGGAATGTGGTAGACCTTCCATTTATATTGAAAGCAATGACACAACTCCTGTTTGTGTAGAACTCTGCATATATAAAAGCCCATAGCTTTGGATCAGAGCTATGAGTCACGTTTGAAGAATGTTAGATATACTTAGTTGCCATTGAACTAGAGTATAGGTACGTTTCTCCATGTGCTGATGCTCCACTAAATAAGACCTAGGCAACTTAACTCTTTTTTAAACTTTTTTTTTAACTTTAAATGTTTTTATTTCATGTAAAAGAGTGATGGCCAGATTTTCTTTTTCCTCTGGAAAAAATGTAAAACCAAACTGCATGGTTTATGTATTCCACCACAGATTGTTCTTTTTTGCACTTGGATTACTGCCTCAGCTGTTTTTGTAAATATACCTCAACATATTATGATCTTTCAAAGCAAGTAAAAAACAGACAAACAGCCAGACAGCCACAATGAATAATACAAATAAAATTTTATTCTAAACACATCAAGTAAATATAAGATGTTAAACTAAAGCAAATGCTGGATGTATGAAGAAGAAAGGTAGGCTTGCTTTCAATTAGCATTTTGCCTCTAGCTGTGGCTTTGGTGAGAAGAGGCCCCTTTTTCTGACATATTGTTTCAATGAGCAGTATGGAAAGGATTTGGTTGTTTTTTTCTGAAAGAAACTGATCTCAGACCAAGAAGCTCTAGTTCACTTACAAAGGGACCTCTTTGACAGGACAATTTTTATAAAACGACAGCCCCTTTTTCATTTTGGTCCCCTTCAGGTTTTCATTCACTCACAAAGCCCTAGAAAAACTCACTGGATCCTTTCTGTGTTGATTATCCCTTATGTTTCTAGTGCACTGGGTTCTGTTGCATTTTATTAGAAGACTCATACCTTACAATGTGTTTATTTAGCTATAGTTTACAATGCATTTTGCCTGTTGTACACTATCTTCATCTTCAAAGAGGACACTTTCCCAAGAGTGACCATATTGATTTTATTATACCAACTCTGAATAATGTTCCAGTCTTGACTTGCTGCTCCTATCTTTCCATCTCTCCCAAAGGTCCATTTGGATTGTTCTCAATAGCCAAACATTAGTAATTCTATGCATGACTAGTTTTTAGCAGTTCTGTAAGTACATTTTTGCTCACATCTGTCACAGAATTGAAAAGTCTAGTCTGACTTCTGTTTATTTGCTGAAACCTCTGATCCTCAGTTCTAAAATTCTGTGGTGCATCACTACAGCCTCCCTCCTCCATCGCTGCACGTTTGATATACTGTTGGTTGAAGAATAGGTTTTTTTAAAAAAAAACACTGCATCCCTCCCCCACATTTCTTCCTAGAGGAAAAGGGCTACAGGTCACTTTGAGCAGAGACAGTCAGTTCCTTCTGAGCAGGGGCAGTCTTGTTGATTCTGGGGCCCTGGGCAAAAATCCAGGTTGAAGCCCCAGAATCACTGGCACCCAACCACCTTACTGCTGGAGCCAAGCAAGGAGTGGCCCTCATGAGCCCATGGGCCCATGTGAGCTGGCAGGAGCCATCACTACTGCTGGAAACCAGGTGCTTGAGCCCCAGATGGGCACGTGGCACATGCAAGTGGCAGCAAAAGCCTACTCATTCTCTTTTCCCCCCCCCCATCCTTCAAGAGGGTGGGGCTGGGGTCAACCCCCCTCAGCACAGTACTTGGGGCCGCTGCCCCTGTTGCCCATTGACTAAGACCACCTGGGCTCTGAGGCCAGATCTTCAAGGGAGAGTATGACTACAGTGCACATAAAAATACCAGGCATATTTGCACAATGGGCTTAAGAGGCATTTGGTTGAAGAAGGTATATATGGCAAGCAAGGAGAGAGTCTTGCTGGGACCAGGGCTGGAAAGGGGACGTGAGTACACTGCAGCAGCTGACTCGGGCACTGAGAACCCGGACCCCCAGTCTGAGCCTCCCCAGTCCTCACCTAGCCCAAGTAGTCACAGTGTTATGTGTGTCCTCTTGCTTCCTGGGATCAACAGAGAGAACATCAGTTCTGTCCCATCACTTCAGGTGTTTTGTAAAATGGTACACACGAAAAGCCTTGCTATGCCCTGTCATCTTTTAAAGCTAAACAAAAAACCCTCTTTGCAAAAAGAGAAACAAAACAAAGAAAGCAAAATCGTTCTGCAGAAAACGAACAGCATCTTACAGACTTCTAAATCTAAACCTGCTTTAACCTTTCATCTTTCCTTATATTACACACTTCAGTTGTATCATGCTGTGATTTTTTAAAAAAAGAAAAAGTAGCATCTCTGCTTTAAAAGTGTCTGCAATTAAAATCCACATTTCTTACCCTTTCTAGTGGCTCTGGAGATTCAATTACAACTCTTCAGCTGGGGAGTACCGGAATCTGGTCTGTTCTTGCGGGGACTCCACACTTATCCGTGATTATTTATTTTGATTTTCAGTTGATATTTTATCTTATGTAGTGATTAATAATTATCCCAAATAGCCCAGGGCCAAATAGGAAGAAGTGTATCCTTTTAAGGCAATGTTTAGAACAAGGAAAGCAGTAAACAGTACATAGTACAATTATATTGCTTCATTATACTTCTACAACACAGGCAGGGCTGCTAAGAACGACCATGGGCTCCTAGGCAAAGATTCCCTTGGGGCTTCTCCCTTCTTTTTTTGGAAGGACACAGGCAAGAAGCTTCATTAAAACAAGGATATTGTTTCTGTTCTCAGTGAAATCTTGACTGCTAGCTCCTGGGGCCCCGAGGGGTGAACTGGGCTGAGGAATTTGCAGTCGTAGCCCTTCCCTCTAAATAGCCCTGAGCTCTGTTATTTTAGATTAATGTTTTCCTGATGTGATCCCCTTTATTTGGGCCAAAAGCCAGAACTCATAAAATGAAGAAAGGTATGGGGCTAGGGTGATATTTACCATACTGTGCTTGCACCATGCAGCATCCGTGCCCTGCGGGACCCAGTGCAGTTCCGCAGGGTTTGTAAGGGAGAGATGTTCCCCCAGGCTTACAGTTGAGGACAGCAACAGTTTTTAAACAGTAACGGCTTTTAATCAGTCTGGCTCCTTTCCTTTCCCACTGGGATGAGGATTTAATCTGGCCCATTCTAGGTGCCATCTGGAACGAATTTTGAACTGTTTTAGTATTTTATTGTTTTATTTTCCATTGTATTTAAATCTGATTGAATATATTTTACGAGATGTTTTACATCTCACTGGACTGCCAGTTGCACACATCCTGACGTATGAAATTCTTACTCCTTTGGCCACAATTATTTACTAATAACCTTAAAACTGTTCAACACTTTCTTAATAATATTAATACAGATACTACAATTATGGTTGCAAAATTCTTAACAGAATCAGCTACAGAAAGAACTACAGGACAGAACTACAGAAAGAACCAAAGGCGCTTCAGGACGTGGCGGGCTGGTTTAGGTTGAGCCGATTGAAATTGAATCCAACAAAGACAAAGGTCCTGTGCCTGAGTCGGAGCAGACTGGGGGTAGGGATTCCATTACCGGCCTTCGGGGGGCGCCATTGGTGCCAGCACTGAGGGTCCAGAGTTTGGAAGTGCTCCTGGATGCCTCCTTAACTATGGTAGCAGCCACTGCCAAGGCAGCCTTTTATCATCTACAGCTGATTAGGCAGTTGGTTCCCTTCCTCGAACACAATGACCTGGCGATAGTGATCCACGCTATGGTCACCTTAAGGCTAGACTACTGTAATGCTCTCTACATGGGGCTGCCCTTGTCTCAGCTCTGGAAGCTGCAGCTAGTGCAGAATGCCGCAGCCAGGTTGTTGATGGGCCTCTCGGTGAGAGACCACATCCAGTCTGTGCTGTGGGTGCTGCACTGGTTGCCTATAGCATATCGGATCCGGTTCAAGGTGCTGGTTTTAACCTTTAAAGCCCTATATGGTCAGGGGCCTGCCTACCTAAGGGACCGCCTTTCCCCGTATACACCCCAGAGAGCACTGTGGTCAGGCACTCAACATTGCCTAACCCTCCCTGGCCCTAGGGAGGCCAGGTTGGCAACCACCAGGAACAGGGCCTTCTCGGTGGCGGCTCCCCACTAGTGGAATGAGCTCCCAAAGAACATCAGGGCCCTGTGGGACCTTCTGCAGTTCCACAAGGCCTGCAAAGCTGAGCTCTTCCGCCAGGCCTTTGGAGCCGCCACTGGGGGGAATGGCCACCAACATGGCCTGGTACATCTCACTGGTCTGATATATCCATGGTGGAAGCCTCCTGGCCGGGTACATGCAGGATGCTGTTCCCAGTGCCAGATTTTTGTTCTGCTGTCATCTTTCACTGCCATCTTTTATGTCTTGCTGTTTTGTTATATCTATGAACGTGATTTTAATTCTGTATGTTCTAATTTTATATGTTGTTAGCTGCCTAGAGCCGGCCTGTGCTGGCTAGGCGGATACAAGTCCAAATAAACAAACAAACAAATGGCATATAACAACTCACACCAGCATGCATATAAATAAACTAGCAACAATAAGAAAATCAGAAGATTCCTGGTGGAAGTCATCCCAGTCCCACTAGATATTCCTCCTTCAGACTGGTTCAAAGGATTGGTACCCACCCTTATTGGTGTTTTGAGTGCACAGTGGCCCCCCCCCCCAAGGAGGTAGGAGGGCAAAGGTTGCAGGTTCTCTTTGAGTATTGTTTCAAGTGAAGGAATAAGACTTGGGGGAAAGTGACATCATCACACCAGGATTAAAGAAGCAGAACAGGGCATTTCATATGTTATCTGGTCCAGAAATCTTGCAGTTGAAGATGTTCCAAAGCAGTGAGGCTAAGGGGTCCCGCTAAAAGAAGGGGGATCTCTGTCCAGTTGTTTCAGTAGTGGAGGAACAATATTTGGGAATAAGATTTAACCTAATTTCTCCCTTGCTTGGGTGTTATTTGTATCCTATTTTTCCTTGGGTATTTACTGTTGGGAGTACATACTATTAGTGGCATCTTCAGGCCCTTGGTAAAGTTAACAAGAGAAGGAGAATAGAATGTTGAAATTTGGTCACAAGGGGGAAGAGGCAGACAAAGATCTATATCAGGTAAGGCAGAGGGGAGATGAGATGATTTGAGTGAGATGACTGAATTACCCGAGTGGCAGACCTGATTAACAAAGGCTATGAGATATCGGATGGCTCTCGCTTCACTCTTCATTAGGTTTCTAGGGAAGATTCCTAGAAGGTCCATTTATTATGTTGGAAACTTTGGTAATTAATTATGGACTGAACTTCAATAAACCCTCAGGAAACCAAAGAATAGCGCTGTTGACAGGGGGGTGTACAGGCTCCCAGGGGAGTGTGACTACTTCCTTGTGAATTAGTATCTTGAACTGGGGTTGCCAGGTCTCTTTGTCGCTCTGGCAGGGGAATTTGGGGGACATTCTGGGATGTCCCTGATGAGATGACATCACCCAGAAGTGACATCATTATGCCAGGGATCTTCCATGGGGATGCTCTGGTTTAAGGGCAAAACTGTGGTAAAACCAGCTTAAAGCCAAAGAGTTTTGAACTTAAACCAAAGCATCCCCATGCAATATCCCCAGCGTGATAACATTACTTCCAGGTGATGTCATCACATCGGGAAGGCTGAGGGGATGTGGCTCTTTGGGGTGGGGTTTTCTCCTGCTGGCTAGCTGGCCGGTGGTGGGGAGAAGCCTCAAAAACCAGGGGAACCCCCTGGCAAATCTATCCTAAATCCCTGCAGCCTGATCTTAATTTCTCAGCTTTAATCTCAAACACAGTGTCTCTCCTGCAGTCTCAGGCAGTGTACGGCCTGAGAAGTCATGAAGACATCCTAAAAGTATGTTCCTGAAACAGGGCAGCTTTTGGGGACACACCCCAAATAAATATCTTAATGAAAGCACAGACCTAAATTCAAAAGGAATAAATGGACAGGGTTAATGTTTAATAAATTGAATGCTTTTGAATTGTCCCTGTTCCAGGTATCTTTGATGTGGGCCAGAACAGATGATATTAATGTCATTTTTCTCTGTGTAAATTATGAGGAAAGGTTGTTTTATGGAGTGGCCATTATTAATACCTGGCAGGGCTAACTAGAAAGCAGGAGAACTTTCAGTATCTGTGCAAGGATTTAGTAGTTGCATGTTCACTTAATGGGTGCGTTCAGACGCACACATTTGAGCCGTTTCGAAATGCTTCAAGCCAGCTCAAATGTGCCCGTTCAGACAGCCACAGCTGCCTCCCGTCCCCAGCCGTCACTTACCGCACCAAATACTGCCTCAAAGCGTCGCATTTTTGAGACCAGGTCCTGAGGTGGTTTCTCCTGTCCTCTTCCGGCTCAAGCCGCCTTTTCCCCGTCTGATCGCGGAGCTGTCATCAAGCCACTTCTGAGTCTTTAACACACCCCCAGCGGTTTTTGCCTGCTGTTTTGTTGTGTGTGTCGGCAATATGAGCATAAGCGCTTCTCCACTTTTCCTTAATTTTTTCTTTAATGGCCATTATTTCTCCGTTCAGGATGAGAAGAGACCAGTTTCGGGGTAAAAGTTTAAAGGGATGTGTTATTTCAGGGCAAGGAAGCATGGAGCTTGTGTGACTGAGAGGCTTTGCTCTCCTGCTTTTGCGCATGTGCTAGACTGGATTTTCAGATGTTTGCATGCACAAGCAGCAGAAAAAAAAAGCCAGACACACACTCCCATGTAAACGCTGGGGAGCTGCGTGAGTGTGCTTCGAGCTGGGGTGAGTGTGATCGCGCCGGTCCGGAGTGGGGCGTTTTGAGCCGGCTCCAGCGCACTGTCTGAATGCACCCAATGTGTTCCCATTTAAAAGATAAATCCCTACTCCTACACTGCTGTTAAGGGATTTATATGTTCTCTCAGTAAGCATGAGAAGAATTAGTGAGTATTTTGAAGCCTTTTTTGGTAAAAAGATTTTGAATTGGTGGTAAACTTAATAAATCTTTACTGGCACTAGCAGTACAATCCTCAGTGGAGGTACTCTGGCCTAAATCCATTAATTTCAATTGTCTTAGACTGGAGGATGTTTGCATGGGATTGCACTATAAACCATTGCATATTTTAAAAGCTAGTGTTAAAAGAGTGCTACCTCTTAAACACTAAAAGTCAACAAATACCGTGCTACAGATGATTATAAAGTATCTCAAGTAATTTTTATATATTTGTTCGTTTTTGTATATTTTTTAATTTTTTAATTTTTTCTATATATCTTACAAATTATTCACCATAATATTAATAATCACATAAACATTATCACATAGAAAGAATCATATATCCAATAAATATCTTTTTATAACAAAATGATATTGCACAACCCCTTTATTAATACCATTCCTCCTTAATTATACAAAAGTTTTAACGAGGAGGAGGACTCCTTTAAGTCTATTTTGAATTAATGTTCATTCTTCCTCCAGCAGAGGTCCAGATATTCTCCTGTTTCAGGGTCTTCCTCAGGGAGTTCAACAAATATTTCCAAATATAAGGTTGCCAAATACAAAGATATCCATCCAAATTTCACCAATGAACGCTGCAAAAAGTCTCTTGATGAGCTCAATGCTTCCTCCAAAGTCTAAATAGTCTAAATTCGGTCCTACCCATTAACTATAGCTACTGTAGCCAGGATTTGAAGTTGGCTTATTAACTACAGTTATGCTTCTTACCAACGGCTTTGCATGATGTGCGAATGGGGAATCCTGGCTTGCTGCTTCTCACACTCCTTGAGCTACAGAAGTGCCAGCAAGACCAGCTCAAAACTGCTCTTGATAGCAGTCTCCCTTTCTGTGCTTGTCTTGTCTTCCACTTAAAAGTTCAGGAATGCTGGTAGGTTCTCTCCTTACAACAATCCGACAATTAAGAGAAGCTTTACAGGTTTTACCATCCCAAGCAGGGGGACGGAAGGTCAAGTGTGGGAGGCAGACCCTCTTCTCCCATCACCCATGCAATGGTTGACAGTCAGAGAAGTGAGCAGTTCTTTAAACTTGCCTAGCCATCTCTGGAGTGCAAGGTGAGCTCCAGCAGTAGAATGTGAAATAAGATTGTCAGTTGTGAGATGAAACTTTGACGTTTGGGCAACTTTACGTATGTTTGTGGCTGTATTTTTACTATTTGATGTTAGGAAAGGGTTAATCAGAAAAGCTGGGCTGCTAAATAGGTATGAACCAGTGGCTGTATTCAATACTAAGAGAGGCTGGCTCCCCCACCCCTGCATTGCCAATGACTTGGAGCAGCTTTTCTTTTCAGCTTATGTTGTAATGCAGGCTGGGATAGCAGCTGGGTACTTGCAGATAGTCCTGACCTGGATAGCCCAGACTAGCCCAATCTCCTCAGATCTCAGAAGCATAGCAGAGTTGGCCCTGGTAGTATTTGGATGGGGAGACCACCAAGGAATACCAGGGTTGCTAAGGAGAGACAGGCAATGGGAAACCACTTCTGCATGTCTCTTGCCATGTGGGGTTGCCTTAAGTTGGCTGCAACTTGACAGCAAAGAAGAAAATGAACAAGAAGCAAATAAAGTGAGGAAAAGTCTGAAGGCATTGCAACCAGGATTTGACAAGAAGACAAAAGGCATTACAACCAGGATTTGACAAGAGAAAGCAGAGCTGAATGATTGTCCACAAGCCAAATCTTGGTTCCACAAACTAACCACAGTTTAAACAAGCCAAGGGCTTGCAGTACATCAGACCAAGTCCACATGAAATTGTGACTCCTCCAACTTTATAAAAAGCAACCATTTAGTCAATCCTGACTGAGTTTGAAATGGTTATATCATCAAGACCCCCTCTAGCTTGGATGCTGGATGATTTTAATTTATCATAATTTGAATCTTCTCAGAAGACTCCATTTCTGTTCCTCCCTCTGCACCATGCCTTTATTTCCAAATAAGGAATTTGCAGCCAGTAAAGAAGCATCTGCCAAGCTCTGTCAAAACTGTAAATACAAGGCAGAGCGCAATCTGTCCTTTATAAGGCTATGCCTCTTTTGCAATCAACTGGTCTTCCCACCCACCCCCCACCCCCACCCCCCTGGTAATCTGAAACCAGCAAGCGAACTGCTCAGACTCTGTCTTTAATAATCATCATGCTGTGGAAATAGCAGAAATGAACCCACCACAATCAAAATGTGACAAATATTCAAAATTCTCATTAACTGAATACGTTCTAGGAACTGCACTCCATAATACAACTAATTGGGTTGCATAGATTTTAGAAGTATCACTGAGAAATCCCACAGCTGATACAATGCCCTGGATATTTGTATTCTTGTGTGATTTCTGAAGACAGGGATTTTTCTTCTTTCCACGAAATTACAGCAATAGGTTGAATGCTTGAAGGAGCCACCAGTCCTTTAACCATCTGGATTTAACATAGAAAAAAGGAGCTATTAACATATCACTAGAGGCCTGACAACCTAGCAACACAATATATAGTCCTCAGGTCAGATCTGGGAACATCAAAAAGGATTTCATTCAGACATGCTCTTCTGAGTTCTTCTCTGTGTATTCAGTTCCCAGGTGTGTGGGATTCAGTTTGGACCCAGACAGTGGCACCTGTATGAACAGCCTGCTGGATCAGACTACTGATCCATCTAGCTCAGCATCCTTTTTCATTCAGTGGAAAACCAGTTGCCTTGGAGAGGCAAAAAAACAGGGCACAGAGGCCAAGACCTTCCCCAATGGTGCCCCCTACCACTGGAAATCAAAGTTTGCTGCCTATGAATATGGAAGTTCCCTTTAATCAACATGACTAGTAGTGGTTTATGGATCCTCCATGAATCTGTCTTATCCTCTTTTGGATCTATCCATGCTTGTGGTCATCACTACATTTACTGGCAGTGAATTCCACAATTTAGGTTGTTTGTTGAACAATTTTTTCCTTTCTCCATCCTGAATCTATTTCCCATCAACTTCACTGGGTGCCCCTGAGTTGTAGTATTGGGGGGGGGGGGAAGAGAAATCTCCCTTTATCCACCTTATCCACTTTTATAAAAAACGTATCACGTCCCCTGCCCTCCCCATCTTTTTTCTAAATTATAAAGTCCCAAACTCTTTAGCCTTTCCTCATAGAAAAGATGCTCCAAAACCTTTATCGTCTTGGTTGCCCTCTTTGGTTTCCACAATTCCTTGACCCAAAATGGCCCCAAGGGAGCACTCTTTCCCAACAGGAAAACTTTGGGTACCCCATCAGTACACATGGACACTTAATGGGGCAACTAGTGCCCCCTGAGTCCATTTCAGTTTAGGAAAACGACATGGGGAGGCTGAAACCCCTTCTTGCACACCATGGTCACAATGTGAATGGGGCCCTGTGTGCCTGGGGATTGCACTCCCGTCATGGAACTCCAAGTTCACATGAGTCATGGGTCTGGGGGGGGGGATGCAGCACGTAGTTGGGACCTTATTAGGCACTGTGGTCATTGCCTGTAGGTGTCCCTCCGCACAGACCTAAAATAAAATGCACTGTTTGCCTTATACAAATGTGTTTAGCTTCAGTACAGCAGTATAACGTGGGCTGGTGTTGTTTAGGTCTGGTTATTGTGTTGTCCCCACTCTGACAATCATCATCATCGTTGTCATCATCACCGTTGTTGTTGTTATTAATTTGATTTCTATCCCGTCCTCCCTGCAAGCAGGCTCACGGTGGGTTACAGAGCCACACAGAGATCGTGACTAAAATGACAATGAATAAGAATTTAACAATAGATAGAAATTAAGAATAAAACATTAAAATCAGTGTACAGCAGCCAGCGTGAGCTTGCCTTAATAACAGGCTCAGATGAGAGTGTTTCAGTGGTGCAGCTTGCTAAATTAAAAGGATGAGCGCTGTCAGCAGAGGGAGGCCAAGATAGCTTTGGATGCCTGGTGCCTCGGCTGAAAGCCTAGCAGAACAGCTCCATTTTACAGGCCCTGAGGAATTGTAACAAGTCCCACAGGACCCTGATCTCAAGTGAGAGCTTGTTCTACTAGGCAGGGGCCAGGGTGAAGAAGCCCTGGTTGAGGCTAATTGGACGTCCTTTGGGCCGGGGACACTACAAGATGTTGCTCGCTAGAGCTTAAAGCTCTGTAGGGCACCTATTGGGTCATACAATAAAATGGCACCAGCCTTACCATCTCAGGTTCATTCACTTGTTCATTTTCCAATGTTATATATGCCAGTCAGCAGCAGGGGCGTAGAGTTTAAAAACTCCTGGGGGGGGGCTCTTCCATGCGCACGTGCAAAGCGTGCACGCCCACCAGGACCATGTCCCCGCTGCCACCTCCTCCCCCGCCTGACCACTCCTGCTTCCGTCCCTCCATCCGTCCAGGGATCAGCTGGGCATTTGCTTAGCTGGCCCCTGGATGGACGGAGGGAGGGTCGGAGTGGCCAGGCGGGGGGAGAGAGGCAGCGGAGGCAGCAGCCCTAGGAAGGGCCGAGGGAGGCGCGGTGGAGGGTGCACCGTTTTCCCGGGGGGGGGCTCAGTCCCCCTGGGAAATTGCGGGGGTGGCTCGAGCCCTTGGGACCCCCCCCGTAGTTGACACCTATGGTCAGCAGTCCCATTCCACTCATGACACTGGACAAACAGGTCATTCCCCACACAAAAGATTAAATGGACATAAATTCGACATTAAAAACCACAACACTCAAAAATCATTGGTATAAGTACAACATTTTAATCTTTCAGGTCATTCCATTGCTGACCTAAGTGTGGCAGTCATCAAACAAAGAAGGTTCAAGGGGAGATTACAATGTGAGATTGCTAAACCTGAGTTCACTCACAAGTTCAGAACAATGAGCAACCACCACCACCCCCGGCCAAATAGGGAAATAAGATTCTTATCTCACTGCAGATGCTAATTTTCTTCCTCCAAGAATTTTTCCTCTGCTCTAATCAAGCTGATTACAATATGCACTGTGCCTTTGCATCCTTTAAAGGCATTCTTTATAACATCCCTCCCACCTTCTGAGTGAGATAAAAAGATCTCCATTCCTACTCATATCTGACGAAGGGAGCTTTGATTCTCCAAAACTTATACTCTGAAGCTCTTGTGTGTCTCTAAAGTCCAACTGGCCCTGAATCTAACTGTTCTACTTCAGTAGGTGTGTATCTGAAGAAGTGTGTGTGTGCGCACGAAAGCTTATACCCATTTGCAGGGTATGATCAGATGAGTGAAGCTGTCATGGTGGAGCAGAGCAGGAGAGGTGGTTCTATGGGTAATATGGGTCCAAGGTCAATAAGGACTTTGTAGGTCCTTAATGGCATGAGTTTTCCCAAAGTGTGGTCGGTATTCATGCAAGGCAGCACCAGCATTTAAAGAAAAAATTAAAGTCTTCGTTTATAGTTATTGTCTATCTTGTTTAATTACTGCAGAGTAATTACAATAATATTGTTTTCTTGTTCAGAAATATACAGTATTTCAGCTACATTATGGGTTAAATAGGTTACTGTGGGCCATCCTGGGAACCTAACCACCATCCATTATATGTATTACACGTATCTGAGGGGAAATGTGTTCTGAGTTCCAAACTCCTGGTCTACAAACCAGCTTCTGAAATACATACTGTATCGCATTTATTCCTGGACACTCTAAGTCCAAGAAGCTAGCTTTACTAGAGAAGACAGTAGGTGTATCTGGCACCATTAGTGAAGATGATACCACTCAAGTTGATTCCACTTCTCTTCATAGATCATGTAATAAGAAAATGCTATGCACAAAGAGGTTTTCTGACACAGCCCATTCTAATCAATGATCTTCTCATCTGAAATAATTGTGTATAAGCATGATCTCACAAAAGTAGTCCTCAGTGCTTGAGCTAACTGGACTTGACCTTGGAGGAAAATATCCAAGAACATTTGTGTTTGTTGGACCAGCTGTATCACTCAAGGCTATGTCTCAGGCTTCCATATGGAATTCAGGAAAATCTATTTGAACAATAATTGTCTGAGCAATTAGTGTGAGCCTTACTTTTAAAAACAAGTTTCATTTGGAATTTTTTATTAAACGATTTCAGCACATTTTGGCACTGAATCACAGTACAGTTCTATGATATCAAGTTATGAGAGAACATACTGGGGAAAAACCTTTATTTTTTCCTATGTATTTGTTTCTGTTTTCCATAGTAAGTAATTTAAAGCATTCAACAGTCAGAAATAAGAGCACGGATCCTGAAATATATGTTCATTCCAAAAAAACAATCTAAATTTTTATCTTCAACCTTGGAAATAACGATAAATTGTTCTCAAACTCAAAAGAGAAGTTAAAAGCTATACTTCTCAGCTAGCGTACAATTTTTAGCCATCAGTGCCAAGAGTCTGCAGACATCTCTAGCAGTCTGCACATTTTTCGAAGCAGACAAAAATACTGCAAAGGACTGTGGGAGTCTTACTACTGTGGCTATAAAACAAGTTCAATACGCAGTCCTGCCCTTTGTATAACCGGTGCCAGAGTGCCAGTCTTTTGTTACTTGATACTGTTCCACCAGCTATTAAAGAGTTCCTTCTGACTATTCAGATTGTTTATTGGTTAGGGGACCGTCACTGCCAGATCACCAGTCCAGGCAAAAGCTTGGGAATCTTTCTCATTTGTTTTACAGATAATAATAGATTTTCTCCCCAAGACCACAATAGGTAAGAATCATGTGCTTTATTATGTTTTGTTGTCTCTGTGTGAAAATTTCTTGAAGACTTTTCTCCTCTGGAGCATTTCCTGCATAGAAATAATAAAGTTATAGAAAATACTCATGTATTTTTTTAAAAATCCAGCGTAGAGACTGCAAATCCTAAATGGTTTTATTACACCAGTGTCTAAAAACACTGGACTCATGACAAGAAGTTACAGGAAGTCAGACAGGTCTGGGGATTTTAACCTGAAATCCCTGGAACTTTTCTTTCCTCCTTCTTTGTGAGTCTAGGCAGAATGCCCTGCATTCACTTGAGTTACTTAGATTTATATTTGGTTCAAACATTAACAGTCTGGGCAAGGCTAATTAACGGCGTTGGCTTTGTGTGCTGACAGAACACCCAATGTGTTAAATGGCAGCTTTAGGTCTTCTGATAGGCAGCCTGCTGGTAAAAGCTGCTGAATATAGTCAGACATATCACAATCCTAGCAATGGGGAGTGTGGCGTTTCTGTGACAGGAAGTTAGAGCCGTGCACTGTGGAACACTTCATTTATCACTCTCATTTGCCCTGGGACTGCACTGGAGTCCTTTGTGTTTAGCAGCCAAAAATCTGTTCTTCTTGAAGCGCCCGTGGCCCTTGGAATTACTGACCTGATGGCTGTTGAATTTCATCATGCCCTAATCGCCAACTTGTGACATACTGCAAAGAAAGAAGAAAAACAGGTACAGAGCTACAGATATGATCCACAGGCTCCATTAGCCACTGAATGGCGTCAAAGTTAACCTAGAAAGTAAGCGGATCTGTAGCATATGCAAACAAAACAAAAAAATGCTTCCTGGGAGATTTTGTGAATGGATAAGATTTTTACAGGCAACTGAGGAATGGCAAGATTGTCTACTTGTCATGTCATTATGACTCTGAAAAGCTGTGCCCATTTCAATGAAATATGACTGAGTGACTCTTGAAGGCCTTACCTTTGAAATGGAAATGGCATTAACTCCCTTTATTATTAACATCATAAAAGGGAAGTGATGTTTGCATGACCTGGAACACTTGCCAGATTCTAGTACCTTGGAAATATAACAAAACATGAAATGGACTGAATATTACAGGAGATGGCAAGGACTCTTTAGAGCTGAACTTCTTTAGCCCTCAAGTGTCTGATGTTGCTGCAAAGGCACACACAAGGATAACAGGTTCATTGTGAACTGCATGATATAAAGCTGATGGTTCTGGTAACCACATTTGTGCTAACAACATTAGGCCCAATGTGCACGATGTAATCCTGTGTTTTGCTTTTGAGATAATATAAGTTAAAATCTGTTGCTCAAAGGTGAGTACACAATGGAAGAGTTTGTACAAGAGAGGTGGATGACTTCGGAAAGTACATCTGAGATCTGGGCCGGTATCTTCCCACCCACACCATCATCACCTGATCATATTCTCCCATACTCAGTTCTTCACAATAAGAACATGTTTTCTTTTTTCCTTTTGAAAACTGGTGGTATGCCGGGAACCAGGGTCTATATGAATGCATAATGTGGCACTTTCTGGTTTGAGTTTTAATATGTATAGGGATAGCTAGCATTTGATATGATTTTAGTGCATTTATACAGCAAGAAACTATAATCAAAGGTAAGTGTACATACCTATTTCTTACTAAGACATCTCTACAGGTTTCCTTAGGTCATCTGTATAGGTTTCTTTCCCTCTGGCGTATTCCAGACTTCCTGAGGCTATTTCAGTATTAGCTAGGAGGCTGGGGATTACAGGGTCCCAAGTGGCTCTCCTCTCACATATCTGATCCATATTCATTGGGAAGTATGAGGCAGCATAGCCAAGGTTCTTCACAGGATAACTCCTTAAGGCTACAATATAAAAATTTAAAGAACATGATAAATACTTGGGCATGCTGGTAAGTGCTTATGTCAGATCTGTGAAGGTTTCCAAACCTTACAGACTATATCCAGCATAAATATACTGTATCTTTCTATAGTATTTAGGGAGACAAATTCTATATTGGTTAGGTGCAGGTGTCTGAGATTGGAAGCACCTGTGTCACACACAGAAAGAGTGCTCTTTAACTGCATTTTCGCTGCATTGCCTCCACGTGTGATGGGATGGGTTATCTGCATCCATTGTCCTGTACTGTGGATTTTAACTTTAAACTATTGTTGAGAACATGGTAGACCCGGGAGTTTGGTTTTAAGTTTTCTGTAAATCTGCAAACATTGATTTTTGCACTTTTTGATCTAATTTACCATTTTCAGCCTTGGGAAGAACAACATGAATCAATGGTTTTGTGCCCAGAATAGATCCCAGAACAAATGGAACAGAGTTTGCAGCAATTATTCTTTGGAGTGCTCAGAGGTGCCTTTAGAGAAAACAAAAATAGGGTTATGTGAGGCTCACATAAATTATATCTATATAAGACAGTTGCATCCTAAAAAGCCTGAAACTCATATACCTGTGTTGCAGTGAGACTATCTTATTTTTTCTGAAAAGGCCTGGTAAGAATTTTAGAAATTTCATTTCATTTTTAAATGCAAGGTCAGTAGAAGAAGAGATGACATTTATCCTTTCTCCTTTATAGTCTCATTTATAAATTCAAGTGTTTTCGGCATAATTGTAATTCTTGTTTATTGAATCTGTTCAAGGATAGCTAAAGTTTAGCTAGCGTGATTTTAAATAAAGTTCTGAGAAAAACACCTCTGAGTGATCCTTGGCTGGAATACAAGGTTCTCATCAAGTCTTGGAATAAACAAGCCTCTGATGTGTCTTCAGACAGAAGACTGGTACCTGTACTGAATGATCATTGGACAGGCTGAGGGCTCTTCATGCAGACTTGGTCAATGCACTGCTTTAAAACGGGTTCTCAGTGTGGTGCCTGTAGACACCACGGCACCCTTTGCCATCTTTCCTGGTGCCTGCAAAGTGCTTTTAGAAAGTGGGTGGGGCCCAGCAGGGGCTTCTGCCCAGCAAGGCTTCTGATTGGCTACTGGATATTTGATTGGCTGTGCAGATTTTTAAAAATGCTTTGGAAGAAGCTGCCACTGCAGCTCAAGGATCTTCACTGTGTGACTGACGGTAAGCTGTGGCAGCCATTTTTTTTTTGCTTTCTGTGCCTCCTTTGGCAGCCATTTTGTGGCCCACCATGCTGTGTAAGAATTCCAAAGGTGCCCACAGGCTGGAAAGGGTTGGACACCCCTGCTTTAAAACAATCAAAGAGACTTCTGGTATCCATGTGCTTCTCTTAAATAATGCCCCACAGACAGGAGTAATTCAGTAATACCTGCAGATCAATAAAAGGCTTTGTTAGCCTTCTCTGTAGTCAATAGGCATCACCTGTCACTGCAAGCTTGTTTTCTTGACTTCCTTTCTGTTTTTGTTGTGAGTGTGTGTGTGCGCGCGCGCATGTGTGCATGCCTAGAAATCATGGTTGACTTCTGGCGACCTTTAGTGGGGCTTGGAAGTTTCAGAGAGGTTGCGTCCTGGCCCTACTTTCCTTGGAAGTCTCTCATCCAAGTACTTGCCAGGGTCAGCCTGGCAAGTATTTGGATGGGATCGAGCTTGCCTGGGCTATCCAGGTCAGGGCATCTGGGAGTCTTTAAGGTGCTGGGTCTTACCTTTTCAACCTGATAGATGATCTCTTCCCATGTGAGATTGCACACCAGGTTAGGCCTTTTCAGAAAGCTTTGTTAATTATGCCTGTCAAATCAGCAAGTGTAAAAGGCAATTGTGTAATACTGTGACTGTTTCAATCAGTTTTCTTCAGTCAGTTTTCAGTCATTTGTCTTTTGTAACAAATTCAAGATAGATAAATACATATTTCGGAAGATAAGTAAAGCATGTTGAGAAAGATACAAAATGGCTGCCACACAGCTCTAGCCACAGCTGATAGAAGGAGAAGATGGATATTGAACAGCCAGAAAAAAATTCCCATACTGGAGAAAGAACCTACAGTGCCATTTGAAGTAGAGCTTCAGCACACCACTATCCAGACTGTCCCTTGGTACAACTAATGGCTAGGATCTGACTCATAGAAAGGTAGTGGGAAAACATCTTTAGTAAGTCCTTTTCTATGAGCTTTAACATTAAATTCAGGATGGTATAATGGAGAGGCTGACTTGGGTCTTGGAGCTCTGGGATTACTCAAATCCCCATAGCCATGAACCCCATCATGGGTCAAGAAGAGCCATCTTCCAGCCCAGTCTAACCTCCCTAAATTGTGAGAAACATCAATGCCAGTTTGAGAAAGTACTACCATTCATTTAAATTGTAAAAGGCTAATCAAGATATTTGAAAGACAAAGTCTGAAGTAACAAATAATATATACTTGTATAAATCCTGACAATCAGCTTACCTGGAATGTCCTTAAAACATCTGACTCAACGTAAATATGTCCCTCTATCAACACTGTGACTACTTAGTACAAATAAGCATTTCTGCAGGTTACTTTACTTTCCATCTTTAGTTATAGTGCTAAAAGCCATGTGGATTACAACAGAACAAAGATACACTCAATATAAGGTTGCAAAAAACGTCGCCATACAGAAGGTAACATTGCAATCAGAATCTTAGATTCAGTTGTCATACTAGACTCCAGAATTAGAGAAAATAAAGGCAGAAGAAACTTCTTCCTAGCTTCAGCTCTCAATAAGCAGTCAAATACAATATGGTCTCAATTCTTCCCACAGGGCATGAGCAAATTCTTCCAGAATAGGGAATCCTTGAATAACATCCCGTTAACACCACTGATGGTAAAGTGTCCATTTGGGCCATCATAAAGGCTTATCATAACTTGGGGACTGTCAATGTGTATAAATATTTTGGTATTTTATGCTGAAAAGGTAGTCCTGGTGCAAAAGGAGAACAAACTCATCAGGCATGAAAACATGTACTATTATAGTCCAGTTTTAAAATACGGTCCTTGATTATTTATAAAGCTCATTAGTCGATGAACTGGCAATCATGTCCATTGGCAAATTCGAAACAAGACAATTTAAAATCCATGAGATTTTCCTACAATGATGTAAATGAATCTTTACAAATAAGTGGCAACAATCCAGACATGATACTTTAAGGCACTAATCCATGCCCTTGCCTCGAAAGAGTTTTGGCTCAGCTCTGCTTATAAGACAATTCTAGCAACACATTTGGGAACACCAGTAATTTTACACAGAAAATGTAGCACAATCCCTTCAATCCAAACAGGCGCACCATACAGCAACTGCTGATTGAGTTGCCAGTCTAATAGAATGTGTGGTGTGAGGATGCCAAGCAATATGAGCATGAAACTGGACCTCCAGATGTCAATACTGAGAGACCTGTTCTATTGGTCTTCCATCTAATGTTCAGTGATAAAGATGCTGAACAGACTGAAATATCAACATTTTTGTTTTTTATCATAATTGATAGAAAGTTTCCTGACAGTGCTTAGAATAAACCTTCAGTATCTTCCTCAGACCAATAACGGACCTCGATAAGACAGCTGTATCATCCACATATAACAAAACTGATATACTTTTTTATTTAAAGTGGGAGAATGATGACTTACATCTAAAAGGCATTTCTTCAGATCATTTATATACAAATTAAATAACCAAAGAGCAAGAACACAGTCCTGTTTTACTCCATGTCTCAATGGGATTTTCCCTGTAAACTCTCCCTTATTTCCACACCACATTGAGATATGCGAACCAGAATAGAGATAACAGATCAAAAGTAAAAGCTGAGAATCAGAAGTCTGCTCTTTTCCTCCATAGATGTTCAAGAGAAATAGTATTGAAAGCAGACTTTAAATCTATAAAAGCAACTGACAAATAACCTCAGAAAAATGTGTATACTTTCCCACCAAAAACCAAAGGGCGTGACAATGGTCAATTGTTGAGACCCCAGTACAGAAACCTGCCTGTTCACAGCCCATAACTTCATGTTCATTCATCCATGAAGTCAATTTAATCAATAAATATTTACCATATATCTTACCTATAACTGGCAAAAGGCTAATCGGTCTATGATTTGCTGGATCACAACAGTCACCCTTCCTATGTATTGGTAATATAACTGAATCCTTCCAAGTAGCAGGAATGTATCTGCTCCTATTAATGTGGGTGAATATAAGAGATAGTATATCTGCCCACCGCTCTGGGTTTAATTTAAACAAATCGGTGGGATCATAGCCATTCCCTGGGGTCTTGCCCCAAGGGAGGGACTGAATCAAGCCACATATTTCTTTCTTGGTTACTGGTGGCCAAATTGGCAAAACTGCCTTATTAATCTCAGACCTTCCAAGCCCCTCAGAGGTGGCCTCAGACAAATTCCTATACAATTCTTTCCAAACTGTTGAGGATATATGAAAAACTAAAGGTCAAGGTATTTTAAATCCATTAGATATCAAGGACCAGAAAGTTTTTGTATTATTTGACTCTATCAAATGAATTAAATTATGCCAACTTTTGAACTGCTCCCTTTTCTTGGACTCCCTTTTCTTGGACGTTTGTCTTTGCAGAATGGATCAGAACTATTGTGCCTGTACTAGTTAGTGAGCAAAATTTATGAATGCTCCCTCCAAGCTGTGGAATCTTGTGAGCAAAAATTCTACTTTGTGAGCAGTTGGTATTAAAGTTGAGAGCGAGCAATTTGGCTGTTGCATAAATTAATTTGCCCTGGAGCCATCCTTCCTGAGGACAAAAATGTGCGAGCTGAAGACTAAAAAAACTGTGAGCTAGCTCACACTAACTCAGCTTAGAGGGAAATCTGTTTATGACTATATCACCATGCTGCTCTTTCTGTTTCCTGTGCTAAAACTTCCTTAAGCCTAAAGTAAACTTGATTAATCCTCTTACTGAAAACGTTTTTGGATCAAATGACCAGACAAAGCCCAACCTTTATCTGCTGTGGTTAGAGAAAGAGTTTCTAACGCATCTTTTGCTATTTCAGAAGGAAAGCCTGTCTAATTTATGAAAGTTTTGAATAGTGGAAAGACATCAAAGAAAAGTTAACTAGAGTACTCCTCACATGCAGGTTGTACTGCATGAAAATATATGATGAAAATATATGAACACAGTTTTCCGATTTCTGTTGAACTGCATCTGCTAACAATGTGCACAAACCTAAGTCGTATATAGGAACAGCTTTAAAAAAGCTGAAATGGAATAATATTATTGCAGTATCCATAACCATAAATACATATGCATAATTTACAACACATTTACATACTGCAGTATTAATATGCATCCCTATTTATACAGCACATTTGGCAATAGAATGTTTTACAGATAATGATGTAAAATGTATGACATTGACTCCAAGCTTTTTTCCAGACAAACCCAGGTGTGAATTTGAACTGGAAACGTGAATCTCCACTTAGACTACCTGCAAATGCAGAACTCTTTCACTCTGCTCTGTATTCTGAATGTTCATAAATCTTCCTTCATCTCCAATCAGTCACATCCAACTGTTTGTCATTGTATTTGTTCTTTTTTCTTCTACTATGTGGTATTGTCATAAGGAGTTCTATGTTTCTCTTTTCTACAGTTACGGTATGGTTTATCTGTTTTGATAAGCTCTGATACAATTCAGAAATATCCATTGGTTGATCATATCTTCACTGGTGTCATTGCAATGATTTCCGAAACTCCCCCACCCCACCCCACCCCACCCCGATCTGAATACAATATCAATATTGGGTTCCGGGATTTTTTGGGTTCAATAGACCCAAATCGAAAAATACCAGTAAAAAAAAAGTTGCACAGCCCTATTCATTACCATAAACACTTGGTCTTTCTGCCTTTATGAAGATAGATCAAGAAGGGTAGCCGTGTTAGTCTGTCTGTAGCAGTAGAAAAGAGCTATAGCCCAGTAGCACCTTGAAGACTAACAAAATATGTGGCAGGGGATGAGCTTTCGTGAGTCTGAAGAAGTGAGCAGTGACTCGAAAAAGCTCATACCTGCCACATATTTTGTTAGTCTTTAAAGTGCTACTGGGCTATTGCTCTTTTCTATTCCTGCTTTTATGTAGGAGAACCACAACCAAGTGTAAGAATATGGAATTTATGTGGGAGTGGAATCTAATCCAATTTTTGCAAATGTGAAATGGAATCACTTGTATAACTGATGCTGTAACGGGAATTATTAATTCAGCGCCATAAATATCTGCTTACAGTGATGAGGCCTTTCTGTTGCCCCTCTGCAATGCCAAACAAACTATTTATATATTATTTGTCTTATATATTATATTATCTATGTCTAAATATTATACAGTGGGATTCAGAGAATGCCACCATATACTATTTATTCTTGTTGTTCTTGGTAATATAAATATATAATGAGTTGAGATTTTAGCTCACAATCAATGGATACATGCTTAAATTAGATAGTTTTCCAGTTTTGTAAGCAAGCTCATTAAAGATTTTAAAAGCTGAGTAAGGAACTGTAAGAACAATTAGTATTAAAACTATGACATTCAGGAAACTTGGAGGCTTGGATCCAGGCACACAGCAGAACTACAGTTGAAGTAATAATTAAATGTGGAATGGACTCGCCATCCAATGCAGAAGAAGCCCTGACTTGAAGAGTTTCAGTCTCTATTTGTACGATGGATTTTCTAGCGCACACATTCCACTTTATAGTCACCTGAACACCTACCTGAGGAACACTCAGAATTGTTCTCACAGATTAGATAGCACAGTATCCTACCATCTGTGTGCAAAAGGCAAAAGGCACACAAAGTTTCCACTGTCCCTTCCATCTTTGCAGCTCCTGGCTCCCTGGACACATGCAGAAGGAGAACTGTGAGGTTCGGCGGGCAGAAGCAAGGAGAGACAAGAGGAAGAAATTGTGCTTTCCTCTCAAATGAGCTGTGCTTGCAGAACAGGAAGGAGAAGTAATTTCAACTCCCTGTCCCTCCTCACTCCAGGTTACCCTCCCGGCTGTACAGCTTGTTCCTCTACATGAGTTCTGTTACCTAAAGTCAGGCTGTTAACCATGAGGGGTTGATGGGGGCAACACCCCCAAATGTGCTCTGCCCCCTCCCTATACTACTCCTCCCAGGGAGCCTGGGGCGACCAGCAACGACCACACTTGCCAATGACTGTGCTTCCCAGATATGGTGATGGGCTTTGTAGTGTCTCCGGAGTGACCGCCAGGGGGCAGGCAGGGACACTTCAGGAGCCAGGACCTGCACAAGCCTGCTGCCCAGCTGCCCAGCCCCGGTGCTCTAGGCCCTGGGGCGGGCCATTCTCCTCAGCTCCTGCCATGCACCCCGAGAGCACCAGGGCTGGGTGGGCTTCGGCTGCAGCACGCAGAGCTACTGCCCTGCCTAAAGTTAAAAAAAAGCCACTCCAATTAAGAGGACCACAGTAGTAGTAGTAGTGGTGGTGGTGGTGGTGGTGGTAGTAGAAGAGGAGGAGGAGGAGGAGGAGATTGGATTTATATCCTGCTCTTCACTTGGAGTCTCAGAGCGGCTTACAAACTCCTTTCCCTTCCCCTCCCCACCCTGCAACAGACACCCTGTGAGGTAGGTGGGGTCGAGAGAGCTCTGACAGAAACTGCTGTTTTTCAAGAACAGCTGTGCCAGAACTATGGTTTGCCCATGGTCATCCAGCAGCTGCTAGTGGAGGAGTGGGAATCAAACCCGGATCTCCCAGACTAGAGTCCACGCACTTAACCACTACACCAAACTGGCTCTCTACATCTTCCACATAAAAAGTAGTAGTATACTGCCCAATCTCATGTAAACCATCCTAAAGTAGAATTAACTTAAAAGCTTATGACTGTTAACAGAATATGGAAGGTGAGACATGAAGGATAACTAAACATAATAGAAGTCCAAGTTTGGGGTAAAAAATTGAGTTCCTTTATTCCTAGATTTCCAGGAATACTATTATCTTTGAAACAGTTCCATCTAGTACATTTATTTCTTCATTTCTTGACAAAATGATGTGTAGCTCAGAGAAAAGAGGAAGAAGAGAAAATGAAAACTGTGTGAAAGTTTTAGCCTTTGATCACAGTTCAGAGTTTACAATGTCTGGCTGTGTGCCTAGTTTTTGTAAGGCTACTCATCTTCTGTAAACTTCTACAATTCATTGGGAAAGATACTGAAATGTCAGGGAGGCAAAGCAAGGCACTAATGGTAGTAAGCAAATGGAAGCAAATAAAGAATTCAGAGAAGCTAAAACATCTCTAATATATGTTTAACAACCGGAATCTTAATTATATTGAAATACTACATATCACTTTGGGAAAGTGCATATGATCACTAGCTTGCTGCTTAAAGCCACTTTTCATTTTGATTTATTGGATGACCTGGAAAAAATAAATACTACAGTGTGCATTTTAATAGCACAATGGCATTATTTAGCATTAGATACACTGGAAAGAGGAGGAGGAGGAGAGTGGATTTATACTCCGCCCTTCTCTACCCAAAGGAGTCTCAGAGTGGTTTACAATCTCCTTTCCCTTCCCCTCCCCACAAGAGACACCCTGTGACATAGGTGGGGCTGAGAGAGCTCTTTTGAGGACTGCTCTTGAGCGAACAGCTCTGAGAGAACTTGTGACTGACCCAAAGTCACATCAGCAGCTGTATGTGGAGTAATGGGGAATCAAAACCAGTTCTCCCAGATTAGGATCCATGCTCTTAACCACTATGTAACTAACTTATTCATTATTATCACCCTTCGTATTATAACATCACAACATTTAGTTCCTACCCTATCCTATAAAAAAATTATTTCTTTATGGCCATGTATTTCTAATAGACCAATTCATGTACTCTTGCCTAATTCATGGGTAGCTTTGCCTTAACTCAGTAGACTGGATTCACATAATTCAGCTCCTGTACTACTTCAGATGGGATTTCCCATGTCTGAATGGTTCATCATAGAAAAAAATCTCCTTCCTAATAGCTAGCCTGACATCTAGCTCCCTTAAAATTTCCCCTGACCTGCTAGTGTCTTGTGTATGGAGGGAGGGCTTGTATGGCAGAACAGTTCATCATGGAAGCATTCAACTACACTCTGAAGTGGTACAGCCCAGTTATAGGTTTATCACCTATACTCAAACCTAGACTTTACATAGTCACAGTTTGAGTATGGTCAGCTGATTTAAAAGCAAAGAAAGCATTTGTTTGGCTGGTTAAAGAGATGCAAGAAAGCAAAAAATGCCTAATCCTATTTAATAGTTCAAGACGAACCTGACTTGCTGTAGTAGGTGCAGTGGCAGGCTCTATGCTAAATGGTGTCTCAGTGTTCGTTCATGTTCATTTCTATGTAGGTGCATGTACATATGCCTCGTGACAGCAAAATGGGCAGCCTGGCTTCTTGGGGCCACAGAGCTATCCAGGCTCAGGGAATGTTGTACTCCTAATCCTACCACTGTTCTCAGTGGCTCTGACAGCCGTTTCCTACTGAATACCGAGCTGGGTCCAAAGCTGACCTTCTGCTCAAAGAAAACTCCCTCTCTGAGCAGAAGGCCAGCTTTGGATCTGCTGGGCTTGTGGACCTCTGGCAGCTCTTGTTCAGCATGCAATAATAATCATTAAATGGTAGAAAAACACATTTCTCCAAGTGTTTTCTAATGTCTAGTGTAGCTTCTAAGGCTGAAAGAGTTGCACAGTTTTGTGGTATATTTACCTACATTTTTGATGGTAAAATTACTTGGGTCTCCAGAGACAATGTTTTAGAATCATTCTGCTTACCCCCATTATGTACATCTTGTCATGTGCTATTAGTTGCAGTAAATGTCACATGACAAAGGTGGGTTGTTATTAGTGGAGTTTCCTGGGATGGGATTTATGATCTTTTTTCGGAGGGTGTCATCTCAATTTTAATAGCTGTTTTATACTTTGCTTGCCCAAACCTCGAAGCCAGTTACCTGGTTAGACTTACAGTGCAATCCTATGCAGAACTGCTCCAGTCTAAACTCACTGATTTCCGTTAACATCACAGGTGAAGCCAGCTTCTGCTGAATCAGACCATCAATCCATCAAGGTCTACTCAGACTGGCAGCAGCAGGTGTTCGGGGTCTTTCACGTCACCTCTTACCTGGTCCTTTTTAACTGGAGATGTTGGGGATTGAACCTGAGACCATCTGCATGCCAAGCAGAGGCTCTTCCACTGAGCCATGCCCCCCCAAAAAAATTAATGTATGGATGGGATAGATAAAGCAGGAGAAAATCTTATTCCTCAGCCCATCTGCTAGTCTCTGAGGTGCTGTAAGGCTCCTTTTTAAAAATTAGGGCAGACTAACACAGCTACCACCTAGGAATGTGTCACGAAAGCTGTAGTCACACATGATAAACCCTTGCACAGGAGAGGTCATAGATAAGTGTAACAAAACATTACACAAAATGCAAACAGAGGGCTCTAGGGTTACTGTTTTGTTTGCATCTCTTTATTGTATGCCTAAACACTATATCGGTCCTCTTTATGGAAGCAGGCAATGCAATTTGCCTTGTATACACGCATCTTTGCCTTGTAGACATACACTAATAATGGCCACTAGATGTCACTGTTGATCTTTTCTATCTTGATCTTTAAAGTTTGTTAAAGATTACTCAGTTTCTTGACCGCAAGGAGAATATTATTACAGATATATTTTGAGATGTGTCTTCCTAAATAACTGTTGAGAAATACAGCATAGAATATTAAATTACATTAAATATGATAACTAAGCAATTGTTAAAACACAGGCTACCCACATTCATTAGGTGAAAATATTCCACAATTCGATACTCATTTGTTATAAACTGACAATATTTCCCTTCAGCTAATCACTGTAGGGATTTCCAAAACCAAGCAGGATGTCTGAAACAATAACAAAATGTACAAATATACAGATTATTCTGCATACAAAGCAGTTTAAAATAACCATTATTTTGATAAGTTGAATCGTGAAAAAGATACCTCAGTTTAGATTTATACAGGGCTTTTTTTTTCTGGGGGAATATGCCGGAACAGAGTTCTGGAACCTCTTCATCAAAATTCTTTTTAAAATGTTTAAAAGTTCATGCGTTTTCAGTATACAGATTGAAAACTTCATTTCCTTCTTCTCCCCCCCCCCCTCCAAAAAAAGCCCTGGATTCGTGTGTGTGTGTGTGTGTGTGTGTATTGGATGCATATCCTATCATTCCATTTCTACACTCAAGAATGGAAACACAGTCACCATTACATGTAATAGTTGCAACAAATCCACACAAAATGCTAATAAACATAAGAACTGCTGCATTCCCCGAAAGCAGAAAATTTGAAAATCACTGTGATGCATAGGGTTGCCAAGTGACTTACCTGGCATGGCAGGGGAGAGTTGGTCCCACACGTGTGCAGCACGATGACATCACCTGGAAGTGACATCATCACGTTGGGCATGTCACCAACCAACGCTCTAGCAATCAGCCTGGAAACCCTATGGTACCATAGAGTTTTCAGGATGATTGCCAAGCGTCAGTTGGCGATGTGCCTGGTGTGATGATGTCACCTCCGGGTGATGTCATTGCACCGGGCATGTCGGCCTGAAATGGGCACTTTGGAGGCGAGGTTCCCCACGCTGGCCTGATCCAGACAAGTAGATTGGGGGCCGTTTCAGCGGGAAAACCCCTGCCCCCCAAGGGGGACCTGGCAGCCCTATGTACAGTCCATCAGACACTAAAAGTGCCAGCCTATGAATACTTTCCTGGGAATAAGCTCCATTGAATTGACACAAATAGCATTCCGAATAGTCTTGCTTAGGATTGCTCTCTAAATACCAGTACCTATTGGCTCACAAATACTGCAAAATATCAAATTTCCAACTACCAGTTACTGAAATGATTTTTAAAAATTTAATTCAGTTATATTCTGACTTTCTCCCCAATGGAGACCCAAATCAATTTACATTGTTCTCTCCTCCATTTTACCCTCACAACAACCCTGTGAGATAGGTTAGGCTGAGAGTGTGAGACTGGCCCAAGGTCACCTAGCAAGCTTCCATGACCAGGAGGGATTCAAACCTGGGTCTCCCAGATCCTAGTCCAACACATGAACCACGTATCCAATATTGACATAATATTTGAGCACCCAGTGGACAGCAGGAGGATTTCGAGCATGAAAACTTTCAGAGGAGAATTTGGAGGATAATTATTAGGAGAATATTCATTTCAGCTCCAATGTCAAAACATGGAAAAGAAAGTACTTCTTCAACCAATAAGTAATTAACATGTGAAATTCACTGCCATAAGAAGTGGTGGTGGCTACAAGCACAGACAGACAATAGATCTCTCCCCCCCAAAAAAGAAAATGACTGCTTTGGAGGGTGGCCTCTATGGCATTCTGTTCAGCTGGCCCCAATGAGTTTTCTCCCTAAGTCCAACATAGGTGTGGAAAGGGGCTTTCAGAAAAGCAAGCTTGGTTGCCTAGCAACAGCCACTGAGGAGAAAGTTGCCAGCTCTCATTAGAGAAATACCTGGAGATTTGGGGGGGGTGGATCCTGTGGAGGGCAGCATTTTTTTTGGGGGGGGGGTGGAAGGACTCAGCAGGGTATAATGCCATAGTGTCTACCCTCCAAAGCAGCCATTTTCTCCAAGGGAACTGATCTCTGTCATCTGGAGATCAATTGTAACAGCAGGAGATCTCCAGGTACCACCTGGAGATTGGCAACCCTAGGGGGAAGTCAGCCACACAGCAGGGGGTTGAAGAGAATGGTTTGATGGTCGCTGGCCCACCTCATTAGCCAGCCAGCCATGGTGGAGCTAAGCAGGAGAGAGAGCCTGTTTCACAGTTTATTCTGACAGGAAATTGGGCAAGCTGGCAGTGTGCAGGGGAGGGGGTTATGCTGAAAGTCCATTGTCTTTTCACTGACAGAAGCAGGCCACTGAAAGGACAGTTAGACCCACCTGGCAGTGGGCAGAGGAGAAGAGTGGACCCAGCACCTAGTCCTTCCCCTTTGCTGGCTCCCTCCAGACTGAGGCTGAGACACTGGCCGGTGGCTCTGTGGGTGGGACTGAGGCAAAGCAGCAAGGGAATGCAGCCAGTGGCCAGGGAACCCTTTTGAGTGGCAGTTCTTGCAGCCAACTGATTTTGGTGCCCCATGGAATCTTGCCACTTGAAAACAGCTTTATATATAAGGAGAGATAATACAGTAATAAAAATAAAAATAGAGATAAGAAGTGGCATTAAAAGTGTTTCAAACCAAACATGTTTTATGATTTCTGAGGCATAAAAATGTGACTCAGTAAGAACCTGGGTTTTAATATCTGTAAATACAGACGCTAAAAGATAACTAACTAATGATTCTTTGGCTGTCCTATGATCTTCACTGACTTTTACAAGATAAAATTTACAATAAGCAAACTGACATTCAATAATTCGAAGCTTTATTTTTTAAAAATAAGCAGTCAACTAGAAAGCAGGCTTTCCTGGCTATCTTCTCTGCATATTTGTAGAATGTAGCAGAATTTCAGTATCCAACCCTATCTGCCAGTCATACTTATTTAGATAAAAACTCCATACAATTGAACGGGGGTTACTTTCTGCTTACCTGGTTTATTGATGAGGTTGAATTTCTGTAAGATGTTCCATATAGGTAATTTTTGTTGCCCATCATGGGGCCCTTCTACAGTTCTGACAGATCCTTTCTGGATAGAGACACCTAGAACTATTAATGTAGTATTACTACTTCGTACTTGGGAGAGGAGAAGGAAATAAAGCTTTGACACTTTGACTTCCCTGCCAAGTAAAAAAAAAATGAGGCCAGATATTCCACAAAATGGACTTTCAACAAAAGCAAGATTTAACAAATTAATGTTAAATTTGGTTTCTTTTTCCCAGAGTCCACTTTGTGAGTTAACCTCTCTCTTCTCCTCAAAGAAATAGTGCTGATATTGATTAGGTGTGAGACCAAATTTTGAAAGTTGTCTGACTCAGTTCAAATGTTCTTGTTTCAGTTTTGTTGAGAAGTATGAGAAGTGAATTCACAAGTTGTCATCCATTTCTCCTTCTGCATGCCAAAGTTTCCCCTTAAAATTTTCCAACACATTTTTGTGTTAATTGCATATAAATGGTGTACAAAATGGAGTAAAATGGCTTATATATCATACAAAAGAGTAATCAATGTCAACAATTAAAATAAGACAAACTTAAACTGATAATAATATCAACCTATGATTTTTTTAAAAAATGGCCATATCACCTAATTGTGAATACTGATTGCGACACTATATAAAAACCATATCATTTATCCTGCTCTGGGAAGGTGGAAACTTTAGAAAGAGCGCAGGGTGCATGGATAAACTTCAGATCATGTTTTATGTTTTTTGAATATTAATAAGCAATATGCTTTTTATCAGATTCTAATCCAGCGATCATGTTGGCCTGTGCCAAATTTTTAGCAGCAGCCTATAGAATTCATAAACAATATGTAAAGGTGTGATACAGATATAGATTGTATGATATTTCATTATAATTATTTGTAAATGCTTCAGTTTTGTTCTGTTTCTACATTAGTATCCCCATTTTCAGTTTTTGATATGTTTGGACTGTTTTGTGCTGGTTATGAACTATAATAAAGCAATCATGATGATGACTTCAGATCATGTTGTCTATGTCTGGAAAAACCCCAAATTTCCATTAATCAGTGGGTTGAAGTTATGTGCCCTACATAGCCTGAAACAAGTAAACAAAAATGTGCTGAATTTGCATCATTTTTAGGATACTAAATCAGCCCAGGGTTTCAACTCCACTGATGCAGAACCGGGGTTTTTCCTTTAGAAGTTTTGTTTCGATGTACCCCAATTATTGTCATTAGACTCATGACAAATCTGCAATCAGTTAACCTGAATTCTTTTTTTTTAAAGTAAGCTTTGTACTGACTGAGATTCTCTCACCCTGATTGCACATCTTTCTAAGAATTAGGATGTTAACGGGCAGTGATGGCGGCAGTAGTCAAAGCTGCCTTGCAGTTCAAAAACTACTTTAAAAGAACAAAAAAAAATTATTGGGAATAGAGTCAGTTGCCTGAGATGGGAAGAAAGCAGGAATCTATTATTTAAGAAAGACATACAGCCAATATGATAAAAGTATCTTTTGGTCAGGTGCAATGTGCATATAAATGTTTCAAGTTAAGCTTTAAGATCAAGGAGAAGTCTGTGGGGAACCCTGGTTTCTGGAAACCTGCTTGTCAGACCAACTCCCATCTTTATTTCATTATTAAGGGTGAGAGGATGAGTCATTTTCTGGTACACATTAATTTTGCTTGCCATTAATTTTCCTCATGACTCTAAAGAACTGAGTTTGATGGGAGAATCTGCACCAATCTGCAGCCCAAAGATCCATTAAACTGCTTCACCAATTTTAATAAAAAGTTTTACCTTAAGCTGATGGGTAAATCCTTGCAAAAAGTTAAAGTTCTGCTGATTCTATGCTCATTCATAAAAACCAATACTTAGAATTCTGTGACTTAAACAAAATATAAAATTCTCATGTCCCGTAAGTGATGATCTGACTTCCCCAGCATGCGAAAATCTTTGCCTTTGGCGATCTTTTCTCTTGAGCTGTGCATCTTATCTGATCATGTTAGTTTGTGATTTTAAATGAGCAGTATTTTGAGCAGTTTCACACCTGCCCACTTGATAGCATTTATGGGGGAACTGTTCAGGTAGCAGCTGTTGAAACATGCTGACCATTTACCATCTTGCTTGGATTATGTATGGTCCAGGGTCATCATAGACAGATCACACATCATTTGAAATGAACTAATATCTCAAATGTACGTGTTGCTTTATAACTGTGCAGGATTTCTTCAGTCAGTGGTATTCTTCATCCATTCAAGAAGGGGTCATAATTCTGTGGTAAAGCATCTACTTGGCATACAGAAGGTACCAGTTTCAAACCCTGGCATTTCCAGTGAAAGGGATCTGATACAAAAGACCTCTGCCTGAGACCCAGGAGAGCCGCAGCCAGTCTGAGTCGAACAGTACTGATTTTGATGGGCCAAAGGTCTGATTCAGTATAAGGTAGCTTTATGTGTTCATGTCACCACCTATCCAGAATACGCAAAGTACTTCTGATACAATTTCGAACACATTATTAATATGCTCACCATTGGGAATCAGGCAGGCAAAACAGGCAAGGCTATGATGCACAGGGCTATTTTGGGCCAGAAACGCACAGGAACGGAGTTCCCGTTGGCTTCCGAGTTTGCCACGTCTACAGCCTCTCCCCTCCTAGATTCCCCAGGTGCCTCATAAGCCGTGGGGTGCCTGGGGAAGCCAATCCAATCCAGGGATGGAGGGCAGTTTAAACTGCCTCCCCTCCTCGGGTTCCCCAGGTGCCCCACAGCTGTGGGGTGCCTGAGGAAGCCGATCCAGAAACTGCCTCCCTTCCCTTGGGTTCCCCAGGTGCTCCGCAAGCTGCAGGGCACCTGGGGAAGCCAATCCTGGGAGGGAGCTGCACTGTCAGAGGTAATACGCTAATGAGTGCCTGCTGTTGGCCTAATACGCTAATGAGTGCCTGCTGTTGGGTGTGGCCTATTATGCTAATGAGTTCCTGCTGGATTTTTCTACAAAAAAAGCCCTGATGATGTACATACACATGAAGCTGTCTTATACTGAATCAGACCTTTAGTCCATCAAGGTCAGTATTGTCTGCTCAGACTAGCAATGGGTCTTCAGGGACTTAGGCAAAGGTCTTTCACATCGCCTACCACCAGATCCTTTAACTGGAAACACCAGGGATTGAACCAGGATCCTTCTGCATACCAAGTAGATGCTCTACCACTGAACCATGGCCCCTCCCTACATTACTAGAGGAACAAGCCCAGTCGTTTCCCAACCATTGCTATCATGACAAAATTAGGCCAAGTAAGGAAAGCTCCTGTTGTATAAGGGGTTTTGAATGGAAGAAAAAGAGTTTGTTTCATTCTTCAATTCAAGCACATTTAGTAGCAATTTTAGCATTCCACCCTAAGATTCAGGGTCAGTCAGTTTTTTCATATAGTTTATCTAGGACATTAGTCCATTAGTGGCACATGCACATTGAACTAGAGCTCGTGTCATCAGCAGCCTTGCTCAGAGAAGTCCCAATTCAGGAGATATGCAGAACTGTGACGTGGTTGTCTGCTGACAGGTTTGTAAGACATGATGCATTCGACTTGGATGCAAGAAGAGAAGCTTTAGTGGGCAAGGCTGTATTACAATCAGTGTTTTAATAAAGTTGGTTTTGAACAGCTCATCTCACCTCCTGAGTGTGTAGCTTGCTAAAATCCTAATGTGGGACTGGACAGAAACCGAAGATGAAAAAAGGGCCGCACTTACCTGTTACTGATGTTCATTAAGGTCTTCTGTGCAGGCACTCATTCCCTCTCACCTCCCCCGTTGTGAACTTATGATATTGGATCATTGTGGAAGCTCAGATGGAACTGAGGGTACATAACCTACCTGCGCTGCGTGAACTGCACTGGCTCCCAGTGGAGCACCGGATCAGGTTCAAGGTCTTGGTTTTGACCTTCAAGGCCCTTAGTGGTAAGAGACCCCCATAACTTTGGGACCATCTCTCTAAGTATGCCCCTGGGAAGAGCATTACGCTCCAGGAATAAGAACTTTCTGGTGGTCCCCAGCAATGCTCCCTCTAAGCTGTGGAGTCTTGTGAGCAAAAATTCTACTTTGTGAGCTACTGGCATTAAAGTTCTGAGCGAGCGATTTGGCTACTGCATAAATTAGTTTGCTCGGGAGCCACCCTTCCTGAGCTAAGACAAAAGTGTGTGAGCTAGAGGCTAAAAAACTGAGAACTAGCTCACACTAACTGAGCTTAGAGGGAACACTGGTCCCCAGAGTGTAATATCTGGCACTCTCACATGCCCCCTCCCTCTGCAACCCACTCCCCCCCCAGGCGGCCTGTGGAAATTAAAATCTCTTTTCTGCCACCTTGGGAAGTGTATTGTTTTATTTGCTGATATGTTATAGTTATTTTAATGTTGGTTATAACTTGAATTATTTATTGTAGTTGCTCTGTTGTAAACCACCCGGAGCCCTGCTTGCAGGGAAGGGCGACCTAATAAATCTAATTTAATAAATAAATAGTAAAAACAGCAGCAGTTGTGCTATTCTGCTTGCTGCAATGCTTGTGTCAGGTAAATATTTATTTATTTATTCACATTTATAGCCTGCCCTTCCCAGAAGCAGGCTCAGGGTGGGTAACAACATATCATTTATACAAAAAAAAATTATACAATTTTTTTTGTTAATAAAATAACATTAAAATTGACATCTGTATTAGCTGCTATCTTTTTGCTTTGATATATCTTACTTTCCCTTAGCATGAGAGTCAAAATGTAGATTCTCTTTTTGGTGGATGTGAAAGTGAGTATTTTATAGCTGTTGGACAGAAAATGCTACATGCATTCTTCTTATGAATGGCTACCTGTTTACTGTTTTAAAAAAAGTGATGTGGAATCCAGGAAGACATTAATGAAACTAAGTTTTCCTACTTCCTCTTTCCTATCATAGCCACATAAGGGAGTGGGAATCGGTGGAAACTGGACAGCCCAGGCTTACATGAACAGAGGTGTCTTCTGCTCGTGGAAGGAGCTCTTTAGTTCATGCCTAATTTTTCATTTGCAGAATGTCAATGAGTCAATACATAGCCACTAAACACTACTGTTAAACTCTGCCATCATACCAATGTGAATGCTGTAGTAAAGTTGCATACACAACCATTTGCAAAAATTTAGAATAATTTCTGACCCCAAAAAAGTAGGTAAGCAGGGACAGTTTGCTCAAAGAGGAATATCTCCTTCGGCATGGCCTGTCACTTTCTTGGGATGGCTGATTTACCCACCTTTACTGGGTAGCCCTGAAGCCATTAGAACTCCTTACTGGAGACATTGTGGCAGCTACTAATTCATCATCAGGATCCGAAGGAGATACCATGGAGCTATTTGGGGAAATGGAGGCGATGGCATTCTTTATCATTGGGAGGGTTTACACACCCACATTTTCTCTAACACAGCACTCATGTCAAATGCAAAGCTAACAAGGACTGATCCCTATTCTGTGGACTATACATGTTGCTGCTGAATCTCTCTCCTGCTGACTCTGGAGAAAGGCAATCACGCACACACACAGACAGACACCTGATAGCTTTAAGTTAACAGTCAGAGAGAGGGAATCTTCAGACTCTGCTGTTTCCCCAGCAGGCGCATGTGTTGCATCCGGCTGTTTTCAGTTATTCAGGATCCCAGATTCTCATGCCTAAACATTTTCACCAGTGAATTTGTTTACAGTTCCAGGGGAGTAACTCTGCCATAACATCAGAATATATGTTTTGTGTCACTGTTTGGTATAGCTGCTGCTATGATACTGTCTTCCAATCATTTATATGTGTTTCAGCAAGTACATGGCACTTCTTCTGTGCTCTCCCACCCCAGCCCTGATTGTGGAAGTACAGACTTTTCAGGCACAGTTCTACTGCTGTCGTGGGAGTATTGTAGGCTACAAGCCTTTCCCCCAGGCACCTCATTGCCCTTGTAGCTGTGTGCAACATTACATTGCAGAGAGTTATGTTGTGCAATTGCAGTGCATTGCGTGTCAGTAGAATTAGTCTGTGAGTCATGTAAGAGGCTTTCCTAGTCTCTCATTTGATTCATTTCAAATATATATATATATATAATACTTCTGAATCAGACAGGTGTCCATTGATCACGGACTTCTTGAATTTGCCATCTGGGACAGCAAAGACCAGAACAGGATTATTATTTTTCTTGTAGGGCATTCCCTTACAAGGCCACCTGCATTGCATCTACTAACCTTGGACCTTAAGCAACACCTACTAACTTAAATCTGTTATTAATTGGAAAGGTAAATAGTAGGTGTTGTAGCCTGGAGGGCTACTGTCAGTCAGAGTAGATGATACTGAGCTAGATGGACTAGTGGTGTAACTCAGGGTGAGAGCTGTGGGTGCTCAGACAGGGCAACGGTAAGTAGAGTTACACCCTTCTAAGTGCATTGAGATCAGTGGGCTTAGAAGGGTACATTTGAATGAAATTTGAGATCCACTAAAAGGCACTCACCTGACTGCAAGCTTTTTTAAAGGGGTAGCAATCTTGAAGTGGTTTTTAGCAGCCAGGTTTAATGCAATATGTCAGTGCACATTTGCTGTTCATGATATTTTAGGTTTGAACTACATATGATACAATATGCAATAAATAGGTAAAAAATGCAAGTGAGAAATTAAGGACTCTCACTCATGACTAAACAAATTACATTAAACAGGAAGAGATGATAAATAATATTGAATGAAGATTTCATATGAGTTTCCTTTCGTTACTGTTTTGATGTAAGTCTGCTGCAGTCCTTATTGTTTTTTAATCACTGTGTAGTTTTCTCAGCGGTTCATGTTGTCAAGCTCCGCTGAGAGTTTTAAAGCCAAGATGTTCCAAAATTAGTGCAAAATTAGTTCAATGATCCCAACTATCTCAGGAACCTATTTTCATATAGACTCTTGTGGAATGTGGAAAAGTCATCTTTAACCTGAACAATTTAGAACTGCCGCCATATAAACTGAATATACTGTACTGCTGCAATAGTTTATATTCAGATAATGCTTTATATCTTGTTTGACTGGCTCCCGTGTTTTCTTTTATACATTGTTTATGGTGTATAAATCTATCTGTTTTAAACTGACCCTTTGCTTGTACTGCCTATAATAGTATGAAGTGCAGAAGTGCAAAGGAATGAAAAAATACTGTCAGTAATTTCTGAAAACAAAGATTCATTTTAATTCATAACAGCTCATGCTGGGAAATCTATCCCTTTCCCAGCTCTGGAGTGTTAGGCATAGCCCACATTACTAGAAGTGTTACATTTCTGTCCATCTGTGATTATTTATGACACTCCTGTTGAAAAGAAAATGGGCTACTCTAGGAAGTCATATACGATGGAAACAGAATTAAGGAAGTCTAAGTACTAAGAAATAAAGATATCATTTAAATTCATTTAGTTTTGCAAGATAAACATGGATAAAAGCACAGTAAACAGGAGACTAATATCCCTGGCACAGGAAGGAGACAGACAGTTTCCTTGGCCAAGTGCCCTAAAAGCTCTTTAGTTCAGCTGGATTTTTTTTAAGCTTTCAGTTCATACAATGTATCTGAATCAATTCAGAGAAGAAAGAAGATGAATTCTATGTTTTAAAAGATTATGAGAATAGCAGAAAGAACAAAGGTTTTAAAAGGAAGAGAACTGGTCAAGAACTCGAGTAAGATTATTAGATGCTGTTTAAATTAACACTGTTTAATAGCAAAACAAAGTGGTGGGTGAACAATCACTCATAAATCTGCAATAAGGCATAGAGCAAAATGTTCAACTGGCTCCATAGTGGCTGAAAAGTCATTAGGTGAATGATGCATAGGTGAGTCATTCCTAGTCCTAAACATTTGCAAGAGCTTCATAATACTTGCATATTATGTTAAGGAAACTAAGAAAGAACTCTATATAGGTATTACTACAAAGAGTATATAAAATAGAGGTGAAACCTATTACATTTCCTCTGGAAATGTCTTTTGTGTGCTTGGGGGAATTCCCAATTTCAAATCAACACCCTAAATTTCATTGCCCTCCTTGATGTAGTGCAGCCAGTAGAATACTAGATTTATCCTTAGATTTTGGATTGAATCTCCAGTTCATCCATGAGCTCTCTGATCAATGGACATAATAATGACCTACGTCATAGGGTTGTTGTAAGGGTGATCAGGTTAAAAAAATCTGAAGTATTGTATGTAATCACAATCTACTGATCCAAATGGTTTCTTTGCTCAGATTTCCTCACTCTACACCAGGTTTTGTGGTACTTGTCAAGGCAAGTCAAGTTTATTACGATCCAAGATCAGAGAATCAAAATCATCAACAGACATTACCTTGATTATATGTGTTACATTGGTTGTATGATAGAAATATACTGGGGTTAAAATACAACGCTTGATTAAAACTTGTCCTAAATTCAGAGATAACAAGGGATGGGCATGAACTGGGAAAATGCAGTTCATGTTAGTTTGTGGCCGAACGACAAACTGAATAATGAACTGAACCACAAACCCCATTAAAAGGAACTGCAATCCATTTAAACAAGCTTTGCAGGAAGCCCAAAAAACAGCTGCTCAGCTGTTTCTAGCTGTCTTGTCTGCACAAGACAGCCCAAAACAATGAGCAGTGGGGAGTAGCTATTCCCCACTGCTTAGCTGTTTTTGCAGCTTTTGTGGGGAACAGAAAGCAGGGGCTTAAAGGAACTCCGAGTCCCTTTAATCCCCTGCTTTCTGCTCTACCCAGGAAGTGCCATGAACTGCTTTAACAGTTCATGGAAGTTCATGATGATAGACCCCCATCATGAATTTTGGTTTGCCAACCATGAACAGGGCAAAATTTATGATGAATTTTGCTTCGTGGTTCGGTATGTGCCCATCCCTAGAGATAACATTGACCTAGGGCACTTTTAGGCAGGTTTTTTTGCCTCAATTTCATTGTCAAAGTACAGCAAGTTTTTCCTACCTTTTTCACGCAAGTTGCCTAATCTGTTTTTCCTCTCAGTGTTCTCCATTTTATTTTCATGGTTTTCCAAATCACCTCTTGTGAGCTATTTCTGTTGCCTGACTACCCAAACTGTTCCCTTATATGACATTGCCTCTGCCAATGTGAGCTAAAAGAAGACAAACCTGAGACAAACTAGCTGTGTCAAGGGACTGCTTTGCCTCTACAGGCTAAGCCAAGACTGTTGCAGTACATTCTTTTTAAGAGCTAACTTGTTCCTTTTCCTCTTCCTTCTTTTAAATGCAAAGTGAAATCTCCATTACCACCTCATTCCAAGGAAAAACAAGGCAGCAATGAAGAAAAATTGGGGTAAGGTAGGAGTGTTTAAGTGCTCTTGGATAACAATGATCAAGAAAAATGGGACTGGATCCATGAGATCTCTTTTGTACCAGTCTTCTGCAACGTCTGGTAGATAAAAGTGGAAATGGGTATCTGTTTTGAACTCTCTCTGTATACTTATTTGTATTGAATAATATATTGCTTGATAATTTCCAGCATTCTTTTATTTGGAACCACACCATACATTGTGTGGGGAAGTCCATATCTCAGTATTCTTAAATTACACAACAGAGAAACATTATCTGTGTTGATGTAGGATATCTACCTCAAATTTATCTTGGAGACATAGTCATGAATGTAGGTTTCTATATGCACATGCCCGGTTGGCTAAGGAAACAGGCATATAAATGCAGTTTATATTAATGAATGTAGATTTCTACATGCACATGCCTGGCTGGCTGGCTAAGGAAACAGGCATATAAATGCAGGTTCCAATCCAGTATGTATGAGCCCCCAGTCCAAAAACATCATTTGGTAGCACCAATCCACTGTTCAGGAGAGATGTTGCAGGATGAATTTCATCTGCTTACTTCTTTCTTCTATCCCTACCAGATGATGGGTGGTATTCCTTGTTATTGAAACTGGGCTATGTGTGAACAGTCAAAGGCTGGCCCAAGGATTTTTAGCACTCTAGGTAAATAACTTTGGCACCCTTACCTGTGGTGCAAGGAATCTGCCATCCACCCTCCTCCCACATACTAAGGGGAAGCCACCACTACCCTCCTCCTCCTCCTCCTCCTGTGCCATCTCACACCTCAAGGCCTAAGTCCAAACCTATGACTTGCTGTGGTGTTATACTGCCAATCAGGAGCAGATTGGAAGGCAAAAATGACCCTGGAAAAGGTTCCTCCCCCCAGCCCACCCATGGCCCCACCCTCTGATGAGGGAGAGATGGAAGGAGCAGGCTCTCTGCAGGCAACACACCTCTGGCTTCTTCTTGCTGCTGCAGACTCTGACACCATGGGTGGTTGGGGCAGCAACAGATATGGTTTTGGTGCCTATTCATCTCGGGTGCCCTAGACAGTTGCCTTGGTGTGTCTAATGGATGGTCCATCCCTGTGCTTTTGCCCAGCTGATGCACATATGCAGTGGATCACAGCTGTAGGTAATAATATGAGATTCTATTCTCTACACACACATGCACATGCAAAGATGCTTAAGTCTCACTGACAGAGAGTACCAAAATAGATGGTAGCCAAATTGTTCTCTTTTAAAAAGAAACATTTATTGCAAATATAAAATAATCAAGTTAGTACAAAGTCCCATTAGATACAGCTAGGATTTCTAATCCAACCTTATGGGGGGGGATAAGAATGGAATTGAGACCCATGCTTAAAACATGTGCCGACACTATACACCAACACTTTGGTTTTTTTATAAAACAGAATCGTTTAATAGCCTTGAGTGATTCTTCCTGAGGATGAGCACCCACCCACCCCCGACCAGCAACAGCAGAACCAAGCCATGCATCATGGTAAAGAGTGTGCAAGATAGATTATGCTTGTCGGTGTGCTGTGCATCACTTCATTTAGTGCACTGTCCCTTTTAAATTGGGGGAAAAAATGTGGTCATTAATGGGGTGACTCGCAGTAAGAAGTTATGACCCGAGCTGGCATTTCCTCGGATGCCTCTCCTACAGGTCACTCTTCCTGCTGGCGAGCAGAGTGGTTGCTCCCAGGGGAAAGGAAATTGGCCCATTATGTCAGCTCACACTCAGAAAGGAGCTACCAATTCTGTCGCTTTATTTGTACATCTTCAGCTCTGCCCTTGTAGCGGGGTCAGTGTTCCAGCAGCCAAGAGAGAGAAGCTTCAACTAGGACTGAGAGTGCATGTGGAACAGTGTACTTTACCTGCAGAGATGAATAGAAATCATAGGCTAGCCTACCTAAACCTGCATAATTCAAACACATGTATAATTTGGGGGGCAAAGGGTGGGTGGATGGGTGTCTGTGTGGATCATTGATTTAAATGTCAGGCAGATTAAAAGCATCATTCCCACCAATGCCTTCATCATTATTCTGATAAGGATTGTTTTCATGTTAAAGAGCACTAAAGAATGCCAACTTTTGACATTACTGGAATGGAAGATTCGTCTCACTTACAGTGAGTCTTCCTTCTCAGTGATCTAGGGGTGGGGCAGTCTCAACTTCTGGGAGAAGCTCCTCCCTATAGGCAGGCAGGGTCACTGACCTTTGTGCATCCCAACAATGCCATGCCTTCTCCTGAGGGTGCTTGGGACTGGAACAGAAGGAGGGAAGAATCAGGTCCTCTGACCTATGAAAGGTGGAATTTACCTTTGGGATAAATGCCAGGTCTGGACAGAGCACTACTGTATCATTATGGAAGACACACAGACAGAGCCCTAAGTTCTGACACCCTCCTGGCTGAAGTGACTAGAAAGAATGGTTTTAGAAGTGAGCTCTATGAAAGGACAAGTGGCCACTGGCTCAAATGGAATCCAGGAGAGAGCCTTGAGCACTGCATTCAGGCTTCATGTAGGGAAAAGGAGGCAAAATAGCTTTGCGAGAGGGCAGTAACTAGGAGGAATCTCCACCTACATTTTACAGAGATTTTTTCCTTAGGAGAACTCTCAAATAACCAGTCCAAAGGTAAAATAGAGATTGATTTTATTAAAGAGAAAATAAAAGTATTAACATACAATAAGTGCGCAAGAAGACACACAGATACATGACCAATTAAGAAATAAAGGGATTAGTGGGAAATATAGGTGGGTGTTGGGGTGATTGCTAACTGCCCTGTAGAGCAGAAATCCATGGAGAGAAGATGCGAAGGTGGACCAGCGGCTCACAGAAGGACCCAAGCAATATGTGGGCATGTTGTCACTAGTCATCCAGACAAGGCACACAGCAGTGGAGTTGAGGCTGCCTAATTATAGGGGAAATGGGACCTGAGGTCATGCTAATGTGACTGCTCCATGAAACAAAGAATTGATGGGAATAACTAGAAGGTAAAACCATGAGTCTGGGAACATTGAATAGGGTTCCCAGGTATAAACAAAGAAAAACAGGAGATGTTCTTAGGAGGGGTTTTGGATGCAAAATAGGGTTTAGGCTAGAATTCTGATTGCTTCCTCCAGTGATTCGGTGGCTAATGGATTGCTAATTAAACTAATCAGAAAGACACAGTGCTGCTTGGTGACCCTCCATTTGTGTTAGGTGGGAAAGAGGGGAAGGAAAGGTGGGTATGAAATGGTGAGGGGAGACTGACAGGATTAGCCATCCAGTTTGAATAGTATTAGCTCTGGGGTGAGGTAGGTCCATTGTTCAGTGTACAGAGATGTCAGGGTGGAGGGAGAGGCTGCAGCTAGGTCAGACCAAGATGTCACACTTACAGGGGTTTTGCCTAGGCATAATTATACGGCCTGCCTGTCTGGGATCCATCTTGCTTACTCAGGTCAAGTCTGCCTGGCATATGTACTCCTGGGGTGCTGTAAAAGGGAGGTGTTCTCCTCCATATTGCCTCTCACTAAAGAGAGGGGGTCTGCCAAGCTTAAAGTGGATGAGTTTTAATGCCGGATTTAATCATTCTGAGACACCATGAATACACATGTTGAAGCAATAATTCTAAAAAACCCGATCTGGTCAGGAAGAAGGCATACAGTCACCAGGAATAGAAAAAGCCAAAATTTTATGGTACCATAAGTCTCTATCTGAATAACAGTTTCAGATACAAGCGAACCCCATTTACAGTTGGGCTTAATCTTTCATACTAAGGAGGCGGAGAATTCCAGTGGGATGAAACTAGTGTCATTTCTGCATATTTGACATCATCAGGGGTCATTTCGTAGAAAAAGAGGTGTAGGAGCTCATTAGCATAAGTCATTTGCATATGCCACCCCCCCCTAACATACCGGAAGTGTGTCAGAAGGCAACACCCACCCCTCAGGCTCCACTCCACAGGTGAGTGAAACTGACCTGCTCTTCCTCCATTCCCTTCCCCATCCAATAGTTTGTGCAATAAAAATAAGCGTAAAGAACACACCCTCATTCTCTTCCTGCTCCCTTGAAACCACCAGGTTTCAAGTAGACTTGAGATACCCAGAACATGTGCACCATCCATCCCTTTCCCTTCCCCTTCCCCTCCCCACAACAAGACACCCTGTGAGGTAGGTAGGGCTGAGAGAGGTCTTTTGAGAACTGCTCATGAGAGAACAGCTCTGAGAGAACTTGTGACTGGCCCAATGCCACACCAGCAGCTGCATGTGGAGGAGTGGGGAATCAAACCCGGTTCTCCCAGATTAGAGTCCAACTCCTGACCACTACACCAAACTGATGGGGTGGAAGCTGCTGAAGGGTTGGTGAAATTTCTCCAGTACTTATATGCCATGTGCCCAGATAAAAAATGGTATACTTAGAAAATTTATATGCCACCTTGAGCAAGTCTCTGGAAAAGCAGCACACAGTCATAAAAGGAACAATGATAAAATTATCAATATTAAAACAAAACATTAAAAACAATAAAGACCCTAGCAGGGCTTTCCCTGCCTCTGCACTGCTCGGGGAAGCCGAGGAGGGGGCGGGGCTTGGTCATGTGCCTGCCCCCTGGGCTCCTCATTCCTGGAGCTGCGCTCCTGTGCGCTCCCGCTCCAATGGACCCCTGGACATCATTCTCATAGGCAAAGGTATTCTATTTCATTCTTGCGCATGTCAGTTACAGGAAAGAAATCAAGAATGTTAAGTTATACATTGTTGCAAATCAGTATACTTTCTCATGCATCTTCTCTAAGCTAGAATGTGCTAGGAATAATAGACCACTGTAAGCAGTTGCAACTTAAAACAATAAGCTCCTGTATGAGCATTTTTGTTGAAGTACAAATATACAATGTAGAATTCTTTATGCATGTTTGTATCTGTGCTGGCCTTGCGGTTTCAAAGAATTAGCTTACTAAGGCAATAAAATTAGTTTTGCAATTTCTTTCTTCAATGTCTTCATGCACACATTGGCAGCAGTGGCTTATGCACTAGCTTGCCATCTAGATTTTGCCACAGAGTGCTGCTGCACAGGGGAGGACACCCTTTCTGGGGAGCACTGCAAGATGACAGTGGGGGCCCAGGGCTGCTACTTCAGCTCTGTGCAAGCACATGATTGCTGAATGGAGAGGATGGATGTAGCAATAGTGTCAGCAGACCACAGATCAGGTGCTTTCATCCACTCGAAAGTGGTGCACCCACCCTTGCCATTCCTGCCACCTCACAGTGATCCTCCTCCACCATTCAGCCATACTAAGTGACAAAAACTGGCAGTCTACCAGCAGGCTGCTGCATGAGCCATTTCTGCACACACTTAGACCTTGCTGAGATTCATTTACTTCTAAATCTCTACACGAGATGGAAAGAGGCAGGGGAGAGGAGGAGGAGGAGGTGGAAATGTGTTTCAAGAATGCTGTCACCTCCTTGACAGTGTTTGCTCAGGTACTCCTGGGTGCAGAGACAGATGCATTCAACAACAATCCAATGTGTTTCAGGCCACAGATGGCCCTTCATCGGGGGAATCCACACCAAGCAGATGAGCAAACACTCTACCACACTGAAATCAATGTATATTTTATAAGGTGAAAATATGACATAGGTTACAACAGTCCTTGTAAAAGAAACATGTGCCTCTCTTACTATAAAATAAGAAATAACTATAAAATAAGAAATAAGAATACATACACATAGAATCTGAGGGATTAACATTTCACTGCAGCATAAGATATTAGAATTCTATATAAAAAGGCATTTAAAGTCTCACCTGAACAAAAAAAAAAATCCCTTTATTAATCTGACGTAGAGGTCAAATAGACCCCAAATTTTAAAAAAAGAAATATTGGTGGGACGATTCTGCTATTGAGCTCGCCCTCTTTAAAAATGGTCAATCATTCACAATCAGTGATTAGAAATAGCTTGTCAAGTAATAAGCTCTTCCCAAATTTATGACAATTACGTCTTAATCAGCTCAACCTATTTAAATGGTGGGTTAGCTTGAGGCCCCTTCAAGCAGACTTCTTGCAAAGTCCTACATACATTGCATTCTTCATACTATCCATATCTGACTCCTGTGTAGATGAGGAACATTCCAGCCCTCTATAAACCAGAACTTCTGTTTCGTATTCTGAGGATAGAAAGCGGAAGAAAAAACCCTCAAAGAGGCAAAGAAAGAGGAGAGGAAAGCCTAACTCTTTTGCTTAGTAAAAAGAAAAAAAGATATTGTAACCTGTGATTCAGGGGCAAAAATATCTTATAGTGCAATTCTATACATTACACAGTCACAAGTTCAAACTACACATGACACCAGAGTTCTGTGATTAGAACTCTTGGGGTGTACTTTCTAGTGACAAAGTAGACTTACACCCTTCTCAGTCCATTGAAGCCAAAGCGTTTAGAAGGGTGTACCTCTGCTTAAGATGGCACTGTTAATCCTTAAAAGCATCTATAGGAGGAGAGCTACCATGAATTAAGACCAGGATGCTAAGAAAGGTGGTGTATAACTTTTTGCCCACCAACACAAAAGCCATTTCTGCTTATTTATTGCCCGCATATCAATTTATATGTCTTTTCAGTTCTAATGAAAATAACTAATTTGTGCAGCCCTCAAAGCTGGGCCCAGTAAGGAAAAAAGATAGGCACAACATAGTACCTGTCTTTTTCCTATCAGGATTCAAAGTAGCCTAGGGATAAGCCATTTTTAATCAGGAAAACAGCACCGGGGGAGAGGTCTTTTAAAATTAAAAGCATCCTTCCCCACTACTATGGCTTCAACATCTCCCTTTTAGAGCCAAATTCCATTTCCAGGACTCCAGTGACACGTTCAGGTTTGCCATTGCCTTAGGTCTGCCACACATTTTGTATCCTGTTCTTCTGCTCCTACCAAAGACACATACGTCACATTATTTCATTAATCATCGGTCTAGGTTCTCAGTCCCGTTGCATATTTCTTTGAGAACGCTCTGCATTGCTTTAATTAGAATGTGCCATCTTTTAAAACAAAGCTTTTCATTTGTTTGTTAAAACACTAAAAGCAAATAAAAAACAATAGGGATTGATAACCTGAGTAAAAATTAATTCATAAGTTGTTGATTTCCTTGAGAGGAATGCAAAACATACAGTAACCAGGCCCATATATCAAGTCGTGCGTCTTTTCAACTTTAATGAAAAGGGCTGATTTATGCAATTCACACAGCTGGGGAGAATTTAAATGATACTGTTAACCAAGTTTCAAATCAATTAACACCAAGATGTTTGAATAATGAACTCTGAGGAAAAATTAAGTTTATTATGGGAAACACTGACTTAATTACAGTGAGGGAGGTGCTCCTTTTGATAAAGGCATCGAGATCCAGTGGTGGAACTATAAGAAGGTGCTCAGGTATGACAATTCAAGTTGGATTACTCATGGTAGCTTTAGAGTCCTCACTTGCTGTTACACTTTTCAATAACAATCTGGGATTTTTTACATAAAAGAAGCATACAGTAAGCTTGGATCCGATAATAGAGTGTAGATACTAGACAGTACATGAACATAGAACTTGGCAGTTCATGTTCATTGAAATCTAAATTGTGATTCACCAGGTGTATTTGTCCTGAAGGTCTCGGAAGTCATTCAGTTTCATCCCATGTTCCTGTGATTAAATCAATTTACTCTCTCAGCTTTTAATGCTTCACCAAGATAGCTTGCTTCTCTCTACCAGAAGCTGTGCAATGAACAATGATACAGGGATGTCACATTGTCAAACAATTTAGATTCTTTTTCCCAGCATGATTTTTTTTTAGTCTGAATTCCTACAGGTTCCTAATATTGGCTCTGGCCTCTGGGAAAGACTACATCAGCTGAGCTCTGGAAGTAGCAGGAGAGAGCTGCAGGAGGGGTGAGTGGTTTTTTCTTATTTGCTTTCAGCTGAGGTGGTTTAGCTGAGGGTACTGTGTGTGGAAGTGTGTGAGTGAGTTTTGAGTTGTTGCAGAATGCTGGCTGCTTGAGATAAGGGTAAGAAAGAGCCATTGTTTAACTATTAATTGAGCGCCTGGGTACATTTGAATAGCTGCTAGCTGCACCCTCTGCTGGGGGAGGCTTCTATTTAAGGCTCCACCTGACCAGAGGCACGAGCAGGGGGTTGGGGGCTATCCAGTGTTTTGCACGGTGTGTCACAAGTATGATTATCTGCCCACTGGGCAGGAGTTTTGGGTGTATGCCCGGTACAATGAGCTCCTGGTTCTCAGGGAACGAGTTTGCTCCCTTGAGGCCAAGGTGGCTGACCTGGAGAAGCAGAGACAGTCAGTTAAGCACATGGAGAAGACTCTCGGGGACTTGTTAGATATGTCCCACTCTGTATCTGGCAGCCCCACTGCTATCAGGGAGCATGAGGGTTGAGAGGGAACAGGGCACCGTGCTGTGGATAAGGGGAATGTGCCCTCAGAAGGGACCTCTTCTACAGCTGGTGAACGGGTATCCTTTCGTACCAAGGAACCATCCCTGGGCAGGGAGGGAGGGGGGCTCTTGGTAGTTGGTGATTCAATCCTTAGGCAGGTAGACAGCTGGGTGGCAAAACCGCGTATTGACCGTATCATTGACTTACCTGCCTGGTGTGAAGGTAGCAGACATTATGCGGGTTTTAGATAGGCTGGTAGATAGTGCTGGGGAGGAGCCAGTGGTCGTGGTACATGTTGGCACCAACGATGTGGGGAAATGTAGTTGTGAGGTCCTGGAAGAAAAATTTAGGCTGCTAGGCAGGAGACTCAAGGCCAGGACCTCCAAGGTAGCCTTCTCGGAAGTGCTACCTGTTCCACGTGCAGGGCTGGAGAAACAGGCACAGATCAGGAGTCTCAATGCGTGGATGAGGCAATGGTGTAGGGGGGAAGGGTTCAAGTTTGTTAGGCACTGGGATGCTTTTTGGAACAAGAAGGAGCTGTACAAGAGAAGGGAAGGAACCAGGCTGCTGGCACTTAAAATCAAAAAGGTGGCAGAGCAGTTTTTAAACTGAATATTGGGGGAAAGCCGACAGGAGATGAAAAATCTCTGGTTCGGGATGGTTCACCTCAAAGAGATGAAGGGGTAGCTGTTACTTTCCTACAAGGAAATGGATCAGAATTGTTCTCTGAGACTGTGGCAAATGATAGAGACTGCCTGGCAAGGTCTCAAGGCTGCAAGTGAAAGGCTGTGGGCTTAATACATCAAACAATCAAACATCTACCCCAAACCTTCTAATTTTGTTGGGAAATGGTCTCCATTCCTGGAATATTTATATGCATCAGATATTCAACCATATAACCCCATATATCACTCATTACTTCAGTGAAGATTCCTGTAATCACTAGATTACACAAACAACAAAATAAACAAACAAAAATACTCATAACAAAAAATAAACAAAATAGAATACAATAAAGACAAAACTCTCTGGGAAAAACATGATCACTCAAAAATCATTTACCATCTTCTAGCTCTGACTTATATAAGTACTATCAGCACGGTTAAGTAAAAGGTGTTGTTAAGATTTGTTCATGTTATGTTTCTATTGTTAAGCCGTCGGAACCTTAAAGTTGGAACTATGCGTATCTTATATTTACTTTGTTATGTATTATTGAAAACCAATAAAAAGAATTTTTTTAAAAGGCTGTGGGATTAACATGTATGGGAAACTACAGATGTTTATATATTAATGCTAGAAGTGTCTGAGGTAAAATGGGGGAGTTGGAATGCTTGGTGTTGGGGAAAAACATAGACATTGTGGGTATTTCAGAAACTTGGTGGGATGAGGAAAATTAGTGGGATACGGTGATTCCTGATTATAAATTATATCAGAAGGATAGGGGGGAGAAAGTTGGAGGTGGGGTGGCTCTTTATGTTAGAGAGGGTCAGGGGCGTAGACTTTCTAAATCCCGGGGGGGGCAGGGGCTCTCTCGTGCATGCGTTGCTCCTCCCCCCCCCCGGCCCAGGGAGACAGACCCGGCAGTCGCGGCGGCAGCAGCCAGCTGGCCAGCTCACTGCCGCCCGCGCAAAGCGCGCGACCGTGTCCCCGCCGCTCCTCTCCCCCCCCCCGGCCCAGGGAGGCAGGAGGGCAGGCCAGGAGTGGGGGAGAAGAAGAGGCGGTGACGGCCGGCTGGGCAAGCACTCCATTTTGCCGGGGGTGGCTGAGCCCCCCCCGGGAAATTTCGGGGGAGGTTCGAGCCCTCGAGCCCCCCCGTAGTTGACACCCATGGAGAGGGTATACAGTCCAGTAAGACTGAGAGGGTAGGAGAATTGGATTCGCTTCTGGAAATGCTGTGGGTTGAATTAGTGGGCCCAAAAGGAAGCTTAACATTGGGAGTTTGTTATCGCCCACCAAATCAAAAGATAGAGGAGGATTATAAAATGATGAATGAATTCAAGATAGCGGCTAGACGAAATAACTGTGTTGTAATAGGTGACTTTAACTACCCGCACATTGATTGGGTCAATATGTGTGCAAGTCAGGAAAAAGAGATTGAGTTTCTAGACACTCTCAATGACTGTGCTATGGAGCAGATGGCTACAGAACCGACCAGGGGAGAGGTGATCCTGGATTTGGTCCTGAAAAATATATACCACGATTTAGGAAAGACACAAATAGGCATAGAAAAAAGCCTGCATGGTTAACAAACAAAGTAATGGAAGCTGTAAAAGATAAGAAGGATTCCTTTAAGTGGTGGAAAGCTAATCTCAGTGAGGCTGATAAAAGGGAACACAGGCTGTGGCAAATAAAATGTAAGTCTGTGATCAGGCAGGCAAAAAGGGAATATGAGGCGCATAGCACAAAAAACATAAAGACCAACAATAAAACTTTCTTCAAATACATTAGAAGTAGGAAACCAGCCAGGGAAGCAGTGGGGCCCTTGGATGACTAAGAGGTAAAAGGTGTAGTCAAGGATGATAGGGAAATGGCTGAGAAGCTGAATGCATTTTTTGCCTCTGTCTTCACTGTGGAAGATGAGAAGTGCCTGCCCACTCTAGAACCACTGATTTCAGGAGGGGTGTTGAAAGACCTGAGTCAGATTGAGGTGACAAGAGAGGAGGTCCTAAGACTGATATACAACTTAAAATCAAATAAATCACCGGGCCCGGATGGCATATATCCAAGAGTTCTGAGAGAACTCAAATGTGAACTTGTGGATCTCCTGACAAAAATATGTAATCTTTCCTTAAAATCTGCCTTCATTCCTGAGGATTGGAAGGTAGTGAATGTCACTCCCATCTTTAAAAAGGGTTTCAGAGGAAATCCGGGAAATTACAGGCCAGTCAGTCTGACGTTGATACCGGGTAAGTTGGTGTAACTTTTATTAAGGAAAAAATTAGTAGGCACATTGATGAACAAAATCTATTGAGGAAGACTCAGCATGGGTTCTGTAAGGGAAGATCTTGTCTCACTAACCTGTTAGTGTTCTTTGAGGGAGAAAACAAACATGTGGTCAAGGGGGACCCAATAGATGTTGTTTACCTTGATTTCCAAAAAGCTTTGATAAAGTTCCTCATCAAAGGCTCCTAAGTAAGCTCAATAGTCATGGGATAAAAGGGCAAATCCTTTTGTGGATCAAAAACTGGCTAATTAAAAGGAAACAGAGGGTGAGTATAAATGGACAATTTTCTCAGTGGAGGGAGGTAAGCAGTGTGGTACTGTAGGGATCAGTACTCGGTCCGATGCTTTTTAACTTGTTTATTAATGATTTGGAGTTGGGAGTAAGCAGTGAAGTGGCTAAATTTGCAGATGACACAGTTGTTCAAGGTGGTGAGAACCAGGGAGGATTGTGAGGCACTCCAAAGGGATCTGTTGAGGATGGGCGAGTGGGTATCAACGTGGCAAATGGGGTTTAATGTGGCCAAGTGCAAAGTGATGCACATTGGAGCCAAAAATCCTAACTATAAATACACATTGATGGGGTCCGAACTGGCAGAGACTGACCAAGAGAGAGATCTTGGAGTCGTAGTAGATAACTCAATGAAAATGTCGAGACAGTGTGTGACTGCAATGAAAAAGGCCAACGCTATGCTGGGGATTATTAGGAAGGGAACTGAAAACAAATTAGCCAGTATCATAAAGCCCTGTATAAATCGATGGTGCGACCTCATTTGGAGTACTGTGTACAGTTCTGGTTGCCACACCTCAAAAAGGATACGATAGCATTGGAAAAAGTGCAGAAAAGGGCAACTAGAATGATAAAAGGGTTGGAACACTTTCCCTATGAAGAAAGGTTGAAGCGCTTGGGGCTCTTTAGCTTGGAGAAATGATGACTGAGGGGTGACATGATCGAGGTTTATAAGATTATGCATGGTATAGAGCAGGTAGAGAAAGAAGTCCTTTTCTCCCTTTCTCACAATACTAGAACTTGTGGGCACTCCATGAAATTGCTGAGCAGTCGGGTTAGAACAGATAAAAGGAAGTACTTCTTCACCCAAAGAGTGATTAACACGTGGAATTCACTGCCACAGGATGTGGTGGCGGCTAAAAGTATGGACGGCTTCAAGAGGGAATTAGATAAACATATGGAGCAGAAGTCCATCCGTGGCTATTAGCCACAAAGTATAGATAGGAGTGCTCTCAGTCTGGGGCAAGTGATGCTCTGTATTCTTGGTGCTTGGGGGGGGGCAACAGTGGGAGGGCTTCCCGCCCCCACTACTGGACCTTCTGAGAGCACCTGGTGTTTTTGGCCACTATGTGACAGAGTGTTGGACTGGATGGGCCACTGGCCTGATCCAACATTGGCTATGTTCTTATCAGTTGGGGAAGGGGGGTCTGAACAGAAAAGCTCTATATCTATTGCTTGGTCTTTTACAATAACAAAAAGTTGCAAAAGCATGTAGTAATCACAGATTCTTATATGATATGAATATGACACAGTTACATCATGTGCATCAATGTCAACTGGAGACAGATCAAGATGGGTAGAGCTGTGTTAGTCTGTCTGTAGCAGTAGAAAAGAGCAAGAGTCCCCTAGCACATTAGAGACTAGCAAAATATGTGGCAGCCTGGCAGGATATAAGCTTTCATGAGTCACTGCTCACTTCTTCAGATACAGCTAGAATGGGAGGCCATCTGCCCTATCTCACCTAAATTCAATCATGCCTGCTATTGTAATTCACCTGCTATTGTCATTTGCCTGCTAATGTCATTAGGTATCGACCCTGCTACATATTTTGTTAGTGTTTAAGGTGCTACTGGGCTCTTGCTCTTTTCTAACTGGAGACAATATTAGATATTGCACATCTTTAAACTATTACTTTAGCAAGGCAAAGGCTGTAGATGTATTACAAGAGGTGGGACCCGCAGGATCCAAGGGGGAGAGAAGGCTTGCTCCGGTGAGGCCCGTGCAGCGCAGAGCAGTGGGCCTCGCCATCCCTTCTCCCCCCCACCCCCGCCCCGGCTTGCTCTGGTCAGGCCCACGGCTCTGCACTGCATGGGCTTCATCATCCCTTCTCCCCCCTGCCAGCTCTCCCCCCCACCAGCCCGCCTGTGATGGCGAAGCCCGGCTGCTTCCAGCCGGGCCTCGCCAGCTCCCCCCCATGATGGCAAAGCCCGGCAAGGGCTTCCCCACTGCCACCACCGCCAGCAGCAGCCACAGGACAGCTAAGTTCATTCCCTGTGCAGGGAATGCTTTTTTACTTTGGGGAAAATTTAAATATCCCCCCAAAAGTTTTTTTTACTTTTGGAATTTTTCTGCACACGGGGGTAGTGCCCCCGTGTGTAGAAACTTTCCCTGCCCCCCCAAGGATTTAGATATCCACACCGGGGGGGGGGGGGCACTTGGCTATTAGTATATAGATTAAGGGTGAATTTTAATGATGGTTACCAAAACATTTGTTGAAATCTGTTCATCATAGTGGTAGAAAGTGCCGTCAAGTAGCAGCCAATTTATGGTGACCCTAGGGGGCTTTCAAGGCAAGACATGCCATTGCCTGCCTCTGCATTGCAACCCTGGACTTCCTTGGTGGTCTCCCATCTAACTACTAATCAGAGCTGACTCTGCTTAACTTCTGAGATCTGATGAAACTGGGCTCACCTGTGCCATCCAGGTCAGAGCAAAATCTGTTTGTATGAGCCCACATTTTCTGTAAAAGGAAACAGAAAAAGTTTTCCAGCACACTGATCAGTACTTTATGTGCAAAGCAGGGGTCATTTTGAGCAGGAGCGTCGTTCTGGGAGTAACAAACCCAGGAGTGGGCACATATGGTGATGAGCTGTGGAAAAAAGCAAAAGCATACTACCTTGATCTGTATTTTCATGCTTGTTGTAGGTAGCTTCCCTGCAAGAGCAAAAGAAACCTAAAGCTCACCAGCTCTGAGTTGGGAAATACCTGGAGATTTTTGGGGAAGAGCCTGAGAAGAGGGTGCTGCCTTCTGACACACTTCTGATGATCTCAGGGGGTATGGCATATGCAAATAAGTTGTGCTAATGAGTTATGCTAATGAGCTCCTGCACCTCTTTTTCTATGAAATGACCCCTGGTGCAAAGCAATTCAGTATGCCTTCTATTTCTATATTAATTATTATTTATTTATTTATTTATTTCATTTGTATCCCGCCTTGCCAGCAAACCGGCTCAAGGCGGCTAACATACACAAATTACTGTAAAGGTTTACAACATAAAACCGTTAAAACATTAAAATACAATTACAAGTTTGCGAATTGCGAAAGATGGCGACTTCAGAGTTTCCCGGCAGACAAGGCTGCAGGGGAGCACCAACAGGACCAGGGCGATGGTAAAAATCAGTTCTCCGTCCGATGGCGGCTCCTATTTGAAAGCCTGGCGGAAGAGCTCCGTCTTACAGGCCCTGCGGAACTGCAATAAGTCCCGCAGGGCCCTGATGTTATTCGGGAGCTCGTTCCACCAGTAAGGAGCCGCCACCGAGAAAGCCCTGGCCCTAGTACACGTCAAACGGGCGTCTTTCGGACCGGGGGAACTCAGGTGATTTTGAGTGCCTGACCTTAACTTTTAATATTACTACAGTGTACTACTACTATAGTCTTTTCTACTGGCAGTATACTACTATTACAGTCCTTTCTACTGGCATTGAACATTAGAATCTGACTGTTGGAAGTTTGAGTTTTAGAACTATTAAAATGGATTTTCTATTATGTCTGGCACATGTAGCAAAGCCCTTGATGAATGGAAGTCCTAATACAATATGAAAGTGTACCGTTTTCAATAGCTTCCAACATTTCCCTTGGCTACCCCTTGGTGAGGAGGTCTGTTGATTATGCATATGGGCTGCAGTAGTAGACATCTGTGACTGAGATTTTAATCTGTCTGCAATATACATGTTGCATTTCTTTATTATACATCCTCTTTTCTATGAACTATCTATCCAAGGGAGTTCTCTTTGTATGTTGCATTAGCCATATTAGCTTTTTATTGTTTAAAAGATGTATTAAGAAGAGTCAAAAAAGGTATTTGTGCAGCTATAGTTCTAGAAACTGACTGCTATTCTGGCAACTATTTGACAAACAAGAGAAAAAGAATAGTGTTCCCTTTCTAGCCCTGAGGAGTGGATTGGTCTAGATGGGTGACCATGTTAGTCTGTCTGTAACGGTAGAAAAGAACAAGTAGCAGCTTAAAGACTAACCAAATATGTGGCAGGGTATGAGCTTTCATGAGTCACTGCTCACTTCTTCAGATTGTGGCTCTAGCACTCCCTTAGTTTCTAGTGGGTTATATTGATACTTGAATAAGCACAGTGACAGACATATTGTGAATGGAAAGCATCACTGTATGAGTCTTTTCTAAAGTTCCACAGCCCCACTCGCATACAGGCAAATTCCAAGCACAATTAATCTGTCAGTCATCAGAGAGGTGTTACTTGGACAAACTGTGGTTGACATCCAATCATCTTTTATAAAGGAGTGAGTAAACTCAAAGTAAGTACTTATGAGACTGGATCAAAATCATAATTATCTTAAAAAAATACAAGCAAAATAACAAAATTTCATATTATGCTATTGAAATTAGCTAACAAATTCTCACACAAAGGGAAAACAACATGCATTGCACCATGGACACTTCCCTGCAAAATGAGGGGTTTCCTGCAATTCATATATTTTCTAGAATTTTCTGCAGCAATCTCAAAGTAAGGACTTATGAGACTGGATCAAAATCATAATTATCTTTAAAAAATACAAGCAAAATAACAAAATTTCATATTATGCTATTGAAATTAGCTAACAAATTCTCACACAAAGGGAAAACAACATGCATTGCACCATGGACACTTCCCTGCAAAATGAGGGGTTTCCTGCAATTCATATATTTTCTAGAATTTTCTGCAGCAATCGTGCTCATCTTCCCTCATAAATACAGATTGCTGCATATATGCCTATAGCATGCTACTATATTCATTCTGAGAAGCCAAGGCACCTTAACAAAAATGTCAAGGTTTAGGTGTGTGAGAAAACCTTTGGGTGATGTGAGACAATGTCTCTCTCACTCGTTCTTTTGTCTTCAAAGTAGTTTATGCAGTGGGCTGAAACTCTGACATAAAGAATAGCGGAGAGCAAATTAAAACTGTAAAACATGTACTGCAACCAGTTCCATTTCAAGATGTTGCCTCAAATATTAAAGCACATTTCCTTACTCAAATGATGAACTCATGAAATGTTCATGAAAATGTCATGAGTATTTATTCTAGGTAACGTGCCCGTAGTCCAGGACCCCCTCTGGAGTTCATGTGAAATTCTGTTTTGTTTTATTCCTTATATTTTCTGCCTTTAAATATTGTAAATCAAAACAGTCATCAGATCCAAAACCTATCAGATCTTTGAATTCTTCAGGAAGACCCCCCACTATGCTGTCTGAATTTTTAAGCTGTTTGGTGTCTTTTACATGACAGATTTTTTAAAAACTTGGACACAAGTTTTCATGCAGTCTGTCAGCTTTTTAAAATTCTGTCATTCCAAAGTAACTTCAGAGCTCCAGTTTTACCTTATTTCTGTTTGTATTAAATGCTTAGGCATGGATACAGAACCACACCTCTTGCAGGAGTAGAATAAATAAGAATTCTTCTCTCCTCTGTAGTAGTCTCAACACAGATTTTGCTCTCAGCTATTTTCCTCTCCAGGCTTAAATTATAAAGCAATTGGTGGGGGTTTTTTCCTCAGGTTTTGCTGTATGTGCTCCCTCTAGTGATAACTATGTATAAACATTGTTGTTTTGTGTGTGAGAAATGGAATTTCCCAGATGGCCCACAAACCATTTAATGAAGTGCATAGCACAAACATTTCATTACAACATATTGTGCACTTTTACCTTTAATAACTACATTCCTCATACAGGAGGTCTCCATAGTTTTCAGAAATGAATTACGCTAGTATTATTGCAACCAGAATGTTTTTCCCTCTCACTGGTAAGAATGGTACTTTACTGACCTATTGTATTGATTACCAAATGTATCAGCCTTGGACATCAGTACTGTTTCAATCACAGCAGATTTTGTGATATTCTCTAAAACAATTTAAAAGTATTACGTTACCAGAGCATTTTCTCAGCTGTGGACTGAATGAGAAGAAATAGTTGGGGTGACAAAAATAGTAGAATGAGGGCAAAGCAAAGTATTTCAGCGATAAAATACTCTGAGAGCCAGTTTGGTATAGTGGTTAAGTGCACGGACTCTAATCTGGGAGAACCAGGTTTGATTCCCCACTCCTCCACTTGCACCTGGCTGAATGACCTTGGGCAAGCCATAGCTCTGTACCAGCTGTTCTCTCAAGGACAGCTTGGAAAAGAGCTCTCTCAGCCCCACCTACCTCACAGGGTGTCTGTTGTGGGGAGGGGAAGGGAAAGGAGTTTGTAAGCCGCTCTGAGACTCCAAGTGAGTGAAGGGCAGAGTATAAATCCAATCTCTTCTTCTTCTTCTTATAAAAGGCTGTGACGAAATCTGACAAAGGGAGCTTTGACTTTTGAAAGCTTATACCTCAAAATTTTGTTGATCTCTAAGGTACTACTGGACTCAAATATGGCTCAAATAGACTGTTGACACTAAGATGGAATCCCCCTCTCAGTAAAGATTCCCTTTGTGCCCCCTTCAAATGAAACATTCTAAGAAAAAAATTACTTGACTGTGTTAACCTGAATGGGCTAGTAATTTTTATATCAGATAAGAAACAGTAAAGGAGAAGAGACAGGATTGTAAAGACTTTTTCTTAAAGGGGATTTACATACACATGGGGTGCAACCCACCCACGGACCCACATTTCAAATGACAACCAACTGGCACAAGCAAACAGATAACAAATGTTAAAGGAGAAGGGACAGGTTTGTAAAGAAATTAGCTCACTAGTGTCTTGCAACCTCTTATGGCTAGCAGGTAGTTTGAGAGTTTGTGAACACTGTCAATCTTAAGGATTTCAGCAAACTACACATCTTCTGCAAACTTTCCCAAAGCCTTTAAACTACCAGCTCACTGAGGATCTCAGGCAAAATCTGTCACATTTTTATCTTACCTTTCTTCCAGCTTGCTCAGGGCAACTTACATGGTTCCCCTCTCTTCCTTTATCCTTACAAAAATTCTGTGAGGTAGGTTTGGCTGAGAGGGACTGGTCCACCCAAGGTCACTCAGGAAGCTCCATGGCTGACTTGAACTGATGTCTCCCTGGCTTTAGTCCATCATTCTAAGCCCATTCTACATCCCACTGGCTCTTGGCTTTCATTCATTTACTACTTTTTCAGGGAAAGCAACAGCCTGTTTCCACAGGTGACAGACAACAAACTACATAGAATCCCTCTCTCAGAAGCAAGTGGGGGAAGAAGGGGAGATAAACAACCAGTATCTCGTGAAATTAGGAAGCCCAGCCCTAAATCTGAGCTTTGTAACAACAACTCACTTTGCTTAAATTTTTATAAGTACTAACTAAAATTGCAAGCAACTTTAGTTGTCCATTAGAATAAAATCTGAAGGCAACAAGAGTGTATTTTTATTGCGCAAAACACTTGTGGAGGAGGGAGGAAGAAGCAGCTTTACTCGATTCCCCTTCAGTATTGTTGTTCCCTGAACAGCCATGCATTTCATTTGTGAAGCTCTTCCAACCCTCCCAAAAGAGGCTGCCTGGAAATGGATCAGTGTGTTCCTTTCCATTGCTGTGGTGTCCAACCATACTTTGGAGCAACTTGCAGGGTTACCAACCTCCATTTAAGGGCTGGAGTTCTCTCAGAATTACACCTGATTTCCATACTACAGAGATCAGTCCACCTGGAGAAAATGGCTGCTTTAGAGGGTAACATTTTATCCCATGGGGCTCCCTCTCCTTCCCAAACTCATGTCCCCAGGCTCCACCCCCAAATCTCCAGGAATCTCTCACTCTGGAGATGGCAACCCTAGCAACTTGAAATCTTTTTGCTGCCAAGTATTATCTAATCTATTATGAGCTACAATCCTATGCACACTTACCTATTAGTAAGCACCACTGAACACACTGAGGTATTTCCAATTAACACACGTAGATTTGAACTGTAAATTTGTGTCACACCGCGTTCATTCCATTTTAAGCTTGCTACAAACTGTAGGCTGGGTCCTTACATGTTCTGCAAAATCTTGGTCTTCTTTTTTGTTGTTGTTTCCTTGTTTAGTGTACAAAGAGTTTGTAAGACTGAGGTTGCAAAAACTGCACGGGTGGTGAGAGTCAAGCTGCTTATCCCCATGTGTTGCAACTGCAAGCAGAAAAGGGCCACTGTGGAGCTGGGAGACATAAAACTCCCATTGCTCATCTGATACAAAGTCCTTTTGTTGTACAACAATAAATATGAGGATTTTGTAAAATGTAGCAAGGCTCTTTTCAGTTGTGCAAGCTTGAAAAGAGCAGTTATCTAGTTGTTTCATAGCCTCTCAGCATTTCAGAGAGTGCACAGCCCGCACTGGGTGGAGCTGAAGTGGGCATGCTCAGTTTCACCCTCCTTTCCCTCCATTTCTTCACAGAGATATTCACATTAGGGTTGCCAGCTCTGAGAGCCAGCAGATGCCAAAGGGAAAGATGAGATTAATTCTGAGTAGGAGTCTTAGAGCATCGGCTCTATGTATAAAAAAGCAACCTGACAAAGCATTGGGGAAAACGGAATATTTACCTAGGAAATCCATAGTTGCATGGTAACTATCTGGAAGCAGCAGCATCACTGTACAATGTAAGATAAATGAACAGAACAGGAAGCAAGTCTGTGGACTGGAATCGGAATTAAATCCATTTTTTTCACAGTGAACATCATCATCATCATCATTTATTTGATTTATATACTGCCCTCCCTGCAAATGGGCTCAGGGCAGTTTACATCAAAATTAGACAAATTAAAACAACATAACATTGGTGGGGTGTAATAACCTGGAGGTTGGCAATCCGGATCCCAACACATAGCAGCATGTAGTTGAGTCTAGGCTAAGACTTATATGGCCATTGCTGTGGGAGGGAGGAGTAGAGGGACTTTTGTTTTGCAGAAAATTTGCTTTTTTGGAGGGGGGGTTTGCCTCAAGAGACACCCCCCCCCAAGCTTTTGAGGTATGCTTCTTTGCCAGCATCTTGCTGCTGCTTCCTGAGGGGTCTGGAGCTTTACCTAGGTTTGCCACTCTTGTCATGTTTACCATAGCTTTTCAGAGCTATGGATTTTAATCACCTGTGCTGCAGGGGAAAGGAGGAGGATCAGACCAATACTGGCAAATAACTTGCTGCTGACATTCCAGCAGCATCCCAGGCTGATCCAGGAATCCCCCCCCCCCCCCGCCTCCCACTTAGCAGCCTTGTTTCTCCACACCATACGTACACAGTCTCCACAGCCCTGCCTGCTTCCCAGCAGGTAAACAAAACACTTTGCCCAGTCCCTGTCCAGCAACCAGCACAAGGCCAGAGAACAAAGTAGTTCCTGTAAACCACCAAGGGCAACAGCAACTGGAATTACCCTTTACAGCAGGAACCTTAACAGACTGGTTGAATGATGTCTTTGTCACACACGTATCTGCTGAAACAATCTCTCCCCCCCATCCCCCCCCCATTGCCTTGTTCTTCATGGTACAGAAAGAGTAGCAAGCAAGAGAGCTAGATTCCAGCCCACTTGCACTTTAGAGACAAACCAGATGGGGGGTGGGGGGTGTATAAGCTTTTGAGAGTTGGAGCTCCTGAAATCTCAGGTGCTGCTGGACTCAAATCTGTCTCATCTACTGCAGACCAACAATGCTACCCTCTGAAGGTACCTAGCAAAGGACTGTCTAATATGCAGAAGATTCATTTCCAAAGGTTGTTAATTATCTTGCTCGCATAAGTTATGATAACTATATTAATGAAAATAATTCCTTTGAGTCATATTTTGATTAATTTCGATCTGAATGCCCAGTACTAGTCAATAGGAGAAAAGTACTGAAAGGGGGGAGGGATTCAGCACAACTAAAACACATACTTGGTATGTCTAGCGCCACATTTCCAGGGACTGGGATGATTCTGACCTTTGTTATGCACACTGGCATATGTGAGATCTAAGCTTCTTCTCACACCTATGATCAGGGAATTTCTGTGCACTTATGCAAGAATACATTTGTCGTCTGAAATAAAGTTGGAGATTCTCTAGCTGCGGCAATCAAGTCAGGCAGGAACATGGCTTTTCTAAACAAAGTTAATCCCTGGGTAGTTTATGTAGGCCAGAGTATTACCTACAGATCTGATTTAGCAAAAGATGTATACCCCAATCCAGAACTAATTGTGCACTGGAATAAGGATAAGGACGTACAGGTGGGTTAAAGAAGCCAGGGGTAGTGCAATGGTGCTTTAAATTGTATGTATGTATTTATTCACTAGGAATAAGGCCCGTTGAGGAAATAAATACAATGGGCTCTAGAAAGAGGCTCTGTGAGAGTGCCAAGGACTTGGGCACTCAGCATCAATTTGCTGTGGCAACCTCAGCAGAATGTAAGTACACAGAGTCCACCATTTTCTCCAGGGGAACTGATGAATGCCATCTGGAGAGCAGTTGTAATTCTGAGTGATCTCCAGCCTGCATCTGGAGATTGACTACAGTGGTTCCCTGGGAGGGAGTGGCTGGTTTGGAGGGCAGAGTCTATGGCATTCTACCTGTCTGAGGCCCCACTCCTCCTCAAACCTCACCCTCTCCAGGCTCCATCCCTCGAATCTCCAGGAATTTCCCACCTGGAGTTGGCAACCCTATCTCCTCCCCAACCAAGCATCAACCTACCTTTTTTTCCCCTTCACTGTTCAGCTTTTCATATCCCCCCCCCTTCCTGCAGCCTCTAACATGCTCTGAAGCCCTGACTGCCACGTCACATTGACTGTCGGGGGGGGGGGCAATCTCAGCAGGGTATAAGGACGCAATGAGTTTTCTCCTGAAGGCCAAAATAAGTGTAGAAAGGGCCCTTTACTGACAGAAACCAAGCCTGGTTGACCAGCAACAGGCACTGAGGGGAAAATAGGGTTCCCAGCTCTGAGTAGGGAAATACCTGGAGATTTGGGGAGTGGATCCTGTGGAGGATAGCGTTGTGGGGGGGGGGGGGCGCGGAAGGACTCAGCAGGAATTTCCCAACTTGGCCAGTGACCTCTATAGCATTCTATTCAGCTGAGGCCTTTCCTCTCCCCTCCTCAAACTTCCTTAAACTGGCTTCCTTACCTGGAGCTGGCAACCCTATGAGTTCCTCACAATAGCCATTGACGGAAAGCTTTGTCCCCCACTGGAGAAGTGTCTTCGTTGGGAGACACAGTGTTTCTGACAGAGAACAGTGGCTAAAAGGGGAGTGGGTGGGGAAGAGGAGCAGACCCAGCACCCAGCCAATAGCATGTGAGTACTCTTGAGTGGCAACTGATGGGCCCAGGGCTCATTTTGTAGCAGGAGCTCCTCTGCATATTAGGCCACACACCCCTGATGTAGCCAATCCTCCAAAAGCTTACAGTAGCTACAATAAGAAGAGCACTGTAAGCTCTTGGAGGATTGGCTACATTAGGGGGGTGCGGCCAAATATGCAAAGGAGCTCCTGCTACGAAATGACCCAGGGATGGGCCAATGGCTGAGGGAGAGCATTTTACAGCCGATGAAAGCACATGGAATGTTGCCACCCCAACTGGCTTTTATATAGTAAGGACAGATATTTATAGCCCGCCCTTCCCACAGGTGGGCTCAAGGCAGGTTAACAGCATTTCATTTATACTATACATATTTCATTAATACAATAAAAATTAAAATGTTAAAACATCATCATATATATTAAAATGGTGGTCACAAGCTGATAACAGGGAAAAAATTCTTTGGTTGTGGGAGGTTCCCTGGCTTTATCAGCCTGCCCCTCAGGTGGTGCACCTGCTTGAAAATGCAATGATGCCAACTTCCCTCTGCAGGCCACTGGTGAGCCACGCCCCCTCAACTCATCTTTGTCAGGGACTGCCCAGAGCAGAATTTGCATGCGTAGATTAAGTGGGGGGGAAATTAACACATCGACCTTACATGGGCTACATTTTAAATCCTTGCTTATTAGCCATCTTACTAGCTTACCTTATACCTGAAATGAACAGGACCTAGAGAGAGGCACAAATACTTCTGGAACTGGGTCCTGCTGAGCTCACTAACCAATAATGCCTGTTCACCTTTTGCCATCATGTTGCTTGAATAGCTGCAGTTTCTGAGGGAAGCTAGTAAAGTCCCTTTCTCTTTCAGGGAAGAATCAGTTTGACAAATATCTGGATTTGCAAAAAATCCACATGAACATCAGAGATGCACCAATAACTGCTTATTATTTGACCCACTTGTATAAACTTATTCACTTGTCTTCTGAATATTTATCTTTGCTGAAGAGAGAGATGAAAAATGTATTTTTCTTCTCTTTTTTTAAAAAAAAGTCAAGATAATATTGTTTTACTGTGTTGTTTATTTAATTCCCTTACCCAACCTATCCATTAGATTCCCATCATCAGTTCACAACAAAATACTTCCACCTGCTTGGTAAGCATACTGAGAAGGTCCATGCTGTAAGTTCATGATTTTGCTAAGCACTACGCTTCTTTTGCAACTTTGAGGGTAAGAACATACTCTATTTTTGAAAAAGAATTAAACTGGGTAATGTCATAGTTGGAACTATTTCATGCCATTTCCTCACACTACGTGTATTTGCATATAAGAATTGAGAGAGACTATTTTATCTTCCTTACAAAATCAGAAATAATAGATGTATTTCCCATGTTAGAATTCTGTCCTTGGGGCATTGCAGTTATTCTGAGTGTAGCGCTTCTGAGTGTAGCGCTTCTGGCAGGTGAAAAGGAAAGCTCTGCTGTGTGCACTGGGGCAGCTTCAGCACTGTCTCCAATCGCCACCTGCAGGTATTTACTTTCACAGAAGACAACTGACAATTGAGTTATTCATTTGAGACCCAGATTCTGCACGATCAACTGGCACTGGGTCAATGAAAGAGGGGCCATGTTTCTTAATGAGAGGAGGGAAACCTATCAGCAACTTTCAGGGCAAGCACATACACATTTTGTCCCATGCTCCCTGAAAACCAAGCGCCTCTCATCCCCCTGCACACTGGAACAAGCATTTGTGTCACCTTTTTAGAAACATGACTGTGGTTGGTGGTTTCCAGTCCTGCTTGGTCATCCTCACAGCAATCCAGTGGGGATGTCACTCTCATTATTCAGAAAATGAACAGAGGATGAATGACGTATTGCCCAGGGCTATCCAATAAATCTTTGACTGAATTGGGATTTGAATCCTAGTGTTTTAGATGTAGCAACCCACCCGTTCAACACTCTTGTCAGTCTTCCCTTTCATTATATTGGATGGTACTATAACCAGAGATGTGCAGGACTACCAGTGCCTGGCCTTGAAAGGTGCTCTTGTATCTTTAAAAGCTGCAGGTAGGTTCACTGGGTGGGAGCATCTTCCAACTTTGCATCATAATGACTGGAGATGCCACATCTACTGAATGTCTCCCATCCAAACAGCTTCTTTGGGCTTGGCGTTGACCATCCTACAAATCTAGCTGCATGCCTGTATCAGTACAGTGGGAATAACTCTCAATGACAAAAAGAGGGGATTCCCTGATGCAGTGGCTTTTCTAGAGGAAACTTCACAGCTGTGACACCCAACTGGATGATATTTCATGCCTCCCAACCAGGGGGGGGGGGGAGTTCAATTTCACAGTATTTATATTGCTCTCCACACTTCGTGGAAAACAGCTCTTCCTTCCCCAACTAGAGGGATTCGGGATGATACTTGGTGAGCTGTGCTGAGATCTCAACCCCTGTTGTGAGGACAGCAATATCACTATCATCAGCTAGTGCAGGTAAAACAGTCAAGAACCTGCTGCCCAGAAAGGCCCAAAGATGTTGCAGAACACATTTAAACACCAACTTCTTTTAGCATCATCAGTAATTTGATGGAACTAATGAAGTCTTAACTGCAGCACATTTTATTTTATACCTTCTGACGGTGTCAAGGAACTGTGACATTTTATGAAGGAAAAGCTACCTCTTCTATCAGCTTCAGAGCAAAATAAGAACAAGTTTTCCTTTTTTAAAAAAACCCATGAACACCAAAATCTTCCCCCTTCAAGGAGAAAAAAAAGAAGCAAAATGGAAGAAAGAAGAAATGCAACAGAAAGAATGATCTTAAGAGTTACATCAGTCAAACAGTATTCCAAAGCAAGGGAGAAGCTCAAACACAATTTTAGCACCTCTGGCTTTCAGAACTCAGTTGGATGTAATGTCTACATCAAGGAACTGACAGAATGAAGCTAACTGGTGTGAAAAAACCACTCCTTCTGAAGAAGCTTCTAAATACCAGTTGTCTAAATCTATTGATAAGCATGGATGCATTATTAATGAAGCCTGCAGCTTGCCTGGTGCTGCTCAGATGGTTCAAGCATTTAGCAGGAAATATTTCTGTGAAGTGTTGCACTGAATAATGACAGTGTCTGTCTTAAATCGAACAAATGACTGCAGCAGGCTCTTGGGAGGCTCTGAGCAAGCAGATGCTTTCCAAGTGAAAGGCAGTGGGGTACCACCTGCTGTAGGCAGGCAGGCAGGCAGGAGCAGTCCACTGTAATATTGACTAGTTAATAATTCAAGGCAACAGGAACCCCTAGCTCTTCGAACACAGCACTGTCCCTTCATCATGTGTTTTTCATCCCCCTAATGAGCTACTTGAAGAATTAGATGTTAAAATGTCTTCCAGCACTCCCCAAAGGCTAAGATTCAAACCAGTGAAGAAAAAGTCTGTAGTACATGCAACAAGAAGTGTCATGCTCTTCAGAAAGAAAAGGAATGTCTTTATGGGATAGATCATTTTGATAAAGCATGACTGCACTGTCTAGTTAGGCCTGTATGTTATATTTTGTAAATCTGCTGGACAAGAACAACATATTGTTAATTCTTTTGGTACTGCTTATATTTTTATAGCATCTTGAGCTGAAGTTATGAAGTCTATGAAGAAATGCATTTTTTCTGGAAGGTTTGAAATGAGCAAAACCTCCACTTTTCATTTTAAAAGTTTTTTTCCCTCTGGGCAGAGAACAGGCAGGAGAAGGGAGGAAGTCAGTGCAATTGCTTTCCAGACATACGTCAGCCCACCTCCATACAAATGCTAATAGATCTAGCAGGAGAGATAATGCGTAAGTAAAACTCTCCCCCTTCCCCAAGCATGGAACAGAGATTTGGAGGTGTTAAAGGCTAGAAAGAAAGGAGATTCCTGGACATTTCCAGGAAAAAGCCTCTTTGACCTAGCATGATCTGGTTAGTGCATGGGGGAAGGTGTGGTGATAAAAAACTCCATGCAGGAGGAAGGAGCTCTCTTTCCCTTGGGTGCTGTGTCCATGAGAGCACACAGACCTCTCTTCACTGGGAATGCAGCCACTGACCATGCTTCAAGGCAATGGTTACTATGTAGAGATCTGTAACTTCTTTTTTTAATTAGGGTACAAAAAAGAAAAAGGGGTGTCAAGAAATCAGAAAGTCATTAATCATCAGCAGTTTTTACATTTTATATTTGTTGAGGAAACAATTCTGATATTTGATACATAGAACAAGAGTAGAATATCTTCTCAACTCAATTACAATATTTTCTCAGTATATCAATGTATTTAAAAGCAAACCAAAGCATACTAAATGATGAACAATTTAGGATAATGAGTTTAAAACAACATTTATGACTCTTTTCCTTAAGGTAAACTCTATATATTGCTTACTTAGTATTATTTTAAACTTTTTGTTTGTTTGAAACATGTATAAATAAAAATAAAGAAGAATGATATATTAGCAGTAACTATAATTTCTCCCTGAGAACTGTAACTTCTTTAAAGCTAAGGAGCCTGTCCTATATTTTTACATCTGAAAGGGTGTGTATAGAGAGAGGAACAAAGGATGGCATTTTTACCCATTTCTTTTGTATTCCTTGCTCAATCAGGTGCTGTGCTAAAAGTATACTTGTAAACATTTTCTTTTTAATAAATACTTTATAACTTTTGATGCTGGCAGTGGTTTTCTGTACCACATAGACCTCTACCATCTTGGACACACTATTTTAAAAGGAGCACTGGGGAAAAGCAGGCAGTTCGCAAACGGCTATTCCTCCAGGGACATGCAAGGCCATAAAGGATCCCTTGTGGTGATCCTGCATTGGGCAGCAGGAGACACAGAGACAAGGCCTCAGAACTCAGAAGGGAAGCTGGGAGCCCTGACCTTCCCAGGGGGTAATTCCTGCAAAGGTCAAGTGGTGGTAGAGGGCTACCAGAGAGTGGAAGAAACACCTAGGCGGGCAGGGTGGAATAGGGCCTGCAGGCCAGAGCAGGCCCATTCCACCAAAGGGTCACTAAAAAACAAACAACAACAACAAAACTTGCTGTCAAGGAAAGGAATAATAAGGATCTCAGAAAAGCCCTCTCAGACAAGGTACTTTCTAATGATTTACAGTGCAATCTGTAAAGCAGTTGGCAAGTGGACTGTGCGGAATAGGGCCTGCAGGCCAGCGCAGGCTGGTTCCACCATAAAGTCCAAAATAACAAATGTTTCATCCAAAGGGAAGCAGAATTAGATTTCCCCCTCCCTAGCAATCAGTTTAACCTTGATTTTTCATAATATTTTTATGATACATTTATGGCTCCCTTGTACTACTAAACTTCATTCAGTAGAAACACCAGCTGTCAAGACCCATAACTGATTCTACAACAATTACTGTAGAAATCAATGCCCTTAATATCTGGGCAAGTAGGTGTTATATGGATGCAGAGACCACTATGGCTATGTTTATTATTGACTAATGTAAGTCTACGACTGAAAATCAAAGAGGAGATTCTCACATGGGGTGTTTCCACATGGATTATTTGCCCTGAGTTCAATACTGCTGAGAAGTAGATTCCCCCCCCCCCCCCCCGCTTTCCCATAGTATCATGTTACGTTTGTGCACCTTCTAGGGTGGATTTACACCCGCCCTTTACTTGGAGTCTCAGAGTGGCTTACAAACTCCTTTCCTTTCCCTTCCCTTCCCTTCCCCTCCCCTCAATAGACACCCTGTGAGGTAGGCAGGGCTGAGGGAGCTCTGAGAGAACTGCTCTTTCAGGGACAGCTCTGAGAGAACTATGGCTTGCCCAAGGTCATCCAGCAGCTGCAAGTGGAGGAGTAGGGAATCAAACCCGGTTATCCCAGATTAGATTCCACACACTTAACCACTACACCAAACTGGCAAAGCCTGGGTAGCTGTTGGTGGAAAATTCAGATTTATCTCATCCTACCCACACAACAGCCCTACATAGTTTGGGATCACTAAACCTGAACGACCATTTACTCCCTTATGAACTTACCCAATCACTGTGGTCGTCTTCCAAGGCCCTTCTTTGGGTGCCCCCAACTTCTGAGATTAGATGGGGCCTTAGAAGGCCAGGAGAGACCTTTTCGGTTGCGGCACCAAAATGCTGGAAGTCTCTCCCCAAGAAGACTCATCTGTCCCCTTCTATTGACATCTTCTGTCAGCAGGTGAAGACTTTTTTTAGTATTCCTTCAGTGATCCCTCCTTCCTGCCCAATGTTTTAATTGTTGTTTTGTATGTACTTTTAGCTCTGGTTTTGTTTTAATGGTGTAAGATGTGATTTTATTGTCTATGTTTAATCTCTTAGCCACCTTGGCAGCCCTTATGGGGGCAGAAAGGTGTTTTGTGTGTGTGTGTACAGTGCCATCCAGTTGCAGTCAACTTATGGTGACCCCAGCAAGGGGCTTTCGCTGCAAGTAAGAAGCAGAGGTGGTCTGCCATTGCCTTCTTCTAGCGAGTCTTCCTTGGTGGTCTTCCTTCCACATACTGACCCTGCTTAGATTTCAAGATCTGATGAGATAGGGCTATACCATGCCAACTTCCTTCCTGGAAAGGCGGGATATACATTTTAAAAATAATCCCCCCCATGGTAGCCATTTCCTCTTCCTGCTGGAAAGGGATTTTCTTTTCCTTTTAATCATTAATTTAATAGCATTATATCAATACAATGTTATACCAAAATATGCATCAGGGTCTCCAAATTCCCAGCTTTCATTTTTAAAAAGTCTCTTGCTGTTTTCCTTGCAGAGATATTTTTTTTGGGGGGGGGGGAGTATATCTCTGCAACAAAAAGGGGCTAGAGACTTTTTAAAAATGAAAGTTGGGAACTTAGAGAACTCAATTCATATTTTAGCATAATGGTATATCAATTTAACAATATGAAATTGCTGATTTTTTAAAATGTACCAGGGAGACCTGCTGTGTGGAAGCCCTGTGACCACTGCACTATATTAGCAGCTACAGCAGCAACAGGGAAATGACACAAGCCTGTCCCTGTATGGAATATGCCATGTGCTCATAGGTATGTCGTGCATTTTGCTTGCAAGGCTCTCCTGGTCCTTATCGGAGTTTTTGGACAAATGGCAAGGTGCTTGTAGGAGGTCGGGAAGGAGTGACTCTGCCACCTGCTTCTGTGAACTCTTCCACTCAATCCAGCCCAAGGGGTGAAAGCTTTATCAAACTGATTTAGTAGTTGCTTTTATGGAAAATTGTACGGCTTGGTGGGTTGTTGTTGTTGTTGTTTTTACTAGGAGCAGTTTTGAAATGGTTAGCTAATATTTTTACTTTTTAAGAGGGCATCCATGGAACAGAACAAGACTCGATAACCACAAATTCATTATTTGATAATAGAGATATTTCCCACCCTGTAACTACTGACCCTTATCTTAGCAGTCTCCTCCTATCTTCTTTTATGTCAAACTGGTTCCTGAGGTTTCTTTTTTACCTACTCTGTTGTTTATGCTGAGCCCCTTCCAAAAGTGGGAAGTATTAGAGAACCCATCAAGTCCTTAACTTGAACCAGAGTAAAATTTCTACAACTGTGGTGCTGGAATTCGATTCCTGAGGTTGTAAACCATAGCCTAAGATACCAGAATATGTTCAATATTCCTCTCCTGCATTCAATCCTGAAGCAATTCTCTTTATTTTATATGCATATTCAATTTCTGCATGCGTGTTTGGGAGGGGGGGTACAACAGGAGTAACTGGGGAGAGAACCAAACTGCCTTTCCCCCAATCAAATTAAAGGGGGATTCTGTTTGGTTTGAATTTTTTTTAAAGAAATTCCCATCAAAGATTTCTGAACACCTTGTTTACATACAGCCTTGCCCAATACTACTTAACATCAAAACAAACGATTGTTACCCATCTTGGAAATGAGATACATATTTGGAGTATTCTAAACAAGATATATAAGATCTTTGTTAGTGTTGGTTTCTGTCTTCACCCACTGCTTAGTCCACATTTTCTGTCAACATTGTAACAGAACCTAAGAATTTACATAGATTCCATTGCTCCTGACATACCCAGAGTGTGCTGGGCAACCCTGTGGTTATACACGGGAATCTTTCTCAGAGGCTCTCAAAAATAACTCGTGCCATTTCTTCTCTTTTCTACTTTGTCATGTCTTACCAGTAAAGTGGCAGAGATTCTTGTTAGGAAGGAAGGAAGCAGGACTAAATGCAGCCTCCCCTAACAGGAGACCGTGTTATGACTAAGCAGGGGGTTCTTCAAATGACTCATTCCACAGAGCCAATAACAAGAAGCAAGCAGCATGAGCCATACAGTTGATGTGTGCTGGCATTTAGCCATGGATATTTTATGAGAAATTTAAGCATGGTTGAATAGTTGGAGATTATGTTACAAACAAAGTGATTTTAAAGTGGGATAGGAGTCACTCTCTGTTGTTCCAAAAAGTTTGAATTATAATTGTGGTAAGAAATAACATAGCAATGTTTCTTTTTTTTAAGGTCTCTAATCTTTGCATTTTCAATTAGATGATGTGTATGTCAGCTAATTGTTGCCATTCCCAGGCGGAAGGTGGATTCCTCATTGGGTTCACCTCATGGCCCTCACCCCCACCTTTGGAACGTATCTCTCTTCTCACAGTCTGAATGTTATCTCCCTAACCTTGGAAATGGGGAACTTTCTCAACGACTTTGCTGCTTCTGCTGCAGGTGTTTATTGTAATTTTCCCGCCTATAGACTGAGAATGAAATGTCTAAAATGCATTTTGCAAGCTCCAGGAACGGAGGGCCCCCCCCCCCCATCATCAGGTTGAATGCACTATAACTGTAACCCCTCAACCCTTTCCTTTCATTACTGACTCAAGAACATGTAGACAACTAAAAGATCCACTGGAATAAAGACTTTTCTAGTTAAGAACTTTGTTTACAGTTTGAAATCTCTTAGACTCTCACAGTGTATACCATTTGACAGTTTAGGATGAATTATTAGAACAACATAAATGGTTCATACATTAAGAATACATGTATCGAGTTTAGAATGTTGAAAATGGAGGATACATCCACTGGCCTGTGGAAGAGCCTTGAAGGGTGAACTGCATGACTCCATTAAGAGCCAAGTCAAAACAAGAGTACGAAGTCTAGATTGGTAATCCTATCAAGTCAAGGGTTTTACTGCAAACACTCAAAAAAATCTTCCAAATGGATTCATCTGATTGTCTGGAACAACAGCTAAGGATGTGTGTGTAAAGTGCTCTCAAGTTGCAGCCAACATAGGGCAATCCCATAGGGTTTTCAAAGCAAAAGATGAACAGAGGTGGTTTGCCATTGCCTGCCCATATATAACAGCCCTGGGCTTCCCCGGTGGTCTCCCATCCACTGATTAACCAGGGCGGACCCTGCTTAGCTTACATGATCTGAGAAGATTAGGCCAGCATGAGCCATCCAGGTCAGATTCCCCTATATAAACCAGTGGGTTGTCCAGCAATCTTGGAGCATGTCAGTGGGAATGGAATCTGTGTAGATGTATATGACTAATTCCCAGGCCTGATTTATCAGTGTTCTTCATATTTTCTGATTGTTAATGTTAGTTATTCTAATTACATTATGAGTGTGTGTGCGTGCGTGTGTGACATAATGCATGAAGAAAGTGTGAGTGTATGTGAATGTTATGTATGAGCACTGCACTAATCTGAGTTCTAAAGAGAAAGCCTGGACTATGCTAGTGTTCTGAAGAAGGCACTGTACCATTTTCTGTCTCCTGAGGCCAGCCCTCTTCAATCTACTATAGAAAGCCCTGAACTATTGCAGGCTGGCAGAATGTACTAATATCTAGCCCTTGAGCTGAGCAGCAAGAAAAGAAAATCTAATTTTCATTCATTAAGCCTGATAGGTTATCATTTGTTATTCTAATCCAATTGACATACGTTTTTGGATCTTGAGTCTGCTCTAAATTACACTGCTGACCTCGACAATTGAGGGGCTTTTGGATGTTTGTGTGTGATCAGAACTGTAGAGTGCAAAGTTGATCATAGCCAACAAAATTTAACTATTATATTCCTCCTCCTCCTCCTCCTCTTCTTCCTCTTACCAGAACTGGAGAGGTTGCTTCCACTGTTGCAAAAGATGTTACATGAACTTGGTCAAATCTCTGGGTTAAGGACAAGTCACTCAAAAACAGGACTCTCTCCGACAAATCTGACACCCACTATGAGTAGCTATGTAAAACATAAGCTTACCTATAAATGGATTGCATAAAGCTGACATTATCTAGGGGTGCACATCCCTTCAGATCTGAGATATCTTTCTTTTTTATTTATTTATTTATCAGATCTATACGCTGCCTTCCCAGCCGAGGCTGGCTCAGGACGGCTGACATAAAAGAATAAAAACACACAAGTAAGCAATTTAAATAATCCTAAAACCATATAAAACACTCCAATATTAAAAAGGTACTAAACATTAATGATATTAATAAATTAACATTATTAGATTATTAGATGATGGCGGCCAACCTTCAGTGTTCTATCCTAGCAGTCAGCCCATAGATCTAACCTTTGTGCAGCTGGCACAGGCTGTTTCTGATGACTCCAGGGGGCAGGGTTCTTTGCCATTCCAGCTATTGGGGGCGGCTCCTGGGGGAAGAGCTCCATCTTGCAGGCCCTGCAGAGCTGCATGAGGTCCTGCAGGGCCCTGATCTCTTCTGGGAGCTCATTCCACCAGAGAGGAGCTGCCACCGAGAAAACCCTGGCCCTGATTATAACCAGCCTGGCATCCTTGAGTCCGGGGAGGGCCAGTCAATTTTGGGACTCTGATCACCGTGCTCTCTGGGGAACTTGTGGGGAAAGACGGTCCTTCAGGTATGTAGGTTCCTGACCATAAAGGGATTTAAAGGTGAGAACCGGCACCCTGAAGCGAATTCGGTATGCTATTGGCAGCCAGTGCAATGCTTTCAGCACAGGCTGAATGTGCTCCTGAATTGAGAGTCCCATCAGCAGCCTGGCCGCAGCATTTTGCACCAGCTGTAGCTTCTGGATTTGCGACAAGGGCAGTCCCATGTAGAGAGCATTACAGTAATCCAGTCTCAAGGTGACCATCACATGCCTGATCAGTCGAAGATGGTAAAAGGCAGACGGCAGTTGCTGCTACCTGGGCCTCCATTGTTAAAGAGGCATCCAAGAGCACTCCCAAGCTCCTAACCTCCGGTGCTGGCACCAACAGAGCCCTATCAAAGGTCAGGAGTGGGATCTCTACCCTCAGCTCACCCCGACTCAGGCACAGGATCTCCATCTTCATCGGGTTCAATTTCAGTCGGCTCAGCCTAAGCCATCCAGCTACATCTTGTAACGCCCGGTCCAGATCTTCCAGTTTAGAGTCAGACTGGCCACCCAACAACAGATAGAGCTGGGTGTCATCTGCATACTGTTGACATCCCAGCCCATGTCTCCATGCAATCTGGGCAAGGGGGCGCATGTAGATGTTTAATAATATCGGGGAGAGCACTGCCCCTTGAGGCAGTGGGTGCCTTCAGGATAGCTGTTCCCCCAGCGCCACCCTTTGATTATGAAGCATAATCATATCAAAACCTATCATGACATAAAAATGCAACTGAAACACTGGAACAAGTTTGAACTGTCACAGCTAGATAGAGATTAGATTTAATTAAATCATTTATATTTTCAGAATTTCAATTTTGCTTTATAGCATTATTGATTTCAATACCTTACAGGAATCTAAAATTATGGCAAAAATTCTTAAATGAATTCTTATGGAATTGTAAGTGGCCACATATCAATTATAATGTTTTATGCTGCCCACACAAATCTGGAGGTCTTGGTCTCCCAGATCTGAAGATTTATTATGAGGCCACCAGGACAGCAAATATTAGAAAGATGCTACGAAATGATAATTTACTGGAATGGGCCCAAATAGAGCAATCTTACACATATCTTGAATCACTTTCAGATAGTATTTGGAACATGCAGTGTAGTAGACATCCTTTTACTGATTGTAACCCATATTTGCAAGACTCTTTATCAATTTGAGATAAAAATAGAAATAAATTAGCACCTAACATTTACCCAATATCGTCATTCTTAAATCAAGAATGGTTTTAGCCAGGGGAAGACACTAACTACGTGAAAATGTGGAAATCTGCAAAGATAACTCAAATAATTGATTTATCCTGTAACAGACATATACTAGAGGAACAGGATCTTGAAGCATGACTATAAAAATTAATGTGGTTTCAATATTTACAACTAAACAGCATGTTCACACATGTAGCAAATATGAGCTCTACTTTACAACAATTAACTGAATTTGAAAAGTTATTAAAAGAATATAATAAAAGACAAAATGGGCTAATCTCAAAAATATATCAAATATTATTAAAATGAGAATTCAAAACTGCCACTATATGAAAATACATGACAATTAGATCCACAGTTATTACTGATATGCAGTGGGACTCTATATGGACTTCACGAATTATGGAGTTAAAAGCTAGCACTCCCAGATTAACAACATTCAAACTAATCACCCATTGGTATTTAACTCCCATACAATTGCATAAATCCCTCTAAAAATTCGAAGTAATGGAAACTGTGTGGTGAGAAGGGGACGCACTACCTTTGTTGGTGAACATGTTATTACATTACTGAATTTTGGTAAAAGGTACTGAAATTGATTCTATTAATAGCAGGATATTAACTTCCTTTACACCCTGAGCTAATACTGTTTAATTTATGGGAAGATTTTCCAACACCATAAATACAGAAGAACTTGAGGAGGAGGAGACTGGGTTTATACCCCACCCTTTTGTCAAAAAACGGTTTCCAGTCATAAGTTGCATGGCACAGAATGGAATTGTTCCTGCTTACTTTGTTTCATCTGAAGTGTTTATTTTTTAATTCCAGATTTAGAGAATATTTTATTTTTTGTCAGTAAACACTAGCTAGTTGAATTTAATTTCATTTATATAATATGGTTGCTAACTCAACTGTATTGCTGGAAAACATGCTAGGAGTTTTAAATAGTTACATTTTAGGTAGATATACTAAATAGAATATCAAGAATATTATTACTGTTACAAAGTTTGTATTGTTGGGATTCTCTGGATTCAGGATGCTGTCTGACTTTGGAGGTCACTACCAGCTCCAGTAACCTAAGGGCCTATCAAGAATGTTTACTCATTACCAGAAAAAAAACATAACAAATTGAAAAGTCTCTCACACTACCTCTGATCTTTTTGAGCTTTTTATGCAAAGTTATAATGATGGGGCAGTGGGCCCTCTGCCAGATGTATGGTTCTGATCTGATCACTCTCTGTAGCAGGAACTATCAAGGGTAGATTTTGTTATAAAAGAGGTGATACTAGTAAGATACTAGTTATAAGCCTACTATCAACTTAGCCATACCATTACTCTTTCTAATAAAGTGATGCTCACTTTACGATCATCACAGCAAAACTTGGTCACCTGTAAGCAAACTATTAGTTTCTACATACTTAGTGGATTCCACAGTCGTGCCGAGCAATACGACTTTGTAAGTCTACCAAAACTCAAAAATTATCTGTTAGGACTGAATATCATCCAGGAGGCAGAAAATCAGATGAAGGGAGTAGAGACATGGGGAAATAGCTTGTTCAAGTCCCTGAGAGTTTGTGGGGAATATTTTGGTGGGTGGAACAGGATTTCTAGATTGTTTCCATACCCAGAATTCATCATGGGCCCTCAAGGTTGTCTTATCCTAAATGAATTTAAAGAAATTATTTATGTATTACATTTATATTCCGCCTTTCTTTCACTACAAAAGTCAAGATAGTATATGAAGAACTCTGAGGAGGTCTCCCATTAGGCACTTGTCAAATACATGTCTAAATATTTCAGTCAATTTGCTGTATCATGAGGCTTCTAACGATAACCTTCACTGAATACAGATGACTCTGTATTCTGTCCGAACTGGCGGAGACTGACCAAGAGAGAGATCTTGGAGTTGTAGTAGATAACTCACTGAAAATGTCGAGACAGTGTGCGACTGTAATAAAAAAGGCCAACACTATGCTGGGGGTTATTAGGAAGGGAATTAAAAGCAAGTCAGCCAATATCATAATGCCCCTGTATAAATCGATGGTGCGACCTCATTTGGAATACTGTGTACAATTCTGGTCACCACACTTCAAAAAGGATATTATTGCATTGGGAAAAGTGCAGGAAAGGGCAACTGGAATGATAAAAGGGTTGGAACACTTTCCTATGAAGAAAAGTTAAAGTGCTTGGGGCTGACTGAGGGATGACATGATTGGGGTTTACAAGATTATGCATGGGATGGAGCAGGTAGAGAAAGAAGTCCCTTTCTCCCTTTCTCACAATACAAGAACTTGTGGGCACTCCATGAAATTGCTGAGCAGTCAGGTTAGAACGGATAAAAGGAAGTACTTCTTCAACCAAAGAGTGATTAACACATGGAATTCACTGCCACAGAAAGTGGTGGCGGCTACAAGCATGGACGGCATCAAGAGGGAATTGGATAAACATATGGAGCAGAGGGCCATCAGTGGCTATTAGCCACAAGGAATAGATAGGAACTCGCAGTCTGGGGCAAGTGGTGCACTGTATTCTTGTGCTGGGGGGTGGGCAACAGTTGGAGGGCTTCTAGTTTCCTGGCCCCACTGATGGACCTCCTGATGGCACCTGGTATTTTTGGCTACTGTGTGACAGAGTGTTGGACTGGATGGGCCATTGGCCTGATCCAAGATTGGCTTCTTTTATGTTCTTATGACTCATGTTTTATTTTGAATACACTGTTTTCTCTGTTATCCTACAATACACATTTACTGGGTTTTATGATAGAAAAACTTTAGGTAGACTCTATTATCACAAACATACTGCGTTATACCCATCCTGAGCCTACAGTGTGGGGAGGGCAGGATATAGGTCTAATGAAATAAATAAATAAATAATACCTGACTTCAATACTGATTATGTTTTAATCTTGAGGGGGTTGCTAGGAGAACAGATTATGTTAAAGAGGTAGGAATATGTCCCAAGTCTAGACTCAGTGTGCCTGAAATACCCCTTATAAATTAATTTTATCCTGTTCCAGATTTCTGTTGATCTGAAGTGTCAGATTATTATGCTAGATGATTGTGGTACACTGAATACCTTTATTCTGGCCCTGTGGTAAAAGCAGATTACTCATCAGTCCCTTAATGGACAATAAAGGCTCCTTGACTTGCGCCCCACCTCACAATCATACATCTATATATCTAATAGCCAAGACTTCCCCCCTTCCTTCTCTTGGCTCCCTGGCTCCCCCATGCCAATCTGCATGCGGATATCTAAATCCGCCCATCGAGGGCAAAGAGATTTTCCTGCACAGTTCGGGGACTCCCCAGGTGTGCAGAAAAATCTGAAAAGTTAAAAAAAATATTCAGGGGATACTTAAATCCTCAAAAAATTACAACTCACTCACTGAGGTGCGAGAACAGCGCAAGGGAAGCCGCCGCGCCATCGCTGCTGCTGCTCCAACTGCCACAGCAACAACCATTCCTGTGCAAAGAATGGACTTACCCTTGGGAACTGTGGCGTGCCATGCGAGGAAGCTCCAGGTACTTCAGGGACTTTGCCTCAACACTGCCTCCCCACACTCTGTTTCTTCTGTCTGTTTTGGAATTAGTGGCGAGGATGCTGAGCGCAGCTCTGAGCCCGGCTGCCCTTTGCCCCTTTCATCTTTCTCCTGGTAAAGGGCTGCCAGCCGGCCCTGGTCTCCTCCCGCTAATGCTCCACTTGCCTGGCAGCCAGCCAACAGCCGACTCGGGTCTGCTTTCACTTCATACTGCAGGTAAAGACTGCTCCGCTGTTTAGCTCAGCCCAGCTGAGGCATCCCAAGGCCTCTTCCTTGTGCCTCCTCCAAGCTTAAGGGCTTGGCATTGGTCAGGGGATCGGGACTCATGGTATCACTCTGCTGGTCGGCTGCTGCCTCACCGGCAGCCTCCTCACTTCCCCTGTTATGTTCTGTGATTAAATCTGTGATTATCCAATTACCTTGAAACTTATTCAATTACCTTGAGATTTATCCGCCCCTGGGATTATCCAACTATTATCCTGGGATTACCTTGAAATTTATTCAATTAACTTGGAACCTATTCAATTACCTTATCCAACTGCCTTGTTTGGGCAAGGTCAGGGGTGCGGCTTACCTGTGTATGTAAACAGGCCCCCTGACCTCCATTTTTTTATGCTTCATCTGGACCTGAAATAACCTTGCTATGCTGAAATCACTACCACCGGCCTCCCAACTCCAGTACTTTTCATCCCCCAAGGCTCCGTTATGCTGGATCAGTCTCCCATAGCCCAGGTGCTGTTGCCCAGGTATGTGCTGTGGGAGCCGGGGAGCCAAGAGAAGGAAGGAGGGAAGGAAGCCTCAGTGAGCCTGTCCAGAGCAGTTCTGGATGAGCCACTGGGGGGGAAGACTTAGTGAGGCCATCTGGAGCAGCTCCAGACAAGCCACCAAGAGGGGGGGAGTCAGTGGGTCTGGCAGCTGCAAGGGAGCCTGGGGCCAAGTGCCCCAGGCTCCCTTGGGGGAATCCCTTGGGGGATTCCCCAGGTGTGCAGAAATATCTTAAAAGTTTAAAAAACTATACGGGGGATATTTAAAGCCCCCCAAAAGTAGGAGAGTGTTCCCTGCACATGTGCAGAGAACGCTCTGGGAATGGTGCCTGGCAGCCATTGCTGGGGGGGAAGAAGGTTTGGTAGGCTGGCAGTCAGGAGCTGCTTGGGCCATGCCACTGGTGCCGGGGGGAGAGGATTGGTGGGCCCAGTGGCTGGGAACTGCTCAGGCCTTGGTGCCAGGGGTGGGAGGATTGGTGGGCCCGGCAGCCAGGAGCCGCTTGGGCCTTGGTGACAGTGAGACCTTCACAAGTCCATTTTTCAACAGACAATACTTCTAGTAAAGAAATTAGAGGAACTGAAACCCACATAGTGCAGGGGTTAGACTGCTGGACTAGGATCTAGGAGACCCAGGTTCAAATCCCTACTCTGCCGAAATCTGCATGTCGTGAGGTCAGAAGGAGGGAGGGAAAATTGTGGGTGCCACCCTGAGCTCCTTGGAGGAACAGCAGGATAAACAGGCACTAGACAGACAGACAGACAGACAGAGAAATGAAACAGAACCTTTTCTATGTTTTCACTCTATGCCTGGGATCCTCTCTGTGATGCTTTAGGTGCCAGGTCAAAGCATTTTCATTCTCCCACGGAACTATTTTTATATGTATGCGGGTAGTTTCATTTGCTAATTTAAACTGTATGGAATTTATTGTTACAAAACTAAATCCTATTTTATCATTATCTAATGTTTCCATTGCTTTATTGTTATTCTGCTGGTTTTATTGGTTTTTATTGAATTTGGGGGGGGGGGGTCACAGAACCAGAGAGAGAGAGAGAGAGTATTTTAAGTGAATCTTTTAAAAGTTTGCCATTGTGGTATCTTAAGGTGTGAGCTGTGCAATGAACCATAAATGAGAAACATCAAAAGTAACTTAGAAAGATTTTTTTTCTGATTAAAGTGATGAATCAGAGGCCAAATTAACAAGTAAAGGAATCCACCTATAATGAAATCTTTTTTCCAACATAACACTTCATTATAAAGGGAGTTTTTCTATAATAGTAGCAAGTGTAATTACATTTTTATATATAATTAGGACATTATTATCATTTCACCATATCAAAGTTCATTATAAGACATCTCCAATGCATTTTTCATAGAGCAAAAATAAAAAGAGAACAGGGGTCCTTCAATTAGACTCGTATAAGGACATCCACAGAGACCGAAGGAAGCTGATCAAACAGCTTAGCCCAAAAGGGACCAGGTGGGCTGCTCATTGCTTGTAAGGCACAGAGAAGTCGCATTTTTACATTTCCTGCCTAGTTATTAATTATATTTTTCACCTCACTCATGCTTTAGTCTATTCTTTGGAAGAAAACTATGTTTCAAAAGTTGTTCAGAACTAAACGCCAGCAGGCCACAACTGATTAGTTTCCAGAAGAGGAGATGTTGATCTGGCTGCTCTACTGCGCCATTTTCTTCCAACACACTTCAAACATTTTAGGAGTTCTCAAAACAAAGCTGAAGGTTTGCACTTAGTCAAAAGTTTTTATAAAGAAAGACTATTTTTATGGATGCTTAACCAAACATGCCCAGTTATATAATGCAATTTATAATTCATTTGTTTAACAAAATACTATAAAACAGGCCCAGAATTCCCAGCCTCTGGCTTGAATCCAGCAATGCATGAGTAGAATGGAAAACATATTTAGTGTTACTGATGGCTGCTTATAGGAAGACATGTCCATAAGCCTCACTCTATGTAGCATAGAGCTCACTGAGTATCCCTATGATTTTAGACCAGGATTTTGTTAAATAATGTTCTGCAAACCTGGTATGAACCTGTAAGAAACCTTTCCAGAATAAGAATAATGAAGTTCTCAAAATGAGAGAAATATGACCTGATAATTTATTTCAGACAGGACATGGGATTTCCAGAAAGAATCCTAACTCCATCCCATTGTGGCAGTTACAAGAGATACTGCAGTTTTTGCAAAGAATGGAATCAACATAAGGATGGGCACGAACTGGGGAAATGGAGGTTCATCCCAGTTCAAGGTTGAGTTACAGCCCTCCCAAAACAGGTGCCCCCAGGAAAGTTCTTTCTGGGGAAATCACAGCCGCAGATTCAGGGTGTGTCAAATGGACCCCCTGCAAGCTAGAGACATCAAACTCATAGAAGACCTCCCTGAGATAACCCTCTACCTGCCCTCCAAGTTTGGTGGGGATTGGCAGTGGGGGGTCTGAGTAGTGGCCCATCCAAAGCAGGTGTCCTCAGGAAAGTGCTTTCTGAGGAAATCACACCCGTAGGTTCAGGAGGAGTGTGTTGAATGGCTTCCCTGAAAGCTAGAGGCATCTAACTCACAGACCTCCCCAGGACACCCCTCTACCTGCCTTCCAAGTTTGGCAAGATTGGTGTGAGGAGGGGCTGAGTACTGCCCGCCTCCACATTGTAGACATTGTTGCTGCAGATGGGCAATGCTTCTCGGACCCAGGAGGAAGTCACCCACCAACCTCCACCTAGTGACAGGGTTTTGGAGTGGTGGTTTGCCACACTCCCCCTTGGGCTTTGGAGGCTGTCTCCCTCATTGTGTAGATAGCTTCTGGGGGTAGCCAACACTTCCCCTTGGTCACCCACCTGCCTCCTCATTGTAGACACTGTTGCTGTAGATAGGGAAACCTTGGGTGTAGTCAACAACCTCACTTGTATGGATGGATGTTTGACAAGGTAGAGGTTTGTATAGATGCATGACAGTCCACAAGGTAAGTGATTGTGCTATGAGGTAGATCTTGGCTCATGAGGTGGGTGTTGCACTATGAGGTAGATCTTGGTTCATGAGGTGGGTGTTGTGAGGTATCTATGAGTTAGATACTGGTCCATTAGGTATGGGGTAGTATGAAGTGGACAGGGGTCCTTTCGTAAAAAAAAGAGGTGCAGGAGCTCATTAGCATAACTTATTTGCATATGCCACACCCCCTGATGTCACCGGAAGTGTCAGAAGGCCACACATCCCTGACGTCATCGGCAGTGTGTCAGAAGGCAAGAAGGGAGGGAGGGAGGGAGGGGGAAGGAAGGAAAGGAACAGGAAGGAAGGTAGGTAGGTAGGTGGGGGAGAGAGAGAGAAGAAAGGAAGGAAGGAGGGAGGAAGGGGGGAAGGAAGGAAGGAAGAAAGGAACAGTAAGGTAGGTAGGTAGGTGGGGGAGAGAGAGAGAAGGAAGGAAGGGACAGGAAGGTAGGTAGGTAGGTGGGGGAGAGAGAGAAGGAAGGAAGGAAGGAACAGGAAGGTAGGTAGGTGGGGGAGAGAGAGAGAAGAAAGGAAGGGAGAGAGGAAGGAAGGGACAGGAAGGTAGGTAGGTGGGGGGAGAGAGAGAGAAGGAAGGAAGGAAGGAAAGAAGGGGGAAAGGAAGGAACAGGAAGGTAGGTAGGTGGGGGAGAGAGAGAGAGAAGAAAGGAAGGGAGACAGGAAGGAAGGGGGAAAGGAAGGTAGGTAGGTAGGTGGGGAGCGAGAGAGAGAGAGAGGGAAGGAAGGAAGGAACGAAGGGGGGCGCTTCTCTCCCCCCACTGGGGCCAGAGTTTCCCTTCCTCCCCCCTCTTGCTTGGCCCCAGGGGCCTTACACCTCTGGGGCCCGGCTTCTCCCTCCCTTGCGCCCCCCTGGGGCCTGGGAGCAGTGAGTGGGGGAGGGAGGGAAGGAGGAGGCTTCTCCAGGGGTGGCGGCGCTTGCCACCGCCCCGGGAGCAATGGGGGGGGAGGAGGGGGCTGGTGCCGGGGCCGGCGGCACTCGCTGTGGCCCCGGGCTTTTGAGGGCGGGGGGAGGGCGGGGAGGGCGAGGGGAGGCTGCTGCTGGGGCCGGCGGCGCTCGCCACGGCCCCGGGCTTTTGAGGGCGGGGGGAGGGCGAGGGGAGGCTGCTGCTGGGGCCGGCGGCGCTCGCCACGGTCCCGGGCTTTTGAGGGTGGGGGGAGGGCAGAGAGGGCGAGGGGAGGCTGCTGCTGGGGCCGGCGGCGCTCGCCGCGGCCCCGGGCTTTTGAGGGTGGGGGGAGGGCGGGGAGGGTGAGGGGAGGCTGCTGCTGGGGCCGGCGGCGCTCGCCACGGCCCCGGGCTTTTGAGGGTGGGGGGAGGGCGGAGAGGGCAAGGGAGGCTGCTGCTGGGGCCGGCGGTGCTCGCCACGGCCCCGGGCTTTTGAGGGCGGGGGGAGGGCGGAGAGGGCAAGGGGAGGCTGCTGCTGGGGCCGGCGGTGCTCGCCACGGCCCCAGGCTTTTGAGGGCGGGGGGAGGGCGGGGAGGGCGAGGGGAGGCTGCTGCTGGGGCCGGCAGCGCTCGCCACAGCCCCGAGCTTTCGAGGGCGGGGGGAGGGGGGGGAGGGTGAGGGGAGGCTGCTGCTGGGGCCGGCGGCGCTCGCCGCGGCCCCGGGCTTTTGAGGGCGAGGGGAGGCTGCTGCTGGGGCCGGCGGCGCTCGCCACGGCCCCGGGCTTTTGAGGGCGGGGGGAGGGCGGAGAGGGCAAGGGGAGGCTGCTGCTCGGGCCGGCGGCGCTCGCCACGGCCCCGGGCTTTTGAGGGCGGGGGGAGGGCGGAGAGGGCAAGGGGAGGCTGCTCCTGGGGCCGGCGGCGCTCGCTGCGGCCCTGGGCTTTTGAGGGCGGGGGGAGGGTGGGGAGGGCGAGGGGAGGCTGCTGCTGGGGCCGGCGGCACTCGCCGCGGCCCCGGGCTTTTGAGGGCGGGGGGAGGGCGAGGGGAGGCTGCTGCTGGGGCCGGCGGCGCTCGCCGCGGCCCCAGGAGTTTGAGGGCGGGGGGAGGTTGCTGCCGGGGCCAGCGGCGCTCGCCGCGGCCCCAGGAGTTTGAGGGCGGGGGAGGGAAGGAGGAGGCTGTTCCCGGGGCCGGCAGCACTCGCCGCGGCCCCGAGAGTTTGAAGGGGGGGAAGGGAAAGAGGAGGCTTGTCCCGGGGCTTGTCCCAGTCAGCGGCGGCCTGCCACTGCCGGGAGGAGTGAGCAGGGGGCGGGGCTTTGTTAAGTAATCATGAAGAGATGGATGTGGGATGGAGCCTGAAAGTGCCAATTCTTGGGGGGGGGGGGGACAGATATGACATAGAGATGTGTGTGGATGGAAGGAGGCTGGAAGTGACAGTTCTTGGTGGGCACAACTCATGAGGAGGAGGTGTTCACAAATTCCAGTGAGGGGGAGTGTGGCGGAGTGGCCCTCGAGCATGAGGGAGAAAGGCCTTTTAATGTTGAAACATAGCCCTGGGTGAGAACAGCCATAGCCAGAATCCATCTCCCTAACAGGGTGGGCGAGGGAAGGCTGGAAGTGCCAATTCTTGGTGGGACACAAGTCGTGAGGAGGCAGATGTGGATGTGGGAGGCTGGAAGCAATGATTCTTGGTAGGGTAAAACTTGTGAGGAGGAGATGTTTACAAATCCCACTGAGGCAGAGTGTGTAGGAGCAACTGCTGCTCCTCATCCTCCCCCCCCCACCACCACCTTTTTCACCTCCTGTTCCTTCTGGCCACATCAGTTGGCCTGCAGAGGTCCTGCCTCCATTGCAGGAGCTCTACATTACACAGAACGATGTTACCCTTTATACACAAAACTAACAATTTTGCAACTGGGCTGTGGCAATATCTAACATGGTGGCTGGTCTGACAGCCAATTACTGGCTTGTGTGGATTACATATGCAAGTTGTGCACTGTTGAAAAGTCAGCCACGTTAGCATTTATGTGCTGCTTTTTGCTTACTCAGTTAGTGACAAACATCAAGAAGAAAAAGAAGAAGAGATTGGGTTTATATCCCACCCTTCACTCACTTGGAGTCTCAGAGCGGCTTACAAACTCCTTTCCCTTCCCCACCCCACAACAGACACCCTGTGAGGTAGGTGGGGCTGAGAGAGCTCTTTCCCAAGCTGTCCTTGAGAGAACAGCTGGTACAGAGCTATGGCTTGCCCAAGGTCATCCAGCCAGGTGCAAGTGGAGGAGTGGGGAATCAAACCCGGTTCTCCCAGATTAGAGTCCGCGCACTTAACCACTACACCAAACTGGCTCTCAGTGGCTTTCAATCATGCACACCTGCTCAAAACGAATTAGAATGAACAATAGCTCTCAAGTGGCAGTACAATAAAGTCTAAACCAAATTAATACAAACTTACTTGGTTTAGTAGTCAAACTGGCAGGAAAAGTGGACTGAAACACTTGAGAGATAAGCCATGCAGTTTTTCCAACTCCTACTCCTTCAAGATCAAAATGACCACGGGAACTACCTCTCTTGTAGTCTGATATTGTTTTCCTGTTGGGTGCATTGGGTGAACAGATGGAAAAGGGGAACAACCATGGCAAAGTATTTACAATCTCATCCAAAATGGATGTCAATGAACATTAGGTCTGCTTGGCAAAATGGGCAAAGCTAGAATAAAGAGGTAAGCCACATAGCTCTTCTCCCTCCAGAGGATTTAAAGACCTCTTCTTGTTTTTGTTTTACTGGTTTTTAGGCACAAAGATGAGGGATGGGATGGGGGATGCAGTAGGGTAGTGTACTCCACTATCAGGAATGGTGGAAGTCAAGGGAGGCTTAACAGGTATTGTATACCTATCTCCCCTTGCGGCTTCTCCCTTTGATGAGGCTGTCATTCTTTCTGTGCCTTCCCCTGTGTGACTGGGATGTGTCCTTTTGTCTTTGCTTTTTTTTTTCCTCAAGAAACTTAAGCTTACCTTTTGTTCAAGACATCTCTCTCCCATTTCATTACTGCTAGGATCCATTACTGGATGCTTTAATGGGGTGTAAGTAGAAAGTTTATGTTCTGCCAGAATGGCTGCATACATTTCCCTTCCTTGAAAGTATTTGTTGGTTCATTGCCCAGTCTCCTTCATTTATATCTTTCTCTAATGTGCAGGGAGAAGAGCTGTAGGCTAAAATCTGGGAATCACTATTCAGTGACTGTCAGTTACTAAATGCTGTGGAAAACTGGAGCTGACATTGTCTAACTTTGGGTCAAAATCCTTGTACTTAAATTAGTTGTCCTGCTTTAGTCTTGCCAACTGAGCAGTGATAGTTCATCCTTTGTCACTGAGCAAATATGGGTGATTCATAAGTTCATGAGAAACATATAAGAGGCCTGCTGGATCAAAACAAAACTCCAAACTTTCCAGTATCCTGTTTCTCACAGTAGCCAACAAGATTCCTTGGGGAAGGCAATGAGGTCATGTTTCTTCATTTATAAAGCAGCATAATGAAAAGATATGAAAATATGTGTTAAGTTCCGGGAACATCTAAACTATGTGCTAAGGGCAGTATGTTTGAATTTTGTTCCCTAAAAATGTCAAAATCTAAAACCAGATAACTCAAATTCTGTGATTCTTTTAATACATGAATGTGATATTTTAAGTGACAACCTTTTTCACTTGCATAGAGTGCCTGCCACCCTCCACAACCTTTCTCCCACAGGTTCAGGGTTACAGGTAGGTTAGAAAGACATATCTTGCCTCTTTTAAAATATATAGACAGCCATTACCATTTCACATGCTATGTCCTCTTAACAGACAAAGTAACCCAGTTCCCTTTAATAATCTAGCCTCACTCAGACACTGCACAGAACTATTGGGGCTGGGGTCTCAAACACTGCTTCATTCACATGCTGCCACCATTTACTCATATCCTAATATATATATAAGAACATAAGAACAGCCCTGCTGGATCAGACCAATGGTCCCTCTAGTCCAGCATCCTGTCTCACACAGTAGCCAAACAGTTCCTCTGGAGGGCCAACAACAGGGAATAGAGGCCAAGGCCTTCCCCTGATGTTGCCTCCTGGCTCTGGGATTCAGAGGATTAGTACCTCTAAATGTGGAGGTTTCCCTCAGTCACCATGGCTAGTAGCCATTGATAGACTTATCCTCCATGAATCTATCTAATCTCCATTTAAAGCTGTTTATTCTTGTGGCTATCACTACAACCTCTGCCAGCAAATTCCACATTTTAATCAATCTCTGTATAAAGCAGTATTTCCTTTTGTCCTTCCTGAATCTACTGCCCATCAGCTTCATTGGATGCCCTTGAGTGCTAGTATTTTGGGAGAGGGAGAAAAATTGCTCTTTGGCAACTCTTTCCATCCCATGCATAATTGTATAAACCTCTATCATGTCCTCCCCTAGGCTGTGGTCACATGGCTCCTTTAAATCCAGGAGCACTCCTAGATTAAAGGGGCCACATTTTTTTACCTCGTGGTGGTGAGCGGCGGCGGGAGGAGGCGAGTGACAGAGGCGGATGGAGGCGGCGGCGAAGGAGGTGGCAGCGATGGCAACGTTCTCGGGCATTTGGCGGCGGCGTAGGCAGAAGAAGCGGCAGCGACGTTCTCAGGAGTTTGGCAGCGGAGGTGGAAGAAGCGGCGGTGGCATTCTTGGCTGTTTGGCAGCGGCGGCAGCTGGCGGCGGTGGCCAGGGGAGGCACCCTTCCCTGAGCCCCGCTGGCCACCTGGTAAGTTTGAGGGGGGTTTTCCCACCTTTTACACTTGGACGCTTGAGTGGCCAAGTGCCCAAGTGTAAAAGGGGGGGGGATGGCGGATGGAACCATCTGGATAGCCCTGCTCTCGCAATGATTGCGAGAGAGGGCTGTCCAGATGGCTCAAATGTGGGCTCCTTGTGCGACTCCCGGGAAAACACTTAATTTTCCCGGGGTCGGAAAATGCGGAAGGAATCCGCATTTGAGCTGGCTTCAGCACGGGAGTTGTCCTGGCCGTTCTGAATGGTCCCTTTAAATGCGGGAGGAAACAGCTCTTCCTCCCGCATTAAAGGGCTGTGTGACCGCGGCCTTAGTTGTCTTATTTTTAAACTGAAAAATCTCTGACTTTCTTCACAGGGAAGGTGCTCCAACTCCCTAATAATCTTGGTTGCCCTCCTTCTCACTTTTTCCAGCTCAGCAATGTCCTTTTTGAGATATGGTGACCAGAGCTCTACATAGTATTCCAAATGAGGCCGCACCATAGATCTATACAGGAGCATTACAATGTTGGCTGTTTTATTTTCAATCCCTTTCCTAATTATCCTTAACACAGAGTTTGCCTTTTTCACTGCTGCAGCACACTGGGTTGACACTTTCATTGAGCTATCCACTATGGCCCCAAGATCTTTTCCCCTCTCAGTCTCACCAAGTTCAGATCCCGTTAGCCTATACTTGAAGTCTGGATTTTTTTTGTCCCAATATGCAGCATCTTACACCTACCAACACTGAACTTTATTTACCACATTACTGCCCACTCACCCAGTTTGTGGAGGTCCTCTTGGAGCACTTCACACTCAGCCTTGCTTTTCACCATCCTGAATAATTTTGTGTCATCTGAAAAATTGGCCACTACACTACTCACCTCTAGTTCCAGATCATTTATGAATAAATTAAAGAGTACTGGCCCCAATACCAATCCTTGTGGGATCCCACTGCTTACTTCCCTCCATTGTTAGAACTGTACATTGATTCCTACTTTTTGCTTCCTGTCATTTAAACACTTTTAAATCCATAAGAGAACCCGTCTTCTTGAGGTACCTTGTCAAAACTCTTTAGGAAGTCCAAGTATAGAGTATCTACTGGGTCACTAGAACAAATTTAGAGTCCAGTGGCACCTTTAAGACCAACAAAGGTTTATTCAAAGTATGAGCTTTCATGTGCAAGGCATACTTTTTCAAATACTTTGATGCCTACATGCTTGTTCATTTTCTCAAAGAACTTCAAAAGGTTGGTGAGGCAAGACTTCCCTTTGCAGAAGCCATGCTGATTTTCTCTCTGCAGGCTTTGTCCCTCTATGTGCCTAACAATTCTATCTTTGTTTACAGTTTCTACTAATTCTCCTGTGACAGACTGTAGGCTGACTGGCCTGTAATTTTCTGGTTCCCCTCTGGATCCCTTTTTAAAAATTGGTGTAACATTTGCTACTCTCCAGTCTTCTGGTACAGTGGCTCAAATGAGTGACAGGTTACAGATACAGGATAGATCAGCTATCTTATGTTTGAGTTCCTTAATAAATCTCTGGTGTATTCCATCAGGACCAGGAGATGTATCCGTTTTTAATTTCTCCAATAGGTCTAGAACTTCATCTCTGAGAGCCAGTTTGATGTAGTGTTTAGGAGCATGGACTCTAATCTGGGAGAACTGGATTTGATTTCCCCCTCCTCCACATGTAGCTTCTGGTGTGACCTTGGGTCTGTTACAAATTATTTAGAGCTGTTCTCTCAGGAGCAGTTCTCCAAAGAGCTCTCTCAGCCTCACCTACCTCACATGGTCTGTTGAGGGGAGGGGAAGGGAAAGGAGACTGTAAACTGCTCTGAGACTCCTTCAGGTAGCGAAGGGCAGGGTATAAATCCAATCTCCTCCTCCTCCTCATCGCCTCAATTTTTCTCAGTTCTTCAGACTTCAGGCTGTGGCTTGGGTACATGCCCCATGCTTTCCTTGTTGAACACAGAAGCAAATAAGTCATTGAGCTTCTCTGCCATCTCCCCATCTTCCCTTAGTAATCCCTGTATTCCTTTGTCATCTGCTTTTCTGGCTGATTTCCTGCTCCAGACATATTTTTAAAAATGTTTATTGTTTGTTTTGATGCTTTTAGAAACTCACTCCTCAAAATCTCTTTTTGCATGCCTAATTATTGACTTACATTTCTTTTGCCAGAGCCCATATTCTCTCCTGTTCAATTCACTGGGTTAGACCTTCCACTTTTAAAAGAAGCCTCTTTACTAGACCGAGATTTTAGTTTATGTGTGTGTACGTGTGTACTCCCTGAAACAACCAGCCCACAGGGTTAAACAAACAAGGAGTTAACTTTTATTTCTGGTTTAAACATAATATTGGAGTAGATCAGGTAGAGGTTACAAAGTTTCTTAACAATTGAACTTTTGAACTGTTTCCTTATTCCACCATTTGGGATCCTTTGTTACAAACTGACCCTTTTCAAACAGCTTTAAGCTGCTCTTCACAGCTTCATTCAGCCAGATTCACTCCCCAACTGAGCTCACTGCTGTTTTCCACGGTCTCCCTTACCAACATTCCATCAGCTCCCTCTCTTAGGGAGAGGCACAACCTAACCAGTCTGTCACACTTGGGAACAAGCTGCAATCATGTCTATAGAGCTATTTTCCTGTCATGTTCAGAATCAAGTTACACATTATTCAGAGGAGACACAGCAACATCAATATCTGTCTTCATTTGGGTGCAAATGTTTAGTAAGAATTCATTATGAAGCTTCAGCCACATAGAAATAATGGTAATAAGTACATGGAAAGCTTCAACAGTTCATATTCTCCAAAAATCTTAGCATATTAGAGACAGCTGGTGCAAGTGTGTGTGTCAGAGAAGCATTACGGGGCATCAGAATACATATCTACATAGAACTTCCTTTGGAACTTAGATGTGCTCACTGTATGATTGTTTCAGTGCATACATCCACACCTCTTCCACTTGTGCTGATGATAATCTTCTCTGTATGACAAATAGTGAAAATCATGAAGACAAATTTGGTATCCTCTGTCTGCATATCCTGATGTGTGAGGTTGTCTCACATGACAAAATACATTTTACAAGACCTCTTAAAATTAATAGTTCAGTACTTCAATTCTGAAATAGAAGTAGGAGAAGCTTCTAAACAGATGTGTTAAATGGCACCAATGTTTAGAGTATAGGCTTTAAAAAAATGTATGCCTATTCTGGATAGACTCTTGGCACTGGAAGCCACTAAAAGTTGAAATGAACAGGACACTGGCTCATATCCAAAAGAGCTGAAGGGCACTTCTGTCTTTGGAAGAGGAGGAGATGATTTCTACCGAATCTCCCTTCACTGCTGACCCCCCACTTTGCCCCTATGCTATTCCTGACATCTGCTGACTCCCCCCCTGAATGAAATTGGGGGGCTTAGTGGGCTGCTGCAGGAGGAGGAACTGGGAAAGTCCTGTTCTTCAAGGTCCGCTTCACAAGTGGATCTCATGGGATATAAAACAATATCTACTAAAAACATTCATCCTAATTCAGTGATCAGGTTGCAGATGTGGTAACAGATTTCAAAGCAGGAAACAGCTGTTACATTTTACTAACTCATACCTTAATATAGCTGAGCATGGGGGAAACAGCTGATCCAAAGATCAATCTTCACACATTTATCAGCAACCTAGTAGTGCTGAATGCTATGATTCATAAGGGACGCTGTGTATATCACAAGGAGGACTGCTATCCATCTCTGTTGTTACCTGTGAATAGTTATTAGCCTCTTGTTCCATGTGTAAACCTGTATCAGATTAGTGGCTTGATGTGCCCTTCCATGTATGGGGATCTGGATCAAGTGCCAGGACCATTTCATTCATGGCAATAGAAGGTTCCTACTATATACAATGCAAGCAGGGCTGGAACTGATCATGTCATTCAAGCAAAAAGTTAGCTCCAGAGAGCAAGGCTGCAAACTTTGCATTCTAAGCCCAAGGAAGCATGGAAGAAGGTCTGACTATCAAACCTCAGCATGTTATAACCTTGTGTCTAATTACGAGCAATCCTAGAATTCAGCTGCCAGTCCTTTTTGTAATTATCCTTTTCTCAAGTTTTTCTGAACCACTGTGGCACTGTTGTTTAGATTAAAGTTGTTCACTTGCACACAGATGCTTAGAACAATGTGATGATCTACAGTTACACCTAACAACTTGCTAGCCTGACAAGCAGGGAAGTTAAATTATGAAGCCAACTTCGGCTTTGAAGAATTTTTTTAATTTAATCTGTATTCCCCTGTTTCATCTGCTCATCCATCCGGCACAATCTGCATCATTATTAACCATACCATATTTCTAAAAAAAGAGTCTGAAAAGTAAGACATCTGTGTTATAACATTAATATATTCAAAGGTTTTTGACTTTCATCTTCCAGGCATTAACACTGTGTAAGTGCACTGGAGCAGCAACTTGCAGCATCGGTGAATTTGAACCACAAGGAAAAGTGTCTGAAAGAAGGAGACTGTTACTGGGCTGGCAGTAGGAAAGACAAAAGAAATTAGTTGGGGCATTATGCAAAAAAGATTACTTTTATTTATAAGCAGAGACTTTTTTGCCTATTGCAGCTCTGCACCTTGCTTTCTAATTGCTAGCACAATTTTTAAGGCACTGAGGCAAGCCTCCAGCAGTGTGCTGAAGGTGTGTTTGTGCTGTTATGCCCTCTGGCTTGGCTGGCAGCCGATTCCCTTAGATCAGAGCCAGAAGGCAGACTGTTTTCGAATACCGATCACCTCACCCGGACCTAATCCTTTGAGTTCTCTTTGGCATCTATTCCTTCTGCCAGTTTCATCTTCTGTTCCTCTCTTTTCTTCTGAAGTTGACAACAAAGACATCCTCAGGGCCCTCCTTAGATGTAAGACCACTCTTGATGTTGTTACAGTGTGGGTTTTTTTGTACCCTAAAGTTGTGCTACTTTTATATTCAGCTAGCACAATATTTGCACACCAGAAGATAAAGAAAATGTGAATAAGTTACACAGAACGGTGGTTTCTTTTTTCTCTTAATTTGCACACTTGATCATTCGGATGGAAATGGTTCTTGCTGCCTCTGACATTCATCTTCATACGTGATCAAGAACCTTGAAGGTATCTTCTCTTTTTTTAAAAAAAAATACAAGGCTCTGTTACTTATATACCTCAAATTGGCCTGAGCTGCCACTTTTAATTTTAAAATGATGGCTGCATGGGATGTGGATGAATATGGAATTTCTATGAAGCACAAAACTTTTGAACGGTTCCTGTCCTCTGTGATAGTGAGTTTTAAAAGGGAAATCTCCAAAGAGCTAATTAGTAGACAAGTAGAGCTCCGACGGAACAAAGCTGAAAAGATAGCAGATAACTAAAAGGACCTGGCCATAGCTGACAAAAATCAAAGCACTGACAGAGAGCTGGCAGTAACCTTGGGCTGCTAACTGACAGGGACAATAAAAAAAGCCTCTGAGTGTGGCAGAGAGTGACAGCCTCACCACAGGCTCTCTAAAGAACACAAAACCTCCACCAAAATACAAGAGATAATCTTCTGACTGATGATATCATAGACCCTATCCTCCCAGTCTAATTCTGTGAGAGTTGAGCTTTGGTTAGATTATAATCTTTCATGCAAGATGGAAAATGTGCAAAGGTGTGACTCTAAAAATAATGGACTGGATCCAAAGAGGCCCCTTCCACATGTGGAAGGACTCTCTTGCTCATTCTGACAAAGCATAGTGCAAGAAAAGTGAAACTTGTGTAGGATCTTGCACAACAGGGCTTATGGTCTTATGGGGAAAACCCAGCAGTTATTTCCCTTCCACTGGTGGTTCTTTGAATCCAGTCCTATTAATGCAAGGTTCTTAGAGTGTAGTAGGATTTTCATGAGATGTACTATGTTGGGACTATACCAGGGGTCATTTCGAGCAGGAGGTCGGGGGAGCTCAGCTCCAGGAGTTGGTGCCGGCCCCCCCCCCCCACACAGGGGAATGCCTGCTTGTGTCATGGCTGCAGCAAAATGACCCTGTCCCCTGGAAAGGTCCTTGTTCCTCCGACCAGCCTTCTGAAGTCTTCAACTACCACTGAAGCTATTCTCACAGAATAGTGGTATTTCTGAGGCTTGGATTAGTAGCTGTCCTCTTTCTTTCTTTCTTTCTTTCTTTCTTTCTTTCTTTCTTTCTTTCTTTCTTTCTTTCTCTCTCTCTCTCTCTCTCTCTCTCTCTCTCTCTCTCTTTCTCTCTTTCTCTCTTTCTCTCTTTTTTTTTCTCTCTCTCTCTCTCTCTCCTTTTTTTCTTGCCTTCTGACATACTTCTGGTGATGTCAGGTGGTGTAGCATATGCAAATAAGTTATGCTAATGAGTTATGCTAATGAGCTCCTTCACCTATTTTTCTACGAAATGACCCCTGCATATTACAAACATATCTAAAAAGTGAAGGCCTGCAAGAACTTGCAGGAAGCATTATACTGACTTCTGCCATTATTTCCTCTTTCCCTTCCCTGAAAGCTCTCCTTTTTTCCCTGCTTCCTTCTCTCTTTCCCATTCACCATCACCAGCCAACCTACTTTCATCTGCCACCTGTCACCCACTTTTCCTTCTTCCCTCTGGCAGCCTCTGTCTGCAAAAACTACGCCCAAGTTGTGCAGTGCTGACCATTTGCATGGTGGGGAACCTCCAAGGACTTGCAGGGCCCCTCACTTTCCCCTGTAATCAGGCTCCCTACACTATTTCCTCTTTTCCTCATCCTGTTGGCCCCCACATTCTCACCTTTCCCTGCTTACTTCTCTGCTTCCCAACCACAGCTCACTTCCCTTTTATCTGCCCCCATCTTCAGCTATCTTTATTATTTATTTATTTCATTTATACCCCACCATTCTCCCCGAAGCATCTTACATTATTATCCTTTCCTCCATTTTATCCTCACAACAGTCCTGTGAAGTATGTTAGGCTGAGAATGTGCGACTAGCCCAAGGTCCACAGCAGAGTAGAGATTCAAACTTGGGTCTCCCAGATTGTAGTCTGAAACTGGAACCACTACACTGCACTGGATTTCATGGAGTGGCTGCTGTTAAACAGTGGCAAGCAGCCAGTCCTGGGTGAGTCATGCAAATTGTGTAGTAGCGAATTATCTGAAGGTTGCTCACAGGCCTTGCCCTGAAGAGTCTTCCCTCAAATGCCAGAACAGCCTTGGAAAGAACCCGGACCCTGCCCCTCCCCCGTCTTTTACTGACAGAAACCAAGGTTGGAAGCCTGGTAATACTGCTGTAGTTGTCTAGCAATGGCCACTGAAAGCGCATTCATTCCTTAAAGCTACATGTGTTGCTTCTATTTTTTTTAAAGCAAATTTTATTGTGTTTTTCCAAATATGCATATACAACGTTACTATTGACATAACCAATGAGAAATCAAGATATAACCTACAAACAACCAAAACATCCATTTTTATGACAATAATTTTCTCTTGAATGAGTCTATCTTTACATTGACACATTCAACCATCTATATACTCTACTCCATCTTTGAAAAAATAACTCTTCATTTTGATTTGATAATCTCATACTGAGTTTATCCATTTCTGCGACCTCTAAAATTTTTATATTACTTTCTTCTCTGGAAGGGATTTTATCCCCTTTCCATTTTTTCGCAATCAAAATCCTAGTTAAAGTAATGATATATGTAATAAAATATTTCTCCAGCCCTGTATCCTTGGGTAATATATTCAGCAGGAATATCTCCGGAATTAATGGTAATTCCACTTCAAATATATCCAAAATTATTTTCTGTACTATCAACCAGCATTTTTGAACTTTTTCACATTTCCACCATAGATGAAAGAAGGATCTTACATTGGTTTTACACTTCCAACAATTTTTAGATGCCTTAGGAAAACACTTAGCAATCTTATCCGGCGACCAGTGCCATCTATGAAACATCTTGAAAATATTTTCTTTATATGACTCTGATCTCATATATCTAGCAGACTTCCATATTCTATTCCAGTCATCAGTATCAATTGTATGGCCAATATCTTTCATCCATGAAATCATAACTGGTTTTACTTTCTCTTCTTGCATTACATCTTCCAACAGCCATCTATACTGTTTTTGAATTAGTTTCTCTTCAGATTGTAACCATGTTTTATCAAATTGTGTAAAAGACTTTTCAAAACCAATTTTTTTTGTCTTTCTCAAATCTCAATTTAATTGGATTTTCTCCCACCATGAAAGCTCTATTCCTTGCTTTATCAAGACCTCTTCTGATTTTAACTCATTATTTTTACTCAATAAATTCTCATATGTTCCTTTATTATCTAACGTAGAGTGTGGGCTTCACAAAAGCCTCTAAAGGCGATACCCATCTTGGTGTTAAGCTATAAAATTGTTTCTTAGTCTGCATCCAAGTTTTCATGAGCACATTTCTAAAAATATGCCCTTTGAAATCGGCATGGACTTTCTCTTTTCCATACCACAGGTAGGCATGCCAGCCCATCCTGAGGTTAAATCCTTCTAATTTTAACCATCTCCTATTTTCTAACAAAATCCAATCTCTTACCCAAGTAAGCGCTGCTGCATTATAATACAATTGCTAATTAGGTAAGGTGAGGCCACCTCTGTCTTTATGCTTTTGTAAGATTTTCCATTTTATTCTTGCTTTCTTCTGGTTTTTTTTTAATGTTATGTCTGCTGACTGCCACTGGGTGCCAGCACTCAGCGGGTATTGCATGCTTGTTGTGTACTCAATTAACCTATGCTGATCACTACGTCGTAGTCTGGGCTTTCCATGCATTGAACCCAGTACACAATATAAAAGGTTTCAGATTTTTCTGTAAGCCTGAGTCTTGTCTGCTCCTAGCTCCAATGTCTGGATTTAAGTATCCACAGATCTGACAATGTTGAGAATTAGATATATTGATTTTCCTGATCTGGCAGGTAATTCTTCCTATCTTCCTATCCCTACGCGAAGTCCTATGCTTATGCTAGGTTATTCTTGTATTATTGCTTTATTAATTTAAAAGATTTTTTGTTTCCTGATTTAGGAACTCAAGGCAGCTCATCAAACTGCATCCAGAATAATACAGGGGAAATGCCATACAATTAAACAATATCAAGAAACATCACAGAACAGGCCAATCACCCTTCGCAGTTGCTATTGCCTGTCTAAATTGTTTTGCCTTGCAGGACTTTCTAGAAGAAGAAGAAGAAGAAGAGGAGGAGGAGGAGGAGGAGGAGGAGGAGATTGGATTTATATCCCACCCCTCACTTGGAGTCTCAGAGCGGCTTACAAAGTCCTTTCCCTTCCCCTCCCCACAACAGACACCCTGTGAGGTAGGTGAGGCTGAGAGAGCTCTTCCAAGAACTGTCCCTGAGAGAACAGTTGTGACAAAACTATGGCTTGCCCAAGGTCATCCAGGAGCTGCAAGTGGAGGAGTGGGGAATCAAACCGGTTCTCCCAGATTAGAGTCTGCGCACTTAACCACTACACCAAACTGGCTTTTCTAAAGGCAGAAGAGAAGGTGACCTTCTCTGGAAGCCCATTTTAGAGGACAGAGGCTACAATGGAGAAAGACTGTGACTGGTATATTTAGCAAAAGCTGCTGGGATAAATGCAATTGTTGTATGGATTGATACACAGTAGGACAATATAGCTCCCCCACATAAGGCCATATTCTGATTTCCACTGATCTTTCTGAAATGCAGTCACTGTGGCTGCACTCCCAGTGCATGGCCATCCCTGTGGTCACTCACTGTTTAGTGCACTGGCTTCTTACACTTAGGCTTCTCCATTCTTCTACATGGCTTTAGTGGCTGCTTTAAAATCTCTCCTCAACCTTATAATCTCCCCTCACTGTAACAAGGGAGTCTCTGATACCCAGAATTATGTGAATGAGTGAGATTGGGCCAGATGCCTATAGCACACTACCTGTAGTGATTTAAACCAGAGTGAATACAGACAATTGTTGAGCACAGAGAAAATGTCATTTACAATATACATTCATGTTATCTTTCATACTAGATACTATAACTATGGCACTCCTATATGAATTATATTTATTATCTGCCCCAGCACTTTTTGATAAGGTAAACTCCAATTTTTTTAAAAAAAAGATGAGTGTTTTTGCCTAGCTAGCAGATAATCAGTAGTCCCTTTGTAACTATATTAATTATTTTAGATATTAAACATCCACTATGCATCATATGTGTGCATTCATGAGCACACAAGAAAGAGAAGAAAAGCAAAAGAAAGCAAAATACCTTTATGTGCAATGCTAAATGAAATCACCTTGCATAGGAAAGATTTGCTGTGACTTCTGGGTTTGCCTGAAAACGGGCTGAAGCGGCATTTGTTAACAATGCTGAAGTTTCCCCTCTGTGCATAAATAACCCTGAGGGGATCATATTCACTGAGGCACTGTTCCAGTGCCCTTTTGTGCAAATAATGCAAAGCCTTTGAAAGCAAGCTGTTTTCATCCCATCAACCTATTTCCTGACAACTTAGTAGAACCATATACAGCTAATAACTCATAAAATGGATGAGAAACCAAAATAGCTTGTCCATTTAAATTAGTGGAGTGGGCTAGATTGATGACCAGTAGCAGCAGGCAGTAGAAGGAGACTTGTGCTGCGAGTGCTGGGCAGCATTATGCCACGATAGTGGTGAAAAGTGCCATCAAGTCACCCCTGATTTATGGCGATCCCATATGGTTTTCAAGGCAAGAGACATTCAGAGGTGGGTTGCCATTGCCTACCTCCACATCATGACCCTGGTATTCTTTGGTGGTCTCCCTTCCAAGTACTAGCCAGTGCCAGCCCTGCTTAGCTTCCACAATCTGATGAGGCTGAGCTGGCTTGGGCTATCCGGGTCAGGGAGTTATGCCATGATAGGGTCTATGAAGAAATGCATTTTTTTCCTGGGAAGTTTAAGCTGAGCAAAACCTCCACTGTGCATTTTAAAAGTTTTTTCCCCTCTGGGCAGAGAACAGGCAGAGGAGAGGAAGTAAGTGCAATTGCTTTCCAGACATACCTGAGCCCATCGTCATACAAATACTCAGGGGTCCTTTCGTAGAAAAAGAGGTGCAGGAGCTTATTAGCATAACTCATTAGCATACCTCATTAGCATATGCCACGTCCCCTGACATCACCAGAAGTGTGTCAGAAAGGGAATGTCAGTTTCAGCCCCATTATACCCTATGGGCCATTGAAATCAATGGCAAAAACTCATGAGGGGCTGGAGGAAAGGGGGTTTGAGGGAGAGGCTCCAAACTTGCAGGGTAGCTGCTGGGCCTCTCCTCGAAATACCCACCAAGTTTCAAGAAGATTGGGCCAGGGGGTCCAATTCAATGGGCCCCCAAACAGGTTGTCCCATCCCCTCCATTGTTCTCTGTGGTGGGAAAAAATGTTAACTTTTTTCCTCCCATAGAAAACAATGGAGGGAATGGGGGCAACCTGTTTGAGGGCCTGTAGAATTGGACCCCCTGGACCAATCTTCTTGAAACTTGGTGGATATTTCGAGAAGAGGCCCCAGCAGCTACCCTGCAAGTTTGGAGCCTCTCCCTCAAACCCCCTCCCCTCCAGTTGCTTTTAAAGTTGCCACTGAATTTTGGCGACAATTCGGCAGCGGGCTGAATCGGATTAGAGAATCTGATTCGGCCCGTAGCTGCCCTAGTGGCCACTCCTGAGCTAGTGGCCACTCCTGCCCTAGTGGCCACTCCTGCTCCAGCCCCAACGGACCCCTGCAAATACTAATGGATCTGGCAGGAGAGATAATGGGTAGGTCAAGCTCGCCCCCTTCCCCAAGCAAGGAACAGAGATTTGGAGGTGTTAAATGCTAAAGAGCCTTCAGGCAGGAGACTCCTGAAGATTTCCACTGATTTACAGTGCAATCTTAAACAGAATTATACCTTTTTAGGCCCACTGACTTCAATGCTATAAAAACTGTAAGACAAAAAAAAATTCAGCTTCAGAGAAGAACGAGAAGTCCTGTCACACAAGAGTCAATGATCCTCGATAAAGTCTGTTTCTTATCAACTGACACACATCACATCAAGGAGTGACAACAAGGCTCTGACCTGGATAGCCCAGGCAAGCCTGATACCATCAACTCTTGGAAGCTAAGCAGGACTGGCACCTGGCAAGTACTTGGAAGGGCGACCTCCAAGGAATACCAGGGTAGGGATGCAGAGGCGGGTAATATCAAGCCACCTATAATGTCCTAGCCCCACTAGGGGTCGCCAGAAGTCACCATGACTTCCAGGCTCGCAAGCACGCACACACACAATACTCACCAAAAAAAAGGAGTGATGTACAACACTGCAGTAAGACTGAAATAATCCAGCTGTCCTTAAACTTTTTGAAGTGTGATCCACTAAACTTTTCAAAATCTACTATCAAAGTAATTCCATGCTACTTGCCTTCTCTTCAGCATGAAACAGGAATCTCACATCAGTTAACCACTGAACAAGTTTATATTTTATTTTTCAAATTTATATTTTATTTTTCATTCCTGGGCAATAGGCTGTATTTCATGGCCATTCTGCACATTATGCTGAGGCAAACTCAAATTTGCCAGCCATCTTCCCAAGACCTCCTCTCCACCTCAGATATCTCTATACATAATAATTGTGTTTTGGTCATGGACTTGTTGGCACAGAAAGGCACTTTGAGTGCCCTTATGAATTGTGATATTCATAAGCCTGAACTTCGGGCTGCCTTGAATGGAAGGGCCATGTGCTTTCTTCATAATAGGAGCCAGCTCCAGCCCACACCAGGAGGCTGACACCCTAGATAAGTTCACCAGAGACAAAGGACTCCTCTTGCCATGAGGTTTCTTTCTGTTTCAGAGATCTGCTGGCCAGCACCCCTGCCCCCTCTCCTACACATCTGGATAGTTATGCTAACTACGCTGCCAGGCAACTAATGTGTGAGACATTAACCAACAGGCCAAAGTCATTGATTAACAATGGATTTGGCCAGGTGAGTCATCGGACCCCAGACTCAGTGTCTGTTTCCTGATGACATCATGCTCTTGCAACACTGCCCAACCCCTGGACCTCCTCCCTTTGTTCACCTTTAACCTATGGAAAGGTCCAAGAGGGACGGACCGCCTAGTAGGTGTGTTAGTGGGTTGTGGTCTGCAAAGCCCGCCCCAAGACCCCCAATAAAAGTCCAAACCGAGAGTCACTCGGCCTCTTGAGCCGTCGCCCTCTATCTATCCTATTGACCCTTCAGTCCAGCTCTCTGTACCCAACCCTTGCCTCCATCTTTGAACCCCATTTTTCTTTCTCTGGAAACACGTTCCAGGAGAACAACGTGGTCTTGCTGGTTCAAGCCTCATGGCCCCATAGCTTTTATACCTTTCTCCCCATCCAACTCATCCTGACATCGGACAATGCATCTAAGGTACTGTGCTTTCCCCACCAGCGATACCTGCTCATGCAAAAGTGCTATTTTCTCTCTTTATTTTATTAGGCCTGTAAGATTGTGTGTGTGATTACGTTTTTGGTATGCTTGACAACATTATCCAGTAAACATCATTGAACTTGGAATCTGCCTCACGTGCCTCTTTCCTTGAGAACTCCCGGGAGGGGTGGGACCCTGGTATAGTTGGCAAGAACCTGTGTATTTTGCCGATTGCTAAACATAAATTAAAGCAATTCGGCTAACAGACTCTCCTGAACATTCCACACGCTCCTAAATCAGCTGGCTCCATGATGTGTCACTCAAGCTGCCCCTATCCACTGGCTGCAGTGCCTGAGTCCCGCCTCCAACATTCTAAAAAGTTTGCTGTTCCTCCCCCCCCCCCCCCCCCCATAGCCAGTTGGGACACAGAGGTCATTTGTATACACGGCCTGATTGGCCTTTGCCTCTAACATTCTAAACAGTTTGCAGTTGCTGTTGGGAGTCATTTAATTTGTTCTGAGGTAAAATACATCTCCCAATCTTCCCTTCAATGGTCACTGGAGTTGCCAATCACTGCATTCTGCAGCCACAGCACATCATTTTCCCTACAGAAAATTTCCCAACTATTACTACTGATCTCCAGATGACCAAGATCAGTTCTCCTGGAGACAATGGCTGCTTTGGGCAGTGGACTCTATGGCATTATACCCTGCTGAAGTCCCTCCACACCCCAAACCCCACCCTGCCCAGGCTCTACCCCTCAAATCTACAGGTATTTTCCAACCCTGAGTTGTCAACCCTGTAACTGGCTATGGAACCGCTTTCCAGACTCTTGGAACCCAGAAGACATAGCATAGGAGGAGGTGCTTTTCTACCTTAGCTGCCACTGCATAACCCGAAATCAACTTAAGTCAGGGGTGGAGGGAACCATATCTTTTACCATGAGGCTGTCCTCCCATACTACCCACTTGGGGCAGCAAAAGACCTTGAGACAGCTCTGCCTTATAGCTAAACAGAAGGAAATAAACATGGCTTGCCTCCCTCTATTTTCCTTTCTCTCTGCTGCCCCACCACCCACAGCTGGGGCACTCACCTGGAGCTTCCTTCTAGAGCCCATTGTATTTCGTCCCACATCGGGTCTTACTCCTAGTATGATTTTAATTTTAAATTTTTATTCTTTACCTTATGATAGAAGAGGGCTTGTGATCTACTTTGTTCTCTTGCTGCCCTTTTTCAGAGAGCTCACTTGAAGATAGCCCCAGCATCTCTGAACCTAGAGAGGATAATGCTGTGAACTAATTAGCACTTCTGCTGTGTAGTTTGCTCACAGTCATGAGAAACAAGATGTGATCTGAAAGGCTAGATAACTAGGAAATGTCTAGGTTACTTTGTTTTTGCAGAGTTACCTTCAGCAAGGCTACCCATGTAAATATTCTATCACATCTGGGCATTAGCCATCGCTGTGAATTTCTTCCAGCTTGTCAGTGTAACAACACCTTGTACCACTGTGAGTCAGGGAAATGCACAGGGCATTGCTTGCTTCCTAGAATGACTTCCAGATTTGTTTTCTGCACTGGAAACCCAACTTTGTATGTATACGTTCATGCAGTGGCATGTGGGAGAAACAAAGACTGAGCATCTGCGCAGGTACCAGCACATCCTTAGGTGGGGCAGCTATCAGACCCAGAGCTTCTTGGCAGGGCCCACTGCTGTCAAACACCCCCCATGCCCTCCCTTGCATGCTCACTTGCAAGTGCTCCACTACTTGTGCTTGCAGTTGCATGCACTGTCCAGCACCATCAGGGAAAAGGCTGTGGGCAGTGTAGGCAATGTGAGCATGGGCAGGGGAAAGGGTATAGGTAGGGGTACAGGAAGGATACAAAGCAAGTAAAGGGCACATGCTGAGTCAGCCAGAAGGGAGGCACATGCAGGGGATCTGGTGATGGACAGGGCAGAGGGACCCCCAGGAACTCTCTGGTCAGGGCCCCAGCAATCTAGAACCAGCCCTGCTGGATACCATGATACACATGTGTACACTAAACTCACATGTGGCGGTGGTACACTAAACTCACATGTGTACACTAAACTCACATGTTTAGTGTACACTAAACTCACATGTAGTTTTAGACCTGTCCCTGCTCACATTCAGCAAGACTTCTGCAAAAGGGATCAGGGACTCTGCCTTTTGCAGGAACCTCATGTATCCAAAGCTACACATGTGCAGTTTGTTCACTCATTGGCTCTATTCTGAAGTTATGCAGAATGTCTGTACGACAGTGGGCACAAGACATGATATTGCTTTACTCAGGCAAACATCCTTATTTTACACTCAAATTAGCTGTGTACAGTCAGAGAGAGAGAAGAGAAGAAGAAGAAGAGATTGTATTAATATCCTGCCCTTCACTCACTTGGAGTCTCAGAGCGGCTTACAAACTCCTTTCCCTTCCCCTCCCCACAACAGACACCCTGTGAGGTAGGTGGGGCTGAGAGAGCTCTTTCCCAAGCTGCCTTGAGAGAACAGCTGGTACAGAGCTATGGCTTGCCCAAGGTCATCCAGCCAGGTGCAAGTGGAGGAGTGGGGAATCAAACCGGTTCTCCCAGATTAGAGTCCGCGAACTTAACCACTACACCAAACTGGCTCTCCCAGAGAGAGAGAGAGAGAGAGAGAGAGAAACAATTTAAATACAATACTTGGGTGGAAAGAGTGTGATTTCTTGCATTTTTAAGTCTCCCAACTGTTAGTATACCTTGGCAATAAGAATTTTATTTCTTTAGGAATTTGTAATTATTTATTTATATTATTAATTGTCTACCTTTCTCATTGAGGCCCAAGGCAGATTATACAATGCAGTTCAGTAAACTAGAGGTTGCAGTTTTAGATGTGAATATAAAAAACTGCAAGGGCCTGGTCCTAACTGGGTCCATATTTCCACAGGACCAGGTACTTTCCTCTCCCTGCCCCCTTTCAAGTGCTGAAACAGCCACAGGGGACTGTTTTGGCTCTTGAAAAGGCATTGGGGGGGGGGGGAAGACTGCCTGATGTGGACATGCTGCAGTGTTCCCTCTAAGCTGAGTTAGTGTGAGCTAGCTCACAGTTTTTCAGCCTCTGGATCACACATTTTTGTCTTAGCTCAGGAAGGATGGCTTCAGAACAAACTAATTTATGCAGTAGCCAAATCACTCGCTCACAACATTGCCAGTAGCTCACAAAGTAGAATTTTTGCTCACAAGACTCCACATCTTAGAGGGAGCATTGGCTGCAGGCCTGATGAAGATTTTTAAATGGCCTAAATTCACCTCTAAGTGGTGGTAGACACTAAAACATCTAGTTTGGCCCTTAATCTTGCCCACTTCTCCTCCTTAATACACAGCCTGTCCCACATGGCTTTTGTCCATGCTGGTCCCATGATTCCCAGCACAGCCTTTTCAGTGGCCAAAAGGGACCCCCATACTCCCTTTTTCAATGGTGGAAAAGCTTGTTGGATCCAACCTGTTGTATTTAAAGTATTTAAAGTTAGCTTTGTCTCTTGATTGCCAATTTCAAGAATGAAACTCATAAAATTGATTGTTGTTTTTTTTAAGCAATTATGTCCTTCTGTTGATACATTACTCTTTTATCCTGCCCTCCTTCTACAAAGCTCACAGCAGTGTGTTTATACTCACTGTTCTTACTCACTTTATCTGCACTGCATCTCTGGAAGGTAGGTTAGGGTAAGGGAGTGTGACTGGCCCACTAGGTCAGGCCAGGAGCTTCATGCTGCTCAAATAGGGATTTAAGGGCAGGCCTGTCCATTCCTAGTCTTCTGGTCTAACAATTGCATCACACTGGCTTTCTTTTGAAGGAGAACAGTGGGAGGGGGGAGAGAGAGGAGAGAGTGAATCAGCAGACAGTCAGGCACATTTAGCAACCAGCAGAGTGTATTATCGATCTCACCACCAAAGAGGATTGCACTGATAGGTTTCTGAGCATTTTCACCATTTACTGTATTGTCAGAGGCACTTTTCAGACTGCATATAAACATGGAGCTGTGCCACCATTTCACTGACCCTGTTGAGTTCTTTACTGTGCTTTCCCTTCTGCTTGGTAATGCCATGGCTTTGCAATTGCCATACATGAGAGGGTGCGACTAAGTGTCTGACTCCTTGAGGTAGGATTGCCAGGTCCCACCTGGCCACCAGCGCGGGATGGGGGGTAGGGTTCCCAGATTCAGCTTGGGAAACACTTGGAGATTTGGGGATGGAGCCTGAGGAGGAGAAGAACCTCTCCAGGGTACAATGCCACAGAGTCCATCCTCCAAAGCATCCATTTTCTCCAGGGGAACTGCTCTCTGTAGTCTGATTTTTGATCCCAGGAACGTGAAGTCTGTCATCTTGACTGGACAAATACAAAACTAGAGCTGTAGATGTGTTTGAACTACTGTGTTTTATCTGACCCTTCCTTAAGAGAGCTCAGAGCTTCAGTCCACCCCTGGGGATGTTGTGTGGGGATGCTCTAGTATCTGGCCAAACGCTATGGTTTTGAGGCCAAAAAATCTCATAGAGTTTGCCCAAATATCAGAATGTCCCGTGTGATATGCCCGGCACAATGATGTCATCACATTGGGGACATTGTATGACATCCCTGTCCACTGCTGGAATGCTCCCCGCAAGTCCCCTGCTCCAGCCAAGGTAACACCTGGCACTCTAGACGCTCCCCTTCCTCATGGTGATGACTTCCACAAAGTCTGTGGGGTCTGTGGTTTCCCCCTCACTGGTGCAGCTGCAGATAAAGAACAGTGGCAATGGGGCTTCTGCACAGCAGGTTTCCCTGCAGTTTCCTTGTCCCAATCCCCCAGAAGTGGCCACCCACTCTCCTCTGGGCCATCAGGGCTTTTACAATTAAAAAACTGCAAGGGTAGCAAATTCTCTGAATCCCATTTTTTATTTTAAAAAGTCTTTATCCCCTTTTCTCACAAATATGTGCTTTCCCTCTTATATTTCCACAAGGGATTGGGATACAGACTTACTTTAAAAAAAGATGAGAATTTAGAGAACCTGCTGAGCCCTGACAATAGGATTTCAATATAACAATATTTTAGTGTCAATTTCTAAAAAAATAAAAAGCCCTTTGGTAGTGGGGTGGGGAATGGCTGCTGCAGGAACAGAATGAGGGAAATGGTTGCCACTTGGACTGGAAAATCCAAATTTTCCCATCTACACAGCAGCCATCCTGGCTTTACTGCAATCTTTCCCAACACTTCAGAGTAAGGTAGAAAAGCTGAGGAAGCCCCCACAGGTGCACAAATGTACCACAGTACTGTGGGGAAACAGGGAACTAATCTACTTCCCCAAAGCCTTGAGCTTGGGGCAGATAACCTGCATGGAAATTATCTGTATCTTTACAATGAGCCTCTTGGCATAGGTTTGGCTGAGAGAGCATGACTGATCCAAGGTCATCCAGTGAGCTTCATCATAGATGAGTATGTTACTCAGACCCTAGTCCAGTACCCTAACTGTGCAATCCTAAACACAGTTTCACTCTTCTAAGCCAATGCTATATCACACTAGCTCTGCCTTTGGCAAGCATGGTCCCATGGCCGAGGGTGTACGATCCCTGAATGTTATATACCAATGAAAATATTACAGCTAGAAATGGGTTTCTCATTGAAACCCATGAAAACAAGCAAAGAATAGAAGAAAATGAGCAGATGTAACAGTTGTAATAAAGAATGAACAAATCAATGTATCAAATATTTTTTGGGATAGTGCCTTGGGTACCATGCCCCAGTTCCCACCCCATCATGTCCTGTCTAATTTTTATGCCACATGGGTTTGTAGGACACTACAGTGCCACTCGTAATAGCCTAAAACAATCTGCCCATTTTGTTACGCCACCATGTCATCTTTAGGTCAGCTTGCAATGTCAGCAAGAAAACAAAAGATAGTTAAGTTAGACCCCTGCGTAAATTGCTTCACACAGTCTTACAACCCAGTCCTATGCATACTCATCTGGAAGTACTCCCCCCCCCACTGAACTCAGTGGAACATACTTCAAAGTGTACAACTCACATATCCCAATGCATAGATGACCTTGAGCATTTACTTCTGGAGTTGTCACATTCCCAACAGGCCTCAGACTGGTTCCATAACTCCTGTTGGTTGGGGCAAGGTTCCCTAGTGGCTCCTCCTTGCTACTTGGGTGTTTTGCATTTTCTTTCCCCTTTCTTACAGGTTTTTATGCCTCACCATGAGTCTCCTTGCATGGCATGCCCACTTTCCAAGTGCCATCTTCATCTAAGGTAAGTATCAGGTCCTCAAATCTGGCTCCTTCCTGAGCCAGATTTCCTGACACCTCCTTACCTGTGGAGCTGCTGCTGTGGAGCTTCTACTTTGCACCAAGTACTACAGCTATGCCCACTTGTTCTCCCTGCATCACTGCTGGCCAAAGGCTTATCTTTGCCCCAGGCTTCCTTCCCGGTCACCAGCCCCACCTCCTTTGAGCTGCATAGGCAGCAGGGCCAGGTGCCCAGACCTCATATGGCCACTGGGCTGCCCACAGGAATGTTGTATTCACCAAAATTAGAATTGTTAGGCCCATAGAGGGACAAAGCCTGCCAAGGAAAAATCAGCATGGCTTCTGCAAAGGAAAGTCCTGCCTCACCAAACTTTTGGAGTTCTTTGAAAGAGTGAACATGCATGCAGGCAATGGTGAGCCAATAGATATTCTATACTTGGACTTCGAAAAGGCTTTTGACAGGGTACCTCATAAAAGACTCCTGAGTAAACTTAGCAGTCATGGGATAAGAGAATGGATTCTCTTGTGGATTACCAAGTGGTTAAATGACAGGAAACAAAGAGTAGGAATCAATGGACAGTTCTCACAATGGAGGGAATTAAGCAGTGCAGTCCAACAAGGATCAGTATTGGGGCCGGTCTGGTACTATTTTTTTTCATAAATGATGTGGAACGAGGGGTGAGTAGTGTAGTGGCCAAGTTTGCAGATGACACAAAATTATTCAAGGTGGTGAAAACTAAGGAATCTCCACAAACTGGCTGCATGGGCAACAATGTGGCAAATGAAGTTCAACATTGGTGTCAGGTGATGCACACTGGGACAAAAAAATCCCAACTTCCAGTATAAGCTAATGGGGTCTGAACTTGCTGAGACTGAGAGGGAAAAAGATCTTGGGGTCATAGTAGATAGTTCAATGAACGTGTCAACCCAGTATGCTGCAGCGGTGAAAAAGGCAAACTCTGTGTTAAGGATTATTAGGAAAGGGATTGAGAATAAAATGGCTGATATTTTAATGATCCTATATAGATCTATGGTAAGGTCTCATTTGGAATACTGTGTACAGTTCTGGTCACTGTATCTCCAACAGAACATTGCAGAGCTGGAAAAAGTACAGAAGGCGGCAATCAAGAGGATTAGGAGGTTGGAGCACCTTCTCTATGAGGAAAGGCTGAAGAGTCTGGGACTTTTCAGTTTAGAAAAGAGACAACTAACAGGGTGGACATGATAGAGGTTTATAAAATTATGCATGCAGTGGAGAGAGTTGAAAAAGAAACATTTTTCTCCCTCTCCCAAAATACTAGAACTTGAGGGCATCCAATGAAACTGATGGCAGTAGGTTCAGGATGAACAAAAGGAAATACTACTTTACACAGAGAGTGATTAAAATGTGGAATTTGCTGCCAGAGGATGTAGTGATGGCCACAAGAATAAGCATCTTTAAAAGGGGATTAGATTCATGGAGGATAACTCTATCAATGGCTACTAGCCATGGTGACTGAGGGAAACCTCCACATTTAGAGGCACTAATCCTCTGAATTCCAGTGCTAGGAGTCAACATTGGGAAGGCCTTGGCCCAAATGCCCTATTGTTGGCCCTCCAGAGGAACTGGTTGGCTGGACCATTGGTCTGATCCAGCAGAACTCTTCTTATGTTCTTAAGTCAGGGTGCTGAGGAATTTCTATGGTATGTCTAACAGCACATTAGTCCCACCAGTACTCAAACAAAAACTGAGGTTAGACCTCCTGAGCTTCAGGCAGTATTTCTAATATTGTGCATTTAGCCTAAATGGTGACTTAGAAATGACGTCTTTCCTGAGACTTTGGATAAGTTGAGAAAAAGAGACAGCATCTCAGTTTGTGTAATGAATTTTTATTTTGTATGTGCTCGTAGAGTCTGATAAGCATATTTTATAAATCAAAAACTAAGACATACAATTGTGTATAGTGCAGTCAAAGAGAATGTGTTATGAAAGCATACACTTAACAGTATCTAATTCAAAGACCAAAATCCCATAGCTTACCACAGGAAATATGAAATGAAAGAGGTAATACTAAACCAGACACATTTAAAAGTCCAGCATTTCCCCCTCTCCCTGAAAAGTGTTTATTGCAGCAAAATTTCAAGGTAAAAAAATGGGCTAAATTTATCCTTGGCGTTGTCAATGTGGTGACACCAAGAATGAATTTAGCCCATTAGTTTTACCTTGACATATTTGCTGCAACCAATATTTCTTTGTCACATCTTGGATCTAGTTCATAGAAAGCCTAACTCTTATTTGCCAGTATATTGAACAATAGGCTAGAAGGCTCATGAGTACCTCTGTTTATGTATCTAAAAATGTCAGCTACTTATGGCCTCTTCTCTCTTACTCATCTGCGCCTCAAAGTTTATCAGTTGATTCATCTAGCTCCCTGCCCAATACCCTAGAAGACTCTGCCAGTGAGAAATTTCTTAGCAAGCTTTCCCAGCATAAGCAGATGCACTAGTTCCAATTCAAAAATGACAAGCAGGCTTAAGCCAGTTGAAATCTGTGCACTTAGATGTGGTTTTCTTCTCCCCATATTCTAAATTGGCCTGTATCCAACCACATAGTTCCAAAGACTTAAAAGAGCTTGAGTTTTCTTAAGAAGGGGTGACATTTTCTGCCAATTCCCTCCTCCCACTGACTGATCCCACTGCAATTTTTTTTCTAGAGGTCAACGGGTCCTCAGAAACAGCATAGGGGCAAAGTCGGGACCTGCAGTTGCAGAAGGGATTCAGCAGAAATCCTCTCTTAAGAAAATTTGCCATGTCTGCAACATGGTGCCCATGGCCATCATGGTGCCCACTGATGTGTTTCCTGACGTGTTTCCTGGAATGCAATTACTTCTCCAAAACATCTCTTCTCTAATGCAAAGAACCAACCCTGGCTTTTCCCCACTTTAGTGGATTAGAGGGTGCTTCAGAAGAGCTCAGGAAGAATTCCCTCTGTGTCTGCAGGGGGCACCCATTTGGACACAGCCGCCTTCATTGTGGAATCTCCCAACATTTTGTGATTGGACCCAGCCACCATGGCAGCCATTTTATTGTAGCACCCACTACCTTTTCTGAACATTTTAAAAGTGTCTGCTTTAACAGTGTCTGTTGGGGAACCTGGTCTTAAAGTCTTTGTAATGTACAGTTAGATGCAGGCCTCTGTTTCTTTCAGCCTTCACCCAACTAGGTAGTTTGTAACATATTCCTATTGTTTGGACTAGCCACCAGCCATCAAAAGACATTGATCAAGACCCATTAAGTTTAGAGTGTACAAATAAATAAACCTAAAGAGGAGGGCCATTTTGCACTGTTTTCAGCAGTGTGAATGGACAGACCAGTAACAAAAGCTGTAACTGAAGGAACGTATGATATATCCTCTGGACATTTTCAAGGTAAGACTATATAAAAATTTGTAAAGGATTGTTACTTTGGCCAGAAATCTCTAAGGATGCAATCCTAAATGCAATTACTAGGGAGTAAGCCATACTGAACTGAATGGAACTTCAGAGTAAAAATGCTTAGGATTGCACTGTTGGACTCTGGAGTATAAAATCTATTTCCTTTGTCTTGTTCTAAAAAAATGCTTCTGGTAAGAAAATATAAAGGCTTGGATCCTGCCAAACCCTTCCACAGATGGAATTTTTTTTGACCACGGAGCATAATTTTCCTGTCCCTTGCTCCTCCCACAGCACGCCCAAACTCCCACTCCCAAATGCTGCTTCTGGGAGAGAGGAGACCCCTGGGAGCAATTTTGGGGAGAGTCAGGGGTCTGCCATGGAAGAGGGGAAATCAGCTAAAATCATTCCCCCTATAATACACTTATTATGCTTTAATGTTCAAGTAACAATATTTTTCTTCTATGTCTATGTAAGTACTATGTGAGGTGGCTCAATATTATTATGTTCTATCATCCATTCAAAGGATAAACAGCAGGTTTAACTAAAGAAAATACATCTTTACCATAATAATATGGTGGCCTCGAAGATACACTTCTTTTCAGAGGTTTGAATACTACAAGGAACATGGCCTTTACTATGGTGGCACCCTTATTGTGAAGCTCTCAAACAGAAGTGCCAAGCCAACTCCGTTTTTACATGCAGAAGGCTGGTGAAAATCATTTTGTTCCAGTGAGCCTTGGCAGGAAAGGGGGATGCAGATGTGTTGGTTGCAGGAGCTAGCACTGGTGTTTGTGCTTTGAATCTATCAGATGGGTCTTTTGATTTTGCTCTGCTGCCATATGGTTTTATGAAGGTATTGTTCATATATGTAATTGAAATGGTTATCAGTTTGATACTGTCTCTAATTTTTTTAAAAAGTTGTTAGCTGCTCTAGAATTCATAGACTCATGTTTGATGAGGTACATGTTTTTAAAATAAATACTGTAAGTGGAGGACAGGTCAAACTGTTAGCCATGATAGCCAACACGCAGCCTCAGTTTTCAGAGAAAGTATACCAGACACAGGGGGGTTAATGATAAGGAATAGGTATCACTGTCATTCACCCTGTTTCTGACCAGCCACTGTCAATAGACACAACCAGACCACAGGTTTGATCAGTAGGCCAACTCAGATGCTGTTTTCCATGTGACAAATCCTTGTTTTCCATGCACATATTCATCATAATGCAAGAAAGTGTTCCCCCCCCCCCAAAGAAACCTTTCCGTGAGTAAAGAAGAGCTCAGAGGAGATGGGCACCTCTCCTGGAATTTTATTTTCTCATTTCCCCATCTCTACCATTGCTACAAATGGCTTCTTTAAAAACAGAAGAACACATTAGAATGCCAGTGACAGCAGCCGCTAAGCAGAGTACACACGCAGGGCACCCCTATTCCTAATGAGGTGAAATCCAGTTTCTACCAGCCCTCTGAGCATTCAGACACCTTTCCCATATTGCTATAAAAATGAAAGCCTGCAAGATGTTACCCACACTACTTTCCACAGCCAGGCAAACCAAAAACATCAGTGATTCAAGAGATGCTTTAAGAAATGTGTGGACTGAGCAGCGATAAATGGGTACGCTTTCATCGTCTCGATCCAAAAGAGGGGGGGATTGCTGTGTGAACAGCCAGCTTAGATTTACTGCCGTTAGGATGCTCAGGCAGGCTGCTGAGGAGCTGGTGGAGCTGGTCCCTATGATGTCGCTGCCAAAAAAAAATACTACCCATTTTTTGAGAATAGCCATTTTATTATGTTTTTCTTGTGCTTTTCTTCCTCATGGACAATTAGCTTTCAGAAAAAAGTATCTCCCTTCTCTCACAGAAATGCTGAGACAACTCTGTTATACTGCTTGGGAAAGTATCAGCTTCTGTAATGGGTTAGCAATTATTTGTTTGGAAAAGCCTCTTTTCAGACAATGCTCATTTAAAGAACTGAACTGGCTTTTTCTGTCTAACAGTAGAACTCAAGTCTGATTCGCACAGGCAGGAGAATGAGAAACAGAGACCTGTCATGCAATAGAAAGGACTGCACCAATTCAGGCTGCTGGCAGAGGATCACACAATGGAATATTTATTACTATTTTATTTATTATATTCACATTATATACCACCCATTCTCCAGATAGGGCTCAGGGCAGTGTACAACAGATGCTAAAGTCACAAAAACTAGACAACAGTTTAAAAATAAACAAACATTCCAGTAAAATTCATATTAGTGATACAGTTCAAACAGATGGCGGTCAAATTCCAATCGTGCAAACCGTATTGCGGGGGGGGGGGGTGTGCCACCCAGGTGGACACTGTCGCTGTTCTCAACCAAATGCCTGGTGGAACATCTCTGCCTTATGGGCCCTGTGGAACTGTGACAAGTCCCGCAGGGCATGGATGTTATCCAGCAGAGAGTTCCACCAGGTTGGGGCCAGAGCACTAAAAGCCCTGGCCCTGGTTGAGGACAGCCAGATATCTCTTGGGCTGGGGACCACAAGTAAGTTCTTATCAGTTGAGCACAATGCTCTTTGAGGGGTATACCAGGAAACGTGGTCCCGAAGATACGTGGGTCCCAGACCATTAAGGGCCTTAAAGGTAAGGACCAAAACCTTGAACCTGATCTGGTACTCAATCGGCAGCCAGTGAAGCTCATACACCACAGGTTGAATATGCGTTGATCCCGCGCCACTGAATTCTGGACCAGATGAAACTTCTGGGTCAGGAGGAGCACGAGGAAAAGGAGGAGGAGGAGGAGGAGGAGGAAGAGGAGGTTGGATTTATATCCTGTCCTTCACTCAAGTTTCAGAGCAGCTTACAATATCCTTCCCTTCCTCTCCCTACAACAGATACCTTGTGGGGTAGGTGGGGCTGAGAGTGCCCTTTGAGAATTGCTCTTGAGAGAACAGCTCTGAGAGTACTGTGGCTTGCCCAAGGTCACCCAGCAGCTGCATGTGAAGGAGTGGGGAATCAAACTTGGTTCTTTCAGATTAGAGTCCACTACACCAAACTGGCTCTCTCAGGGGTAGGCCCAAGGGTAGAGCGAGTTACAGTAGTCCAATCTGGAGGTGACCATTATATGGATTACTGTGGCAAGGTCAGAGTGGGACAGGTGGGGGGGGGCAGTTGCCTGATCTGGCATAGCTGGAAAAGGAGGCATCCAGAATCACACCCAAACTCTTGACAGTTGGTGCTGGTGTTAAAGGTGTACTGTCAAGAGCCAGGAGTTGGTGCCCCAACCCCGAATCATCCCTGCCCAGCCACAGAACCTCCATCTTAGCTGGATTCAGTCTCACCTGCTTCTGTTTCAACCATCCGACCACGACCTCCAACCCCTCAGCCAAAACAGTTGGGGCGCAACCAGCCGGCCACCCATCAACAGATATAGCTGGGTGTCATCAGCATACTGATGGCACCCTAGCCCGAAACTCCGCACCAGTTGGGCAAGGGGGCACATGTTAAACAACATCGGGGAGAGGATTGCTCCCTGAGGGACCCCACACACCAAGGATTGCCTGGGAGACACCTATGCTATATCCTTATACTCACAACTCCCTGGAAACAATACAGCAGCACAGTGGACACAGACAGGGACTATAACCTTTTCTCCTTGCTGTTCTGCTTTTTTGGTTGTATGGAATTTTTAGGTAAAGGAATATTTAGAGCTGGAAAGTTCAACCTGGTGCATTACATTCTATCACTTCAAGGTTACATCATTCCATTACATCATTTCATTACCACCTTATTTTTCTGCCAGTGTGGCCATACTCAGAGTCAATACTGTGTTAAGCATGAAGCAAACTATTAATAAAAGGGTACTCAAAACGGAACTCATGGGGGTAAGGCTGATAAAAGTAAGCTTTGTTTGCAATGCTTCAGGACACTAGAGGCCAGGATCACATGTGGCTGCAGCCCTCTCCAAGCAACTACCATTCATTCTTGTAAGGAAATTAAAGTGCTACATTAAGGGCCACAATTGCAGTGTGAGGGAAACCCTGCCCTTCTTTCTTGAAACTAAGGCCCTGATCACATGCCGAATTAGCTGTGCAATAGGCACGACTCCCAGCCAGATTTTAAGGGCGCGATCACAAGAGCACATCTGTGAAGCGTCCCGCACCTGTCGGCAAGCCGTTTTGCTCCGTCAGAGAAGTGGAGTAAAAAAAAACACTAGCGAAAACCCTGTATCAAACAGGTTGCTGCGGGCCACAGACAGACTTTCCCTGTGTGATCGCTCCAGTGCACACTTGCGGTGTCCGGGATAATCTGATTAGGCTATCCCGACGCCATGCCATTGTTTTTCCCCCTTCTCAGTATGCGCATCATCGCATACTCAGGGTGGAGATGCGATTCATCGATCCTCCATTTAAGCAAATCAGTAACGACCGACCGAAAAAAAACAACAAACGCAACTCACCCGCAGTTGTGTCTGATCACACAGTGGCGAGTTGTGCCTGCAGCTTCACAGAAAGGTGTGATCGCGCAGCTGTGGGTCAAATTGCTCCGGCACAAATAGCTTTGCTTCCCCCCTGCTTTATCTCACTCGTGTGGCTGGGGCCTAGATAGGGTTGCCAACTTCAGATTTTAAAAATTCTGTTGCCAGGGCACAATCAAAGGGCAGACTTGTGCCAATTCAAGGCATTGGGATCACTCTGGGAACACGTGAGATGCCCCAAAGCTACTGCTGCCATATGGCCCCATTGTTCTGCCACTCACCACCCCGCCTCCCTAATTTCAACCAAGCATCTGGGGGGATGAGTCTGAAGAAACAATGCAGTGGTATCTGCACCCTCATACAGCATTGGGTGCCCTACCAAGCAAGTAGCGGCCACACAGATTGTGCAAGAGCAATAAAGTCAGATTATGATGTTTTCACTTTAAAAAGTTTTTTCTGAAACAAAATCTAGCAGACAAAATTGCTAGCTTTTATTGGGGGGGGGGGGGGAATCCAGAATATAGTCCAGATGTGAAATAAATAGCCAAGGCTTTCTCCATGATCAGTTGGCCTTCAGTAACTAGAATTCCACTGAGGGGTGCAGCATGTCTCTCCAGACACATCACATTCATGACCAGTGATGGCTGTTTTGTTAGTTAAAAGATAATGGACACAATCCAGCCACAGTTATGCACTTTGAAGCTATGTTGATTTCACTGGGAAAATTAGGTGCTTAAATCCCTCCAGCTGAAATCAATGGGATTTTAAAGTGCTCTGGTGTGACTGGATCTTGCTCATGCTTATAGCATAAAAAACTGAACAATGAATCTGGAGAGGGTTTGGCTGTAAGGAAAGGCATGGAACTGATGTTTCAAGATACCTAATACACAACCTTCAAAATTATTGTTGCAAAAACAGTTATGCATGAGTATCAGGTGAGCCAGCTGACCTACTAGAATTTCACATCTCCCAACTGGCTGATCTACGGAAGCATCATAAGCTGAGTTAGTGGGAGCTAGCTCATAGTTTTTTAGCCTCCGGCTCACACATCTTTGTCTTAGCTCAGGAAGGATGGCTCCAGAGCAAACTAATTTATGCAGTAGCCAAATCGCTTGCTCACAACTTTAATGCCAGTAGCTCACAAAGTAGAATTTTTACTCACAAGACTCCACAGCTTAGAGGGAGCATTGGTGGAAAATTTTTTGGAAAGGAAGCTCTAATGACTCTGTGTAGGACTCCAGTGAGGCTTGCAGGGAAATGCCAGTGCTGAAATTGGGATCCCATTCTAAGGTCCTCTGAACTAAGTTGCTCCATAAGAAATTGAAGCTTGTGGGCACAAAGGGATGAGGAATGTTACACGGCAAGTAAAAACTGGGCATTGTTTTACATTGTATTTTTTTCTTGTTATAAGATATATATTTCATAGATGTCATGAGAAAATCAAAATAGGTCACCGTTGTGGCATAGCAAAGTAGTATAGTCAAGGTGCTGTAATGAAGATGGATGATAACCTGTTAGAGAATTTTGGAAAATTCAAGTTTTGAAAAGTATTTCTTTCCTACCACCTAAATACATATATACTCTTATTGGCCCTCCTCCCTGGTAGTGATGTGTTTGTATGTCTATGTTTTATCGACAGTGTTGTTAAATGTGGTTAAATACATTTTAAATGTGGTTTTAATGTTGCTGCCTTGGAGACCCTATTTGGGTGGAAACCTGGCACAACTATTTTAAACAAAATAAATATAGAGAGAGCTAAAGGTCTGTAGTTCAAGTATGTTATAAAAATCTAGGGCAAGTCATAATTTACCAGAACTTTATCAGCTTTAGAGTTACTTATAGTACTCATGGCATATTGAGTAAAACGTATTGCGTATTATTGACATCCAGTCAATTTAAAATTACGGTTCTTCTATGTGCAAAGAAATAACATTTCTTACAGTAAGGCATAGATAACAGTAAATTATTAAACCCAGAGGATTCACTACAAGGAGTAGAAATTGACTTCTCAACTGCCTTTTAAAGGAACCAATTAATTGTAGTTAAAAATAAAATAACAAATGCTATTAAGACCCCCTTTGATCTAAATTGTGCTCTTGAAGTAACAAAAGACATAACTGAAGAAACAGATTAAATGCTTCTCTCTCTGGGGCTATTGTATTATCTGTATACCAAAGGCAGAAAGACAGGGGCGAGTGAACTGACCAAACTATTGAACAAATTAACTGTGGAGTCAGATATGGATGAACCAGGCTCAGTGTTTCATAATTATTAATAGGAATTTATTGGGTTATAAGGCAGTATGTACATTATCTAAAATAAATAAATTCATATCTAGTATGATCACAAACAATTCTTGCACAGACGGTATTTATTTATTTCTTAAAATCAAAGAACAAAGAAAATCATGTTTATTTCTTAAAATCAAAGAACAGCACAAAGGCTTGGATCCAGCTATGCACAAGCAGAAACATAAATGGATTTAGCATGCTTATTGTGCAAGATCTTGAGCTACACCTAGCACTTTCTGCTCTATATAATATAGTGCCCAGACATTGGTTGTATAACATCTTGAGCTAGCGGAGTCAATATGTTTGATATAGTGCAAGTGGCTACTGCAGTCTTTTCCCTCCATTTACGCTTGAGCAAGAGCTGTAGTGCAAGCAAAACTTTTGTGCTGGATCTAACTCATATTAAATGGAAACATGGATATGATCAGGCTGGATAGCATCTTTTGGTAAAATAGCATGGTGATATAACATTATCAAGTTATTATATTGATGATCTGCTACGAAAATCAGAAACTTTATTGTAAAGCAGAGCCATTCCATAAAGTGAGTGCCATGACAAAGAATGCATGTGTATAGACAGTTTTTGATTTTGCCCATTTGGAGCATGGCACCTGCAGAATGCCCATCACAAATGAGCAAAGCTGTCATGGTCAATACCTTGAACTGAGCCCAATGATGGCAGCCAATGGAATGACTGCAGAACTGGAATAATATTCTTGCTCCCCCTAGCTCCTGATAATAACCAAGCTGCAGCATTCTGCAACTTGAGTCTCTCAATTGAGTTCAAGGGGAGAGTTATCTAAAGTGCACTACAGTAGTATAGTAGCATGGATCCAGGTGGCCAGATCATCTTTGCGGACTAGACTGAGTTGGAAAAAAGCCTTTTGTTGTAGCTACATTAACCTGCTTCTCCAGCAGTAATGCTGGGTTTACTATAACCCCAAGGCTCATAACCAAGTCAACAAGAGTCAACAAAACCTCATCGAAAGTTGATAGCACAATATCCTTCAAGATCTCTGCCTTCTCAACCAGCATCATTCCTATTTTGTCCAGGTTCAGTTTCAACTTGTTAACTTTCAACCACTTAACCATAACAGTCAGGCAATTGCTTGAGACCTCTACAGCATCACCAGGAGAACTGGATAGAGAGATACAGCATTATCAGCATGGTGATGACATCCAGTTCCAAAGGTATAAATAATTTCTCCTAAGGGCTTTACATAGAGGCTGAATAACATGCAGGATAAGATTTCACCCTCTGAAACCAGTGACATACCACTGACCATACTGGTTTCGGGGGCATAACAGAACATTGGTGCAATACTATAATTAAGCCAGCATACTTAATGTTCCACCAACACAAAGGGATTCAACAATCCTGTCCTTGTCTAGTAGGCATAATTTCAAGTGTAGAATCACAGTGCCATTTTCTCTTCTACCTTTTTTGAAATTATGAATCATGTAGACCAATAATCTTACAATCCTTTGAACCACTTAGTATGCAAGTGGGCTTCAGTCCAGCTGCAAATATTTAATTTTTATTTTACCTATACATTGGCTACTTTCTTCTCAACTTTGCTGACTTACATTTGTACCTTATCACAGTGAGCATCCTCATGTATTAAGGATATCAACGAAAACACCAGCATGCAAAAAAACCACACCACCGCGCAGATTATTTAGTCATAGACTAGGTTTCCAATACACATTTAAATCAGACTGCTAATAAGTGACATTTGCGGCACAGTTTGTGTGTTTAGACTTTTATTTTTAATTAAACCATTGGAAACCTCTCTTTATTTCAATCAAGATTTTGGTTTTCTCCAAACATGCTACAGATTCAGAAGTATTATTTAAATGCCATGCAGAATAAAGGGCTTTTATGCCAGCAAAGAAGGTAAATAACTTGCAGTATCATTTTTCCCCCTGACTGACTTGTCTTTGAAATGGATGCAATCTATGTAAGCAGTTCTGCAGGTACAGGGTTTTGAACTGCAGCACTAAATCATTCCATAGGTTAGTCTGCTAATGTCGAAAATGATTATAAACATCTCAGTTCATCATATTAATGAGTTATAGTCAATGGGAAAGGACAAAAATCCATAACTTTTCCACAAACTTAGTTAAACGTCAAGGTTTTTAAAGGCCTAGTTAGCAAGTATATTAGATGAGATATGTCAGTTTCCCAATTTACGACTCTGACTTGTCTCTTGTGATTCCTTATAGCCTCTAGCCATTCTCCTCTTACCTGAGGCATTCTCTGGCAAAAACCTGATGCTTCCAGTCATTCTGCATTCTTGTGTTCCTTCAAAAATAATTGGACAGGCAGCTCTCCATAAACAATCATCATTAGTCATATACGGTACACAGATAAGGACACCATAAATAAGTTGCCAGAGAATATATTCAGCTAAATAATAATAATTTGGCCACCAAGTTTTTTAAAAATTGTGATTGACAGAGATTTAATGCACTTAACACTTTTCTAGGTGGCTGTTAGAATTGCGGTCGTTCCTTGATGCTGAGAGAGTCCTGCTCCCTGAAAAGTGACACTGACATTGACCATTGAGATGGTTGCTGTTCAATAACATGTTCACTCTCCAGACTGTATGATTAAAGTCATTATGGGAACTGTCAGCAGGGCGGAAAAATGAAAAATGTCATAAAAAACGCAACTGGCAGAAAGATTTCTTTAAAAAAACTAATGTTAAACTCAATTATATCATCTGATTTTAATTTCCTGATTCCCAACTAGAATTAAAATTAAGTAACAAAATTCAGTACCATTACCCTAATCCTCAAAATACGCGCATATGCATAGGTTTTGATCATAGTCTTGGTGTTCCCTCTTTATCTTAGTAGTCAAAATGAAATCACAGTTTGATTCCAAACCCAGTTAAGGCAAAGAAACTTGGACATTAGCCATTCCACCCCCCCAAGGATCTTAATGGAACCAGGACCCAACATGAAGTACATTTACTTGATAGTTGATTTCAGTGGGGTGCAGAGAGAAGTGTTATTAGGACAGCAACTTAAATTAGCTAAAGCACATGCCTTTCAGTGGTTTTAACGAATGTAGGAAGTGGGGCTTTTGGTTGTTAAAACAAGCTTGTTTTGATGAAATAATTGGCAATAAAAATTGACCACAGCTTATTTAAGTATTGTAGGTTATTTTATGCATATGATTGTGTGAACAAAACAGAAGCCTATGGAATTTAAAATTTAAAAACCTGTTTACTTAAATCAGTTGGCAATGATACGGGTCACTCAACAACATCAGTGACTATTTCCAAGCATTATTGGAACATGAAAAGTAAATAGTAAATATAGCTGTAGCAATTCTGCAAAAAAGTGCGATTTAACACATTTGTCTGTACTCAAAGTAATATTTAAACAGGGATGCATATTTATATGTAGTAATACACAGACACACAGTAATGATGAGTTCACCCTTTCAAGTTTTGTACTATGTTTACCATAGGGGTTGCTCTGTGCAGATAAAGTGTGCCTTGCTGTGGCTTGTTTAAAGGTACATGATATTGAATTTAATTTCATTATTTTTAAAAATGATGGCAATAAGTAACACTGCAGTAACATCAATATACTTGAGTGGTCTTTGACGTGTCCCTCTGTAAACTCATGAATACTTAACTGGTGATCTATTCAAAGGTTTGTTTTTATCCATGGATGCCAATGTAACTGCCTGGCCCTTTACTCTGTTATGTTTTTAAATGCTTTGTACCAATCAAGAAGGTCCCCAGAACAGGGGGCAGCATCGTTGTTTGATACTAATGCTGAGGCTGCCTTATATTTATTTTTCTCTCCTTGCCTGTTAAGCCCAGGTTTTGACATTAGGAACATTGTGTTTGATATTTTCAGCATTAAAAACCACTTTAGGCTTTGGTTCCACTTTACTCCCAGTCAGAAAGATCAGAAAAAGCTCAAGTCACACAGTGAGAAACTTTATTCACTGAATGAGACATTATTCATTCCACTAGACTACAAATCAAAGAGTATCTCTTAGGCTGCTTAAAAATTCATTTTAAAATCTGATCCTGATTGTACTTTTATGGTAATTTCATACCATCAATCATCCTTTTACCTTTAGTCTCTTGGTCCACTGCTTTCCCCATAGATCTCATTCACTGTACCTCATTATAATTCTTTAGGTGAAAAAACAGAGTAAGAAACCTTAACAGAAAATGAGAGAAAGATGTAAATTTCTTGAGAAAAGTCAGGTTCACTAAGAAGCATGGCTAATGATATGTTCTGATCTAGTTTTTTTAAAATTAAAAGAGGAGGAGGGGTAGAGGAAAGGACAGAACAGAAGTGAAAAACATGTTTCCCATGCAAATAACTTATTTGTACTTTGTATTCTATCCCGATAACATCATTTATACTACTAAGCTGTCAAAATATTAGATGGGGGTGGGTGGGGGGGAGTTTCCCTAGAACTTTGTCTGTTACAGAAGTTTTGAGCTTCTCCAGAATCTCTAATTTCCCCCAAATTTGCTTGTTTAGTTCCAGGAATTAGAAACAGATTGTGTTTTATGTTTCTATGCTTATGTAAAGCCTAAATGTTGCATAAAGGTCACATGTCTATTATGCAGTTGCATAAAATCACAGCAGTCATTCCACTTCTTCCGTAGCCCTTTCTACCTGTGGAAAAGCAAAGATGAGCCGATGTGGCACAATAAACTCTGGCTGTAGTCTGAATATGAGAAATATTTTAATCATTCCTGTTTGCTAATAGTATGTATCTTGTAGATGTGTATTTATAAGACAAAAACTGTGCTTGCCAATGAATAAATTTTGTCCTGCACACCCATAACTATCAACCTTGTGGGAAAAGAATGATTTCCCCACCCTAGCTCAGTTGGGTAATCTGTATTTCATTGCCTAATGACTTTAACAAAATGTAGCCATAAACCACTGCGTACTAGTAATAGGCATAATCCCTCCAAAATAGGTTGTTACCAGCACTTAGTGACCAGTTTCTTATTTAATAGCCTAAGGGGAAAGGCTTTTTAAAAGCTGTATGCAGTGTTTCCTCTCGGGCAGTTTAAATCGATGCATTAAGCTGCATTTTCTTCAGTTTTCCAAACACCTGTAACTTCATAAAACTCTAGTCTGAAAGAGGTTACATAAATCGGCCCTAATTAATGGCTATTTATAATTTTAAAAAATATAGCAAGAAAATATTAGCAGTTGACCCAGAGAATTTAGGTTTAAGTTCTTGTGTTCTACTGATAATTATTTGCTTGCTTAAAAACTGAAGTATTTGCTTAACTGAAGGTTAAGACAACCAGGTGGTATACCACTATTGCAAGCTTTTTAGACAAATCACATTGGATTATAAATAATATATTTAACGATATATTTTAAAGCAAGGTCTATCTGTAACAAAACTTTATTTTATTTTTGGAGCAATTTCAAGTTTTAAAACAGGTGCTTCTTTTTTTCTCTGTAGCCATTTGTCTGTAGCCATTTCTTCTAAAGAATCCAGTACATATTTCTTTAAAAAAAATCTTTGGAGGAGAATTAAGAAAATGAAAGAAAAGCATATAAGGTAGCTAAACTCCAACTTTCACAGATTATTCTACTCAATAAATGAGGTTTCAAAACCCATTTTATTAATAATCATGTTCAGCAAGAATTCTCCATGAATGCAAGTAGGATTTCATTTGTAGATCAACCCCTAGCATGTGTGGGAAAGGATGAGGGAGACAATAAGGATTTCACAGGGAATACTGACTGCTGGGGAATGTCTACTATGGCACACTGCATAACAGATGATGAATGCTGTCACCTTTAATAGGCTGATCACCTTTTAGGCCAAAGGAGAACACAGTTTCAGATTCTAGGATCCTCCCAACCATTTAAAATTGAGTCACCCTTAAAGTGTTTAATGAGTAGTGTTAGAAGTGATAACACAGAACAATCTAAGCAAGGGAAGAAGGCAGGAGTATTCTGGGAACTCAAGAGCATTTATGCAGACTCATGATCTCACTTGTATAGGAAAATAGTTGCATACAGTTGCCAAATGCCTGTTTGCTTCAGCTTATTATTCAGACCTACTGCATACTATTAGAATTTAAATCAATATATAATTTTATGTGCTAGTAACCAGTAAATCAAAGGAAAATATTAACAGGTTATATAACATTAATTACTATAGATAATGGAACAACATACTGGATATAAATAGTGTATCTTAACCATTCATTTAAAAGAGCTATGGTTAGAAACATTAACCTGACTCTGCTAGTAAAGTCAATTTACAGAGACAAGTAGGAATAGTGAAAGGTATTAACTTCTGATTAGTATTGCATGACAAAACAGAACATGTATACAACACAATTCAAATTGCCAGCTTTTACCTGTAAGGCCCATAATGGCTTTGCTCCTAAATATTTCAGACACCTCCTTAAGAACACAAGAAAGGCCCTGCTGGGTTGGATCATCTCCTCCGGTGTTCTGTTTTGCAAAGTAGTCAACCAGTGCCTCCAGGAAGCAGGGTATCAACTGATGTTCAGAGCTGCACTGCCTGTGAACATGGAGGCTTCATTTAGCCATCAAGGCTAATAACAGCTGTTAATATATCTGCTATCTTTTGGTCTCATTACCTCTTTATGATATACAAGCTAGTTGCGGTCACTAATCTTGTGGTAATACCTTCTGTAAGTTCCTTCTGTAATACCTTCTTTTCCCAATACCTTCTGTAAGTTCACTGTGCACTACATGAAGAAATACTTCCTTGTCTGTCCTGCATCTGCTGCCTGTCTTGGCTGTTACCTCCACTGAGTGACCCCAATTTCTACTATTACTGGAAACCAAGAAAAAAGTTATTTTTATCCACTTTCTCCACATCACACATAATTGTAAAAATGTTCCCCATTCACTTCCCCCCCAACCCCCCCCCCCCCCGCTAAAAAGCCAGTTTTTATCCTTGCAACAAACCCCAAGCCCTGGGTTGTCTGTTTCTGTACTTATTCCAGCTCCACAATATCCTGTTGAGATTTGTGAGTTTATTCACTTCATTTATATACCACTTTTCTCCCCACCGAGGACCAGAAGTGGCTTACAACATTCAGTTCTGTAACTCCAATCCTCTGAAACTCACTTAGAGGCCCAGGAGCCAAATGTGGATCTTTAATATGCCACTTGTGGGTCTTCTGACCACTGTTCTCCAAGGTGGCACCTGTTCCATTTTTTAGGAAAATTGGGCAAGTTGACTGAAGGGGCTTGTGGTTGGCAGGTGGTTTCCACCTTACAACAGCTGTGGCTGAAGAAACAGACAAGCTGCAGGCCTTTTTGAGGGACAGGCCTCATGCCAGTGACAGAACTAAATGTGGCTCTTTTGGTTGTGACTACCACTGCTCTAGAAGACTGTTGAGTCTGAGCTATGATGTTTGAAAAAGCTATAACACCTCTTCTAGGGATGTCATCAAAGGACTAAGATTAAGTACTGTAGGTCTGGTGAAACTTCAATGTAATCAGAAATATTGCTTTATAAGAATGTGTTTTATTTGTAATTATTGTTACTCACAATACTTGTCATTTTTCCTTTCTCTGTAACTGTTTCAATTTCTTTCTCTCCTCATTTCCCCATTTTCTTATTCTTTCTTCTTTCTTGTTTTCTGTCTCTTGAGAAAAATGCTTAAAAAAACACACAAAGGCCCTGGTGCTGTTTTTACACCTCACCTTGTTTCTGAGTACAACCTCTTTACAAGTCCTGATCAGTGTTCCCTCTAAGCTGAGTTAGTGTGAGCTAGCTCACAGGGGTTTTTTGCCTCCAGCTCACATGTTTTTGTCTTAGCTCAGGAAGGATGGCTCCAGAGCAAACTAATTTATGCAGTAGCCAAATTGCTTACTCACAACTTTAATGCCAGTAGCTCACAAAGACTCCGCAGCTTAGAGGGAGCATTTCCTGATGCAGCAGTTGAAAATCAACCATTTAGAGATTCCATTCAGTGAAGTTCTAATGATTTACCAACAACTATAAATTCATTTAATAGCTTGTTTAATCAATTAGATGGAATTAATTCCCCACAATGTAACTAATTTTCTGAAACCTACATAATTTTACAATATGAACACTTTATCACTAATGAACTTAATTTAAATTATTAGAAGCAATTAACTGATTTGTATATGACCGTATTCTTTTAAATGGCTGTGCTTACTAGTTGGCCTGTGGGGGCAGAAGTTTCAACACCTTTTGCTTTCTATATATTTAGATTTTATGTAAACATGCATGAAATAAAGGTATGCACACAGACCCCTCTGGTGTATTATAGTGACCTAGATGTGAGTGATCTAAGAAATTAAAATCCTTCTTTTGTGATGGTCACTAAACAGTTTGTTAGCTTCCACTGGCAATAACAATACTGACCTCCTTAGAAGATTGTTGTAACAGTTTTTGAAACAATACATGTTAAGAGCTTTGAATACTCAAAATTTTTTCTTAAAATGTTAAGAATTATAAGAAGAGTTCACTACCAATCACCTGGAACTACAGGGAACAAGTTACATGACTGTATGTATGGAGCCACTGTTTTGAGTTGAAACTGCCTAGCAAGAAACTAGACACTAGGCATTATCAATTCTGTGTGAGGTTCTTCTGTGCAACAGAGCAGCTGTACAAAGGAGAATAAATAGGAAGACCCACCTGAATTAGTTCATGCTAAGCATTAGGAACACAAGCTTTATGTGTCTGAAAGCAAGTGACTTTGGGCACAGAAGAGTCCCAGATGAAAAATACAAAATACAGGTGAGAGAGAGAATCAGAAAGCATGCTTGAGGCAAAGAGACAAGAGATCAAGGGTGAGCAAGCAGGGAATAGTTTTCTTTAGTTGTGCCTGAGACGGATTTTCTACAAGTAGAATTGCTTCTCCTTGTGTATTTTTGGCCACCTATTTAAATGGCCAGTATGTGATTTCCAGTTAAATAAATTAAAGCTAGAGGGCTACTCTCTGTTTGAGATGTGCAGTTCTCTTCTCAAGCAAGATTCTGATGTTGATGCTGCAGTAAACTGCCCTGATTTTACACAGACCATTATAAGGAACAGCTCCTGCATGCAAAGATACGCCCTGCAGAACTGACTGATGTTGTAAACTTCGACAATTCTGGTCACCTGTATAAGAAAGGTATTTATTTATTTATCTATTTATCTATTTATTTATTTATTGGATTTCTAGGCCGCTCTCCCCACAATTGCAGGCCCAGAGCGGCTTACACGGCTTGGACATGCCAAGGATCATAAAACAATAAATACAATAAAGATAAAACAGATTAAAACAGTATACACAGGGAATTTAGTACAACTCCATTAAAAATTTGATGGCGAACCAACTGCTGGGAATCCTCAGTCATACACCACAGAAGTCACTGATGCTGTCAAAGTTGACAGGACCAAATACCTACTGGCTGTCACCAAAGTCATTGACTTTTGGAAACATAATGTTCAAGAGTATTGCGTATGAACCTGAAAATGCTGGATTCATGCTCTAACCCCTCACACACAGACTCATAAGACCCTTTAGTATGTCTGTGACCTTAGTCAGATGGGTGTTCTATCCTTGAAAGCTGGTTTCCATGCAAAAGTTTCCTTTTGTACATCAGGATGATAACAAGGTCTTCTCACCCACTTGACAATACTAGCTATCTACACTCATTCGCTTAACTAAGACCTGCTTTTCATATCACAAATGAAAAATGTCTGAGCGCTCTCACTTAAGCACCCCTGAGCTGTGAAACATCAAAGGGGAAGGATCCCACCCCTTTTATTATACAAACACAGATTATAAATCAGTTATAACAAACTTCCTAATATGAGTATTTAACACAAGTATTTAGTTCTTGGAACGATGACTGTGCTGTGAGACTTCAGAAGTAGCTTCATGGCAAATGAGACTTTCTCTGAGCTAGATACATATATTAATCATCCCGGCAGAATGTTTTCAGATGCAAGAATGACTCTCAGGTGCACTCCTGAGTCATTAAATCATAATGTGAAAAGCATTCCAGAGCAGGGAAGTTAGATGAGTTTCACAAGTGTTAAAACTTTACGCTTTCTGTGATTTAGGGTAAATCCCTCCCTTTGTTTTTTGTTTCTCTATGGATGACAGAAATGCAGATCATGTTGCATGAAAGAGGTGGCACTTTTTTTTACTTTGTGGCTTAAACAACATGCCATATCTTACAAGCAGTATGTATTGACAATGTATTCCCCCTCCCTTGGTTTCACTTCTCATCAACTCCACTTTACTTTAATTTTGGCAAAGCCACCTTTATTTTTTCTTTATCCATTTTTTTTCTTTATCCAGTTCTTTCGTTTGCATCTCCATAGATCTTTCCACTTGTATTTTGGCTCCCCAATGTTTTATTTACATTGTATCACTGAGGACTCGAAGGGACCTTATGTTTCATGACTAGCCCCCTTTTCAAAGCTCCAGGCTCAAACAGAATAACTTAGTATTAGATGACCTTTTGCACCGATTTTCCTGTCAAAGCTTAGGCTGCAGACCGCCAAAAGCAGTCTATCTGTACTCATTATGTACTACAGTTTCTGCAGTGTAGATGGTGGTATTCAGAAGTATAACCCTCTGGTTTTCATTCACTTGTCTTAATGAGGAAAATATAGATTTGATTAATTTTAATTATTTAATTGATAAATGTTGTCATTTCATCTTTATTTGTAAAACAAGGTGAGAAACTTTATCTCACCTGCATGAGAACAGGTGGACAAAGAAACTGTTTTAATAGGCACTGAAAAAGTCTCATTATTTCAACAAATTCAGAGTTTTGTGAAATTTCAACTACTGCACAAACAAAATTTCATAACAATGCTAATTTCAATGTATAATTTAATCATTAATGCTTTAGCCAGAGCAAAGACACTACTTTCAACCAGAGTGAAAGTACTATTTCAGAGCTATTATGCATTTTTTTCAAGATAAACTATTAACAAATTATACAATTTTCACTCCTGTTAGTCACATTTAAATGGAACCTGTAAAGGACCACCTTAACTGCAAGGGTTGGTAGAAATAATTTAGTAAAGGTTGTCATTAGTGCAGGGTTACAAATTTATTTGAAGAAAGCATTTTATAGTTTCTGAGTGAGACATAGTATAAAGAGTCATTTCATGGACTGTCTTTTGAAAATATGTTGCAAATAAGTGATATCATAAACACTATGAAATCTTTTCACTGCCACTTCAGGTAGGAACACAGCTAAAAAATTCAAATACATACATATCCAGGAATACTTTAAGACAGTGCAGAAGGGAAGGAATAGCTGACAGGACTGGAGGGGGAGTGGGAAGAGCAGTTCTTTCAAACAGGCTGTTCTTAGTTCTCACAGTTGATTTAGGATTTCTATCCCTGATTCATTCTTTGTATGCACTGCTGAGCATATGAATAGCTGCATGTATAAAAGTGACCTTAGATCCCCATGCACTTTTGATAATTTTAAAATCTCAGAGTCGACTCACTGAAAGTTCTTAATGAACATGAGCCACAATGTCAGTTCTGCTTAGAAGAGAAGTTATTCTCTCTGAATGTTTCAAAAATGAAAATTAAGTAATCTGTATTGCCTGGCATAGTGCTGGTAGAAAAGGAGGTGACATAAGATGTATGAGGAAGTAAAGACTTCCAGAGTTTCAGTTAATTTAGCACCTTAATCTTGGGCAAGGTTAAGACTGGGAAACAGACTGCCTTTTGGGAGCTTTCAGTGGCTTGTTACTACTTATTTTATTTGTCAGATAAAAAAGCAAAATACGACAAACAGTGCTAACTTAAGAAGTTACCCCCTTTGAAGCCCACTGACTTCAGTGCTTAGGACTACATTGTAAGTCATGACTGCATTCCCCCTCCTCTTGCACCACCATTACTGATAGGAGGAAGGGACTTGCGAGGTATCTCACACTTTGTCACTCCAGGGTAGTATTGTACAGATTAACCAGTTCTGTAAGAGCGCATCTTTCTAACAGTGCAATAACATCACTGATTGCACCAGGTTGCTGTAGAGATCCCGTAACTCCCTTCTGGACCTTCACAGTTCCCCCTGCTTCATGCTGAACTGTGCTTCCGCATGAAGCTGATATAAAACCACTAAATATGTTCTTTATAAGATCATGACCCTTCTCATCATGATCCCAATATAGAAATAATCTCTTTTTTGTCAAGATGAAAATTCAAACATTCCTTCCATTTCAATTGTTCAACAGGAATGTTGCATTCTATGGGGAAAGAAAACTTTTCCAGCCCTGAGCATTTAGGCTACTTTCCTCAAAATTTGTGTGCTTTAGGGAAGCCCGACTGACTGTCCTGACTTGTTATATACAGTCTGAGGGCCATGGTTTACTTCCTGTGATTAATGTGAAGAATTTTTTTTTTAAAAAACTTTACAAAAGGGTTTTATCACTTTTTGTTGTCCTTTTATAAAGTTTTTTTGAGGTAACGTTTGATGTTTAAATAGGAAAGGCTGGCTTTAAAATCTGGATGAAAATACTAAAATGAACACATTCTTCATATGGGGTAAGTAGCAGAAAGCAGGCTTCTCCAGCTGGCCTTTTGAGACTGTTTGAAATCTTGCTGCTATGTGTGTCTGGGCTGTCATGTTTAGTGTGAACAAGCAACCACTGAGTGACCAGGCACTTAAAAAAAACGATTTGCTTGAGAACTGGTAATCTATCTCCACTCTCCAGGCTACAGAATGTAGTACCCATCAAAATTTTAGAAGGATGCACCTCCAACTAGTGGGTAAAAGGAAAGAAACACTTCAGAACAAGTTGAATTTAAGGAGAGGTGGGCAGAAAGGGAAATGTTGTTGTAGCTGAAGTTAGCTAAAAACTGGGGTGTAACCCTGGAAATAAAAATTGCTGTTTGGGAATCTGAAGCAGGATCTGTGGTTTTGCTATCTGTTGCACAGCCTGATTGCTTTCACTATACTCTGCTTGCACATTTGTAAATAAACAGATATTTCAAAGATACCCAGAGTTTCAAGTGCTCTCTCCTCCAAAGGAAATCAGTTCCTGCACCAATACTCCTATACTTCTCACCACTCAAGGAAGTGAAGAACACATACAAATGTATTAATAATTCATGTTTAGGCATGAAAAAGACGCTGACTCCTGTGAAGACAATAGATAGTTACTATTAATTGCAATTGGGATGGCAGTTTTGTTCCTGGGGGCATAAAACTAAACTTGTGAATCAGAGGAAAAAGGTACTCAGGCAATTTAAACAGAGAGCTCTGATGAGCTCAGAGTAGGGTTGCACCTTCAGTTCCATGCTGAGCTCTTTCATACATGCTTGCTTTTTGAAAAATTTAGAACAGATCTGTGAATGATCAACAACGAGTCATGAAAGAATCCGCATAAGTTTAGAAAAGAAGGAAGTACAAGGAAGACTACAGGTGTGAGTCTGTTTTTCAAGGAAACTGCAGTCTTTGTGCTCCTGACAGCTTCACTAACAGGAAGAAAAGGCTTCCCAACTTGTTTGCTATTGTATGGGATGATGTGCGAAGCCCAAAGAACACAGCTTCACATTTGTTAGACAGCGGTGAAATGATCAAAAAGTTGTTTTGACTGGTAAACTGAGCAAGCATAGAAAGAAAGTTACAAAGCAAACACTTTTGCAACACGGGGGTCTCACTTTACAGAGCTTCTTTTAGGAAGAGTGGCTTAGCACACTAAGAAATGACATTTCACCATCGTTTTCAAGAAAGTCTTAATTTATGAATGTGAAGCCCTGTAATTCTTTTTGCACAGAATGCAAAAGCATGATGAGGCTTGTGCTTAGGTTATTACAAGTGGGGAACCCAAAAGGACTTGGGGGCATCTCATTTCCCCCCCCCCTCAATATATCCTGTTTCCATTTCCTGAAAGCTTCCATAGCCTCTCTCCTTTTTCTGCTTCCTTCTCTCCTTTCCACTCAGCAGCCAACTTACTTATATGTCTCCCCCCCCCCACTCCCTGGTCTTCAGCTTTTCTTCCTTTTCTTCAGCTTTTCTTCCTTCCCTTCACCTGGCAGTTTCTCCCTAGAAAAACTATGTCCCAGTTGCACACTGCCAGCTGCAAGGAATCCATTTGCGCTGGAGGGAACCTGCAAGGGTTTGCGGGGGGGGGGGGGGGGAACGGGACCTCACTTTGTCCTGCATCCCCTCCCCACATTATTTCCTCTTTCCCTCATCTTAGCAACTCCCCTATCCTCACCTTTCCCTACCTCCTTCTCTCCTTCACACCCACCTACCAATTGACCTTTTATTTGCCCCCCCCCCCTTATTCATTTATGTCATTTGTATCCTGCCTTTCTCAACAATGGGGACCCAGTGCAGCTTACATCGTTTTCCCCTCCTCCATTTTATCCTCACAACAACCCTTTAAGGTAGGTTAGTCTGAGAATGTGTAACTGGCCCAATATCACCCAGTTAGTTTCCACAGCAGAATGGGGATTTGATGTCCCAGTCTGAAATCAGTCTAACCACTACATTGCACTGGCTTTCTGTGCAATGGCGGTTGTTGGCCAGTAGCAAGCAGCCAGGCCTAAGTGAGTCAAGCAATTGGCATGGTATCAAGTTGCCTGGTGGTTGTGCCCGGGCCTGGCTGCAATGAGTCCTCCCTCATAGGCCAAACCTGCCCCATCTCCTGCCTTTTACTAACAGAAACCAAGCAGATACCAACCCTGGAATGCTAGCCAAAGCATTGTGGTTGCTTACAACAGCCCCTGAAGACCACTGAGGGCCTCTGTTTATTAAAGCAACAGGTGCTCCTTTGTTTATTTTGGGGGTTTTTAAAACACCCAGTGTATTTTTTTAGATTTCAGGTTTTTCTGCAAATCTCAGGCATTTTTCAGGTTTCTTGAAAGGTCTATTGTGTCTGCTTGCCACTCCAGTCTCTGGGTATCCTCAGATTTGCCCAACTTTACCATTAGAATATACAAGTAGGAATCTACAAGGATTCGCAGGGGGCCTCTCATTTCCCCCTTCCATACTATTTCCTCTTTCCCTTTCCTGAAAGCCCTCTCAGTCTCTCCCCTTTTTCTGCTTCTTTCTCCCCTTCCCATCCAAAAACCAATCTACCATACTTCACTCTAAATGCCAATCTACTTTACAGCTTTCCCCCTGCAACCTCTGCCTAGGAAACCTATGGCCCAGTTATGTGGTGACAGCCACTGGACCAGGCCCACTTGCATGGTAGGGAATCCACAAACACTTGTAGTGGGGAGCACATCACTTTCCCCTGTGTCCCCCTGCCTGCAATATTTCCTCTTTCCATCCTCTGGGCAACCAACATATCCTCTCCCCTCCACTTTAATTCCTTCTCAGCAACCTGTCTTTTATTTGCCTACCATCTTCAGCTACATGCATTATTTATTCATTTATATCCCACCTTTCTCCACAGTGGGGAACAAATCAGCTTACATCATTCTCTCCTCCTTTTTATCCTCACAACAACCCTGAGAGGTAGGTTGGGTTGAAAGCATGTGATGGGCACGACATCACCTATTGAGCTTCCATGGCAGACTGGTGATTTAAAACCAGGTCTCCCAGACCCAACTCTAAAGCTCTAACCACTACAACACACTGGCATTAATAGGATAACTTCTGTTGAACAGTGGCAAGCAGCTAGGTGAGTTATACAACTGGGTGATATCAAGTTACCTAGTGGTTGCTGCCAGGTCTGTCCCCAATGAGTCCTTCCTCAAAGGCCAAAACAGCACTGGAAACAGCATTCCCTTTGCCTTTTACTGCCAAAAACCCAGCCTAGAATGTTGTGGTTGCCTAGCAACGCCATTGTGGGCTTCTTTTTTAAAAAGCTACAGACATTCCTTTTATCATTTTAGGATTTTTTTAATCCCCACATACAATTTTTTTTAGATTTCAGATTTTTCTTCAAACCTGGGGCATTTTTCATGTTTGTGGAAAGATCTGCCTTGTTTGTTCATAGCTCCAATCCTCAGATTTGGCTGACGTAGTTATTAGAATATACTAGAAAGGGCCCTTCCCCCTACCCCTGCCTTTTACTGACAGAAACAGTTAGAAGCCCCCCCATCCCGAACGTTCTAATCTCTCACCACTGATGCCTGAAGGGATTTTTTGACTTTTTGAATTTTTCTGCAGACCCAGAAAGGCCCCTATGTAAGAAAAGCTGTTGGGGGAGAGTGAGCCTTCTGTTGGCAGAAATAAGTATCCACACAGGGGGGGAAAGTCTGGGAATTAGAATATAGGTGTGAGAACTCATGATACTCGCAGGGGGAAATCCCTCCTCTTTACCATTGCTGCTGCCAGGCCAGTGCAGCTCCCAGCCACCACCTCACCACCACCACCACTGCCACCACCCAGCTCTTTCATTGCCAGCTCAGCGAGGGGGGAAGACGACAGCAAGGACTGCTGCTCCCATCATCCCAGTGTGGCTCCCAATGGCTGCTGCCACTGTGGCCATAGCAGAATGGCTTCCAGCCGCAGCAGGGCCCAGAGAGGTTCCTGGTGTCTGCTACAGCCCACTGCAGAATCACGGTAGGTGCATTGTCTGTGCATAGTAAGTACATTGTCTACTGCTACCTCTGCTGTCTTAAAGGTGCAGCAACAAACAGATGGGGGATATGAATGTTCTTTAAGAGGCTTTTGTGGGTTGGGGCCTGGTAGCGCACATTCTCATTATATGGCAAGCAGATGGCATTTGCATAGAGACAGAGACATAAACGGGTGTACAAGCAAAAATGGGGGGGGCAGTGTTTGCCATGAGAATCTTTCCTGCCTCAGAATGGAGACTGGATGCTTGGGAAGGAGTTTTGTTGAGTTTGTGTGTGGGTGTTCACCGAAATTGGCAGCAGTTTATTTTCCTGGTGAGGTAAGGGTAAAGGCAAAAGGGTAGTAGCAATTGCCTTTCCAAGAGAGATTTCCATGTCCTCATGTTTGCCTGTCCTTGTGTCGCTGCCAACCAATGATGATGCAGAAAGCCTTTGCTATCACTTAGACACCACAAGGTAGGTTGGGATAGCAGCTGGGTTTCTGATGGAGAAGCAAGGGAAAGCAACAACATTGAAGCCAGAATTTGCCAAGACAAGCCAGGATTCAGTGACGGTGCATGGATCAAATCCTAGTATCATTAACTAGCCTCAGCTAAAATAAGCCATGGGTTCATGTGACGTCTAAACAGAATGATTATAGCCTAACTTCATTGCCACTTAAATCTTTGTGTCTTTATTCTCTTATGCTATTATAGCTTATTTCTTTTCTGGACACCAATCTCTTAACATCCCACACTAATACCCTCCTCCTTGCTTAGAACACAACATATACTGATTAAAACATAGTGATACCATAGCATTCCCTATGTGCGTTATCATTATGTTATGTGCCCCAGCCCAATAATTAACAGGGCTGCCAACCTCCAGGCAGCACCTGAAAATCTCCCATTACAATTGATCTCTAGATGACCAAGATCAATTCCCCTGGATAAAATGGCTACTTTGAAGGGCAGATTCTATAGCATTATACACTGCTGAGGCCCTCCACTCCCCAAACCCCACCCTCCCCAGGCTCCCCCCCCCCCCCCCCCAAAATATCCAGGCATTTCCCAACCCAGAAATGGCAACCCTAATCGTTAGGCATGTTCAAGTGGATATAATTTCTAGGATCAGGAACAACTTCAGTGATTCTGATCTCTCGTATTCAGACATAGAAAGTGTTTCAGACTTTGCTGATGAGACTGACAAAAACCCATCAGCCTCAGCTCTGGGGTCCTAATAGGCAGCTTCCCTTGTTGAGCCAGGAATGTATAGCAAGGGAAAAGAACCTTTTTCCTTGGGTGCACTCAATGAAAAGCCTAAACCTCTTGTGTTCTGATCCAACTATGGTAGTCATTATTGCATTTTGAAAACTAATATTGTTTGAACTTTGAATTTACTTTGTATTGCAATTTTGTATTAAAGAGTATTTGTATAATGACTTTAGTTGCTCTGAGAAGCACAGATTCTTAATGACAATTAACATTCTAGTTTGTGTCATTTCTAATAATAGATATGTTGTGAAAAGCACACAATGGGTGGTTCCAATTAGCTTTTATACTGGTGAAAAAGAATGTGAGGGTCCCCTTTGACCATTAAAAATTGCTGCACTGGGTGTTCATGGGACCTGAATGAACTAAGGAGTTCATTCATGTAGGATGGAGAGTGGTTGTAAGGAGGAGAATAAAAAGATTGCTCACTTGTAACTGATGATCTTCAACTGGTCATCTGCGCAGTCACACACTTGGGTACTGTGCCTGCACCAAATTCGACCTCGGAGAACGAAGAACTAACCTTGATTGTTTTGGCACGCTTTCTCCTTGTGCCTTGGGGAGCAGGCATGCAGTACACATGCCTCGAGCTAAGGAGAAAGCGCCCACCCGCTCAGTTTCTTCAACCGCTGCCAATAAGTCCTGTCAGCATAAGTAAGTGAACGAGAGATGCCAGCAGTGGGGAAGGCTGGGTGGGCGTGTGTGAAGATCATCAGTTACAGGTAAGCAACCTGTTTATTTTCTTCATGGTCTCTGTGCAGTTCCACAGTTGGCTGACTAGCAAGCTACAGCAAAGCAGGATGGTGGGTGCTGACTACTGTAAAGAGAGAGAAGGATTAGTTATCAAAGTATTACCATCTCACAGGCTCACCTGGAGGTCCAGATGGCAATGATGAGTTACACAGCACAATCTGGGCGAAGAAGGCATCCCATGTGCCTTATGTTGAGGGAGTAGTATGACATGAAAGTTGATGGTGAAGACCATGTTGCTGCATTACAGATGTCATCAAAGGATGTGCCACCTAGGAAAGCTGTGGACATAAACATGGCTCTAGTCAAATGAGCTCACAGGTGAGCAGGTAGTGGCTGTTTTACCAGTTCATAACAAATATTGATGGTGGATACAATCCACTTTGCCAGTCTCTGGGAGGAGATTTTGAGCCCTCACTTAGGCTTGCTATAGAACGCTGAGATTGCAGCCAAATGTACTTTAATTGAAGAAAAACTGAGTCCAGCTTCTTGAAAGAAAGAACATCAGGCAAGGAAGCAGACCTCATATTCAAAGGCCAAACCAAGGCATAGGAGGAGAAGCATTTCCATTTTGCAGCATATGACTGGCGAGTGGTGGGTTTCCTTGCATTCAAGAGAATATTCTGTACTGGAGATGGAAAAGTCATGGACAGATTCACAATGCTGTCAAATGAAAGAAGGTAGAGTCATGATGCAGGACCTTCCTGTGCTACTACGAGAGCAAGTCTGTGACACAAAGTAGGTGATAATAAGTGTTGTGAGACAGTCGCAAAAGCTGAGGAGATCATGGCTGTCTTGACCACCAAGAAGGATGCAGTGGGTCCTGTCGTGGATGACTTTTCATAGAACCCAAGGGATTAGTGAAAGGAATGGAAAGATGTAGAAGAGGGACCCTGCCCCCCTGGTGAAGAAAGGCATCACCTAGGGAACCGTGTGCTGACCTACCCCTGCAGAAAAACACACAGCATTTTATGTTGTCTTGGGTTGCAAAGGCACTGAAGCCTGGATGACCGAAAGCTGTCCTGCTGAACAGATCGGCTTGAACATTGTGGATTCCAGGAACTTGCACTGCAGACAGTGATGTTGTGAGCTAGTTTGCATAGGGTGGCAGAGCCCGTGCCTCCCTGCTTGTTTATGTAGTACATCATTGCCACATTGTCAGTGGCAACCTGTACTACACAATTCACTATAGACATTAGGAAGGATTTCAGTGCATGATGAACTAACTGCTAGGAGCTCCAAGCAGCTGATATGTGCAATCAACCAATGCCCCTGGGCTGAGAGGCCCCACAGTGGGCTCCTCAACCTCACCGCAAAGCATCTGGGTAGACAACAACATCTGGCAATGGATCCTGAAAGGGCATGCCCTGCGCAAGGTTGTTGACTTGAGACCACCAATGAAGCCTGGAGAGTACTTCAAAAGGAATGGGAAGAACGGTGGTCAGGGGTTGACAGTGAATCTGGAAATGCCAAAAATCCCAGATCTGAAGCAACTGCATTTTCAACTTCCCCGAGGGGAAGACAGTCAAAGAGACCACTTAGATGACTGGGACAGCCTCTTATCAAATTGTGGTTTGGTCTTGGGCTGGTAAGGTTGATTTGGTGGAAAGGTTTTTTTTCTCTAGGAGTCAGCTGAGTTTGAGGATCGATTGTGTTGTCTCTGATAGGGTAGTTTCCATTGCCTAGGTTGGAATACACCTGGGCGGAAGTTTGGCTGACTCCCAGGTTGTGAGCTCTTTTCCAAACATCATCAACATTTTTCAGGGTGTCATCTACTGAGGAGTGGAGTTCCTTGACCTTCACCTTAATCTCAGGGACCAGAGAGGTGAAGCAAAGCCAGGCGCAACAGCAAAATGCTATGACAGTGGCTAAGATCCGGGAAGATGCAGTGACAGCATGTGTCCAGGTATTTATTTGCTGTTTGGAAACTTTGGAGGCCTCAGAGACAATAGAAGTGGCTCCTTGTTGGTCAGGAGCAGACAGCTTTGAGATTAGAGGTGTGAACTGATTCACAAGATGGAAAGAGTAAGATGACAGATAAGAAAGATAGTTGTGTATCTTAGCAGTCAGAGATGTGAGAGAATACACTTTCCAGGCAAGAGTGTCAAGTTTCCTCCCCTCATGATCTGGGGGTGGCAGAAGGTGGACTAGTTTTGAGGAGGAAGAAGAGTAAATTATGATGAAATCTGAGGCTGGATGAGAAAAAATAAATTTGGCATCCACATGCTGCACCTTGTAGAGCGCCTCAAATCTCTTAGACATCGGTGGAATGGTTTGTCGCAGCCCCCCTAAGTCCTTCCAAGTGGATAGGTAGCATAGGGAGGATTGTCCCTGGTGGCACATCAGATTGGACTAACTTGTGTACAACATTGCTAACTTTGGGGGGTTTCCAATGCCATTCTATGGATCAGTTCCAGGTAAGCCTTGGAACTGTCAGACGGAGACAGAGATCCTTGAGGAGCCACCCTGGAGTCAGAGGAGGGGTGTACTATGTCTTCTGCTTCAGATCCAGTGTCTTCCGTAGTAATATCCAAGGACTCGGGTGAGGTATCAGCAAGACCTTCTAGCAGGGGTAGGAGTCCAGGAGCTGACACTGATGTAGCTGGTTGAGAAGTTGCATGGTGGGCAGTGGGGATCTGATCCAAGGGTGCTGTGAGTGTGGCCCCAGTTGCAGTGCAATGTTGGAGGCTGGAATGGTGAGATCGATGTGGTTGCGAGTTCCTTGTCTGATGACCACGAGGGGAGTCGTGATATGAAAATTGATGAGACCAGGACCAATTACAGTGAGACTGGGCTGTGGATTGCGTTGAAGAGTAGTAATAACAGTAAAAGGATCTGGAGGTCTAGCAATCTCAAGCATGATGATCCTGAGAGAGATGCTAAGACCTAGAATGGCGGTAAGGTGGTGTTCTCAATTCTAGGAGTATTGTGTAGAACTGTGTTGATGATGTGGTCTATGGAAGGAAGGTGATCTGGAGCCGTGCTTCTGATGATGGCTTTGGGATCTAACAGAACTCCAGGACCAAGATCAACAGCGAAATAGACAGGAGGCAGGCTTAATGTTCAAAAGACAGGTCGGGTCCGAACATTGTGTCGATGATGCTCAGTATTCAGTATACTTAGTGCAGTGAGGGCAGGAGTCCAACTAGTGGCTCTCTCCTAAGCAGAAATGGCAAAGTTTGTGTACATTGGTGGACAGGAGCTTAGTGTCACAAGAATGGCACTTCTTAAAATAAACTGCACCCTCCATACGCTGCCTCTGGGAACCACAAGAAGAAGGGGGGGAGGGAAATGGAGGGAACCGGGAGACTCTCAGTTGACACAAAGACAAGGAGTGATGAAAACAAAAAAACTGGGTTTTTTTAGAGATGACACAGAAAACAGGGAGACAAGAGAAGACAAAGAAATATGAGGGGAAACGTCAAGGAAATAAAGATGGGGAGAGAAGCAGCGAGGTCCAAGTGTGGTGGTCAAGAAGGACCTGAGTGGGTGAGCACTTTCTCCTCAGCTCCAGACATGTGCACTGCGTGCCTGCTCCCCTGGGCACGAGGAGAAAGTGCGCCAAAATGATCGAGGTTAGCTCTTCATTCTCTGAGGTCGAGTTCAGTGCAGTGCATTCTCTGAGGTCGAGTTCCCAAGTGTGGGACTGCACAGAGACCATGAAGAAGACTGGGTGAGATTCAGTGAAAAAAGCTGGCTGGATCCCACCCATTATTCTTCAGCCACTTTCCGCTGTTGTCCCAGCAAACACCCCAGGTGATTCAACTTTCTCTTTTTAAAGTTTTCCACAACCTTTTTAAAGAACTTATTTAATTTTTTACTTATACTTGCTCACCATCTACCAATATTTCATCAACAATTTTTAAAATTCACTAGTTGAAAGTCAGGCAGCTAGTATAAACATCACGATAAATCAATGGTCACAATCCAGTAAACTCTCCCATTTGTTTCAGTTTGGAGATTCTTCAGCAGAAAGTATAGGACCCCAAATACTATGCAAATGAGTCCTCTGTTTTATGCAGTGGGAAGGGCTTCCAAAGAGAAAGACCAAGATCACTCCATTCAAGACTCTGTAAAGTTAAATTGTGAAACTGAAAAGTTAAACAGCAACTAGCAAATATCTAATCTGAAGTTGCAGTGATCCAACACTATGTCCTATAGCTGTATTTGGTACTTGCAAGATACAGGAATATCACATCTAAATGCCTCCACATAACAAAGGCAATGTTAAGACCTACCTCTCTATCTAATTTGTTATTTATGAAACATGGAGGCACAAGGAATCCAAGAGCAATAAATAAATGTAATGCCAATGTTGGAGAGTGCTTACAGGGCAGCTTAGAGTGAGTGGAGCCCTGTGAAAGAGGAACTGAGTTGCTACAGGCCATCTTACCTAGTAATGTAAAACTGTCATCTGTTATGTTAATATAGTCAAGAGGTGATCATAATCTTCTCCTTCTCACTACCAACTGCAAAAACATTCCAGCAAACAGGCAGCTGCCTCCAGTTGATCCTGAGCAAATAAAAACAGTGATATATAATTAAAACATGTTGTTTTTGCTGCCCTGATTATGATGAGATTGTAAGAAATTAAGAAAGTCTTTTACACACACACCCGCCAAAGATCAGCGGCTGATGGGAAAGAAGGTAGGAAATATACTGTAGGCTGTAATAATTGCTGGCTGCCCAGGGAAAAGGCATCAAGGCCAGAACAGTCATGGTTCCATGCAAGCACACCCTCTAATTATTGAAAAACCTGTGTAGAGTCTCAATGTTAATCAGTCTCTGAGAGACTTCAGCTTTATGTGGTTAGTGCAGATTTATGGCATTTTTCTTTTTTTGGTTATTAAAACTGATATTTCACAAGGAAGGATCTTTCTCCAGACAACTGTTAAAATGCAAAGTTTCAGTCATAAAAGAAAACTGCAGGATTATTCTGAGACTATTCCACAGAGAAACCAAACAAGGAGGATAAAACACATCAAAGACAGAGGGAAAAAATAAAAAGACTAAAAATTAGCTGAAGACATAGCAGTTGGCCCATAGATGCAAGAGGTTGCATTGTAATTAATTTCAGTGCTTGTTGCAATTATAGGAATAAACATCGCATCCACAAACACAACATGAACTACACATTATTATTATTAGGTAGAAACAAATTGTGGGATTTGTATGAATATGTAACTGGAGAGAACTGCATTGTTTTACAAGCCACATTAATAAAACTATAGATTTTGAAAGCTTATACTTGCCAGTCTTGCTTGGCTATACTAATATTCCTGATAATACTGTAAAACAGGGGTGTGCCAGTGTGATTAATGGTAGGGTTGGGCACGAGGATTATTATTTGTATTGATGTTCTTTGCTTAAAGGATGCAAAGGCCCCCATAACCACTCCCTAATCGTGTCTATAGTAGTGTGGGATTTCCCAGAATGCAGCAGAATGCTTCCTGCCTGCTGAGTTTTTAGACCAGAACAGTCCAGCTTTCATTGCTGCAGGGCAACTAATCTGCCTTGGGAGCTTCAGCTAGGGTTGCCGAATTTGGCTTGGCTAATTACTGTAGATTTGAGGGGTGGATCCTCGGAAGGGCAGGGTTTGGGGAGGGGAGGGACCTCAGTGTGATGTAATGCCAGAGTCCACCGCTCAAAGAAGCCATTTTCTCTAAGACAACTGATCTCTGTTGTCTGGAGATCAGTTATAATTCTGGGAAATTTCCAGGCCCCACCTGGAAGTTGGCAACCCTAAATCCTAATCTGGCAATAGTAGATTAACAGCAGTGAGGACCAATCACTACTTCTATTGTCCACTTCATCCTGTACTCTGGCATACCCTTACAGGAAGAGCCAACAATCCTGTAAGCTGTTGCTGTTGCAGCCAAGGATGCTGCTTGTGGCCCATGGTGAATCTTCCTTCCTACCTGCTTCATGGAGCAACCAAGCAAGATTCCAAAGGGTTATGCAAGATTATGAAGTGAAAGGGTATATGATCTGTTTTAGGTATTTTCAAGGCCAATAGGAGGGTGAGCCAGGAGGACCATTTGGCCTGGGCCTCGGTCTCAAAGTGTGCCTAAAATTCAGACACTAAAGCATGACTCCCAAAAACCAGAACCATCCAAGAAGAAAGTACACAGACACCAGGAATAGGAAAAACCAAGTTTTTATGGTACCATAAGTCTCAGCCTGAATAAAAGCTTCAGAATCAAAAGCCAAGCCCCGATTTTACTTGGGCTTGGCTTTTTATACCAGGGAGTGGGGACGCACAGAAAGGAAGGAATCAGTGTCATACAGCATCATATTTGTGAACAAATCATACGATATAACTGCGCCTAACTAGCTGTTCAAGTGTTAGGAATGTCTCTATCTAAATGTTGCTGATTGCTTGCTGATCCCATGGGTCTTTAGCTTAGCCAGGGAGCGATAATGTTACGAGCTAAACAATGGAAACCTGTTAGTTAGGTGTTGTGGACGTTCCATGCAACTGCAAAGAATCCTGTTTCAATGACCTTGCAATATACAGTTCTATCCTTATTGCTTCAACACTTGCTAATTGTTTGGCATTTAGTAAGTTTCACAACTTGTTTTTATGCACATCATGTGTCATATTTTTTTAATTTTTATTATGGTTGGTGCCTCAAAAGCTGGAAGTGGCATGGATCTATCTGGACTTCTGAGAAGTTGGAGACAGAGTTGCTAGGCAGCAGCCAGCAACTCCTGGGAGCAATTGGGGGTGGGGCCCAATTTCCCTCCTTCCCTTCCCTTCTCTCCAATTCCTCCTGCTGGTGTTTGCATCCCTAGCTGGAGACCTTGCACTGGCAGCCCCAAACCCCTGCTGCCGCTTGGTAGTGGTGGTGGGGGGGGATACAGGGAAAGATGCTGTTGTTCCAATGGTACAACATCACTTCTTTATTTATTTATTGTTTCAATTTGTATCCCGCCTTGCCAGACACTTCTAGCATGAACTTTGAAATTATGTCATTGCATTAGGGTGATGCTTTAAGATTCCACTAAAATGCTATGGTTTCAGTGACCTTGTGGCACCAAAGTGACAGCAATTGGTATTTCTCTAGCCCCCCTGAACCTCCTATCAGTTGCCAGTGCTTGGCTGGTCTGTCCCTTCTTGAACCTAGTGGCAGAAGATGAAAGCTAAAGTTTGTTATCTGCATGTCTCTGAATTGACACGAAGCTCTTCTAATGCCTTTTGAAGAACATCCATTAATCTTCCAGTTTCCATAGTTCAATTTTTTTTGTTTTTCTTTTTTATTAGTTGGTAATTTAGATGTAGCTGTTGAAGGGTCTTCAGTCTGTTAGAAATTCTCAATAATCCCCAGAGTTTTGTACCTTCTTTGAAAGTCTTTCCCTTGTTTTTATCAGTTGTCATCTACTGTGCTTGAGTGTTTTACTCTTGGGTATTTCAATTATATATGAATGTGAGTGCTTCGCAGCAGCTAGGTTTCATTTGCCATCTTTGTTTATGATTGGCGCAACCTATATTGAACTTCAGAAATACTACCACAAATCTTTTGTATTCAGATTTTGTTTAGTTATTTTGTTTTTTGCTTTTGGCTACTTGTTTTTATTTGATAATTGATTTTTACATAACCCTTGCTATCAACTTCAAACATAAAAATTTAAACCCTTTTTTAAAGTCCCACTGTTCCAGCACTACAGGATGGGTAACAGAGAAAAGTTTTATTTTTGAATAATTCCAAATAGTAGTGGGACAACACACATAGTTAACCCATTCACAAAAACAGTATCCAAAGAGAGAATTGACTGGAAACTATATATTTGTTTCACCTCTGTAAAGTGACTTAACCATATGCTCTGCAAAATAAAATAAGTGGAACAAGCATGGAGACATTTGCATCCTGTTAAAAACCTGCATGCCTGATTTGCCAGCGGATGCCAATATGTACCTTCGATGTTTAGCTCAGAATCTGGAAGAAAAGATGGGTGTACAAATAAAAATTATAGTAAACACAACCATATAAAATATCTACTCTGGATTTATGACCAAGCTGAGAGTCTGAAGCTTTCTTGCTTGCTTTCTTTCTTTTAATATGTCACCTTTCTGCTCTATTAGACTGTTTTTCTTGGATGGGGCAGGAAAGAGTTCTAGGGCTGGAGCAAAGCCTGGACTCCTCAGTCCAAAATCTAACCGTGATGGAAGTCCAATGTCTTGATTTCCCATCAAAGGCATCAGATCAAAAATCCTAGGGTTAGTGCTTCTGCTGGGCACCCTAATTGTTCCCTGGCAAATTCATTGATTTCCCTTTTGGTTGGTCACTTTACTTCTCCTCCTGCCCTTCTTTACTGGCACTGATTTACCTTACATCTACAGAAAACAATTAATGCTCTTCTTACAGAAAATCCCCTGTCCATCTATGGTTTTGGGCCCCGAGCCCCCATGTAATTGGAATTGCGTACTTTAATGGGGCAGTCTTCTCTATTGTCTGAGCACATGGAAAGGTACTTTAGGTTTCCTGAAGCAGACTGGTATGGCAGTAGTATATCCTACAATACAATCCCCTGTTGTATGTTTGTTAGTACAGAAGGATATTGCTTCTACAGCTAACTGCATGAGAAATTATATTGGAAGACCACATTCAAATATGAAAAGGTTTTTATACGCTGCTTTCCTCTACCTTAAGGAGCTCAAAGTCGCTTACAATCATCTTCCCTTACTCTCCCCACAACAGGCATCTGAGGAAGGTAGGGCCGAGAGAATTCTGAAAGAACTGTGACTGGCCCAAGGTCATCCAACAGCCTTCATATGGAGGAGTGGGGAATCAGTTCTGGGTCTCCAGATTAGAGCGCCCCACTCTTAACCACGACGCCACACTGGCTCTCCATTTACACATTTATTTTAGTTCTTTTGAACTGCTATTAGAAACATGGTCTTCATTTGAAAGAAAATATCTGTGTTTTTATAGCAGAGATCCAGAGAACAGAAAGAACTTAAACACATCAAAAACTTTTTGAAAATACCTTAATTATCTAAGGTTGTACCTTCAGAGTACATTTGAAATATAGTAACAATTGGGGCGGGGGAGAATTGGAAAAGATTTTTTAGTCAAATGTTAATCATGGTGACTGACAGTTGTGACTTGACTGACAGTTGTGATAATTGGGGAAATAGCATGAATAAGTGACAGAGTAAACACAAGTCAAAAAGCATCAAAAAATAAATGACTGACAAAACAACAACAGGAAACCCACATGAGGATTTGCAGTCTTCAATCCTGCTAAAATACAAATTGAGCTTAAGATGTGTAATTATTGGTTAAACTATGTCTAATGAAACGTAAAGACCTTTGTACTCCTGAATGGATAATTTATGTGCCACTTTATTGTCTCTCAAGGTTTAATTAAATGTTTGCCTCGTGGCTAATCAGCTACAATTAATAAAGGAGGCTTGTCACTTATAGGAAATGTTGAAATGTCCTCTTTTACAATTTCAGTAGCTAATTTGCCGAGTCCTCAAAATAGAGACTATTCTTCCCCCTCCAATATCTAGTCATACTTTTAGAAACTAAAAGTAATGACATAGGTAATAAATATAAAATATAGTACCACATCTAACATTTGCTTAATTTATAGCCTGCTTTATCTCAAAAGCTTCAAGTGGACAGCAGTGTTATACAAAAGGTACAGAAGACCTGCAATCTTTGTTCTTTTATCCCGTGTTTTGTTTAAAACAAAAGTGCCAGTACTCATATATAAGGCTGTACTGATTTCTACCAGTTCCCCACTCACAACTTGGGAAAGCCTTGACAAAAATGTTGTTGGTATTCAATGCCAGTGAGTACTGTCACAACCCTCCCCCCACTTTTCTCTATTGATTAACACATACCTGCACACATACTAAGAGAATGGAACGCCAGGGGGAAGAAGGATAGAAATACAGATAATCTCCTAACAAAAGCCCTTTTGATATGCTGTGGTCACGTGTATCGGGAACCTGGCAGCCACACATACTGGGAGCATGTACTACTCTCTATATGCACAGCTGCCATGTTGTCCAGACAGGAAAACTGCATGTATTTTGTGTGCATGTACAGCTTTGGTTCTGGTGAACCAGAACCCTGGAAAATCCAGTGGTCACTATGCATGTATTGAAGCATTCATGCATGCAAAACTGATGCAGTGCCCTTGGTCAGACATGAGGACTACACATATCAAGAGAATTTACACATGGTTGCTGAGGTTATAGTATGCATAAACATATGAAAAGGGCTAAAATGTCCCCATGAATTCTAGGTCTGTCTCCTCTCTGTTGCCAAGAATTTCCTTTCATCTGTGTCCCTACTTGCTTCATATTCTTACTTCAAGTTACAGTCCCTAGTAGGGGTGTGCATTTGGCATAAACTGAGCTGAAAGCCAGTTAAGCCAGTTACCAAATGGAGCTCAGTTTTGGCTATCCAAAATGGCCAAGCCCCAAAAAACCTGAAAATATTTGGGGCTGCCAAATAGCTGAACTTAAAGGGCACTTAAAGGGATTATGGTCCCTTTAAATGCCTTTTCCAAGTCATGCGATTCCATGGCGAGTTCACCTGGAAGGCATTTAAAGGGCCCACAATCCCTTTAAACACCTTCCAGGTGAACTTGCTGCCTGGAGAAGGAATTTAAAGGGACCATGAACCCTTTAAATGCGTTCGGAGTTCAGCCACAGCTTGCAAAGCATTTAAAGGGACAGCATTCTCTTTAAATGCCTTTCCCCCCTCCATTGGAAACAATGGGGGATGAGGGCACCTTCTTCTGGGGCCCATAGAATTGGACCTCAGGGTCTAATCTTTTTGAAACTTATGGTTTTTTTTAGGAGAGGAACCAGCAACTATGCTGCAAATTTGGTGTTTCTACCTCAAAAAACAGCCTCCCCCCAGCCCCAGATATCCCAGGCTCAATTCTCTATTACAGTATGGAGAGCATTGACTATAATGGTCCCCATAGGCTATAATGGAGCAAAAAAAAAATTGGCTTTCCTGAATATTTACTGAATTTGAATACCACACCGGTATTGGGATTTGGGAATATCGTGAAATACTGATATTTGTTGGGTTCCATATATCCAAACCCAAAAAATACTGGTTTGGTGGGGGGGGGGAGGTTTGCACACCCCTAGTCCCTATTCTTACTCTTTTCTCTAAATTCTTCTCCTGCCAAGACTGGACTCAAAGGCACTGTTCAGTTTACACTTTGTTTTAAAAATCATCATTATCTAATTCTAATGCTATTTGTAACTGACATATTCCAATTGTACTGAAGGCAAAACTGTGTGATAGAAGAACATTGATACAAAGAAACTTATCTTGAATACATTATTCTTAGGAACTCTGGCTAAACATTTTTCCCCCCTGAAGAACAAGCCCAAACCGCAAAGAACCCATAAAGTACGCCAAACGAATTGTATCTTGGCCTATATTCTGATTATCTTTAATTCGCTCATGAAGGAGACCTTCAAATTCACTTGCCTGAGGCAGTGAAGAACTCCAGGTCTTTCATGCTCAGGAAAGGCAGATAACAGCCACCCTTACAGAAAGAGATACTCGACTATACAAGCTCACTACTTTGTACTGGCACAAACGGTATCTTCGATTCTTGATTTATTTTTGTTCATGTAGTTTCTTCTTATAATTTGGTATAACTTTCAATAGGTGTGACTATGGCCTATATTTGTACCAGCTGAATCATCAGTGTTAAACAAAAACTTTCACTAAGTTGTAGCCAAACTCAATAAGGTTAATAACATGTACGTATCTAGATGTCAGATATAGTGAGATATGTTATATGCATTAATATATGGAAATCGGGTGAACAGGATGCTGCTACTATATGAAATACCTTTATCTCATTTCCATATTACCTTGACCCAGTAATTTATCTCCCTAGGGCAGTGGTTCTCAAAAACTTTTGAAATTGGACCCATTTTAGAACATAATATACTTTTGGGACCCACTTGAAAAACAATTCCATGTTAACTTTCCCCATCTCCAACATAAAATGCAAGACTTTCTCATCAGATAATACTTCATAGTTTAGGTTTTTTTCCTCTCATTTCTAATGCTGCTAGATATTGTAACAAGCATGGGGACAGTCTGTACCACAAGACAAAGGAAACGTTAATACCTGTTAAAGGCTCTGGCCTGATCCCCTTAGTGGGCCTTGTTGGTTTTGGACAAGTGCCCATCAGGTCTGCAAGAGACAGGTTTCCCTTTTAGCTGGAGGGGTAGTGGTAGGAAGGTATCTATGTAAGAAGGTGCAGCTTATAAGAGTGAAGAAAACCACCATGGCTCAGGAGTGAGCTGAAGCACCTGGCAGATGCAAGACCTCTGTCCTCTCTCTGAGCGTACTAGGTGGGATACCAAATCTATTGCCTTGTAGGAGGACCTCTGTGTCTCCACCTGTGCTCCACTTGTACATTAGGAAATAAAGCAAATTCTACAAAAACATCTAGCTGCTCCTGTATGTTGCAAACGCTCCTGTTATTCCACAGCTCCTGCATCATTGCTTAACTGACAGTTCTTTGACCAGCGCAGTTATACCTATCATAGGCATGCAGTGACAGGCAAAGCTCTTCCTGTGATTCAACTGTCAGTCATTGTAACTTTTAAAGCCACAGAAGCCTTGCAAAACAAGACAGTTAGCAAACCCATTCATTTGACTTACTTTCAGAACTCCATTTCTCATGCTGTTTAGTATATATTTGGATGGTTTCACAGCCGTGTTTCTGCTTGGATGGGGTTTGGTAGGTATGAATCAGTTCCTAACCTCCGTTCATGACTAATCTCAGCTGTCTTCAGCATGGTATTCATCCTATGTTATCTGAATCAATCAGAGAGTCCCCTACATGAGTACAGCCAAAACACAAGAGCAGAGATAACACTGGAATAGTTCAGTCTGATGTATACACGACTCTTTATTTTGGCACAGTAAATCTCAATGAAAAGATGGATAGGAGACAAAGCACCTAACCAGCAAGTATCTTTATTACCCTGACAAGATACAGAGTAGAAAAAGGAGTCAGTACGGAAAACTGGAATAGTGAGTAGTTGTAGCACAAAAATCCAAATGAAACACAATTGGACCCCCTTCTAATATGCTAAGGAACCTGCTAGAGCACTGTTCTCTAAACTTTTTGAAGTGTGATTCATTTTTAAACTTTGCCTTTTGCAATCCACCTCAGCAGTACCGCAAGCCCAAGGTTTTGCTTGGGCCTAGCTGCTGTGAGGCTGGAAAGCAACAGCTGTGGGGTTTGCTCATCACCTCTCAAGCTGTCACCAGCCAGAAGCAAGCCAAGAACCTACAATCTAGCAGCACTGCAGGCTGGCGCTCAGCTTGGACTCAGACACCAGTGGTGTGGGCCTGGGAGGCCATGGGAATAGGCGAGGCCCATCGCCTCATGCACTGCTGGTGGCTCGGAGTCAATCAAGGCCCTGGGGATGAGCAAGGCTACAGAGCAAAGGAGAGAATGTAATTGCTGGGAGGAGGGGCCCCCAGAGTTTCCTTGACCAGCTCAGGAGGTTGAGCTTCACAATCACCTGAAACATAGTTGCAGCCCATTTGGGGGTCACAACCCATAGTCTGAGAATACTGATCTAGTGAAATTAGCTGCTAGATATCCCTAGATGCAGCATGTTGGAAGATTTACACAGCTGGCTCCACACACTTCAGAATGTTAGTGTGGGCTGGGCTTTATCTGCAACAGCTGGAAACTAACTAGGTAAAAAAAAATGGATCTCTGTAGCCAAACCCCAAACAAATTCAGTCAGAGTTTATGCCCACTGAATTAGTTTTATAATTGCAGCCAGCCACAGTGTTAAAAAAAATGTAATAAAAGTTTGGGAAGCATGAGATTTTTTGGGTTAAATGGGACTCTGACAAGAAACATGACATTGATGCAGTATATCAAAGTGTATTAAAGAAAAGCAGGCTAAAGTTTCCTTCAGTTGTCCTATGCAGAAAGTGTATTTGATCTTCATTGGCACTACTGTCTCCATCACATCCCTCAAAGCAGAGATTAAAACAAAGAAACATACGATGTAGAGACATTTTTGAGGATTGTTCAATAGAAAATACATCTATCATTACAAAGAAGAGACAGTTTACTTTAGTGTGTATGTTTAGACTAATGTAAACAGGCTGTCTCAGTAATCAGTCAACAGAAAACCAGTCTGTTTACTTGAAACAGAGATGACTGAATGAAAGCTGTGCCATATCCTAATAACTTTTAATTACATATTGACTCAAATGTGCTCAGGGGCAGTAAAGTTAGCATGCTATGCCAGATGTTTCTTAGGGGTATATTTGAGACTGAAGTAGGTAAGACAGAAGTGTTCAAAAGTGGGTTTGCTATGGGACAAACAGTAACACATCACTTCTACATTTGCCATTGTGAGACTCCTCCCTTGTTAACACTTCCCCTCAGCCACTGTACTGGTTTCACTCCCTCTGATTTCCCCAGGCTTAAGAATAGAAATTGGGGGGGGGGGGGGGCTTTGCACCAACCAACACCATTCTCCCATTCCTGGAGCACTGGCTTTGTCTGGGCAGTACTATGCTCCCTTTTGCATTCTTGGCCAGGGTTATGGGGCTGTTAGTTATACTTCCTTCCCACTCTCACCAAGCAGCCCCACCACCACCTCTATGGCCTGAGCCATTATCTGGCCCAGGGCTTGGAACTCTGCTCCCCCCAGTCTCCTCCTGCCCCATCCTTTCCCTTTTTCTCTCACTGGCCAGTTCCTGGGAGTTCTTCAGCCAGGTCCCTCTCTACCTGGCTCCACCCAGGTTTTTGCATTAGTGGGCTGCACCCATGCTCTGCCCGGGCCATCACAGTTGGATGTCTGCTGGCTGCTCCCACACTTGCTTGCTGGTTTGGTGGTCTCTGAGGCTCACTCTTCCACAGCATCCTCTCTGTTGTTCCCAGTGCTAGGAGATGATGTAATCAGCTGGTGTCTGAAATTCTGGGGTCCAGGGGGCAGGTGGTGAGGCTCATGTCCAGTTGCTGCAGCTACCTGCTGCCCAAAATCCTGTAGTGTCCTGGGTGTTCTGGCCAAGTCAGTGGTAGCTACTTGAGGTATGGGGGGATGTCCCTGTGGGTAGGTCCCTGCAGTGTTAGGGAAGTCTTTGACTTAGCTGCAGGCACCTTGGCTGAGGGTAGGCCCGGTGCTGGACCCTCGCAGGCATTAAAGGGGAACTTGGGCACACCAAACACCAGGATAGTAAAAGGCAAAACCAAAAGGTGTAGTTAAAGGTTTATGTCAAACATAAGGCAAGCAGACAAAACTTTCATTTCACCCAAAGGAAAATTTCTATTTATGTTTTTACCTCAGTCTGCCCACCCCCCTGTGCATTTTGCAATTAGATATACAATTCCAGTAATGCAACTTGCCAGGATTGTGTGATGGAATAGCAGGGTTTTACTTTTGCAGAGAACCTATGCTGGAGATAGGGCAGTGCTCATGCTCTATGTATTTTAAAAGTTCTCCAGAGAAAGGAGAACGGGAATTTATATTATACTTCTAACTGCAAAAGGGAACTTTTCATTAAACTTTCAAGTATGCCTTTTGGCTTTGCCTTCTATACTTCGAAAGCTGGCATTCATGCAAGGGTGGATAAAGAAGACCATCAGACACACTGTTCCTTATCTTACCTGTCCAGTGGTGAACAGTGAATTGTACTTATTGGGCATGCACAAAAGCATTCTTCCTTTGTTAATAATGGCTGAACTTTTGTTTAAAAAAACAAACAAACACGTGGGAATTACCTGTGTTGTTAAATGAAAATGGTTGTAGCATCCAAACAACACATGGCCACCAAGGATGGGACAAACCAATGATCCATCCCGTTTGTTTCTCTTCCCATTATGATGAATTCTTCGTATGCACTGCAATTTGAAGCCTACTTACTTCCTCATAAGACTGGAAGGGTGGTAGAATTGGGCAAAAATACCGATATTTTTAGATACTCAGATCGGTTTATTGGAGGTTCTTTGGGTTGCACCCATCTTCCCAAGCTGAGAAAAGTATGATTTTGGCTACTAAGCTACCTTGGGCCCCCTTTGCTGGAGGAGGTTTGAGTAAAATGCACTAATTCTTTGCATTTACTTAGTAATAAGCTCCAATGAGTACAGCAATTTGCTTCCATGCATAAACCATGCATATAGGCTTGGATTGCATGGACTAGTTAGGGATTATATATTCATCTTGCAATCTATGCGTTTCCAACTGTTTGTTGCCTATAAATGCTACAAATAAATAAATAAATACACCTTTATGTTCGTTTGCTCCAGCACTCTCATTTACAAAGTCCTGAAGCGCTGGGTTCCATGACCATTGCCCGCGCTTACCGCCTTCACCTTCCAGGTGGGACGCTGGGCAGCGGGGTTGTTTAGCCCTGAAGTAAGAGAGCGGCTCTTCGCGCGAAATCAAAAGGGCTCTTTCCTGGCTTGCAAAGCGCTGCAAAGTTCGAGTTCTCGTGAACTTCTGCTGTCGTGATCGACGAGAGTTAACGCCGCATGGCGAGAAGCCGAGATGGCCTGGGCTCTAGAGGGTTTCCTTCCGTGTCGTGAGCGACGGAGGCCTCTTCGAAACAAGGCCCCCCTCGTGCCCCACGAGGCTCTGAACCGGCAGCGCCGTGCAACTACTACAAATGGAATCTCATGTTGCGTGAGACACCGGGCGGCCATTGGCGGGAAGGAAGATTCTTCCCGCGCGGCCGGCAAAGAAGGGCGTGTGCTGGGCGGAGCGGCCGCCTTGGCAGCTTCGCTGGCGCTGCCCTGGTTTCTATGGTGACGATTGGGCGTCCTTTCTCGCGTGCGCCCTTCTCCTGAGGCCTGGAGGGAAAGGAAGAGCGCGGAGGCGGTCTGGTGCGGGCAGAATCGCCTCTTCCTTTGAGAGCAGGAGGAGGGGGTGGTGGTGTGGGTCGCACCCCTTCCTCTCTTGGGTAGGGCCCCGGGGTGCTTAGGCTAAATTAAGCAGAGCCCCTGCGCAAGAGACTCGGCGGGTCAGTCGGCGGGCAGTGCTCTGCCCTCTCCATTACCGTGTCGAAGAGGCTCAGGCGAGGGCAGTTGTTGCCTCGGAAGTAAGTCCCAGTGGACACGCGTTGGGCTCACAAACGCTGATGCCACGATAAAGGGGTTAGTATGCCTTTGAAGTGTCCTAAGATTTATTGCTGTCACTTCTATTCTCCACTAAGTTTGCAGCCTGAGGAGGAGGAAAGCGTCGGAGAGGGGGTGCTGAGGGGGACGAGTGGGCGGGTGGCTTGCCCTGTGTGGGCCCAGTCCACCGGCACTGTTTAACATTAGCCCCGGCCCAGATAAAGCGCAAAGATGCCCTCGCAGCTGCTTTCTCTGCAAGCGCCTCCGTCTCCGCGTTGATACAAGGCTTTCAAGCTGGTGGGGGAATTCCTTGGCGCGGGGCGGGGGGGGGGGGAGGGATGTTCTACGGCGCCTTTCTTCCTCACAGCCCTTTTTTTCTTTTCAGTTCCTGAGAGGTCGAAAAAGTGGTGTAGAGCTGTGGGACGGAATAGCAGGAAAGAGAGGTAAGAATTCAGGACAGCTACCCTCCCACGTGGGCCGTTTCTTCCTCCGGTGGACTGTTTGAAATGCCTGACTTTCCATGGAAGAAGAGGAGAGCCCTTTGTCTGTAGTAGCCCGTGAAATGTACAAAATGCTTTCATTGTCCATCCACAGAAGTTAGATTGCCCGGGTGCTTCTCTTTCTCGGGTTCATTCAGCAGAGAGCACAGCAGAACAAGTCAGAGACGTTTAAGCTCTGCAAGGATCCTTTGCCAGTTGTCAATAATGTTTCACTGTAATAAGAGTTGAGCCTCTGAAATGTTTAAGCACAGCAGTGGAGAATGGGTTTAATCACCAGAAGCTGTGTGCTCACGAACAGAGTGAAAGAAAGCTTTTTTGAGGGGGGGGGGGGTGAAAACACAGCTACTGTCTCTGACTGAATAGCAGGTGCTTCATCAGAGTCCTGTAGTTGTCCAGTATTTGAAATAGCAAACAAAGTACTCTTCCCATTGAAGCTGCATTCAACAAGGAGTCTTGGAGACAAACAGATTTATTGTGGCATAAACTTTGTGGACTTGAGCCCATTTCATTAGGTTCATCTGACAAAGTGGCCCTGTAGTCCACAAAAGTTTATGCCACAATAAATCTGCTGAGCTTTAAGATATTACAAGAGTTCTTTTGCGTTAGCTGTCATGACTTGCCTGAGTTCACTCAGCTACCCCTCTGTGATTTCTACATGGGTATTCTTCCTGAGGGGAGAGGAAGGTGGCATGGTGGAGTCCACTGTTGTCAGATCTTGGAAGCTAAGCGGGGTTGGTACTTGGAAGGAAGACCACCAAGGATGACTCTGCAGAGGAAGGCAATGGTAAACTATCTCTGCTTCTCACTTGCCTTGAAAACTCCTTGCTGGGGTTGCCATAAGTCAGCTGCGACTTGATGGTATTTTACAAACACATTTGTGCTGGGAGAGGTGCCATGGTAGTGCTCTAACATGGTGGTGTCAAGCTATGTGATGAAAGCAGAGAATTAAATAGGATCTGTGTATATGAAATCAACAAGTGAAGTAAGGAATGAGAAAAAATTCTTTGTTGGAAAAATATAACAAAAAATAGTTTCTTTGTGTTTTCTAAAATGCACAAACTTGAAGTCACATTTCTCATTAGCAGGAAACATGTCTTGGAAAATATGAGTGGCATTTCATGCTTTGTTTCAGTTTCTGAGAGAATTCAACAGCTGGATTTTGTTGTTGTATTTTTAATTTACTTTTTTTAGTGGTAATGATTTCCTACTGATATGGTTTTACTGAGCTATAGCATAAGGAAGACCACAAGAGATATTTGGAATACTGTCTTGATGACAAACAACTTGAGTTTTCCAACTGAAGAAATCAGAAACATCATAAAAACCTTCCCTTGAAACAGCTCCCTTGAAGTTGTTCCCTTGAAACAGCTTGTGCTTCTGTTAGGTGGCCAACCTTGCACTTGGACACTAATCTGTTCACCCTTACAAGAGCAGCAGTGTGGTATCTTGGGGAGTTTTTTACCAGCTAGAAGTTGCTGTTAGGGTGGGAATCCTTCTCTGGTTAATCATGTAAATTCATTGAATCTAGTTTCATGTGGTAGAGGAACAAGATTAAAGTTCAGTAGGACCTTAAATACAAACAGGATTTCCAGACTATAAACTTTTGAGAGACAAAGCTCCCTTTGTGTAAGCTTATACCCTGGGAATGTTGTTGATCTTTAAAGTGCTACTGGACTTGACTCTTGCTATTCAATGAATCTGGCTATCTTAAAGTCATTCCCAACAAAGTGTTATGTTGTACCGTGAATTCAGCTCTGTACACACAGTATGTCTATCCCTGTGTGTATGAGAGTATCTACAAGTCCTCATGGAACAGATGTTTCCTCCTTCCACCCATATCACAGTCATCATAATGGCAGGCATTTTAACAGTGTTTGCTTGTTATCAAAGTTAAATCGTTTGGTTTGATTTGAAAAGTGTTGTGATTTGTTTCCTTTTAGACATTTTAACAAAACAAGTGTCAGATAGTTGCATCTTGCAAAGCTGTAAGTATTGATCATCTTGGGTTTATTATAACTCATTCGTTGAATAACATTTACTAAGAAGTTTCCAAGAGCTGATGACAGCAGCTAGTGACTCTTAACCTATAGTGAGCTTGTGTGCACCATTGCACTACAAAACATCTGTTTGTGGATGGAGGTATAGGTGAAAATCATTCTGAATGCCTGATAAAATGCTAGACATGCCTAATTTATATAAATTATTATCTTTCTGATTAGTGATAGCAAGCTTGATTCAAAATAGGTATGTTTATAATGCACTTATTGGAGCACAGTTCAAATCAGGACCAAATTAACTTGTTTTAAGCTTGGTCTTGTTTCAAGCTCTTTTCTAAGCTCTAAGTTCCAAGGGTGTCTTTGAAAACACAGTAAGAAGTTGGAAGCCCTGGCAAACCTCTCAGGAGCTCCACTTTTCCTTGCTTTCCTTTTCTCAAAACTTCCCTGGTAATGGCAACAGTAATGGGAAGGGCTATTACAGCAGCCTTAATTAGGTCCTGGAACTCTGTAGGCATAGTGACTTGGGCATCACAATTCATGGAAACTGTAATTTTTCAGGTTTCTGGATACTTACTAAGGTTATTGAAGACTGCGGCGGCAGCAGCCCTTCTCATTGCCTCTAATGGGAGTTTCACTGGGAAGGGGAAGCTGTAGGAGGCGGTGGAGATAGGACTTTGGCCAAGACCAAGCCAATTACAAACTGAACTGAAACTTTCCAGGGGTTTTGCTCAGCTCATACTTGGCTTAACAGTTCCAAACTGGAAAAGTTCATATTCCAAACTCCCCAGTTTTATCTCTTATCTATCGGCTATAGTTGATCCTGTATTTTATCAACTTGTCTCTACTTGTGTTCCTAGCAATATCTCTAACAATTAGAGAATCCTCCTTCCAGTTTTGCATTGCTGTGTTTCTGCCTCCATTAAAAGTTTGTGCCTTGAGGCCTGCCAGCAGGGCTTACAATACCTACATTAAACCAAATTTAAAAATAAGGGTGCTCCTGCTGCTAATACTCTCAGATCACAGTCATGTAAAATGAAGGAAGTGGCAGCTGTAACTTTAATGGTGGGAAGTGTAAGCTGAGTACGTGGGGAAAAGAACACAGTACTCTATGACAAAAAAGTCCCATTAGCATTTATGAACTTCAAAATGACAAGCTAGACTGCTTTGTCTTTGGGGGTTTTTCCTGCTTAAAAGAAATAAAGCTCATGTTCATATAATACTAATTATAGTGTTAAGTTGCTGTCCTGTTGTCATAGCAACTCTTCAGTTTTCCATAAGTAATAGTTTACTATAGCTATAGATATAATAAAGTTAATAATTACATGTAATCCCATTTCATTAATAAACCTCAGTTTTAATATTGGCTAATACAAGCATGTAAGTTCAGTTTTTGTTCAAGTATGCAGTATGAGGAATTACTTGCAAATCTTTTGTCATCAAAAGTACATGAAGAATGCAGAAAAAAATTAAGTCAGAACTGAATTCTGCTGATTAGACATGCCCTTTTCATACTTATTATGGTTATGTCAGTGTCTACTGTTGGCTATGCTTTATTTACTTCTTTAAACATGTATTTTGTTATAAGTTTAAGTAGTAATTTTTAAGTGCTTCTTTACAAAATATTAGTTTTTTGTATCACTATGTGATAACATCGGTGCAAAGCTTTTTCAAGCATTATTTTTGAGCCCAGTGAATATAACTAAGTTTTGTATTAAGTCTGCAAATACTTCCGATTTACCTGATTTTTTTAAAAAATGGAAACTTTACATCCACAGCATTTGCTCAAGAGGACTTTACCAATCTGGTACGAGGTGGTCCAATAAATCTTGGAAGTAAACCATACAAATAAAAAAACTTGGAAGTTATATTGATCATGCCAACAGCTGCAAAAAAATAATCACTCCGTCTTTATGTATTTTCCTTTGTCAATAAAGGGATAGAGTAGTAGCAAGGACGCCAGGGGGATAATATGTGAAAATTGGGGGAGACGGGACGGGACCTGTTTTGATTTTTCACCCTATTTGCCAATTTTCATTTCCTTTCACTGCAATTGTTAGTAAAAATAACCACAACACTGTGATTATATGCTGCAATTTTATTTTTAAAAATTACAGCATGAAGAGAAGCATGAAACACCACAGGTCAATTGATCCCATTGAGGAGTTTACCATTGGAGAAGATGCAAAACCTAGTTTTACCATTTTTTCCCCTTGTTCTATGGGTCAGTTTGACCTTATTTTTTAAAGGACTGGTTAAGGTATACTGTGGGAATATTTTCACAGTGATATTTATTTCACAGCATATTTCATTTCATTTATTCAGTTTATACCCTGTCCTATTCCACAAGTGGGCTTACAACATGTAATAAAACTATAAAACAGTAAAAGCAATAAAACAGTTGATGGCACAGTAAACAATATCGTCAAACCCCATGTCTCATATCGGGTGAATATAGGTGCTCCAGTGCCCAATAATATTATCTGTCAGCAGGCACTGGGAGAGGGGCCATAAGCATGTTGATTCTTTCAAGGCTTGGCCAGTAGTTTTAGATGACCACACTGCATAACCTATGAAGCAGGTGTAGAGTCAGTATAATACAAAGTTGTGCTAGTGTAAATTTACTACAACAGATGTCTGATGTGGTCAGTTTCATAGCATCTAAAAAAGCTGCAAATTTCTTTGGGCAAGGCCTTGAATGGTTTTGACCTAATTTTACATGGATAACATACACTTGAACTAAATATCTAAAGAACGTATCCAACAGGATTTTACTCAAACTATTCTGTACTCATTTATTTAGTTCAAAATGAACATATTGCCTCCCGTGCCAGTACAAAGCCCCCAAGAGCATCCAGATATGGAAGAGATTAGATGCCCTTCACCAGTCCTCGCAAGGTATGTAGAACTTGTGTTTCTCTTCCTTCAATTAACTGATAATTTTAATAATGTTTTTTATAAACAGAAATAACATTTTATGTCTAGTTTTGTCACATTACTTACAGTAGTGGCATATCATCTCAGGAATCATAGTTGTGCATAATGGATAAAACACAGGACAGAGTATAAACTGTGTTTTTGGGGGGTGGGGTGATGATAGGTTTGGCATAAAATGAAAAAATTAAAATAGTGTTCTCATCTTTTACATGAGAAGCTGCTTTGTAAATGTGCATATTTTAAGTAGTATATTTTAGTCTCAAGGTTTCTTACCCTTTCTCTGCATATTTCTCAGAAAGCTACACTTGAAGCCTTTCTAAACTATCAAAGCATGTCCCAGCTACATTTTATTTACTGTGTTCCTACATCAGTGATAATAGCAAACCTAGTATTATATGCTATGCACATAAAACTGATGTGTGTAAATATGCTACCTCCCTGATTTTGCAAGTTAGTTAAGTCTGCTTTTTAGCAATGCGGTGCCTCCAAAGAATTAAAAATAAATAAAACAAAAACATTCATTAAATCTTGGAATAGTGAGAGAGGCTGGAGATGAACTGAGTTATGATGCAAGAACCTTCTCACATATTATTCAGTAGCAGACCTGGGTTTGCAGTTGAAAATACATATGCCAGGGAACTAGAGCCCATCTGCCTTCCTGCTGCATACATTTATGTGCATATGCTTGCAAATAAAACCTTTATTTTCAATTGTTGCTTACAATTTCTATTTTGTAGGTGATCTTTTTATTTTTAATAAAAATCATATAGCTGTACTGTTGTATACATTATATTATGAAATGGAATCAAGCAGAATAACGTCAGATCGAGTCATTTGTGAATTTTTTTAGATTTTCAGGTCTGTAAGTCAATATAACTGAAATAAGGCCTTATAATCCTGTTTATATAACCTTTACAAAAAAAATCAACTCAGCTTCCATTCTCTGATAATCAGTCTTTCTAATTTAATTATTTCAGTGAGGTAACAGGGTCATTATAATCAGATTTTCAAAGTTCAGTATGATAACCAGAATATCAAAAAGATAAACATCAGCTTATGCCAGTTTACCCTAATTGTAATTATATCATTAACTGACCCATCCTAAACACACTGTAACATCTCCACTTTCACATTACAGTTAGGATACTGACAATTCCAGTGTTCAATAAAAGGTATCCATACCTCTGCACATTTTTGACTTGATCATTATTTATGAATCGTATGTATTTCAAAATTGTAATCCTGTATGTATTTCAATCCTGTATGTTTTTCAAAATTGTAATCCTGGTACATAATCATGATGTACCAAACCTTAACTAGCCACTGATACTTTGTTAATGTCTCTTTTTGTTTCCATATTCTGGCTGCAATAAATTTTTACTGGGGGTACATTTTTCTCATATATAGCTCCTGAGATCAGATTAAACAAGTAAAGCCGAGCAGTCAATTCAAAAGCATATCCTATTATGCTTATAATTTATTTATTAACTGAAGTCCAAAGTTAGTAAACCACAATTCCTCCATCACTTTAACAAATCTTGTTATCACATTTTGAATACCTGTCTGTAGTCCAGAAATTTTAGCCAAAGTAACCATCACTAGATGCCAGGGAATGAACATCTTCAAGCAATTTATACCTATATGCAGAGGTGCTCTAGAGTATTCTAGATATTCCCAATGCTTTAATGGAATAGAAATTCACAAAATTTCAATTTTGGGAATTTTTAGTCTATACCTGAAAAACAATACATAAATCCATCCTGAATTGTTTTCTAAGTTCACATTTTATCAAAAGGTTTTAGGTCTTTGTCAGTTGGCTTTCTCTGAAGTAGTTTATTATTGGAATGTGTCCTTTTTTATAGTTTATAACTCTACATTGAAGTGTCAATATGTTTGTGGTTGTGCTTGTTTTAAAAAGCTAAATAAAACTTGATTAAAATATTGCTGAGTTAAACGTTTAAAGAAGGAGAGAAAATGCACACCCTAAACCCTTCAGAACGTGGATTGTTGTATACACATTGAGGGTGGAATTATCATAAATCTTCTGCTAAAGCCATGTATACCTTATACAAAAATAAAGATCTTGAATATCTACAGACCAAAAAGTTAAAATGATACTTGTACCATCTTTATAAAATATGTTTGATAAAATACCTTGTCAATATTTTAATATTTATCTGTCTTTGCTTGGCAAAGATTAATACATAATACATGTAGCAGATTTTGACGTTAAATCACCTCACAGTTCTTTAATTTTTTAATTTAAATTTAGGATGCATTTGATCAAAGGCAAAGATGCCATAGATCGTTATTTGGCCATGCATATCAAAGGATTGTCAAAACAAGAGGCTGCTGCGTAAGTAAGGTCTTTCTGAGGCATTTGTATGGAAGTAAGTTTATTGTTTTCTTTGTTTCTAGCCATATTCTTTGAAATCTAAAGTTCCTCAGAAAATTGCCTGAGGAACATGGCACTTAAAAATTAAAAATGATATGAAATAATTATGTTTCACTGCTACTTATCTTGCATATATCAAAGCATTTAGTTCAATGCCTGTGTTAATTCTCCCTCTTACTAAAGTATTATAACATTTACAGCATTTAATTGTTTGTCAGTAATTAAAACTATCTGTTTTTCTATCTTAGTTTTTGAAAGCCTGTAATTTAAGGCTGAAATACTACTTACAAAAGTAATATAAAGATTTGCAACGGTGACTTTTTAATGCACACTAGTTCTATGTAAGTCACTGTCTGGTCTAGGGAAAGTGCTATTCTATATGACATTACACAACAGCTTTGTTTATTGATCATTTCTAAAAACACATTTGAGTTTCACGTTCATTGGAATTACTATAAGTCACACTTCTTGTTCAGGGATTGCTAGTTTAGAGATTGATGCCCCTACATATTTCATGTAAAGAATGCTGAAATGGTGTGCAGGTGTGATCCTTTGCTCAAACATGTATACCTGGAGCAGGTTTTGTATCTGAATGTCCTCTCTGAACATTGTCTCTCTAGCATTGTCTCTTTCTTAAGTGATTCAAAACATGTGTGCACTCATTGACCAAAGGTACCTGCCAGTAGTTTCATCTTTAAGGTAAGACAGGTTTTTAAAAGGTTACTATTGAAAGTACAGAAACGAACAAAAATACTGGTTTGAGGTTAATGCATCTTATGATCTCATCCATTTTTTCCCTGGTACTTTGGGTAAATCAGGTTTTGTGATCTGTTCAGGATTTCTGTGAAGTTGAATACTTACAGGTCTGAAGTGTTGCTTCTATGAAGTCCTTAGTTTTATGGAAGCCAGCTTACCTGGGCTCTTGATAGTTTGGTTCCATGCATTAGGAACTTTGTCCCTTTAATCTCTCTCCTTCTCTTCCTTTTTTCTGTTAAGGGACTCACTGTTACGATCCCAAATGATTCCCTATGCTCGTGATTCCACTAGGAATCATAGCAGAAGGTACAGGCCAAAGTTCTGTTGGGCTGGGGAAAGGTAGGTTGCCTTCTACCTGGAGAAAGTGTTCTGTCCATTTAATAGAGCCTTGGTGTGTGGAAATGAGCAGGTGAAGTTGTTCCTGGATGGCGGTAAATAGCATGATCTGGTAAATAATATTTCACTAAAGGAACAGTCACTTTTTCTCCAGGCCGTTAGCAACCCTACAAAAAAATATCCCTTCAAAACATTCAGTGATAAATCAGTAAATTGTCCAGTGGTTGGCTCTGGAGCACACAATATACCATCCCAGCTGTCCACTTTAAAACTGTAATATGAATTCATACACAAGGAGTAGGATCCAGGGGGATCTAGTGAAAAGTACACATTCCTCCTCATGTTTCTTTTGCAAAAAGAGAGTTTCAAACATGAAACTAAACTATCTATCTCAGCATTTACCTTTGCCTTCTTCATTCCAACTAACAGGAAAAAGCCCTAGTTCATTTCTTTTTGTAACTGATCAACAACTTTAGTTTTCAGTGTGTGGGGTGGGACACAATGAGGTGTCACTCCAATACTTTTCTTATTGCCAAACAAACACTACATATTGAATGGTACGGATAAGAGGGAATTGCTGCAATTGTATGAAGCAGGTTTTTTAAATGGCCCTTAAGGACTGGTACAGATTATACTCAGGGCCTTCATCAACTATGATGCTATTTTAATTTGCCATGCAAAAATAAACCTTATGGATAAACTGGGAAATTGGGTGAGTCTAGGGCTGAAGACAGACTGGTAGTCTGCTGCGCCTCTGTGACGCGGCAGACTAAGGCAGGGGGAATTTCCCCTGCGGCGCGGCGTTCACACGCCGCTGGAAGGAAGTCGCCCGCTGCGTTCAGACTGCGGGCGGCTTCCTATGGCGGCGTGCAGACTCCACATGGCTCCCCCTCCCGGCGTGCGTTCACACCCGCTCCAGAGGGTGGAACGCGCGCCGCAGCAGCCGAGCACCACTTTGTAGTGGTGCTCGGCTGCTGTGGGAAGAGCGCGGCGCCAGACGCGATATGTCCAGGCTGCTCTGCCTCCGCTTTTGAAGCGGAGGCAGAGAGGCCAAGACTGCCAGTCTGTCCTCAGCCTAGGAATATACAGAATCCAAAGTCAGTTCCCATATAGCCTAAACATAGACATTATTTTATTTATTTATCTCCAGAGGCATATCATAAGGCAAGAGAAGAACTTGGTCTTTACGTATCTTCACCGTACATGAGGTAGAAAGAGACATCAAGTCTCAGGCAACTCATGGCAAGTTCATAGGTTTTTAAGGCAGGAAACAAAAAGAGATGATTCACCATTGCCTGCCTTTGCTCATAAACTCTGGATTTCTTTGATGGTCTACCATCTGAGTACTAACTAGGGTCAACCCTGCTTAGCTTCTCAGATCTCACAAGATTGGTCTAGCCTGCCCTATCCAGGGCAGGGTTCACCTTATGTAAAGTACTTACAATGAATTAGGGCTTACATATTGGATGTCTACACAAGTTAGACCCATTTCCAGAAACTGGAGTGACATATTTAATGTATTTTCATTCAGATCCGCTTTCATTTCTCCTATCCATTTCAAGCTCACTCATCTTCCTGCTACCGTGCACTATTTTTCATCACCATCCCTTTCTTTTGATTACTTGTATGGGTTGCCAGTAGTGTTTACTGATGTATGAAATTATAGGGAGGTGAGTTTTTTTCACTTCTTTAATATGTGTCACATACTGACTGTATTTAAGCATAGTTTTGTTCAAAGTTTTCTTAAAAATTAAAACACTGAAATAAAACTCAATATAAAAGAGCAACTTCAATTAATTTTCATTATTGCTCTTATATAAAGCAGTGACTGTAAGAAATAACAGTTTTTCATAATGTACTTCAAATCTTTCTCTCACCAGCCTGCTTTACTAATTTTCTTTACTGTTCATATGTACCTTTCTGTTTAAATTGAAATATTATTCTTTAGAAAAAATGTGTCCTTTTTTTAGAACAGAAGACATTATAAATTAAAGCTTTTTTCCACTACACTCCCTTTTGTTAAGTTTCTGCCAAAAAAAGTACCACAAGTTATAGATCGTGTTGGAAGATACAGTCTGCATTTTCTGCTAATGCTTTCACTGACTTAATGTTGTTTAAATATGTATTCTGTTCTGTCTGAATAATTCCTAATAATCTTCCTTGTTGTGACCAAGATCATGTTTTTATTGAGCAACATTCAAAATAAGAATGTAATTCTGAAAGTGTGTATATGAGGCTGAGTATGAATGTCTTATGCATATCATTTGCTTTCTGCAATTTGGCTTTCTCTAATGTACATATCAGAGTAATTAGAGGATGATTAAATACTAGAATTGCACAGCAAATGAATAGTTTACCTTTCTGAAAAAAATGCCTATACATTTGAGTAATATCGAAGACTTCTCTTGAAAAGGTTAAAAAGTTCTAATCAACTTCTGTACATTATGTAGAAGTTCCATTTTCTAAACTCTGCAAAAGAAAGTTTCATATTTAATGGGAAATCATGAATTATTCCATTTATTATCTACTTCCTCCTTTCAAAGACATGATCTGGATAAAAGGCGGGGTGAATAATTTCAAAAAATACAATACATTTTTAATGGGAAGGTGCAAACTACAGATTCTCATGACTATTAGCAAGTGTAGAGGAAACAGAATTTTACTTGCAAAAACTCATCAAATTCTTGCAAAGATAAAATATAAGACATACTTTAATAAAGAAGGACACTGAACTGAAGTTTTTCTTTTTATACAGCTTCTTGTTTTTGCTAAGCTGTTTTCTAAATCTGTTATTTCTCAATAGTTTAACAGTTCTTAGGAAATTGGATACAAGTAAACAACTGTGCTTTATTTGAGGCAGTGCACAGTATCTGTGGAAATATTCAGTGTGTAAAATGATATGAAATATAACTGGGAATTTCTATTTGCCCCAGAACTTATGGAGTGAATTTATAAAGTCAGTCTTCTGGACTATAAAGTCAGTCTTCTGGACTTCTGGAGTTCTTAATGTTTTATTCTGTAGAGCACACTAGTTTTGATTTAGAGGCAAAGACACAAAATCACAAAGAAGATACTTTCCCAAAATTGAAATTAGAGCAAAAATGTGGCTTAGACTTCCAGATAAACTTAGAACATAATCCTTAAAACACCTGCTTTAATTTAAAGTGACATTCCAGCATTAAGTTCTTTATTTAGAATTTATCTGCAAATTGAATTCTTAGACTTAATTGAGACCTTGAGTTTCTTTACCCCTATTGGTGTTAAATTATCATAGTGTGGCTAAAAAGTATCAACAATTACTGTTTTTGTGAATGGGTTCTTATGTTCGATACATTAGAGCCTTCATAGAAATGTCTTACGCATATGTTGTCCACTGTATTTCATTGGCATTCTGCTGTACTATTTCCAAAAAGAATTATCATTCCTTAATGGGCCCTGGCCTGGATGGCCCATACTAGTTGGCACTGGTTAGTATTTGGATGGGAAAACCACCAAGGAATTCCAGGGTCGCTATGCAGAGGAAGGCAATGGCAAACCACCTCTGTTAGTCTCTTGCCTTGAAAACCCTATGGAGTCACCATGTAGAAGACTTGACAGCACTTTACACACAGACGTGTTTGTGTATACATAGTGTGTAATCTACTACTTCATGATCAAACTTCACGCATCTTATCTAATGGGGGTCTAGGCCATAAAAATTGGTTGGTCTTTAAGGTGCCACATGGCTTTTAATTAGTTTTCCCTTTCTGTCAAGTTGCTGTACATTGTTAATAAATGGCACTTTAAAATTAGAACATTCAGTACAGAAAAATTTGATTATCGCTTCTGCTACAAGAAACAGAAAAAAAGAGGTTGATTTTAGAGACCAGTATTTTCCTCAACCTATGTGTTTTTGTATGGGTTTAATATTACCATGTTCTAGTGTAAGCATTTCTTTACTTAAACCCTACTTCTAAACAAACTTACTTGGAATTAAGTTCTGTTTATTAGTGAGGTTTATAATTATAATGAATGTGGCCGAGGTCACAACAAGTAAAACAAATACCTTTCAAAACATAAATTTCCATTTACCCATATTTGGGGGTGGCAGGGTTTTAATTCATTTATAATAATTTCATCAATGTCCTCTTTAGGTTGTTTATAATTGATTGATTTCTTCTATTCCTACTGGTTTTATGGTTCTAAACAAAAGAAGGATGCATACGAGTATTGATTAAAGTCTTTACTGACATGCTGTGAATGCACACTTGATTGCACAATTCAGTTAGATGTGCAGTTTGCTAACAAAGGCAAGGAGCAAAAATTCTACAGATGATCAAAGCTGTATTACGACATTGAAAATGTTACACATGCCTATTTTTATATTTAGCATTTGTACAAAATATTACTTTATTCAAATTTTAACTATTAAATACTAGATCTTAGCTATTTGTAGCTAATAGGTAAATCAAAATAGTGTATACTGAAATGTAGGAAGTGCTCTGGTACACTGGATGTCTCGACTGCATGTTTGTTCTCTTTCCTTCCTTCAGTAATGTTTCAAGCAGGCTCTGGAAAAAATATGATAAAAGATTAGCAAGTAGTAATTTTTTTGCGTAAAGTTTTCAAACTGCTACAGTGAATGAAAATGCATATATCCATAGAGGATTAGATTCTGGGCCTTAGTAAACTCTGGACTTTGGCAAACCAGATGATCCTCATAATTTGTAACATCATTACTTAGTGGATGATTTTCTGTAACTTGCGTTAATAGGATAAGTTCAAGAAATTGAATATTTAAAGAAAAGATTTAAAGCTGAGTACTAAGTTTAAGTGGCAGCATTCTGCACTCAGCTTTCACAGTGTTAGCAATAAAAACTTACGTGGACAGTTGTGTTTTGAAAAATAGTCCTGACATCCATACTTCCACGAGGGTTCCATAATGAAAATTGACAGTATGATCTGGACATTGGAAAAAACTATTTGAAAATATTGTATTTGCTCTCTCTAATACATTTAAAGCTTCAGAGCAATATTTGTAAATCATAAGAACATAAGCCATGTAGGATCAAACCAGTGGCTCATCCAGTCTGTGGCCAAAACCCAGGTGCCATCAGAAGGTCCACCAGCAGGGCCAGAACTCCAGAAACCCTTCCACTGTTGCCCCCCAAGCACCAAGAATACAGAGCATCACTGCCCCAAACAGTGGGGCATCCAAGCAATATGCAGTACTTTTTAAAGTAATGTTTATAACTAAAACTATCAGAAATCTCAGTTGTAGATTTTCTACAATCTTAAATGAGTCCAGGAATATAGTATATTATTATGTAGTAGTACACGCCAAATATTTAGACATATCCTTAAATATGCAACAGTCAAATTCTTAACCCTGGATCATTCATAACCTACTGGCCATATATTGTGTCCTGCCAGGTTCTTGATAAACCATGTGTTTTCAGCAAGTGGATCTAGCATGTGTCTGATTGAGATACTTGGCTAGTGTGTGATAGGGCCACAGATCCTTATGCTCTTTTGAGCTTGACCAGACCTCTTTAACTAGAAGTAACATACTTTTATAGATCAAAAGAAGGGGGTTATCTGTGTTTGTTGATCCAAATACTAAATTGTGGCCACAGTGGAAAAAATAAGAAAGAAAAAAAGTTCACTATGCAGAGCTGCGGTGAAAACAAGCCATACATTTTATACCAAAGACTCATGAGAAGGTAGTCAGGTGGCAAGGACCTTCTGGGCAGTGAACTTTGTGGCGCATGGTATAGGACAGAAGCAGGCAAATGTGTGGCAGACTTTTGTAAAACTAATCCAAGGACACTAAACCCTTGATATCTCTTAACAGAATATCACTGGAGGTTTGTGGGTGTTGTGCCTGAATCATAATTGTTCTGGCCAGGCCTAGCCACCACCTAATGCAGACGTGCCACCATAATACATACATAATATATGTGCCATCATAATACATATTATGTGTTATGACAACGTACATATGTCAGTGTGAGGGTAGGAGAAGCAGGTTTTCCAGGCGTCAGCTCCCTTGAAGAAGAGACAATTGAGTCAAAAGTAAGGAGTCTCATTTGCACTTACAAAGATAAGTTCTTCTGTTTGAAATATGGCCTGTATTTCCTATTGGAAACATTGTGTGTGGGGGGGATACTGGAAATGTTGGACCATATGACATGTTTGGGTCCAAGATAGCTGACTTGAAAGGGTAGCCCTATCTAGGTTGTTCAGACAGACTCCTCCAGTAGAGGGCAGTTGAGATCTGCTCAGAGAGTCAGCTGCTGTAGAAGGAAAGGTAACAGGAACTGATTTGCTAGAAGTAGTTGATTTCCCAGGGGAGAGAGAAGTGTTGGCAATTAAAATAAAAAGCCCCTCCTTTAGTGCCTTCACTTCTGCCCTCTTCTGCTTTTCCTCTCCTTCAGCTACCTTTTGAAGTCTCTGATCCCTCCATTGGCCCTCATTAGCTAGTTGTATGGGGACAGATCTTTCTCAGCTTCATTGAGCTTTTTCCTTGAGTATAGCTCATTTTTTTCTGAAATCCAAGGAGAAGCAAGAGCCAAAGGGACTCCTAGTCAGTTTTAGGTTCTGCTCTGTGTCACTGAGACCCTAAAATACAGTTAGCCAGACTATAATGCTTCAGAGAGTGAGGAAGCCAGACCTGGAGACACCAGTGTAATTAGAACCAGGAAGACATTCCTCTTTGGTTCTGTTACTCAGAAACTAATTTTGCTTTATAAGGAGCCACCAATCAGATATCGAAGAGCAGGTATGAACTTTTGCTCCCTATCTTATGAATGTCCATGAATGAAGCTGGATGGTCCATTGGGAAGCACAGCAGAAACACAAGGCTCTCTACAGTAAATCCTTTCTCTGTCATATAGCTGTTATTGCATTTCTATTGGCTCTTCTCTCACGCAGTTCCAGTGGGGTAGCAGTGTTTGTCTACTGTAGCAAAATGAAAGAAGTCCAGTGGCTCCTTAAACACTAACAACATTCATTCCTGTTTGAGCTTTCATTAGACAGAGCTCATTTCTTCAAATACCCTAGGAGAAAGAAACCCTTTGACTTCAGTTTTACAAACAAGTACAGAAAGGGGGGGGGGTGCAAAGGGAGGAGTTGAGCAGAGCAGAACCTAGTATAGTAAATCAGGTGAGGTCCTCTGTGTTGAGGCTGGAAACACTTGGGTAGTTCAATGGATTGTGATAGTCAGAGGTACTGACCTCTCTCCTGTCCCATGAACAGCCAAGCCTCCACTTCGCAGTAGGTATAGCCTATTATGATGATCTAAATTTGTGATGTGATCTGCTGTAAACATTCCAAAGTTTTGTAATCGCTAAAAGCTTTAAAGAATTCTTATAGTATTTGGCAAGTAGCCAAGCAAATATATTGTTGCATAATTCCAGAAAGTAACTTCATAGGCTGAGTTCTCTTATGTATCACCATTAAGTGCAATCCATATCCCACTGAAATAAGTAGGGAACACTTGCCTTAATGTTAGTGGCTGAGGATCACATCCAGTACATTCAGTTACCTTTTGTACTTGCTTTGGTGTTGCAACTTTATCTCATTACAGTAGATGTTACTTGAATGTCAGGGATTGATTGCAGTATTGCTATATTTCCAGTAGATGCCCCCAGAGGCCATTCTACCTAATGAAAAAGCTTTGTTACCAATAGTGTTGAATTTTGTTCCCTCAAATAATATAATATGGATATGAAGAGCAAGCAGCATGGTAAAAACAAACACTCTTTAGTAATTTTTTGACGTTTGAAACTGATCTATAGAAATTATTAGAAATAAGTAACTGGGTAGGTCTTTAAAGCCAGATTTTTCTTTAAAAATCACGTTCTGACTTGTTCATACATCATGAATAATTTGTATGTTAGTTTTCTGGAATTTGGTGACAACCTGCTGTACTTCCTGGCTGCAGATTCCAGTTTATATTGATTCCTTGTTTTAAGTAAATATACATTAATTGGGTTAAGGCAATATAAATTGCACACAAATGTATGTAAACATTCAGCCGCTGTACTAGAAGACTGGAAAGTAGCAAATGTTACGCCAGTTTTTAAAAGGGATCCAGAAGGAAACCAGGAAATTGCAAGCCAGTCAGCCTAACATCTGTCCCAGGCAAATTTGTAGAAACTGCAATCAAAGATAGAATTATTAGGCACATAGAAGGACACAGCCTGTTGAGGGAAAATCAGCATGGCTTCTGCAAAGGGAAGTCCTGCATCACCAACCTTTTGGAGTTCTTTGAGAATATGAACAAGCATAAATACAATGGTGACCTTGTAGACATTGTATATCTGGACTTTCAAAAGACTTTTGACAGGGTACCTCACAAAAGACTCCTGAGTAAATTTAGCAATCTTGGGATAAGAGGAAGGGTTCTCTTATGGATTAAAAAGTGGTTAAATGACAGGAAGCTAAGAGTAGGAATCAATGGACAGTTCTCACAGTGGAGGGAAGTAAGTGGGATCCCACAAGGATCGGTATTGGGGCTCATACTATTTAATTTATTCATAAATGATGTGGAACTAGGGGTGAGTAGTGTAGTGGCCAACTTTGCAGAGGACACAAAATTATTCAGGATGGTAAAAACCAAGGCCCCTTGTGAAGAGCTCAAAGAGGACTCTCACAAACTGGATGAGTGGGTGACAGTATGGCAAATGAAGCTCAGTGTTGGTAATCCCACTGTCAAGTATAGGCTAATGGTGTCTGAACTTGCTGAGGCTGAGAAGGAAAAAGATATTGAGGTCATAGTGGATAGCTCAATGAAAAAGTCAACCCGGTGTGCTGCAGTAGTGAGGAAGGCAAACTGTATGCTAGGGATTATTAGGAAAGGGAATAAAATGGCCAATATTGTAATGCCCCTGTATAGATCTATGGTGCAGCCTCATTTGGAATACTGTGTAAAGTTGTGGTTACTGTATCTCAAAAAGGACATTGCTGAGCTGGAAAAAGTGGTGAAGAGGGCAACCAAGATGATTAGGAGGTTGGAGCACCTTCCCTGTGAGGAAAGGCTAAAGAGTCTGGGACTTTTCAGTTTAGAAAAGAGATGACTAAGAGAGGATATGATAGAGGTTTATAAAATTATGCATGGAGTAAAGAGAGTTGACAAAGAGAAATTTTTCTCCCTCTCTCAGAATACTAGAACTCGAGGGCATCCAATAAAGCTGATGGGCAGTAGGTTCAGGCAGGGCCAGCCCCAGGGTTTTTTGTGTGCTAGGTGGGGCTACCTTGTGGTCCCCCCCCAGGTGAGGCTGCCTTGAGGCGCCCCTCCACCACAGAGCCACCCTCTCCACCACCAGAGACCCACCCGCAAGGGACACACACACCCCTGGCCCCAGTGCCCGCCTGTCTGCCCGGGCTCATGAGCTCTCCAGCCCCGCCAGCAGCCACCTGCACCAGCTGGCCACAGCACCTACAAGTCTATCTGCATTGGCCCAAGGCTAAGTTTGGTTCTTAGCCTGAATGGAAAGCTGCATTCAGACATAATGGTAAATCATAGTTTGTATAAAGCACACTATCTCCTGGTTTGAGTCTCTCTCAGTCTCTCCACCGCCCCATTTGCCAGCTGCGCCCCTAGGCGGCCGCCTAGTTGGCCTAGTGATAGAGCCGGCCCTGGGTTCAGGACAGACCAAAGGAAATACTGGTTTACTCAGAAAGTAATTAAAATGTGAAATTCGCTGCCAGAGGATGTAGTGATGGCCACAGAAATAAACAGCTTTAAAAGAGATTAGAGAGATTCATGGAGGATAAGTCCATCAGTGGCTACTAGCCATGGTGACTGAGGGAAACCTCCACATTCAGAGCCTGAATCCCAGTGCCAGGAGGCAATATCAGGGGAAGGCCTTGGCCCCAATGCCCTGTTGTTGGCTGTCCAGAGGCTGGCCCATTGTGTGAGACAGGATGTTGGACTAGATGGATCATTGGTCTGATCCAGCAGGGCTCTTCTTATGTTCTTAACATCAGGTTATTAATATATTCTGCTTTTCCCCTAAACCTTTGAGATAAATGAGGTTGTACTCATCACATGGTAACAATATGAATTAATTTTGAAGCTATATAGGAATAGCTTCCATTCCATCCACTTAAATATAGCGATGTTAAATTGTAATACCAGTAAAAAGTATTGATAATTGAAACAATTTAAGTTGTCAGTTTACTCCATTCATAGATGTACAGTAATAACATTTCATTTTAACAGTTCATGTACTGGGAGAGGTTATAGGATACATTGCCCAGTAGGTTGTTTCATATGAAGGTTAGTTTATTTTTTATGAAATTCCTGCATAACCTATTCTGTAGAGTGTAGAGGGCTAGACTACTACATAGAGCCAGTTTGGTGTAGTGGTTAGGAGTGTGGACTCTAATCTGGGAGAACCAGGTTTGATTCCCCATTCCTCCACATGCAGATGCTGGTGTGACCTTGGGTCAGTCATAAGTTCTTTCAGAGCTGTTTTCTCAAGGGTAGTTCTCAAGAGAGCTCTCTTAGCCCCACCTACCTCACAGGGTGTCTGTTGTGGAGAGGGGAAGGGAAAGGTATTGTAAGCTGCTCTGAGACCCTTTGGGTAGTGAAGGGCAGGGTATAAATTCCAAAATAATCATCTTCTTCTAAATGTGATAGTATTTATCCCCATATAAAAAGTGTCTTTCAAGATTGCTTTTTTTTACAGGTATGTTCTCCTCACTTTGGTACCAAAAGCATTGGGGTGGGGGATACCTGGGTAACTAAGAGCAAAATGGCATGGGAATATTCTTTGCTAAAGGAACAATTTTGCTTTGGACACTTTGGCTTGAACTAAACAATCATTGGAAGGCACTTTCTGGACCAGAAATCATTATCAGTGAAACATCATTTGGCATGTGATTGCATCTTTGGAAGCCTTGTTTGTACTTTTATTCTGTGCCTAGTGGTTTCACTTTAGAACAATTCTTTTCTGGTTCGTTTTGTATCCGTATTGTATATTTGTATAATGGTATAAGCCAATTTGCTCCTCATTGTGTTTGACCTCTGAAGAAGGCCTGAATATGCCGAAACTCATCAGGTCTAGTCTTTGGCCCTAGTGTGTTTGATTTTGGTATTTTTGTATGGGGTGTAATTAGGCTGCGGGGCCCCCTTGTCTCCTTCGCCAACCCCCAACGCCACCTGAGTCCCCAATGGGCCAAGTTGGCTAGCCTTGTCCTTCCCCCACCCCTGCTCTTGAGGTTCCAGTGGGCCAAGCCATCCGGTCTCTGCCCCCCCCCCCCATTTGAGGCCCCAGTGGACCAAGCCGCCTGGCCTCATCCCTCTCCCCCTCGGCCTATTTGAGGCAGGCCACCCGCTGGGCCCTCCTCCTCTGCACTGGCCGTCGATCCAGGGGGAGCAGCTGCAGAACCCCTGCAGACGTCCAGACGAAGACAATCGGTGTGTTCAGCAGAGCGAAGCCACTGTCTTCTGAGGCACATTTGGGCGGGACTCAGAGAACGCAGTCAGTGGCCAGGGTCCCTGTTGTGAGTGGCAGTTCTTGCAGCCAACTGATTAGGTAGTGCATTGAATGTGGCCACCCCAAACCAGCTTTATTATATTGAGAGGTAGGGACCATTAACTACAATGGTCCCCATAGGGTATAATGGAGCCGAAAATTTTTGGCAATCCCAAATATTTACCGAATCAGAATATCATAATGGTACTGGGATTTGAGAATATCAGGAAACACTAATATTTTTTGGGTTCAGTATACCTGAACCTGAAAAATACCATGGGGTTTTTGCACACCCCTAGTGCTCCTGTATGCATAGGTAGTGAATTTCAATTAGTGAGCTCAGATTGAACTGTCACTCTTCCATCTATAAAGCTGTAGCTACAGTGACCATTTCTGAATTGATATATTTCATACATTGCTTTGGATATTTTAGTCAACTTAAGTCTAAAAATTGGATTTTTTTTCATGTTTACTAGAAATCAAAAATGTATTTAGCTTGGTGATGGGGATACAAACTTGTAAACTTTTTGGGCAATGACTATGGTATATTTTGTTCTGTGATTCAGGTAATACTGTAGTAAAGAACTTTGAACTTAACTTGTAAACTTTTGTTGTTATGAATATCTTCAGGGGATAGTCACTGATCATGTACACTGGTCTCTTGGTCATTTCACCAATTTAAGAGGACTGTGCTTTACCCCTTGCAGTGTAAGTCCCACAGGGACTGACTGTATGGGGTCTATGATTGTTGCCTGTCATTTGGAAGAACATTTAAATGATTTATATAAGTTATGCCTTAAAAGATTTGTTACCTTTTGGTGATATTTAATTTCATGTGATTTTTAGTACTTATATCTGTTCCGTGTTTATTAGTGGAATAACTGGTACAAACTGTATCTCTGTGGATATGTAATTTGGTTTTAAAATTAGGTAAAATTATTAAACTTCTGGGTTACTAAATGAGTCCCAGCTGAAGACAGATATTGAACACAGGCAAATAATATGTAAGAAGTCTGGTTATAACAAATACTATGTCAGACATTTTAAACCAAACCACCATAACCTCCAGCAAAACTATTTAACATATACATTGTTTTGACATGCAGTATATGCTTAGTTTCCCCCACTGTTCACTGTTTTAAGCAAACAGTGAGTGTTTGTTTCAGTGAACAAATGCCAGCAAGGTTTTTTTCCTTATGTAGGTTAACTTAGTTGACCTTTTTAGCTGATTTCAATTGCAGAACATTATTATTTTTATAATGCAGTTCTGGTAAAAATACTGTTCAACTCCTGTTGCAACTTTCTCTGTTGAAAGAGTGCTGGCAAGATAATATGTTAAAAAAGAGCTGATCAAAATAACACTTGCAACTTTTTAATCACTTATTTGTGTATAGAGAGAGTTTCTTTTTTGTATTGTGATTTGTTGGAAGAATAATTCATATTTAAAGGATTAAAATAATCCCTTTTAAATTCCCAGTTACCAGAATTCGTACAAGAAGAACATCTGCATAGACATGCTACGGCAGGGTTATCACAAGTCCTTTGCTGAGCTCTTTACTCTGATAGAGAAGTGGAATGCCTTGAGGGAGGCTTCAGGGCCTGGGTCAGCCATGTGGCTGCAGAAGTCCCTCGAGGAGCAGCCTGATAAACTGGATCAGCTTCACCACTTCCTGACCAGGGCTGAGGCAGCCCAGCGATCAGGTAAATTGGGGAATTCTGGGTAATGGAGCAGCATGAGTTGCAGCAGCATGTGCCTGAGGGAAAAGTCCAAATTGTTTCATGTATGAATTTGAAACATCAATAGAATTTAGCGCATCAGTCTTATTCAGCTAAACTATTTCTAAAATAAATGATAAGTAACTCTGAATTATGAGCTTACAGTTAGTGAGACATTCAATGAGAGGGAGTTGTGTGTACATATGATGTCACCAGGATCCTTTTGCTACATTTATACTCATGATAACCAACAGCTCAATTATGACCTCTTTCACAGGTTTCATACAATCTGTTTATTTTTCTGTTTTGATTCCTTAACTCTGCTATTCTGTTATGTTTTCTCTAACAATGTCAATTTCCTAAGATGTTCTATTTAGCATATATTTTCCTACAAATCTCTGTTCTGAGGCTGTAGTAAATATTATCAGTGTCTAAATACTATTCTTTTAACTGAAGTTATTTTATCCTTGAGGCTACAGTCCTGCATTCAGTTATATATACTTAAATACACTAGTGGAAATAATTGTACTGGATTACGGCAGTAGAAAAATCATCAAAGGCATTTGAGGTGGGAGGGAAGTTCTTTGGTTATTAGATGTTCCCATCATATTGATTGCATTGATTTACAGTGTACAATCTTCTTTGAGTCTCAATGAGAAAATACTATAAACAAATGAACAATGCTGGAAACATCAGCATGTTTGGCAGCTTAGAGCTGCTCAGAAGGAAATGGGAAGGGTCAGGGTCTTAGGCCCTGACTGTTAAGTGGAAGAAGAAGTACAAGGAAGAAGCAGAAGGTGAGACTAAAGGTGGTATAGGGTCCACCATCCCACAGATGGGGTAAATTTGAGATATTGAGATTGGTCCAGTTCTGGACATGCCTGGTAGAAGAACAGGGACTGGAAGACTTCTAATTGATATGGAAACAAGTGGAACAGATGCAGAAAGAGGCTAGCGTGAATCTGAATAAAGAACATTTAATATTTCATGTCACAGTATGTGCTAGTGTCTGTCCAATTTTGAGTGTTTGTACTGAATTTGCAATCAAAACAGTTACAAGCAGCTTGTACCCATAAGACGTAGTTGCTGCTGAAGTAGTAAGCCTATGTCTGAATTGTGCCATTTCCAAGTATAGGTTAGGTGTTCACACTTCAGAATTCTTCTTCAGGAAAACTAAACAAAACCCAGCACTGAACATGACAGGCTAAAGGTTCTAGGCTAGCTTTCCTCATTTGATTTGGCATTGTCTATTATTGATACCTATACAACAGATATTTTAGTTGCTTTAGTAGGGCAGTAAAATTTATCATATTTTGAAGATTGGCTATGTTGAAAAGAAGAAGAGATTGGATTTATACACTGCCATTCACTACCTGAAGGAGTCTCAGGGCAGTTTACAATCTCCTTTCCCTTCCCCTCCCCACAACAGACACCCTGTGAGTTAGGTGGGGCTGAGAGCTCTTTGGAGAACTGCTCATTAGAGAACAGCTCTGAAATAACTTGTAACTGACCCAAGGTCACACCAGCAGCTGCATGTGGATGAATGGGGAATAAAAATCCGGTTCTCCCAGATCAGAGTCCATGATCCTAACCACTACACCAAACTGAGAAATGATTAGAAACTAGTCTTGAACTATGCTAATAGTGGTAGACAAAGATATTTTGAACGAAAAGGAACACTTTTTAGTCTGTGAAAACTGTACTTTCTCAACTATCTCCTGATTTTTTTGGGCTCTTAAAAATACAAACAGACCTATCCTATATAAAAAAAGTTTTAAGTTGCTGTGCTTTTTTCATTATCTCTAGTTTGTTTTGGTCAGTTTGTGTTTGAGATAATTATACTGAAATGTTATCTTTCTGCACTGCTTATTATTCACTGGAAGTACAAACATTTGAGGGTGGCATTAAAGTTCATTCAGTCAAGGCTGCAACAGTAACAACAGTCAGCTGGAGGTCACTTACCTCTCTTGAGAACTGAAGGGTACTTACCTCAACTCATTTGCATCATTTTACAAAATGTTGCTTGTTACTGTTGCTTTTATACTCAGTATCAGAGAGGTTAAAGCCATTCTGTTTATAAATATTATTTCCTTTCAGTTAGCCTTTCCCCCTTTTTTCTTTGTTTTCCCTTATTTTATCTGTTTGTATGTGATGGTATTTTAAGTTATCATTGAATAGATGAATTAGCTTTAGCTTTTACAACCTATTTAGCCCATAACCCATTACAGTTTGTTATGCTATTGTTAACTCTGAGGATTGGAGATGCAGTGTTAAGAGGGGGGATTACCTCAGGCCTCATACATCTGGGGGGGCACATAAGCATTGTCAAACTATACTATGATCTTCGACGTGGTCTCTGTGCTTCACACTGTGGGTTTACTGCGCCTGCGCGGAAATCCATCGGTGTAGAGAAAAGCTTCTAACGGATTTCCGTGCCCAGCACACTCTGGGCATGCGCAGAGGCTCCTGCGTGCATGCCCAGAGCAGCTGGGCACGGATATCCCGCCAGTTCCTTCTGACTGCCGTGTGAGTAACAGCCTGTTACTTTTGCTCATTGGTTACCATTGAGGTAACCGCATCTCCAGACTTCTTGGGGTTTTTTTCCTTCTACAGTCTTATTTCTTTTTTAAAAAAGAAAAAAAGATCTACTCCTTTTTGTTTGGTTTCCTGGGTCCTCCGGGCAGTTTTTCCTCCCCCCCCCCCCCATAATCTTCGTGCCATCGCTGTATGGCTAGGAGGTGGGGCTGTTTTAAGCGGTGCTCCTCTTGCGGTAGCAAATTAGCCGCTCCTGATGGCCACTCACGTTGCCTCTTCTGCCTGGGGGAAGGACACCGACCAGATTCGCGCATTCATTGCACAAAGTTCTCTAATCAAACAAGGAAGAACAGGGCGGCTTGTCTCCGCGTAGCCCATCTTGAGTCAGCTCTGCTCCCACCTTCCCCTATGGATCCACTGCGACCATCGACATCGACCATTGATACCGCCCACTCCATGTCGAGGGTGGCCTCTGACATAGTGAGGACTTCGGTGAAGCGTCCACCGCCTACTCAATTGGCCGCTTCCTCACCGATCAAAAAGAAGAAGAGGGATAAAACAGACTTATGGCTTAAGAAGAAGGACGTTTCTGCTGCCAAACCTCCATTGAAGCCCTCGGCAACCGCGGCTGCTCCGGCCCCGCCGGCTTTGGCTTCCACCGCGCCCCAGACCCTCGGGTCTTCGGCTCTGATCCCTTCGGCCTTGACAGCCTCGACAGACCTCCCCATCATCCACCTTCTGGACTCCCCCATCCAGGTGGTAGAATCCAAAGAGTTGTGAATCAGAAAAAAAGGCTGGAAGCTTCTAGTTGAGGGGTGTCGAACTTATTTGTTATGAGGGCTGGATCTGACATAAATGAGACCTTGTTGGGCCAGGCCATGTGTGTCATGAAAAGTAATGCCAGGAACCGAAGATATAAACTTCATAAAGGACACAGACAAATATAATTAAAGATTTTTTAAACCTTAAATAAAACATGCTTAAAACACTAGCACTCTTGCAATATTTTGTCTGTTTAACAGTTTCTGATAGCTGACACCTCTTGCTCTGAATTATTGCATCAAAATTTCTGTACTGTAGCAATCTTGAGTATGTTGTTCAGGTCTGTATCTGTAAACTGCAAACCTACTTTTGATATATTGACATTCATGACAGAAATCTCATGCTCAGTGTTCTGAAAACAACCAGGGCCTTGCAGGCCAGATTGCAGCCCTCCAAGGGCCTGATACAGCCCGCAGGCCTCAAGTTTGACACCCCTTTTCCAGTTGCTTCCTGCCAGCTGGTTGATTAACATATGCTGAGCTTATTTCCTGGATCCCTTCTGGACACCCTTTTAAAACATTTGCTGTGGTATTGAGGCTTAGCAGCAAGTTAGATGTGAGAAGATGAATGAAGAGTCATATTAAAACACAGAACTGTACAAAAATAGTGGTTTTACCAACTTCCCCACAAATGCAAATAAACCTGACAAAAGGGGAGAAGCTACAAATCTTGAAACCTTGGTAGCTATTGGCTGTAAGAGCTCTGGCTTTGACATGCTAAAATTAGGCTGAGGACAGACTGGCAGAGCGGCCGTTCAGACGGCCGCATCTGCCCGGAGGAGGCAGCCCGGACGCATCGCTTCAAAGTGGTGCTCGGCTGCTGCGGCTGCTGGAGCGGGTGTGAACGCGCGCCGGAAGGGGGAGCCATGCGGCGTCTGCCCGCCACCGTAGGAAGCCACCCACAGTCTGAACGCTGCAGGTGGCTTCCTTCCGGCGGCGTGCGAACACCACACCACGGGGAAAATTCCCCCCGCCTTAGTCTGCCGCGCCGTGGAGGCGCAGCAGACTGCCAGTGTGTCTTCAGCCTTAGATTGCCCTAGCCATTGGCTCAGCTGTTCATGTTATGAGATACTTATAGAATATTCCAAATGGTTGGGTTAAAAGATTTTTCAGACCAGATAGAGCTTTTGGTTGAATGGGATGGCTAGAAAGGGGGAGGCACTGCTATCATGGTAATCATCAACTGTTACAATGAAAAATAATAGCAATGTAATACCATTTTATTAGGACCAAACAAATTGCCACAAAATAGTGATCAAGAGTGAGATGTGAACAGGTTGAGTGAATAACATGAATGAGGTTTCATCTAAGAAGGGACACAGGAAGTATCAACAAAATGCTTCTGCAAATTTTTATGTGTGTGTGTGTGTGTGTGTGAGAGAGAGAGAGAGTATGTAGATAACTATATACACATACGTGTGTCTTGGTACATCAAAAGCATGCATTTGGCTTGTATATTACATAGACAGAGGAAATTATCAATAAGGCTTGCTGGGAACTATTTTAGCATTTCTCAAAATAATTTTCTTTTTACTAAAGAATACTATGAAGAGATGTATTTGAACCAGCTCAGTTTGGCCTATTGCTTCAACAAATCTGAAGACAGATGGTTAAGGAATTACTTCTACGAACAGTGCTACAAAACTGCTCAACTAATTAAAATTGATGGTGGGAGGAAAGAAGCTGATGCACATTCAAATATGGGCCTGGTTTATGAGGAGCAGGGTAAGTAACTTACAATTTATCTCACTTTATCAGAAATTACAGCCAAGATTTCTAGAAAGCTGTAGATCAGCAGTTGTACTTTAGAATGCAGAATCTGGCATATGTTGTAAAATCTAGTAGTTTTCTAGATTTCTGAGAATCATCTGTGTGTTCCACTAGGGGATGGGCTTGTGTGATTTCTCTGTGACTGGTGCTTTTGCAGATGCAGTGCTGCAGCAGTGGGTATTCCACATGGCAGATTTCCATGCCGTTTTCCTTCCCCAGTCCCACAGCAGTGGCCTTCCTCCCTCCCATAGGCCACTGTTTTTTTTTTAGGGTTTTATTAAAAACCAGCAATTCAATAACATATAATGTTATTGATACAATGTTAGTATGTATAGTAGCTTCTTTAAATTCTTAGCTTTCATTTTTAAGGAAGTAAGCCTTTAGTCCCTTCTGTAGGGAAGATATGCCTTTTATGTATCCCAAGAGAAGGGACCAGAGACTTATTTCTTTACTGAAAGTTGGGCATTCAGAGAAGCTGTGTATCGTTATAACATTATATCAATATATGATATTCAGCTTCTGATTTTTTTAAAGCTCCTGTGATGATGGGGTGGAAAAACACTGCTATTTTGGAGGTAGCAGGTGCATTCCAGTGACAAAGTGTTGTATGAGGGAATAAATAGGTGAGTTTAGTAGACGTGCGAATTCAGCAACAGGGTAAGGAAGCACTAATCTCTCCATGTCCCTAATAGGGTAAGCAGACTTTCCACAATCAAATCCATATAATTAGAAAATGTATAAAAGGGGGTGTTAAAAAAAGACAATTATGAAGGTAAAAGACAAAAATGGAGGTAAAAAAGGCGTAAAGGGGGGGGTGGGGGGGCTATCCAGTGTATTGCACTGAGTGTAACGTGTATGACTTATCTGTGAACTGGATAGACGTCATGGGTGTCTGCTCGGTGCAAGGAGCTCCTGGTTCTGAGGGAATGTGTTCGCACCCTGAAGGCCAAAGTGGCTGGCCTGGAGAAGCAGAGACAGTCAGGCACATGAATAAAACTCTCGTGGACTTCAATCCAAATTTTCCCATGCAAATGGCAGCCATCCAGGTTTAACTGTGATCTTTCCCAAAACTTAGAAGCAAAGCAGGTTTGAGAGAGACTAGGGAAAAGCTGGAGAGACCCCAGAAAATTGATAAATGCACTGTAATGCTTTGGGAAAGTAGGAAAAAACCCTTCTTCTCATTAGCATTGAACCCAGGCCATATAGCCTTTGTGGAAATGGCCTTAGCTGTCACACTTGCCAAGATAATTTGACAGTGTGACAGTTTTCCTCAGGCAAAAAGGTCAATAAATTTGAGTGAAATTCCAGTGATAAGTCTAACATAATTAACCATTCTCTATGACCTGTTATGCACGAGCATTTTCTCTCGCTTTCACCATGCATGTCCATTGGGTTTTCTTTGTCTTTCTGCATTGATTTTCCTCTCTTCAGCACTCAGTTCATTTTCTGCTTGCTGTTTCCCTGGGTTTCCTGAGAGTGCTTTTGTGCCAATTTCCGCTTGTTTCACTTCCAAGCTGAAGGTAATTCAAAAGTGTACAGATTCCCTCAAATTTCCCCCCTACCCTTTTGCTGTCCCTCAAAGGGCACTCCCTGCCCACTTCAAGGTCATTCTGCCCACTCTCCACCTTCCACCATCCTCTCCCCTTTGTCGGTGTACAAGCTCCTTTGTCCCCTTGTTTTAAAATTTCTAATTTTTTGACAAGTAGCATGAGTCTAGTGATCAGTTGTCTCAGATCACTGAATAAAAAAATTAAAACAACAGGGTAAAGTTTAAAAGGAGCTGTTCGAGGTTTAGTTGCCAGCTGGGATTGACTTGAAAGGGAGATTGAAAAAGAGGCAAATAACGGCATCTCCAGTGCAAAAGAAAAAAAAAAAGCATTTCAGTGTCATATGCAAACAAAATAAAGGTGGGGATCATCAGCGTGGAATGAAATTGACATGAGATGTAAAGAGAGAGAGACACTGGGATGCGAAATCTAAAGCTTTGAAAACATTTTCCCCTTTAATGCTTTAGTGAACAAAGTTTGGGGGGAGAACCATTTTGGCAGTCTCTGAAAGCCTAACATTAAAATGATAGCTGAGCTACATGGCCCTTCTGAGAACCGCCGAACTTAAGAATCACTTGGGATCTATCCATTTGGAGGAAGAGTGCAATCTGCACAGTATAGGCTTTTAGAAACTGCCAAGATCACGACCAGTGTGCAGGATCAAATTAGAGAATCACAGAGAAAACCATGCAAATTTGCAAGGAAGAATGGGAAGTTAGTGTTACTATGCAGCTGTGCTAGAACATCGGTGAAAATACCCCGCCCCATTTTTTCAATTTAGTGGCACAAGACTAAAACAGCTCTCCAGATCTACTTCCAGAAGACTCCTCTGCCATACAAATTGCAGCCCTGTACAAAGCGTGGTGGAGTTGCACGTACACAGACACAGACACACACGTTGCCAATGATCACAGTTTGCTGTGCCAGTGTCAGTGGGTTCTACCATGCATTCTGTACACTCAACATGTTTCCCCATATTATGAGATAGTGTGACTCTTTCCCATTTTTCACAGTGGCTGATAACATAGCAGAGAATCCCCTAGTACTCCACAATATGGAAAATGGGGCTTCACAGTGGCTTGTCAGTTTCAAAAAAAAAAAAAAAAAAGGTCAATTTTTACATCAGGTTCCCCCCTTTGCCTGTATTACTTTCTGTTCCCTTTCAATCAGTGAACTAACTCTAAAATACATGTGCATAACCTGAACCACGAGGATTTAAATGGAAGATGCTTGCTGGATGCTACTGCGCAGCTGTGACAGGGCAACTGCATATATATATATATATTTTTTTAAAAAACCTTTGGACACCCCCCCACACACACGTCACGTGACAATCCAGCCTTATTTAGAAAAGTGGTTTTTTTTAATTGTAGCTGCAGAATAAATACATCAGAGGAAAAAGAACAGTGCGTAAGGCAGGCACAGAATCCGAACTCGAGATTAAAGGCTTACTGCTCTGAAAATCTGCAGTAAGATGGGACATGTGTAATGGACCCATGTCTCTCCTCCACCCCTTTTCCCTGGAGACTCCATCTTTTCTCCTTTCAGTTGTTCTTTAAAAAAACCCCACAAAATCAAAGTTTGTTTATTAATACGTAGTAACTGTCCAATTCATCAATCATCAATATTTCAGTCATAAACTAGAGAGCCTGAGGAACTGCAGAAGAGGGAGCACAATTTGGAAATCCAGCCACCAAAGCTCTTAGTGGCTATAGCAGGCTGATCTCTCCCCCTTCTTTCTTTTTCTCCTTTAGCTGAGACTCAGCTGTTCTCAGTGTTTCATCCTTTCTGGAGTATTTTTTAATTCTTCTACAGGCCATTTTGAAGTCCCCCTTCCTTTCTTTAGTTAGTTTACAGGCGTCACCCCTGGACAGGGAGGGGACAATCCACCTTCCATAACACACACAATCTCTTGGGGAAATTGCTGTAAAGTGCATGTTTGTTTTATAGCAGGTATGGGCAAGTCCTATGTTCAGTGCCACCCAGGTTGCATTTTGTCCTGTTAATTCCTTCCCTGATCCTCTCTTTTTCCTCATGGACCTTTCTTTCTCCTCCTGCTCACTGTTCCTCTGGTTCCTTGACTGTCTCTCTTCTGTGGCTTGACTGTCCTCTTCCTGTCCTCCTCTCACTCCTTCTCTGTCTCTCCAGCTTGTCTCCTCTCCCCACAATGGGGCCTCTACCCTCTCAGTTTCTCCTCTAATCTCTCCTTATGGTATTCTTATGTTAGTCTTAATCTCAGGTCCTCTCCCTTGCTCTTCCCACACAGCCTTCTCCCTTTCACCTGATGTGCCTCACTGTTCTCTGCTCCCAGCTTTTGTCTCCACTTCTTCTGCATCTCATTACTGGCTACCCCTCTCCTAGGTGTGGCCAATGGTCTGTCAGGAAGAAAATTCAGAGTGGAGAGTGGCACTCAACTAATTCTGCATCCCCCATCCACAGATACTAGGTGGCCACCATTTCAGTCCCCTTTGATCCCAGGCAGGCACATTATCTCACACTATTTGGCACTCACCCATGCTGGTTTTGCATCAGAGTAGAAAAAATTTGCATACCTCAGGATCCCTTTGTGTCTTTATTGGGGTATGTCCAATTGGTGGAATAAAAGACATATAAGGAGAAGAGGTCCTGTTATGGATTTCTACTGCTCTCTCCAATTAGATTTCTGCAGCAAGATATTTTATTTTCATTAGTTTTTCATTTATACTCTGCCTTTTTCCTTAGTGGGGCCCAGACTGGCTTACATTGTCATCCTCTCCATATTAACCTCACAACAACCCTGTGAGGTAGCTTAGGCTGAGAGTGTGTGATTGAATCCCCACTCTGCCATGGAAGCTCACTGAGTAACCTTGAGACAAAGCTGCATCCCCAGATCCCAGTCTGATACTCTAACCACTATACCACACTGGGTCTCTGTGTCCAATTTATTGTATACAATTAGTTCCTTTTAGAATTCAGACTTCAAGAACAGAAATATTGTTATGTTTAATTTTTCTATGTTTATTGTTACTATTGTTGTTGTTGTTATTATTTATCAGATTTATGAATCGACCAACCCCACAAGAAGGCTCTGGGCAATTTACAGCATTAAAACAGATAAAATACAATCAACATATACACTAATAAAACAACCAATCCAGATGGCGACCAATGCCTTTTTTGCCAGCTGCCATGCTCTCTGTGCAGCAGGGTGGGGAAGGGAACACGGGGCCAAAAGTAAAAAAGCGGGGGGGGGGGGGGGAGAAGGAGAGTGCCAGGTCGCGGCCAGGACCGAAAAGGCCCTGGCCCTGGTTGAGCACAGCCGGACCTCCCTAGGGCTAGGGATCACCAGCAAGTTGTTATCAGCTGATCTCAGTACTATAGAAGATTTATTTTCAGATACAAAGTAAGAGGGAAATACTCATTGGGATACATATAACAAAAGAGCAGAAAATGGGTCAAGTCATATTTCTCCAAGAGGGAAGGCAAGGGCATGCAAATCATGTTCAGTAGGGAGTTTGAAGGTGAAGGGCAGCAAGAGAAAACAGTTGGTATGGCAGCGGGCAGAGGAAGAAGTAGCGGTTGTGTTGGGACAGATAGAGGAGGCTGCCTCAGTATTAGATTAATTCTTTTGTTTCCATTTCTCAAAGCAAACATCTTTGAACCACTAACTGGGTTAATTCAGTCCATTGGTTGATGATTAAACTTTCTTCTTGGGTTGAAATGGGGATAGGTAATGAAAAACATTTATTGTGCATCTTTTACAGATGGAATACCAACTACATTTCAGGATGAATGGGGTACAGTTCTTTACCCAACAGCTAAAACTGAAATGATTTGAAATTTAGCTTGAAAGAGAGGACTATTCTAAGGGGAAGAGGGAGGAGAACAGGGGTCTCACAGTTTTTTGCCTTGCTGCTGCACTCCATCTCCTTCCCTCTTTCTCTCTTTTCCTTTACTACTAATTTAGCTGCAATTCTTACAGAAAAAGATTCAGTTTAAATTGACTGTGCTGCTTCTGTTGAGATAAGGAAAGGCGACAGTTCAGCACATGAGATGCAAGAGGGAAAAAGGAGATCCTGAGCCTGGACAGATTTCAGTTGCAAACCACAATCATTCCTTTCTTGCTTGGGTCTCAAAGGCCTTCGGAACTGAGTGGGAAAGGAAATGAATTAGCGCACCTGACATTGGCATTGTCATCTCCTTTCCCTTTCTCAGCTCAAGATAAGGGAGCTCCCATTCAGTAATAGAGCTGCAGGTTTTTGTCTTCAGAACAACCTGCTCTGTCTGTTGTCTGCCTGATGAACTCACACTGTGGCATTAAGATGGGTGTTTTCCAGTCCTTTCCACCACAGAGCCTTTCAGTCATATAGATGTCAAAATTGGGGGGGCGGGGATTTCCCTGAGGACAACCGTGTTTCCAATGGAAAAATTGGAAAATTTAGGGGAGTACTGAAAAACCAACTCCTGTGAAATATTTTCTCTTTTTGAGTGAGGAAAAGCCTTGTTCTGTCAAGCATTTCACTCTTTCCAGATATATGGCATGAAAAAGTTTGAGGATTTTCTCAGTTTTTCCAATGTATTCAGTTCTTGTATTCCTACGTTCCATCTCTGGAATTCCAAATTTTGTAGCTGGGATGACCCTCTGAGCTGAATTGGGACAATCATCTCTTGAAGCTTGAGCTTGGTTGAAGGCTTTTTCTCTTAAAGTCAAAATTATATGCTCTGACATCCAAGAGGGCTACTTCAGCTTGATCAGAGACGATTCTTACGTTTCCCATCGGTATAAACTCGTTGAGCAATGATTCCAGCTCCTCTGCTTTCCTTGGATTCCATTCAATCACCAGACAGGAAGCTATGAGAATGAGTAAGAAACATTTATTTAGGTATGATTACAACAGTACAATCTGTAGAACAGAATATGTTTGCTCTACTCAATTTGTTGGTATTTTTCCATCTGGCCTTATTACTGTTCATATCTGACTGTTCCTCGGTATAAGCATGCCTTTATGTCAGTGCGCCTAAATGCCTTACCATCTAGACTCTTGCAAGGGAGGTATCTTAAGATACCATAGGGTGATAGAATATGTGACTGTGTTGCAGGTGCACTCTTAACACATCACTTTCAAAAGTAATTTTTCTGAGACTAGAAATCTTTTAATTTTCCTTTGCTCCAAATATAGATTATATGGTGTTGTGAGACATTATCTCTTTTATTAGAAGATAACAGTAGAGCTATCACTCTTTCAGTTGTGAAAACTTACGTGTTTGCAATTGATTTTTGCAGCCATTTAAATGTTGTCTAGTTCTTTACATTTTAGTAATCTGTTTAAAACTAGTAAATTAAGAAGTAGTATGAGGTAGAAGATATAAGAAGAAGAAACCCTGCAGCTGCTGCAGGGACAGTGGAGAACACCTTAATTGGAGTTAAGGTCAATACTGGGAATTTATCCTCTAGAGCAGTGTTTTTCAACCTTTTTCGAGCTAAGGCACATTTCTTTCATTGAAAAAATCCCGCGGCACACCTGACAATATCTCACGGCACAGTGGTTGAAAAACACTGAAATACAAGATAAATGGGTCATTAGTTGCCTCAGCTCAAGTATTAACTATGACAGTATTACAAATACACGTAATAGCCACTCAACTTGAAATCGTAAGTTACAGATCCAAAGTGTAATGGCTCCTTCCCATAACATTGACCTGAGTTTCAGAAGAAATGTAGTGTGGATGTATTTTAATACTGCGATTCTGCTAAAGTTTTTCAAATAGAGAGTTTAAACTCTTACTCTTATGTGAACGGCATTCCGCTGACCATAAGTGATTTGAAGAGAAGCACAGTACACCCATTCTTCGCTGAGGGACAGTTACTGATTTGAACCCCACCCTGACAGAAACAGCTAGCTGTTACCATCAAACATATTCATGTTTACTGGAATGTCTTGGTGCAAATCACCCTACCTCAGGCCGGACACAGAGTTTGCGAGCGGAATCAGCGAGACCGCACCACTGTTCTTTCTCGCATGCGCAAACGCGTCCCGGAAGGTCAGCCCGGAAGGCACATTTCTTTCATTGAAAAAATCCCGTGGCACACCTGACAATATCTCACGGCACACCAGTGTGCCACGGCACAGTGGTTGAAAAAAACACAGTGCTTTAGAGTGGGAGGAGTGCACATTCTTGCTGCCTGTCCTCCCCCTTTTAAGCTTGATTAGGGGATCTGGAGATGCATGTGGATGTGTGAAGGGGAGCTTCTCTATACTGCTTTTCTTAAACTTTCACTGTGGACGCGAAGAAGGTTCTGTCAGCTTACCATAGACACTGTAATGGGACATAAAGAATGCAGCGGTTCTCCAATATATCACTTTATCCTTTTTTTAAAAAAATTGCCCTCAACAGTGATGTGCTCCTTTCCCCGTCACATTAGTTCAGAAGGTTCATATTTTCTTGTTTTGTGAAGCATGTAATTATTTATGTAATCATGGCTATTGCCAGATAATTTCGTATAAAAACTTAAACTTACCAAAGCCTTGCTTGGTTTAATGTGTTTAATTTTAAAGCTTCACCTTACTTTTCACTTATTACAGATGTAGCAGTTTCTAAAAAAGAATATAAAAATTGATATTTTCAGAAAGTAGCGTTTTGTATGTGACCCCTTGACCTTATTAACACTCAGCATAAACTCTCTAATACATTATATGGGAAAGAAACATTGTGTGACAGATATTTTGAGGTATTCTAAGCATAGAAATGTAATGGTACTGTTCAGCATGAACAACTGATAAAAGCATACGGCTTATTTTCATTAACATTTTTTCCACATGGAAGTGAACCATTGTAAAGAAGGCGGAAAAATACTGACTTACTCTGAGGGAGTAATTTGAGACACAATACTCCACAGGATTCCATCATTTAATTAAACTATAATGCTTAACTGTATGAAAGGTTTAAAGAATTATGGATTATTACATTCTGTATAGGTTAGTCTTTTCCTTGTCCATACACTTTTCAACAGGGTATAGCTAGATAAACTTTCTTCAGAAAATGTACCTGAACAGTGCAGTCCTGAACTCTGTCTCTAGATGGTTTAGGATACTGACTAAGCCCTATGACAGTAACTTGCAGACTGGAACTGATGCCACACAAGCCCCACCCCATTGAAACTCTGGTGCAGAATTGGGCAGCATCAGAGACATGTCAGAGTAGTGGGGAAGGTTGGAGTCCTAGACCTCTCTATTGTGCTGCCTGCACCCTGGGTAACCTTTCTTATCAGCAACTGTGCTTAATGAGAAAAATTTTCAGAGGAGTAACAAAGTGCAATCTCCCCCCATCTAATCTTCCATGGTCATGGGGCAGCTTAGTGTACCAACTGTGCCTAGTTCTCTAGAGCACTATAATATTGACTCCAGTCAGGACACCCATAGCTCAGAAGAATGACATGGGGCTTCATCTCGACTCCACGTTGGGCACATCTAGAATGCATACTGGGGGACACTGGATGAGAAATCCAGAGAAAGGACACTTTGCACAAAAAGGGAGCACTTTACACAAACAGCTAAGGAGAAGAGCAAACACTGATGTAGTGAATTCCTAATGATTCTCTACTCAGAAGTCTTGCAGGTACTCCTCCTTGGGACACAAGCATCAAAGTGGAGCTTCCACTCCTCCAGCTGGGGTTGCAAGGATAATACACCTCACACAGGTAAGCAAGTGGGGGCCTCTACCTCAAACTTTAATTGCTGCAAATGTTTCTTCATGCCCCACCACATGTACCTACTCTATATTGCATCAGCAGCCCATTCTCCTTCAACAGTTACTAGCAATAAGTGTGTGCAGTGTACAAAGGGAGCCCCCCTCCCCCGCACCGTGCATATATACTGGCAGCATATCACCTCACTGTCAGCTTGACACCATTCTGTGCCGGACATAGGGAGCACAAGTACAGGTGAATAGCAACCACTTCTTTTGCTTGTTAACATTTAATGATACCTGTTGCCTTGTCGGATCAGATTCTCATTGTGGAGCCTGAGTATAAAGTACAGACACAGTTACAGTGCAAATCCCTACATGACAGGGAGAAGTATTGCCCTAGCAGGTACACTATGTCCCCAACAAGTGTATCCCACAATGTGGGAATCCAAGTGGGGTGGGGGGAGCTGAGAGGGCTGCAAGAGCACGATGGGGAGATCACTTGCTGTTTATTCCTAGTATGGAACATTACTGATTACTGTCCTTGTGCCTCTCTTGGCAGGTAGCTGTCCAACTGGAACAGACTATAGGATGGATTTAGTTCAGTGTAGTGCCCTGACCTGCTGAACCTACAACAGCTGCAACGATTAGCATGCATCTAGCTGCTCTGAGGTTTCCCGCTCTCTTGTTCTAGCCTGGCTTCTCCACCTTTACAAGCTGCTGAAGAGACAGTTGTTTGACCATCATAGTTGTCTCACTTGAGAGCAAACAGTGATAGGGACAGCTGTAATCTTGTCTGTCAGTTCAGCTGTCAAAGACACAGGAGACTTGCTGGAACAAGAGTGTTGGCAACCTCTGGTCTGCCTTAGTTTCAGTTCTCCTGATACTGATTAATACAATTGTGGATTGAGTACAGCTTTTTCTCTGTTTGATTGGGATTTGGTAGATCGGGATCTGTTACTGTCCCAGGATCCAGTTTGACCTCAGCTGTCCTCACGCTGAGAGGGAATTGATGGCATCCTTCACTTTGTGCTGTAGTAAGTGCAAGGGGAAGATGTCTCAAGTTTCACTATCCCATGATCACTTCTGTACTTTATAAGCCATGCATCCTACATAATGAAGGTGGGTGGGACACAAAAGTTGATGGGCATGAATAGGAGCAGGTAGCAGTAAAGAACTTCTTCACTGCAGCAGAAAGATAGTTGCCTACCAAAATGATTGTTCTGTGGTGCCACTAGTTGGCATGAAACCACAATTGTGCTTGGTGATGGAAAAACTTAAGCTGTGCCTGGGAACTCCATCATTCAGTCATCAATTTAAAATTTTAAAAAGTGGAAAAAATAAAACCTGAAGTTTGCTGAAGTTAAGCACACATACATCTTCACACTACAGGTCAATTATGATACAATATTGTATACATTTTCTTCTAATTTCTTGACCACCTCTGAGAAAGCTCTGGCTTGGCTTTGCATCTTGATGTCATGGGCGTACTCCACCATCTCAGTCCTGCTTGAGGCTAGTTGCTTCCACTTCTACTGGAAAGTCAGGGCACCTAACTCTCCCTGCTTCCTTGCTGTCCCAGACCTTAGAAACAATACAGCAAGCTATGCATGGTTCCCAAACTCTCACAAAATTGCTTCCTTTCATGATTGCTGTGGTAAGGGCACCAAAATGGTAGTGGAACTCTCATGAGAGGAAAGAAATTTCATGGGAGTTTGGGAAGCCCAATAGGAGTGTTTGTGAAGGAGTAGGAAAGCTTAACTGATCTGCCTCCTTGTGGATGCAGTGCTGGCAAGGTGGAAGGCTGATGAGGCAGCAGGAGGCTGAAAATGATCTTGGTCTTCCTAATCCTTGGATTTGGTCATCCTAATCTGTAATTTATTGCTGAAAGTTGGCTGAGTTGGCTTCATTGTAAAGCCAGCTTTGCCCTTTTGGTGATGCATAATGTATACAGACATTTCGGGTATTCAGGCATTCGGAATCCATTGTTACAATCCTGCAACTGTAAATTTATTTATTTATTAAATTTCTATCCCGTCCTCTCTGCCTCTCAGCAGGCTCAGGGCGGTATCAACATGGTTCATACACAATAATATTCCATAAAAACAACCACAATATAAAAACATACAATACACACTTTAAAACTACAGTGCAAGATGGCGAACTTCATCACCCTCATCTGAGTGGCGTCTGCAGGCATTTTTCTGAGCTTTCGATTGCTGCTGATGGTCCAATTGGTGGTCTTCAGTGATCGGGCCAGGGCTATGAAGTCAAGGCAGCCCCTACGTGAAAGCCTGGCGGAAGAGCTCCATCTTGCAAGCCCTGCAGAACTGTAAATGCTTTACAAATGCAAATTTTTGACATCACACTTATTTATCTGTTTATGTTATTTCTAGTCTGTTTTTCTCGTTAAGACTCAAGGCTCTCTGTGCTACCATTTTTCAAACAGTTTTTAGTGTTAGTTGAAGTCAGATACTATACCATATTCAAAACTCATTTTAGAATTTTATTTTCAATTTGAGAGTTGATACCAACACACAGTCCTTTACTGTAGCATATGTTTCATCTTTCCCGTTACTTTAAAACCTATAACGATTTTAATTAGCCAATGAAGTTTGACTTGAGAGGTCAATGTGAGAGTTTCTACAGTATGTTAATGTGGAATATCTTCGACTCTGGTGCATTTCCTTGCCATTCCATGGCCAGAGGGAAGCACCCATAAATCCAGAATGACAAGTCTGAAGAGCAGCATGATTGAAAGACTTATTAGATAATTCAGTTCCTCTCCATGCAAGCACAAGATTTTTTTCAAGATAAAGAATGTAATCTTATTACATTGATATAATATATTACTATAGATATTGAACAGACAGTTATTAGCTTGAATTGATTCTACAATGATTATTTGTATCTCTGGTTTAGATGAATAATATATTGAAATCTACGTGCTGTACATGACATGACAAAATAGTACATATGTTGATATTTGGTTATTCTTTTACTCTTAACCATGCTAAAGATATATGCAAAGGCTAAACTTCATTGGGTCTTTAACAGATTTGAAGGATTTGTCATGGAACAATCACGTGCATCAGTCTTTCCTTCATATTATAAAATATTTTTTTACATTTTTAATATATAAAAACATGTTTGCATTGAACAGAATCCCCATTTTCAGAATTTACAGAAATCTCTGCTAAGCCATTCACTCGGATATGTTCTGATATTTGCTAGCAGAGGTGCAAATATCCTAGAAGGGGCTGGGTGAAACCTGAGAAACGTTCTCCTTGTCCTATACTATATGCTCTTGTTCCTTTAAACCGAGGACCAGAGGCCAAAATCCAGCAAAAAAAAAATTGTTTTGCTTTTGTTGGGCTCAGAGAGGGACAGGAACATGGGTGGAAAAGGAGCAGCTTTCCATCACCTGCCATAGCTTTCTCATCTACAGTTTTTAATGGTAATGATGATAGTGTGAACAGGAGTGATTTTGGTTTGCCTGGAGTGTCAGTAGATTTCAGTAGATTAAAATCAATCAACAAGCTAGGTTTTTAGGAAGCCTGGTGTGTGCTCTACTATTTGCACTCAGTTGAGTGCATAGTTAAGTTTCTTGTGGTCAGTAAAATAAAGGACAGACACTTTGATTCTGAGAATCAACAAAATTTTAATCAAAATATATTAATAACAACAGATATGACCTTGTGTATACTAAAATATGAGAGTGACACAGCATGCCGTTATGGTTGTTGGATAAAACCATTCTGTAGATATTGCCTGCCTCCAGGTCGGCCCTGCTTAGCTTCTGAGATCTGACGAGATCAGGCTAGGCTAGGGTCGATGGGGAGGCAGGCAATGGCAAACTGCCTCCAAATGTCTCTTGCCTTGAAAACCCTATGGGGTCACCATAAGTCAGCTGTGACTTGATGGGGGGGGGGGGAATCCATTGCACCACTCATGTTCTGAACAGGTGCTTGGGAGGCCTTCTGCTCACTATTTTGAAGCCTAAGAGCTGAGCATCCCAAACATTTCCCAAGGCATTTTTGAGAGCTAGGAATCTGCCTTTGTACTAACTTTTACTAGCCAGATTACTAGCCAGTTTGGTGTAGTGGTTAAGTGTGCAGACTCTAATCTGGGAAAACCGGGTTTGATGCCCCACTCCTTGCAGCTGCTGGATGACCTTGGGCAAACCATAGTTCTGTCAGAGCTATTCTCTCAAAAACAGTTCTGGAGAGCTCTCTCGGTCCCACCTACCTCACAGGGTGTCTGTTGTGGGGAGCAGAAGGGGAAGGAGTTTGTAAGCCGCTTGGAGACTCCTTTGGGTAGTGAAGGGTGGGGTATAAATCCAGTCTCCTCCTCCTAGCCAAAGCATCACAAAATAGTGATCACATTACCCCTTCCCCCAAAGGTGCACCCATCCTCCATTGTTTCCAAAGGACTAAAGTCAAACCAGAGAATCTCTGCAGTAGAAACTGAAGTGGGGGGGGTATTTTTGCAAGCCCAGCAGAACCATTGCAGTGTACAAAGTGCCCAGCAGTACCAGTGCAATCACAGAGTACCCAGCAGAATCAAGGGCCATTGTGGCAATGCCAGCTGATGTCAGGCACAGAATCACAGGTCAAGGGGGGGAGTTTGGAAGGCCAGCAGAACTAGTGCAGTGTACAGTGCCCAGCAAACCCAGTGCCATCTGTTCATAATATTAACAAAGGTTTGCTACTACACTACTCTTAAATACATTAAAATGGGGAAACAGGGAAAATGGGGGGGGGGGGACAGAAATGAATGAGAAACATGTGGAAAAGAGCGAGAGAAATTAAGAGAGGGAAAGGTTTTATCTTGCTGCAGCACCCTAACTACTGCTTTGCAAGATCTGGTTGAGCTGGATGCAAGGAAAGGAAGAGAGAAAGGCTAGACTATTGGAGAAAATGACCTACAGGCTGGCAATTACTGTAGCAGCGATCAGTGTGCTGGCTTGGTTATATGATCTGTTATGCAAGTTTGTTTCAGTCTTGGAGTAAAGGAAGTCTAGCTGATCCTAGAGTGCTTTTAGCTATGCCCAGACTTCCCTGTGCCCTTAGCGGCTGCAGTCAGAACTGCATTTTAAAAAGAAAAGGTGATTCAGCTGGATGCTGCATGACACTGGCTTTAAGGGCCCTCCTTCAAGCTGCACCTGGGGTGGACTGCACCCCTACCCTGCCCTTGGTGTCCACTGCTCCTTAACATAGAAGACCTGAGAAAAGGATCTGTTGCCACAATGTCACTGAAGTAAAGGAAGGATCAGATAATCCTTTTAGAAGTCACAAAAGTAGACTCTTCTTGCCATGCCATAGGAGAAAATGCAAAATCATTTAAAAGGGGAATATCATGCTTATAAGCTCTTTCTCTGGGAGTTTGTTTTAGATGAGGAGGGCAGAAACTGAAAAAAATGTGATATCTTACCAGTGCAGATCAAACACAGTGGTGAGAAGGAATGATGTGCAATCCCTATTGCAAAGAGGAGCTCATCTGGCATGTGGACCTGATAAAGGGAGAGGTGATCCTTCTGGTATGTGGATCCCAGATTGTGAATGGCTTTATAGGTAATAATCAGCATCTTGAATTTGGCCCAGAAATGAACACAAAACTGGTAAAATTGTTGTAGTATAGGTAGCTTGTACCTGTAAGCAGATGTGCCATAGCATTTTGTTCCATTTTCTCCATAACAACAATGGTTTCCCTGCCATCATCTCAAAGGAGGGCAGAAAAGATGGAGGCAGCCCAGATGTTGGGGAGAGGAGGCCATGTGTTTAGTCTCTACCAGAGTGAACATAGCCCTACCTCCTTGTGAGCTAAGAGATTAGATTGGAGGCAGGTTTTTGTGGTTCAAGGCAAAAAAGTGCCCACTTGGCTTTTTAAGATCTGACTTTCTCTTTCCCTCACTCCTCTGACTCACATATCTCATTTCCAGCTTTCTCATACCTGTCTTTTGTGGGCACCTGCTAACTCTGGCCGTGGTCACACTGCCCTTTAAATCCAGGAGTCCTGTCAGATTTAAAGGGACCAGGGTTTTTTATTTCGGGTTGGGATGTTTACACATCCTAACCACAGCGGCAGCAGGCACCAGAGGAGGAGGCAGGCAGCGGTGACAGAGGAGGCAGCAGAAGAGGCAGGCGCCAGAGGAGGCGGCAGGCAGGAGAGGCACCCTTCCCCAAGACCCGCCGGCCGCCTAGTAAGTTCGGGGTTCCCCCCCCCCTTTTGCACTTGGGCGCTTGAGTGCCCAAGTGCAAAAAGGGAGGGGAAAAAATGGGAGGGATGATCTGGACAGCCCTCTCTCGCAATGATTGCGAGAGAGGGCTGTCCAGATAGGCTCAATTGCAGGTTCCTCGCACGACCACCGGGAAAATACTTGATTTTCCTGGGGAGGGAAAACACGGGAGGAACCCGCAATTGAGTGCGCTTCGGCGCGGGACTAGCCGCAGCCAGTCTGATCGGTCCCTTTAAATGCGGGAGGAAACAGCACTTCCTCCCGCATTAAAGGGCCGTGTGACCGCAGCCTCTGAAGAGAGGCTGAGTAAGCAGGAAATGGGATCTCTAGTATGGCTGTTGAGAGGAAAGGATAGGTACATGCTCTAAATGACCCCATCCTTTAGCTGATCTGGACATCACATTGGCTTTGATCCAGACTACATTTTCCAGTGGCAGAAAATGCCACTTCCCTTTGCAGCCCACTGATCTCCATGAAATGCTGATCTAGAGGGTTATGGTACCCTGCAGGCTGATATGAATGGAATCTGTAGCAGGAAGGGAGAAATAGCATTAATTGCTAATTTAGTCTGGATCCAACTCATAGTCTGTTTCTGCCCAGTGCATGCTCTGTTACTGGAAAATCTTCACTCACAGTATTGATGCTTTTATTATTAGATTGATTGTTTACAAACATGTTATTAGATATTCCAGCTGCTATGTACATGATAATATCTATATAACATTTAAAATGAAAAAGATACATTTTGGACACAAATGTGTATCTCCTCAAACTCTAGCCAAAGTCCAGTAACTTTTTGTGGGAAAATATAGTCTGTAATTCAGATAGTACAGGCATGTACTATATATATGCAGGCCTAATTGCGTTATCCATTTTTGCCTCTATTTTGAGCTCAACTAAATTCAAGAGGCAGTTTGGTGGACACAAGAAGAGTTTCAAGGGAAAATGGGTAGGGGGCTGGAATTCCACACAGTTTCCCTCTGAACTACTCTTACACTAAATTCACAAACCTCTTTTTGAACTTGTGGGAGTTAGGAAAGAGGTTTGGGTTTTTCCAGCAGGAACTTCTAAAAAGGAAATTCTGTTTTAAAAAAATTCAGGTGCCCATTTGGATCATAATTAGGTTCCATCCCTAAAGTCTAATATATCTTTAAATAAGGCTGCAAATGAAATTTTTTAAAACTTCAAATGAATTATTTCATTGCTTTTTTAAAATTCATTTTCCCACTCTTCTCTTTTAAGTCTGTTACTGACACTGCTGCTTGTATTTTACCTATCTATTTCCATGGTATTTTAATTATTTACTGCTTAATGAGTAGTACTGAGATCACGAAGTTTCATTCAAAGCATACTGAACTGAATTTTTTCTTCTTCTTTTGCTTCAAAGCTTCACAAGGCCTTGGAATCCTCCATTAGAACCTTCTGTTCTTGTTATACAAAATAAACCTTTGGAAAGACAAAGTTTATTGGCAGTAGTTGGCAAGTACTTGTGCTAAAGATGGCTTTTTCAGTGGGACTGCTGCAAATTACATGTCCAATTATTGTCTGTAGAAAAACTTTAGTGTAAATTACTAAAGTTTCAATGGTTGTAATGTTAATTATTATAAATTAATAAATGCAAGCTATCGCACAATCCAGCCAAAGAGAAGCACTTTTAAGCTTGTCCTTAAATCTATAGTGAAAGATGTATGTACTTAAATTTCTCCCTGTCTGTTCACGAGGATTTAATTCAGCTGAACTGGATTGTGTCCCTAACTTCCTTCAGTTTTAAATGGCCAAATCTGATAGCATTTCTAAATTAAAATAAGCACTGTAGCAGTTAGACCTAAGCACCTTACTTTCTGTAATACTGTTACAGATGTCCAAAAGAGGATGTTCCTGGCCCCACCATCTCCTATGCTTGAGTATAACCAGTGCAGATGCTTGATCATACTACAGTTGCCAGGTGTCACAAAGGGTTAATGGAGTTTTCACTTGGCTTTCAGAAGCCTTGCATGCTTTGGCCTGGCATCTCACTGCATCTTGCCCAGAAAAGATAAGGCTGTTGCCGTGCTACACGAACCTACTTGTCTCTTGACCTGTCTGCCTATCCAATGCTTCCTCAGCATCATCCCCTCATTATTTTTTTGTTTCTTTATTTACCTTATTTGTAGTCAAGGTGACTAGGGATGGGCATGAACCAGAAAAATTCGATTTGTGTTGGTTCGTGGCTGAACCACGAACCGAACTGGGAGGTTCATTGGCAAACCAAACTGGTTTGTAGTTTGGAGTCCCTGTAAACCCTTGCTTTCTGCTCTGTCCACAAACTGCTTTAAAAGTTCATGGAAGTTTGTGATGGTGATGAATTTTTCTTGGTAGTTCAGTTCATGCCCATCCCTACAGATGACTGATCTGCTGTCCAGACTGCCCTGGCACAAGACTAAACTTCTCTCCTCTTTGTACTGTTTTGCAGTTCCATAGAAATTTTTTAATGTGTTTTGATTTTATGTATTTATTATTTATTTATTTTATTCAATTTATACCCCACCTTCTAGGTATACTTTTGATTTTACCAATATGAGTTTTTAATCAACATTATCTGTGCTGGCAATTCAATATGACATTTTATTACTGTGGCAGGAAATATAAAATGAATCCATTTGGAAATAACTTGGTCATTTGCATAACCATAAAAAACTTGCAGGCAAGAATACACTAATTATGCATGTGACTAAATAGAATATAAATACTTCAGCCAGTTAACTTCATTTCAGGACTTTATCAGTTAATGGTGATCTTTCTTTGTATGTAGTGGTTAAGTGCGTGGATTCTAACCTGGGAGAACCAGGTTTGATTCCCCACTCCTCCGCTTTTAGCTGCTGGATGACCTTGGGCAAGCCATAGTTCTGTCAGATCTGTTCTCTCAAGGACAATTCTGGGAAGAACTCTCTCAGTCCCACCTACCTCACAGGGTATCTGTTGTGGGGAGGGGAAAGGAAAGGAGTTTGTAAGCCGCTCTGAGACTCCAAGTGAAGGGCGCAATATAAATCCAATCTCTTCTCTTCTTTTTCTTACTACTGAATATTGATTCTGAACAGATTGTGTTTACTGTGCAGTAACTTATCCCACAAGATACCAGTAGTTTTCACTTTAATTGTAATAAATAGTGTTCATGAAATGTTATTGTGTCTATACACTTTACTTGTTTCTTCAAGATTTCCATATTGTGTAGACAATATAAAATTAAATGTGCTTTCTAGCTATAGGGGGGTTGCTGAACAAATGAGCTTGATATGCTTCTCAGGTTATTTTTATGCCATTGTTTTCAGTTGTTTTAGTTTCACTGAAAAATGTGAAGTCTAGTAGAGAAGGAAATAATTAGCTGCACTCAATATTGCTGACACATGAAGCTACAACAGGTCAGTTCAGTGTATCTTGTAGATTGTGACATTTTAAGTTACCTGAATAATTCTCAAAGCTATCTTTGGGCCTTTCTAATTAATGTCAGGTTGTATCATGCAGACCTAAGATATATTTGCATTTATTTACTTATTTAATATAACATTCATGCAATCACCTATCTTTATTTTTCTGTATTGGAAACTTCAAATTTGTGTACTGTTTTCTTAAGTGGAGTAACTCTTCTTTTGCTTCCCCCACCTTCAGGTAATCAATGTGCTGCTGAATGAGTTCATTTTAATGCATTCAATCATGCCTCTAATGTTTGTAGCTTACGGGCGCAAGCATCAGTAATGCAGGAATGTTATATGGCTTTAGTTTGGGCCATTTCATAAAATATTCATGGAATCAAAAATGTGCATCAAAATAGCGTCTGGGAGAATTACATTTATGTGCCTGCTTTTATGGCAGCTTCACATTTAAACCCATTTGTGTTAATATCTAGTCAATCTTCCCGTTCAAAAATAGTGCAAAATGTTAGAGATCTTATGTATTCTCTTTTTTCAGTTCCTATTTGCCTAAGAGATTTCTTACTTAATAAAATATACACTTCTGGGGTTATTCTATAGGTAGAATAAGTGTAAAAAAGAATAGTATTTTAAAAAATCATGGACATATATGTTTGGATTGTGTTTTCCATTTATACCATGCAAACTTTTTAACCCCTACACCATTTCCACCTACCCCCAAAAGGCCCAGGAAGGATGTTTTTCTATCAGCTCTGTCTATTAGATTGTTGCTCAAAACATAACCTTATTTAAGAGAATAATAGAAATCTTTTGTACTCTCATTTCTAATTTCTATGAAAAATGAATGATTTATGATATTTAATTCATTTTAATGTGATGTGTTTGCATTAATATAATTGTTTAGAATGGGACCCCCTATTGAAAGAAACACATAGTTATACGTCATTTCAGCTATTAAAAAGAATTGATTGCTGATTGTTAATTTGATGCTGTATCCTAGGGCCCTGTTAAATTCTGACTATTTTTAGCAATGCTTTAGCTTTTGTTGTTGACTCATGAGTGTGTATGAGAAGCGCTGCTATATTTTAATTTGAAATTTATGTTACATACTGCAATTCTGAAAAACATTGCTTGGGAAAATTGAATAGCTAGACCCTTTTTAAATAACAGTGTGAATTGCATTTATGTTACATACTTAAACCTTTTTTTTTACATATTTTCTTTATGCAGTGGAACCACTATCCCACAAAGACTTTTGCACAGAGAAGTGATTGTGCTTAAGTGCATCTAATTCTGTCTTGGTTTGTTGCTCAGATGTTTGGGAGATACTTTGCATTTTTCCTTCATCCATCATTTTTGCTGCAAATAACTGACATCTTTTAAATGCTAGCTTTGAAAATGTAGAACCATGCATTTTGGATTTGGGGGTACTTTGTAGCTTTTGCTTCCTAATGATTTAGTCTTTTTCTAATATGTCATTAAATTTAATGCTTAAACACATTTTCAGTAGCAGTAGGTACTTACGAAGCAATTGCAGTAGTAGTATTTAACATTTCAATTAGTTTTTTGAATTTAGCACAAATCAATTCTAAATTTTAAATGTTAACCCAAAGAATGGCACAGAGTGCTTGCAATACTCTGAAAACTCAATTTTTCTGAGCTCTTATGGGTGTCCTAAATTCATGAGAAATGTCTTTATAGTTTGCTCTAAAAATGAACAGCAGGGAGATAGGCAAGGTTATAGTACCCGGATCAAAATTTCCTTCAACTTTATTTTTCCATTTCTTCATGCTTCCTCAGAAATCTGTTGTAGATATTATATAGCAGTCTGATTCTTGCAAGTTGTTCTAATCATCCCCAAGTTCCTTCACAGTTGACCAGATGTGATGTGTGAATTGATTCAAAAGGCCAGAAACAACTTCTGAGATTATGGGTGTATTTTCTCATACTCTCAGACATCTTAACATCCCCAAATGCCCACTTGGATTAGTAAATATATTATGTGAACAGATGACCAAGTTGCTTCACTGCCAGGGAAACGTGTGATTGTGTGTGTTTTCCCAGTGGGCAGATGATGTTTTTGCTGCCATTAATTGTGACTACTTACTACTCATGTGAGCAAGCATTTCAGCATGGCAGAGACAGGGGTCCAATCTGCATTGGTATTTCGCACCATTGTGCCAAAGATCTCACACTGTCTCACAAATTTCTGTCTGCATTTCATGTCATATCCACTCTCCTATTGTTTCATCTCAGCATCAGCTGTCTGCATCATTTTATTGCCAGTTAGTGGTGACGCCGAAGTCACTACAGTGTATCATCACCTTATCTGGATTTGGTTTTAAGGTGCTACAATTGTTCCTCTCCACCCTCAAGCTGCTGTGAGCAAAAAGCAGACAACTAGAGCCAAATTCTCCCCTCCCCCCAATCTTTTTGAAGGAGATATGCAAATTTTCACAAAGGAAACAAGTTAGCTGAAAATCCAGTCATCTGTGTTTAAAAGCAGCCAGGGAGCATTTTTCTGCGGGGGGGGGGGTTGGAAGCACACCCAGCTTATTGTTATTTCCTGAGGCGGTCCCCAGCATGCCCTTCCTGGCACCCACCTGGTGTTTTGTGTTTTTTACCCAGCTTGTTCGGTCTTTCCTGCCTCCCCCTCCACCAGGTCACTCCTCTTTACTTTCTGCGGGGGGGGGGGGTTCTAGGTGCCGTTTCCTCCCCACAGCACAGTGCCCTGCCGGCGCCCCTGGGAAGCCACTCCTCCTCCCTCTTTCTCTCGCTCTCCCTATACAACTTATATCCTGATGCAGACAGAGGAGAGCTTTAAACTGAGCCAAATGGGAAGCTGGCGCCACAGCAGCACAAACAGCTTTACATAGCAAATGCAGATTGGGCCTTAATTGGGAATTAACAGTGCCATCGGAAGCAGAGTTTTTAAGTCCATTGACTTAGAAGGGTGTAACTCTACTTAGAATGGCACTGTAAGGCAACAGCCCCAGGAGTAAATCCCATTAAACTCAGTGGGATTTATGTCTGAGTATACATACTTAAGATTGCACTGTAAGAAATATAAAACCAACCTTTATTTTCTTGCTTTAAATCCTTCTGGTTGTTACTTAGCAGCTGATCTTATGTATAATTGCCAAGCTTTCTATCCTGGCATTTTTCTTGCAGCCTTTAACTCTTTCATTTTGTTAGTTATCTTGGCACTCTTTTCATCAGGATCATTGTCCCTGTACTCCAGTGCTTTGGAGTTTGTTCTCTAATGGCTCTCAGAGTTCTGACCATAAGAGGTGTCAGCCCAAGGTCACAGTTTCTAGTTTAGCATTCTAAATTGGCTGTCCCCTCTAATGAAATCTGAGTTTGAAAGTGAATTTACTGAATTGAATTGTCATATTTAGCCCTGAAAGCCTGTATTTATACTTACCTATATTAATGCCCAGTGGACAGGCAAGAACACACTGTGTTTTGGAAGAATATGTGAAATTGTACTGCTTCGATGTCAGAGTAGATAGAGATGCTTTAGACATGCAACTTCATTGTTTGCCAATAGTAATTTTTTTTCTTTGAGTTTTATTTGCATTTTCAGCGAACTCCATTGTACAACTAAACAAGATGATGCATGAATGAAAGTGCCAACTTGCTTATAAAGTTTGTTTAGAGAAGCCCAGATGAAAATTGCTGTCCGTGAGTTTTTGCTCACTTCTTGGACATTGCTCCACTTGTGCAAGAGTGAAGGGGTTCTCGATTAGGAGCTCCTCTCCACTCTTAGGAGCAGCTTCTCTGGGGTATTGGGATAGGGTGCTAACCATCCCTTCCGCAAACTTACTGTGTTTGAAGCCTTGGATCTTCCAACCCATGTCTTGGTTGCCAGTAGTGAATTCATGACTGATTGATCTTGAAAATGTAGCTGTTTTGTGCAGGAGTGTATAGTCCTTAATCAGTTGATAGCTTTTAAATAATATTTTCCCTGTTTTCTTCTTTGATAACTGTTTCTTGGGACTTCTGCAGTGTTGACCCAGTTTAAAGGGTGACTTTTTTAGAAGTTGCTTTCTTTGCCAACTGTCATTTGAAGGCATATTTTTGAGGACAGTATGATTCAGAGAAATAACCTCTTTTCTGTTTCAACCCTTATAGGTAATATTACTGACATAAACAAACAATGTTATCCTTATAAAGATTTTCTTTTAAGAGGCAGATGGCAAGGGATAAATTGTATGGGTTATATCAAATCTTATTTGCTTTATAACTGAATAGACATACTGAGGGTGTGTGTTTTTTTAGAAACTGGGAATTTTGTGACTAATATATTTCCTGCTAGTTTGAGTCCCTTTCTTTTACATATTACTAGCTGCAATTTTGAATAGGAAAAGTATAGAGAGAAAATAGTTCTATGGTGTTATCTGTCTGCAGCCCATGCACATTAAATTGAAAAACTGTATGATCAAATGATTGGACTAGAATTAAAGGGACCAAAATTCAAATCCCTACTCAGCTGTAAAGCGCACTGGGAGATCTTGGACCAGTTGTCTTCTTTCAGTCTAGTCTACCTCACAGTGGTGTTGTGAAGATGAAGTAGAGAGGGAGGAAATAAGCCTCTCTGAGTTGCTTGAAGAAAGGGCTGGATAAAATGTAATTCTTAGAAGTGCATTTATCCCTAGCTGTATATGTAACTGTGCATACAAATGTTTTTCATTAACTTGAAAGTATTTCTCCAGGAATACGAAACACGTAGATAAATTTTAGGCAGTAGTGTTGACTAGGAAGCATGGGGATAGGGCATGGTAGGATACTGAATGACACCTAGTATTGTGATTTTCATCCTGAGGGTCCAAGTGTAAAGTATCCCACTATTACAGGCATATGTTGCTGGACTAGGGCCATCGTTTCCCCCCAACATACATAGTAGCTGTATGTATTTATGAGTGTATGGGCAGCCTCTTCAGAGAACTGCTCGAGGTGGCTAACAAAGTAAAAAAATAAAAGAAGGCAACCAAGACTTTTAGAGGGTTGGAGCATCTTCCCTATGCGGAAAGGCTGAAGAATCTGGGACTTTTCAATTTAGAAAAGAGATAACCAAGAGGGGACATGATGGAGGTTTATAAATTATACACGGGGTGGAGAGAGTTGACAAAGAGAACTTTTTTCTCCCCCTCTCAAAATACTAGAACTCAGGGGCATCGAATGAAGGTGATGGTGAGTAGATTCAAGACGGACAAAAGGAAATACTTCTTTTAACAACGAGTTATTAAAATCTGGAATTTGGTGCCAGAGGATGTAGTGATGGCCTCAGTCATAGACAGCTGTATAAGGGGATTAGATGAATTGAAGCAGAACAGGTTTATCAGTGAAGGGAACCTCCACATTCAGAGGCACTAAACTGAATACTAGTGCCAGGAGGCAACATCGGGGGAAGGCCTTGGCTTCTATGCCCTGTAATTGGTCTTGCTCATAACAACCATGAATAAAATATTAAAAATTAGCCGTAATATTGTTGATAAAACCACAACAAAGAACCCAAAGTTCAAGGCAGCAATAAGCATACAAACAATAGTATGCAGGTCATATAGTAACCAGCTGAAAAAAGATGAGATGAAATTTCAGTTAAAAGCCCAGATTACAAAAAATGTTTTGATTGTGCCTAGATGACAATAGGGAAACTGCCCGGTGAGCCTCAAGAGTGAAGGCATTCCAGGGACTGATGACTAGTGATCCGTGTTGATTATGATCTCTAGATTTTTAGAGAAATATGAATTTCAGTTTTATTCAGATAGTCTCTTGAATAATGTATTTGTCCCAGAAATAATTTTTATTTGCAATTTCTATAAATATCACCTGCCAGTCGAAACCATGAATGCCAGCATATCTACAACCCAAGTGTCCTTTTTTATACAATGTTCCTCTAGTGTAGCTGTGAACATGCCTCTTGCTTATGTTTTGGGAATGGACTTTTGAAATATTTTCAGTTTTTCATAACTTTTACTACTTTATTATAAAGTATGAAACCTTTAATCAGTACATAATATGTTGTGGGGATTATCTGATGTTGAGTTTTTTCCAGAATATTTTGTAAAGTACATTTCTTATCATTATGACTGACTTGTGTTCTTCAGGTCAGTTCCTGAAAGCTGCAGAACATTATGAAGCATTCTATCACTTGACAGTGGGGCGGATATGGAAAGATGAGACGGGCCGGACTCTTAATACACTAGCCTGTGAACATCTCTGGAGGATTTACACATTACTAGCAGACAAAATGCTACAAAATAAAGAACACCAACAGGCCATCAAAACTCTAATAAAAGCCTTTGAAATGGCAAAAGAAGGTGGGTAGAAAATAACACTCCTACATTTCTTTCTTTAATGTGCAGGCCTTGCTTTCCCAGGAGTAAAGTAAAAAACATCGCCAAGTGTTTGATGATTATTTTCTATGAAATTCAAGACAAATGCTATCAATATATTTCTAAATCTTGTTGTAAAACAGAAGTACCTACTTGCTGACAACTAGGAATCCATTTATTTCTTGAAAGCTTTTAACTCCAAAAATGCAGCCTTTTGGGACTACTATGGTAAAACAATGAGACCATAATCAGAAGTAAGGTCACAGGCAGCATTTCTGGTTGCGGTTTACTGATTATTCACTGTTACTTGACTAACATTACATATTGGACAAGCTGTTAGTTAATTATGAAAATAAGGTGGTTTGTTTATATCTTAGAGCTGGGAAGTTTATATATCTCTTAGAGTTTCTTTCAAATGACAAATTTCAGAGTTTAACTGTAAGAAAAGATTTTGGTGATGTGGCCTGTAGTAAGGATGTTGAATACTGATTTACCATAGAACAGCATCCTATATCTGTGGAAGATAATGTGTGTGTGTTATACACTTTGTGGTTTACTCAGGTAAAATTTTATATCCACAGTAGCTTAGACTCCATCACTCCATTCTCTCTTGCCCACCCACACACCAGTCCATGTGGGGGTTGTTTAACTGTAGTGATTGCGTTATGGACTCAATATTTATGGGAATATTACAGCCACTGTAATTAGGTCAAATTCTGTGATTCTTGACCACCAAACCATGCCTTCTTCTAACATGCAACCAAATTAGCAGTTGTAGCACTGCAGCTCAAAAATTCTGGGTATAGTATAAACTCATTTCTTGAAAGCTGCATACCTTGGCTTAACCATTGCTTGTCAAGAAATCCAGTTCTTAGATCTTGACTAATTATGAGAGAAGAATACAGGGCTAAATTTCACATCCAACTGTTTTTACAGATGTCTTTTTCCCCCTGATATGGGAGGAACCACACTTAATGCTAGGGTGCACATTTCAGCATGTGGGGGGGGGGGTTTGCAGGGGGATCATCAGTCTGAATTATGCATAGAGTTCTTTCTTCTATGGGACTCACACCTTAGTATATCCCAATTCCATTCAACAAAAAGATGCTTTTCTCTTGAGATTTGTTCTGTCAGATTTCCCCCCCCCCCCCGAGGAGCATGTTCTTCAGCACTTTAAAATTGACTGCTATTGAAAACATTAACTATTGGTGGAAATATTTATGTACGTCTGCATAGTGAATTTTTTAAATGTTAAGGGTAACATTATAGTTGCTGTTTTGGGAATTATTTTTTAACAGTCAAGAACTAATAGTGAATGGTACATTATGTTATATGTTTGGGTAAGAGTGGGTTTCACAGTTTTCAAGACAGTGGGCAAGAAACCTAAGGTGCTTCCCCTCTATTAGCTTTCCTGCTGTTCCTAAGGTCAAGAATCATGTCAGTTACTCTCTTGGCAACATAATTTTGTCTCTGCATCCTTGCAGTTGCTCCCTGATCTATAAAACAAGTGATAGATACTATGTTACAGAGCTGTCTATAGGTTTCCCCTCCTGAAAACATAAAATGCTTTTAAACAATATCTTCCCCCTTTTGTCTGTAGAAAAATTCAATATAGAGGAGATAAAATTTTAAGAAAAACCATGATGTTGAAAACTGCCTGTACAGCTAGCTGTAGTTTAATTTCTTTTAAAGTATAATGGTAACGGCCGGTCTTCTTCTCATTTAGCGGGCAACAGAAATATGGAGGCAGACGCTGCCTTCTGTTTGGGTCTGGCATATCATTCAGCTGGAGAAGAAGATACAGCAATACTGGTAAGTTTATCTGATGAGTGTTTTACAGAGCAATCCTACATTCATTAAAATGAAAGAAAGATGTAACTCTGCTTAGGAGTGCACTGCAGCAATCTTGCCTCTGTGGCATTTACTTATCTGTAGAAATTATAACTGAAATGTAATCCCTGAAGTTCCTCTTGAGGCTTTCAAACATTTGACCGAGTGTAGGAACTCTTGGGCCATATCTTAAACTGTGTTTGAAACTGTCTTTGAGTTTCAGAAATGCTTCCTAGGATAATGTGGATTGGGCATGGGTGCGTGTGTGGAAATGTGTTTTAAAAGAATAAAACCCCTAAAAGAACCATTGGGCACCTGGTGTTATTTGTTGTATTCTTTGGATTATGGCCCTGCTGTCTAAAGGCTTTACTAGTCTTTGGACACTGGAATCGAAAGGTCTGTTTCTGTTGGTAATGCCTCCTGTTGTTTAGGTGTCATTTAAGCATTATTCAGATATCACTGCAAATAGTTTCCTTTTCTGAGGACAAAGGTGATGGTTGTGCTTGTCTCTAATGACAAGAACTAACAGTCATCTATATATTATTGATAGGTGTGACTTCTTGTTCCTTATTTTATTGACTCTTGCATTTTCTGTTAGGCCTGGTAAAGAGCTCCACGTATGCTTGTATGTTCTTATGCTAACCAAAGCTGGGCTAATAAGAGATACTGTCTTAATGGGGTTAGATTCTGTTAGATACTGTTAGATACTGTTAGATAATGGGGTTAGATACTGTTAGATACTGTCCTAATGGGGTTAGATTCCCTATCCAGTAGGACGATAAGTATTTATATTAAACTCCAGAATTTGAACTTTTTAGTCTGGGGGAGAAGGTCAGATATCTGAACTAGTATATATTGTTGTATTTGAAAACTGTATCATCCTCTCTATTGGGAGATTTTCCAATTAGTCTTCATGAATCTAGACTAGAAAGTTATGTGATAGTTAATGTGTTCCACTCAGATAGGTCTTCTTATTAGGGTTGTATTTATCATTTAAATAGACAGCACTGAGGCTGGGCCATAGCTCAGTGACAGAGCATGTGCTTAGCATGCAGAATGCCCCAGGTTTAATCCGTGACATTTCCAGTGAAAAAGATCAGGTAATTAGGTGATATGAAAAACCTCTACAGGAGACCCTGCAGAGCCACTAGCTATCTGAGTAGACAGCACTGACCTTGATAGACCAATGGTCTGATTGAGTGTAAGGCAGCATCATGTGTTCAAATAGTGCTAACAGTGTGCTAGGTGCTTTGCAGAATATAGAGTTGCAGTTTCTGTCCCAAAAGACTTAGGATAGCAATCAGGAAGAGAACTGGGTTTTAACAGTATATGGTTAAAAAAAGAAGTAAGCAAAATAATGGTTGAATCGTGAACTTGACAAAGCCAGAATGAATCAGGAAGTACTGTGTTAAAGACATGAGCTTTAAAGACCTGGCATGACCTGGGCAGCGCCCCTCCCCATCGTGCTCACCATTGGGGGCCACGGCAGCAGAAGAAATAGTGGAGAAACCTGGACCTAAGAGACTGGTAAACCCACAGGGCTTGAACACGCTGGCCTGGATAGCCCTGGAGAGGTGGACAGACACAGACACTGGTATGATATTGGAGAGTAGACTATGAGGCTTTTGCAAGCTATTTTGCAGATAAAGTCTTGCCGCTCTGCCATGACCTCCCCGCCACAGTAGATACAGTGAGGCTCCATGCATGTCTTCTAGTCAGGTTAAGGATCGTTTCAGCCCGCTCAGCATAGAGGAAGTCGACAAATTGCTTCTAATTGTACACCCTACCACTTGCTCCCTTGATTTGTGCCCTTCGTGGCTCATTTTTCTCCCCTTGATCTGTGCCCTTTGTGGCTAATTAAAGCCAACCACAAGGGATTTCAAGGTGCCCTATGGGAGATTATCAACAAGTCCCTCTTGGAGGGGTGGTTCCCTGTGGCACTTAAGGAAGCAGTGGTCCACCCTCTCTCAAAAAAGCCATCTTTGGACCCGGCCAAATTGGCAAATTACCAGCCAGTCTCCAACTTGCTGTATTCTTCTTCCAACGAAGATGGAGGTCCTGTGCCTGAGCTGGGGTGGCCCGAGGGTAGGGATTCCGCTTCTGACCTTCGATGGGACTCCTTTGGTCCCAGCGCCGGAGGTTAGGAGTCTGGGAGTGCTCCTGGATGGCTCCTTAACAATGGAGGCCCATGTAGCAGCCACTGCCAAATCAGCCTTTTATCACCTTCGGTTGATCAGGCAGTTGGTTCCCTTCCTTGAATGCAACTAGGGCCAGGGCTTTCTCGGTGGTGGCTCCGTGGAACAAGCTGGTGGAACAAGCTCCCAGAAGAGATGAGGGCCCTGTGGAACCTTTTACAGTACCGCAGGGCCTGTAAAACAGAGCTCTTTCGCCAGGCTTTTGGAGCTGCCACCACCATCAAACACCATCATTATACTTCATTAACAACTAACAGCTGAAGGACAGAAGGCCCTATTGTCTCTGGAATTTCTAATAACAACCTGTGCCAGTCGCCTGAAAGACATCTGAAGAAGACCTTGGAGCCGGTTATGTGAAGAGAGCATTGAGTATGGTAGCCATCATTGATTCAATAACAATCAATAATAACAATACTATCACTTATTATGTTATATGGTTAATTGGTTTTATCATTGGCTTAAGTGTTTTAATTGTTTTACTGCAATATATGTGTTGATTTTATGTAAGCCGCCCTGAGTTGGCCTTGGCTGGGAGGGTGGGGTAGAAATTTGACAAACAAACAAAGAAGGAAAGAAATAAAAGTGTTTTGATGAATAGAGACAGGAAGGCTATTTTATACTTATGACGTAAATAAAGTAATAAAGAATAGAAATAAAAGAAAATAACAAATAGGGCAGGCATTTTATCAGAGTATGCAGTCCAGAGGAAATGAGAACAAATGAAAGAGAAATCACTGGACATCTGGGACGAAGCTAAGCTAGAACCCTCTCACATTTGATTTCTACGTGAAGGATGCTTTTGATCATGTGATTCTCCACTTGTATTTTGAAGTGGTAGAGAGCTGAGGGTGTACCACATGCTTTTTTCTGAAGGTGTAAATCAGACCAGCACTATTTTATTTTATTTATTTAAAATATTTCTAGACTGCCTTTCCACTCAAATAGGGTCCCTAAGGCAGTGAACATCAAAATATTAAAACATGTCAACGCTAAAATACTTTAGACATTAAACTGCATTTAAAACAAAGTATATATAAAATAATTAAACAATTTCAGTAACTACATGCAAATACATAACAAAACAACCATGGAGGACAATAACAGTTAGGGGGAGAATGGCAAACAAAACAAAAAAGTACTCACCTGCTGTTGGAAGACAATGATAGAGGCACAGCAGGGGCACATGAAGCAGTGCCTCCAAAGAAGACAGGTAGGTTAGAGAAGAGAAGGTCGTATAAAAGAAGGGGGTCCTTCAGGTATGCTGGCCCCAAGCTGTATAGGGCTTTAAAGGTCAATGTTGGCATCTTGAATTGTGCCCTGAAGCAGACAGTGTTGATGGAACAAGACTGGAGTAATATGGTTCCTACAACCCGCACCAGTCAACATTCTGACTACAGCATTCTGTACCAGCTGTAGCTTCCAGACAGTCTTCAAAGGTAACCCCACACAGAGAGCATTGCAGTAATTTGGTCTAGAAGTTACCAGGACATGCACCTCAATGGCAAGATCTTTCTTACCACAAAGAGCTGCAGCTGGTTATGGTTAAGAAAAGCTTTGCACCAGTAAACTGCTTGTTCACTGTTCATTGTCTTGACCATAGCACTATACTAGATAATCTGACATCATGGAGATACTGATACAGAAATTGTAATCTCTCTGATGTATAAATTGTGTTCCTGAGTTCAAAGTGAACTTAAAGATTTCAGCTCATGGAGACAACAGCTTACACATGCACTTTGTTGAACTGTATTTTTCCATTTTCTTCACATTAGTTTGTACTGGATAGAATTCACAAACATATTTTAAATTGATTTCATTCTGAAGAAGAAATAGAAGCAGTGGTCTGGTTAAGTCCTAGTTTTTGATACAGTGTACATACAGATAACCTAGGGTGATGATAAAATTCAAGCATAGGAACTGTATTCTGTGGGGGGGTGATTGAAGCTATTCTGAAGTGCGGGTTGTCTTCAATTAATGCTCCAAAATGAATTTAGAAACTTTAGTTTAGTGAGTGCTTTTGCAAAACTGGACTCACTGAATCGGTTTCCTTCAGATTATTTTATAAAGGACAAACCAGCTCAAAACTTCTTTCATCCTTCAGCTTTTAAAATGATTTTTCTTGAGATCCACAAGTATTTGTTAAGATAAGAAGAAGAAAGTAATCACAGAAACTGAAAGAGCTAGAAATCTGCATGCACGTTTTTTACCGCTCTAGGAACAGCCTGATTGAAATAGTAGCATAGGTTCACTTCACTGATGCCAAACTGAAAAAGTCTGATGACCAATGGTGTCCATTACTATTTTTAATAAGTCATAAGCAGAATGGTTACCCTTAACACAATCCTATTTTATCATTTTATGGGAGTTAGAATGCGGAAACAGTAAATCAGAAGCAGCATCTGTTTCTCAGTTTAGTCCTTAATACATTAGTTTTGTACTGTGAGTAATTTTAAATGGTATACCTTTTCATAGTATTTCTGTACAAAACATACTTGTAGCAATAATTAAATTTTCTTCATTTTAGCAATCAAAAGTACACAATACATCATGGATGTTAGCATAGAAATAGAAGTTCTTGTATAGATTCCTTAAATTTTAAACAGTCAGTTTCACTGAATGCAGTGAGGTTTAGTATCCAATTAGAAATCACTGGCTAAAATTTACCATTCTGTTCTCAGTTTAATAGTCTCTTTATCCAAGGGGAGCTCAGATGCTTACAGAGATGAAATCATTGCAGTCTGCTCTCAGGGGACAAGTGGTTTTCATTACTTGTAATGTGCAGACAATACTGCTAGGAGCCAGTTTGCCACATGGTAATGTGTAGTTCATCACCAGCTTCTGTAGCATGCTAAAAGGGTCTTGCCACACAGCATGGGACTATTTAGGTATACACTTGGGGGTCTCAGCAGTTATTTTCCTGCTTTGCATCACAGTTTTCATCTTCTTTATCCCTTTGTCCTGTGGCCCACCTCAGGCAGTCTCCTTCTGGGGGAATCTAAAGCTTTTTTTCAGATACTGTTTCCTTTCGTTACTCCTCTCTCTTAATCCATAGTGTAGGGAAAGCATACATTAAAGGCAGTCACCTAATATGTTCATTTAAAAGTTGGCATTATTAAGTTGCAGCCTTTAAAAATACAAACCTTGTCTTGAGAATGAAGCTTTTAACAAATAGAGTTGGGGGTTCCCCTGGAACACTTCAAAGTTGCCTAGTAAGTCAGATTCTTACATATACTACCATTTCAGCAAAACTGAATTTATGTAAAATAAAACAGGAACTCAGTGCCACCTTAAAGCATGAGCGTTTGTGAGTCAGCACTCTCTTCATCAGATAAATTGGACCCATTAGAGTGACATTTTTGTATTAATATGTTACAGGCTAACAAACCTTCTCATCTGAAATTATCATCATGCATTTTAGTGGACAATGTGACAAACGTGACGTAACAGTACAATCCTATGCAGAGTTATTTCAGTCTAAGCACATTGATATCAATGGGTTAGATTTGGGTAACTATGTGAGGCTGATGAGGGTCTTCATTAAGCATCCTGTTTTGCTATCTTCCTAGGATTGCTTCCCCCCCCCCCAAAAAAAGCAGGTGGTTAAGCATGTGGCAGGCAAAGACATATGGCTGCTGGGTTATGGTTGGCTTTGTGAGGCATAAATTGTGTTGGCCTGTGTATATAGACCTCAGCAGAAAGGAATTGGGTTGGTTGTCTATAGTCATGTAAAGTAAATGATATTTAGGTCTTTAATGAGATAGTTTGTTCCTTGTCTAGTCAGAGCGAATCCTAATGTTTTGTGCTCCATTTTCATATTTTGCCTAGTTAGTACTCACTGAAATCAGACTGGGAGTGAGGTTCTGGTAGTGATGAATGAGCTCCCCTTGGCTCAGAATTTGGCTCACTTCATATGAGCAATTCCACCTCCCCAAAAAGTCTGAAAATAGTTGTTGTTGTTTTTGCCAAATCCCTGTTGGAATTCAGAGCCTGTCATTCTCCTGAAGACAACATTAGAAACATGACTGTACCCAAATACCTCTCTCTGCTCTCCCCCACAAGCCAACCATCTTGCTGTGTGTGCATGTGCCCTATCTGTGAGCTGTTTAGCCCTTTTTGTTGTTGTTGTTCAGTCGCACAGTCGAGTCCAACTTTTCGCGACCCCATGGACCACATCACGCCAGGCCCTCCTGTCTTCTGTCGTGTTCTGGAGTTCACTTAATTTCATGTTTGTTGCATCGATGACACTGTCTAACCATCTCATCCTTTGCTGTCCCCTTCTTCTTTGACCTTCAGTCTTTCCCAGCATCAGGGTCTTCTCCAGTGAGTGCTCCCTTTTCATGTGGTGGCCAAAGTATTTGAGCTTCAGCTTTAGTATCTGGCCTTCCGGGGAACAGTCAGGGTTGATTTCTTTTAGGATTGACTGATTTGATCTCCTTGCAGTCCAAGGGACTCTCAAGAGCCTTCTCCAGCAACATAATTCAAAAGAATCTATTCTTAGGCGCTCAGCCTTCCTTATAGTCAAACTCTCACAGCCATACATCACTGCTGGGAATACCATGGCTTTGACCATATGGACTTTTGTTGGCAGGGTGATGTCCCTACTTTTTATTATACTGTCTAGGTTTGTCATCGCTTTTTTCCCAAGGAGCAGGCGTGTTTTAATTTCATGGCTGCAGTCACCATCTGCCGTGATCTTGAATCCCAGGAAGGTGAAGTCTGTCACTGTTTCCATGACTTCCCCTTCTATTTGCCAAGGAGTGATGGGGCCAGATGCCATGATCTTAGTTTTTTTGATGTTGAGTTGCAAGCCAACTTTTGCACTCTCCTCTTTTACTTTTAGCTAGAGGCTCTTGAGGTCCTCTTCACTTTCTGCCATTAGAGTGGTATCGTCTGCATATCTGAGGTTATTGATGTTTTTCCCAGCAATCTTAATTCCGGCTTGTGATTCATCCAGGCTGGCATTTTGCATGATGTACTCTGCATATAAATTAAATAAGCAAGGTGACAATATACATCCTTGCCGTAATCCTTTTCCTATGCTAAACCAAACAGTTGTACCATATCTTGTTCTAACTGTCACTTCTTGACCCTTATACAGGTTTCTCAAGAGACATGTGAGGTGGTCTGGTACTCCCATCTCTTTAAGGACTTGCCATAGTTTGTTGTGATCCACACAATCAAAGGCTTTAGCATAGTCAATGTAGCAGAAGTAGATGTTTTTCTGATATTCTCTTGCTTTCTCCATAATCCAGCGAATGTTGGCAATTTGATCTCTAGTTCCTCTACCTCTTTGAAACCCAGCTTGTACTTCTGGCAGTTCTCTATCCACGTACTGCTGAAGCTTAGCTTGTAGGATCCTGTTAGCATGTGAAATGAGTGCAATTGTGCGCTAGTTTGAACATTCCTTGGCATTACCCTTCTTTGGGATTCAAATGTAAACTGACCTTTTCCAATCCTGCAGCTACTGTTGTGTTTTCCAAATTTGCTGGCAAACTGAGTGCAGCACTTTAACAGCATCATCTTTTAAGACTTTGACTAGCTCAGCTGGGATAACACCACCTCCGCTAGCTTTGTTGTTTGTAATGCTTTCTAAGGCCGATTTGACTTCGCATTCCAGGATGTCTGGCTTGAGGTCAGTAATTACACTGTCATGGTTGTCAAGGACATTGAGGTCCTTCTTGTATAGTTCTTCTGTGTATTCTTGCCATCTTTTCCTAATCTCTTCTGCTTCTGTTAGATCCCTACCGTTTTTGTCCTTTATCATGGCCAGCTTTGCATGGAACGTTCCCTTGATTTGTCCAATTTTCTTGAAGAGATCTCTAGTCCTTCCCATTCTATTGTTTTCCTCTGTTACTTTGCATTATTCATTCAGGAAAGCCTCCTTATCTCTCCTTGCGGTTCTCTGGAAATCTGCATTCAGTTGGGTAAATCTTTCCTTTTCACCTTTGCCTTTTGCTTTCCTTCTTTCCTCTGCTATTTGTAAAGCCTTATTAGACAGCCACTTTGCTTTCTTGCATTTCTTTTTCTTTGGGATGGTAGTGATTGCTGCCTCCGGTACAATGTCACAAACCTTCATCCATAGTTCTTCAGGCACTCTATCAAATCTAGTCCCTTAAACCTATTCTTCACCTCCACTGTATATTAATCAGGAATGTGATCTAGGTCAAACCTGAATGGCCTAGTGGTTTTCCCAACTTTCTTGAGTTTAAGTCTGAATTTTGCAATGAAGAGCTCATGATCTGAGCCACAGTCAGCTCCAGGTCTTGTTTTTACTGACTGGATAGAGTTTCTCCATCTTTGGCTGCTAATGATATAATCAATCTGATTTCAGTGTTGCCCATCTGGTGATGTCCATGTGTAGAGTCGCCTTTTAGGTTGTTGGAAGAGGGTGTTCTATATGACCAGTGTGTTCTCTTGACAAAACTCTGTTAGCCTTTGCCCTGCTCCATTTTGTTCTCCAAGGCCAAACTTGTCTGTTATTCCGGTTATCTTTTGACTTCGTACTTCAGCATTCCAGTCCCCTATGATGATGAGGACATCTTTTTTTGGTGTTAGTTCAATGAGGTGTTGTGGGTCTTCATAGAACCGGTCCACTTCAGCCTCTTCTGCATCAGTGGTTGGGGCATAGACTTGGAATACTGTGATGTTGAATGGTTTGACTTGGATTCGGACCAAAATCATTCTGTCGTTTTTGAGATTGTATCCCATTATTGCCTTTTGCACTGTCTTGTAGACTATAAAGGCCACACCATTTTTTCTACAGGATTCTTGGCTGCAGTAGTAGATATAATGGTCTTCTGAGTTAAATTTGCCCATTCCTGTCCACTTTAGTTCACTGATTCCCAAGATGTCAGTTCAGCTACTTGCCATCTCATTTTTGACCACATCAAGCTTACCTTGATTCATAGATCATACATTCCAGGTTCCTATGCAGTATTGTTCTTTGCAGCACTGGACCTTCCTTTCACCATCAGACACATCCATAACTGAACGTCCTTTTAGCTTTGGCCCAGCCACTTCACTTGCCCTTTGCTCTTCCTCAATAGCACATTGGACGCCTTCCAACCTGGGGGTCTCATCTTCCAGCATCATATCTTTTAGCCTTTCTTTACTGTCCATGGGGTTTTCTTGGCAAAGATACTGGAGTGGATTGCCATTTCTTTCTCCAGTGGATCACACTTTGTCTGAGTTCTCTGCTGTGGCCTGTCCGTCCTGGGTGGCTCTCCACAGCATAGCCCACACACAGCCTCATCGAACCATGCAAGCCCCCTCACCACGTCAAGACTGATCAGGCACCACAGAACCTTTCTATATGTGGCTTTGTGGAGCACTTTAGTTAAGTCATCTTTTGTTGTGGAAACCACATGTGCAAGAACACATGCCTGAGATATTGGTCCTTTCTGCTCTTGGATCTTATCCCTGGTTATAACAGTATCTGTTTATCCCGGGACAAGCGTGGGGAGAAACCGTGGTGACCTCAATGTAATGTGGAAACAAAAAATATCCCGAGATAATTACAGGGGTGAACTCAAGTGTAGTGTAGAATGTAAAAATACTCCGAGATAATTACAGCAGTGAACTCATGTGTACTGTAGAATGTAAGTTTGGGGACAGGGCTGAACCAGGATTTAAGGTCTAGTGCAGAAAGGACCATTGTTGGATATTGGGCAGAGGGCAGAACTCTGTTACTCTCCTAGGAGAAGAAGGCTGTAAAGAATTCCACCCTCTCAACTATCCTCCATGCAGGCAGACAAGCTCAATTTGGTGTCCAGCAACTCTACCCCTTTTGTTACTGGTACAGTTGCTGCTGGGTATTTGAGATGAAGGGTGGGAATCAGAGAAAAAGGGAGGCAAGTATTTTCTTTTTGTTAACCTCGGCCTCTGTTCTTCCAAACTGTGAGAACTGGAGCGGGCAAGTGGCTTCAATACAGAGAGTAGCACAAGTGGCAACAGCAGCTGCTATTGCTCCAGCTTGTGAGTATCTGTAATTTGTGTTCTTTTTGTCCATTTGGAATTTGTTGTGTGTATTTTGGTAACACAGGAAGCCAGAGCTTGCAAGTATTTGTAATTTGTGCACATTTCATCTGTCTGGATCTTTTTGGAAACACAGAAGCTATGATCTTTTGGCAGCTGAACTGGAGAGCAATTTGAATATATGCAATAGTTACCATCGTTTGGATCACAGCATAACATGTACTGTGACTGTTAAATGCTTCTGTGCATTATTGAGAGAATTTTCTATGTGTTAAAACGTGATTAGTTATTGGTTAAACATGGTTCTTTTTGTAATTAATTGCTAGTTAGTAATCCATCACAGTTCTGGTTCCTATTATTTTGCTATTGCTCCAGAGGCAGAATCTCTAAAAAGAAGGGAGCTTCAGGCCTTGTTCATCTACCAGTTAACAAGTGGGTGGTGACATTCTTCCAGGAAAGACATTGCAGAGAATCCACCTCTTGCAATTTAAGGTTGCGGTCACATGCACCAGAAAAGGGGGGAAGCAAGGCAAGGCTATTTCCTCTGGAGGAATTTGACCCACAGTTGCACAATCACACCTCCCTTTGAAGCTGCGGGCGGAGTCTGTCAGTGTGTGATTAGACACAACTGTGGGTGAGTTGAGGGGGGGTTGTCCCATTTTTTCCCCATGCGCTTAAACGAGGGATTGATGAATCGCACCTCCGCACCGAGGGCTCCCTATAGAGTTGATGTGCATACTGTGCATACTGTGAAGGGAGGGAGGGAAACAATGGCACGGAGTCGGGATGGCCTGATCAGACCATCCTAACGCCATGAGAGCACGCTGGAGCAATCAGACATGGGAAAGTCTGTCTGTGGCCCGTCGCAATCCATTTACTACCGGATTTTTCCCCAGGAGCCAACAACTGCAGGGCACTTCCCAGATGTTGCTGTCTGATCACGCCCTTTAAATCAGGGGTCCTCAAACTACGGCCCGGGGGCCACATGTGGCCCGCCGAGGGCATTTTTCTGGCCCACAGGGTGTGCCACTCCCTGTCCTCCAATTCCCAGCAGCACACAAAGCAGTGGAAAAATTGCAGCCGACTCGTCTCGAGCCACGTGACAAAGCCCCGCCCCCTGCTTCCAGTCAGCCAGGAGGAAGCAAAAGGAAGACTGGAAGAGGGTAAGTGTGGGGTGGCAGGCGCTCCGGCTGGCCCCAAGTCTCCTAGCCGGCTGAGAGGCCTCTCAGCTGGCTAGGAGACCTGCGCCAGTCCCAGGAGCCGGGCGGGGGTCTTTTTCGAGGCTTTTTGTGCTGCTGGGAATCGGAGGGGGAGAGAGAGAGAGAGAGATATTTCTCTTTCCCATCATGATGCCTGCAGTAGTGGAGTTTCAGGGAGAAGCAGCTGGGGGCTTGCTGCCTTAAAAAGTTTGTGAGGATGCCGAGTTCTTTGTTTCTTCGGAGAGGGAAAGAAAACAGCCCCGTCAAGGGTGCCTTGCTTGCTTGTGCGCACCCCCCCCCCCAAATGCACCTTCCCTACCCGCAAAATAACATCTGAAATCTCCAACCAGATCTAGACTAACTGATGCACACTTGCATCACTTGTTACAACTAGCAGTGACAAATATGGAACCAGACATTGACCATCTCATTAGCCAAAAGCAGGCCCATAGTTCCCATTGAAATACTGGTAAGTTTGTTAATTTAACTTTACTTGTTCTTCATTTTAAATATTGTATTTGTTCCCATTTTGTTTTTTTACTTCAAAATAAGATATGTGCAGTGTGCACAGGAATTTGTTCATAGGTTTTTTTAAAAACTATAGTCCGGCCCTCCAACAGTCTGACGGACAGTGAACTGGCCCCCTGTTTAAAAAGTTTGAGGACCCCTGCTTTAAATCCACCTGGCATTCGCACCTATGTCAAGTCTAATTGTGCATGTGATCGCAGCCTAACACTATTTAATTTTTTTATTTGTAGTCTGCCTTTCTCACTGAGATTCAAGGATGATTATGCAGTGTAAATTAATATAATTAACTGGATGGAACATCCAATAAACAATGCAATAGGATCTGCATTGCTAAAATCTCAAACCAAAGCAAAAAATGCAAAGGACATGCTGTGAATGAGAGAGTGAACAATTCACTTATATTGCAAGTCCTGGCTGCCAGCAATACAATACATGGTATAGTATAGTATAGTAAGAAAAAATCTATATACCGAAATTCAAGTTACAGAAAATCTTGCATGTGGCTACAACAATCTGGATGTATTCTGGTCTCATATTACATTTTTTCAGTATGAAGATAAATGCAAGTACATTCCAGTATAGAAGCAGAATACACCTTCAGCTGAAAAGCTTCACAAAATACTCAGTAACTTGTAAAACCAGGAATCCTTGGGGGTTTCTGTATGCTTATACAATCAGCATGAAAGTTATTAACAGTCAGCAGAACTCTCAGAAATCTAGAACCAGCCAGAAATCTGAACAGAGATTAAACAAAGCATAAAACATTAACATGAAACATTGAACAATGCAGAAATTATATAGTAGGCTCATACATACAGATGATTGTATATATGGACTTAACTGAGCAGCCAATATAGAAATGAAATACATAACAGGAAGCAAAAAATGGAGAAGCTCTGTTCTGTCTGCTGAAACAATACCAGGAGCTGATTGTGGTACAGATGATGAATTGTTAATATTGAAAATTAGCTGAAGAAAAGCACCAAAACATTCATAGTGCCAAAATAGAATCTAAACAACATTCCTGAAGAGTTTAAGACCATGTAAAAGAACAGATTTGTATTACTAAGTTCAAGTGAACATGATCCAAAAGAACTATGGATTGAAACCAGAGATATCATCAAGGAAGAATGCGCAAAGAGTATTCTTGTAGCGAAAAGAAATTAAAAACCTAGATGGATGACTGATGAAATCCTTAAAATTGCTAAAGATAAGATGAGAAGCAAAAGTAAAAGGTGATAGAAATAGAATCAAGAAGTCTTGATGTAGTATCCCAGCAACTTGTACATAGAAAAAAAAGTGTAAAGAAATATAAAACAACAAAAAAGGAAGAAGATCCAAGAAATCAAAGGGAAATTTAAAGCATTCTTAGGCAAGCTTGAAAATCAGCACAGAAAATACATTAACTGAACAGGACAAAATAAAGTAATGATAGAAACAATAAACGCAAGTTTAGCTTAATATCCAAATACACTGGCATTCCTTATCTAGAAGTTTTTATTTTTTTCCCTACCTCTCTGAGGGTAAAAATTAAAAAATACATTATATCTCACCATGTGATCCAAATGCACCTTCAAGGTATCTCACAAAGTTAGTGAAAATAATGGGCTTATCACAGTTATTTCCCTTGCTCACAATAGTCTTTTATTTCAAGCCCCCCCCCCACACACACACACACAAACACCTTGTCCTTAACCTCAAATAATTACATTATTTATTTGGTTGGGATGAAACAGCCCCAGTTGCTGAAACAAGCTTCTTATAAATGGAAATACCACTGGAACAGCTTCCATTGTTCCCTTCTTCTCTAAGAGGAGATCCATGCTCATAAATAGGGACCTTGGTGAAAGATATCGCAGTGGCACATAGGATGTAGCATTTTGCAGCTCTTTTTCAAGTTGGGTATTCTTGCAGTTTTTCTCATAGAAAATGAAAATATGTATACTTTTAAGTTCCATAAATATACCAAACAGTACAATTTTATATGCTGCCTAAGTTATAAATAATGCTTTTTAGGTTGTTTAAATCACTAAAATAAAATTTAATAGTAAAGTAAGTGTTGCATCTATTTCAATTTACCCTCAATTTCTGGTAATTTTACATCTCTAGACCTGGGTACCATGTATAAGTCTCTTTCCTTTGTGTCCCTTCCACCTAGGAACATTCCCAAAGGTGTCTGTCTTCTTTTTCTTATGCCGTGTTGTTAGAGCATGGCTAGCTATAACTCCCAGACTCATCCTTCCAACCCAATTTGTCATCATGCAGCTTTCTATCGAGTGGCTTTTTTAGGACTAGTGGATTGTAGCACAGCATTTGAGTGCTACCTTTTGGGAGTCAGACTTGGAGAAATTGTGTTAAAAGGTAAAGGTTTCCCTTGCTTGAAAGCCAGTGGAATCTGACTCTAGGGGGCAATGCTCATCTCCATTTCCAAGCTGAAGAGCCAGTGCTGTCCAAAGACGTTTCCATGGTCATGTGGCCGGCATGACTAAACACCAAGGCGCACGGAACACTGTTACCTTCCCACCAAAGTGGTACCTATTAATGTACTTGCAATTTCTTGCTTTCGAACTGTTAGGTTAACAGGAGCTGGTGCCAGAGACAGGAGCTCACTCCGTCACACAGCACTCGGGACTTGAACTGCCAAACTACAGACCTTCCGGTCTGCAGCTCAGCATCTTAACCTCTGAGCCACAACAGAAATTATGTTAGTGTGCATAAATAGTTTAGTCAGCTAGTTTTCATAACAATATTTTGTTACATTCTAGGAAATGTTCTCTTGTGCAATCTGAATGGAGCTGGCATTTTTTACTTACAGTCTGGCTACCACATTTGGGATTGCAAGGCAATTTCCCACAGAATAGATATGATGGTCACCTGGAAATATTGCTTTCTTCTGTTCTGTGTACCATCATCATCTATTTTCTTCAGTCATCTGGATTTAGTTTTTAATAAATTCTATTTATTGTCTTACAGACCCTTCTCAGGTTATGGAACTGCAAGTCTTGAAGGGGCTGAATGTTATATCAAAGGCATGTTCATAAACCCACACTTTTCCCATACCAGATAAATTCAGACTTCTATTCTACCACCAATTCTCTACATATATTAGGGTTGCCTCTGCATGTAGATACACACTGAAAGACTGAGAAAATCTCCTCATTTGCCTGTCTGATCTTCCTGTTTGTATGCATAAAAGAGTTATTCGAAGTGTCTTAAGGAGTAATTAGTCTTTGCTAAGTGATCTTTTGTATGCATCTTTAGTTTGATCTCGGCAGTGAAGTCATAACACATTCATAACACGTTAGTGAACAGATTCCTTCAAGCCAAGTAATTAGTTAGTAAGAATAAATCTACCTTGCTTACTCGTAACCCTTCTCTGTTCAAGGAGTTTTGATGACTAATCCTATAGCCATGTCCCCTTCAGTGTTTTAACTGTTGTGCACAGAGTTAGACCAGAAGATGGTCTTGTCAGCATTAAAATGTTTTAGTGTAGAATGTTCTGTTCATACAGATTAATACAATAGGACTAGATTATAATGAGTGCCATCCAGTTCTGTACATCAGATTTATGTCTGACAGGTAAGCAATGTGTTATAAAAATAAGATTTGTAAAACACTTTTTGCGCTTTATAATTATTACAAGTGGGAACCCAAAAGGACTTGTGGGAGGCATCTCATTTCCCCCTCCCCCACTACTCCCTCTTTCCCTTTCCTGAAAGCCTCCATAGCCTCTCCCCTTTTCCTGCTTCCTTCTCTCCTTCTAGGGTTGCCAATCGCCTGGTGGGACCTTACGATGAATCTCCCAGCTGTAGAGATCAGTTCCCCCTTAGGGTTGCCAGTTGTGAAATTCCTGGAAACTTGAGGGTGAAGCCCTGGGAAGGCAAGGTTTGGGGAGGGAAGTGACTTCAGCAGAGCATAATGTTGCAGAATCCCCTCCACAGGGATCCATTTTCTCCAGGGAAACTGTTCTCTGTCATCTGGAGAGCAGTTGTAATTCTGGGTTATTTCCACCCTCCACCTGGAGGTTGGCAGCACTAGTTCACCTGGAGGAGTAGCTGCTTGGAAAGGTGGAGTCTATTGTGTTATACCCCTCTGAGGTTCTTCCCTCTCCAAACCCACCCTTTTCAATCCCCCCACCCCATATCTCTAGGAATTTCCTAACCTGGAGTTAACAACCCTGTGTCCTTCCCACCCATCAGACAACCTACCTTTATCAACCCCTCTGTCTTAAGCTCCACCCCCAGCAGCCTCTATCTAGGACAGCTGTGACCCAGCTTTGTGGTGCTGGTCACTGGGCCAAGCCCACTTGCATGGTAGGGAACCCTCAAGAACTTGGGTGGTGTACCATATGCACACACTGTTTCCTCATTCCTTGCCTCATTTTCTCCTTCTCAGCCATTTACCAACCTGCCTTTTATCCACCTCACATTTTCAGCTATATTTATTATTTGTTTACTTCATTTATACCCCACCTTTCTCCACAGTTGGGACCAAAGCAGCTCACATTATTTTTCTCTCCTCCTTTTTATCTGTACAACAACCATAGGAGGTAGGATAGACTGAAAGTTTGTGTCTGGTCCAAAATCACACAGTCAATGTATTTAAGAATCCAAAAGAGCTGGCCAACTTGGCTATTAGAATGTAAGATAGTCTCTGTAATGATCCATATTTAAGCTGTTTGTAAAAGCTTCCTGGGAAGGCAATTCGACAGCATTTGAGGAAGAAACATTCAGGTAACAACAGAAATGCTTGCATTCTTTTTTCATTTATTTAAGCAGTTATAAGTGACATTCTATCAAACAGACATTTTTTAAAAGCCATTCTAAAGCAATGCCCCTTTGTTCTTGGAGGTTTGTACCTTTAAATGTGCACACAGCATCTGTTAAGCTGCTTTCTAGCAAATCTCCCATTAGCATTATTAGTCCCTACTTTTCTGCAGCATATAAATATTGGAATATTATGGCGTCTTGAATTCTTGCTGAAGTGAATAAACAGCCCAGGTTTCAAAGAAATCTGACGAAAACTACTGAATGCTCTGTGTGTGTAGAAGTGATTTCCTTGTTTCTGATTATTAAAATTATCTTTCTGTTGGTTCAAATTGTTTCAAAACTTAAATTATACAGCCAGTGTGTATCATAACTGGTGAAAATCTATAGTGTCATTTTGTAAAATCAGTAGTGTTAAAAATACCATTTTTAATAATGGATAGAGAAGTATGGACAAGTTATGCGGTGTAGGTCACGTAACCATTGAAAGTTGTCTAATAGAGGCAGGTGGCAGAGGATACGGATTAAAGGGTAGCATAAGCATCAGTGGTTGCCACTAGGGATGGGCACAAACTGGCTCACGAACTAATGTTTGTTATGAATGTTGGCTGGTTCGTGGTTCACAAAGTTAAGTTTGTGGGAGAGCGACCAACACAAACTCTCCAGCTGTTCATGGAGGTTTGTGCTGGTTCATGAGTAAATACATTCCCAGACTGTCTCCACTCAGTCAAAATGTTAACAAAACTTCAAAGCAACAATTTGGAGGAGCATCGGGGGAGGTCCCCTGTGACTTTGATGTCTCTAGTTTGCACAGGATCCTTGGTCATTTTGACAGGCACAGGTTCAGGAGTGTATAGAATGGATCCTGTGTAATCTAGAGACACCAAACTCTCAGCAGACCTCCCCTGGATGCTCCTCTACATATCCTCTAAGTTTGGTGTCTCCAGCTTGTACAGGATCCATTCTATACACACTTGCACCTGTCAAAATGGCCGTCTGTCAGGTGTCATTTTGACAGATGGCGATTCAGGAGTGTATAGAACTGATTCTGTGCAAGCTAGAGACACCAAACTCTCAGGGCATCTCTGGCTGACTCTTCTCTACCTGCCTTCCAAGTTTGGTGAGGATTGGGTTTACAGGGTATAAGGCAGTCATTTCCCCAAAAAGCACTTTCCTGGGGGTACCTTCTTTGAGGGACCGTAACTCGGACCCCATTAATACAGTCCTCACCAAACTTGGAGGAAGAGTAGAGGAGAGAGTCAGCTGGAAATGCCCTGTGAGTCTGGTGTCTCTAGCACATGGGGGGGGGGATTCTACCACCTCATGAACTGAACTGATTTGTGAGGCAGCTAAAAATTCATGATGGTCTGTGGTTTGCGAACAGGGCACGTCATGAACTGAACCACATTTTTTCCAGTTCGTGCCCATCCCTAGTTACCACAGCACCAGCAGCTACCAGGTTAAGTCAGGTAAGGAGGAGAGTACATTTTTAGTAGAGCTAATGAACATGTGTGAAGAACAGAGTGATAGTTGCCGTTGACAGTTTCCTACATTTGATTTTTGACCACCTAATACATGTAGTGACTTCAGTTGTAGTCTGCAAGATGGCACATTTAGATTTTCTCTGCCTCTGAATGTGGAGGTTCCCCATAGTCACCCTGGCTAGTAGCCATGGATAGACCTATCTCCATGAACCTATCTAATCCCTTTTTAAAGCTGTTTATGCCTGTGGCCATGACTACTTCCTCTGGCAGCAAATTCCACATTTTAATCACTCTCTATGTAAAGAAATATTTCCTTTTGTCTGTCCTGAATCTACTGCCCATCAGCTTCGTTTGATGTCCTTGAGTTTTAGTAGTCTGGGAGAGGGAGAAAAAATTCTCCTTGTCAACTCTCTCCACCCTATGCATGATTTTTTAAGCCTCTACCATGTTGCCCCTTAGTTGTCTCTTTTCTAAACTTAAAAGCCCTAGACTCTTTGCAGGAAAGGTGCTCCAAAAAACCCCAATCATGTTCGTTGCCCTCTTTTGTACATTTTCCAGCTCTGCAATGTCCTTTTTGAGAGAGGTTATCCAGAACCGTACACAGTATTCCAAATAAGGCTGCACCATAGATCAGAACAGGGATATTATAACATTAGCCATTTTATGTTCAGTCCCTTTCCATGAGCCTATCCACTACAACCCCAGGATCTTTTTCCCTCTCAGTCTCAGCAAGTTCAAACCCCATTAGCCTATACTTGAAGTTGGGATTCTTTGTCCCAATATGTATCACCTCACTTTTACCAACACTGAACTTCATTTGCCTCATTGTTGTTCACTCACCCAATTTGTGAATATCTTCTTGGAGTGCTTCATACTCACCCTTGGTTTTCACCATCCTGGATAATTATGTGCCATCTGCCAACTTGGCCTCTGCACTATTCACACTCTTAAATAAATTAAATAGTACAGGCCTCAGTACCAATCCTTGTGGGATCCCACTGCTTACTTCCTCCATTGTGAGAACTATCCATTGATTCCTACTCTTTGCTTCCTGTCATTTAACCACTTTTTAATCCACAAGAGAACTCATCCTCTTATTGCTTATCACTGTTCCCGATTAGAGGTGTTCATTTGGTATAACTGAGCCGAAAAAAATACCAGGTATTTTAAAGCCAAATACAGGTTAGAGAATCTGTTCAGCTACCGGTATAGCTGAGCCCAAATAAAGCTGGAATTATTTGGCTTTTATTCAGGTATATTCAGCTATATCAAACAACAGGTGGTGGAGAGAGTTAAAGGGCTGCAGAGACACTTTCAGTTTGCCTCTGATTCTTTTTTGCCTTTTGCTCTGGTTTCTAGGGCAGCAGGAGGGAGAGGGAAGAGGCATCTCTGCAGCCCAATGGCAAAAGCACCTTAGGGAGAGCTGTGATGCCTTAGAGCCAATCATTGCAATGCTTTTGCAAATGTCATGGCACTGCATTGTAGGTTGGCAACTTGCAAGGTTGTTGCTGACTTCAAATGTAAAGTCCAGCTAACTACCTTGTTTTCTCTACACATTTCCCAGGGAACAGGCGGGGGGAAGGAGCAGTGGCAATTTGGCAAACAGGATTTCAGGTTAGTGAGAAACACTGCTCTTTAGCCAATCACAGAAGTTGGTTCTTTTTTGAAATTCTTCTGTGTAAGGGCAAAGAGCATAAGAGCAAGAGTCTGGCTGAGCCATTTCTGAGAGAGGTTTGGAGAGTGCACGGCTGGCTTTAGCTGCTGCTCTGAGCCAGACTCCTGCTGCCTGAGAGGCTCTGGCTGAGGACAGACTGGCAGTCTCGGCCGCTCTGCCTCCGCTTCAAAAGCGGAGGCAGAGCAGCTGTTCAGACGGCCGCATCGCGTCTGGCACCGCACTCCTCCCGCAGCAGTCGAGCACCACTTCAAAGTGGTGCTCCGGCTGCTGTGGTGCGCGTTCCACCCGCCGGAGCGGGTGTGAACGCGCGCCGGGAGGGGGAGTCGCGCGGTGTCCGCATGCCGCCGTAGGAAGCCACCCACAGTCTGAACGCTGCAGGCGGCTTCCTTCCGGCAGCGTGCGAATGCCACGCCACGGGGGAAATTCCCCCCCGCCTCAGTCTGCCGCGCTGCGGAGGCGCAGCAGACTACCTGTCTGTCTTCAGCCTCTGATGTGAACTTTGGATCAGATCCTGCTTGCCTGCCTGGAGAAGACTGAAGACAGTGACTGGTTTGACTGAACGACATTTTTAAAAAGTTTCCTTATTTTACTGCTAGTAGTTCTTTGGGTTTGGTGGGTGGTAGGTGGAGGGGGGGTTGAGGCCAAGGGCCTCAGGTCATTTTTTTGTCCCCTTTGGTTGTATTTTAATTTTTTTCTGGTTTTTTAGTTTGCACTTTGCAGTTTTTTGTTACTAGTTGTTTGGGCCTAGTGGTTGTGTCAGGGGGGTGAGGCCAAGGGTCTCGGACCTTTTTTGCTGTTGTTCCCATTGGTTTTATTCTTAGATTTTACTCCTGGTTTTTTGTGGCTTGCAGTTATTTTTGTGGAGTTTCATTGTTGTTTTAGCCTGGAGGTAGGTGGAGAGGATGAGGGTTCCTTCCTTCTGCTTTGGTTCTTGGCTTTGGTTCTTGGCTTTGGTTGGAGGTGGTTTAACTTGGTTAACTTATTCATTTTTAGCTCTTTTGGGGGGCTTGTGGGGGGTTCTGCTTGTTTTTTAAAAAATCTATTATTTTACTTAAATTTTCTCTGTCTCTTTCAACATCCTTCACTGTTTTTTCCCTTCTTTTTTCTTTTTTTGGGGGGAGTTGGGGGGGTGAGGCTTTGTTGCTCGTTTCCTCTGCTTCCCCCTCTCTTTTCTTTATTTGGTCTGTTATGTGTGTGTGGAGGGCTTTTGGTTTAAGTTCTCCTTGCTTTCTCTTCTATCTTAAGTCCTTTTCTCCAGTAGTCTCATCCCCCCCATATTTCTTCCCTTTAATTTCTAGAAGGTTGATAATTTTTCATTGTTCTGTGTGTGTTCTTCTGGTATCATCGTAGGGCTATTATTAAGTACAATTAGTTGCTGCTAAATAGGCTTTTAGCAATAAGGATCTGTTTTAGGAATTGCTGTCACCACACATGGCTCTCATTCCTACACAAGTTAACACAAGCAATCATCCTTTGTGGGCCTTTCTTTGCTTGTGCATGCTCTAGTATTTATCCTGCGTTTAAATAATTCCATGGCAGATGAGACAAATGGAAGGCAGTGGGTGGCAAAGTAAGTAAACTGGAAGGTGGGCTTCAGCCATTTTTTTTTAAATCTGGTACTGCATTCCCTCTAGAAAGAAAAGACACGGTTAACACAATAAACCTCAGTATAACATTTTCCACCATTTTTGGTTGCATTTGAAACCTCCATCAGTCTCTGTTTTAATGATAAGAGGACAAGTATCTACACACCAGCAGTTAAAGTTGTACTAAATTACTTGTATCACTCCTAGCAACCCTTGTGGGCAATTAGTGAATTACAGCAGTGAACTACATTGCAAGATGCCATTCTGACTCAGTTTCAGCTTTCCCCCCTCCCCCCACTCACACGTATAATGCTGGTCATTATGGGGATAACAGTGATAAACTACATTTCAGAGTTATTGTATGCCTAGTATACTGCTCTAATGTTCAGCAAACTCTAAGAACTATAGGATTAATAACAAAGCATAACAAGAACTATGGGATTAATAATGTCTTGCTTAATTGTCTTGATGTGAGGATTACTGAAGTAATACATATCTCAGTATAAAAGTATTATACATCCACCGTGAAGGTATATTTTCCACCCCTCCATAAAGGACACACAGAAGGTTCATATAATTCACTGAATTTCCTTTTTGAAAATGCAAGAAAATTCTAAGATCATGAACATTCCTTATACAATAAAATCTGGAGCATTGCTTGCCAAAGTTTATTCTACCATTTTCAGCTTGCATATATTTCTCAGTTTGAGTTCTGATCAGAAGGGCTCGTAGTAAATGGTAAAATAAATCGATCTTAACATTCCCTGCTGCTTAAAGTGAATCTACTGATATCAATATTTAGACTATTACTGTCTGAAATCTTTTTACGATTCTATATGGCAATCACAGTTTCTGTTTCAGTCTACTGTATTTCAGTTACTGCTTAATAAACATAATAAAATATTGTATTTTAGCATTTACATGAGTGCTTGGGATTTCAAGGTTTGTTTCCATAGAAGTGTCTATATTTTATTTAATTAATAATGTGGTGTTTTAGTGCATTTCCTGTAATTTATTATGAGCTTAGCCATTACAAATACATGCTTTTATTTAATAGGAACTTTTGTTGCAATTTAAGGATCTGTAGAAAATGTAATTTTGCTAAATTATTTTTTTTATTTAGTAATTTTTTATTTAATGTAAATATGTTTAAACCATTATCTATGAAGATTTTCACTATATAAAATTACTGTTGATTGGCAGAGATATAAATATGTCAGAGTATAAAAGTAAATCAGCAATTGGAACTGATAGCAATATATATTTAAAGTATTATATAGCATATGAAGATTTTATGAAGTGACATCATCTTGCCAGCTAGGTATATAACTTCAGGTATATCAGTTTGATAAAACAATCCAGACATCTACATCAAAGTGTTACTGTACAGGAGCATGCATTTCTACTTACCCAGATTTCTAGTCATCTTATTGTCATCTGACTCATTGTTCTCTTCACCATCTTTGCTTTGAAGAACCCCCGGCAAAAGTCATCTCCATCTGCTGGAGTGTATCTTGGTGGCCCTTGTGTTACACATCATATTGAAGAAATCTCAAGATGAAGGGCTGTATTCTCATCCCTAATTCTGTTTCTGCTCTGCTCTCAGGCTTGTCACTGCTCAGTACTAAGTGCCACACTGGCTTGTTTTGTCAATAACCATTTATTTGTTGCTGGAGTAGTAGCAGCCATTACATCTGACCTCCCTGTTTCATCAATTATGGATAGATTATTGGATGTGAACATCTGCAAAAGCTTGCTGCTGAATTCACCTCCTGGCTGGGATTAGATAAAGTATTAAACTGTTGTTTATTGTCAGGCCAAAACTCTTCTGGGAAGCCAGGGAATTCCAAGATCAGCAGACCCCCATCAGCAAGCACCAAAAATTGTTTGCTATTGCTACTGTTTCCCATAAGATCTTAGGCATTTATTATTTACACTTATTACTAGTTGTTATAACATACTTGATAAAAGCTCTTGGCAGGCCAGTCATTGTCACAGCTGTCAGGATAGAAGGGATACATAAATTGTTTTTGCCTCCTATATCACCTTTTCGGGGGTAACACACAAAGCTTCTTTTCTACATATTGTGTTGCTATTTGGAAATATTTTGTCCCAGTTTCTAAATTAGAAAAGAACTTGTTGAGCTTTAATTTTATTTAAGAAAATGAAATTGTTTAGGATTTGATTTTAAATAGGCTTTAAATTACTTGGATCTAATGAGGCAATGTAATATAAATGTATAGCTACTAAACTAATAGGTCCTTTATAGAACCGTGCTATATACTTTAAGTATTATTGTAAATTCTGATTCATAAGAGTAATATAGCGAAAGTTAATGAAGTTCATATTGCTAAAAATCTGTACCTTAAAATTTTTAACCTCTGTGTTTTATAGCCCATTCATTTTGAGGAAAGTTATAGCTAGTTAGTATGAAGAGCTGTAAACAGAACAAGCAAAATATGCATTCTTTATTTAGGGCATATGTATGCTGCTTTTCTACCTTTTTAGTTTCTCAAGGCTCCTAATAATTTAAAAATAAGAATTAAAAAGCACAAAACTAATATAATGTTATGACTTGGTTCTTAGAATTTATTGTTGCATTTACCATTTATTCTAAGCTATTCCATAAATAATGTTAAACAGTGCTTGTTTTCTCATTTTTAAGATTACTTAAATATGGAGGCTCCTCCCTCACTGAAGAGGATTGAATTAGATGAGCACAAGTGCTCATCTAACCTCAGAAGTTTCATGAATACAGAATTTATTTTCTGCTTCCACTGGTAGGGCACAGAGTGCCCTGTGGAGGAGAGTGAGATTAGCAAATGAGTGGAGCAGTGACAGGGAGTGGCAATGCTTCTCATGGAGGAGAGGTACACCAGTGGCTACTAGTGATGGTGTGTAAAGGGAACCTGCACATTTAGAGGCAACAAACCTCTGAATACCAACGTTAGGAGGTAGCATCAGAAAAAGGCCTTGGACTCTATGGACTGTCTGTTTCCTTCCAGGACAACAGGTTGGCCACTGTGTGAAACAGTATGCTGGACTAGATGGTTCACTGGTTCTTAGGTTCTTATGCTTCATCACACCCTGAATCCAGGTTTTGTATCTGAGGAGCAAGGTTGTGTTGCCCTGACCTTGCACTATATGTGTCCTGGCCATCCAACTAATCTATGGTTAGTTGCTTTGATGAAACTAAGAGAGCAATCCTAAACAGATCTGCTCAGAATCCTACTCAGGGCTGTTCACTCTAACCATATCTCCAGACACCTTGATGGCTCACTTTGCAGAGGAAACCCCCATGGAGAGGGCATAACTTGTCCCAGGCAAAGGTTGATGCCGGGGGTGGCGTGTGCACCAGGAGGACACAGGCACTGGGCAGCAACAAGAGAACTTACAACAGAACATTCACAGAAAGCATTACTGTTATTCTGCTCAATAACTCACTAGGAAAAAGGACTAATGGGAGGGGGGAAAGAAGGTAGGAGTTGAAATCTCACCAGTAGGGAAACAGAGAACAAGGCAATGCCTTTTGGCCAGTAAATGCTGACCAGAAGCAACTGGTCACAACAGAAAAAGGCACACTATAAGGCATTTTAAATCTTCCATTGGTCCTGGCATTGAATGTTACTCTGTATAGCAGGGCAGGAAAAACTACTGATATAAGCATAGAATTGGAACGTGGAATGTTAAAGGTTTAACATGCCTGAGATTGCTGGTTCAAGTAATATATGGGATTAACTACTGGATATACCTAGAAGGAGTTTCATATACTGCTGAGATTTTGCACTGTCAGCCCCAGTCACTTGGAATGTGATGCTTATGTTGATTGACTGCCCCACACTCCAGTAATTTTGCATAGTGCCTTCCTGTGTGGCCATTCCCCTGCTGTATTCATGAGGTTAAGTACTTCCGCCTGCTGGTGTTCACTCCAGCAACCCTTGTTCCCTTTCTAATCTTCCTGTCATGTAGGTCGCATGGTTAATCACATATCAGCAGTAATCAGAGGGAATTGTGACCTGGGAAGAGCTTGCCCCTGCCTCTTGCTAGAACACAACTATGCAAACATTGGAGGGATCCACTCAGCCTCCTCCTTTTATGGTGAAGACAGCTGAGGTTAAATATGAACCAGGGTAGAAATCAATCTGTACCTACCAAAATCCAATGAAGCAAAGAGGCAGCCATGAAACAATCCAAACATTTATTGAACATAATCAGGAATGGCATTCTGAAAGCAAGTCAGATGAATGGGGGTGCAAGTTATCTTTGAACAGCAAGGTTCCTGTTGCTTTGAAACCTACATTAACAGACCTCAGAACTGCAGCTAGAGTTGTCCCTGTCACTGCATGCCCATAGCTGGTAGTCACCAAGAAATGTGTTTGTGGTTCCTGTTTCACCACTTAGGTATAGGTTTCCCTTGCTCGAAAGCCAGTCAAATACAACTCTAGGGATGTGGTGCTCATCTCTGTTTCCAAGCTGAAGAGCCAGCGCTGTCCAAAGACTTCTCCGTGGTCATGTGGCTGGCATGACTAGACGCCAAGGCGCACAGAATGCTGCTACCTTCCCACTGATGTAGTACCTATTTATCTACTTGCAATTTCTTGTTTTCGAGCTGCTAGGTTGGCAGGAGCTGGGACCAGAGACGGGAGCTCACTCTGTCATGCAGCACGCAGGTCTCGAACTGCTGAACTACCGACCTTCTGGTCTGCAGTTCAGCGTCTTAACCACTTGAGCCACTGCAGCCCCAGTGTATCAACACTTGTGTAGGGTTATATGTAGCATGACATTAAACTGACATTGCAGTGAGATTTTACATTTGTTTGCCTCTGTGTAGAGGAGGCAATGCTAGCAAAGGTTGACAGAGGGAAGGTTTGTTAAGCCATTACATAGTATGTGTGTGATGCAGTGGGAGTGGAGACATTGGTAACAGTAAACATTTGAAGCAGAGGACCACTTTCCCTTACCTGCATGGCATGCATTATCCTTGCACTACAAGTTGAAGGAGTAGAGTCTCTAGGATTCCATCTCCAAATTCCTCTTGTGTATTCTAAGTCTTTGTGACAAGAGACCAGATATACCCTGATGTCATCAACCCTAGCATCTAAGATATAGGTATTTTATCTGTGGTTTACATAGTTATTAGGTGTTCTCTCATCAGTTGCAGGCTTAGTTGCTATTCTAAGCTTCTCTGGGTCTGTATAGGCATGGCGGGAGACTTTGTTTTTCGCATCCATTTATGCCAGTATTTTCACCAGCAACATTATGCCAGCACCTAGACTGAGGGGAATTAGGATACTCCATTCTTTTCCCACTATGTTGCGCATTTCTAGCTTCTACAGGGATGCAGCTGTACCAGTGCTGGGGTTTACTCAAGTGAAGCATCAGTGTGGAGCACTATGCTAATGTATTTCCAAGTTAACTAACATGAGGCTTAGTTACCATTATAAGCAGTTAACAAACTGGCCCTAGGGTTGTGCTGAGGCACTTTTCAGCTCTGTACCACAGGCCCAATCAGGATGGGACCCTTGCTGCATTTTAAAGTCACTTTAAAATGGTGACAGTATCCTTAATGTCAAGTTTCATTTGGCCCTAACTGGCTGTACTGTCACCAGCCAAAAGGAGCCACGGTATGATATGTGCCTATAATCGTATTATTCCCTCCTTTCTTATTACCAGATTCAGATTGCTGTGGATGTTTGTACTGCAGACTGACAAATCTCTTAAATATAAATTTTAAACAAATATTTTATGTAAAGAAGGAATGAAGTAAATAATAAATTTGGTAAGGAAAAAGCCAAGAAAATCAAAGTCCCGTGGAAAACCTACCATGGGGCTATAACATTTATCCTTGGGACATTATTCCTTCACCCTCAGAGAACCCTAACCAATCAAGAACAGAACACTACATCTCTGGAATGGGTTTAATTCCAGAATGTCAACCATTCTACAACTGAAACATCACAAAGGAAAGGCACTGGGTAATCTTGTTTGGAGTGTTCCAGTAAGATACCACGGACATTTTGCCAATTCTTCAATTAGCTTTGCATTTTTTCACTTTCTCGTATATTCATCTGAGACACACATGTACAAATAAGAAACTTCATGTATGTGGACTTTAATGGCTTAGTTTAAACGGTAGTAATTGTGTGGCTTCATGTTTCTATCACTGCTTCTCAAGTTTAGAATAGAATTGTTCTTGAAATATGTGATGTGACTCACCCAATACTATTAATTAGGATTAATAGTCATAACTGAAGTATTAAGCCAAATATGACCACTTCCTCTTCAACAATGTCAGTATCAAGGGACATCATAATTGGGCATCTGAGGTGGACCACAGCTTGATAAAGGGCACGTGGCCAGTTAGAATATTTGGCCCATGCACTCCTACTAAGAATGGGATATCACCCCACAAGTCCCAATGACATTGCAGTGGCCTCTGATATAATATCACATTCACTTCTGGGTGTGGCACCTTGAAGAGGGAGTAGAGCATGACTCCTGTGCCACTTTATGTCCTATAGACTGCTTTACAGCTGTAGCAGCACTAGTGTCAGCTTAAAGGAGCATGAAAGTGTGGTGCTGTGCTCCTTCCTCCTGTAGGAGTTTACATACATGTATATGTAGATGGCCGAGGAAGCAATGTGCTTACCGGGGGGGGGGGGGTGGAGAGCCTCTTGCCCAGGGCTGCCTAGCCACACTGGGAGCTGGCTCTGCTCTTGCAGGAAACCTCTTTATCTATGTGTTAAATTGTTTACCTACATATGACATAGTGAAGATTATGGCATGTCATATTTTCAAGATGAAAGAAGGCAAAGCCAGATGCCATGGCAGCTGTGGGGAAAGTGCTGGAGATCATATTTAGAGATCTCCTGATAAAGTTGCGGTTGAAACATGTAAGGGCTTTTTTTAGTATTCAATAAACAATTTTTTCCCATTCCATAGTGGCATTTGGCCTTGCCTTCTTTTGTCATGTTGACTGATGATGCTCCCTTGTTTTACTGTGGCATATTTTCTAACCATTGCTACGTACGAGGGATAATCTCTGTTTTGTAGAACCTGTTCTTGGTAAAATCATTGTTCTTATTTGGCCTCTTGAAAAAAATGCCTTGTTAAACCTCAGCCAGTGGAGGGAAGAGAGGCAAGCTGTGACACAGAAGGAAGCAAGGGGAGGGGGGGAGAAGGAGACAACAGCCAGTTGCTCACGGGCCACATACAAGCCCTGTGGAGGCTGGTTGAGGCCCACGGGCTGCATGTTTGGCACCCCTGGGTTAAAGTGTTGAACTATGATCCGGGAGACCCAGGTCTGAATCTCCACTCTGCCATGGAAGCTTGCTAGGTGACCCTGGGCCAGTCACACACACTCAGCCTAATCTATCTCACAATGTTGTTGTGGGGATAAAATGAGGAGAGGAGAACGATGTAAGCTGTCTTGGGTCCCCATTGGGGAGAAAAGTGGGAAATAGCTAATATGAGAATTGCATTCAAATAATGCAATACTATTTTTTCTAAATGTTTTAAATATATACTATGTAGAAAACTGTTCTTTAAAGAAAGTCTTCCCTATCAGAGAACTTCTACAGAAGAAATGCACATGGTTTTCAATCCTGGATTTAAATCAACAGCAGATAGCCTAATTAGAGGCCTGGGATATTCTCATTCCTTGTTTACAGGGGGGGGGGGGGAATGGCTGGTAAACCAGTGCTCCCTCTAAGCTGTGGAGTCCTGTGGGCAAAAATTCTGCTTTGTGAGCTACCAGCATTAAAGTTGTGAGCAGGTGATTTGGCTACTGCATAAACTAGTTTGCTCTGGAACCATCATTCCTGAGCTAAGACAAAAATGTGTGAGCCAGAGGCTAAAAAACTGTGAGCTAGCTCACACTAACTCAGCTTAGAGGGAACACTGCTTCCCACTAGTAAATGTATTCAGTAACAGCTAGAAGAAGAAACTTGAAGTATATTTGATTCAGCAGAAGTAAAAGAGTGCCCTAAACAAAATGGTTTCAACAAAATTTCAGTATGGACATGTTCCCTGCTGGATGTATTGCCGTTTAATTTCAAGATAGGTAGAGCAATAAACAGGCTTCTTTTTTTACTGCAAGTCAGGAGTCTGCGCCTTTTGTGAAAGTAGCCATTTCCCTCTCTTCCCACTTTCCTCTGCATCAGTTTGTCTACCAACACCTCTTGTGGCTGCAGGAAATATCCTTGGAAGCTGCTACCCAGTCTGGTGTTTAGCCTGTTACTGTGGTGCTTGTCAGAATCTATCAGCTAGTGATGTTTTTGACTAATGTTGTCGTTGATTGTCTGCACCATGTTCAAGAACTGTAAATGAGGCAGAAGTGTCTTAACTGCTCAGCAACTGTGAAATGTCTGAGCTATATTAAATTGTCAGGAATCAAAATAAATGTATTTCCAATAAAATTTGACAGTGATTTAAAATATGAGGTCTAAGGCGGGTAGGCGTGATTGTAGTAGCAATGTAGCTTAGTGTCATTAAATCCTTATTTAATTTTTAAGGGGACTGGATCCAAAGCAGCTTTTGCATGAGCAGAAGGCACTTCTCACACAATTGGGGGGGAGAATCCACAATATCTGCAAATTCTTCCTTCCCCCAAGCTGCAAGCCCCTATACTGCATCCTGCACTGTTCCTGAGAGTCCCTGACTCTCCGGAGCAGCTTTTTGGCTGGCAGAGGGGCTGCACAATACAGGGGAAGTCAGGAAAAATAGCATGTTCTATGGCATAGTACCACTTGCAGTTCTTTGCATTCAACCAAGGGATATGATAAAGTGGAAGAGCCGATTTTTTGTTACCTTGGGTGATAATGTTCTAAAATGCAGATTTATCCAGCTTCTGCATTTTGCCTGAATATAAGTATAACCTGTAGTTTTTTGCTTCTGTATATGGCAGAGATAGTAATTTCCATACTAGGCTTCGGGAAATTCAAGCAGGCAGTCAGGGCAAATGGAGGACCCAATGCCAGGGCAGCGCTAGTGGGAAATCAGTTCTTCTATTGATACAGCCTAAAATTGCATTTGCCTTTTTAAGCTACCTCATCACACTGCTGACTCATGTTCAGTGTATGGTCTACTAAGACCCCTAGATCCTTTTTGCACATACTACTGCCAAGACAAGTCTCACCCATCCTATAATTATGCATTTGATTTTTCCTACCTGTTAACCCAGCAGCAAAGATATCTGCCCCAGTAAAACAGCCTGTGTTCTCGGTCCCCAAACCGATCTCTGACCACATTTCCTGCCCTCTGTCAGTGATTTCGACCCACTTGGTTCCAATTTTGATCCAAACTGTAGACATTCAGGGACAACCAAGAAAATTCTGACTATGTTCTCTTCCGAACCTCCACCAGAGAAACACAGGTTGAAGTTTAACCATAAGACTCATTGATCAGTATCAACAGAACTGACCAAGCACGTGGAACTGAAGAAGTCAGGTTCAAAGGAACCAGAGCCAGTTCTGAAGACTGTTGTTGAGATCAGCAGGCATACAACCCTGCACACTCCATCTCCCACTTGATTGTTGCCGGCATGGTGTGCAAACTGGCACCATTAGTTGATGTGTCTGTGGAACACGTTCCACGACCTCCTGCCTCACATTCTCAGTGGACACATTTGGGACCATGGCAACAATATCCTTGTTGCCACCCTCCTCAGTGTCACCAAGGATGGTTGGAACAGTTGGAAACATGCATAGAACCAATGGGGCAGATGATGGAAAAGCCACAGACACCTGCGTACTGGACCCCTCGCACAGGACTGATTGCTTATGGTTCCAAAGAGGAGGAGGAATGCAGGTCCATAGTCAGTTGGGGGGGGGCATCGGAACTGTCCCCTGATGATGCTGTTGGGGATCATGATCCTGTATCCCCAAGTGAGGACTTGTGCCTTTATTCTGAATAAATGGTGTATATGACACAATCGTTAGACTTCTGGATAACATCCATGGATGCTAGACCCTCTGAAAAGATCCTAGGTCGATTCTATCCTGATACTCCAGGGATTGTGGCCTTCCCACTTCTAGAGGGAATCCTAGAGATGGTAAAGTCAGTTTGGGAAAAACCATCTTCCATTCCTGCCACATCTAGAAAAGCTGAGAATATGTACAGGGTTCAGCAAGAGGTCTGCACCTTCCTTTTCACCTATCCTCCCTAATAGCTGAAGAGATGCAACCTAATCAAAGTTTTGGATCCCATTGTACCCCAGTTGATAAAGAAGGCAGGAAGATCAACACCTTGAGCCACAAAGCTTATTCATAGTCATCTTTTAAACCTCAGGCTAGCTAACTATCAAGCTATTATGGCAGTGTACCAACTTTTTTATGGGAGATCACTCCTTATCTAGACCAGCTTCCTGATGATATACTCCTCTTTCTCCCCAGGTGGGACCTAAAGCAGCTTACATCATTCTCTCCTCCATTTTTTGTTCACAACAGTAGCCCTGTGAGGTAAGTTAGGCTGCGTATGCATGTCTGGCCCAAGGTCACCCAGCAAGCTTCCATAGCAGAGTGAGGAGTCAAACCCAGGTCTCTCAGATCCTAGTCCAGCAGTCTAACCACACTGGCTGTCTTAACTAATGAAACTGTGGTATGTCTGAATTCTGAGGCATGCTATTTTTTACAGATTTTTTTTTCTTTGAGTGGTCTGTATTTGGTATTTAGTTAGTAATTGTGGTTGCCTTGACCTGGCTAGCCCAATCTCATCAGATTTTGGAAACTAAGCAGGGTCAGCCCTGTTTAGTATTTGGATGGGAGACCACCACGGAAATCCAGGGTTGCTATTCAGAGGCAGGCAATAGCAAACCACCCCTTAACATCCCTTGCCTTGAAAACTCCACGTAGTCACCATAAGTCAGCTGTGACTTGATGGCAAAAACAGAACAATTATGATTAATGTGTGCAGTCTCATACTACCTAATGAAACAAATCAATACAAATGAGGGAGAAAATAAAGTGTTAAAGACAAGCCAAATTATGTATATAGTTCATGACATTTGAAAAGGGCAGGTATGGTTATGGAGAATGTTTGCACTCACAGTGGCAAGGATTTGCTTGGTATTAAAGGGGTAGCACATTTCACATATCCATGGACACTTGTGTAGAGGGGCTAGAGTAAGACCCTCAAAATTTCCAGTGACAGTGATTTGGAACTAGAAGAGATTTGTTGCAGTTATTTAATGAAGATTGAAAGCAGGTTCTGCATAAATGAAAGAATGCTTTAGAAAAGTCAGAAGAATTGGATAGTGATGAGACATGCATAAAGACTTCAGCAAGAGTTGTTTTAAAGCCCAGCACAAGTAGTATATTAGAATATGTCTGCAATCTTGCCAGATTTCTATATTTGTTCTCATAACATATCGCAGAAGAAAAAATCATGTCTGAGGAGGAAGACAGATTTATGTACCAGTGGTAAGGAAGAGAGTTTCCCTGTCTGTCGTATGACAGTGGTCACAAACTCCAGTGTTGAGCTGAAGCTGACCTCCATCTTGAGGTTTGACCTTGGAAATACATATTTAATGTTAAGAAAACATAGGTACAATTTAATCCTTCTGTTAGTTTTTGAGTATTTCAAACATCTCTACTAAAACAGGTTTTTCGTTCTCATCTTATATAATCTCTGCACCTCCACTTCTTTTTTTCATCTGGAATCCCCTGTTTCAACATTTGCTATTTTTCCTTCATGCTGCTAATATTTTCCTTGCTCTATTGTACAACTGCTTTCACCACAGAAGGCAAACAGAATGTTTTAAGCCTATGTACATGGCTCGGAATAGGTCTTCTTGACCCAAAACCAATTTTTAAAGTTCAGCTTTCATTCACCACAATAATATCTATTAACAATATGAATTGTGGAAAACATATACTACCCACATTTTTGTTATATAGATGAATCTGATAATGTTAGGCAAATATATAGATAGAATATGATAACTTTTGTACATGTAGTATTTCTTAAGAGAATTAAAGGTAAAAGACGTGTAGTGTGCTAGAGCTGATGCCATATAAAGAAAATAGCCATGGTACATTTGAATAGCATGCTTCTCATACCACACACAGTTTCCTTTCTACAAAATAAACCCTGTTTTTAGAAATACACAGATTTCTGTGCCACATAAGCACTTATATTAACCTATCCATTTACAGGTTGGGTTTTTTTGTTGGGTTTTTTTGGTTATTGGTTATTGGAGACGTCCCTAATCTATGCTTACAGAGGCCGTCTTAAAAAGGAGAACCTGTATTTATTATTTGAGGTAGGGGAGAAAGAAACAGCAAAATATTTAATCAGGTATATTCCATCTCTTAGAAGAATGTTGCGATTCCTTAACTAAAAGAAAACAAGTGAAAGGGTTTTTTTTAATTTAGCTTTGGTACTGAAATGTTAGATCCACATATTTCTATACATAAAGTTCTTCCTATTTTAAGTCAAGAAATTCCATGAATTTAGATTTAACTTTCTGTATAAAAATGTTATTAATTTTTATAAAATACAGATGTGTGGGAGAGTTAGAAGAATTTAATTAGATTTACTGAAGCAGTTGCTTCAGGCCATATGCAAATTCTGGAAGACATTAATGCATTAAGTAGCACCTGAGTTGGCTTTACAGGTTTATTCCTTTTAGAGTCATTAATGAAAGACCTGGAAACAATGTTACATATAGTTTTAGAATTTTTTTAAATTATCCATTTGTTTCTGATGCTTCAATAATATCAGTAGCTCTAAGCTACTAAGCTATACTTCACAGGTAAGATTGGAAAGGAGGGTACAGAATTTCTATGTAATCCATTGTGTTCACTGTGAATTGTTCTCCTTATGGAGTAGATTTTCCAGATATGAGAGTGTCATCCTAATGTGGCGTTATTTAAATCAGAAACACATGGACAACGGAAAGGCAGAATTACAGCAGTAGAATATGAAGGTGGCTTAAGCTATGAACTGTAGAACTGAAGGGCTGGAAAAAACTAGAAAGTCAGTCTGTTAAACAAAATACCTTGAGAGTTGCATGATGCATTCCACATAGCATAGTATCTTTTTGTCCCAGTTTTATCTAACAAGGGATTTTTCATATCACTTGAACAAATGGTTCAAGCTGGCTGTGTCACTTCCCTCTTGAGCATCCCAATGTGTTATTGCAATATTTTCAGTGGAAGCAGCTGACCCAAATCCATTCCAAGGTGCCAGCAGTGCAAAGGTTAAAGTGACGCACTCTAGCTGACCTGGATCAGAGCCCTGTTAGCCAATTCCTTTAAAAAGACTTGCCTTATCACCTCAGTAGAGTAATGTGTAAACAGCTGTGGTCAAGGTCAGTTTGGCCCAGGCTACAGCCATTCCTATTGGGATACATCTGAACATCCAGTCAAGCTTCACCATTTGTGTAAGATTTCTCCACTGTGGTCTCTTGCACATCCCATCCCCTTTCAAACCTGGTAAATGACATTTGCTAATCCTTTCTTTAAAATGTACAAAAAAGATTTCCATAGATAGTCTTTGGAGGGTTCTTGTGTCCTCATGTGTGTAATAGATTGGGTCAAGGAACTAAGAGGGATGAAGAAAAGAATGGGATTTCATTATATATACATGCTTTCTTGCTAGTCACTGATGAAAAAAATTGATGGAAAGGGAAATTATGCAATACAGATTATGTCAGTGTTATATTAGATTAAGATCATATGTTTCACTGTGGCAGATGTAATCCTTTGCTTACAGGAGAAGTCACATTAATAGACTGCATTCCAAATGAATATTAACAAATCACTTTTGTGCAAAGATAATTAGAAGTACATGTAATAGGTCGATATACAGCTGCTTTTTTCCAAGTCTATCCTTTAAAAATATAATATACAATTTATTACGGATTCCTTTACAAACCTAAAAAATCCTCTCAACAACTGTTAAAAGGAAATTGCATGTGAATGATGCATGCCATATAATGATACAGTCAATGTCATTTTAGGAATATTAGTTTATAATTGTCATGCAAGTATGTACAGTTTGTGAGTTGTGTAAGGGTTTTTTTGTAAACTAGAATCCGTTTATTTGGCTTTCTAACACAGTCAACAGTGATATTTTTATTAAATCAGAAGTTTATATACAGAATTTACAGATACAAATTTGTGGAATAATTATACAAGAAAGTCTTTTATGTAAATAATTTCAAATGAATGGCACAACACAGCAGTTTCTTGTCTGGTCCTGCAGTGAGGACAAAAGTTTTTTTTTTTAAAGAAAGAAACGACTAATAATGTTTCTATGTTTCTTTGTCTTACAGAAGCTAAATGCTTACCTGGAATTATCTAAAATATTGGGAGACTATGTTGGTCTAGGCAGAGCATATCAAGCTTTAGCCCAAGTCCTGGTAAGGTAGGTTAGTGCATCCTTATCCTGCTGTCAGTGTACATTCAGTCAGCTGTGAAAGACTTAAATTGTTAGAGGTCAGTTGCTTCCTATTACTGGCTGCTCAGATTTTTAGCAATGCCCTGCTTTACCATGTGATACTTTAATCATAACTTGCTTAAATTATGGGGTCCACCCTCAAAGCAGTTCTTTATTAATGTTAGGAGCTGGATTTATTATTTTGCCTTTCAAAAAGTTTAAAGACATGGCTGGAAAATAGACATGTTGGTGTCCTTTATTGGTTAAAAAACAAAATGCACAGAAAATTACAACATGCCTCAGTAAATGTGCCACTGTATAACCTTTCTAGAATTCTTCTTCAGAAGTTTTTGTTTTTTATTGTTCTGCCTCACTTCTTTCAGCAAGATGCTGTGTATGCTTTCAGGACATGACTAAACATCTGTTGCAAGTGTAATTCTCTTTCCATAATTTCAAACTGTAATTTTACACCATAAAAATATGGATTTTGGTGGGAAATGCTTTGAAATCCGACTGAAACTTGGTGAAAATCAGTGTTTTTCCCCCAGTAAAGTGAGATAATTTAGATGTTTTGTTTGCAGGTAATAAATTATATACAAGTATCCCAGGCAACAGGTCAGCATATTGTCCTATGTACATAGACAGCAGCCCCATTTGTTTCAGTAGAAGGACCCAGTTGTAGAGCTGAACTAGATGTTATGGCTTCCACGAGTCCACCCAGGGTTGCAGACATGTTGGGGCTTGAAGTCTCTGGTGGGAACTCCTTTTAAAATTGTCACAGGGGCCTGATTCCACCTAGGACAGCAGGGCAAGGGATGGAAAGGCTCCTTCCTCCCCATAAACTGTTTTTCTGAGTCGGAATGGCACAGGTGGTATTATTTGGAGGGGCTGCATGCACATGGATCTCCTCTGGTGGGGCAAATATCTCTCAGCCATTTCAGCTCAGGAAAACAGTGTGGAGGGAGGAAGGAGCCCCTCCTCCCCCTGCAATCCTGTGGTGATTTTATTTCTAGCATTTCTAACATTATTCCTGTGGTGATTATATTTCTAACAATCAAACTAGATGCTGTGGCTTCCTCAAGTCTGCCACAGTGGCTTGCAGGCACATTGGGGCTTGGAGCAGGAACCACTCCAGGCCCCAGTGTGCCTGCGAGCCACTGTGGCAGACTCGAAGTTACAGCATCTATTTCGATTGTTAGAAATACAAGAGAAAGCATATATACCTATAAAATTAATGGAAAAGCTTTAATTTGTGGAGACCTTGGTGGACCACTTGAGTACCTTAAAAATAACTTTTCTGGGTAGATTACAGTCGCAATTTTATTCTGGAAGTCTCCTGGATTTCACTTCAGAAAAGGTAAGAAGCAGGTTCAGCCGGGGGGGGAGGGGGGGGGCTTTACACACCTTTATATTTCTTTTCTTTTGTGGCCTGAGAAGACTCTAGGAAACTCCACATAATGAGATCATTCAAAATGGTTATTGGTGGAATTATCTTTGCATTGACAATGTTAGTATTCATTGATAAATGTAGTTTTTATTAATTTTCTACCTATGTTTACTCTGAGCACCTGGAAAGCTTTGATAAGATTTATGTTAAAAGGAATTATGTTACAAGAATCTTAAGAATAAGTTGTATGTTTTTGTGTGTATGTGTATGGTTCCATAGCTGCTTACAGAAATCACTGAACTGGAGTTCATACATTGTTCCCTAAGTATCTGCCAGTGACTGAGACTACGATAATGTATCTGCCAAGGCCTTTAGGTTTTAGAGGTTTTGGTAGTTGAGGCAATAAATTGCAGATGAGTACATACTAGGAGAATAGTATTGCTGTAATTGGCATCCTTTTTTTAAAAACTGAGATTGCTTTGACAGGATCCTTTTTTAAGGGACCATCTAGCAGTGATCATATCCTAAGGAGATGGATTGAGAAAGTCTTGCATTTGGACGGTGATTGAAGCACTGCTTTTTGAAACTAGTCTTTCTTCTTGAAAGAGAAGATTTCTGTTCTGTATGTCAGGACCAGAGTTATTCATGAAATGTGAATAGTGTATAATAGGCTCTCAGTTTCTTATTGGGAAGGGTCAAGTCTGTTCAAATATTTAATAATTCTTTCAGTGATTAATTCAGGAATCATTCACTCTTAATCCAGAAGACTGACCTGCATTTTAATAAGTAGAAGCCCTTTCCCAGGCCAGCCATATTATCTATAGGAGCCAGCACATTAAAACTTTCTTGGGGACATGCATTTCTTTTAATGTATGTTGTGTTTCCCAACAGAGAGCTTAAATATAGTCTTCATAATTTAGGAATAGCGAACACCTACTCAGATTAAACCATTTACTCTTTCAACTGGATGTTGTTTTCAACCCTAGTCTGCGGTGCGTTCACATCTGTGTATGAAGCTGCCTTGTACTGAGTCAAGCCATTGGTCCATCAAGATCAGTGCTGTCTAATCTGACTAGCAATAGGTCTCCAGGGTCTCAGGCAGAGGTCTTTCACATCACCCATTACCTGATCCTTTTAAATGGAGATGCTGAAGACTGAAGCTTTGCATGCAGAGCAGATACTCTGCCGCTGAGCCAGAGCCCCTCCCCAGTGCATCCTCAACCTGAGTGTTTAAAAGCTGGGCCATCTAGCTTCCCTCCCCTTCTGTTTGCATATTAGTGTTTCTTTGTATGTGTACACAAGCAAACACATGCACACACCCAAACTGAAAGTGTTGCATTCAGCTGGGAGATGTAAACACATAAATCTTTCAACCAAATATAATACTTTGTATCTAACAAATACTCTGGCTCATGAAAGCTTATGCCATCAGTCTCTTTGCTGTTTTGGAACTGCTTTTACTTTCAGTATCTGAAACAATTTTTGTTATCAGAGTATAATGGAAACAGTCATTTTATGGGCTGCCTGCAGGGGTGGTCTTAGCTACAGGACAGTTGCTCAGGGCCTGCACTGGGGAGGGCCTCTGACTGCCATGCAGATGTTGGGAGGGGCTAGGAATCCAGGAAGGTAAAGCCTAACATCTCTTTCTCTTTTTATTCTATGGCAACAAGCGGGGGCGATGCTCTGGTTTTTGGGTGAAACTCCATGGTAAATTTGCCATCAAACCATAGAGTTTTGCCCCAAAACCAGAGTGTCCCTGCACAACATCCCTGCAACACGACGTTACTTCCGGGTGAAGTCATACAGCAACATCCTTGTTTAGGGGCAGGGTTTCCCCTGCTAGCCATCTGGTCCGCAGCAGGAAGAAGCCCCCAAAAGTTGAGGATCCCCTTCTAGAACCTGGGGGCTGGCAAACCTAGCAACAAAGCTGTTCCTAAATTGAAAAATGATCTCGCCAAGTGCAACCCAGAAAGCATTCTGATACACACAGGGGTTGGGCTTAAGTTGTTGTATTGCTCCCTCTCACTGCTTGGGAGGGGCAGGCCTGAGTGATGGTCATGTCTGCAAATGATGGCCACCTGAGAGCTAAAATCTAGGGCAAGTCCAAATAGGTATCTGCTTACATTGGAAGGCTGGGCAATTAGCAGGAAGTGGTAGGAGGACCCTGGCTAGACAGCTTGCTTGATTGAAAGGAGGGAAGGGGGCCGCAGCAGCAACCAGCAGGAGAAAATGATGTGCAGAGCTCAATATCAGTGTGTGGTGGTACCTTGGGAGGAAAGCTTGGCTCAGCAGAGTCAGGGTATGGAGCGGCAGGTAGTAGCAAGTAGCTAGGCATTTTGAACGTGTCAAGGTGAACAGAAGCAGAAACAGCCATGGCTAAGTACGGAAAGGACAGCTGTGAGGGAATCATGATGCAATGGGTGAATTTCTGAGGAAGGCTTGTGTGGGGAGTGGAGGTATGCCTGGGGGCTTTGGAGTGGGGAATGACCATTGGTCTGATCCAGTAAGGCTACTCTTATGTTCATCAGAATGTGGGGGTAGAGTGGACTGCTCACTCAGGCTGCAGGTCTGATGCAGTGATTGCAGTTTTGAATTATCTTTCTCTTAAAAAGCTCCCTGCAAATAGAAAACTGGTACTGTGGGGTGGGGGGAGCTTTCTCCTTGCTGTGCTAGCTTTCTGTTTGCATGGAGCTTTATAGTGAAGGAACATTCAAAATTTAAATCCATGTGCAATCTGCCAGTACAGTCCATTCTGGCCTTTTAGCACCTTGCACCTCATTCTTCTCCATGCGTTAACCTGTGTCTCAGCCTGTCTCCCTGACAGCAAAGAGGAAGTCTGCTGCTTGTTTTCAGGGCACTCTGGCAGTCTCACAGCTCTTCTGGTCTCTCCATATCCCACCAACAGGCAACACATTCTCCTGCACTTTGCAAATGTGAATTGCAGTGCAAACAGCAGACTCACCGTGCCCTAAGCTTCTTCCAAGTCCTGACTCCAAGGTGGGGTGCTGCACAGCTTTTGCCTACCCACTGAGCCAGCCATCCAGGCAGCTGAGAGGAGTGGGTTGCATTGAAATATAGGTGGTAGGGGGAGACATTTTGATTTTTTTCCCCAGGATTCCAGAATTGCTAAGACCACCGCTTGCTAATTGTATTTTTAGGGTTAGATTGTACCCTTTTCAGAACACTGGAAAAATAATTACTGATATCAAGCAGCCACTTTTGTCTTCTGAAATTGAGGGTTCAAATACTGCTTAAAATATTCAGATTCCATTAACGGCGGAAAGTAAATATAAAACAAAATAAATAATTATCTAAAAGAACAAAGGAAAGTTTGGTTAGGGTAAACAAATGTTCAAATGGTATTATTATTGTTTAGTGTTGTTTCCTATATGATAAATCTGTAGACTTTTTTGGTCCAGTTTTACTCCTGTAGCAGAGTTTTACTGTCATGACAGAAATAAAGCATTGAGTCTGCACATTATGTTCTGATTATAAATCACATTAATTTTCTATCTTGGTTTTTTTGGTTTTGTAGAAACGACACGACCCAGGAACTTTGCTTTTTTCTATAAATGAAGCATAAAATGTTGCTGTGACCAAAAATACATCAAAAAACATTTCTATTAATTCATTACATTAAGAAAACCTTTTTACATTTTCTCCTATCACTGATTCCATTTGACTTATTACTTTCAGCTTCTGGCCCACAAACTTGGTGGCACAATCAACAAACCCCTCAGTGGCTGTTTCATCTCTGCTCTATTTGATTTCTCCACTCTGAGTAAATGATTAAGATTTCATGCATTGGTTCAACCAAAATCTATGTTCACTCAACCACATCCTTTATTGATTACTTCTACTGCAAACAGTAGGCCAAGTGTGATATACATAATTGGACAGTTGTCAGGGGATGAGGGTGTTAACAGTCCTGTTTTCCCAGTTGGAAACTGGAATCACCTTGATACACAAATATTCTGCACAGTTTCATTCTCATTCTTTGGACCGAGGAGTACTTTTCCTCAGAATATATGTTTTTAACTCTCTAAGGTCTGGTTGAATGAATTTAATGATTATACCATATAATATGCTGTTCAAGTTGCACCTGTGCACTGCATATAGAAAAGTAGAAAAACTGGAATTAATATTTGTCTAACATTTTAACCTTGTCCTTTTACTTATATAAATCAGTTCAGTTTTTCAATGTGGAAATGTTTGATTTTCTCTCCTTTGCAAGAAAAAATAGGCTTCAAAATGTGCCTCTGATTTTAAACTTTAGAAACCTTTTGACATGTGGCAAATATTTGCAATGTTGTATATTACAGGGATGTTCAGTTGCCATCTGTTATGCATTGTAATGTTTATAAACAATTTTATTTTAACATAAAATTGGGCATTTTTATTTTAGGTAATTTTAAGGTACCTTTTCAGCTTGTAGAAATAGTTTGCTGCATTTGAGTCACCTGCTGCATTTCAGTCACATTATTACAGTTTTGCAGATGTCCTACTATTTTTGTTGATCCCATGTGAGAGAGGACACTGGCACAAAGTACCATTTTGTATATTCTCATTTGCATATTATTGCATTTTTATTTCTTAAAAACTCAGTCATTTGCTACACAAAAACTGGTACAAAACTTTTTTTAAGATGATAAAAATGCCTTTTATCATTATATATAAACTGTAGTCACTACACATTTCTATATTAGGATGTGAGCTTTTGGTTCACTGGTGGCTTGACATTTTGATTTCTGCACGACTACATGAGACACTGAGATTCACAGCTAATATTAAGGTCACCAGCCATGACACATGAAAGAAAGTGTGTGATGTTTTTCACTCACAAACTTTAGTGTTGGGCCTTTGTGTTGTTATAGCAGAGTGAGATATTTTATTGTTAATATAGCTTCCTTTATTAAAAAATGTGCAAATGTCTTGTCAGTGGATATTGGCCAATATTCAGCTTAGATTTTTGAGTGACCTCAGGTTGTGTATATTGCATTGGGAATTAGAGGTGACACCTGCAATTCCACGCTGATAAGGTAGGTAGAGTGACACCAGCAACCCTTGGCTTACCAACATAAAGAGCAGCCATTATCTCTTGAAGGAGGCCATCATGTTTCTAAGCTGGAGACTTCATGGTTTATACTAGGGGTGTGAAAAAAATTTTACCGGTATTTTTTTGTTTGGGTCTATCGGACCTGAAAACATTTTGGGGTTCCCAAAAAATCCTGGATCCAAATAATGATGTGGTATTTGGAGCCAGGATTTTTCAGAAACCCCGATTTTTTTGTGGGGGTCCAATAGACCCAAACCGAAAAATGCTGGTAAAAAAATATCAGCCTGATCCTGGGGTTGGATTGGCTTCTTCTGCAGAACTGTGTCTGCAGGGAGCTGTCAGCTCCCCGCAGGCACACAATCCCCACTGGGCTGCCCTCTCCTGCTGCCCAGTTTAAACTGGGTAGCAGGAGAAGGCAACACAGAGCTGCACCATCAGGGAGCTCTCAACTCCCCACCAACCCAGCTAATTTTGGGCTGGCTTCTCTTACAGCCTTGTTTAAATTGGGCTGCAAGAGAAACCAGCCACAGCCAAGGTGGTGGGGAGCTCTCCGCTCCCCACCACCCCAGCTGATCCTCGGGCTGACTTCTGCAGTCCCTTTAAAGGGACTGCATAAGCCTACCCGACAAACAGCTCCTGCCTTTCTACTGTTTTCAGGCATACCCAAAATTCACAAATATATCTGAGATTTTGGGGGGACTTTTCCCCCCCGATTTTCCCAAGAAAACCCAGATACATTTGGGAAGCCAAAATATACCTGAAAAATACCGATATTTTGGGGTATATTTTCGGCTTGGGTAGATTTGGATGCACACCCTTAGTTTGTGCTAGTTGCTGCAGTTTGCAGTTTTTCTCCAAAGTACACAAAGAATTTCAGGCTATAGAATTTTCAATGTCAAGTTGATATATGAGTGTTCAACACTCAGCTGTAGTTATTCATGGAAATCTGGACTTGTATATTTAATGTGTAATCTCTTTTATTTCTTCTCAGTCTAGGGGAAGTGGATGAAGCTATTACATACTTAGAGAAGTTTATGAATATTGCCAAGAACATTCAACTGACACATAGCTTAGTGGATGCGTGTACATTTCTTGGAAACATTTACAATGAAAGAGTAAGTACTAGCTTGATTAGTGCAATCTATAGTCATTGAACCTGATCTTAAATATTTGTATTGACAGATATCTGCAGTTTCAACAGGACACTGCTTGCAGGTTGTATGTCCACGCTGCTGGTATCTCCTATTCTGGAAACAGCGCATCTTTGGAACAACTTTGGAACACATTTTCACACCCCTGACTTTCAGATGGAAATTATATGTAGATTACAGCATAGGTGACATCAGGGCTTTTTTTTCTGGAAAAAGAGGTGGCGGAACTCTCAAGAAGGAAGTGAAGTTTTCAATCCGTATACTGAAAATTCATGAACTTCTAAACATTTTTAAAAGAATTTTGTTAAAGAGGTTCTGGAAATGTGTTCCGGTGCATTGCCCCAGAAAAAAAGCCCTGGGTGACATAAGGGAAAACAAATTTTAAAGCTTGTGATTAGCTTTGGAAGCTAAGACTCAGTCAGCCAATGTGATACAGTGTGTTAAAAAAAATGACTTTTTAGTACTTAGACATCAGTGGTAGACCCAGAGTTTTGCAAGTAAAGAGAGCAGGACAGGAATTTACTACCTTTTGAACAACATGGAGAAATGGGCTATGCAGTGGGCTGGATGATCAACAAAAATCAAGGGTTGTCTGTTTCAACAGAAGTGCTGTTCGGTTAGCATAAGTACTGTTATGCCACTGAAGAGCACTTTTGAAGAGCAAACAAAAAAGCTCTACAGTAACATGGGATGGTAAGATAGTACATATTGGGGGGTGGGGGTAAAGATCTTGGGAAAGAAAGACCAAAAGATAGGGGTGGGCAAACTCTGTGGGCTTTCAGGATCAGACTACTATAATCGATTTCTAGGCAGTTCTCAAAATAAATCAATTATAGTAGTCTGATCCTGAGAGCCCGCAGAGTTTGCCCACTCCTATCTTTTGGTTTTTCTTTCCCAAGATCTTTACCCCCCCATCCCACCCCAGTATGTCTGAGGTTTTTCTGGTGTGGTCCCACACTGTATTGCATAGGAATGCCGCCCTGTTCCACTTTCTCCATCTGGATCCTATAGCAGATTGGAGTCCTAAAGCAGCAAACATTTGTCTTTCCTGCTGCTTCCTAGTCCTTGTTGCTTAAACAAGCCCAAATAGGCCCAGTTGTGGATTTTATGTGCTTATGAATTCATTGTTGTTGGAGGTCACATTGGCCATTTAGAGAGCTTTTAAATCAAACTTTTATTGTCAGTTAGTAGCTGAAACACTGTGCCAGGTAATTCCAATAGTGGTTCAGATTTGTCTAGTTTTTAAATCAATTTCAGTTCAACTTTCTGAGGAGGATTTCAGATCCTTTATTTCAGTGTATTTTAGCAGCCTTTGCTCTCCATTTATTTATTTAAGTTTCACTTCACTTATACCCTATCTTTCCCCCAATGGGGACCCAGATAAGCACTCTCATCACTATACCCCATTCATGAGTATCCAGGAAATATAAACTGGACTCATACAATTTAAAGAAAGGGGAAAGTAGGAGAAATTTTCATTCTTTATTCACTTAACCTTATCCCTTTACACACTTACTACAGCAAATACACCTGTATCATGCATGTACACCTAGAAGGGGGAGCAGAGTCAATCCTCGCTTCCTATGGCATGTCCTGTGTATCATATGCATGTTGATAAGCATACAGTTATTTTGCAGATATTGTCCTGTATACGCCAGGTTATTTGCATGAAATGTAATAATATAATACATGAAGTAGCCCAAGTGCCTGCATATAATAAGGAAGATAGTCACTGGCATTACCTACATAGGGGATGCTTTGAATGCATAACAAAATACAGACTGCACAAACAGATAAATGCTGACACTATGAATTCAGCAAAAGTTAATTGGATTTAGATTATTCTCTAGGCACAACTTAATTTTTTCAGTGTTGATTTTAGGGGCTGAGTCTTTAGCAGTGAATAATAATGCTTGTGTCATGTTCATACAAATGTAAGCTTCACAAACAGATGTTAATGTACTACCCAGTCAGTGTCTTTTACCTTGTATAAACCAGTCTAGAGAAAGTATCCATTATTATTGCTGCTCTCTTTGTAGCTCTGTAGTGTCACTTTATTGAGTTTTGGGGCACATTAATTAATTGGATTTACAGGTGACCACGTCTCAGGAACTTGGAGCAGAGAACTCTTTGGCTGCAATCCCTTGGCTTCCAGTGAGTAAGTCCCATTTGAACTCAGTGGGACTTGCTTCTGAATAAATGTGTTTTTGATTGTAGGCTGACCACCGAAAGCTGTTTGAATTCTTAGAAATGTTGCAGTGCTCCAGGTAGACATACAGGCACAGGGTTTGGCAAGGGAAGGGGATTCCAGGCCACCAAGTGAGAGCTCTCAAGACTGCCCTCTGTGCAACTCTGTCATTTTGATTTATTCTATAGATGGTATTTTCAGGAGAGATTCCTGGTTGAATTTTTAAAATGTGCTGGCAGATTTTTCTGTAAGAAGTGGGATTATCGTGGGGTGGAGGGGAAGTGGCACCTGCAAGTAATGCAAGTTTTATTCAATTCACTGTAGTGAACTCCTGTACTTCAGGCCCTCCTCCATGGTAGCTGTCTGTTTCTGAAGTTCAGGCCTCCTACTTCTGCATGAGGCAGAGGAAAATATTACTGACAGGGACATTTTTTCTTTCTCCTTGGAGAGGGTGAGACTATTGTATGACCACAGCAGACATAACAGGAAAGCGTTTTTTAAAAAAATGTATGGTATTTAATGTTTACTCTGTTTTAAATGTGAAGGTATTGGAACAGCAAAGTAAACTTTTTCTGCATCCAGAATTACATAGTTTGCTACTTTAACTGGTTTAATAGGCAACAAACTGCAGCCTTGTAAAAACTAAAGATTTAAAAACTGAGAAGCATGTTTTTCTTTTATTAGGGGAACTATTCCAAAGCCTGTGAATATTTTGATCAAGCCTTTTGTGCGGCAAATGTTCTTGGTGATTTGCCTTTAGTGAATGAAACAAAGGTATATTGTGGCATTGGGAAAGCTCATAACATGATGGTGAAAGTTAACAGTCATACAGAAGCGGCAGATCACGTCGGCATCAAATACCTGCTGGCTTGGAAGGGGAATAGAAGCGACATGTGCACTGACCCTTTTACAGTTGGTAAGATGCTAGTTATGAAACACATTAGTGTTCCATTGTCCTTAATGGCTAAGTCATTTCTCTTATATAGTTTTATTAAATTACATTCTAAGTTTAATCCTGTTTTCCTGCAAGAAGGTTAGATTTGGGACCATGAGAATTTTTAAAAAAATGAAATAGGTGTGTGTGTGTGTAACAGATATCTTCACTAGAAGCTACCAGCATCTTCTTATTGTTTTTCAAACTACGTCCATAAAAAAGCTTAGAATAGGCCAGGTGAAATTGAACATTGATTAGTTACAAATTTAAAATTATTAGAAGTCTGTTAAGACGAGAAGAACATAAAATATCAATGTTGTTTTATTGTGGCAGTATAGTCCTTTACTTCATATTCTTGACATGGTGGATGTAAGTCACATTTATAGAGTATTTTGTGATCTATGCCTATCTTAGCATCACATCAGCTAGAAAACAAGCTTTATTTCATTAATTCTGCAGAAGGTCAGAGGGTCCATGTTATTCATCAATGTACTGGAAAAGCACAGTGAATTTGGCATCAAGAGCTGAATTCCTTTGCTTGATGTGTATTTTCAGGCCTCATTCATACAGACTCAACAGCAGTGTGTTATTTCAGCTAAGTGTTGAAATCAGAACTGTAGGTATTTATATGATTGGGGAAAGAAATTCTCTTGCAAAAACTAAAAAAAATATGTTTAGGGAAAGTGCTTCTTTTGGGTACTAATGAGGAAATACGAATGAGAAATTGTCTTCTTATAAGTACTGCTATTGGAATAGTATCAGCATACCATTGCATCATTGGTATGTGCAACAATTCAGGTACCAACAGTTCATTGCCAAAGATATGCTATTTGTGTATGTACTAATGTAAATAAACACAGACCCTGAGAAACACAAGTGACGGGCTTCTCTGACACCTTCAAGGATTACAAACTATCTCACATAATTCTACATTTTTTAATTTTCTTCCAAAAAGTTGTAGAGCTGTAAAGAACCAAAAGGATAATATGAAAGCTGAACTACTGTCTTCAGAAAACTCAGATTCTTGGCAATGTTTGACTACAATTTAACCCAGATGTTAGAAGGCAAGTACAAATGCCAAGCAGGGTGCAGACAGAGCGATCCTGTGTTGTGTCTGTGCTATGCCAGCCAGCTGGCCTTGGCACAGCTACAGCAGTGCTACTTGCCCTAAGGGGATAGGTATGTGGGGGGCAATTGGGAAAAAGGTGCCCCAACAGTGTTGCCAGGCACTGCTGCAGCAGCAACTGTGGTGATCCTGCCTCATTGTTCCATTCAGGTGTTGTTGTGAGGTGGAGTGGCATGATAAACAGGGAGGCAGGACCAATGGAAGCCATGAATCCAGGAGGCTGAGCCAAGTGTCCATCACTGGCAGGAAGCAGAAAGGGGCAGGCCACAGGAGTGATACTCCTCTGCCGCACACACACCCTTAAAGAGATCAGCTCCTGTCACAAACTCCTGCCACCTGTCAGTGGGTAGGGGGGCATCACCTGTCAGCCCCACAGGTACCCTACGGTGGCACTCCACACACACGACCCCAGAAGGTGATGACAAACAAGAATGTGGCTAGCCACAGTGGCCAGATAGACACCCACTCCATTGAGGGTGTCCCCATGCCAACCCACATGCCATTCCTGATGGAGGCACAACAGGAGGAGAAGCAGCGGGTGCTTGGGACCCAGAGAGACTCTGAGAAGTCCCCCAGCAGCCTCTCATGCCCCTGTCCCTTACCCGCATTCCTCATTATGGCAAGAAGCCCCTCTATGTGCCCAGCAACCACCATTACTGATGCTGCCAGTCCCTCCATCCATTGCTGCCCCCTGGAAAAGGCTTCCTGTCCCTCATAATGGCTCACACTCCATCACCACTCATTGAGGAAAGGGTAGGTGGGATGGGTTGTGCCAGATGAGGCCCCCGTGCCTGGGGACACAGCAAGGGGCCACGATCCCCTTCTCCAGGGTATCAGCAGCCGCATTCCCTAGCCATAGGTGGCTAGGTACAGGGCTTGGCCAGGACTAGGGTTGTGTCCCTGTGGCCCATCAGAAACCCTCTGGCCTCCAAAGGGAGTGCTGATGGTACTGGAACAGGTCCATGCTGCACTGGGCCCCTAGGTCCACCATGGCTGCAGCTCCCCTGTATCACCCAATCTGTTTTTCACAATGGCTTGGTTCCATGAAAAGGGGAAGGGGCATATGTGTCTGCAGAGCTAGGAATTTCCACCATTTGACATGGTTTGGGCATGTGTCAGTCACAGGAGTGGCCGGTTGGGCAGTCTGCAATTTCTGTAAACATGGGGGAGGGGAGTCATGGAAGGAACCACACATGTACATGGATGAATGATCCCTCCACAGTGCAGGCCCCATGCATCCACCTCACAAAGGGTGGGCACTCCTAGCCACTGCTGTGTTCTGTTTAAGTCCCTTATTTGCATAACCAAATATTCCCAGGGAAGCTGGGATCCAGATGGGCCTAGTGGGCCTCCATCAGGGACTGCCTTCTGAAATTGATCATCTCGCCCCTAAAGCCCACAGCATTGTTTGTACAGCAGTTCCTGGATGGGTCATCACTCTGCACTCGTTGGTGGGGCTCCCCACCTGCCTCCACGTTTTGTACAGGGGGAGCGCTGTCAACTGGCAGGGCATGCAGCCTAGTGCACTGGTACCACCTTTGCCCCCCTCTCCTGGCAGCTGCCTCGATCGGCTCCCAACATACCTACCTGCCTGAGACACAGGGTCCATCTGGGGGGAAAGCTGCTGCCCCCCCCCCAACTGCTGGGTTCAGGAGCATGAGATGCTGTGTCCAGTGCGGCTCATTGCCACTGTTGTTGGCAAGTGGGGGGACTGGGTGCCTTGCTTACCTGTTCATGCATTGCTGCCCCTTGGGATCCTGGAGGATGCAGTCATGTACCTGTTGGGGCTGAAATATGGGAGAAGTCAGCCACAAAGTGTTGACTTCGTTCTCCCTGTGGTGTATTCTCCCCAAGTGCTCACTTGGCAATGCTGGGTGCCCTGTCTGTGTTTTGCCTGCCACCATGGCGCATGTGCACTAAGTCTAAGTCTGTATGGTAGGGAGCATTCCATGTCATGCACTCTACGTCTGGAGTTGTGGGATGACCTCCTGGAACCATTTCTAGGGTGAGGTGGGCCATGATTGGGTGCTAAGGGGGGGAGGGGCCAGCATGGGGGGGTGCTGATTGGGTATGTACTTGGTCGGTATCCTGAGCTGTGTGGGTTCCTGTGGGTGTGGCCACAGCTGAGGTGGGGGATTGAATTAGGAGTTACCATGACCACCAATGGGCTGCACGGGCATTTTTGCAGGCTCAGTTTTACCCTGTTCTGGGGGTGTTCCCATGCTGAAAACACTTTGGGAGCTGCCTGACTGGTGCCAGCACCCCAGCATACCCACATTTACACTGGCACAGGGGTTCATGCTGTCACTCTGTTGGCGTGCAGCGGTGGAGCAGCTACACCCGTGGAACTGCATGTCACAGCACCACTTGCGCCCTATGCTGGCATAAATGACCCTAAGGTAAAGGTAAAGGTTTCCCTTGCTCGAAAGCCAGTCGAATACAACTTTAGGGATGCAGTGCTCATCTCCATTTCCAAGCTAAAGAGCCAGCACTATCCAAAGACTTTTTCCATGGTCATGTGGCCTGCATGACTAGACGCCGAGGCACACAGAATGCTATTACCTTCCCACCAAAGTGGTACCTATTTATCTACTTGCAATTTCTTGCTTTCGAACTGCTAGATTGGCAGGAACTGGGACCAAAGACAGGAGCTCACGCCGTCATGCAGCACTCAGGTCTCAAACTGCTGAACTACTGACCTTCTGGTCTGCAGTTCAGTGTCCTAACCACTTGAGCCACTGCAGTACCTTACACAGGCATAAATCTGAGTTATGCTGGGAGACGGGTCAGTCAGCTCCCTATTCCATTCTCACCCTCAGGATTGCTCTGTTAAGCAATTATAGAAAATATTCTTGTTTTAATGAAGCACCTGAATTGTACTGTATTGTTTTACACATGTATTTTCATGCTTTCCTTTTCCACAACTACACACGTTCATCATGTACTCAACAGAAAATACTACTGACTTCCAAGAGAGCTGTGTTCCTTTATCATTTTGATCCTGCTTTGTAGGGTGGGGGTAAAAGCTGCTGAAGGCTGTACACAGGCCTGTAGCTACACTATTTTTGGTAGGATGACACCGGGGGGGGGGGGGGGGGGGGTGACATCGCTTCTGATGTCTGAAAAATAAAATGCCCGCTGAAGCCATGCCTGCACTGTGTAGCCTCCAGCCAGCTGTCGCCACTTTGTCCTGGCCGGGCTGGTGAGTCTTCTGCTGCCTGCTGGGGAGTGGGCTGGTGGTCAGCCTTGTGGGCCTGACTGTGCCTTCTGGACCTGCACAACAGAGTGTCGGGGGGCCGGGAGGCGGGAGTGTTGCAGATTTGGGAGGGGGCTCCTGCCCCCACCAGCCCTGTTTAGCTACGGCCCTGGGTGTACAAGATGCATTTTACCTGCTTCATTACCAAAGTCAAGTAGATTGCAGATTGGATCACAAATACTCTGTGTGTTTTTGCATTGCTACCTGGGAACTGTTATGTAATCCTGTAATTTCTGACAATGTGCAAACATGATGTAGATTATGCAGGCATAAAAACCCCCACAGTACTGATTTCAACTGAGTCATGATGTGTGTGTGATGTCCCTGGCTCATATATCTTGACAACAACTGTAACAGATGCAAAATTGTCCAAAACACTTCTCATTTTGAATTGTGAACACATCATCATTGTGAGCATAAGAGGTACTTGAACAAAGATAGGGAGCAAAGTAGATGTTCAAATGTGTTAGTTGTGAAAACAAGTATCCTTACTGTGAAACCTACAGAAACCTCTTTGCCCACATTGCCCTGAGATTGGCAGCTACCACACCACCAAAATAAGAACATAAGAGAAGCCATATTGGATCAGTCCAGTGGCCCATCCAGTCCAACACTCTGTGTCACACAGTGGCCAAAAATCCAGATGCCATCAGGAGTTTTACCAGCGGGGCCAGAATTCCAGAAGCCCTCCCACTGTTGCCCCTCAAGCATCAAGTATACATAGCATCACTGTCCCAGACATAGTGTTCCATCTATACCTTGTGGCTAATAGCCGTTGATGGACTTGTGCTCCATATGTTTACCCAATCCCCTCTTGAAGCTGTCTGTGCCTGTTGCTGCCACCACTTTTTGTGGCAGTGAATTTGACATTTTAATGATTCTTTGGTTGAAGAAGTAGTTCTTTTTATCTGTTCTAAGCTTACGGTTCATTAATTTCATTGGGTGCTGAAGTATGAATTCATAGTGCCTTTTTCCAAATCTAAGAGAATACAATGCAAATTTTTGAAACACATAGGAAAGCTAGAGAGCAGTTCAGATACATATTTTCTCTGCAGAAAATCATTGCAGGCGTTCCTCGTTTTGAACTGGCTAAATGGTGAACTGCCATGGTGAACACAGAAGTTTTTTGATGGCCTTGATGACTTTTGCCTTCAGAGAGAGTAATATAGGACATGGTCTGCATGCTCCTTGATTTTCTCCTTAAGCCCTCTTATAGTATTACCTATCATGTTAAAAGACTTACATCAAACCATCCAGATGTTTGTATCCACCTGATGTTAACAGTGAAATACTTTTTGTGCCTTGCTGCTGAAAATATTTTTGCATTTCAGGACATCAAGTTACAATAAAGTTGTTACTTATTTTAAAAATATAATTTCATTGGGTGCCCACAAGCTCTTGTATTGTGAGAAAGGGAGAGAAGTACTTCTTTCTCTACCTTCTCTATCCCATGCATAATTTTGTTAACTTCTATCATGTAACCCCTCAGTCGTCATTTTTCCAAGCTAAAGAGTCCTAACCTTTTTAATTATAGGGAAGGTGTTCCAGCTCCTTAATCATTTTAGTTGACCTTTTCTGCACTTTTTCCAATGCTATAATATCTTTTTTGAGGTGCAGTCACCAGAACTGCACACAATATTCCAAATGAGGCCACATCAAGTAGATTTATACAGTGGCATTATGATAGTGGCTTGTTTTCAGTCCCCTTCCTAATAATCCCCAGCATAGCATTTGCCTTTTTTATTGTAGTCACACACTGAATCAACATTTTCAGTGAATTATCTACCAGAACTCCAAGATCTCTCTCCTGGTCAGTTTCTGCCAGTTTAGACCCCATCAACATATATTTATAGTTAGTATTTTTGTTTCCAATATGCATTATGTTGCACTTGCCCACACTGAACATCATTGCCACATTGACGCCCACTGGCTGAGCCTCGACAGATCCCTCTGGAGCATCTCACAGTTCTCCCTGGTTCTCAATGCCCTGAACAATTTAGTGCAATCCACAAATTTAGCCACCTCATTACTTACTTCCAACTCCAAATCATTAATGTACAAGTAAAACAGCACCGAACCTAGCACCGAGCCCTGCGGTACCCACTGCTTACCACCTTCCACTGTGAAAATTGCCAGTTTATACTCACTCTCTTGTCCTCTTATCCCATGTCTGCTGAGTTTATTTAGGGGCCTTTGATAAGGAACTTTATCAAAAGCTTTCTGGAAGTCTAGGTAAACATCATCTACTGGGTCACCCTTGTCCATATATTTGTTCACTCTCTCAAAGAACTCTAAAAGGTTAGTGAGACAAGATCTTCTCTTACAGAATCCATGCCGATTCTTCCTCAATAGCTTTTGTTCATCAGTGTACCTATTAATTCTGTCTTTAATAACGGATTCCACCAACTTACCCGGTATCAACATTAGACTGACTGACCTATAATTTCATGGATCTCCTCTGGAACCTTTTAAAAAGGGGGTTACCTTAGCTACCTTCCAGTCCTTGAGAATGGAGGCAGATTTTAGTGATAGATTCCATATTTTTATCAGGAGATGCACAATTTTACATTTGAATTCTTTTGGAACTCTTGAATGTATGCCATCTGGGCCTGGTGATTTGTTAGTTTTTAATTTGTCTATCAGTCATAGGACCTCCTCTCTCATCACCTCAATCTGACTCAGATCTTTTGACACCCCTCCCAAAATCAACGGTTTTGGAGTGGACAAGCACTTCTCTTCCTCCACAGTTGAAGGCAGAGGCAAAAAATGCATTCAGCTTCTCTGCCATTTCCCTATCATCCTTTAGTAATCCTTTCAGTCCTTGGCCATCCAAGGGCCCCACTGCTTCCCTGGCTGGTTTTCTCCTACTAGTGTATTTGAAGAAATTTTTATTGTTGGTCTTTATGTTATTTGCAGTATGTTCCTCATAGTTCCTTTTTGCCCGTCTGATCACTGACTTGCATTTTATTTGCCACAGCCTGTGCTCCCTTTTATTTACCTCACTCGGACTAGCCTTCCGCCACTCAAAAAAAAAATTCTTACCTTTTACTGCTTCCAGTACTTTGTTCATTAATTATTCAGGTCTTTTTTATACCTATTTGTACCTTTTCTAACCTGCGGTATACATTTTATCTGAACTTCCAGGATTGTAATTTTAAATAGTCTCCATGCTTCCCAAAGGGATTTGATCCTCCTTACCTTTCCTTTCAGTTTCTTTTTCACAGGTCCCCCTTGTTTGAGAGAAGTTACCCCTTCTAAAGTAAAATGTGGTTATGTTGGTCTCTTTGAGCAACTCCCTATTTACATAAATGCTAAGCTTAATAGCAGTATGGTCACCGATGCCATCTCTCCAGGTCTTGAGCAAAGTTTGGGTTCGGTGGCACCTTTTAAAGCCAACAAAATTTAATTCTGGGTATAAGCATTTATGTGCATGCACAGTTCTGCAGGTCTTGAACATTTCTTAGGATCATGTTCAGGATTGCCTTCTCCCCGGTAGGGTCTGTGACCATCTGCTTTATGGCACAGTAATTGAGAGAGTCTAGAAACCCAATCTCTTTCTCCTGACTTGAACACATATTGACCCAATCAATGTGCGGGTAGTTTAAAATCACCAGTTATGATACAGTTACTAAGTCTAGCTGCTTTCCTTAATTATTTTGCTGTACTGTTTGAACATGGCCAAACTGGCAATTTAATTCTCTATTTTCATCTGTTTCACAGCTGTGGAAAATTATGAGTTGCCTAACAATTTGAGGCTTTATATCAGCTGGAGAGCCATTAAGGCATATAAATGTAGGGCTTATCATCACTGCAGAAGTATGATGACGATTTTATGAAGTTTTGGAGCATCTAGCATTAAAAATTTTCCTCCTGGTGATTTTGGAACATGGTGTTTTGAAACATAGAATTCTGAATCCTAGCATGTAGTAACCCCTTTTATATAGGGTAAGTGATAGGTCATCTCATGTAGAAGGGCATTTCAGCAAAAGTATATGCAGAGGATAATGTTTCTTCTTGCTAAAGTGGATAGTTTTCCTTTACGCTCTGTTTGAGTAGATCAGCATTTCTGTCCAAGTTCTTGATACCGTATCTGTTTCTATTCTGACTGAGTAAATAGTGGCATTGTGTTATTTTTTGATTTGTTGATGAGTATGTAAATCAAAGATATTTTTAAAACTCTCACTTTTCCAACATCAGTTGGGGGTAGTACCTGTGAAGGGGCCAATAGAAGGATGCCAGGAGAGTATTATGAGTAACCAAAGGTACTATGCTGCCAGAATTCTGAGCTGGACCATTGCTGAACAAGGGACTGACCCCTGATCCAGTAATAAAACCTCTATTGCTGCAAAGAACTTTTCAAAACCGGAATGCAACTTCTTCCTTTCAGTCTTGAATTTACCTGACTCCCAGATGCCTGGACCACTGTTCCATTTTGTAGATATCAGAGTCACAGAGAATAATTGGGACTGTTCATTGGCTGCAAGAATAGAAGAAATGGACAAGACCACCAGCAATCTTTTCATGATCAAGGCTAACTGTGATAGATGGATATCAGTGTTGCTGAGCTGGACTGGCTATGGCTGTGAGCACAAAAGCCTTTTTCCAAATAAAAACTTAGAAAATTCTGCAAACTTTGCAGAAAATTCTGCAAACTTGGTGAATTTGAGACAGCAAAGACAAGACTCAACTTCGTGTTCCTCTCCTTAAAAAAACTGATATCGATTGTGGTCTATCAGTGATGGGAAATATGCTCCAGCAAGTTCATTGGAAGTTAACTATTGTACCATGCAAGTTCTAGTTCAGGATATTATAACTCCTGATAACTGAGTCCTCCCTGTCATCCAGTGGAGGTTTAGTCTTTCCATTCCTCAGGAATTTTTTTTTCATCACTCCACCAATTCCAGGTCTGAAACAGTTCTATATGCCTGGTTCCAAAGCAAGATGGGAATCTTTGCCCAATAAAGTGAATGATTATGTGCACCTAAACAGTTCTGAATGGCAATTTTTTCATCCTTCCTTTATTAGAAAGAAACATTTGGTTTCAGTATAATGACCTAAAAGATTTCATATCTTTATCTTGCCTCATGCTTCACAGTGACTAGAGAGACTTCCCTGCTGAGTTCAGTATCCCACTGTTGTGAATTTGCAGTCAATGGGATATAATTGGGATATAGCCGGTTTCCTGGCTAGGCGGGATATAAATTGAAATTAAATAAATAAATAATTCCAAATAGAGGTCTTTATGCACATGAATTGTTTTGATCTTCTTGTGGTGCATTAGGGCATTAAAATCCTTTATGCTGGTTCTCATTGTTCTTCCCCAAGCTAAGAAGTAGAAGCTGTGATTTCAACACACAATGTGGTAGTGGAGCATGTATTTCCTTCCAGATAAATTACGAGGGCATGTGTGAGAGAAAGGGTTGCTGGTTGTGGGTTATAGAGAAACTGATTGGAAAACCAACTAAAAGAGAACCAAGGAGATATTAAAAGTTGTGTTGAACCATCAGGTATTAGCTTACTGAGCCTGAATGGCAAAAAGAAAAATGTTGAACTCACCAAGAAACTGATACCAAGGAAATATCTGAAAGTAGCTGCACCTTTTCTAGCTAGTACTCTTCCCATCTGGAAAGGAAAGGGAAGGAGGAAAATGCCCTGATTCCGTTACTGAAGATGAGAAAAATCCCTAGTATTCTGGCAATATTACGGAAATAAATAATTACTTTAATTCCAAGTAATTTCTTGCACTGTCATTCTACCTTGTGCTTAATTAATAACCACAGTGATGTAGGTTAACCATACCTAGCAGATCTGGCACTTTTATTACTCCTTTATGCAAAAAGAAGTAAACAGTTACTCTTTTTTTTTGTTTTAATTGCAATCTACAGCACTTTGACCATTTTCTGTGTGAACATTAAAACATCACCTATATTAGTATTTTATACTTTTTGATTAAATACTTTGTCCCTTCAGTTCAGCATACATTTTTAAAGTTTCCTTTGTCTTTTAAATACTTCATTTATAATTTCTTTACAAGGTGTATCATTAGTACATTTCTGTAATCATTTGCTGGCCCTGAACTTGTTGATATTGCACACTTAAAGGAGGAAATTAAACTTATTCCTTTATCATCAAGTCTGTAATGAGTTCAACTCCAGGGACACAGCTGCCAAGTGATGTGAAAGGCTGTTTAAGTGAAGAAAGAAAAGGACTATGGTGACTGAAGTGCCCCCATTCCCTTGTCTTTTAGCAGTGGTACCTCTAACCTTCCAGCTTCAACTTAGAGGGAAGAGGGCTCTCTGCCCTTGCCTCTGAGCTCCCCACTCAACACTTAGAGCCTCAGAGATCCTCCTTCTCTTTAGTCATCTGTTAGGGGGCTCTTGGAAGTGCTCCTAGATTACACAAGCTGTCTTCTTTCCCTTCCTGTCCCACAAGAATATATCTTGTTACTTGAAGGTGCCCATATCACCATGGCAGTAGAGCCGCCCCTGCTGACTCATTACTGTCTGTTGTACTGTGGGATGGTGATGATCACACTAGCAAGCAAGCTGCTGCTTCCTTCTCCGCTTTCCTACAGGCCCTGTTCCTCTCAGCTTGGCCCTTATGGAGCTGAAGTCACGACTGCTTACCACCCAAGATATCTATGTCATCTGTCTCTCACACCCACAAGATATGGTACATCTGGAGGTCATGCCCCAATATTAAAAAGGTTAGCACTGCCATGGGTTCCTCTTTGGAGACACCAGATTATGAAACAATAAGATAATGAAACAATAAGAAAGCAAATACAAAATACTGTTTTAGGACTGCCTCTTGATCAGTATGTGCATCTACTACAAAGGAACATCATTCATCATGAGAATAAATGAATTAATGACAAGAAAATAGTGGTTGTCCACTTTGTGGCCAGGTCTTTATTTATTAAAATACTGAAGCCCATACAGTTACAAATATTAGTTAAAGTTACAGTTACACAGAGAGCATTTCCTTATTTTTTTCCCATTCTGTGATAATACTGCCCGAAGGCCAACATCAGGTCCATTAGTTTCTATCAAGGACTTCTCAGTCCAAATTGTGTGATACAGGCTCAGAATTACAATTATCTGCCAAAAAGTTCCTTAAAAACCTCAGTCTGTTGCACCCCGTTGTGATTTGCTCTGCCTTAATTAGTGCATTAATAAAGCCATAAGAAATGCAAAATAGGCAAATAAAGAGCTGTTGCATCTAGATGGACAACCAACCCAGATCCCTAATAATACATTCAGGATGGTTAAGCTTTTTCAAAGTAATCAAACCTTCTTGCTCTTCTGAAGTTTAATATGTAAACTAGCCTCTTGGCTTCTAATACCCACTCAACACACACACATAAAATATAAATGATTGGTTGAAGTTGGCTATGAGGCAAGCCATTATGTACCCTAGGAACTAAAAATCCAGTGACAACCAATTAGTGGCTGCCTCATGGAGCCCAGGGATATGGTTAAGAGATGACATAATCTGCATGGTCTTGGTTGTTTCTTCATAACACTTTATAAAATCTAATGTTGTTTAAAAGTGGCCTTTACCCCATTGGGCAGTCATAATCTCTTCATGACACATGGATTAGGCATCAAATGTCACAATTTTATTTATGCTTTTAAAAATGCAAAAATAGATGTTACCCTCAGGCTTCAGCACCAGTACAGTGGGACCATCAATCATTTCTGGGTGGTTCAGTGACCCCTATCTGCAACATGATCTGAATTTTCTGTCTAACTGTCACCCATCTCTTTTGAATTAGAGTCCTTCACTACTATCATAGTGGTATTTCAGTGGTGTGCTATAAATAAATGGTGTTTTCACTAATAATTATTAACGCCCTCTTTGAGTCCCACAGTTGTCGTGAGTTATGTAATGAGATGCCATTTCTGCTGGTCAGTAGTATGTGTTTATGGAGACATTCAGTGGCCATTCATACCACTGGCAGGCTATCAAGCAAAAAATGGGAACAGTTTGCTAATCATAGCCTTTTCATCCGTAGAGAAAAATCTGTGATCCCACCCACCCTCACTCCTGGCTGCTGAAAGAATATGGAATGGGATTACTGTTTATGGGAATCATCCATTATCTGTAAAAGTACTACAGATTCACATCTTCTTTGTCATCCACCTCTTTCTAAGCAGTTCCTAGGTTGTGTTTGCTCTCTCCATTTCCCAGAGGGAGTTACAGAAATGTAGAAAAGAATATTTGCCACTGTGACAACAGAATAGCCTCCCACAAATTCATTCATGTCTGTAGTACTGCATGGGCAGCCAACTTTTCTTCTCTGTGGGCTCTGTGTAGACCTGCAAGTGGGATTCTGTGCTCGCATGGAAGCAAATCCAGCCTACTCCAAGGGGAAGAATATGCTCTTCCAACTCAGATCTTTTCTGAATGCCCCACTGCTAAAAGTTCCTTATCAGTTCTCCAAGAGATATTTTCTCAGCTTTTTGGGTGTGGAAAATGTCTGCCATATAAACAGGACTAGGAAGGTGCAAACTTTCTTGCTCACATGACAGCCATCCAGACTTCTGTGTGATCTTTCCCAAAACTTAATAGCAAAGTAGGCTTGGGAAAGATCAGTCAGGGTAAATCTAGGAGGCAATACAAATACACCACAGTGTTGTGGGGGAGTGAGAAAAAACCCACTTCCCAACTGAACTGAACCTGGGGCATGTAACCTGTGTAAAAATGGTCTCTGTCTCTTTCATCTAGTTTTCTCATAGTTTTAGATAGAACAAAAATATAATTCATTGATTTTCTTTTCGGCATTGTCTTTGTTCTATTTGCTCTGCGTTTCTCTCCCTTCCCTCCAGTCGCATACAGCACAGTGGCCTTTCTCCAAAAGAATGCCATGCTTGTAAAGGCAAACTCCCAATTACCAGCAGACATAACCTTTGTATTCTGTGCTTGGTCGAGACACACACTCTGAAATCTTATGCCCATTGTACCAATTTCACCAAACAGGCAAGAATGAACTAAATCTCCTGTCTCTGTACCCTGTTGTGAGAGAAATCACTGGTGCTGCCTGTGGGATTTTTGGCACTACTGACATTGATACCACTGGAAAATCAAGGCATGGTGCTGTCTGTAGAAAGAGAAGGGGCCTAAATACAGTGGCCCTAATTGCAGTATCCATCTTGAGCTGCAGTCTGAAGAACACATGCAAAGACTGGGTTAAATGTAGAAAAAATATATGTCATGTGCCTTGGAAGCACAGCAGCTTTACACAGTCTCCCCGTTTCTCCACATTTCTCAGTTAAGAAAAACTGCTGTTCAAACAAATTACAAAAATGATCTGACCTCAATGGTAACAAGAGAAAGAAATTTTACTTACAAAAATAGAAGCACATCTTACATGACATCTTCATGTAGATACATTTAATTTATTGTGAACAGATTAACTTCAGAAAGGTTAACTTGCTACAGCTCCATGCCCAGGTAAGAGAGAGAAGAGGAGAGGTCCTATATAAGATGAAACAGAAGGCAAGCAATGACCAAAAGAGGCTCAACATCTAACTGATGAGAGGGTGGGGCCAACTACCAGGTGTACCTGAATGAGAGAATTCTCTTAGTGCTTTTCCTCCCAGATCCTCTTGCATGCAGAGTTACAATATCCAACACCTTCATACACTGAACATAAGTCAGCAGTGTGATGTGGTTGGTAAAAAGGAAAATGTGATTGTGGGCTGTATCAACAGAAGTATGGTGTCTAGATCATACAAAGTGATGGTACCATTTTACTGTGCTCTGGTTAGACCTTACCTAGAGTACTTTGTTCAGTTTGGGTCACCACAATTTAGGAAGGATATAGACAAGCTGGAACATGTCCAGAGGAGAGCAGCGAAGATGATAAGTGGTCTGGAGACCAAGTCCTATGAGGAAAGGTTGAAAGAGCTGGGTATATTTAGCCTGGAGAGGAGACAACTGAGAGGTGATATGATAACCATCTTCAAGTACTTGAAAAGATGTCACATAGAGGATGTTACGGAGTTGTTTTCTGTTGCCCCAGAAGGCCGGACCAGAATCAACAGGTTGAAATTAAATCGGAAAAGTTTTTGGCTAAACATTAGGAAGAACTTCCTGACAGAGCAGTTCCTCAGTGGAACAGGCTTCCTCAGGAGATGGTGGGCTCTCCTTCTTGCGAGGGGGGGGGGTTAGAGGCTAGATGGCCATCTGACAGCAATGCAGATTCTGTGAACTTAGGCAGATCATGAGAGGGAGGGCAGGAAGGATTGCCTCAGTGCTTAGTTCTTGTGGCCCTTTCTTACATGCCCAGGGAAATATTGATTGCCACTTTGGAGTCAGGAAGCAGTTTTTCTCCAGGCTGGTTTTTTTGTCATCTTCTGGGTGTGGAACAGCGGTCACTCCAGGTGTGGAGGGGGAGATATTGTGAATTTCCTGCATTGTGCAGGGGGTTGAACTAGATGACCCTGGAGGTCCTTTTCAACTGTATGATTCTATGATTCTTCTTAATGTCACATGCAAGAGTTCTTAAGTTTCAGCTTATCTTGTAGTTTTATACAAATTTGTCTCTTGAAAGAGATTTGGTCAGGATGTCGGCCACCATCTCTTCTGTTGAACAGTACTCCATCGCTATTACACCCTTTGCAGTTAGGTCACACACTAAGTGAAACTTCACACTGATGTGTGTAGTGTGTGCAGCTATTTTTTCGAATTGAGAAATCGTAATGCAGCTCTGGTTGTCTTCTTTAAGTTGGATTGACTTTTGCTCATTAACTCTGTAGCCCTTTAGTAACTTGTATAGCCACAACAGTTCTCTGTATGCTTCAGTAGATGCTATATATTCAGACTCTGTGGAAGACAAACTTACTGTTGCTTGCTTACTACTGGCCTCGGAGATTGGTTCACCTCCATACAGGAACAAGTACCTACTTGTGGGTTTATAGTCTAAGCTGTAGACTCTCCTGCACAATCTGCATCTGTGTAACCAACTAATTTTGGATTACTAGCAGATCGCAATTTTAGTTTCAACTCTCAAGTTCCTTTTAGATATCTAACCACCCTTTTTACTACAACCCACTCTTTCTTGCCAGGTGCAGTTCTCTTTCTACTAAGAATCCCAACACTGGTTGCAATATCAGGTGTGCTGGTGGTGCTTAGGTACAGAAGTTTTCCTATGTCATTTCTGTACTGATTGTCTTTAGGTAAAGGCTCACTTATTTTGATGTTCTTAAGAAAGTCATTTTCCATAGGTGTTGCCATTGTACTGGCATTTTCTAGTCCTAGTGTCTTTAAGAGTTCAATTATTTTCTGTCTCTGGTTTAGGAGAAAAGAACCGTTATCCATCTGTAGCATTTGAGGCTTTCTTCCAGACTTATTAAAATCCATAGCGACGTATCTCTTGAGGAATTTGTGAACTTCACTCTTTTGCTTCAGCAGACCGAATCATCGCAGAGTTGGAAGGGGCCATACAGGCCATCTAGTCCTACCCACTGCTAAATGCAGGATCACCCTAGAGCATCCCTGACAAGTGTTTGCCCAGACACTGCTTAAAGACTGCCAGTGAGGGGGAGCTCACCACCTCCCTAGGCAGCTGATTCCACTCTTACTGTAAAAAAGTTTTTCCTGATATCCAGCCAGTACCTTTCTGCCTTAATTTAAACCCATTATTGTGAATCCTATCCTCTGCTGCCAACAGGAACAGCTCCCTGCCCTCCTCTAAGTGACAGCTGTTCACATGCTTAAAGACAGCAATCATGTCCCCCCTCAACCCCCTCCAGATTAAATATTCTTCCCTCTTCTCTCAGCCTTTCCTCCAAGGGCTTTGTCTCCAAACCACCCCCCCCCCCCCCGATCAGCCTCATCATTCTCCTCTGCACCCACTCCATTCTGTCCTCATCCTTTTTGAAGCGAGGCCTCCAGAACTGGACACAATAGCGGCCTAATTAATGCAGTGTACAGCGGAACTATCACATCTTGCAATTTGGATGTTATGCCTCTGTGACCCCCAAGATCGCATTAGTCTTTTTTGTTGCCGCATCATACTGTGTGCTGCTCATATTTAACTTACAGTCCACCCGTACCCCAAGATCTTGTTCACATACACTGCTACTCAGAAGTGTGCAGTGTATCTCCCATCCAGTATGTGTGTTCCTCATTTTTGTTACCCAGATATAGAACTTGGCACTTATCCTTGTTAAATTACATCTTGTTCACATCTGTCCACTTTTCCAGTGTGTTCAGATCTCGTTGAATTCTGTCTCTATCTTCTGGTAAATAGATATGCAACTGAGTACCTTCAGAAATCATCCAGAAAGATTAAAATATATCTATTTCCACCAGTTTATGTTACGTGTACTGGTCCAAGGACATCACTATGAATTAATTCTAACGGCTTGGTAGTACGTTTCTTGGTTCTGGGTGGAAGTGAGGGTCTAACTCCTTTTGCTGTTATGCAACATACACATTTGCTTATGTCATTGATGTCACATGGCTTTACCTTAATGCTTTTGGTGAGGTTCTTGTTCTGAAGGTCTAGCATTACCTTCGGATTATGCGGCCCTAGGTGTCAGTGCCCCAGTTCCAGGTTCTCTTCATCTTTCCTTTCATGTGCCAGATGTACCTGTTCACGTGCAAGACTCAATTCATGTACTTTTCCCTTTTGGTTATCTTGTGCATATATAACATTATCTGTGCTAATAGTACATTTCTTATAGCAAAAACATGTCAAAGCCTTTGTTGTCTACTGAAGACACACTCAATAAATTAAAACTAGATTCAGGCATATATAGGACATCTCCAACTTCATTTAGGAAATTTTGTGAGGTGTGCTACAGCATAAAGTGCCAGTAACCATGCCTTGAATCTGTATGCATTCACCATTAGCAATTTTTATTTCTCCTTTCTCAATTTCATTAAGTTCATCAAAGAAGTCTTTGTAGTGTGTGCTGTGCCTAGATACTCCACTATTAGCCACTGATTCTCTTTTGATTCTGATTCAGCATCATCATAAATAAGACGTTTCTGATCAATTAGTAAAAAAATGATTTCCTTTGTATGCTGGGTTATGACAATCATGCTTTTGATTTTTAAAATTGCCTCCCTGGCTGTCTATAGCTTGTGTGCTGTTCCTGTGCATCTTAGAAAAACTACCATTTGCTAGTGGCTCTCTACAGGCCTTTGCTAAGTGACCCTTTTGTTGCAATTAAAGCAATGCAGTGATTGCTTTTTCTCTTTCTCAAGGTGGGACTTGCACTTTCAAGTACTTTCTAGAAATGTAACTTGAACATTCCTCCTGCAATTCTGCTGCCTGATTGAAAGTTTTTGTGTCTTTCTTTTGGCTTTGCCAGTGGGGCTGCAGTGGCTCAAGTGGTTAAGACGCTGAACTGCAGACCAGAAGGTTGGTAGTTCAGCAGTTCGAGACCCGAGTGCTGCATGACGGAGTGAGCTCCTGTCTCTGGTCCCAGCTCCTGCCAACCTAGCAGTTCAAAAGCAAGAAATTGCAAGTAGATAAATAGGTACCACTTCGGTGGGAAGGTAACAGCATTCCATGCGCCTCGGCGTCTAGTCATGTCGGCCACATGACCATGGAAAAAGTCTTTGGACAGTGCTGGCTCTTTGGCTTGGGAACGGAGACGAGTACCACATCCCTAGAGTTGTATTCAACTGGCTTTCGAGCAAGGGAAACCTTTACCCTTTGGCTTTGACTCTGCACACTCACAAACAGAGAAAAATCGTTCTCCCAAAGTCCCAATCATAAAATTTGCCTTTTGTTCATCAGTTGGATTAAAACCACAGATTGCTAGATTTTCAAACACCTGCCTTAGTTCAGATATATATATTTCACAATTTTCCCTGTTATGTAACCTTGTTTTGCAAAGTTTACTTATCCATACTCTCTGTGATTACCAACTCCAAAAGACTCTTCTAGGCTCCCAAGCATTTCTTTTGCTGTCTAGGAATTTCCAGACATGAAAGTCTCGCTGTCATCCAATGATCCCATAGTAATGTTCTTGGCAATACCATTTTTTATTATCCAGGAGTCCAATTCTTTGCCTTTCTCTGTTGGTTTTTCTTTGTCTAGGATTCCAGCAGCTCCTTTTGCTTCAAGGAGTGTATGAAATCTTTTAAACCAGCTTCTATAGTTCTCAGCAGTAAGTTTTGAGATTTCCAGATATCTGCTTGATTCAGCCATCCTTATCACAGCAACATGGAGATGAACAATGGAGAATTTTTAAAGATAAAAAACAAACAAATGGGGATCTGCTAATCAAAAACTTTAAATCCTTTTTAAACATTAAGCTTCTGATAGACTCTGAGCCCATTACCTATTGGGTTATATATATATACCATTGCCTTGGAAGCACAGAAGCTTTTATTGATATCCCTATTTCTCCACGTTTCCTGGTTAAGGGAAACTATTTTTCAAAGAAATTACAAAAATGATCTGACTCCAGTGGTAACAAGAGAAGGAACACATCTTGCATGATATATTCATGTAGGTACATTTAAATTATTGTGAACACATTAACTTGCTACAGCTCCACGTCCAAGTAAGAGAGAGAAGAAGGGGGCTCCTATATAAGATGAAACAGAAGGCAAGCAACAACCAAAGAGTCTTAACATCTAACCAATGAGAGGGTGGGGCCAACTACCAGGTGTACCTGAGTGAGAGAATTCTCTTAGTGCTTTTCTTCCCAGATCCTCTTGTGTGCAGAGTTACAATATCCAGCACCTCTTCTTAATGTGACATGCAAGAGTTCTTAAGTTTCAGCTTATCTTGTAGTTTTATACAAATCTGTCTCTTGATAGAGGTTTGGTCAGGGAAAAAGAAGAGAGGTCCTATATAAGATAAAACAGAAGACAAGACAAGATGAGAGGGTGGGGCCAACTGCCAAGTGTATCTGAATAACAGAATGCTTTTAACTCTTTCCCTCCCAGTTCCTCTTGCATGCAGTGTTACAATATCCAGCAAAGACAGTACAATCTGTTCCTCAGGCCAGAACACCCCCCAAACTGACCAGGTATTGGAAAGCTCTGAATCCTAAGACCCCTCAAAACCAGTGATGAAGGCAGAAAGAGAGAAAACATGCAAAAAAGAAATAGAGGCACTCTGATTCAGAATGCTTCTCCAAAGATGAGGAAGTTCCAATTGCAACCACTGACAATGATTATTCCCTGTCATTATTAGCATTCTTTCCTGTGTTGCCTTTTACCCAGGGAAACTTTTGTTTTGGATTGAAATTATTTGGGACTAGGAGCCATAAACTACATTGAGCTATCATGGAAGACTCTAATTTGCATCTTGCACAGGGGTCATTTCGTAGAAAAAGAGGTGCAGGAGCTCATTAGCATAACTCATTAGCATAACTCATCTGCATATGCCACACCCCCTACCATACCGGAAGTGTGTCAGAAGGCGACACCCACCCCTCAGGCTCCACTCCACAGGTGAGTGAAACTGACCTGCTCTTCCTCCATTCCCTTCCCCATCCAATACTTTGTGCAATAAAAATAAGCATAAAGAACACACCCTCATTCTCTTCCTGCTCCCTTGAAACCACCAGGTTTCAAGTAGACTTGAGATACCCAGGACATGTGCACCGCCCATCCCTTTCCCTTCCCCTTCCCACAACAAGACACCCTGTGAGGTAGGTGGGGCTGAGAGAGCTCTTTTGAGAACTGCTCATGAGAGAACAGCTCTGAGAGAACTTGTGACTGGCCCAAGGTCACACCAGCAGCTGCATGTGGAGGAGTGGGGAATCAAACCCGGTTCTCCCAGATTAGGGTACAACTCCTGACCACTACACCAGACTGATGGGGTGGAAGCTGCTGAAGGGTTGGTGAAATTTCTCCAGTACTTATGTGCCATGTGCCCAGATAAAAAATGGTATACTTAGAAAATTTATATGCCACCTTGAGCAAGTCTCTGGAAAAGCAGCACACAGTCATAAAAGGAACAATGATAAAATTATCAATATTAAAACAAAACATTAAAAATAATAAAGACCCTAGCAGGGCTTTCCCCGGGGCGCTGCGCCTCTGCACTGCTCGGGGAAGCCGAGGAGGGGGCGGGGCTTGGTCATGTGCCGGCCCCCTGGGCTCCTCACTCCCAAAGCTGCACTCCTGTGCACTCCTGCTCCAACGGACCCCTGATCTTGCACAATTTGTGTATTTTATTGATTTATCTATGTCAGATATTTATATGCCTCCCTTTGTCATGAGCATCTCAGGACTGAAGGTGGGAGACAACAGTATCAAAACAATTTGTTAAAACAAACATGAAAGCAACAGATAAAACAGCTTATTGCCACCCCAGCAGGAATAACGAGACAGACAACAGTTTTGGAATTAAACCAGGGCCACTTTATTTATTTACAAAACATTGCAGCAACGGGATAACCAAAACTAAGCAAGCCTGGAACAGGCAAGGCAGGCGTCATTCCCTGACCTGCCTCCTTGCCCTTGTAGGGCGGGTCACCCCCAGCTCCGGCCTTGAGCCATCGATCTAGCTCGTGCCCGGCAGCCTGGCAAGCTGGTTGCCCCCTAGGAGCGCCTACCCCTGAAGCCTTAAAACGTGCAGGGAGGCGCCGACCTAAGAGGTTCCCAGAGGCGATCATCATTCCCTACCCTGGGCCTTAAAAAACCTGAAGGCAGTTCCTGACGACCTCCTGTTCCCTAACGGGATATGCCATAAGGTGCTCACCAGTTCCGTTTACTTGCTTGCACAACCTGCCATAGCCAAGGCCAAGCCTCTGCTTTGGCCTTTGCTCCCCATTCAGTGACCAAGCACTAACTGAATCCCGTGCTGCAAATCCCGTAAAAATATTTCATTGCCCTTCTCAGACAAATGCACCCTGTCCGGCCTGTACAGATCGGACAAATCAACCCGTATCTCGGGGTGCTGTAGAAAGATACCCAGCCCGGATTCCATGGCCTTCCGCATTTGCCTGTTGACCTTTCGCCTGGCACGGTCAATACACCTGGGGTCGCCCAAGTTCCTCCACGCCTTGCGGGGTAGGATGGCTGACCAAACAATCTGCACGCCTGGCCACCTTGCTCTTATCCTCGCAAGGTCAGCCTCCGCCTGCACCACAAGAGCCTTCCCCTTCATCAGCCCCAAATCATTACCCCCCAAGTGTATCACCAAGACCTGAGGCGGAAGCCTTCTGCGCTCATCGAATAGCAGGGGAAGGAGCACCGGCCACCCCATGCCTCTCCGCCCCAGCCACTCGACCACTGCCCGGTCACTAAGGCCCAGTTGAGACCCAATGGGTGTCCTCCGGGCCTGATGAGCCGCCCAAAAGATCATGCTATGGCCGCAGACCAGAACCCGCCGTCTTGTCCCACCATCAGCAGCCTCTGAAAAAAGGAACTGGATTAAGTTGGCAATGCCATCTACCTCCCTACCTATCCCTAAAGTCAATCAACCTACGTCTTGCAAGCCCGAACATAACCTTTATAACATCGGGACCTCCATCGCCCAATCCTCTGAACCTCACCGTTGGGGTACCCCATAGCCGCTGCTGTGGACGCTGCCCCAATCCGAAAGGAGTGGGTTCCAAACCTCACTCCGCCCAATCCCAACCGCTCCAGTGCCTTCCTTGTCACACTCCAAAATTGGAATCTGGTGAGAGGGGTACCATCCCCGTGCCGGAATAGGTACCCGTGGCCGTTCCCCCGCAGTGCCACATAGCGGCGTAAAGCCAGCACTGGGCATAATTCTGCCTCGGAACAGCGGTCCAACTCGAACTCGGAACCCCTCCCGCGCTGATCGGTTTTGGATCGGCGCAGCCTAATTCTAACTTTCGAGTCCGGGAAAGAGATGTCCCGCCTCTCCAGGGCAGTGCCAGAGGCGTCTCCTCGAGAGCCGGCCACCAGCTCGCTGACTCGCAGCGCCCCAAAAAAGGCAACCAGAGATGCCGCCTGAAACAGGGCAGCCTCATAGGCATCACTGCAGCAGTGAACCCATTGTGCCCCGAGCCCCCGCAGCACATCTGGGGTCAGGGGCATCCTGGTGTCCGCAACCCTGCCCTGTTCCCGTGACCAGCCCTCCAGCATCTGCCGAATTCGGAAATCGCCCGCTGGGTCTCCAAACCCAGCTGCCTTACTGGCGTAGGCCAGTGCTGACAGCTTGCCCCTGATGGTGTGTGCTGCCAGGCCTTCCCTTCTCATCGCTACACAAAACTGCATCAAATGTGCCACTGGTATGGGCCAGATTTGCTGCAGACCGACCCCCTCCCGGAAGGACAGGAACTGCTTACCCGCCCTCATGTAAGCTCTTCGTGTGGCCGGGGCAAGGGCCAAATGCATGGCCCTGTTGGCCTCAGCCCTCCAATCCTCCATACCTCCTCTGGCAGCCGCACTGGGAACTGGTCGGCTTCCGGAGCTAGCTGACGGAATCTCATCATCTGTTTGCGAGAGAGAGCATCCGCAACCCCATTACTGACCCCCGGCACGTGCCTGGCCCTAAACATGATGTTATGATGCAAACACTGCAGCGTAAAAGCCCGCACCAGAGCCATGACCCTGGGCGACCTTGATGTCAGGGAGTTGATCACGTGTACCGTGGACATGTTGTCGCACCAGAAGTGAACCGTCCGATTTGAAAGCTCCCTTGCCCAAACCCACACAGCTGCTACAATTGGGAAAAATTCCAGGAATGTCAGGTCCTTGACCCATCCCGCCTGGAACCAATCCTGCGGCCAGTCGCCCGCACACCAATGACCCCTAAAATATACACCAAACCCAGAGGAACCTGAGGCATCCGAAGCGACCTGCAGCTCAGCCTCCAGTAGGAGCTCCTCGCGCCAGAAGGAAACCCCGTTGTATGACCGCAAGAATTGCTGCCATACAAGGAGGTCCTCCCGCATCCCCCTGGTTACCCTGGCTCTATGGTGTGGTAGGCGAAGACCCGTCATCGACTCACACAGTCTCCTGACGAAGGCCCTCCCGGGTGCCACGACTCTGCAAGCAAAGTTGAGATGGCCAACCAACCGCTGTAATTCCAGCAGTGTCACCTTTGACTGTGCCATCGCTGTGTCCACCAAACTCCGTAATGCCTCTAGTTTGTCCCTGGGCAACCTGCAGCACTGTCCCATTGTATCAATTTCTATTCCTAAGTAGGTCAGGGTGGATGTGGGGCCCTCTGTTTTGTCATGAGCAAGAGGAACACCAAGTTCCCCCGCCATAGTGATAAAACTCGACATCAGGTACCCGCACTGTCCCGTCCCCATCCCCCCTACCAATAAAAAGTCATCCAGATAGTGGGCTGTACTGTTGAGGCCGGTCCTGTACCGCAATGCCCATTCCAAAAATGAACTAAACCGTTCAAAAGCGGCACAAGACACCGAGCATCCCATGGGCAGTGCCCTATCCATGTAGAATTTACCCTCGAAGGCAAACCCCAAGAGCTCGAAATCGTCTGGGTGAACCGGAAGGAGGCGGAAGGCCGATTTGATGTCACACTTTGCCAGCTCCGCCCCCTTGCCGCACTGGCGCACTACGCGCAGTGCCTGATCAAAGGACGTGTATCTAACGGAACATAAGTGGTCTGGTATCGCGTCGTTCACCGAGTCACCCCGTGGGTAGGATAAGTGGTGAATGAGGCGATACTCTCCAGGTGCTTTCTTAGGCACCACTCCTAATGGGGAAACCCTCAACTTTGGAACAGGAGGAGCAGAAAAGGGGCCGAGGACTCTACCTTCCCTACATTCTTTAGCGATCTTTTCTCGAACTATATGCTCCATTCCGACAACAGATTTTAAATTTGGAGCCATATATGCCTCCCTAGGTCCTTGGTAAGGTATTCTGAATCCCCCCCGAAATCCTTCCAATAGGTAAACCCGGTCGCAGACTCGGGGGTAATCCCGCAACCAGTCCTCCAAAACCCATAATTTAATTGGGCTGGGGCCCTTTTTCAAGCTGGGGGTTGTGACCACTCCCTCCCCCTCCGCGTTTACCACCTCTACCACTTCCCTTACCCTTTGGCTTGGGGCAGTGTGCAAAGGCATGGGGGCCTGCGCATAGCGGACACTCGTGTCGAAAAGAGCATGGCTTGCGGCCACAGGTCCCATGGGAGGTGAACTCCCAGCAAAGCGGGCGTCGCTGAACCGCCTGCCCCGCCTGGGCGCGGGTACCTGGCTGCACTGCAGCTCTTCTCACCGAATGACCGCTATGCGTCCTCTCTCCCCCAGACAGCTTGGCTGAGGACATCACCTGTAACCACAATTGAGGTTGAATCTGATCCCACCTTATAGCAGGATTCATGGCCGCACGCATACGAAATTCTTCGTCATACTGCGACCATGCTGGGCTCGGGAAATCGTTAAATGCTTTGTAAACGATGTCCATGTACTGGAGCATCGCAAAGGCCCTCCATGGTTGGTGCCTCACTATTACTGCTGCATATATGAGAAATCCCGGGTACCAATTTGCCCAGGTTCTGTCCACCACCCTCCTTTTTAACCGTTCCTTTTCCCGGTCATCAAGGTCCTCCTTGTCCTTTTTCTCTAACTCCCTGTACAATAAAGAGAAAACATCTACAAACTCTCCCCTAAGAATCTTCTCCTTAGTGGAAGTGGACAAGTGATCCCCTAGGGGGAGAGTGGCGTCCCCACTTGGTATAGCACCTGCGTGTACTGAGTCATAGGAGGCAGCACTGGGAGAACCCCACCCCGACCAATAACCCTGGTGTGGAGGCGGAGCCACCAGCGTACCCTGTGGGCCATTAACTGGTGATGGCTGCGTGATGGATCCCATAGCCCCTGGAGGGTAAGGGCCCCAAGGCCAGTGTGATCCCGTTGTACCCCAGTCGGCGGCCTTACCTTCCTGACTCCATGGCCCCTTGAACACCCCAACCTGTTGATCCTCCGGGCCGAGATTACGTGAGCCGGACTGCAGTCCCTCCATGTCGTCCACCGGTGCAGGCCCCCCGCCGTCCTCCAAGAACGCCAAGCGCGCCAACACCTGAGCTTGAAAGGAAGAATTAGAATCCTTCCTAGGCCTCTTAGCCTCCACCTCTTCCCGTGATACACCCCTGCTCCTTTCTAAGACCTCCAGCCGACGGAGAATAGCTGCGTTGACTGGGTCGTCCTCTTCTCCGTCCGATGGCGGTGGAGCCGGACGAGCAGGGGGTCGTCGTGGAGCTGGCTGTGTTCCCTTAGGTTTGGGAGCAGGCTGCTTGCCCTTAGACTTGCCCTGCCCCTTCCTCGAAGCCATGGCACCTATGCGATGAAACTGGCCACAGACCGTTAATTGAAGAAACCAAATAACAATCCCCAACCCGGCTGTCCGTGAAGGGGAAAGAAGACCCGATGGAACTATGGCCAGCCAAAGCCAACCCAGCAGCCTCAAATGGATGAGCGTGGAACCAAACCTAACCCTCCCCGAGCTCAGCCTGCGCACCAGTGAATGGCAGCATAAAATCACATGGAGCTGCTTTATAGTGAATCAGACCACTGGTACGTGGAGCTGCCCTATAGTGAATCAGACCACTGGTTCATCAAGGTTAATATTGACTACTCAGACTGGCAGTGGGCCTCAGGCAGAAGCCTTCCCCTCACGTCCTGCTTTTAAATGGGGAGGCTGAGAATGAACCTGGTGCCGTGCAAAGGAGAAGGGGAAAAAATCCCCCCGACGGCCCGCTGCTCTAAAAAGAGGCCGCCGTCGGCCCAATGGGGAAGAGGGAGGGGGAAGGAAGCTCACCCTCCGGGAGAGTGGACCTCGGTGCCGCGCAAAGGGGAGGGGGAAACAATCCCCCCGCCGGCCCGTCGCTCTAAAGAGGCCGCCGGCGGCCCAAGGAGAAGAGGGAGGGGGAAGGAAGCTCCTCACTGTGAGAGTGAAAAAGTTCCCCCCCACAGCCCGCTGCTCAAAAAGAGGCCCGGGAGAAGAGGCGAGACGGGAGTGGAGCACCCCCCCCCCCCGTATCCCCACCTCCCCGTGGATGAATCCCCCCGCGACCCCGGACAAACCGTCGCACGGCAGCTGAAGCCGCCGCCGCTGAGGCCTCCGCTGCCTTCCCGTATCCCCCGCCGCTTGAGAGCCCGCTGCCCCGAAGAGGTCCGGGAGAAGGGGCGAGAAGCAAGCGGTAGCCGCCGCCAACGAGGCCCCCGCCGCCGACGAGTCTCCCCCGCCCGCACGCCGCCACGTGCTGGGCGAGCACGCCGTCGCCGCCGAAGCCTGCCTCCCTGCAAGCACTCCGCCGCCCGCAAATACTCCGCCGCCGCCAGGCACACCGCCGCCGCCGAGAAGCTGCTCCGCCGCCGCCAGGCACGCCGCCGCCGCCGCCGAAAAGCCGCCCCGCCGCCGCCAGGCACTTCGCCGCCGAGAAGCCGCTCCGCCGCCGCCAGGCACTTCGCCGCCGAGAAGCCGCTCCGCCGCCGCCAGGCACGCCGCTGCCGCCGAGAAGCCGCTCCGCCGCCGGAGAGGAGGAGAGAGCCCCGCGAGCACGCTGCTGAGCCAGGAGAGGAGGCGAGCACGTGGACCCAAGAGGACGAGGGGGGCGCGGGGCTCGGCCTTTTAAACAGGCCAGCCCCGCCCCCTGGCTGCAGGACGCAGCGCGTCCTCCTCGTTGCTGCCCCGCCTTCCTGCGGTGTGTCAAAGCTGCCCCCGGGCGCCATCGGCGTGGCCGGGCGTCCGGGAGCCCAATTCCCCCCTTTCCTGGCCAGAACAGCTCTATTTGGTATCCTCACCAGAAAGCCAGAAGGGAAGGAGCCCCCTCCCATCTCTTCTGGGAGACTTTTCCAGAGGCATGGAGCGACTAGTGAAAAAGCTTATGCTCAGAATGTTGCTGAAAGTGCCTTAGATAAGGGAGATACTAATAGTAGACCTTGCTGGAAATAACAAAGCTACCACTTGGAAACTTGTATAACATACAGGTTTTAACTGTTCTGTGATCTAGTCTGAAACATATTTTTAAATCATTGTAACTCACATTGAGTACTTCGTAGGGGAAAGCAGGTTTAAACATGCATTAAATAAACAAAGCTTTTTTCAGTGTGCTTGTGCTCTCCTTTCGCTTCTCCTACTTCCCTCCTCCTCTAGTACATGGAACTTGATTAAACACTTCCTGGTTTGAACAAGCTCCAGTGTGCTATGGTGTCTGAATACATTATGTCTTGTAAAAGGAAATGAACTCCAGTTTGCCAGTATTTGGACATAATGGCAAATTGGAGTTTGATCAAAACAGGAAGTGTGCAATCCAGCTGTGCACACAAGGGGAAGTAGGAGGAGCACATGGGCACAGAAAACAAGCAGTTTTCATACACTGTGCTGACAGACCTGTTTGACGTTTGTCATGATGTTTCAGTGCAGCCATAGTCAATATTGTCTCTGTGTCAGATCAACAGAACTCAATTTGAATTCTGAAGAATACCACATCAAGTTAAACTGTACTTTTCACAGATGCACACTATCTTACAATTATGAAATAAATATTCTCTTACTACCCACTAGGTACTTCCGCTTTCAAACTCTGTACCAGTTTCATCCTGGTGCTGCGCCCCAGAGCACATAGGGTGATATATTAATATTTAATGAAAACTGTTTCAGAGTGAATGCACTATGCACACATATATTTTATTTATGCCTCTTTTACCATATATAAATTATATTAGATGAACCAAGACAACTGAGCAGGTTGTCTAAAATATGATATCCCAAATGGCCTTGTTAAGAAAATGTAAATTATTTGGATAATTGTATTTTCAAAAGCTAGATTCACTTGGGCCAAAATATATATAGGATTTTTTGCATTTATCCAGTTCCCTAATTTCTTTGTGGTTGTATAATGCATGGCATTTGTACCAAATTGCAGATGTTATGATGAAATTCTTCTTAAAATCCAGTCTGAGCAACACACTAGACTCTCTTAGCTACCTGGATTGTTCTGTTGTACCACAAAGGAGATGTAGGAAAGCTGCTAGAATCATATTGTCATCACATGGGAACTGCAAATTTCTTTAGCAATTGATCCCCATACAGTTATTAATACTGATATTGAAAGCAACAGGTCATTCATGATCTACTGCAAATATTCTTGTTCATGAAGATAGTTTAAAACTTTTCCCACTTATTGTCTTTAACAAAACTGGGAACATTGTGGAAGCAAGAGAAGTGATGTATAACAGATTGTGGGTATGTACACATTTAGTAGAAATGGGTGCATAATTTGATGGACTGGTGATCAAGAAAATTTTTAAATAATAATATAGTTATGAAAATAGTTCTACCAAAAAAAGAGATGAACTGCCCGTATGATATAAACTAATCTGAATTCAGACCTGATTGCAAGCTCCAACGTTTTTGATTATATGGAAAAAATCCAACATGTATCAATGTTACATTGTTTCAGTCCCTTCCCCAAAAAAACAATTTATACAGTTAAAAATATTCAGATAAACAGAGAATTTAACCTTGGTTGCATTATTGTCTTCAGTATTTGTGCTTCAGAAGATAATCTAGACATGAGAGAGCATATCAGATTAAAGAGATTGCAATAAATGTCTCGTATATTGCTGCATTATATTTTTCAGTTCTGAGGGCTTACATTGAACACAGGTATTGTGAGGCACTAGAAAACATTTTAGATTATTTCATTATGGGTGCATTCTGTCTGGCAAAAAGATGCAAGTGCATGTCTTACATGTCCATAGGAATACATGGGGTTAAAGTGGACTGTATTTTAGGCTGCATTCAGTTGACTTGCTGTGTGGGGAGAGACTGAGCAGTCCTGGCTAATGACTTGTAGGTACTGAATCCTCAGGTCTCTCAGGTGGTTTCACTCGACCAGTTTCAGCAGAATGATGAAAAGGCTGAGATAAAATAAACTGACAGTTGCTACTCATCGCAGGCAGCAAGCTGTACCCCGGCAGCTGAGACCCTGGGAGCCCTCTTTTTTAAACAAAGGCTTTCACTGCAGTGAGCAATGAACTCCACACACAAAAAAAGGGAAAGGGAGATTGGCAGCTGGTGACCGACAGGAGGAGGGAAAGAAGGAAAACTGGGAAACACAGCAATTGTTGGCTAATTAGAAGCCATTCCCACCTACTTAATACCAACCCATTAAGCAGAAAACACTTTTTTTATCTCACCCTCTCGCTGCTACACATGACATTATACTCCAATCAATACCCTCCCACTGGCTGCCTCAGTACCCACAAATGAATACATTGCAGTTCAAGAATGCAGTAATTGAATTGGGGCAATGAAATTGGAGATCTCACAGACAAGATCTTTCTCTGAAAGTACTAATGTTATATTTGTGAAGCCTGGATAAAGAAATCAGATCTCCCTATTGACAGCTGTCAGAAATTGGCAAATAAAAACAGACAGTGATTAATATATATTAACTTTTATGTTTGAAAGTAAATGTAGCCTTTCCTTTTGGGGTGGGGGGAAGAAAAATATTTTGATATGATTTACACAAGTATCAAGGCTTGTCGTTTCTATAATAAATTTATTTAATGGCAGGTTAATCTTTTGTTTGCAAGACATCCAGAGTAGAAACAAATCTTGTTAACTCATCCATGCAGCAGAAATGTCATAGCACTGGAACTTCTTTCTAATAATTGTGAAAACACTCTCTTCTGAATTCATCCTTAGGTGTAATTTACAGTATAGGAGTTCAGCTGTTAACAGCAGGATTTGCATCCAGCTACGGCTGTAATCCTATTTACAGTTATTTAGGAATAAACCCTGCTGGATTTACTGGTGATTATTTCTGGGTAAACATGTTTAAGTTCACACTACATTTGTGTTTAGGACTGTAATACCAGAAAAATAGAAAAAGTGCTGGAGGTGACAGGTTTATCAAAACTGTCTACCAAAGTGTGCATGATAAATATGAATATAACTTGAAACAATCTTTGCCATGAGCATCTATAATTTTTCTAGGAACCTGACATTTATTGGCACAGAAAGAAGAAAACATTAAAGAGAAAGAAAAATGCTACTATTATCCACAATAATCTTTATACAAAGTGTGTCTTGTATTGTCAGGTCTTCATCCTATCACAGGTAATCTGACTCTCTTAATTTCAATGCTAGTCTATCATTCTGCTTCATTAAACTTTATACACGCTCTAATCATGATCGCCTCTTGTTATATATTTTGTTAGCTGTTTCTGCCCATTCTACATCAAGCCATACATCTGCTTACATGAAAGATTCCACGGCTTTAGTCAATCTTTAAATAATTTCAGCCTTACATGATACAGGTATTTCATTCTACACAATTGCATTTCCCAATTTCCATCACACCTACCACAGAGTTCTAATTGCCAAACTTCAAGAAGTGGTACTGTCTTTTCTTCTGGATTCACAGTGCAGTAACTGAGCCATTTCTTTTTGTAAGTGGAACAATTTGCACTATCTAATTTTTACAGGGTGATCCATTTGTGTTCTTTTATTATTGCCGTATTTATATACAGGTCATAGGATGGAGGCCATGTTGCATCATTCAGCCCAGTTTTTGGTAATCTTTATGATTAGTGAGGGCCACTTTCTGGATTTGGTATGTCTTAGTTCTATTTGAAGAGCTGCTTTTATCTTCCTTTTGTCTCAAAATATTTGAGATGCTCTTTCCAGCCGTCCCTTTAGATGAAAATGTCCCTTGCCATTGGGCCACAATAAATATTTTCACCAGCACTATAGAGGTTCTAGTTCTGATACAAAAGTTCTCATCTATTATCAGAGCATTAAAGTTGAAGATCTCTGGAAGCATTACTCACCCCAAATCCCTCTTGTTTTTTTCTCTTTGCACTCTTAAGTCTCAAATGCCCTCCAGTGTAGGTATCCCCCAGATCAAGGCAGGGAATATGATGAGCCTCTAAAACACTGAATGCCATTGGCAGTTGCATGTTCAGTACAAATACAGGGCTTTTGAAAATGCAATATGACTATACCTTAAGTTGTGTACTGCTAATAGAAACAGTTGTCATGAAGAGCAGAACCTGCTTCAGCAGAAAAATCTCATAATTAAATCAGTAATTTTCCTTTAAAACTGAAATAATGAGATGCTCAGCAGGAGAAAACTCTGTTGTGAGGGGAATTCTGTCATTTCTGAGTCAATTTTTCATGTAATTTAAATAAGAAAATAGCTTAATACAGCTCCCTCCCACTCACACCCCTGATTTTACACAAAATTCATATTCTGCCATTTAGATATTTTATTGCACCACTATATATTGAAAGAACTGGCTTGGGAAGTGCTATGGAAGAATAGGCAGGAAATTCATTGAAACAATGCTGTGATGTGCCAACAGGAAGTCTAAACTTTTAGATAAATGCAGTACATTACTGGTAGCTCTTTCTTGTTTACCTGATACTTAGAAGTTTTAAGCTCACTTTGAAAACTAGCTCTTTAGCATTATCTCTTCCAAGATGAAATGAAAAGGCCCATATATAATTTTATATATAAAACTTTAGCAGAAGCTTCATTCAACATTATGAATAAATTAATTCTTGCTCTAATTTCTCTTCTGAATAGTAAGCCTGAGAGTAAGCCCCATTGAAGAGACCTGTGTAGGATTCTGAGTAGGCTTACGTAGGATTCTAAATCCTGGTCTCACTGAAGTGTTAGACTTCTATAGATCTCAGAGAACCATATGTTCGTTGTTATGGCTTCATCATAACAATGCCTTCTGCATTTTTTTCCCAGTATATCTGTCTGATATGCAATAAACATGGTACTGTTGAGATTCCTGGGCTCAAACCTGCCTTGGATGTAATGGTTTTCTCATAATTCCAAATTGTTGTAAGGTTGGATGTGACTGCCTAAAGTAGTCTTTTCTTGATTTTTACTTGGCATTTTCTCAGCATTATTCACTGGGTCTTAGCCCTCATTTGATAAATTAATTCAAATCTTTATTTCCCATATTCTCAAAAAAAATGACTAAAGTATGTCAGAATAAAATTTAAAACTAGTTTCAGAGGGTAACCATGTTGGTATGCAGTAGAACAGCTAGATTTGAGGCCAGTAGCACCTTAGGAACCAACAAGATTTTTTTAGTATAAGCTTGCAGCCCCAGCATCAAGGGGGAGGGGTAAGATGGGCACCAAAGGCAAGGGGTTTCTCTTTCCAACTAACTACTAACCCTGTTTACAACTTCAGTTGAAATAACACACTTGCACAATTTTTTCAGATAGTGGAATAAAATTGACCACAACTTTATGGGTTACAACTGTAGTATGCCTTGACACAGCATGGAGTACCGGATCCCATTCATCAACTGACCCACCTGCCAGTTGATGATCCACTGGAAACCTCTGGATGACAGGTCTCTGGACCCCACAAGGGCGGTCCCTGATGGTCTTCCCTGCCTCCTGAGTGTGAGAGTAATCCCCAGCCATGCGCCTGGACTGGGCATACCACTTGACCCTCACACCAAGATCCTTTAAGGGGATCCCCACACTCAGGAAAATGGGCATGCAGCTGGTTTTGCTGAGAATGGAGATGGCCCATGCTGATACCACCACAAGAGCCAGGTCTCATGATGCTCAGCTCCTGCCAACGCTGTAGCCAAGTGCATAGTCCATCTCTGTTGCCCTGCAGCCAGGTATCCATTCCTCAGTGAGATAAGTGGATCCCATCAGGGCAAAACAGGGCATCCAGGCATAGCGAAATGTCCAGATGGTGAACCCAGTGACCCTCCATAGCTTCAGCGGCCCTGCCCAGCCTCCTATTCACCTTCCACCTTCCCAGTTCAACGCTATCTGGATAGCATGCCCCTCACCAACAGTGGCACTGAAGCCAATCAGACCAGAAAAGTGTCGTAGCTGGGAGCTCATCCCTCAATGTATGCAAGTCCTCCACAGTCTAGTGTGGCTAATCAATGCCAGAGTGGGGCCCCACGCTGTTCTTGCTGAGTTGTATCACCAGCACCTTTGGAGGCCCAATTATTAATTATATGGGACCATACCATAGGGAGAAGAGCATCCCACTTCATCTCACACTTGCCCATCCAGGTGACTCCCACCTTATCCTGTAGGCCAAGGTCCCTGCCCCAACCCAACATGATGATATAAATGCTCGCCCAATGCACAATGTTGTGTCCACAGATACAGGCTGACCAGCATTGTCCCACTGGAACCAAATGAGTCAATGTTAAATAGTCAAAGTTAAACAGCAGGTACCAGATGTGGGACAACATAAGTCTGATAGGCCTCAGAATGCCATCTTCCATAAGAGTATTTTAGAAAACTCTTATGACAAAAAAGTGGTTGTGGGCCAAAATGAATTAAAATTTCTGAAAGACACTCGAGAGTAAGGGAGAAGAGAAGCGATTATGGCATCCTTATTAATTTATTGATAGAAAATCAAATCAACTATAGATGGCTGCTGCCAGAGGAGTTATCTTTTTATTTTAAGGACAGAAGACATAATTTAAACTTGATATTTAAAGTTGAAAACTTCTTGGAGAAATATGGAACGGAGCTTGGTATGAACAAAATTGTACTTTCAGACTAAGAGAGTGTAGGAGAGACATCTGCCACTAGTTCAGACCAGGTAGAAAAACAAGCTCAGAAAATGGAAAGGAAAAAGAGAGATAAAATTCCATTTCAAACGCTGACAAGATTCCAATATAGGGAAAGGGAGAAAGAAGGTAGTAAAAAAAATCAAGATAAAGAATAAAGATGTCAGGTTGCTATCTATAAATGTTAACGGACTTAATGGCCCTAAAAAAAGAAGGAAGATTTTCCATCAAATTTCAAAGTTGAAATCAGAAATTATATGTTTGCAGGAAACGCATATGAAAAAATCAGATGAAAAATACTTGATAAATAAAAAATTGGGAAACTGCTTTGCAGCTTTTGATCCTTACAAAAAGAAAAAGGGTGTAGTAACTTATGTTAAAGAATATCTATCACCAGAACTTGTATATGGGAGAATCTTAATCATTACAGTTAAAATAAAAGAAAAACAAATCTTAATAGTGAACGTCTATGCTTCGAATCAAGATCAGGAACCCATCTTCCAAGAACTGCATTTGCTCCTTACTCTAAAGTCATTTGAAGAAATATGTATTATTGGTGACTTTAACGCTGTATTCAAACCTAAAATTGATAGAAATTCTCTGTCCAAGAAAAGGAAAGCAAGCAATATCCTTCAAAATGCCTTTCTACAAACAGCGGAAGAACACGGTCTATTAGATGGTTGGAGAGTAAGAAATTTTGGGGGGAAAAGATTACACCTATTTTTCTCCTAGGCATAATACGTGGTCCAGAATTGATATGGTGTGGCTATCATCAACTCTGTTACATGATATCAGAGAAATAGAGATTCTACCAAACACCTTTGCTGACCATAGCCCTCTAATGGTTACCTTTCAAATACCGGAAAAGAAAAGGAGATGGATGATGAACTTAAGAGATCCACTGGTGGTGGAGAATCTGAGAGTAGAAATCAAAGAAATTTTTAAAAGAAATTCTGTGTTAGATTCTCCAATTGAAACAATTTGGGATGACTTTAAAGCTTTTTTTAGAGGGTTGGTGATGAGTCAAGATGCTTGGAAAAGAAACCAAGAGAAGAAAAAGTATAAAGAGTTGACAGAACTTATTAAAGAAGAAGAAAGCTCTAAGAAAATGTCAGACACAGAAAATGTGAAAAAAAAATTAATGATGTTACAACAGCAAATAAGTCTTCTGTTAACTCAAGAAATCGCGAGGAAAATTGAGCAAGCCAAATTTTATTATTTTAAGAATGCTAATAAGCCAAGCAGATGGCTGGCTTACAAACTCAAAAAAGAAAGAGAAAAACGTTTGATAAGAAGTTTAAAAAATGTAAATTGAGAGGACCAATTCAATATTCAGGAAATTAAGAAGATTGTTGAAATTTTCTACAAAAACTTATACAGTCTGTCTCAAATAAACAAGCAGGAGATTCAGGAATTTTTTATGAAACATGAAAAAAGAAAATTTAATCCAAGCCAAGTAAGATTGCTTAATGATCCAATCTCAACCTGCGACTTAATAGAAGCTATCAAAGCCACTGAACCCAAAAAAACTCCAGGTCCAGATGGTTTACCGTCTGAAGTTTATCAAATTTTTGAAGATCAGTTAATTTATCCTTTAAAAGAAGTAATGCAGAAGATAAGTATGACAGGTAATATGCCTACATCATAGAAGGAAGCAACATTAACTTTGATTCACAAACCTAATATGGAAGAGTCTAAAATTAAGAATTACTGACCTATTTCTTTACTCAATACAGACTATAAACTATTTGCAAAAATACTAGCCACGAGACTTAATAGAGTATTGGTAGAAATTATCCATCAAGACCAAGCGGGATTTCTCCCGAAAAGGCAGATCAAAAATAACATTAGACCAATAATTAACATTCTGGAACGTTATGAAATGAATCCCGGAAATCAATTAGCGTTAATATGCTTAGATGCTGAAAAAGCCTTCGATAATGTCAAGTGGGAATTTATGTTGTCGAAATTATCATTCTGGAATTGTGGCCAAAAGTTTTACAATATGATCAAAGTGATTTACACAACCCAAAAAGCTAATATTATAGTTAATGGAGATATGACACAAAGCATAGACATCCAAAAGGGGACACATCAAGGATGTCCTTTATCACCTCTGCTATTTATTTTTTTCTTTAGAATTACTGACTGATATTAGAGGTAATAATGAAATTAAAGGTTTAAAAATTAGAGGAGAATCATTTAAATTACAGGCGTTCACAGGTGCTTTGGTCTTTATATTGGAGGATCCTATAGAGTCTATCCCACACTTGATAAAAGAAATTGACTGTTATGGTAAAGTTGCTGGTTTCAAAATTAATTTCCAGAAAACTAAAATCCTGACAAAAAACTGCAATTCCAAACAAATCTTGAAGATTCAGGAAGGGTCATCAATGGAAGTGGTCAAAAAAGTGAAATATTTAGGAATATGGCTAACTAACAATACAAAGACCTTATTTGAGGATAACTATCTACAATTATTTAAAGATTTTAAAAAAGATTTGGAAAAATAGAAAACCCTACCATTGTCATTTCTGGGAAGAATAGCGGCGGTCAAAATGAAACTTCTCCCAAGGTTTTTGTTTATAGCACAAAACTTGCCAATTGTAAAGAAATTTACTTATTTTACAGATCTAGAGCAAATTACAAAACAATGTATATGGAACTATTAAAAAGCCAGAATAAAGTGAAAGATACTAAACAAAAAAAAAGGAAAGGGGAGGACTTGCTGTTCCAAATTGGAGGTTATATTACAATGCCGCTGCACTAGTCTGGGTTAAAGATTGGATTACTTTTAAAAACATGCTATTTTTAAAATTAGAGAGTTCAGGTATAAGTATGGGGTGGCATGCTTGTGTCTGGTACAATAAAGATAAGGTTCATGCAAATTTTAGGATTAACATTATCAGGAGTGCCTTGATAAAAAATCTGGGCAGGTCTAAAAAATCGAATATACCAAAAGACTTCTAAATGGGTATCACCTTTAGAGGCCTTTATAAGGCCAGTGACCTTTATATCAGAAAAGAATTTATCATATGGCGAACTCTTGGATAACAACAATCAATTAAAATCAGATGTGTTGCTTGCAGAACAAAAGTTGGGCCTTTCATGGTTAGAAATTTTGCAATTAAAGCAAAGATGCAAAGAGGATCAAAAAAGAGGATTTTATATGACACTGACAGAACTAGATAAAATTTTGCTTGCAGATAGTAATAAGGCTATTCGGAAAATGTATAATTTTTTGCTAGAAGATTTCATGTGTGATGAAACAGTTAAAACCACAATGGTGAGCTGGATGAGAGACTTGGGTTATACTATTGATATGGATGATTGGTCTAAGGTATGGAAATCATTCAGATTGATGAGATCTATCCCTTATAAAGAAAATATATCAAAACTGTACTATAGGTGGCACTGGTCGCCGGACAGACTAGCCAAATGCTCACCTAAATTATCAAATAGTTGCTGGAAGTGTAAAAGTAATGTGGGAACTTTTTTCCACATCTGGTGGAGATGCCCCAAACTGCAAAGATATTGAGAAAAAGTTCAGAGTTTAATATATGAAGTAATGAAGAAAAAACTACCTTTGTTGCCAGAGATATACATGTTGAATATAATTCCTGAGGATTTCAAGACAGAAAGATGTTTAATTATTTATATATTAACTTCAGTCAGAATCCTGGTAGCAAAAAAATGGAAATTAGACAGCCTTCCCTCTAGAGAGGAGATAATTCATAAAATTTTAGACTTCGCGGTAACGGACAGATTGAGTGTAATGAATGTATACAATAATGAAGAGGTGTTTAAGAACAGGTGGAAGAGTGTTTATGAATGGTTGGAAACAGTGAACATATTCTGACTTGAATATCGTACATTTTCTCTTGGCATGTTGAAATAATGTAAACAGTGCTAAAATAAGTGTATGAGTTATGTTTTCTTGAGTTTTGTCATAATTATAACATGTCTGAGTGTATTTCTTGTTATTTGTAAAATGGAAACTTACTAAATAAATTCTTAAAAAAGAAAAAGAATGCCATCTTCCAATGGCCCGGATGCTTGCAGGCCCTATGCCCAGTCTGGAGGCTGTAGTTGCCTCCCCAGTGAAAAAGGAATGGGCTTCAAAGTCCCCACGGAAGTCCCAAACTGGCTACCCCGGTTTGCAGAATGACAATGAACTAGTATCTTGTGAGTAAAGAGCTGTCCCTGTGGATGAATAGGGGGCCTGGGTTTTGTAGGCGTATTGCCATGAAGACCTGTGTGTCCTGCACTGGGCATGGGCCACCCACCCCCCAGGAGCTGGGCCAAGGTCAAATGAGTCTCCCATGCCTGCTAGTCAGTCTTAGACCGCATGATGGTCAGGAGACTCCTGCTCACCAAAAGGTCAGCAACGCCCAGGGTGCAGTTATCTGCACCCTTCCTTGAGTTAGCCTCTATTTCTCCTACTCCCAGTGCCCCAAAAAAGGCTAAAGTGAAGGCCGCTTTGAATAAAATAGCCTTGTAAGGTGATCGGCAGAAGGATGGCATTTTCTTTACTAATTTGGATAACATCTTGAATGTAAGGGATCTGCAGGGGTCAGGTGCCCTGGGACAGACCCTCCTCCATCCTTCCACTGCTTTGTGTGCTTTAAAGGTGTTGCATGGTTCAGGGAACCCATTAGCCTTGCTAAAAAATGATATGGTAGCCATGTGCACTTGAATTATCCTGGGCATGAGGCCATACCCATGCAAGTGGGCAATGTAATGAAGAACCAACTTTGACAGGACTGGCCAAGAATCCAAACCCTTGACATCCACAGAGAAGGCAAAGAAGGCCCATAGATCCTCAGGGAATGGTTCCGGGTAATGGTTGGCCTCTGGTCCTGGGATACGGAACCTCTCCCCTTGGAAGCGCGACAAGGCATCCACAATGCATCCACAATGCTGTTATCAAATCTGGATACATGGTGGGTGGAAAACGTTATGTTGGCCAATAGGCAGACTAAAACCAAGCACTGCATCAGGTAAATTAGATGCTCGGGGTGTGAGGTCTGCTTATTTACCACCCTCACAACTGACTGATTGTCACAACAAAACTAGAACTTCCTATTCCGTATGCCCAGATATGTCAGACATGTTATGGAGCCCTCAGTGTGATTGCTCACCAAGGGCACTCCCAACTCCCTGACGAAGGCCTGAAATGGGGCAAGGTATTCCCCACAGGCAGACCCCCCCCCCCCCCCCGCTGGACCAGTGAATAGAAAATCTTCAAGATAGTGAGTGATTTGTGTGGTAGAAGCTCTAACATTGACAGCCCATTCAAGAAATGTGCTAAAGGTCTTGAAGGCTGCACAGGCCACGGAGCACCCCATGGGCATGGTTATCCCTGTACCAAAACCCCCAAAACTTGAAGCCAAGCAGGCAGAAATCCTGCAGCCAGGACGCCCCCATCTCCTGAACACCCATGACTTGCTGATTGGCCCAGCATCAGGTCAGGCGGGCCCCAGCTTCCCATGCTGAACACTGGTCCGCCTCCTCCACCCAGCAAGACCACCATGGCTGCCCTTGTCAATCCCCCCCATGGCACTGCAAACAGGACTTTGGAAGAGTCCAGGCCCTTGCTTTTGAGAGTCAAAGCTCCCTTTGTTAGATATGAGTTGGAATGGAGATTTGTGAGTCCTTATATCCCAGTCGGAAGGTGGTAGGAGTGTTGCAAAGAAAGAATTCAAAATCCAAAGTACAATGAGCATAGTAATTAGTTTGATTAGAGCAAAGGGGGAATGCTTTGGGGCAGAAATTAACATCTGTAGTGAGGTAAGAATCCTATGTCCCTATTCATCACTGTGTGGTCGTAAACTTTAGAAGAACAACAACAACCTTTATTGGCATAACAACCATATTATAACAGAAAATGAAAATAGTCTGAACAATCAAGGCCCTGTCTGCTAAATACATTGTTTGCCTCCTAGATGCAAGGTGCACAAATTTGGCCACAGTTTCAATCACCATTTGGTTCCAAGTAGATAATAAAAAAATAATTTTACATTCATCAGATTTCCCTGCTTGCTCTCTCAACAAGGGATCAATAAGTGTGGAACATATATCAAAATAATAAGTACAGTGCAAAATAACATGTTCAAGGCTTTCTGTATTCTGCCGGTTTCATGTGCATTGTCTGTTAGCATATGGTATTTTATGAAATCTCCCATAGAGAACCGCAGAGGGTAACACATTGAAACGAGTTAGTGAATAGGCTCTGCAATAGTGTGGGGCTGTTAAACAGGTGAAATACTCTGCCATATGCCCATAGGGTAAAATTCCCAAGCCCAAGGGTGAACACTGACATTTAGCAAGGCTCCTAATATCCTGCATCTTGACCTCAAGGAATCTTTGTCTGTACAAAGGCTGAACTTTTGGTAAGAGAGGATAAACTTGTGAATGAACTTAAAGGTCAGCAATCTTGTGTTGAAATATCCCTTGAAGCTTCTCTCCTTGAGGACTGCCACTCTTAGGTCAGCAATGGAATGGCCTGGAAGTTTAAAATGTTCCCTCACTGGTTTTTATAGTGTTGTGGTTTTTTATGTCAGATTTATATCCCTTTTTTTGCATAGGGACAGAAACTTCCATTTCATCCAAAGTAACTGATCTCTGTAGTTGTAATTGTAGGAGAACTTCAGACTCTGCCAGGAAGGTGGCTGCTGGAGGAAGCAGAAGACAGAGAAGTTCCATCTCTGCCAGTGCCTTCCATTGGTGCTACCTAGGATCCAATTCTATATATTTGTTGCCAGATGACCCTCACTAGGGAGGGGATTCTGAATTGTAGCATTAGTTAGTCTGTCACTGTTGCTCAGTCACCATACCTCAGATTATGGGGACACACAGAGCAGTACCTCTAATAATTATCTCAATTGATGGCAGGCTCATATGGAAGAAAGATGGGTCTTCAGATGCTCTGGTTCCAGATTGTGTATGGCTTTGTAGGTAGTGGTGCAGAAGCAGACTAGTAGCCAGTGGAGGTTTTTTAAAACTGGTCCTAATAACTTGCTGGCAGCCTAGGCACCACATTCTGAATCAGTTAAAGGTTCCAAACTATCTTCAGAGGCAGCTCTAGATAGAACATAGTAGTCCAACCTGTATGTAACTGGTGTGTGGATAAGTGTTTTCAAATTGTTAAGCCCTGACATCAGTTTGGAAAGCTTCCCAACAACAAAAAAAACTGTAGTAGGTAAGGGTGTTAGCCGAATTGCTCTGAATTTAAGATTAGCAATTGGCAAATAACCGAGTTACAGCCAACTATACCAAGGTCCTGCCCCTTCCAGGAGTTCCCAGAAAATAGGCACTGAGGCAGAGGTCAGTTTAAATGATGTTTACTGTAAAATGTTCTCAAGCATACAAAAACAGAATCACACACACTAACACACAGTTCCTAAGAAACTTAGATAGAGAAATAGCACTTTTGTATGAGCAGGAGATTCGCTGGTTGGGAAATACTTTACCTGTCCTGGAGATGGGTTGTCCGTTCCAAAGGAAGAATTGAGGGATTGAAAGGAAAATAGGGAGCGTGCTCTGAACCGGCAGAAACACGCTTCTCTCTGGCTGCAGACTCAGAGATTAAAGATGGAGGGAGGGTATTGGGATAGCAAGCAGGACTTGAGAGGGGTAAAAGCAGATAGGGGTCATGGAAGCTCAAGAGACCGATTGCATGGAATGCAACCTCTTTTATTAGGTGATTTTGGGGGCGGGCAGTGCTAACCACATCCCCCTAACACACCTTCCAGATAGTCCGTCCCTACAAACCCTGCCATTGGTTATAGGAGAAAGAGAAGGGGATGCTGAGGGGTGGTCAATATTGAGACACTAGGAGCTAGACAGGAACTGACACCTGGGCAAGCTTGCGATGAGTCACTGATCCCTCCTATTGTCTCTTGATGGCTCTAGCTCGGCCAGTTGATGGGCAGAAGATTAGTTGCCAAGCAACCTCATTCACAGTCCAGAGTTCAGCATCTCTCTGGAATGTGTGAAATCCCACAGGTATGTTGTGGGGGGGATGGGGTTGCCTAGCGCGAGTTGACAGGAGAGCCCTTGTGCAATGGGATTCTTGTCTCCGTCTTTGTGTGAGCCATGGCGGGTGTGTGTTTCTTGGAATAGACTGGAACCTCTTACAGCAGTGAAGAGGGCATGTAGTCCTTCAAAGCATAACAGCCCAAAGTTCAAACTTATGAACATTAAAAGTCCATAAGAGCACATGATGTGCCTTGCTAGGCAACAAGGGGCTGAGATACCATCTTGCATCCAGCATGAACTCACTAAGCTTTAGGAAACCTTAGATTTTCTCCCAATCTACAGTATGTTGGCAGTAATAGAGTGTACATTACAAGGTGTAGTTCTAAGGATTACAGTATAATGTATTCAGGTGGGTAGCTGTGTTGATCAGAAGCAGCAGAACAAAGTTTGAGACAATTGGCACCTTGGAGACCAACAAAGTTTTATTCAAAGTGTAAGCTTTCATATGCAAAACACACTTCTTCAGACAAAACTGGAATAAAATCTTAAAAGCTAGTTACAGGAAAAAAGAGGGTGGGGGGTAAGCCATTAGTAGAGGCCGCTCAGAGCCCAGGTACATATGTAGAGCTGAAATTGGAATGGGTGGCCGGTAGCAGGGGCGTAGAGTTTAAAAACTCCCAGGGGGGGCGGGGGCTCTTCCATGCGCGCGTGCTTCATGCCCGTGCCCGCCGGGACCATGTCCCTGCCGCCGCCTCCCCCCCCCACCTGACCACTCCTGCTTCCGTCCGTCCAGGGGCCAGCTGGGCATTTGCTTAGCTGGCCCCTGGACAGACGGAGGGAGGGTCAGAGTGGCCAGGCGGGGGGGGGAGAGGCGGCGGCGGCCCTAGGAAGAGCCAAGAAAGGCGCAGCAGAGGGTGCACCGTTTTCCCGGGAGGGGCTCAGTCCCCCCCGGGAAATTTCGGGGGTGGCTCGAGCCCTTGAGCCCCCCTTTAGTTGACACCTATGGCCGGTAGGATCAATGGATGGCAGCAAATTAGCACGTAAATGCAAGAGTTAACAAAGATATGAGAATGAAATTGGAGTCCAGCAGCATCCCCAAGAAAAACCAAGCTCAACCCTGTGTACATGTCAGAACAGAGACTCAGCACATGCACACTTCTTCACGTACATTGAAACAAATTTCCTCAAATATTACATGCAGGAGGGGGTCAGTTGCCAGGAAGAGCTATTTAGAATCAAGATGCATAAGTAACAACACAAATAGTATTGCTGCACAAACAAAAATATACTTGACATTGCATTGTTAGCCTCCTTGCATATGTAAGGTAAGATTCAATTGTTTTCAATTAAATAAATAAAATATATTTAATTCATGCAGTGCTTCTTTGTATTTGGTGATAATTTAGCTGTAGAACCATAACAGATTTCACACAGTCATTTGGTTGCACAGAACACCATACATCAACGCTTTGTTTGGATTAGCCCCTTATGCAGCTGAATTTCTAACTTGAGAGGTTTTATCTTGATTCCTTTTGGCCGCATGCTGTGTGAAATGAAGGCAAACCCAGCTTCAGGGGCAGCTGCTTAATTCAAGAGCAGAATCCTTCTATGACAAATATTATTTTCTTAATAGTGTTCCATTTCAGATTATTTGTATTCTGCTAAGAAACAGGAGTTGCTGTGTGATTTCGTTTTCATTTGTGTTTCTTTTAGAAGGCACAAAAAAGACACTCGACCCAGTATCTGTGTTGTATACTATACTATATTTTGTGTTTTGGTCCTGTAATGCTTTTTGCAAGTATATAGAGTATGGCACTTTTATATTGTTGTATTTTCTTTGTTGTAAGGAAGGTTCTCTTCAATAATGCTTATTTGAAGATAACATAGTATGCATTGTTCAGAAGGAAATGAAAAAAATTGTATTATTATCTCCAGTTACATCAGCAAACGGGAGCTGCCTGAGATGACCAACAGAGGCCTTAGGTGTGCATGAAAACAAGCATTTTGCAACTTATAACTAGGGAAGGTTAATGTGATAATTTTTGTTTATTGGATAAGGGCATCCAGGTTGATTGATACAGTAATTTCTGCCTTTGCTATGGCAAATATTTAGCTCATTATCAATTTTAATAGCATTTTGCAGAACAAGCTATTTCTTGATATGCAGAAAATAGTATTAAATTTCCCTGCATAGATACATTGTTATGACATGCAATAACTACTTGAATATAAAGGGGGATTAATAATTTAGGAAGTGTTAACAAATTAGGGCCATCATTAAAAATACTTTGAACCATTTTGTAGAAAAATCAGATTGAGGTAATGCTTTGCTCTTATGATAAAGAATTACAGCATTAATTCTGCAAAGTGAACTTATTACTCCTATTCGTCTCCAAAACCCTGGAGCATTAAAAGACAGGAAGAATGAAATGATCATTGCTTTTCTTTTTTTCCCAACCATAACAGCTCTAATATTTCCATCACAGTTTCATAGCATAGCTTCCATGGATGTGCTGGAGGAAAAGCCCACCAATGTCATCTTTTCCTTTGTTTTGCTTTTGCTGTTATATGAAATTGGACCACTGGTTCTCAATATAATGGAAATTTTTGCTTGCATAGAATTCCACATAGGCTATATACTGAAATTTCTTTGCAAATAGGTATTTTAAAATATAAAGTGGCTAGTTTTGTTTGTATTCTTTCCCTTGACTTTGCCTTCCATTATAGTTGAATGTCAGATATGTTTTAACTGAGTAATTGTAAAAGTAATTATTTGCTTAGTCCAAACAAATTGGAAAGGAGTTTTTTATATATGGATATTATTTAAAAATGCTGCATTATGTGTGCATGCATGTGCATACATTCATAAGTAAATATAGCTTGCATTTTGCTAGCATAAGTGTGTTCCTGGCTGCCACTGGAAATCCTCCCTGGCAGTGCAAATTCCTCTGTCTCAGTCGTTGGCTCCTTTTAACTTCTATTGCCCAGTGTTACATCCCATCTTTGCCTCAGCTTGTCGTCGTCAGGTGTATTTGCTGTTGTTATTTATATCCCATGTAGGGAAAGGGAAAGGTAATTGTCCTATTTTCCAATTTTTCTAATAACAAGCATTATTGGACTTGTATGTGAATTAAATTATAGCTGTCTAGGTATTATGCAAGCACTGTTAAGAACTGTGTTTCTCACTTCCTATCAGTTATGGAGGGAACACTCCTAAACTGATCTACTCAGAAGTAAATCTCTTTCCCAGGAAGATGTTCTTACATGAAACAGCCGTGGACTGGAGAAGACGGGGGACTGCAATATCAGTCAAAAATTCATCTTTGCTTCCAGAATGCAAGTGGGTTTTACTAATCCTGCTAAGCACTGATCTTACCTCTTCTCTGCTTGCTCCTTGCATGATCAGATAATTCAAAGATAAATTATTGAAGACCAGCATTTTGCAGATTATTAGCATTTCTACTGTTGTTACTACTGGCAGAATTTCACTGGTGTGATCACTGAGAAAATTTAGGAAGAAATAGTGCTACAGTAAAAACAGCAGATCTATTGAATTATCCCCCAAAAGCTACCACTGCAGTTTATTTTTATAGCACTCTTATGTAAAATAAAATGCAAACTGGTCTTCAGGGAGTAGTCAGCTAAGTTCAGTGAGCTTTTGAATGAAAGCTCTGAAGAGCTGGGTTTCCTGAGTGCAGAATGATTCACAAAAATCCTGTTTAACTGATCTATAGTGTGATGCATCAACATCATTTCTTGCTCAAAATAACTAAAAATTGCTATTGCCAAAGCTGGCCTTTGTGACCCAAGCTGTGCTGTTTCTCATAGACAAACACAACTGGCTTTGGAGCTTTTGGAAAACACTGTCTTCACATTTCTTCTCCTAGCTGAAGACTTTCATCAACCATATGTTTTAAAAGTTTTACCCTATAGCATAACCATATGTCCTCATTGGTTCTAAGACTTGGAGACTGAACTCATCAATACATCTTTGCAGTGAGAAATGATGGCACACAAACTTACAAGAAGCTACATCTTTGAAAGTGTTTTCTTCTTGGTTAGGGAAAAATAAATCCATAGATGCTGAAAAAAATATGTTCCTCAACTGTCCTTCATATGTAGAAATTAACACTCTCCACTTAATGCCTGAAATGAGATACTCTATGACAGTAGCCTCTGAAACAGACTCTGGACTCCAGTATCAGCCAAACTTATGTGTCATTAAGTATTATTCTGCTATCCCAACTATGAAACTAACCTGGCCACCTGAACTTTATGTGGTGGTTTATGTTATCCTATACAAGGACTAATCTGTTGTTTCCATATATCATATCTATATATCTTACTTCAGTTACTGCCTTTCGACGTTACTCAGATTCTGCAGTCCGTTCTCCAGGCATGTCTTGCTTGGGAACTTTCTGCATCCAGGCTTGGAAAGATGCTTCCTTTGAAATACGTACTGACTTTTCCCATAGGTTTCTGTAACCACTTTCTGTTCAGATTAGTTTGTAGTACCCTTCATACAGTTCGTTTTATAAGATTTTGGCTGAGGTTTAGATTTTGATGATGGCGGACAGTGATGGTACTGGTGAGTCACTGGTTGCGTTAGATAGAGCTTTTCAGCTGCATAATGTTCATGAGTAGTAAAATTAAACCATTCTGAAACTTGATGCATTTTATTTGCATGGTTGTAATAAAAAATAAATGTGAAGTAGCTGAAGATCATTAGTGAACTAATTAAGAATGAGTTAATAAGTTTTCTACTGTAATTTCTGCTACTTATAAAGAAGGAGGTAAACTAATTGGCAAGAGGTCAGAGAGAGATCCATAGTAGTAATGAAGAAAGATCAGAGGGCATGGCATCAAAGGATATTGGAAGGTTTAGAAAATCAAACACCTGCAGGAGAGCCATATTCTCAAGAGAGTATACGAATAAGACGCCGAAGAAATGGCAAAGGTATAAACTGAAGCTGTACAATTCGTAGCATTGTGGCTCAGAATAAAGACCTTATGAAGTTTGCTATTCTCCGCTCTGTCACTGACTTTGTGCATGAAAGGCCTTTATCTTGCCTTACTTTTACCTTTCATGCTTCTGTTTTTTTCACTAAGATGACATTTGTATGCCCTGTTGTATTAATTTTTCTGCATTCTCTGTTAAGTCCTTTGGATAGCAAGTTCCAGAGGAAGCTCCATTTTCTGCCCCCTATCTCCTCTGTGACCAATTACAGTGTAAAGGAGGGGAGGGTTGTCTGTTTGACCTTACACTGCTTGTATAAAAATTAAGCTGGCACTAATGTATATTATTCTCAAAGTATAAGGCAAGCGCACCCTAAGCTTGCTGTGGCTCAGTCTCCGTGTATCTCTTGAGCAGGCCCTCTCAAAAGTCCACAGAGGCATGGGCACTTCCAGCTTTTGTGGCCCATAACGATATTTTTTTTAAATGATGACATATGACACACATTAAAACAAGTTGCAAAATTTAACAAAAATCAATACATTAACAAATGTTTACATTTGAGGTCCCCTGTGAGCTCCTCCCCTTGGATAAATCATGAGATGTAGTGTAGTGCCAAACATATTTACCTTTAGCAGTAGAAAAAAGTGAGAGTCCAGTAGTACTTTTAAACAAAATGTGTGGCAGGGTATGAACTTTTGTAAGTCACTGCTCACTTCTGATACCTAAAGAAGTCAGCAGTGACTCACGAAAGCACATACCCTTTGTGAGGATTTCATGTTTTGGTGTGTATGTTTCTTTAAATGTTTAGTTTGACTGCAGTAATGTAAGGAGAATGATAGAGGGAAACAAGTGTGATGTGATTGGCTGATGGGTGACAGTGTGGGAGGAGAGATGTCTTTGAGGAGATTGAGAGTTCTTGAAGAGACAAATGTGGAGAGTTGTGGAAAGAGTTTAGCCTGTGTGGCTATGAGCAAGAGAGTTTAGCCTGTGCAGCTATATGAGAGAGTCTAGCCTGTGTGGCTAAGAGAGACAAACAGTTCAGTCTGTGTGGTTATGTGAGAAAGAGAGTTTAGACTGAGTGTCTAAGCCTGTCAGAATTGAGTTTTGGTGGTTGAGTGACTGTGTGACACCAAGCTTTGTCAGTTATATTTTCTTTCTTCAACAACAGTTCAAAATTACCCAGAAACCTATTTTGTTCTTTTATAAATAAATCCTTTTTTGTTTAAACTTATCCCAGCAATCAGATCAGTCCTTCCTCAGAGCCACAGAGTCCTCTGAAGCACCCAGACACTGGGTCATTCTACCAAAATAGAGAGTTGGAATTTTTAATTCCTGGTGGTAGCAGAAATCTACTGAGTTCATGTACATTTTAAAGGAGAAACAGTCTCCCCAATAAGCGAGGACCTCACACCCTTCCACAAATTTTCTTAGTCTGTAAGGTGCTACTGGACTTTTGCTCTTTTCTATTGCTACAGACAGACTAACATGGCTACCTGTCTCAATCAATATGTACCTTTAAGTACTGTGGATAGGTTTCTGTCTTACTGCATCTATTCTTTCTCTTGCTTATTTAGACTGATGTATGGGTTGGTTGACTGGAGAATGGTAAGAGACTGTTATAGGACATGTGGATGACCACTGCACTAAGAAGGACTCAGTTTCAGAATCCCTAATATATAATAAGAATAAGCGATACTGTATTTATTCTGGTTAATGTAACTGGCATTGATTATAAGTATACGTTGAAACAGAGTTCTAACTTTATTTATTTTATAGTTAAATATTTATGCTGTCTTTCAGCTCCAAAGAAGGCCCCAAAGGCAGTTGTACAAGGACAATAAAAACATAAAATTATTTAAATTAAGTAACTCATCTTAAAACTAATAGAAAGATCTATCAGAAGAGGAGATGGTACCATCAATGATCAGTCAGTTAAGTCACAAGTTCAGAGGCCTTTCAGAGTAACAAAAATAAAACCCCTTCAGATTTCTCTATAAGACCTCAAGGATGGCATGTACCTCAGTTCTCAGGAAAGGAATTTCACAACCTGGGGCTCACAACATTGGATATCATCAGCTGTCTTTTGTTGGTTTCAAATTATTTTGAAGAAGAAGAAGAGATTGGAGTTATACTTGCCCTTCACTCGGAGTCTCAGAGTGGCTTACAAACTCCTTTCCCTTTCCCTCCCCACAGCAGACACCCTGAGAGGTAAATGAGGCTGAGAGAGCTCTACTGAGAACTGCCCTTGAGAGAACAGCTCTGAAAGAACTTATGACTGACCCAAGGTCACACCAACAGCTACATTTGGAGGAGCGGGGAATCAAACCTTGTTCTCCCAGTTTAGAGTCCACGCTCCTAACTGCTACACCAAACTGGCTCTTGGAGGGCAGGTCCCCGAAGATGTTGCTTGGAGGGTTTCTTTTCACCCACCAACCCCCCGTGGAACCTGAGGAACCTTCAGACCAGTAATCAAGAGGCTGAAAAGAAATTCTGAGATTTGTCCTCCAAAAAAGAAAACAAGCCCACACAAGACAATACACCTAGGTGCCTACAGGCCAAGCAGTCAGTCAAGAAGGCTACCATGTTGATGATTTCAAACACTGCTGAGAGATCCAGGGGGAAATGCAGTGACACACTTCCCATCTGTAGACAGGTATAGATCATCCATCAGAGCAACTTATATAGTTAGTTAGTTCATACTGTTTCTTTCTCCCAAATGGGGACCCAAAGCAGCTTACATCATTCTCCTCTCCTCCATTTTATAGACAATATATTCTAATACAGACTGGTAATAAAAAGTGAGATCCTATCTTATTAAAGAGGGGATAGTTTTTAAAAATGAAAACATATTTTCTGGGAAGCAACTATGTCTATGTTTTAGGTTGCTTCTGAGAAAATATGTTTTAGGTTGTTTTTTTTTTTAAAAAAAGGAAACCTCGCTTTTAAATGGGGAGCAAAAGAATAAACCTCTTAATAGAGTAAACATCCCTCTAGGATTGTGTATTTAACAGATGTGTACTGGATAGGTTATCTTGGGAGTTGATTCTTTGTTTAGTATAAGTAGCAATGGGATCACTCTAAAAGAAATGGCTAGTCTTTTTTGCCATCTTCAGAGCAAATTGCCTTAAGAGACACTGAGACCAGAAGAGAAAAAGAGAAATTACATAGATCCAATAGGCTGAGAAGTTTCTATTATATTTCTCCCTCAGAGATTGTATCACCATTAAATTCACACTTAAAGGCCCTGGGAATCAGGCCAGCATGATGGAGAAGTTTAGCTAAAATGAATCACCTATATTAGTTTTTGTGAAAATGATTAAGCTTTCTGCGTACAAGATGAGTACTATTTTTCAAACAGTCTCTATTTGGAATCTAGGCAAATAATCCTTAATACAAGACAGAAAATGAGAAGGAATTGGACAGAGATAAAATTGAATACAGGAGTAAACAAACCACTTGGATATATGATCTACACTAGAAAATAATACAAGGTCATCTATTTGTAATTATAGGGAAGGAGGGAAGTCCTTCCAGCTAGCAGGCTATTTTTTAAAAAGTATTTCAAGTAGACTGACCATCAAATAAGCATAATTGTAATCAAAATTCTTAGAATGTTCACAAAAATTCCTGAAGGCAATCAGCTCTAGTCAAATTAGTAACTCAGATAAATCACCATTAATTAGCTAATATAAGCCAGCAGGTGGTTTCAAGCCCAGAGACATTCCCTGGTTATTTAAATAATGTATACTATACTGTACCAAAGATAAAGCAAGGAAAAGAAAACAACAGACACAAATGTATTTTAAAAACCTGTTTAGGGGTAATAATCAAATGAAGTCTCCTGCAATTCCCAAATCCAACCCAAAGGAATACAAGGCAGCTTTGACCCCATGCTCAAATAATATAATCCATGAACATTCCATGCTGCTCTTATTTCAACACTGATTATGCATGCAGTGAGCAAAATCTGTACTGGAAGCTAGCTTGCATATATTTGTTCTAGAAAAAAATCTATTAACAGGAGCTGAGTAGTAACCAGCTTTTAAAATGATATCACAAGTCTTTTGAAATGTAAGGCTGGAACAATGGGGGTACAGAATAGATTTCCCAAGTAAATTCTATTGTCCTGATATTTCAGTATTAGCGTATTGCACTGGTTAAGACACAGGAGGTAACTAAAGCTGAAACAAATTTGGAAAAGTTAATCAAAATTCATTTATAAAATTAGAAATGTATAAAATTAGAAATGAAAACAGATTCAGATAGCTAGAATGGTTTCCATACCAGTACTCCAGATTATTTGAGTTCCCAATACAATTTTGGGATTTGTATTTGAGGGTTGGGGGGGTTCTAAATCTTTTCAGGGCCATTATCTTCTGTGGAGAACACTTTCAAGGGGGATGGAGTGACTGTTTTTTTAGAGTATAACACCCAAATTGCAGGGATCCTAGCCCTTCTGGTCCGTGAAAGACCCCAGCCCCAGGTTTCAGGTGAACTGGATCAAAGGGTCCAATTCTATGAGCTCCTGAACAAAGTGCCCCCAGGCACATCTTACCTATCTCCATTATTTCCTGTGGAGGAGGAGTTCCATACTTTCTTCAGAGCAAAGAAACCAAATACAAACAGAACCAACAAGCCAAATAGAACCAATATCAAACCAGAGAATCCAACTTGAAAAATCCCCCCCAGACAAACCCTTTAAAAAAGCACTTAAAAATTCTAAAAGAAGACAAGAGAAGGGAACCCAACAACACAAACCTTTAAACCCTTTTAAAAATAAGGAAAACTATTTTTAAAGAATCAGAAACAAAAAGCTTCTCTTTCCTCACAACCCCCCTTCAGCAAAAAACAAATTCCTTGAAATAATATTTTAAACATTTTAAAACCAAGTCTGCTCTGGCCAAACACTGAAAAGGTACAGAACAAGATCTTCCCCAGCAGGGAGCAACAGGAAGCAGAAATGCAAAGCACATGCCAGAGCAGCAGCAGTAGCAAGCACCAGCCCTCCAAAACTAGGGATGGGCATGAACCAGGAAAATGTGGTTTGGTTCGTGGCTGAACCTAGAACTGAACTGAGAGGCTGGTTTACGAACTGAACCAGTTGAAAGGGACTGCAGTCCCTTTAAATGGGGTTTGCAAAAAGCCAAAAAAACAGCTGAGTGGCGGGGAGCAGTTTGCTCCCTATCGTTCAGCCTTTTTGGGCTGTCTTCTGCAGTCCTTTTAAAAGTTTAAAGGGATTGCAAAACAGCGCAAAAGACAGCCGTCATTTTAAGCAGGGCCATTTAAACCCATTCTCTGCTCCCAGCGGGAAGCACAGCTGTTTTGGGCTGTCTTCTGCAGTCCCTTTAAACTTTGAAAGGACTGCAGAAGTAGCCCAAAAAACAGCAGCTAGCAGGAAGGGGGGAGATCCTCCAGGAACGGACTTCCCTCCCACCTTTCTGCTGGCCATAGTGAGCCACAGCCAGCAGAAAGATGGGGATGAGGTTCCTCCGGGAAAGCACTTCATCCCTTCCATTTAAACCCTCCCTTCCTCTCTCCGTGTCTTTTTGCTGCAGGGAGCAGAAAGCCACAGGGAGCCATGAAAAGCTGCAGGGAGTAAAAAGCAGTGGTACAGTGGAGCTCCCAGCCACTCAGCTGTTTCTTGTTAAGATTAGATAGCTCTTCATGAACCATCACAAGCCACCACAAATTGCACCAAAATTCATGGTAGTTGTCCCAGTTCTTCAGTTCACAAACTGGTTCACGAACCCCAAACAGGCCAAAATTCATGACGAACTTCAGTTAATCAGCCAGTTCATGCCCATCCCTATCCAAAACATTGAGCTCTGAAATTGACTCAAGCTGCAGGCCTGCTTTTAATCTTCTTTGCCCATGCTCAGTGACTCATGACTGGGCAGACAATTTTAGTACTTTCCTAACATCTGATCCCACTGCTTGAGAGAGCTGCCTCCCTCTTTTTACCCTGCCATTGCTTAGGAAATCTATACAATGGAAGGAAAATAGGCCTGGGAGCCTTAAAATGCCAGTTCCAGGTACTCATTAATGTTTCTGGAATTTTTGAAATTTCAGGAACCCGGAATATCACTCAGGTACCCAAACATATCAAAATTCCATTAAGATATTTGTACCAGAAATATCCAAATGTATATCACCTCATGGAATGTCATAAACACCTACTGCAAACTGTTATAGATGAAAACTTCAACCAATGGCAAAATACCTTATAGTTTGAGGGTGGGGTAAACCGCTCTGAGACTCCCTTGGGGAGTGGAGGGCAGGGTATAAATCCAATCTCTTCTTCTTCTTCTTCTCTCTTCTCTCTTCTTCTTCTTCTTCTGGGGACTATTTCAAAAAATTAGAATGCTAGGCAGCCTCCCCACTATATCAAATTCCAAACGAATTCTTTTGAGCAAGTCTCTTTCTGAACAATTTCTGTGTTCTGATACACAAGACTTGATCATCTTTGTACTGGATGAACATGCTGGAACAGTGTAAACCCTCCATTGCTGACATTATGGTAACTTAAATATGGTGATAATAATTTTTTAAAAAACCTAAACAATCACCTTAAACTTGTCAAAAATCAGGTCAGTGTGTTCTATGTTCTATGCTAAAGCACAAGTGTTTGTTTCATCTGAGAAGGAATAATCTCGAATCAGTGCAGCCTCTTTTTAATGTGGTGCTTTTTTGTTTTTGTTAGGCATGTATACATCCATTAACCCTCAACCCGTTAATCAGGACACAGGATAGATTGCCTCAGTGCTTAGTGATTCCTCTGTGTTCATCAGTTGTAGCCAAAGCAGCAGTGGGGTGACAGACATGTCGAGCTATCCCTACGAAACATTTTTGATGAAACTCTAGGGCCTTTAAAACTTCAAGTGTTAATTCCTTATTTGCCAGGGCAGTTTATTTATGGTTAAATAACTGGAACCAGGGAGCTAAGATTTCCTCAAAGAGACCAAGAATTAGCATTAAAAGATTTATCTTTACCATCTCCTCCCTGGGTACAAGTCAGTTCACAGCAAGAGTAATGACTACCAATGTTACAGTATGTAGAAGTACTTGAGTAAGACATTGGGAGATAGTGATTCCCAGTTGTATCTGCCAGGTGTGTTCTTCACAAGCTCAAAATTATTTGGGAGTCTCTGCGCTAGTTTTAATCAAGACAAGAAAAAAGTATTATCTTTCTTCCGTGATTTCAGAGCCTACACATGCCAAAGTTTTTTGAACCTTTAAGTAAAAGTGCTGCTCAACTGAATCATCTGGAAGACCACAGACTTCCATTGCCAAGTGTCTCCCTGCAAGCTTCTTCAGAAGTGGAAGGAAACTCTGTCAAACTTGTTGACAGGTTCTCCACAGTAAGCAACATAGGGAGCCATCTCTAGTATTTGATAGCATTGTGGGCTCAAATCAAAACTGGGGTGCTGGGGACAGCCTCTCAGGGTTATTCCCTGGAATTAAAAGCCCTTTCAAGAAAGAGAGTCTGTTGTCTAGGGGAAAAAAATCATATATTCTCTTGGGAATCTTCTGCCTGCTAGAGATTAGGGCAATAGAACAAGTGCTGATAAATAATTGTCAACTGAGCATCTACTGCATCTTTTTTACTGTTCCCAAGAACATGAGCCATCTGAAATGGCTGAATCACTGAATAAAGAAAATGTACTTTCAAAGGTTTCCATTTGAAATCAATCCATTCAAAGTCAAACACCCCAGCCATTATAGAATTTTTGGTGGGCTGTCTTCAGTTTGGTATAGTGGTTAAGTGCGCGGAGTCTAATCTGGGAGAACCAGGTTTGATTCCCCGCTCCTCCACTTGCACCTGCTGGATGACCTTGGGCAAGCCATAGTTTGGCACAGCTGCTCTTGAAAAAGAGTAGTTTCTGTCAGAGCTCTTTCAGCCCCACCTACCTCACAGGGTGTCTGTTGTGGGGAGGGGGAGGGAAAGGAGTTTGTAAGCCACACACTGAGACTCCTTCAGGTAGTGAAGGGCAGGGTATAAATCTAATCTCCTCTTCTTCTTCATATATCATATGTGGGAAGTTACTTTCACTTCGAAGACTTACCATTGGTTTTGCCTTCTCAGGTATTTACAGAGGTGTTAATAGCCCTAATCATCAGCTTCAGTTTCAGGGACTCTCCCTCTTTCCCTATCTCAGCAACCTGTTAATAAAGTTGCCCAGCCTGCAGTAGGACAACCGGAACGTTCATTCTGTTACTGCTGCTCACCAGCATCACAGCTTCATAATCAAGCAAAAGAAAACCCATCTTCTTAATAGCTATTACATCAGTGAGGAGAATCTCTGAGCTGAACACTTTGTCAATCACCAGGGAACTGTGTATCTTTCATGAAGTTTCATGAAGTCATGAAGGTGGTTTTACATACAGACTCTACTTTCATCCTGAAAATCAACTATCTTTTTTTTACTCTCCTTCTGTCCAAACCCAGTCCACAGACAGGAAGGAGAGTGGCTTTGCTTAGATGTAAGACAGGTTCTAAAATTCTACTCATCTAGGACTGAAGAGTTCCATAAATCAGAAACAAAATTTGTTTCCTTTAGTAAATCCTCTGGGTGTTAAAGTATCCATATGTACTTCAAGTTGGTGGATTAAAGGATGCTTTTCTATCCTTTTCAAGGAATGGATATCACAACAGACAAGAAACTGAAGCACATTCCAGTCTCCAAACACAAAGTCAAATGGTTGCTGGATCAGAACTTGCTGCAGTCTGGATCTTCATGAACATTAAGAAACAGAGTGCATCCCAGTAACTACAGAAGTCAGTCTAGGAGGTTGGGGGTTCCATTTCATTTTTTGCACATGATGTCACAGGGCTACTGGACCTAACTAGAACTAGAATCCAGGACCATTAATCTGTCGCTGCTGGAGTTCCAGATAACATCTTAACCGGTGGTTATAATAAATAACCAGAGAGGCATAAGGTTCTTTCATATGGAAGAAATTTATCTAACATTAATCAAGGGCAGGATATGTGATGGGGATAGGCAAAACCATGGTCAGCTGGTTCAGCTGGAAGTCACTAAACTAGTTGGAATGGCACCATTATCCTGCAGTGTTCAATCAAACACCACCACTCTAACAGTCTGTAATTAGGGGCTTCCTCTGCAAGTATAGGGAACAATTATATGGAGGTTATATCTGGTTCCATAATGACTACAATGTTAATAAACATAAAGGACATAAAAAATACCTGGGGTTTTCTGCTCCCGTATGCCAGATACAGAGGGATTGTATGTATAAGCTATAAACATGTTACGATCTTTCTCATCTTTAAACAGAAGGTAATTCGGGGGAAATTAGTCAGTTTAGGTGTATTGTGCTCAGTCATGCCTATTGAAAGGGGATGAAAGTAAACTATCTAGTCCTTCACAAATTCAACTCAATACCATAGCTAGATATCTAGTCAAAGTGAGTTTTTTCCCTTAAAGAAAAAAAATTAAACCGACCTTTTAAATACATGAAATAGTAGTCAAAAACTGTTCAGAAATATTTTAGCAACATCTGTGTCTGTGAGTTTTATTTCAAATGATCCTTCAACTATAGGGACAAGTGGTAACCATACTTTCCAATCTCATGGCTTTTAAGAATGCAGGTTTATTTATTTTTATAACCAGCTTTATATTTGTTAAGTAATTTTTGGTGAATGTTATGTAACATAAAAGCATGTCTTGCAGTGTGTTTTATCATGAATTAACAAGAGTAACCAGACTTAACGTATAAAATCTTTTTAAAATGTTCACTTACATTAAATACTATGGCTTAAGTAAAGAAAGTCATTGGGGGTTATTTTTAGTATAGCGTATGTGCAATGCTTCTGCTTTCTGAAGTAGTTTCTTTCTGCTTTATATTACATTTGTATGCATTCCTGTTACATAAGGAAGGGCTTAGTTTTGTACATCAGAGCTTTACATCTTGGATTCTAAGTAAATCTGCCTTTTGCTGACCTGGTGTTGAAGAGATCTGTATTGATTTTTTTCTACATGTGTTTATAGTGCTTATTTTGAGATATTAGGGAGTAATAACAAAATTAAAAAGTGGCTAAAAATGTTTCTTTAGTATCTTGGATTACACTCTTCTAGAAAATAGAGAGGGAAGGCGATGGTATAATATAGGAATCGATTTATTCCATCACTGGGTATAAAAACATTAGCCCTGGGAAGGAGTCTTCCTCCAAAAGATTTAGCTGCCCAGTCTCCACTTGCCTAGCACAAAATGATTTGCATTTTTAGAGAAATTTCAGGTCTTCAGTGAGCTCTCGTGAAACATGAATAAATTGCTTTCTTTTCCTCTTTTACAGACTTTATAAAGCTGAATCCATTAGGGGCTGAGTCAAAGTGTAATGAAATAAAGGCAACAACTGACATGATGGAAACCCTGGATTAGGTTTCCTGCTAGTCGAAGCTCAGCTGTCATGGCCTGTGTGTCAAGGCAGTGGTCTTTGGGGAGGATTATGAGTACATGTGGATTTTTTTTAACTGCTGCATTACAGCAGATCTCTAAAGCAGACAGAAATTAAATAGTGAAAGCAAAGATTAAGAATTAAGCAAAGCTGCAGTGCGTAGTTCACTAGAGAGAACTGCATTTTGTCATACAATCCTATTTTAACTTGTCATCTTATCAGCCACCTAGCAGTTTTGCATGAGATCTACAATGTTTCTTTCATGCCTGTAAAATATAGACTGTGTATGAGAGAAATTACTGTAGGATCACACAGAGCACGTTAGTCCGGTTGTGCATCAGAACAGCTTCCAGAATTCAGCACAGAGTTTACAAAAGATTGATCAGTGTTTCAAATGTATAAATGTTGAACTGATTATGCTAGTATCTTGAATGTGTTCTTAAGACTAACAGTGCAGTCCTAAAAAGAATTACACCTTTATAATTCCAGTACAGTCTTAGCGAGTGTAACTTTGCTTAGGACTGCACCAACTGTGATTTTGCCTCAGATTGAGCATTTTTTAATCTTTCAGCTATGTGGTATAAGAGGCCTGATTTGGATGAGAACTCCACTTTTTTCTGTCAGGTAACTTTTCTGGAACCTGGAGTGAAAGTCCAAGAGACTGACCTCTGCACTTTATGTATATGGCACTATCAACTGCAATGGGTGGTGTATCATATTGATTTGGGTAATGAAGATGGTAGCACAGACTTGGAAAAATAAAGCAATTTGTTAATAACTACATAGATATTTAGCACAGTTGCACAGAGTGACTGAAAATCCGAATTAAAACGGAGGACTCATTCTGCTGCCCACTTGCTTCTTGAGTAGTTGAAATGGTGCACTGATTGCCATGCGTTCCTGTTTCAAAATCGGAACTCCTATGGGCCCCAAACTAAGGGTGAAACTAATAAAACAACAGCCCCCGCTGATACTTAACCCCGGTGATAATTTTTAACAAATGCCTGTCTAATTCTAAGTGCACAAAATATAAACGTTACCTTAGGCAAAGTAACAATCCTATTGTTACCAGCCAAAAGATATAACAGATGAAAATCGTGTGAACAGAAAGGAAACCTGCTCAATAAAGGCAATATGAATTTTGTTCTTATGGACAAATACAAATAACAGTTAAATATAAATTGAGGTAAATTTTCAATTGCATCTGTACCACAAGGGCAGAGGGGCGCCATGTGAAAAGCTAGGGGTCAGTGCTTTGGCTCCTTTAAATAACTACTTCCTGACTGATTCTGAGCCATTGCCTCAATTTCCACTTTAGCTACAGCCAGTACTCTTTCAAACATCATTTTCCTTGCAGTGGAAGGTTCTGTGTTTTGAGAGGTATTACTTTTCCTTTCTATTCCCTAAATGTAGCCTGAGTGTCCATTTATATTCCCTATACATATTAAGAGAAAGATAACTTTCTGCTAGGAGAGCGGTTCCACCCTATACAAAGATGGACAGGTAACAGATGGTTTTGAAGGGTGGTTTCCTTCTCCCTGAAGGAAAACTAACTCTTCTGTAAACTGACTGCAGGAAAACTGAGTCTTCGGTAAAGTTCAGTGACAGGAACTTTGCATCTCCTCTGAAAGCATCAGTGTCTAACTTGCTTTTCCCACACTTCTTTACCCTGAAGGGATGCACTCAAGTCTAATGCTCCTTAAAAGCTTTAAAGCAAAACTCTGGCCTTACAGAAAATCTCACTGACATCTTATTTAGTTGTATTGCAGGTGTCTAGGAGTCCAAGCCTAACCAGGGCTGCTGTACCCAAGAAACCAGTCCTTTGTAAAATATATGTTTATTAAATACTTTTGAAAAAGTTTGTTTCTAGGCAACACAGAACTCTAAAATCCTTGCAGCTGAGAAAACAAGAAAAAGCTAACTTTTATTCAACAGATTTATACCTTGTATTAGATGGCACAATCTTAGAGTCCCAAAGATAGAGGCAGAGGCTTAATTTTATTTATTTATTTATTTATTTATCAAATTTATACCCCGCCCTCCCTGCAAGCGGGCTCAGGGAGGCTCACAAGGGCACAGTGTGCCATATCCAGTACAAATAAACATTTGTGTTCATTATGTAGGGCTGCCAAGTTGAACTTACGATTTGGGGGGGGGGGGGGAGTCCTTCGCCACCCGGGAGCCTTGAGCGCACGCCCAGTGACGTCACCCAGAAGTGACGTCACCACGTTGGGGGCGTTGCCAGGGCTGAACGACTTCGGGGGTGGGGTTCGGGATCGCTATAGGATCGGGAACTCCTATAGCGGGGGATCCCCCGCCCCCCGGGCTGACTTGGCAGCCCTATCTTTATGTAGCCATCCACTGCAACGCAAACACATCATAGTTCAGGCCTCCATCTACCAGAATCACAAAGTTAGCATCATCTCTATCTGGCTTCTAGCCCAATGGTGTCAGGTGATGGTGACAATCCAATCAATATGCACCCTCACTGGAACCTTCTATAAGGTTACACCATTGCTTCTGCTCCTCCTCCCCCCCAATCCCATGGGCCACAAGTTCCCAAGAAAAGCTAATTATCACATTTCTGACTCTGGCCTTGAAAATGATAATGGCCATGTAGGCAGGAAGACCCAATTACTGACCCCTGCAAGGTGAGCATAAGAACATAAGAGAAGCCAATGTTGGATCAGGCCAGTGGGCCATCCAGTCCAACACTCTGTCACACAGTGGTCAAAAATGGAATGGGCCTGTTAGTGTTCACATTAACCCTTGGGAGGAATCAGGGGGTGCTTTACCTCACAGCAGGATTTTTCTCTGCTTTGCTAGCTTCAGTTTCACAGATGTAAACTATGTGTGAACCACTGAACAAAGTTCTCACTGAAACTGCCAAAGCAAAAGTTTCTAGAACCAAAATGGCACCACACAGTATTTATTACACTATAGGCAGGCACAGGCCTCCTGTGGCATGTAGAATGTAGAGCTAGATTTTAGAAGAGGTTTATAATAATCAGTTTTCCAGAGTTTGCCAGAGAAGAGAAAATTTGGTGAACCCCCCCCCAACCCACAGTCAACATGAGAATTAAAAAACCAACGGAGAGATCATCGCAATACTCATATATGTGTTTGTAGCGACATAATTCAGCAGTTTAGTAATTTGGAATCTTCTTCACTTAGGCCGAGGACAGACTGGCAAACTGAAGCGCAATGGAAACGGGGCAAAAAGCCCGGGCCCAAATTGTCCCGGGTCTGTCCGTCCGCACTGCAGAGATTGATGCAAGACCATACCAGGGAGGAGCCGCAAAGAAGCGTTCACACTGTGGGGTGGCCCCTGGCGGCCGTGCCACAGTGGCACACAGCTTTGGTACATTTTGCCTACCCGTGCATATGCACATGGGCAGATCCACCGGAACAGCTGGTTCACATTACCGGCACCACTTGATGCGCAGTTGATTTGCATCTACACTGCCAGGAAGCGGGATGAACACACACCCAGATGCCTTGACACCGGTTTCCAGGGGTATCTGTTTGAAGCGCCATGAAACCGCTTCAGGACCAGGTGAGTGCGGGAAGGCAACGCCGGACAGCTGTGGCTGTCTGAATGGGCTCTCTTCATCTGCTTGGAAAGCGGACCTATAGCGGGCCAAAATGCCAGTCTGTCCTCAGCCTTAATTTATTTAAAAGAATTTTATGGAGATACTTTTTTCAATTACAGAAACATGAACATATTTACTATATGACATTTGAATTCTTCTGCTGCTAACAAAATGTGCTAATTCATTTGGAGGTCTTTGAGATAATTTTACTCATCAGAACCAGAACAATGTCTAGGCGCCAACTCTAATTGCCTTAGGATCCAAATTTTATAAAAATGGGATAGAGCTATTTTTTTAAAAAAATGTATATTAATGGTAGCAGAAAAACAGATTTCTATTTTGTGTTCTATCTCAGCTGAAAGATTATACATACAATGATCCCAAAGGTTCAACTTCCCATTTCAAAATATATAAAATAAATCCTGCTCCCAGTTCATAAACTGGGTCCCAGCAATCAAGCCATGTTCAAATAAACCTACCTATTCAAACGTTCCAAGTGCTTTTCATTTGGGACTCCCATATGTGCTCTTAAAGACTTGTTCATTGCTCTGTATAATACATAACCCCAAAAGAGACTCAAATAAAACATTTTTACAATCTACACTGAACAACTTTGTATAATAAAAGCAGAAGATCCTCTGCCTTAATTCATCTGGAAGCCCTGAAAGTAATGTATGTAGTACTTTATTTTAGCCAAATTATACTTGGATTCAAGCTGATGCAGTTGCATTGCCTATCTCCTTCAGTGGGGGAAGTCATCCAAACAGGTTAGGTCACACCTCTACCCGCTTCTAGTAGAGCTATGCAGCTAACGAATCTTTTTGCTAACGAATCTTATATATGTCTAGTGATGCTAATAAATGCTCTCCAGAGTTGGTTGTTTTTATAGATTTTTCTAATCCAACAAAGTGTGCCAAGATCCATGGAAACTTGTGTCAATAAATGTTAGTCTTTCAGGTGTCACAAGTCTCTTCCTTGTGTTTTTTTCTGAAACAGATTAACTCTGGGACCAATATATTTAATTCTGAACGTGGTGTGGATTAAAAAAACCCTGCACATTAGGACCATGTACAGATAAAATTATTCTGTGGACCAGGAGACCTTGCAGATGTGTAGAAAATCTGAGAATAGAAGGAAAATGTGAGGTGAACTTTAAAAAAAAACCCTCTAACCTATAGGGGGGGATTAGAGCTCATGATGCCATGTCATGAAATTTCAGCTGCCATTTTGCAGGTTGCCTAGCAATCCCATACAAATTGTTGGAATTGGCAGCACCAGTCAAAATTGCAGTGCAGAACAGAGGCATGGGGAGACAGCAGCAGTGGAAGAAGGGGAAGCAAGACAACAGCAAGGAAGGGAGAACGTCAGGGTAAGGGGGAGAGAGGTGAGGATAGAGAGTGAACCAGGGACATTGGTGGAGAAGGGAGGCATCAGTAGGGAGAGCAAGGGGAAGTAAGGCAATGGTGGTAAAGGTAGCTGGAAGGAAAGGAGGCAGGAGGTCAAAGGGAGAAAGGCAGCAAAGAAACTGGAAGTGGCAGCACAGACCAGCAGGGAGTGGGATTTCCTTTCCCCCATCTATATACTATTTCCCAGAGGGGTTTTTTCTGTGTGGATACTTACATCTGCTAAAAGAGAGCTCACTCTCCCCCAACAGCTTTTCCTACATAGTCAACTGCCTTTCTCAGTCTGCAGAAAAATCCAAAAACTTTTTAACAAAACTTCAGGGACTTGAATTTTCCCCAATACCTTTTGAAATGGCCTTCGCAGGGATCTAACTCCAGGCATCAACTGTGAGAGATTAGAATATTCGGGGGGGGGGGGGAGGCTTCTAACTGTTTCTGTCAGTAAAAGGCAGGGTATTTACTGGTAGCAGTCTAGGGTTGCCAAGAACCCCCCCCCCCCCCCGGCCACCAGCAGCGGATCCAGGCTGGGAAACTCCTGGAGATTTGGGGGTGGAGCCTGGGGAGGACAGGGACCTCAGTGAGGTACAATGCCATAAACTCCACCCCCCCCCCAATGCATCCATTTTCTCCATGGAAATGCATCCATTTTCTCCATGGAAAGTTATATCTGTAGTCTAGAGATGAGCAGTAATTCCAGGGGATCCCCAGGTCCCACCTGGAGGCTGGCATCTCTAGGCAGTACCCTCTGTTTGACTTAATACCACCTGATTTGCATGACTTAATTAGGCCCAGCTGCTTTGCTACTGTTCATCAGCAGCCACCCTATGAAAGCCATTGTGATGTAACAGAGCTTCAGATTGGGATCTGCGAGACCCAGGTTCAGATCCGCATCTTGCAGTGGAAGCTGACTGGGAGATTTTGGACCAGTCACATACTTTCAGCCTAACCAACCTCACAGGGTTGTTGTGCAGATAACAAGGAGGAAATAATAATGTAAGCTGCTTTAGTCCCCACTGTGGAGAAAGACTGTAATTTTCCTAGGTAGAGGCTGTGGGGGAGAGGGGTGGAGATGGAAAGTTGAAGACAGATGAAGATAGGTTGGCTGTTGGGTGGGAAAGAAATAGGGTTGCTAACTCCAGGTTGGGAAATTCCTGGACATTTGAGGGGTGGAACCTGGGGAGGGTAGGATTTCAGGGGGGACTACAGACCAATATAATGCCATAGACTCCACCCTCCAAACCAGCCATTTCCTTCACTTGAACTACCATTGCCAGCCTCCAGACAAGGACTGGAGAGCACCCAGAATTTCAACTGTTCTCCAGGTGACAGAGATCAGTTCCCCTGGATAAATGTCTGCTTTGGAGGGTTAAGTCTATGGCATGATACCCTGATGAGGCTGCTTGCCCATCCAATCCTCACTGTCCCAAGGCTCCACCCCTAAATCTCCAGGAATTTCCCAACCTGGAGCTGGCAGCCCTAAGGTGAATTGATCTCTGCAGCTGGGAGATTCATTGTGATTCCCAGAGCACTGCCACTGCTGATGTGAGGGGAGAGGAAGCAGGCAGGAGGCTGGGAGAGTGATGGAGTGGAGGGCAGAAAGAGAGAGAAAGAGTGATGAGGTGGGGAAGCAGAAAAACAGAGAATGATGGCAGGTCAGAAAGAGAGAGGAAGTAACATACATGGAAGAGAGAGAGTAAGAAAGGGGGCAGAAGAGAAAGTGTGAGAGAGGTAGGGGTAGAAGGGAGGAAGCAAAGGTGTGAGGAATGGGATAACCATCCCACAAGTTTCTTGCAGGTCTCCACTTGTAAGTTCCTATTTGTTTGCTTTGGATTGTAAATATTGTTACTATTCCATCTCATTTCTTTTTTCCTACTTGTTTGTTCTCTATGCCTACCAAATTAGACCTCTTGCCTGTTGAACTCCAGGTATTATTACTCAGGGCTTTTTTTGTAGACAAAGCCCAGCAGAAACTCATTAGCATATTAGGCCACACCCCTGACAGTGCAGCTCCCTCCCAGGATCGGCTTCCCCTGGTACCCTGTGGCTTGCGGGGCACATGGGGAACCTGAGGGAAGGAAGGCAGTTTCTGGATCAGCTTCCCCAGGTGCCTCACAGCTGCAGGGCACCTGGGGAACCTGAGGGGGGCGAGAGGCTGTGGGCGTGGCCAACTCAGAAGCCAGCCAGAACTCCATTCCTGTGCATTCCTGCCCAAAAATAGCCCTGTTATTACTGATAAATCTGCCTCATATCTGTACCTAGTGATTTCTATGTGACAATCAGTGTTACTGTCCTGATCACATATCTCCAGTTTTCTTCATCCTTCTCTAACAGGTATTTGGTTACTGAAAGTGCTTCTTTACTTTAGGCTACTGGCACAAATCAGTGAGAAGTGGCACACTGGCTGTTCTGTTGCCCTGACCTCTTAATTAGTTGTTGCCTGGCTTGTAATTGTTCTATTCTTGAATACAACTAGGACAATACAAATTCCAGGAACTCTGTAGACCTTTGGTGTCCATCATCTGCTTCTATACTTTTAGCCTGTGTAAGTGATATGAATCTACCTGTCATAGTTTAAGGGTACAGACATGAGAAAGGGGACATTTCTTAGCTTTCTTCATTCTTAATTTTCACTAAAAGTGTCATAGGAGGTAGATGCTAATTTGATCAGGAAAGATTTAACCCTTTCCCCCATGCCTTTTTCCTAATGCTTAGTTTAGCTTGCTAGCAAAAAGGCCAGGTACTAGGAAGCAGAGGTCATTTCATAGAAAAAGAGGTGCAGGAGCTCATTAGCATAACTCGTTAGCATAACTTATTTGCATATGCCACACACCCTGACATCAGTGGAACAGTAAATATACTAATGGCAGCTTTAATCAGCTTATAAATATTGAGTTATGTCCAGACTAAATTTTCCAGTGGTGGAACAGAAATTTCCTGCCTCCCCCTCCCACTGCTGCCCACTGATCTACACAAAATGCTGCTCCTGGGTGATAGGGGGCCCTGAGGAATGGCATGGGGAGGGATCTGCAGCAAGTAGGGGGAATTGGTGGAAACTGCCAATTTAGGCTGGTTTTACATCTGTCTTTCCTGCTGGAATCATTCTACTTCCAAAAAAACTCGCCCACATCTCTTTCAAGTGTGAATCTGCATTCCTTCTCAACTGTCCATATCTGCTAATTGCCCGCTAGCTCTCAAGCTGGCTTCATACCTCTGTAAACAAATCCTGTTCTTAACAGCACTTCAAAAGAATGACCCCTTTCACTCCAGTTCAATCAGATGTGGGCATTCCCCTACAACAGCTTTGACACCAATGTGTTACCGGTGCAGGGAGCGCTGGAATGAAGCTGTTACAAAAATGCACATGTAAAATCAGCCTTAGTCTGGTTACACCCCATTAGTTTTAAATACAACATTCCTCTGCTTTTTCTGGAGCAGCTTCTCATAGCTTAACATATTTTGAAGCCTTTTACATTACATGATCAACTTTTTGGCAATGCAGGATTGAAGAAGCCGAGCTAATGGAATAATAGCCTGCAAGGTTTAGCTAAATAAAATACAAATATAATCAACTTTTGTGATGACTATTCAAAAGTAATCCCTTCAGTTTTCAAGTGCAGCATATATCTCAAGACAGCAGAGCTGTATGAAGGAAATCTCTGCAGACTCCACTGATACAATATGGCCTTCATATTTCCATGGTAGGTTTGCCAGTCATTGTGAGGTTTAAATTTAAGGTAATGGCTACTCATGTAAGCTGAGAACAATACCTTTGATTTGTTGGAGAAGTGTTTTGTTTGCTACCAAGGGTCCTGTTGTGTAAACTTTGACACAGTCTTTATGTACATGTAATGCTTACTCTTTTCTGAATAGAACAGGGGTGGCCAACCTGTGGCTCGGGAGCCACATGCGGCTCTTTCACACATATTGTGCGGCTCCTGGCAGGGCGGCTGGGAAAGCAAAGGAGAGGCATGCTTTTTCTCTCTTTCTCCCTTCCTTCCTTCCCTCCTCCCTCCCATCTATTTGCTTTCCTAGTTTCTCTCTCTCTCTTTCCACTTCTTTAATTCTTTCTTTCCATCTCTCTCTTTCTCTCTCTCTCTCTCAATATCATTAGCAAACAAGTAATATCATTATCAATAACCGGTTTTCCTCGTTTGTTTTTATTTTTGGCAGTCCCATTTAACGTTAATAAAAAGCAAATTTGCATATTTTTAAAAATAAAAACGTGTGTGTGATATTTGTTCCTGTCTTGCGGCTCTCAGACATCTGACGTTTATTCTATGTGGCTCTTACGTTAAGCAAGGTTGGCCACCCCTGGAATAGAATATGCTGGATAAAATGGTTTGCATAGTCAAATTCTACACATTCATTAATTTTAATTTTCATAAAACTACCAAATCTTCCTCATTTTCAAGGCAGTCATTCCAGATAAATAAAAACAACATTTTGTAAGATTTTAAGATATTCTGTTAATACTGATTAGATGAAATATAAAAGTAAAAAAACATGTAAATAATGAATATGACTCCCAGGAAGTTCTCATGCAGAAGGTCCATTGAAATGAATAGGACTCATACTCCTTCTGTTCATTTTCCAAGGGCTTCTGTCTGGAGAAATTCTGGAGGGAGGGGGTGCTCATTGGTGACTATGGTACTTCGATCCTGTTGCATTTTTTGTTTTGTTTTGTTGTGCTAAAGCTGCCTACACACAAAAACATGACAGTTGAAAAATGCAAATAAACTTCAGAAGAGAATAGTGAAATAGATCTTGTCATCTAGATTGTGCCAAATTGAAGGTATAGCATATCCTGTCAAATCCTGGTCAAGTTTTATAAAATGTATGTTACAATGGAAATAGCATGTATATGGTTCACACTTAGACATATTGAAGGGATAATTCACACACTGACAAATAATACAGTTTACACTGCAACAAATGGAATTCTGTAAAATGAACATCTTGCAGACCTAAGCAACTTAAGCAACACCACCTGAGTTTTATTTTATATACTAAGATATTTAAAGTATAGAAAACACAATAAAAGTACCTTAGTTATTGGTTTAATTTCCATTTCCATTGAAGGCTCTTCGGTGCAAGGAACTTTTTATTTGTTGCCTTGTGAACATCCAGAGTGATATATATGATTTGAAAATTTTGTATTTGATTAGAGTGTTGCAGAAATTGATTAAAAGACAAATTAATGGACAAAGGTCAGAAACTATATTAATTTAGTCATTGACTAAAGCACCAGTTTATCATGATGTTGAACTGCTAATTAATCTTCATCACTAGATTAACATTAATTATCCATATGGTGGCATCAGTGTGCATGGAGTTTTACAGAGCAGCAGTAAGAGACAGGCCCCTGCCTTAAGGATTTTGCAATCGAAAATTAGACATGGCAGATAATTTGAAGGACAGGAGGAGGAGCATAGAGACAAAGGTTAAAAAAGGGAAGAATGTGTTCAGTTAGTCATTCTTCATCTCAGATTGAATTCATGCACATTACTTAAATCTTTGTGAGCCACTCTCTCATTCAGGCAGCACAATACTCAGGACTACCATGGCAAAGGTGGTCTTCACAATAGTTGCACCACTGGTCTGTTCCCTAAGGATATATTGCATAGGCCATGGACCAGGCCAATTCCCCTTCGGTGGGGCCTCACAGGCTGAGACTGTGTCAGTATCCTCAGCAATCACACCCACAAAACATCACAGAGCAATGATGGTGCAATGACGGGGCACCAACCACCAACAAGGGAGCTATGGGAAGTCTGTCTTGGAGACACATGAGGAGAAGGGGTGGGGAAGGGCAGTCCCACACAGCATGCAGGCAATGTTTGTTTGTTTGTCAAATTTCTTCCCCGCCCTCCCAGCCAAGGCCAGTTCAGGGCGGTTTACATAAAATCAACACATAGATTGCAGTAAAATGCCATCAGCCCCCACCCTCTGCCAAACAGAACAGAGTCTGAAGCACAAAAAGGAGAAGGGGGCCCCACTACTCCACATACCATCACCCAAAGCGTATCTGCAAACCCAGACCTGGCGAAACACAGCCCACTGGATGCTGTTCCAGGAACATGAAACTGGCCACAGTTACCCAGTGATCAGAGACAAGGAGGCCTCCCAGCACCATGGGGATGTAGGTGAGGATGATTCTGGGGGCCATCTCTGACAACCCCACTGCTGAAGCAGGTGGGGAAGCCACAGGAATGGGGGACAGGACCAGATCATGGGAGTGTCACTGACATGTCTGCAAGCCATCCTTCGATGCATGCCTGCTGCCCCTCCATGTCCCTACCACCACGCACCACCTGCTCAAGGTACTCCCTTCCCCGAGTGTGTGTTCAAGCTGCCACTGTGGTGTGGTCACCGTGTAGCCATGTGCCTCACAACTTGGCATGTAGCCAGCCTGTGCACAGACCAGGGTTTATATTGGCTGCCAAGAGCTGCCATTGGCCATGGCAGGGAGGCAGGAGTTCAGCTGGAGGCCAGTTGATGTGGTATGTGACACTCTGTGCCCTGCTGTAATCCTCAGGGCACCAGGGTTATGGTGGCTGGCAGTGGGGTTCCAGTTCCTGGACTCCATGAGGGCATATGAGCTACCTTGCATTTTTTGCAGGTGTAACTCTGTGCTGTTGCATGGGGGGACATTCCCAGGATGGTGCAGCTTAGGGAGCCAACTACTGCCATACCTTGAACCTGCCCCTGCCAATGCAAAGGTTTGCACTGGTGATGCTCTGGTGGGGGCTGCGGCATTGCTGTGCTGGTGCTTGGCAACTGTGTGGTAGCACCAGGACATTCCACCAGCATATCTCTGGGTTATGCTAGCCTTTTGGAGGGGTACACCAGCATAGAGGCTGGTCAGTTTCCTGAGTGCTTCCCCCTCCCTGGATTGTGCTGTCAGTGTGTATGTGTGAAAGGCATGAGTTTTTAAAGGCAAGTTTCTGAAACAGTTGATGGACATGCAGGAAGGTTGATGTACAATTGTATTTTAATCTTTTTGCAGTATATGCTTCCAGCAAATGGAGGTATTGGTCTGATATGTTATTTGTAGTCTTTCATCCACCATTTTTTCCACAGATTGGAATACACTTGAGAAAGGCTTTTAAAATGTTTTAAGCTCTTCTTTCTGCACTTCAGTACAGTTTCAGTACTTCCCCATTCACCTCCCTCCTGCCTACTTTTACAATGAAAGGGAAGTCTGAACCACTTCTCATTAACAACTGTTTTTTTATATTCTCAATGGTGGCTGCTTTCGTTCTTCTCTGCTGTCTCAGCCCAGGACCCTAAATCTGCAGGACTCTCCAGAGAGGAGCAGATGAAAGCCTTCAAGATCATGGTCTCAATGGTTCCCTCACCTCCCTTTTGTAAAATCTCAACCTGATGAAGAGTTCTGGAGAACTCAGGGTTTTGCACACTGTTTTGTGCCACTTTGGATGGTCTTAATGATTTTGATTTTGAATTTTTTGTTAGAACAACATGCATGGATATCTAAAATTTGTGTCTCATTAGTGAATCCCTGTAGCAGAGTGCCCTGCACGGGGGGAATGGTATACTGTTTCTTTAGACCATGGGTGTGAAATTTTGTGATGGAAGGGTCCCTTAGAGAAAAATTAACAAACGCTGGTATTTCAAAGAAAAAACTAGGAAATGAATAAACATCTAAGTTCATGATAACTTACTGAGCTGATTACACTTAACTATGGGAGGGACGCAAGCAGGGTACTTTGATTACAACCAAAATGCAGAATCTTAGCAGAGGATGTGCTGTGAGTCACAGATTAGACCCATGATATTTTCCCCACCTTTATTTTACCTCAGCCGTGTGGTGCACCCTCTTTCTTTTCTGACACCTCCACTTCACAATGGCAGTACAGGCACAGAGTAGAAGAGAAAAGCAGTGAATTACATTCACAGAACTTTGAGTTAAGGGAACACTTAGTTATTTTTGAAGATGTTTTGGTTCTGGTGTGTCACTGCAATAAGAAATGAAAATAAAATATTAAAGCTGACTTAGGTTTATGTCACATTCCCTTCAATATATTAAGATGGTACCCATGCTGAGGTTTTGGTTGTATACAAGTTTATTTCATTTTAATTGATTTACTAGTTAAAACAGAGATGACTAATCAGCTAACAATTCCATAACCAGTTCAGCCCTAGTACTAACAGGTATCACGGTGCCAGCAGTTATCAAAATGACACTCTTGTTTTCATTAACTTCCTTGGGAACAAGGGGATTCTTTCATAATGTTTACATGAATGAGCCTCAATCTTAGGTGCTGGCAGTGGATTTTAATGCTTGTTGTCAAAGCTTGGGATGAATAACAGTTTCTATATTCCGTTTGTTCTACAGGGGAGTCAGGTACTGTTGCCCTTCCAGAAATAAGGAGCGGTAAGCAATAGAACTATTTATTTCTACTGCCTTTTTCAAATGTAGGATAACAAGGTGGGGATGATAGATACTACTAGCTTCTTGTATGTAGGTTATTAAGGGGTGGGGTAGGCTCTGCATAATGCCAGGTTGCTTCTGAATCCAGACCATTTAAAGCTGTTCAAATACATACCAGTTTCTTTGTGGGTGCATCAGTATTATTTTATGATCACTATTAATACCATCATATTTATATGCTTATGCTGAATTTTCTATGCTTAGTCTTGTGTAAAACAGGTTTCTGGCAACTGTACATGTCTTATTCACCTGGCCTCTAAACGGAATCTATTAATCTTAAATGGCTCAGTTAAGGATGATTATCCGGGGCAACTTACATTTTGCTCAGGACAAAAAAGATCTACAATTGATTGCTTTAATCAAAAGCAGTTCTAAATAAAACAGTCTTCAGCTGCCTCCTAAAGTTTGAAAGAGAGGGCCAGGTGTGTCTCCCCGGGAAGGCTGCTCCACAATCATGGGGCTGCCACTGAGAAGCCTCTCTCTCACATGCCTACCAGACAAGCTTCTTTCGTTAGTGGGACAATCAGGAAGGCCTCTCCCTGGATCTTAATTCCCAGGCAAGAACATATGAGAGAAGACGATCCTTTGGATAACTCTGTCCCAAGCTATGTAGGGCTTTAAAGACAAAACAAAAACTTTGAATTGGGCTCGGGAGCAGATCAGAGGCCAGTGTAATTGCTGTAACATCAGGGTCACATGCTCCCGATAGTTGGTTCTGACCCACAGTCTAGCCACATCATTCTGCACTAGCTGCCGCTTCCAAACGCTTTCAAGGGTAGTCCCAGGTAGAGTGCATTACAGTAGCCCAGTATAGATGTAACTAAGGCATGCATGGGTCTCTGGCTAGGTCTGCCTGACTCAGAAACAGAGGTGGCTGACAAACCAGCCAGTTGGGCAGAAGCACTCTGGACTACCAGAGCCACCTGGTTTTCAGTAGGATACTATGATCAATAGTATGCATGCATACATGATAGTGACCCTGTTTAAATGTAGTGCGAAGGGGCTTTAAAAAAACATCTAGCATTATGTTGAAGCCAGTAATAACTCTGGATAGCATAGGATCAACTTTAAGAATTCCTCTGCTGAAACTGTTTGCATGCAAGGAAATGTGTGTTGTATGTGTGTGTGTATCCATATCCCTTATTGATTTGCAGAGGTTGCAGTGTCTTTTTCTGCCCACTTGTCAGAAAGCTTATAGATCTTTTTGACCCAGTGAAAATGCAGGGATAGGCACAGGTGTGTCCCAGTCAGACCTATCAGTAACTGACAAGATGGGGAATTCTCTGCAAACAAAATGCAGCCAACAGTTTTTCTAGTTTCATGGACATAGAGGTGTACATAGGACTGCATTACTGCAGGTTAAACTGGTTCATATAATCTACCGTAGGTGCCATGTTCCTTCCATTAGCACAGCCTCAATAATTAAGCAACACTGGATTGCACACTGACTCACTTAGAGAGAGGTCTAAGCAGTTCTACTCAGAATCCTACTCAGGTCTTTCAGTAGGGCTTACTCCCAGGAAAGCATTCTTAGGATTGCACTGTTGATATAGTAGCAGTATCTTGATATTTTACTTCCATATGGATTTGCTGTGTTTGGCATAAACCTTTGGCTTCAGTATGTTTCTGCCAGGAAAAGTGGGGAAGGTAGTTAAGAACAGAGCTCAGCCAATTCCATTTAAGGCCAATCCAGTTTACCTGTTGGTTGCTGTGTCAGTTCTACAATGGTGTGATTATAATGCTCATAAAGTTCTTGTATAATAGCTGTATGCTTCAACATGGTAACTTAAAATGCATTTTTATTGGAACCAGTTCCAAATCGATTCTAGAAAAATTGGCTAGATAATAAAATCAGCTGCCTTCTGTGTGCAGCTTTATCACAGCCAGAGTTTTGTTCAGAGTAAGCTGTCCTGTGCATCATGTTTAAGCATTAAGCATTCCCGATCCCATAGGCTTCCACCAGGAGTAGCAATGTGCCGATGGCCTTGGTAAAAAGCAGATCTTTGGATACTTCATCATGAGGTTCCAGAGGGCTTGTTTTGAAGAGGATTTTCTGATGGAGTGCTCAGAGGGAGGAGGTGGTACCTTGGGCAGCAGGAGGGTGTTATAAGGGCGTCCAGTAGAGCTACCTTATGCTCTGCTCTCTGTGCACAAATCAAGCAGGATTGCAGTTTATGATTGTTATCTGTGCAACAGCGAGTGCTTAAGTGTGTATCTTTTACAGGTACCAAGGAAGAAGAAACAGTTATACAAATATCATGAAAGATTTCTGCTTCTGAAGAAACTGTGTGGTACATTTCCCCCCCCCCCCCAAGTTATATGCATTATGTACATTCTGCAGCATATGCTGATGTCAACCAAGGCAATTTAACCTGGCCCTCAACATACTTCTAATTTGCATTTTACTCCCTCCAAATAGATTTCTGTTCCTCATGAACCCAGTAAAGAAACATTAGCATTTCATCACATTTAAAATTCAATAGGTTTTTTTTTCACAGCTATCAAGATAACTTCATTTCACTTTGTTTTCCATTCCAGAGAGTTACACAAGATTCTGAAGTTGATATGTGAGTAAGGGAAGATGCTTGTTAGAAGAAACACGTTGAGAATCTGAATTTCATCTTGGAGTGCTAATAGGAAGTACAAAATAATCGCATGTCCAGATCACTCAAGCACATTTTGTAGTGTGCTTTTTTTCACATATAGAATTATCAGCATAAACAGTAGACTTGCAAAAGAAACCATATGGTATATTTACATATGACACCATATACTGCAAGATGTATCATTAACATTAATAAAAATACTGAAATTCAATACCTTATAGGACTGCTGTATGCAGATAAGCTATATAACTGTGTTCTTCTTTGTCTCTTAGATTATATGTCTGACAAGATGCTAAAAAGAAATTAAAGATTTTTTTCATGTGTATCAAATATTTAGTCTGTATTTTACGAACACAAATATTTGCAATCTTGCGGTGGGGGGGACAGCACTGAGGGGAGCTGTATGATGCATCTGATAGCATTAGAGCCAGTTCAGTGCTGCCATGAGAACCCAGGTTACCCATTTATTTCATGTATCCCACATGGCTGCAGCCAGTATCACTGTAGCATGAGGACCAGACCACAGAACTACATCATTCTGAATATGTAAAATCCAAATCTAAAAATTCCATTCTGCCATGAAGCTTGCCTGAGTTATTTTGGACAGTTTACTCTCCTTCAGTCTAACCAACTTTGCATGACTATTAGGAAAGTAAAACACTTTGTAAATGAAATAATTCTTTTAAAAAAGAAGATAATGGGTTGAATCCAGACAACTTTTCTGCTGGAGAAAAAGGGAGGAAGGGTTCCCTTTGACCACCAAAAAGTATGTGTTTAGGATAATGGGACAAAAGCCATGCGGACAGGAACTGTAATGCAAAGGGAATTGGCTGAGATTCAGCAAAAAAGCTGTCTGGGTCCAACCTTATGGTATGTTACCAACATTTAATGGTTTGCGGTCCTTGTCTCTCAGACTGTCCACTGGAAGTCAGCTATGGGACAACCAGGACAACTGCCCTGGACCCCACGTTGTGGGGGCAACTGCCATGCAGCTGCCCTGGTTGCTTCTGCCCTCTCTACCACCACCACAGCAGCAAATCAAGAGGCAATGGTGAGGGACACAGACTAGGAGGGGCCTTCAACCACCATGCAGCTGCCCAGATTGCCCCTGCCTGCCATCTCTGCACTCCACTCATGAGGCAAGAGACAGAGACTAGGGACCCCCTAACAAAGCAAGGGGCAGAGGGAGACTGGGCTTTGTGCTTTGAGGGTAGTGCTGTCCTGTCTCCATGGCCCACACCTTGGGGGGGTGGGGGGTGACCATCCTTGCCTTTTGCCTAGGGCCCCAGAATCACTAAGACCACCCACCCCCTGTGACAGTTCATCAGTCAAACCCTGAATTTTGACAATTTCTGGAAACAGAAACATCTTGTTTTATTCACTTCTTATAATTCCAGGGCTTTTGTAGTCCTTATGATCATGCCAGAGAGACATAATTTTTAGTCAAGGTCTCTATAGTCTTGTCTTATTCTTATTTCACAGTATATTCATCTAAAATGACAATTCATCATAATCACCACTATATTTACATTCTGTGGCTTATTTTCAGTATTAAATCATGCTCTTTGGTATGAACAGCTAATAATTGTGTTTGCTCACTACAAAGGTACATCATATAGAGATGGAGAACTGGAAATTTTGAAGCCATGGGGGGAAAGGGGTGAAGGTAAAAACTGAGGGGGAAATTGAAATACATGCTGTTTCTTACTTTCCTGTCAAACAAAATTACTGCTTTAGCATAAAATACATAATGTATCATATAAAAATTGTACTGGGAAAGACAATAATGCTAGGAAAAGTTGAAGGCAGCAGGAAAAGAGGAAGATCCAACATGAGACGGGTTGACTCAACATAGGAAGCTTTGACCCTCAGTTTGCAAGACCCGAGCAAGGCTGTTAATGACAGGATGTTTTGGAGTTCATTCATTCATACCATCTTCATAGGTTGGAAGCAACCTGATGGCGCCGCACACACATGCTTGTTTCCAAAATTGTTCATATTTGAATAATAAACATATCCTCTAAAATGTGTTGCATATATAGAGAGCATAGACAGGAATTATCAATATGTCTAATTCTAAGTGTGGCCCCATCTGTGGTTCCTTGTATCAAGATTTAATCCATAAACAGACAAGATCTTTCTACAAACCTGAGAAAAGCTGTCCTGGGAAGTAGTTACATAATTTATAAAGTACTAATTTATTTATTAATTTGTTTAATTTTTATCATGGCATTATTCCAAGGAGGTCAGGGCAGTCCATATAGTCCTTTTACTCATGTTATCCTTAAAACGACCCTGGAGATAGCAATGTGTTAGGCCCGAGTTCACCCAGTTAACTTCATGGTATATAGCATGTACTGGAATTCATTCATTGTTTAATGCATTTTTATATAGCAGTTATACAGTTCAAAGTGCTTAATATACTAGGATTATTATTCACATTTTGTAGATGGGGGCAGGGACATATACTGAAGAGCAGTGGTTTGCCTAAGACCATTTAGTGAATTTAAGGCAGAGGCACAGCTGAACCAGAAACTCCTCATTCTTGCTCAGGGTTCTCCCCAATATGAGAGTCATCAGCCCTCATTACCAGCTCCTCCTTTGTAATCTCAGCATTCTAACGTTACTGATGTAGATGGAACCACAAAGGAGCAGTGTCACTGCCATACTTGTAGTGTGTAGGACAGTTCTTAGTTCTTAAAAAGCTTTTATACCGTTCACAAATTTTGATGAACTGGGTCTTCTGCTTTGCTTCTCCCGAGATCCATTGTAAGAAAGCAGTGTATTCAAAATCTTATAATACATTTGGTGGTGGCAGCTAAAGAAATGCCTGAGGTGGTAACATCTTAGCAGACTAGGGTCATGATTTATGACTTCTAAAATTCCTCCCGGCAGGTTGCAGTTCTTGGAGAACTCTGAGCTAGCGCACACTAAATGCTCTGAGAAGGATGTAAATACTAAACACACTGGCTCATGCATATTTTTCAGTAATGTTATTATTATAAACTACATGCTCATATCAAGTGGAAAATAAGCACATTTTTGATTACATATAAAGTGTAAATGTTTATATATGAACTGCAGAGCTTTCCATAATAGCAATACAAAGATCCCTGGCAGAGATTAATTTTCAGGAAATTGGTAGACCACTTTGTTATAACTTGCCAACCTGCTATCCTGAAGATTGTTAGGACAGTTTTAAAAAATGCTATAATACGAACACAATTTTTTGTCAGTAAGGCATCCATCAACAATCACTCCAGCAAATTGACATACAATACCAAAAACATTTTGGAAGGTACTGGGGACAATATTAAATTTTAGGAATGTCATCCTAAGCAGTGATTCACCATTCTAAGTTCATTTAAGACAGTGGGCTTAGAAGCGTCTAATTCTGCTTAGGGTGGCATTACAATACACTTGTTTACATGGAGGACCAAATCAAAACAATATGCAGAGTGTCATCAAGATAATAACAAGCCATGAGGAGGGAAACCAAAAGTTCACAGGGAAGAAATGTATTCACTGATTTGAATTTTCTTCCTACTTGAAGTTGATTGGCACTTCCAATAGCAAACGTGTTGAGAAGCATCTACCCTATCAAGCATTGATTTTCTTGCCTAGTGGTAAAAGAACCCTGTATGTCTTCTAAGGTCATAAGGAAACGAGGGGTACTTTCACAGCTTGTACCACAATAAGCCCCTTTCTTTCTACTGCGGCTGAGAAGCAGGTTGTTCTTATGTGATTTATGTGCATTAATGTCTGCTTTGTTGAGAAAAGAATATACACTGTCATGTGTGATTAATGAAAAAAGTTCAAGTCCAGTGGCACCTTTAAGACCAACAAAGTTTTAATCAAGGTATAAGCTTTATTCACGTTATAAGCTTTCGTGTGCAAACAGTGTGCAGTGACTGTATCTGAAGAAGTGTGCTTGCACATGAAAGCTTATATCTTGAATAAAACTTTGTTGGTCTAAAGGTACCACTGGACTCAAATTTTGTTCTGCTTCTGACCAACATGGTTACCCGCCTGCATGTGTACTTAATGTAACCAGTTCTGCTATCTCAGTAAGCCAAACATGGCATTTGATGACAAGTTATAGGGCTTTTTTTGTAGAAAAAGCCCAGCAGGAACTCATTAGCATAATAGGCCACACCCAACAGCAGAAGCTCATTAGCATACTAGGCCACACCCCCTCCGAACCAGACAGCAGGGGAAAGGCGCTGCTGAACTGCCTGGGATCTAAAAGCATTGCCTTTCTAGTCTGCTACCCCGCCTCAACCAGACGGCCAGGGAAAGGCGCTGCTGAAGTGTCAATTTCACTCTCCACTGACTGGTGGGGTGTGAAATTGTCAAGGAAATCCCAACGGGCTCCCCAGGAGAGCGACAGTATTTTAACATGCCGCCTTTCCCTCTTGTGTGTAATGTGGGGAGGGCAGCGTGCTCTGTAGCCAGGCATGCCAGAGGTTTTCGTTGAAGGTGTGGCCAACTCAGGAGCCAGCCGGAACTCCGTTCCTGTGCGTTCCTGCCCAAAAATAGCCCTGGTGATAGGTATACACATTTTCCTGTGTAGAATAATGTCTCTGTAGGAAAACCATCATGTACGGTGGCTCCTAGCAGAATCAACTTCCGTGTTTCATTTGAGGCAAGGCTTTGACCATATTTTGGAAACCAAGTCTGATCCTGGAAACAGTGTCTTCAAATCCATATGGTAGTTGGTATTTTTTCTTCACTGCATATGCATGTTGCTTGTTAAAGAATCAAGTAAAATGGGCCCTGATGATTACTAGAGTGTGTTTCTTAGATTGTTAGAGGGGATTAGAAGGAACAGGAGACGGGACTCGTGATACTCGGGGAGGGGGGGAGAAGGAGCTCTATGTGGAGAAGGAGGAGGAAGTAGCCACAGGTAAGCCTTCTCCCCCCCAGGCAAAGTCGGCGAGGCCCAGGCCATCAATCCTTCCCTCCCCACACCAACGGTGAGGCCCGCACGGCTCTGAGCCACTGGGCCCGCCAATCTCCCCCCCCCCCCCCCAGTTCCAACGGCAAGGCCCGAGCCCGCCAATTTCCCCCCCCCCTGGCATGGGCAGCAAAGCCTGGGTGGCTCTCAGCCTCCGGGCCTGCCAACTCTCCCCCCAGCACCGGCAGTGAGGCCTGAGCATCTCTCAGCCACCGGATCCGTTGGTTCCCCCCCCATGGGCACTGGCGGCAAGGCCTGATCGGCTCTCAGCCACCGGGCCTGCTGATTCCCTTCCCCACAGGCATGGTGGTGAGGCCTGAGTGGCTCTCAGCCCCTGGGCTTGCCAATTCCCCCCCCCCGGTACCGGCAGCAAGGCCTGAGAGGTTTTCAGCTGCCGGGCCCACTGATCTCCCCCCGGCATCAGCGGCGAGGCCTCAGTGGCTCCCAGAGCATTCTCTGCCCATACACAGTGAATGCTCTTTTACTTTTGGGGGGATTTAAATATTCCTTGTATAGTTTTTTTTTTTTACATTTTAGGATTTTTCTGCACACCTCGGGAGTCCCCCAAGTGTGCAGGAAAATCTCTCTGTCCCCAAGTGCCTCCAATGTGCGGATTTAGATATCCACACGTACAGGGGGCACTTGACTATCAATATATTGATAATGGAGAAGGAGAAGGTGGATAAAGGATGGAATGTAACTTCGATGTGTAAAAATTGTGCACTTCGGAATGCTACTTGGGGTTCATAGTGAAGGCGGCTATACCCTGTGTGCAGTGTTTGTTGGTTTCTCAAAAATATCTGGTTGATTGCTGCACAAAATGGACCACTAGATTAGATGGGCACCAAGGTCATAGTTCATTTAGGGTGCCTAAGAACTTTGAGTCAGTCCTGGATGCTCAGTACTCTCTGGTAATTTCAGCGTTTTTTCCGAGACTGGTTTTGGAGCTGGTTTCTGTGAAAAATGCTTCAGGCAATGAAATAAGGTGTGGGAAGGAAAGTAAATAGCAGGGCACAGATCCTTGTCGGTGCACTCAAGATACCACCTTTCTAGAAGAGCTGGGTTTTTAATACCTTGCTTTTCTCTACCCCAAGGAGTCTCAAAACGGCTTACAATTGCCTTCCCCTAGAGAGTTCTGAGAGAACTGTGACTGGCCTAAGGTCACCCAGCAGGCTTCATGTGGAGGAGTGGGGAATCAAACTCAGTTCTCCTGATTAGAGTCTACTGCTCTTAACCACTACACTTCACTGGCTCTCATCATGTTCTGTTGCAACAGTGCTTACCTCCCATTCATTCATGAGTCCCAAAGGTGTGTGCGTACAGGGCAGAGGAAGGCCTGTCATCTGGTTCCATAAAACAAATGATTTTTTTTCTTTATTAACCCAAGGCTGGTGGTTTTATCAAAAGAAACTCTACCAACTTAGCAAAACCTTTCAACCAAGGTATTGTTTGTAGTTTATTGACACTTTTGGAGCACCACAAAAGGATGTCTGTCTAAGAGTTCCACCAGCATTTCCTGTCTCCAGTTAAAGTTTGTGATAGCTTCATTTACTTACTTCCTTTACCCCTTTATTCAGTGTAAATGTAGGGCATATATTACAAACCTCCATAAAGTGATGCTTCCAAAATAAAGGTTTTGCCTTGCTGATCAACCATGGGTTAGGTTGGCTGGTTTGATGTTTAGAACAGATTATCAGTCTCCTGATCTTAACAACCAAATCTTGCTAGTTTAGTGTGACTTAAGGAAGATTCCCCCCCCCCCATCTCCCCAAGGTCTTGGAGAGTTATATGTGCATGTCCACTGTCTCACCACAAAAAAACACAAAACACCCAGACAATAGGGTCTGGTACTGGCACTAGTTAGGAAAAGTTAGGCTGCTATTGCTTTGATAGTAGAATAGTAAGACTGTAAATAAAGAATCAGTTACAATTACTGTTGGAAAGAGAAGAAGGAACTATATCCAGATGTGAGAAAAGACTGGTGAAGGTTATGTGGTGTGTACACATGATAAAGAGCTGGAAATAGTTAGGTTTGATTATGAGTCAAAGGGGTACATGGCCCAAAATGTTTTATTGTAGGGCAAGAAAATAACAAAGCTGTCACCTTATACGGTTAAAACAGAAAAGTGTGGATTTTTTAAAAGTTTACACAAGATGATGATGATGATGATGACAGACAGACAGACAGACAGATCGATGGATGGATTGATGGATGGATCGATGGATCGATGGAACTTTTTAGCATTAGTTTGCTTAACTCAAGTTCCATACTAAACCCACATCCATGCCAGCAGATCCTTGTTCTCCTAGATTGTTGCTGTAACACATCTTGAAGTGCAGGAAGAATCAGAAATTGAGTCATTTCACCTGGAAATCCTTGAACTGCAACAAGAAGGCAGCCAAGGCTATCCTTCCTGCCAGCCAAGAGAGGAAAGCTCTTGTTGTGATACATTTACCTGAGTTCTTAGAGCAGAGTAGAGCCCTCCTGTGAGTGATGGGGCTGTCAGTAGTAGAGCATCTCTCTCTTTTTTTACATCAGAAGGTCCCAAATCCCCAGCATCTCCAGTTGAAAGGATCAGGTAACAGATGAAGTGAAGCACCTCTGCCTGAGACCCTGGAGAGCCACTGCCAGTCTGAGTAGATGATACTGACCTTGATGGACCAATGATCTTCAATGTAAGGCAAAAATATGGGAGAAGATTCCTCTCTGTGTGTCAACTTCTCAAGTTTCGTGTCTTGGAACCTGGTGACAATGGCATCAATAGAAGGGATGCACCTCTTCCAGTGTTACCCCAGGGACTCTGGATTTGAAGCCCAGTAACACTGGTATAGGTCTGGGAGGTAACGATCAGTGTAAGCTGTACTGACTCCACCGTATCTGAAGAAGTGAGCAGTGACTTACAAAAACTCATACCCTGCCAAAAATTGTTAGTCTTTAGGTTGCTACTGGACTCTTGCTCTTTTCTACACCTTTCCAGTTGGGCACCCTCTGCCAATTCAATGCCCTCAAGCACCCACTTATCTTGCTTGAGAGTGGAACTGTCTCTCCTTTTGCAGGCTAGCCATGGTATGTGTCCTCCCTCCAGGCACATCTCGCCCCTCCTGGGGGATATTGCACTACTTTAAAATTTAAAAGGACCTGGATAGTTAAAGAAAACCCACACCAATCTCATGAAAAAGTGCACCGTGAAAAACATTTTTTAAGCACAGATGCACAAGAAACAGAACACTAAAGGCTTGTCCAGGATCAGGTACTGTACCTTACAATTCTGGGCCCTTTGACATGCTCAGCTCTGCCCTTGAATCTGATCAGAGACATGGATTAAGCCATTCTGATAGACCTTTCCTATGGCTGTTTTAACATTTCATTCTGCCCCTGAAATGTGTGATATCAATTACAAAAGAAAGATGCTGGGAGACCAGACAACCAATAGACCTGTAAGGAAGATGTGCCAAATAAAAATGAAGATGTTTGGTATGTATAACTTTTTTATATAAAATGCAATATGAATAAACTGCAGAGGGTATATGTGATGAACTAAGGCTGAGGACAGACTGGCAATCTGGAGTGGGATGAATCTGGAGGCAAAAGCTGCGGGGGGGGGGGAAATCCCCTGGGGCTGGCTGTCCACATTGGCCAGGGTATTATGCAAGGATGCCGTTACGGAGCGTTCAGACTGCTGCGGAGTGGCCCCAGGTGGGCCGACCTCCGCAGCTCGTGATAGGACTGTTTCGGCAATTTGCGCATGAGCGCTCATGCACAAACTGGCAAAACACCACGTTTGCACTGCCACCTCCGCTTGCCTCCCGCCTTCTTCCAGTTCACATTGCCTGGAAGCGAGAGGCAAGCGCAAGACGGCCTCTGGACACCGGTTTCTCCCGGTGTCCTTCTAAAGCACAAGAAAACCAGCTTCAAAGCGGGTAAGTGCGGAAGGGAGCTGAGGGACAGCTGCGCATGTCTGAACAGGCTCCCTTCCCCCGCTTCCCATGCGGAGCTATCCTGGGGCAGATTGCCAGTCTGTCCTCAGCCTAAGTAAAACCAGTCTGAGTGTAGGCAGTGGCAGAGGCTCACTCTGATTGGTGAGCCACCTCCATGACAACAGAATGCTTCTAGGAGGGGGCTCGGAGGGGGAAAGGAATTCGACAGTTGGGGGGGGGAGTTGAAGAGAGAAGAACAGTTTTGAAGAGCTGGGTTCAGAGAGAGTCATTATTGAGAAGAGGCTTTTAATGGCTTCCTTCTAGGGAAAACTTGGTTTGTGACACAGTGACAGGGTGTCACAGAGCAGAGGGACAGATAAGACTGCTGAAAGGTTTTGCCAGAAACAAAAGGGCAGACCTCTGTTTAAAAGAAAAACACCAACGCACACAGGGAAGGACTGTAGTCATGGGTACTGGCTCTGGGAAACAACTGGGACTGCTACTTAGGAATTATGTTAACAAACAGGTGCAGTTCCTTGTTAAAAGACAATTATTAGAAACTTTTTTTGGCTATTTAAAAAGATCTGGAGAACTGGAAACAACTACAAGTATCCTTTATGGGAAGAATAGTGATTGTAAAATTGAATCTATTACCAAGATTTCTTTTTTAATTTCAAATAATTCCTATTTTAAAGAATCAATATCTTAATGAAATTGAAAAACTCACATGACAATTTATTTGGCAAGGTAAGCAACCAAGAATTAAAATGAAGGTACTACAAGATGCAAGAGAAAGAGGAGGCTTTGCTGTACCAAATTGGCACCTTTATTACAAGGCAGCAGCTTTGACATGGCTGAAAGAATGGGCCACCTTAGAAAATTCAAGATTGCTAAAATTAGAGGGAAAGATCTGAAGCTGGGCTGGCACGCCTTCATGTGATATGAGAAGAGTAGTGCTCATAAATATTTTAAACAACACATGTTAAGGGCATCTCTTCTAAAAGTATGGGAAGAGACTAAGGCTGAGGACAGACTGACAATCTGGAGTGGGAGGAATCCGGAGGCAAAAGCTGCGGGGGGGGGGAATTCCCCGGGGCTGGCCGTTCACACTGGCCAGTGTATTGTGCAAGGATGTTGTTATGGAGCGTTCAGACTGCTGTGGAGCGGCCCCGGGTGGGCCGGCCTCCACAGCTTGTGGCAGGGCTGTTTCGGCAATGTGCGCATGAGCGCTCATGCACAAATTGCCAAAACGGCACATTCACACAGCCGCCTCCGCTTTAATCCCGCCTTCTTCCGGTTCACACTGCCTGAAAGCAGGAGGCATGCGAAAGATGGCCCCTGGACATCGGTTTCTCCCAGTGTCCTTCTACAGCGAGAGGAAACTGGCTTCAAAGCGCGTAAGTGCGGAAGGGAGTTGAGGGACAGCTGCAGATGTCTGAACAGGCTCCCTTCCCCCGCTTCCCAAGCGGAGCTCTCCTGGGGCAGATTGCCAGTCTGTCCTCGGCCTAAGAACACATTTTATGCAAAAATTCCCAAATGGATTTCACCGTTGGAAGCATTTATATATCCCACAGTTTTTACTAAAGAACAACTTTGGAGATATGAAGAACTTTTACAAAAAGATAATTCTTTGAAATTGCAAGATACACTACAAGGCAAATATAAAATTTACAAAATGTATGGCGTTTAAAGAGAATATTTATAAGATGTTTTATAGGTGGTATATGACACCCGAGAACTCAGCAAAGTGGTATCCAAATATGTCGAATGAATGTTGGAAGTGTAAACAAACTGTTGGTTCCTTTTTTCATATGTGGTGGACGTGTAAATGTGTAAAAAAAATATTGGACCTGGATTCATGAAATATTGCAAAATATGTTGCATGTCGCTATACCATTTGTGCCAGAATTCTTTTTGTTGAATATGATTCCAGAAACTTTTAACAAATTAGATAAATATCTGATTATTCATGTAATAACTGCTACTAGAATTCTTTATGCAAAACACTGGAAAGGAGAAGTTCTTTCTGAGGAGGAAATAATCTATAAACTATTGGAGACTGCAGAAATTGACATTGAAATTAGCAGATAAAAGAGATGAAATCTTCAAAAATAACTGGTTAAGGCTTTATAAATGGTTGGAAGAATACTTTAAAATAATAATAATAATAAAATCTTTATTGCATTAGCAAAAAAAAGCCATAGCAACAGTACAAGCTAAGAAATATAGTTCAGACTAAAAGCAGGTGACCAGCCCTAAATTCAAACAGATAATAACAGCAGCATAACAATCTTCAAATTTCCGAATAAATACATACATGGTCAACACTGATCAGTAATGACCTAATACTTTAAAAAATGAACTAATTTTAACTGTATGCTCCTATAAAACTGGGATAAGCTAATCTGGTGAATTAGAAATTGATTCTAATAGAAAGGTTAATATAGATATATATAGTACGGACTCCGTATCTGTTAGTATGTTTTTATCTTTGTATTTTTTCCCTGGTTTTTTCCCTTTTTTATAAAAACTCAATAAAAATTTATTTTAAAAAAATCATGTAATCTCTGTTTTTGAAATTATGTTCTGAGAGGACCTGCTTTTTCTAAAACTATAACACAGATGAGAGCCTCCCAGACCTTTATTAGAATAAATTCCGAGTTCAGAAGCATTTTTAAGACCAGCAACGTTTAATTCTGGTTATAAGCTTTCACATGCATGTACACTTCTTCAGATACCTGAAGAAAGCACATGAAAGTTTATACCCAGGATTAACTTTCGCTGGTCTTAAAGGTGCCACTGGACTCAAACTTTGTTCTGCTGCTTCAGAACAACATGGCTACCCACCTGGATCAGACCTTTATTAGATTTTTCTTATTTAACATTTACTAAATCTGAATAGATCCTCTTTTATACAAGTCCTATTAACACAATGAAGTGAATAAGGAAATTTACAGTGTTTAATATTATAAAGTCAAAGATTTCTGTTTATTTATTCAAGGTATCTTTTTGTGGATACAAAACAATTCTGGGAACAGTGGCAATTTTTGTTACAAAAAAAAGAAAAGATAAACTGTTCTGTGTAAAACTTGACTGCCTGCGTTAAGTGTCTGTCTTCATCCCAGATTCCATTTCATCAAAAAGACCATCAGATAACAGCAAGTTGCATTTCAGTAGACAGAATTAGAACAGCTGTACCAAAAACTGCTTTGCGTCAAAGATGCTTTACAGGAAAGCGGTATGAGCAATCTCTAGAGAAACATATATCTTTGCCTGGGCACTCTCCATTGCTCAAGCAGATCCATAATTGTTCCAAGAATAAAAGAACTGTTATACGTGTGCTGTTAACTTTCTTTTTCTCTTCTGTTTTCTTTCTGAAAAAGAAAAGTATTAGATCATGGTAAGTATGTATGTCATATACCAATATGCAATATAATGTGATATAGAAAAGAAAGTGGGTTGGGTACCGTGAATGATTTCCATGTAACTGAAAGCTTTTTTGGTTCTCCGTTGTACCCTTCTTGACATTAGAGTACTGAAGCACAGACCTTGAATTGTACATCCACATGCCACAAAATGGCCATAATAGGCCAGAGTTATATTTAATGTTAGCCTTGGATAATTAGCAAAAAAAAAATCCATGTGGTATTTGTAAGCCAAATAACAGAAGCCAACTGGGAGGGAGGGAGCTAAGAAAGCTTAGATTTTATCTGGTTGTTCCCACCATCCAAATCTTGAAAATAAAAGCTTTAAAACATAAAACTGGACTATAAAACTGTAGTTTGGAATGTGATTACAGCGGGCTGATTGAAGGACTCCCTGTTGTGTTTTAATAGTTGTGGTTTGTTTCACTGTTGATGTTTAGAAGTTTTTCCCTTTAGGGAAATTGTATCTTCTACTTTGCAGACTGGAGCCCTCCATACCAAAAACGAAAGGAAGAGCGGAGGAATGAAAGGAAGATGGAAGAAGATGTATAGCAGAGGCTGTAAGAAGGACAGAAGAATAAAACCTGCTATTAAGAATTTAGCCTCGTGTTGTCTCCTTGCCTGCATCACACAACACACCCTTTTTGTGAGTGAGGGCTTCCTCTGATAGAGAAGAATGTCAAACAGGGAATCCTTGAATACAGCCCTGGGTACTGATCTGCATTTGTCTTGTTTTAGACATTTGCAAGGACTATACAGAAGCCTGCAACAGCATTACAGTTTTTAAAAGTGTGGTTCTAAGTAGTCAGTGAACACTGGAGATTAATAAAGTGCATTCATGATATTTGGAGGCGGGAGCATTGTGGTCTTCTTATGTTACCTAATACCTATTCAGCTTCTACTAGATTTGTGCATGGTGCAAGTTGGTTCAGCATCAAATGATAGATAACAATGCTCAACTGCCATGGATAAGTCATGCATTTGCAGATGAATAATTAGGCTGTGTGGTTCACTTTGAAGACTGATGTGATCACTATTCTGTCATCTGCAGGGGGGGGGAACCACACAGGTGAGACACCCGTCAATTATCACATGTGGTTTCAAAGGTTCCTGGATGTATGTGCAACATCAAGATAAATTGTCCATCTGGAACCATGACTCGGTTCCTTACCTTGATGACCAGACATCTGTCACCTAGTCTATGCCTATGTCATCTAACTGCTGAGTAAAGGTTGTCCCCATCTGGAGTGCTATGAAGAAGCTGCACATTGAAACAGGTTAGCACTGACAAACAGCCAGATGAAAGGCCACAGAGGTTCACTTGCGATAGTCTTTCTCAGGGGTCCCCAATCTTTTTGAGCCTCTGGGGACCTTTGGAAGTGTGACACCAGGTGGTGAGCTCAACTACAAAATGGCTGCCACAGAATGCAGCTTCTGGAAAATATGACACCACCCACTTTCTAAAAACACTTGGGCACCAGAAAAGGCTTTGGCAGGCACCATGGTGCCCACAGGTACCACACTGAGGACCCCTGGTCTTTCTCTTCAGAGAAACAGCCTAGGTGCAAAACAAATTAACACCAACAACTTAGCATTAACAGTGAAACTAGACTCTGAATTCCCCAGGCACAAATAAAAATGAATTCTACAAGAGTAATCGATTGGAATTGTTAGCCTGACTGGTCTTGGCTATGCCTTCTTCTGCCACAGCAGAGTACTTGTACTGTTTCTGAGGAGGAGGATCTTTCCCTTCAATTACAACACATGCTTCCCGTACTGTCCCACATTCAGCCTTGTCTTTAACCCACACTTCTGGGTACTCGTCTACCCATGGGTCTTGCACGAGAGGAGAGAGAGGGTAGGGAGCCTTCAGTGCTGCGCAACGGTGGACTGCATTGATGAGGCTAGGGCCATCTGGAAGTTTCCAGAGCAGACCATTGGCCAGATCAATGGTGAGTCCTTGATTGCGGAAGAAAGGTGTTCCCAAAATGCCATCATCTTCCCCTTGGTTATTGCAGGTGGTGACCATAGTGGAAAGATTCCCCAAAGTTAGGGGAACCTCGTTCCACACAGGAGATACCTGCGAGCCCCCGGCAAAGCCCGCCAAATTCACGGTGCTTGTAGAAGGTCTACCAGCTAAAGCTAGTTCTGGGCTCAGGACATTAAGGGAAGCTCCCGTGTCTAGTAGCAAAGTGGCAGGTTTAACATTCCCTGGAGCCCTGACTCCTGCCTGGACAGTTGGTCTCCCCCAAGTATCCGGCTGCAAATTTGCTACAACCGCTTCGGGGAGTTTTTGGGGTCCCGGGCAGCCCTATGCAGAAACCAAAGGTGTGTCCAGAGTGGACCAGACAGCGTGCACCAGGAATGGTGGGTGGTTCGACCCCTGGGATCCCTGGGCTTCGTAGTCGGCCAAAGCTTGTAAGAGGACCGAGGAGGGTTGCCTGTCGTATCGTCCCATATCAGCCCTGATCTCCCACAACCTCTGCCATAAGTGCCAGCAGAGAGGGTCGTGTCCCTGGGGTGGCCCGCGGGGGACATACTCTCCTCCGGATCCCTGTGGATATGGCTGCTCAGGAGGGGGAGGAGGAGGCAGCTGTGGGTACAGGGAATTAGCCTGCACCGGGGCAACCTGTGGAGGCCCGTTACCAGGAGCCGCTTGGGGTGCCAAGGGGGCAATTGGAGATTGGGCAGTGTCAGGGGGGTATTGCTGCCCCTTGAAGCCTCTACCCTGACCTCCATTTTGCCTTGTCCCTTGTCATAAAACCTTTTGTTGTCTTTGCTATAAAAATTGTCTCTGCTCTGATAGTCTCTGTTCTGATAGTTGGAATGGGGTCCATTGTTAACATATGTGTTGGCCTGAATAGGCTCCTCATCTATCATTTTCCCCTTCTTTGGTGGTTTTTGCAATTTGACCACTCCTGAACTCCTTAAGATAGATGCTATTTTGCGGACCTTCGCCTGAAGGTCTGGCCAGGTGATTGCGGATGCCTCGGCAATGTTCAAGGCGAGCTGAGTCGGCCCATTGAACCCAGAGAGAAGGGACTCCTTGAACCTCTCGGATTCATAGTTAGGTATGTTCGTATGAGCGACCATACGCACTTCCCCTGCCAAAATGGCAAGAAATTGCTTCCTAGCCATGTAAGATTCAGGATCCTCCTTTTGGGCTTGTTTCTCTAAGACATACAAAATCATTGGACCACTGCCTGGCCTCAAGAATTGGAGGATTTCTTTCATCCACTTGTGGATGTCTAAACTGGTGAGTTGCTGACAAGAGGCAGCAGAGTTAATGTGAAGGACTTGCACACGAGACAAGTGAGTTTGAAGGGCAGTGAGCAGTTTATTTTTAAACATACACAGACTTACAAGCCACGCCCTTAGGTTGCTGCGTCAGCGTTCAGTAGACAATAGGGTCAACATGGAATCAACATGAGAGGATAAGACAACTGTCTCAGGAGCCTGCTGTTTGCAGAAGGAATTATCAGCCAGCCAGCTTCAGGAGGACAATGCTCATTGTGTAGCAGGGAGGGGGGAGAAGCATGGACTTTGACCTGGCTAGCATCCCAGTCTCAGATCTTCCCTACATTAATGGCTGCAAGATCAGTGCCAGTCGCACTCGCGCGGGCAAGGGGGGTGAGATCCTCCCCATCAGCGTCGCCGTACATGGTAGCCATGTTAGTGAGCCATTGCACTGCATTTTCCTTAATTAAAGGTCCTAGTTGGGAGGCTATGACTTTAACCTCATCTGGTCTCCACCCGCGGGTCTCCAGCACTGTTTTCTGAGCTCCTTGACCCCGTGTTTCTACCTTCTTGGTAGTAATTGTCTCAACAGGATTGGGCTCAGGTTCAGTAGCATCGGATTTGGTCCAGTCCGGGTTATCTGCATGGACCGTGGCTATTTCTTGTGGCAGGGGTTGTGAAGGTGGAGGAGGAGGTGGAATGGTCTCCTCAGGGATGTCTATCATTGCGGCGGGATGAACGGTAGAGATCACTGCCCGCTGCAATCCTAATTGGTCTTGTAACTGTTTGATTTTCTTACGACAACTGTCATGGCTTATGGATTCTCTCTTTATTTGGTTCTGTTCTGCTAGATATTGAGCAGCCTGCGTGGCTGGGGTCAATTGGACCAGGGCGTCCGTGAGCTGCGCTTCTGCCCTCCCAGTCTTACCAGTGACTGAGTCTAATTTCATTGTTACCTCTTGGAGAGAGAGAGTGAGCCGCTGCTTATCCATTAACAGATTCACATTCTCTGCTCTCAAGCGTTCTATTTCTGCCTGCCATTTCTCAGCGAACAGAATTGATTGTTCCTCATATTTGAGCTCTAGTTCAGCCAGATCATCACATTTAGAGTCCAGCAGGTCCTGTCGCTCTTGTTCTAGGGTTACAATTTTTTCTTTACTTCGATCTAATTCTGACCAGATCTCCGCCGCATCTGCTAAAGCTGTGTACAGTGCCCAAGATCCGTACCTATCCTTCTGTGCTGCGCTCAGTTTCTTTTGGTCACAATATTCCTGGAAAGCATCATGCACTGCTGTTAAGGGATAGGGTCCTTTAAAGGCACCATCAGCCCAAGTGTGGCACTCTTCTTGACTAACCACTTTTCCAGTTTCGGGGTAGTGGTTTTCTTAGCACGGTACATCTTTTCTTTTCCCTACTTAAGTTCAGTTCCTTGCTTAGAGAGGAGAGTGCTCCTTCACTCTCCGGAGATGTTCTGTTTCAATGGGGGACCTTATGAACTCTTCCTCGCCTTTGCAACAAGCAAAGGAAGAGGTCTTTTACCAGTCCCAGGTCACTGAGCGAAAAGGGTCCCAGGAACTATTCTGCTATTTACCCAACAGAAGAGAGCACTGGGAAGTTCACTCGCACTTCTCCCAATCCACTGATCGAGAGGGGGAAGACAAAGAAAATGGGGGGGGGGGGGGAGAGAGAGAGAGCTGGTCTTACATCCACAGACACAGCGCCCTCAGAGCACTACTGCTTCACAGGAGGCTCTTAGGTTTTTGAGCTGAGGTAATCAGGCTCACGCTTGGGAATCACCTACCAAACCCTGAGGCATTTTCCAGGCTCCTGGCTGTAACTGGGATGCCTCAATGGACCCAGGAGAGTTTTCCAGTCTTTCTGACACAGTTAACCCACTACTGACAAGTTCTGGATCACTTGCAACCCCAAGGTTTTGGGGTCTCTGCCTCTTTCTGGCTCACCTCGTAACCAACAATAGAAAGAAGGAAAATGGGAGTGCGGGCTGGCTTCACCAAGCCCTATGATCACTGTTCAAAGTCCAGAACCCTATGATCCACTCTGAAGTGCTGTGCCTGCCCCAGGTGCAGCGAGCAACTTCCCGCTGCACTCCACAATGGCTAAAGCCACCCAAAGGAAGGGATCTTATTTCCAGGTGCCTCCCTTAAACATCAGATCTGAGGAGCAAACCTTTAAAGAAAGAGGGGGGGAAGAGAAAGTGGTGTGGTGTGGCGTGGTGGTGTATGTGCAGTGTGATGCAGAGAGTCTAACCCTGTCGTCCTACGCTGCAAGATCTCACGATAGATCCCACGATAGACGGCCGTGGACGGGATGGCCGAGGGAAGAAGGAGTGCAGAAAAGGGGGAGGGGAGGAAACCAACCAAAGCAGATTTGCTCTCTAGAGCCAAGCACACAGGTCACCAATCACACTCACAAAACAGTTCAAGTCTACCCTAGGAAGCTCAGAGAAGTTTCGCCCTCCAAGTCTGAGCTTCCAAATACACGCGTGCCGACTCACATGCATTCAGATGCTCAGGGTGCTGCCTGCATTTCCACCAATCTGTTAGCCTGACTGCTCTTTTATACCATTAATATTTGGGGAATATTAACTCTTAATAATCAGCAGTAGGCATCAAGGATCTGCACCTGCCTCTACAGAGGCTGGGCTTCTTCCAAACTCCCGAGGAATTGACACGAGACTCAAGTCAAAGTTTAAAAAGGGAAATTGTTTACTTTGTAAGAATAAAATGTTTATACACAAATACTACACAATCGTACACACAATTATACAGATCTAGGAAGTTAGGTAGAATTACAGAGATGTTTGCATGAGCAGGAATATCAATGATATCCGTTGAGGGTGATATTTACCTCTATAGGAATCTGGCGAAGTCCCGCTGGAGGGGGGGATGCCTTCGGACAAAGGAGAAAGGAGCATGGTTCTGAACCTGCAGAAGCCACGTGGCGGATCCAAGTGGTGCACCCAAGGATCTGTGAGGGAGGGAGGAGAAACAAGCAAGAGAGGGGAAGAAAGTCTGACTCATAACTCTTGGGAAGCTGTATTTATTGGGGGGTGTTACTGGGAGGTTGGCAAGTTCCTGGGACCTTCCCAGGAACTCCTATAGATGGTCCGTCCTGTGTCCCCAGCCACTAAGAGTCAGATCTACCTGATGGTCAGGACAGGATGTTGACATCATCTGCAGCTGGCACTGTCTCTAGATGAAAGCGGCCTCTGAGCAGCAAAACCAGTTCATCAGGAAGCGTCCTGCTGTTTTTGCACCGCTGTGCGAAGTTCTCAGATGTGCCAAATGGAGGGGAAGTGGAAGGAGGGGGCCCAAGCCTGTGTATGTGTATGGGGTTCGTACCCTCATGGAGTTAGTGGTGTGTGTATACACAAAGCATGACATGGCTCTTTGTGTATGAGTGTCTTTGTGCTTTGTGACAACCTCCAGGCCTGGAGGTGGTAACCTCAGAAAATGGGGCTTTAAACCTCTGTCCGAAGTGTCTGCTGTCATTTTCATCAGTCCATCTCACATACTCAGCAACATAGTCCATTCACTGCTCTCATAGGTCCCCATAAGAGTGCAAAAGAATATTGCTCTGGCTTACAGAGTGCCAGGCTGCCTCCACCCAGGGAATGTGGATCAAGAGTTCCATGTGGAAGCACCAATCCAAGGACTAAATATATTATTTTTAAAAGAGACAGATGAAGAAGACACTGTGATGCTTGTGATGCTGTTGTGATCTTTCTGATAATATATCAGTAAGTTTATTTTTTTTTGAAAACCAAAGGTTATGAAACAAAGAACACTTAAAAAACAGCCACATGACATGCCAAATTAGAATAAGTTGCCTCTGTGATCTTTCTGCTTCAACTGGCAGTACCCGTCCCAGATCTTAGGCAGAGGTGTTTTCTGCTACTCGTGATCCTGTCAGCTGAAGACGTGAAGAACCTTTTCATGCAAAACATGTGCTCTATCACTTTGCTGTACCCTTCCCTCCAGTAATATTAAAACTAAGTTATCTCACAGAAGACCCAATGGCCTACTCCTAAGTGTACATACTCAGAAATACATCTTACTAGAGCTTCCTTCTTACTCAGAGGTAAGTGTGCATATTACAGCCTAGCTATGCCACCCTAAGCAGAGTTACATCTTTTTAAGTGTGCTGAAGTCAATGGGCTTAGAAGAATTTAACTCTGCTCAGAAGTGCACTGTTACAGTGTGATCCTAAAAACACTTTCACGGAGGGAGATCAGCCCTCTTGAGTATTCAATAGGATTCTGAGTAGACATGCTTAGGATAGCTCTCTAAAAGGAAAATCCTGACCAGAGTCATGCCCTTCTAAGTCCATTGATGTCAATAGGTTTAGAAGGGTTACCTTTGTTTAGGACTGCACTTTATCGAAATAGATTGAAATAGAAGCTGGGAGTGTTTTCTTGTTACACCGAGAGCCACAACATTACATATCCTTTCTGGAATTTAAAGTGAAATTCATCTACCCACTGAAGGTTGGTAGGAAGCCCGAGGTTAGCCATGTAGTTTTATATTGGCACTATCCATCCACACCATTGAAATGCAAGTAAGTAAAAATAGCCATTAACAAGGATTCTATGTACATATGACCTGTCCCTCAAAGGTAGGGGGGGTACGATAACCTGCAACGGGACACTGTGGCACTTGTGACTGCGACCCATGTTCAACTTCTTCCAGCATCAGCATTCAGAACTGTACTTTCTGACACTGCCTTGAGAAACATAAGGTTTCCCATAAGGGGGTAACTCAGTGGTCAGTGGCTTCCTAAAGGCCAGATGTCAGTTGCTTCATAAAAAAAGGATACAGGCTAGGGAAGATCTGATATTAATTTACCACCTCTGATACTTAGAGGTCACTGTTACCTTCAAAATGACTAATACATTCCAGGTGTTTGGGATATGCTTAATTCTTTTAAAGCCAGTGTTACTTTTTCTTGGTCATTGTCGTGGTTATTCCCGTTGTCTTCCCCATCCCCCACCCCACCCCCGGTTCGTACATTTGGGTGCCACTACGCGGAGGGAAATTTTATCAGTTTTTCAACTGACGCGTTGCAGGTCAGGGGCAGGGCAAAGAGCACTAATGGGGGCTCTGTTGTTCAGCTCTTTCTTCTTTCCTCCTGAACAGCAGAGCATCGATTGCCTCTTCTCCACTAGTCAAACTGCTGCCGGGATTCGCTCGGCCCACGAGCGCCCCCCCCACTCCAGTCCAGAGGGGAGAAGGGCGGGGGGGGGGGCCCGTCCAAGGCCACGCGTCTGGGGGGGAGGGGACCGCCAGGCCTTCCTGCTGGGGGCGTGCCGATCGCCCTTGGGCCCTAGGGAGGGGGAGGCCGCTTGAGGCGGCCGGCCGGCCAGCTCCTGGGGGAGGAACCGGGGGGGGGGCGCCTCAGCCGGGGTGCCCGGGGGAGCCAGTCTTGCCGCGCCCGGGGCCCCGGCTCCCCCCTCCCGCCTCCAGACAGGACTCCGGTCGAGGCCTTCGCCTCCCTTCCAAGCCGGCGAGGCCAGGCGCCTGGTTTCCCTCCTTCCCTCCCTCTCTCCCAGCCGGCTGCTGCGCCCAGCTTTGGTGGCCTGGGGCCCAGGGGGCACCGTGTCATCGCCACCACCCACCCACCCGCCCGGCGTGCGTGCGTGCTTGCCTGCCTGGTCCCCCCCTCCCTCCCTGCGGCCCAGCAGCTCAGCTGTCAGCGCCGCCTCGTCCCGCTTATTGACGCCCGTCTTTAGCATTCTAATGACGACGCTCCTTAAGAGGTCCGCCCGGAGGGATCGTGCCGCCCGCAGCAGCCACCGAAGCAGGGGGAGAGAGACCCGCCCTGCGGCCCTGGCCCCTTCGGAGGACCACGAGGGGAGCAGAACGCGGGGGACGTGGGCGGGGGGGTGGCTGCTGCCTTCTCCTCCTCCCCCCTCCGGGGACGTCGCCTGGCCACGGGGGGGGGGGGGGGCTCCGATGATCAGAGCGGAGCGCATCCTCTGCCGGCTTCAGCCCTGCCCAGGCCCGGGGATCTTTCCAAGCTGGGAAAGGCGGCGAGGGGGGGGGGGCGTTTGAAAGCGCCGCGAGGGGGCTGCAGCAGACCGGCCGGGCCCTCTCGCGTTCCCTTTCAGGCGCCGAGCAGCTGCAGACCCCCCCTCCACAGTCCACACCCCGAGCTGTCTGGCGAAGGCTGCCCTGCCCTGCCGGGGACTAGATCGCAGGGAGGGAGGGAGGCAGGGAGGGGACCACGGGGGACTCCCTTCCCGGGGACGCGGCGCAGGCCGGGGAGCTGCGGGGCTCTTTCGAGCAAAGGGACTTGCAACTGGCGGCGCCGAGGAGGAGGAGGCGGAGGGGAGCAACAGCCCCACATTCCGGCGGCTTCCTGGCCTCAAGTCGCAAGCCGGGCCTCTGCCAGGGGACCGAGAGGCGCCACTCCCGCCGAGTCCGACCGACGGCAGCAGCCGCAGAGGGCCTTCGGAAGACTCCGGGCAGGGCAGCATCGCCGACTCCGGAGTATTGCCCGCACGTGGGTGTGTGTGTGGGGGGGGGGGGGCTCCCTCCGCCTGGAGGGAGGGGCCGGCGCGGCAGAAGGGGGCGGGGGCCGGAGGCGGCATGCAGATCTCGGCGATTTGTCTGCGCCCGGGAAAGGCTTGTTGCACTCAGCGACAATTTAATGCCCGGGCTAATGGGCTTCCCTTTATTATCTTTCCCTCGCGTAATCTCCTCCAGGAAAAAAAGATGACAGGCTATATGGATTTCTAGACAAATAACGGGGGTAATTTATCGCCCTTGATGCGCTTCTGATGGAATGGTTGATAGATAATGTAATAACATGTACATAATTAAGCGGGTTGACGGTGCCTCCGCCCAATTAGGTGCAGCTGCCTGCACGGGATGCCCTCCCCCCCCCCGACAGGCCAGGCTGCGGAGCATCACGGCGAACTCTCCCTCCCTCCCTCCGGAGGCCCGTCGGTGCTGGCGGAGGCGAGTCAGGCCGACACACACTGCCGGCGCTCCTTGCTACGGCCCTCGCCCTCGGAGGGCCTGACCCTGCTCGGGACTGGGCTGCCTCGACGGCGGGAGCTCTCTCTCTGGCCCGCGAGCACAAAACAGCCCCGAAGAGAGAGGATGGCCGCACCGACCGTTAGCATTCAGGCCACACAGAAAGGGCAGGACCCGGGACCTCTCAGCCCAGCGGCGAACAACTCCCTCTCCGGCGGGGGGGGGGGGGGGGGAGAAAACCCTCTTTTGACCGCCTTGACGTTGATGGCCCTGGCCAGCGTAGGCCCGTCGGGCCACGCCAAATGGGTTAGCTCAGGAATCTTTCCAAGTCCCTCTTCTCCGTCCGGTCGACCTGGGGAGACCCCCTTTGGAGTTCCGCGGGAGTCAAAGAGCCGCGGTTCTCTGATGCAGAGAGGCGGCCAGAGAAGAGGCTCCCTCGGACGCGGGGGGGGGGGGGTCACCTATCCAGGCCAGCCGCTCCCAGCCCCCCCCCCGGCTGGGCCCGGGGGTCCCCCTGGCCGGGGCTTCCCCAGGTGGCGGCGCGGGCTGCTTCCTGCCCTCCGCCGGCCTCCTTTGTCACCGAGCTAAACCTCCCCTCCTCCTCCCGCCGCCCCTGGTTCCTCCTCGCGCCCGTTGTCCATTCCAGGCATGGCGCACTTGCTCTTCCAAACTCATCTAAATTACATCAATAACAGAGCGCACTCTTTAATGAGCTCTCAACTTTAAAGACTTGAAGGATATTAACAAGCCGCTTGACAAATGGTGCTTAGAAGCACATTAAAGACGCTGCTAATGGAGCGCATAATGACGGCTAATTTTCGATCAGATATAAATTAGAGCCCCAACAGTTATTTGCCTTAAGGACTTTATGTAAATGATCCTGTTCTGTATAAACTGAGAGGCGAAGCGAGGCCTGCCTGTTGGCAATCCGGGTGGGGATGATTAATGGAGCCGCAGCCGAACTGGGCAGACAACGCCTGGCATTTCCAGCGAAAAGTCACGCGGGGGGGGCGGAGCAGTAAATATTACGCCGAGCGACACGGAGACAATGAGGGCGGCCGGAGCCCCGGGCGGGGGGCAGGCGGGAGGCGAGCGGCGGCAGATGGGCGCGGGCGGGGGGGGGGGGGAGAGAGAGCCATCCGCCCAGGGCGGGGGAGGAAGCCTCCTTGCCTGCCTCCCCCCACCCCAAATCCCGCAAGAGCCGGGGTCGCGACTTCAGGCCCTGGGCAGGTCCCTCAGCCAGAGTTGCTGGGAGGCTGCCGAGGCGCCCTGGAGCACGAGGGGCCACCCGCGCCACCTTCCGCTCTCGGGCTTTCACCTGATGTGCTCCTCTGGCGCTGGCACGACCACCGTCCAGGAGCACAAGGCCTCCTCTCTCTCCGTTTCAGAGGACAGCAGCCCCTGGGGTCTGCGGGAGAAGAGCCAGGAGGGAGGCCGGGACTGCCTTGTCCTCTTCTCCGCTGGAGGACTGCTGTCTTTCTGACTTGGGGAGGCTGAGGCAGAAGCCAAGCCGACCCTATAAGGCAGGCCGCACACTCCTTTCCCTCCTCAGATCCCTGAGAGCTTCCCCACCTGTTCTCTCAAAGGTTCTCCCAGGGTTCCATTCTAACAATGGATTGTGTTTAGCCATGGGGCCTCACAAAGTTACAGAAACCACAACTGGATAAAATGCAGATTATAGATACAGTACAAATTTACAGAAACACAAAGAGAATTTCACCAAAAAACAGAAATTAGTACCAAAGTTCAGGATATTGACAGCAGGTTCAAGTAGCATCCTCTTTCTTTGCAGCCTTAGACCTTATCTTCATAGCAGCCAGGGCCAAAAGTGAGACTCTATAGATAACATGAGCATCAGTGTCAGAAAGCAAAACTACGATTTTCTCAGTGTCTGTATACAAGGTTAGGCGGGATAAAATTCCACCACAAATTCAGACCCAGAATCAGATTATAAAGGGCAGAAGAGGATATAATGAGGTAAATCCTCTAATGTGTGAGATCCAGGACCACTCTAATGTTTGAGATCCACAATGGGTCGTTGGAATTGAGAATAAAGACCCGACAATATTGCCAAGGGCATAGATTGAAATCGCAATAAAGTAAAGGAGGCTCTAAGATTATGGTTAGAGATGTTAACAAGATAGGGAGTTCAAAAGTGGTCAGGTTTAACAAATTGGAACCACGGTACCACTTTTGAGTTTAAAATTAGAGATTGATCAAGCAATGCATCAGAGTTAAAAATCCAATCCCTAAATTGGGGGGGGGGGGGTGTACAGCAGGAGACCCTATGAGATCACCAGGGATAGAATACCTTAAGAGAATATCATTAAGGAAATCATTGGCCGTCAAAATATTAAAGGATTGTTGACTAAGTGATTTATGTCTAACATTTTTATTTCTTGACCAATATTCTCTCCCTTTGGGTCTAAGCTCAAGTCACCATTCTGCAAGGGCACCACTTCCCTACCTGTCTATGTACCTGCATACCTTGTGCTCTGATTTGGTCGAGTCTTTGGCAGACATTCTGGAAGGCCAAACACCTGGCATCCCAATGCAGGACCTCGTAAAACCATGACCTAGTTCCTTGTGAAAGGGTGCAGTAGGGGAGATGCCAGTGGTTCTCTCCCAGGAGTGACTGTGAATGCCTATATGTAATGGTTGAGGAAATTCTGTTTCACTGTGTCTGAAGAAGTGTGCTTTGCAGGTGAAAGCTTATATGTTGAACTTTGCTGGTCTTAAAGGTGCCACTGGACTCAATTTTGTTCTACTGCTTCAGACCAACATGGCTGCCAGCCAATGTTCCCGCAAAGCTGAGTTAGTGTGAGATAGCTCACAGTTTTTTAGCCTCTGGCTCACACATTTTTGTCTTAGCTCTGGAAGGATGGCTCCGGAGCAAACTAATTTATGCAGTAGCCAAATTGCTTGCTCACATCTTTGATGCCAGTAGCTCACAAAGAAGAATTTTTGCTCATAAGACTCCACAGCTTAGAGGGAGCATTGCCAGCCTACCTGAATCTATGTGAATATTTTGTTTGGGAGAGGAAGCAGCCAGTCTGCTTAACCTCCATCCTGCAGGGAATGACGAGCGCATGCGTGGAAGGGGAGGGCAGGTAGGAAATCTGCACATCCATGCTGCTAGAATGATGACCGATTCGTGTCCTCAGTTATTTAAGTGAAATCTTTCTTCGGCTAAAAGCATATATGAAAATTCACATTTTCTGAAAAAGCAGTCTATTTTACCTTAAATTGTAACTGTATGGGACTGAAAAGAAAAAAATAAATTCAAAAATAATTTTAAAAGACTGAGGAGTTTGGAACATAAACCTCTCAAGACATCCCTATCCCACAGTTTTCCTTCTGGTTCCTGTTCTCCAAAACAGAACTATGATACACTTACTGGATGGCTAGCAATGCTTGTAATATCGTTCGTTAAAGAAGATACGTTGCTGTAATGCTGTTAATTTAGGGACGCCCTTCCTTGAAAGTTTCCAACTAGTCCCTGGCGACTAGACAGAACATTTGTCAGTTTGTAGACTAACAGCGCGGAGTCCTTCCAGTCTAAACCCATTCATTTCAACGCACTGAGGCTGGAGCCACTCACCGGAGGAGTGCCCTGGAAACCTGTTCTTAGGTTTCTGTGTAATGCTAACGAGTGAATAGCTGGCAAGCTGCTAGACCGGGGGAGGCGCCTGTTCCCCCTGCCTTTGTATCTGCTCGGAAGGTCGAGGCCCCCTACCGGTCAGGCTGTCACCGCGGGCGCCTTGTTCCTGAGCGGCGGGCGCCAGAGCAGCAAACAGACGTGAGCAGCAAGATGTAAACGGTGCAGGGAAAGGGGGGGCCCATTAAATTGACCACCAGATGGGGAAAGGCTGGCCTGTGAAGCGACTCTTTTACCTGTAACAATGAATGTGTAATCTGGAATTCATGCTGGTGACAACGGGGCTGGATAATGCTCCAGGTGGTGGGTCACTACAAAGCCACAAACAGAAAGCAGCAGGGAATTCTCCTGCCTTTAAAGCAGTTAGGAGGTTGGACAAGCCGATCTGGGAATGCTCTCCTCCTGCGCTCACACACCCTCCCAGGAAACGTCCACACACCGACAGCCGGTCCCTTCCGACTACTTCGTACAATTCCCACAGGGAGTGCCGTTGCTCCCTCTGCTGGTCACCCAGAAAGCCACTTGCCTTTCAGACCCGCCTCACGTCATTTCCTCGGAGTTCCGTGGGCGTGGCTACGCCTCTCCCAAGACTCCAGGTTCCCTTCCTGCTGCTAAGCGCCCGGAGGTCATTCAAGGGAAAGAGATGCCGCCGCTGGACCTCCCCATCCATAGCAGCGCTCTGGTTCAGGAGATGCCCCCCCCCCCCGCATACAAAGTGGATGCTGGATGAGGGAGGCAGTACTTCCCCGGCTGAAAGGGACTACTATAGCGGAGTTCACAAGTCCGCTGGAATCTTGAGACCCTAATAAGCCAGGCCGCCCCCAACTGAACCTGCAGAGCCTTTCCTGTCAGCCTATCGGTGTGTGCACTTGTATCAGAAAAAAGTTGGTGGTGGGAAAGGGGTTCCAGTAAGTGCCACCTGTCGCAGGTCCCTGGGAACAAGAGTCCAGGAGCACCTTAAAGACTAACAACACTTGTGGCAGGATCCAGCTTTCCTGGATCACTGCTCATTCCCTCCGTATCTGAAGAAGTGAGCCGTGACTCACGAAGGCTCATCCCCTGCCACACGTTTTGTTAGCCTTCAGGGTGCCTCTGGACTCTTCCCCTACAGACTAACACGAGTACCCATCTTGATCGAGGTCCCTGGGAAGCAGTTGAAGAGGCTGTGGGAGGCTAAGACATAACTGGAACCCACTGCTTCGGACCAGTTCCCTCAGTGGAGATGTGGTTCAGGCGCTGCTTCTGGTTATTCCCTGAGGAGAGAGATGAACTCTGAGATTGCCCGGAGGAATTCCCTGTAATTATTCGGTCGCAGAATCAGGTAAATTCCGGCGCTGAGTCTGAAGGTCGCCGATTCCAAAGCCCCCTTGTGTTTAAGGGGAAGTTTTAGGTAGAGACTATCAAATGGAGGGGGAATGGAAAATAAGTGTAACTCTCTCAGAATTTGCCCCCGTGGCCCCGATTTCCTGATGGCCACACTCCTTTGTAGCACAACCGCTCAGAGGCAAGGCCTTGTCTTCACAGAGGGCGCTTGACGCATATTGTGATTCATAATCGGAGTCACCCGTCATGAACTTCAGTTCTGAGAATCACTAAAATTACTGGCTCTTCCCGAAATCTGCAGTTCATAACAATAATACGAAACAGCTATCTGCAGTAGAATAAAGAGAGCTCTTGGGGGGGGGGGGGTGATCGCGCGTGTGGTAACCAGTCGCCAACTTACCCTGTCCCTGGAGGCAGTCAAAGGGTCCTGGCCGGCTGAACGAAACAGCGCTCCATCGCCCCGGCAGGGTCTTCCATGCGGCGTGGCTCTCGAGCACCAATGCTGAGGCGCCTGCAGGAACAAGCAACGCAGGGGAGTCAGTAGAGCAGTTCCGTGAGAGGCCTGCACACCCCAGGACGAAGCCTCTTGGGTGAAGGCGAAGCAACGTAGAAAGGAGCAGCAGTGAGATTGCTGGAGCAAAACAGGCCCGCTCTGGCTTAACGCAACACGCTGGAACTATAGAGAACACCAAACGGCCAGAGTAGAGTGAGCAATTATAAGGCGGGTCTAAGGGGAGGGGGGTGTCAAGGATGTGTGGGGCTATTTAAGATAGTAACGGATGGAGAAAACCAGAACCGTCAACGCAGCACGTTAAGAACCTCTAGAACTGCGATCCAGGACATTCCCCGCCCTCGGAGAGGATAAAATAAGAGAGACTTCGAAGTGCTCATTGGTCTATCAGGATCGATATTGCCTACTCTGACTGGCAGCGGCTCTCTAGGATCTCAAGTGGAAGTGTTTCGCCTGGTCCTTTTAGCTAGATGCCGGGGATTGAACCCGGGACCCTCAGAATGCAGAGTAGGCGCTCTACCACCCAGCTCCTCTATTGGGACACCGTTTCAGATTAAACCTAAAGTGCACACAACCCGTGATTCCTTGTGAGAAAAACAGCTAGAATTCTGCCACTGGCAGGGCTCTCTTCTGCACTGCATAAATCAATGCCCCCCCTTAAAAGAGGGTTAAGTAGCTGTCGCTGCTGCAGACGTTAAGAGGGCAGAGTGAAACAGGGCGAATCACAGAGTAACCGCAACCGGTTCTTCCGTTCTCTTCAATCAGGGGTGAATCCTCCACTGAGTGGACCCAGGCCAAGGATTTCGGCTTCTGTCCACCCCCCCCCCCCCCCGCCGCCCATACACACACACACACACACACACACTAGGAGCGGGCACAAGTCTAGCAAAAGGAGGAGCATTTAAGTTCCAGGGACAACTTGGTGTAGATGGAAAGTATGCTTGCAGGCTGAGTCGCAGCATAACTAGGATCAAATGAAATGGAAGGAAACTTTCTTGAGTTTCTCTGTTAACGTCTGCCTGAAATACAGCATTTGATACTTTTCAGAGACGATCGATTCCTAAGACAGCCTCCTGGTCTGGGGTACCCGAGGTGTGTATTCAACTGCCACTTGTCTTCTATAAAGGCTACTTTGTTTTAGCGTTCTGTTTTCCTCCGTACAAGGGATTTGTGAGGTCTGAGATGGAGACCGGCATACTTTTCTGGATGTCGTAGGGTTATCTGTTGCACTCTTATTGCTCCCCCCGCCCACACACACACACACCTTTGCCCATCTTTCTGAGCAGTCCTGTTGGCCAGTTAATTAACCCAAAGCGGGCTCCTGTCCAAAGAGCAATAGTCCCAGACAGCAGCCCGGACAAGATTTTAGTTTATTTTGCTCTGGTGACAGATGGCTTGGCGTGCCAGGCAAGCAGTGCTTTCAGTGACGAGTTCTTCATCTCTGTGTGACCTGAATGTGACCAAAAACAACAACAACAAGATCGGAGACAAGAATAACCACCGCTGGCTTTCTTTCGGCCCCTTGTCTACGACGTCTGCCCAGCTTCTAATGTTGCCTTCCACCTTGCTTAGGGAGCAAGCGAGCGCCTCACTGGTCTGTCCCAGCCTCACCTGATTCTCACCTGCAGCAAAATGACAGAGCGGTAGGGCGGACTGCATCGCTCCGGACTACACGTAGGAACAGAGACACACCCCGCCATGCCAAAGACTCCCTGCAAATAGAAAGAGGGCTTTCGGCTAGACCTTGGATAGCTACTGGTCCATTTGCAGGGATCATAAATGGCGGAAGGATTCGAAAGTCATATATCTGGTCTACCTCTTCGGGTCTCGATCGCCATGTTCCGGTTGCTTGCCTAGATTCGATCAGAAGATCAGGCAATGATGGGCATCCCTGGGGAGAAAGGAGGGGCTGGGAAGGAAAGCAGCAGCAGCAGCAGCGGGCCTCTAGCTATTGGCCAGCCCAGATTCTTCCACTCTGTCTCCCCCCCTCCCCTCCCTCAGCTCAAAGAGGAGGCACAAGAGCCTTCTTTAGGCCTCTCCGTCCTAAGCAACTTTACTTGGAACGCGTGTCTACTCTGACCTAATTTTGCCGACTTCCATTGGACTTAGTCCCAGGAGGGTGTGCGTGAGAATGTGAGCTTATCTAAAGACGTCCTTTTTCCTCCTCTAACAAGCCTGGTGATCATCTCAGGGTCTCAGCGGGAGCGGTTGCCGTTTTCAATTAAGAACAGAATGGCGCCCCCCCCCCCCGCCCCATTCCGACGGGGCTCGCAAAGGGACGAGGACTTCTCTCCCGGCCCGCCAAGTAAACTGTGCCCAGGCATTGATACGCCTTCAAGCGGCAACGGGCTCATGGTGAGCACGGCAAGAGGCTTCCAAGGCAAGTGGGAAGCAGAGGCGTTTCGACGGCCAGGAAGAGCCGATGACACTGAGGAGGGGGATCTTGAGAGGCAAAATGATATCCTCCCCCCCCCCCCCCAACTGTTTGCTTCTAGAGCAGACCAAGTGACTTCTGTAGACCCACTTCCGATCTAAGTAGTTTGAGGAGAATGGTTTAACTTCACTTTAGGTAAAGGTAAAGGTTTCCCTTGCTCGAAAGCCAGTCGAATACGACTCTAGGGATGCGGTGCTGCTCTCCGTTTCCAAGCCGAAGAGCCAGCGCTGTCCGAAGACGTTTCCGTGGTCATGTGGCCAGCATGACTAGACGCCGAGGCCCACGGAACCATGCCTGTTTATCTACTTGCAGTTTCTTGCTTTCGAACTGCTAGGTTGGCAGGAACTGGGACCAAAGACGGGAGCTCACTTTACCTGGAAGTAAATCGGAAGGATCTGACTCCCAAGGGAGAGCCAGAGCAGTCCTAGAGGTTGGAGCCTCCGATCAGGATCCGAGAGAGCCCGGTTGGAATCTCCACACTGCCATGGAAGCCTGCCGGGTGAATTTGGGCCAGTCACACACTCTCAGCCTAACCTACCTCACAGGGTTGTTGTGAGGATAAAATGGAGGCGAGGAAAAGGATGCAAGCATTGGGTCCCCACGGGGGAGAAAAGAGGGGTGTAAATTAAATCCTATGCTGTTCATACCTGGGAGCAGAGTGTGGCACAACCGGGACAAACCTCCTACTGAATTATGCAGTAATAGTAATTAAGCTTAGATCTGAAGCTCCGGTAACAAGACTACCTCCCCAAAGCGGTAAAAAAGAAAAAAGAGCCTCTGCCCCGAAGGCCCTACGCATTTCCAAAAAATGGGAGAACAGCCTTATCTGTCTGATTTACACCCAAAGGACCGCTCCTCTTCTTATTAAAGCAGGATCCAGTTTCAATTCCTTTTCCTTAGTTTTCAGAAGTCAAAGACACGTTGGTTCAACGTAAAGGCAGACTCAGTGGGGCAGGAACATACCAAGTGTGAAGAACGCATATTCTGTGTTTGGGGACTAGGAGCTACCGAAAAGTGAAAAAGACTCGTTCCTTTGGCCCTGCTGCGGGGTAGGTTAGTTGGGGAAAGAAACAGAAATGTTTACCTTCTCTTTACACGTCGAGATCTTTCTCCGCTCTGATCGGAGGTCCGCCTGTGGTGCCTCCTCTCCAGCCCTGGGGGGCTATTGCAGACCCGGACACGCCATCAGAAATCAAGCAGTTAAAACGGTTCACGTGCGTCATCTCAGGGGACAGGCATCTGTGAACTAAAAGGCAAGAGGGATGGCCACTCGCCAAGACACACACTCGAGTACACGTTTCCAAAACACGAACCACTCACACAGCAGGAGTCTCTAAACTTTGCCAGGCAAAGAAACAGACCTGGAAGTGGGCCTTTCATTAGCATGGACCCGAACTACTGAGGGGAGCAAAACGCAAACTAAGTCGCGCTTCCCTGGCCCAAGGATACAGAAGCCTCGTGCAGCTCGGCTCCCTTAAGAACAGTTTATGGGTTCGGGTATCCGGAGCGTTTCCTTGGGAAATGGTGGAGCCAGGTTAGGATTTAAATAGACACGATTATTAACACACGATGGCCTTAAAATGGCCCTTAACTCTGGGTGACTGATTGGGGAGCTTAAGACCCGAGGTCTCTGGCGGAGAGAGGCGTCTGTTCGGAAGAACCCAGCGCCGGGCAGAGGGGCCGTCGGTTCAGCTGCGCGCGCGTTCCAGGCGGAGGGCTCTCGGCATTCCTCCTGCCCCGGCGGCGGGGACTCGGCTGGTTGCTGCGGCAGGCGCCGGGGACCTTTTGCTGTAATTAATGTTCAGGCACAGAGCAAGAGCCTGGCGAGGCCTCCCTCCCCTCCTCCCACCCACCCACCTACCTCCCGTGCATTCTTAGCACGCCTGCTACAGGCCAAGGCAGTCACTGGTCTCTTTCTACCTGCGCGAACGGGCGTCTAGTCGAAATAAAATAAATGACAGAGAAAACGATACAAAACAAACAAGCCACACAGAGGACCGACCTGCACTCTTACTCACCCGAAGCTTTGGGAGCCTTTGGAAACCAGATTGCACCGCCAGGAGAGAGGCAGTCTTTGCTCTTCCCTTCCCCAGCCTCCATCGATTTGTTCCTGGAAAACCCTGCGCGTTTTTATAACCGCCACAAGCGATTAATATTGCATTAACCCGGTTTAAAAAAAAAAAACCCAAAAAGCACCAGAATCCCGTCCCCTATCAAAGCCATGTATTATTTACGCAAATGTAATTGGAGATTTGAGTTGTGTGTGCGTGTTGCCGGGCGAGAGGAGGCAAGGCGTTGGCGACAGTGCTGCAGGAAGGGAAAAGAACCGAGAGGGCGTCTAATATTTAATTTCAGGTCTGTGGTTTTTCTAATTCGAGATTAAAAGCAGTCACGTCTTTGAAGCCAGACACTTGGCGTAAATGTACAGTTAAAATATTCTATGCTGGCGTCCCCAGACAAGGGCTCCCTCTCGTCCCAGCCGTCATTAAATTTTAATTATCATCCCAGGCTCGAGCAAGGAAAGGGGAGGAAGACTGTCCACCTAATTACAACAGATAAAAAAGAACCTTTTAGATTTGTCTTCTTCTTTTCCAATATGTGATTATCAGTCGTCGTCCCCCCGTGCGCTGTATGTTTAAATATAGACAGAAGAATGTCACCGAGTTTACACTATAGATTTGCCCTCTGCGAAGATCCAAGTAAATACAATAAAGAACGAGAAGTCCTGTCGAATAAGGGGGAGACGGGGGACCCAGCCCTGACATTAGCTCTGGGCGAGATTTGGCGAAAGATCAACAAGAAGAGGAGACACGGCTTCCTAATTAGGGTCCTGCAGTTAAGAGATGAATGCATTTATTGTCTCCAAAACAAAGCACACGCTGGTTCCCTGAACCCTCCCAGTTCTGGGAGCTCTTGGCTTTGGCAGTATGAAAGGAGAGCGCCTTTACTTGGGCCTGGGTCCTGGCGCCCAGCCCCTTCCTTCTTTAATAGGTGATTAAAGATCCGTAGGGAACAAACAGGTTCCGAGAACTTCCCTGGCTGTACTATAATTTGTGGGTATTGATAGCTAGAAAGGTTTACATCTCCAGGGAGTTGTTTAAAGGACCAATTTCTTTCTTTCTTTCTTTCTTTCTTTCTTTCTTTCTTTCTTTCTTTCTTTCTTTCTTTCTTTCTTTCTTTCTTTCTTTCCTTCCTTCCTTCCTTCCTTCCTTCCTTCCTTCCTTCCTTTTCTCTCTCTCTCTCTCTTTCTCTCTCTCTCCTTCCATCCGTCCCACAGTTTTGACTTTCTAAGCAGCTTCCTATTATCTCCTCCCCACTTAATTGTATTTCCATTCTCTCCAAGTTAAATAGAAAGCCAGGCTCACAGGGGAGCTGCCATGCGCCTACAGACTAGGGATGTCAAGCGCAGCCTCGCTGTGGCAAAGTTAATTTCAATTCCCGAGGAGGGTTTCACATTCCAGCTCTCTGTGACCCACAGTAATTAGCTGAGATAACGAATGATTACTTACTTATTCCTTGTAATTATCTGGATTTAATAATTCGCTGTGTAATTTATTAATTCGCCCATAATAGCCTTTAAGTGAATGGCTCATTTAAGAGGGCCAAGAGGAAGCGACGCAGCCTACAAGATTCCGCGCCTCTTCTGTAGTTCCTAGCCGGTTTCAAGGCATGCTTTTTTCGGGGATTCGGAGGCGTTTGTCTGGGTCCTTTCCGTTTCTGCATAGGTATGTAGCTGTTGCCATTCCTCTTCCTCAGCCCCATTTGTTTCTTTCTTTCCTCGCTATGGGCTACATTAACTTCGTCCAAATCCACAACAGTTGCATGATTTCCACAAACACCAGTTCACTGGAGAACCCGCAATAGCGGGGACAGAGACCCCCTTTCTCAATAAGTGAAAAGGTTAGTAAGGCCTCTTTTGAACTCAGACTGAAAGCTGTTGAGCAGCCCTTTCTGCTGAATGCTTATCTTAATAAGCACATGTTGTTCATTGACAGTTCCTGGAAATCTGCAATGATTATTTATCGAGCTCTCTGAGGACATTCTTTCTGTACTCTAGTTCTAAGTAATTTCTTTAAAATCCTCAGCGTTTGTAAACAACTCCTCTCCATCAAATCATCACAGGAACCTCAGGTTTCACGTGTTTAAAGAGCCTACACATAACTCTAACATAAATGTTTGGTTTTAAGTTCTGACTGAGTCGTAGGTTCCGAAAATCAGCACTGAAGTTTTGCTTGCCTTAGTGGCCATTCCACGCCCCAGTCTCTCTCCCTGTGTCTGATCTGCGTGATGTGAAAATGGAGAAACATTAACCTCTTCACAGAAGCAATACACCAATAGAACCGAAGATTCAGAACACTTAATCCAAAACAACACCCGAAAAAGGGAGGGGGATCTCCACCCTAAATATTCTGTGCTTCCTCCTTAGACCATCTCTCCAGCTCTTAACAACCATCCAGAGCCCGGACTGCTCCTCAGTCCCGAGAGCTGGCAAATATGTCTCAACAAATGAGACACAGCGATCCCGTCTGGTTTGATTGATGGACTAGAGGCATCCAGTTAATATCAGACTCTCGATTAGGGGTTGTGATTGGGTTGGGTTTTTTTTAAGTCGCTCCAAGACTTTTCATAATCGGTACTGGTAGAGGAACAGACCTGTAAGGGGGTGGCGTTAAAAATGACCCATTATTTCCTTTTAGCTTCAGACGCCGGTGCCTTTTAAGAAATCAAGATAACTACCCATCTGGTCAATTCACCTTTTTGAGTCGTGTTCCTTTCCACTTTATCCAACAAGAAACATGTTTTCATTTGAGAAAACAGAATAGCCAATAGTAGACAATTAATTCTGTCGAATGCACTTTATGATTAAAGGTCTGTCGTTAACATGGGATTTCCATCTAGAAAGCAAGTGTAAAGACAAATATATCATGCTTTGAACACAGGACCCTGGGTGAGCATAGGACGAAGGAAGATTTATTGACCGATTGGTGGTGAAATGGCAACCCTGTGATCTTCTGCACCGCTTTAGCAAGCGGCGGTATTAACCCTTCCGCAGGGCCCCCATTCTAATCTCTGGCGTATGTAAAGGCTAAAAATGTATGTCAGTTCAAAAAAGAAAATTAAGTTATTTCCTTGTCATCCTCTGCTTTCTCTGAATTCTTTCCTCGCTTCTGTCTTGGTATTTTGTCTTGCTAAACGCATTTGTAGTAAGTTCACATGTGAGCATATTTTCTAAGATCAAATGATATTCCGTTTAGATTGCTGAGTCCCTATAGCAAAAACCTGCCACATTCATCTCCCTCTGTCTCAGCTCCCACCCCTCCCCGGCTCTCTCCGCCTCTTTCTCTCTCTCTCTCTCTCTCTCTCTCCCCCTCTGAGTGAGGGAAGAGACAGCCCCTGGCAAAGTGTCAAGATTGAACAGAGAGAGCGAGAGCGCCGAGGAGCTGTCCTTAGTGCTGAAAAGCCCTGGCGGCAGGGATCATATAGGCTGCTGCCGCAATATCACCATTGTCGCAGAAAATCAAAGGGAATAAAGTGGAAAGGGAGGGGCGTGAGGGTATTTCAGCCTTCTCACTTTCCATTGCAAACGCATCGCACAACCCTTTTACTTACACACTTCCCTTACACTCTTCACAGCCCCTTCCTCAGTGTTAAAATCGCATTTTACAAGCAGATGGTGTCTCACTGGCCTAAACCTGTTTGGAGGGAACTGTGAAGAAACCCACCAGCCCCTTTCTAGCAGAAGAAACAGCCTCCTCCGTTCAGTCTCACTACATCAAAGCCTCGCCTCCTTGGGCAACAGGGTTACCTATTTACACACAGCGGTTTGATCCTGAAGGAGAAAATATGTACTAGACGCAAACCTGTCTGTGAGTAGCTAGTTCTTTGCAGTGCAAGAGGCAGCACAGTTCTGCGGGGCGTTTATATATTTCCTTCAGGCCTATCTTTTGATCGCTTGGCATCATTTTAATATAGCTCTTGATCCGGGGCAATCCGAAGCCTCGTATGAAACACAAGAGGGTTTGCTGTAGCGGATCAAGAAGGAAAAATCCTGCCTCCCCCCCCCCCCCCCCCACGATCTTTCCCTGAGGCCTCTTTGCTCTGTTTAAATGGAAGCAAATCTCGCCGAAGTTATGCGCAGAATGGAGGTTTCTAATCGACACATCCCCCCGCCCCCCAAATTCCTTGATCTAGGAACCTTCCTCTCTAAACCTTTCACTTTCCTCCATGATTAGCTAAGAGTTGTTTGAGAATAAAATTGTGTCAGTTGAACCCCGGTCTCGTGAGCTCCTGAAACTCTACAGGAAAACAATGCGGACATGTAAACAGACAGGTCTTTCTCTTCCCTTCTCTCCCCCCCCCCCCCCGCCCCTGACTCTCTCTCTCTCTTGATCTCGCTGTTTATGCGCCTGGCGCTCCGGTGTTCGTGCTGAGCTCCTGGGACTCAACCTGTCCAGGTCATCATTCCCAGCTAGGAAGACGGGCTAATTGAATAGCTCCCTTCCAGGGTCCCCGAGCTCCTTCACCAGTCTCCATGCCCCGGACTTGCAATCTGGCCTTCTAAAGTAACGCTTAGTGCGGAGGTGTCATTCCTCACCCGACTGAGCCAGAGGTTCAGGTATGAATCACAGTGTTGGACCCAGCCTAAATTTTCTGCTAATGGAAGGGGAGGGGTAATTTCCACTGATCCCCCCCCCCCTCAACACCCCTCCGGATCCTCTGAACCAGTTTGTGGAGATAAGTGGACTGCACTGAGGGGAGGGGCAGGAAAGTCCCGCTGATGGAGAACTTAGTCTAGATCTAACCCGTTGGACAGAAACGATCCTGTAAGAAATTCACTCCTCAGTAAGTAACAAAAGTATTCCAGCTGCCTCCTAGCTTGCGTTTGAAATACTTTGGTCAAAGGAAATACCCACAAAGAAAAGATTCTCCTAACGGGTAATATAGTGAATAGCCTAAGCACATTGAAGTGGAAGGAAATACTGCTGGTTACTGGTGAAATTTCCAAATAAGTGTTTTAAGGATTATAGACTACATAGCGTCTTGGTTCCAATTCCGGAACTTTTTCAATGGATGGGAGAAACAAAGGAACCCCACAAAACGTTTTTTGTCAATAAAACGTTAAAATCTTTTTTTTAATGAAAGACAATCAACCAACATTTTAAATAAATTAATACATTACCATAATAAATAAACCTTCTATTAACAAAAACAAAGTAACCGTTATAATGTACAGAAGTAAGGCTTCAAATAGCCTTGGAACATAACAGCAATACAGCGAAATCTGTAAGAATATAACTGTATGTGCGTCAATTATGAATTATTTACAATACACAGCGGTACCGCAATCTAAGTACCTTTGAAGGGGAGGGGGGTTTTTTTCTCCAAAAGAACTGTACCGAACAATGTGGATTTACAAACAGTGCACTATCTCTCTGGCACACGGCTCTCTCTCTCTCTCTCTCATTCTCTTTCCCTCTACGATATACTTTTGGCTTTTGTACAAATAAACTTCCAAAATTAGGCAAACCTATAGCAATCAAAGAAAAATAAAGACTAAGTATCAGATCCGAACACTGATGAGAAATTCTGTTAAAAATCTAGAACAGACAATACTTTTGATAAAGGAATTCTAAAGCAACAAGCTCACCACACCGTCACCTGTTCAAGTGCATCTTCTTAAAGTAGCATGTGGTGGCGACAATCTGGGAATCCCCATTAAATATGTAACGCAGTCAACAAATACCTCCTTGGACGAGTGAGTCAGTCTACACAAACAACGCAGGACAGCCACTATAGAGCGAGAACTCCTTACAAATAAGAATACTTGCTAGAGAAATAGTTTAATTTCGGGTGACAATATACAGATGGTCAAAAGGAAGGGTTTCTAGTTTGTTTGTTTTTTAAGAAGGGGGAAAGTTCAGGTTCGTAAACTGTACCAACCAACACAAAATAATTAATTTACAGGAACCGTACTTTTCTTTTACTTTTGTCTAGACTTTGATGAAAGAGGTGCAATTAATTAGGATGCTCACAAAATGAAGTTATTAGAGAGATAAATTAATAATTTACAGGGGTTTGTTTGGCAGTAATCTAATAATAGCTCTTAAGGTCTGTGAACGCAGCAGGATCAGCTCTTTCCCTCAGCATTATCACTTCAGAGAAGGAAATGGATAATAACCACAGTAAAAATATAGATATATATATAGATTTATAATATGCAGTGTAATCGCAGAAAACCTGCCATCTTTTTATTTCTTAAAAAAACCAAAATACTTTTGAGATGCCTCTCTTATGGTATTCAACTATAGGTCAAAGTTTCAGTCACTAGTCAGTTTTGTTTTCTTTTCTGAAAAATAGCTGCAAAGTGTACTCTTACATCTGAATAAAGGTGATGTCTTTAAGAATAAAAACAACTCTTACTTGATACGTCTTCCGTCCGCTATAAAGGTTTCTTATCTGCCTTCACAAAACCAGTCTCTTGTCTTTGACGCCAGCTCGTGCCGGAGCCTCCAGGGTGGCCAACTTTCTTAAACTCGACGCTTCACTTCTCCATTTACAGTTTGCGAAAATGTCTCAGGTCTGAATGTCTTCTTGAATTTTGCTCTTTCTTCTCTCCCCGAAAGAGAAACGTCTTGTTAACTGTTTCAGTTTCAGGTGTTTGCTTGCTTTAAAGCAGACAGGACCCCCCCCCAAGGCTTTAAATCCCAGCGGAATATTTCATCCGTTTCTGTTTCTGTCTCTGGTTACAGAACCAGACCCGGACCACGTTCTTCTTGAGGTCCAGTTTCTCCGCGATGGCCGCTATTTTCTCTGAGGAAGGACGCGGCTGGATAGCGAAATAGGCCTCCAGGGACCTCTTCTCGGGAGCCGCGATGGAGGTGCGTTTCCTTTTCTTCTCCGCCCCGTTGAAGAGCTCCGGCTTGGTGAGCTTCTCCCGGTGCGATTTCTCCGCCTCTTCCAGCCACGCTTGTAAGATGGGTTTGAGGGCGATCATGTTGTTGTGGGACAAAGTGAGCGATTCGAATCTGCAGATAGTGCTTTGGCTTAGGGATCCCACCCCGGGGATCTTGAGGTTGGCCAGGGCAGATCCCACGTCCGCTTGGGTCACCCCTAGCTTGATCCTTCTCTGCTTGAACCGCTCGGCAAAGGCTTCCAAGTCGCGCGGGTCTGCGTCCACGTCGCTCATGCAGCCCATGTGGGAAGGCAGCCCGTGGGCGTGGGCCATGCTGAGAGCCGCCGGGTGCATAGGGTTCATGCTGGCCATGTGGGGCGCATGGCCGGGCGTGGAGACCACCGAGCCGTCGGGGCCCGTCATGGCCCCCAGCGCCAGCCCCGGGGTGATGTGTTCCAAGAGATCCCCCTCCAGCGCCTGGTGGGGCTGGTGGTGGTGGTGATGGTGGTGGTGGTGGTGGTGGGTGCCGGAGAGGGCGGAGGGGTGCGAGATGGGCACCGAGGAGGAGGAGGCGGCCGAGGTGCAGGGGATGGTGTTCATGGTGTGGTAGGTGGCGTCCGGCTTGAAGGGGCTGTGGTGCGGCGGGTGGTGGTGATGGTGGCTCTTGCCGGGGGAGACGATGTCCACCGCCGCCAGGGCTTCGGCGCGGGCCAGCAGGCTCTCGTCCAGACCGCCGAAGATGTTGCTCTGCAACGGCAAATAGAAGGCACACATTACTGCCACCGAGGGGGGAGTCGCCTCCTTCCTGCTCGGGGGGCCATCCGAGCCACCCCCAGCCCCGCTCGGGAAGAGAGCCGGGGGGGGGGGGAGTGGGGAGACAGAGACAGAGAGAGAGAGACCGGGGGAAGAGGAGCCCAGGAACAGGAAAGCCAGGCAGAGGGGCGAGGAGAAAGGAGGGAGGCGGGCGGGCAAGCAGGCACAGCTCCGCTCTCTGCGGCTCGGCACTCGCATCCCAGCAGGTCATCCACAGTCACGGGCGCCCGCGGAATGCCTGCGCCGGAGGAGGGGGGCGGGGGACCCCCTGCCTGGCCGTCAAGGGAACCCGCGGGTGGGGTGGGGGGCGCGACCTACCGGCGGGGCGGGCAGGCAGGCGCGGCGCAGGGCCTCGGAGGTGCTGGTGCTGCTGCTCGGGGCGCTGCTGCTGCTGCTGGGGGCGCTGGTCCGGCCGCTGGCGCCGCTGCTCGGGGCGCTGGTGCTGCTGGGCGAGCTGGCGGAGGGCGCGGCGGCCGAGGAGGTGCAGGGCGAGGCGGAGTGGAGGGCCGAGTACTTGGGCTCGTGCAGGCTGCCGCCCCCGCCGCCGCCGTGGGCCATGCCGAAGGGCTGCTTGCTGTTGAGGGACATCATCATCATGGTGGCCGGCGGAGGGGGCGCCGAGGCGGGGAACCAACGCGCCAAAGTGGCCTCAGCAGCTGCCTGCCCGGGGGCGCCCGGCTGCCTGCCTCGCCGCCGCTCTGCCTTGCCGCCGCCCGACTGGCCGCGCCGCCGCCTCGCCGCGCGCTTTTGACTCGCCCCGCCGCCGCCGCCGCCGCCGGCCCCCTCCCCGCCGGAGCCCCCAACTCTGCGGGGGGAAGAAGGCGCCTCCTGCCAAGTCCTCCGGCGGCGCCCGCTGCCTCCGCCTCCGCCTCCGCCTCCCCCGCGTCCCGGCGGCTCCCGGCCGGCCCCTCCCCCGCAGCGCCTCAGGTGTCGGTCCCCCCCCCGGCCGGCCCTCCGCGCCTCAGCCCCGGGAGAAGCTCTCCCCTTCGCCGCCGCCGCCGCCGGCTCCTCCGCGCCCTATTGTTCTTCCTCCGGCTGCCGCTGCCGCCCGCCCGCCCGCCCGCCCGCCGCACACCTTGGCCCGACAGGTGCCGAGCGCGCGAGAGCCCCGCGACTAACTGGGCTGCCTGCGAGTCCTGCGGGCTCCCCCACTTGCCGGGTGCTCGGCGCCCATTGGATGGCGCCGAGGCCGGGGCTGACACGGGGAGGGACGCATGCGTCCTGCCGGAGCGCGCGCGTGGCGGCGCCGGGGACCCAGCGCGAGGGAGGAGGCGGGGGCGGGGGCGGAGGCGGGGGGGGGGGCTGTGCGCAGAGAGGCGCGCGAGAGGGAGGGCGTCCGGGAGGGGCGGGGGTGAGGGAAGGCTGTGGCGAGGCGCGGCCCGGGGAAAGGGGGTGAGGAAAGGGCCCCCCCTCAGGGGAACGAAGTCGGCGGTGAGCCTGCCTGGGGGGGGGGAGGGGAGCCCGCGCCCTGGGTCCCCCAATTCAGGAGAGGCCGGGGGGGGGGGGTTGGCGAGGCCGGCCAGCCGGGCTCGAGGGGGAAGTACTCTGCCCGCCGCGCGCCCAGGCCGTCAAGTCTTGCACCGGTGGGCTCTGGAGCGCGCTGGGGGCGGGGGCGCGGGAGGGCTGCTGGGCAGTGGGGGGGGGGGTCTCGCTCCCCGTGAGGCCTGCGAGGGAGGCGGGCCGGTCTCTTGCCGCCGCTGGCCGGCCGGGGCTCTTGGGGCGGGGGGGCGCGCAGGGGCGGAGAAGAGCCTGGAGAACTGGGAGGGGGGGGAGAGAGAAAGCCCTCCGCTCCGAGTCGCTCTCCTGGGCCGGCTGCCCGGGCGAGGGGACGGGGGTGCCCCGGGGACAACTCTTGGCGCAGGTGCAGCCGGAGGGTCTCGCTCTCGCTCTCTCTCGCTCTCTCTCCAAGCCTGGCTGGCACACCAGCCTCAGCGGCCGCGGCTCGCTCTGGCGCCGGGTTTTATCCTGCCGCGCGCGGGCTCTTGGGAACGCCGCGCCCAGCCCGGCCGCCGCTGCTCTCTGAAGTGGGCGCGAGAGCCAGAGGGGGCCGCCGCCGCCGCCTCCCTCCCTCCCTCGCACAGTCACCTTTGTTTGCGGCTTCCTTCCTGCGCGGCACATGCTGGAGCCCAACGCCTCCAGGGACAGCGGCGGCGGGAGAGGAGCCGACTGCTGGGGAGAGAAGGGGAGGCAGAGCCGAGCCCGGACCCGCCCAGGGCGACGCTCTCTGCCAGCCCTCCCCGGGCTTCCCGCGCGGCCACCTGCGGGGGGGGGGGGGGCACCCCGGTCTCAGGTGTGACCGGGGAGGTGGGGGACAGGACGGTCTGAGTCACCCTCTTCTCCCGAGTCGACTCCTGCAATCCGGCTCTTTCAGATCCCACCAAAAACCGGACGATGACAGGCTCAGGTTAAAGACTGTGGGTTTTAATGCTACCCGGTTCCTCTGGTTCTGTCAATCGGATGTATTTCATCTTTATAATAACCATATTCTGTTCTCCCGCCTCTGTGTGAAGGTTGTAGATTGACATTTCAATACCACCCCAGCCCCCCCCCCCCTTTTTTTGTGCTGTAAGTTTACACTGCGCGCTTCAATAAGCGCTTAGGTGTTTAATTTCTCACCCCCAAACGGTAGGCTTCGTAATTTTCAGGGAAATAAAAAAAAATCCATTGTATCAGCTTTCACTGTCGCCAGCTCAAAGAAATGAAATAAATCAAAGTTAAAAGCTTGAGTATCATTTAATTATTGTGCGAACAGCGCTTGGAAAGGAGTGGAACAACATCTCTAAACAAATTATGGCCGGGCCAGGAAGGAATTATTAGATTGAAATTTCATTTAGGCTCGGGAGACACAGCGCTTCAATATGTAATCTGTTATGCCTCATCTGATTTGTATGCTTAATTCAGCTTGACGAATTTATTAGTTTTCATAATAGTAAAAAAAATGAAGCAGCACTATGGGCTAATGCATTGTGTGTACTATAAATTGTATGTAACCGTTGAAAGGCTGAAGTCTATAGAAATCTTTTATTAATGACAATGTGGGGGGGGGGGAGCAGATTCTCGCAAGCCTTTAAGGAGTTCATGCCAGCCCTCAATGCGGGGCTGTCTCGGTAGGCCATTAACATATCGTCATACTAATTAGGCTACTTCATCAGTGATATAATTTCAAACTTTAAATTATGTTCTAATTAACAAGGGTTGTCCAATTTGCTTAATCTTCAAAAGGCTTTTGGCTTGTCTAATTAGTCTAAACTATTGAGCATCTCAAATGCCTAATAAAAAAAACCCATAGATAATATTTTTGTATTTTCACTTTATTATATCGAGTTCAGTTTACAAGAAGCAACTGAAGGCCAGGTACGGGAAAGAGCTGGCAGGCGTCCGCCAACCCTCGGTTCAAGCTACTATAGTCCGTTTTTGTGTTACAGGTTCAGAGTTCCCAGCAAAAATAAACTGTTTATACTTTATTTCAAGAGAAAATTGAGATTGAAAAACCAAAGGCCAAGGTAAAATTGCCTTAACCCCCAAACAGATTTAAAATCAAATTACCTCTTAATGCTTCAAATGAACAGAACCATCTAAACTTAATTCCTAGCTCTCGAGTGAACTTTGAGTTTAAAATCCTCTTTTAAAAATATTTAACCCCCTGTATTGGGTTTAATTACTTGCACTAGTTGTTTTAATGTATGCTGTCACATGGGAGAACAGAGAATGCATATCGTTAATACGAATTAATCTTGATTTTAATAGCAACTGACAACTGATCTCCAAAATGGTAAACACTTGTCACCACTTCTTATGGTAAATAAGGGTTTTAATATATTCATGAAATAAAGAGAACACGATTGAAATAAGTGGGCAAACTTTTTTTGGTGCTAGATTTAGCAAAGATGATTTAAACAATGCACTCTTCAAGGCCTTATTTTCCGAAGGTCTGTGCAGGGAGGAGGTTGCGATATTCGGGTTATTAATACAGATTAGCCATCCACTTTCTTTTCGACAAAACTCTCTCCCCTAAATGGTGTACTAGCCATATACTTGTACACAGATAGGCAAGAATTTACACAATTTAACTGGGCTCAGGATTACAGCTTTTGCCGTTGAATGAGGATTGTCTTTTTAAAACGATTCCCAGTTATGCGGATCTAAGCCCCCCTCCCTTTGGAAGAAAAGATACACAAACAAAAATGCAACCCACAGAGTACACCTCCTCTGTCATGTTCCCCTGAGGAAAGCAAAACACAAAATGGGGTCGTGTAAACAAACACTTCCTGCCACGCTGAGGTCTCCTAGTCTTTTAGTGGGAATCGGAAACATAACGTTCAGTATTCCCCCCCCCCCCCCCCAAAAAGGAGAAGATGCTACATAATGGTAATATCATCATCTGAGTTCATTGGGACGAATCTCTTTAAAAGATGGAGGTATTGCCCTCACTGCAGTCGAAAGGAAACCGGCCGTTGGCTTCACAACAATCAAGATACCACCAATGTCTGCCAAGGATTCTTTCTGAAGTCCACGGGGAAAGAAAGTTGAGTGGAATCCCGAGGGAGAGAGCGGGTGTCCTGAGTCATGGCTGTTGCTAATCACAGGCCCGACTGTGATTTTGTTGGTGGTGCTTTAGTGACAGCGTCTTCTCCTAACAGTACTGTACCACTGTGTGTGCTGATGGTGCTGGCAAAAGGCAGGATGGATCCACCCTGGCGAAGGAAGGTCTTCCGGCGCTTTTGGTCGTTGGCGGCCTCTTTGTCTGACTGCAGCCTGCACCACTGACTGACCTTAGGCAGATGTGAGATGCAGCTGTCCCAAAGCAGCAGCAAGCCTTCCCATACCAGCGCAGGACTGCCTCTGCAAGCCTTCCAAAGCCATTAGTCTTCCTGCAGGCTCGCCACACAAATGGGCTTGCCTAAATAAAATTAGAGTCCCCCTTTCATTTCCTGACCCATGGAGACATCAGGGGAGAAATCACTGTCGCCTCTCATGTATCCCTGCTCTGATTTATGATTAAAATTTAAAGCAACGCATTCATATTTTACTGAACCTAATGCGCCGGATGAAATTTTAATCCATTAAGATGCAGGCTATACTTTTAGGCAGTCTTGCCTTTGTTTTTCAGCAAGGAGTCGAGTTCAGTTATGACTCTGGCAGTTAGTTATCGAAAATGCAGCTGATCGACGCCCTCCCTGTTTTATATTAATGAGCTGGCACCGGTTAGCACCTCCGTTTTATTTTATTTTATTTTAGCGCGCGGGAATGTTGGCCCACATTCGCCCCTCTCCCCCGTTCCCGGTCAGCGAGCCTGCTCTGATATGATTTATTCAAATCTTTCGCTCCCTTTCTTTGCCTAATACTGAAAACCCTACTGGGAAAAGTGCGACGTGGCGCGGCTTCCAGGTGGCGGTGACAGTTCGGAGCTGGCGAATGAAACGAGCAAAGAAGCTCTGAACTGTTTGCTTGATGTGATGGAGAACTTCGGAAGAAGTCAGGACCCTGGACAGCGAAGAGCGGCCGGCGCCTCCCTCTTGCGATTGGCGGACGGGAAACCAGAGAAAGGGGCTCAGCAGCACCTTTCTGCAGACATGAAGGAGTCCTACACACACACACACACACACACACGCACGCACACACACACACACTCGCTGTCTTCTCTCACACACAATCAGGAGCAATCAATGGATACACCTCAGGCAAATAGGGCGGCACAACCGGTTCATGTGGAGGTCAGAATCCTCCTCTCAGGCTGCTGTTAGTCCAAGAAGCTCCCATTATACTTCCGCGGGGCGGATCTATTTTAGATCAAGAGCAGGCTTGCAGGAAGCTAAAGGGTGAACAGAGAAACTTGCCGTCTTCTCCCTCCCTTCGGCGGAGAAGTAGACACAGTCATCCAGAGGCCGCCCTCTTTCCTGTGGAAGGGCAGAGAGGTCTCGTCCACCGACTACCGCGAACAGGAGCTGGAAGACGCGCGCGCAAACCTACAGCGGATGGCCAGTGGCCCCTGGGCAAGTCGTCTTCGCTCAGCCCCGTTGGTCAACCCAGGACAGTAATGACGGCCTTCCCCATAGAATTACTGCGAGGAATGGCGGGAAACAATTATTTTTTTAACAATCAGAGCGCTATATCAGTGATCCCCATTTAGTACTTAAAAAAAACAACCAACACCTGTCAGCCCCATCAGTAAAGCCAACACAACTTCATCTGGCTATGGGAAGAGAATCAGGCCAGGGTGAATTGTACTCTCTGATCCTTAGAACATGCTCAACGTCAGAAGTCAGTCGTTCGGCCTTCTGTTCAGGTATTCGACTCCACGCCCCATCTTTCCCACCACCCTCAATATCTGGGGTTAATATAACCTGAAAACTGCTGCTTGCAAGAAGAACTCGGTCTAGAACGACTAGCAAAGCTCCCCCCCCCCCCCCACCGCCACCACAAGTAGAGGAGAGGATGAGGGGGCCGGCAAGGTCTTTCTCCTGTAGCTTTAGTTGCAAAGACCTTCTCTTCCCCAGGGGGCTCTAGGCTAGGAGGACTCCCCTGAAGTTTACAATATATTTACTGGAGTTCCGGCAGGGCAACTCTTTGGCAGCTCCGCCTGAGTGGGGCGGGGCTGTGAATGGACCGGGCAGCTTTACAGGACAACAAATCCCCCCCTCCCCCCCCCCCCGCACACACTTTTAAAAAACCGTTTCAGGTGCTGCATCTCTTCCTATGAGGAGGTGGTTCCTTATCGCTTAGTCCATCCCTTCTGGGTCTAGTTTGGTGGAATACGTTATTTCCCCTGTTTCTACCCTGCGTCCAGCTTCACAGTGTTATTGACCCTTTCCCGGGCAAGTAGGAAAGGAAGGTCGAGGAGGCGGGGAAGCTGCGACTTGTCGGAGGCTACCTAGAGGATTCTGAACCGAGATAAAGTTTCAGCTCTGCTCAGGCATGAACTTCCCGAGCGGCCGCGGGCGAAGAGGCTCCTCCCGCCGCCCTTCTAAGTCCACTGAAGTCAGACTCCTCTCTTGCTGAGAGAAGGGACGAACAGAGATCTGCCTCGTAGACTTAGTATGGAGGGTCAAGCATTGTCGAACACTTGGCGCAGAAACAGCCTATGTCAGTTCACTCTGAGCGAACCCCCTTCCCCCCCCCCCCCTACAAGATAACTTACATCCACAGGCAAGGATGCCCAGCAGGGTTGCAGTAGGATGCCCACTGAGCTAACAACATGCGATCAGCGCTGAAGCCCATAAGACCTCCCTCCCCCCCCCCCACCCCCCCACCGACGCTCAGGAATGGTTGAAATCACTCCTGCCAGCTCTAAACGCTGACGACTTCTTTCATTCAACCCTTGGTTACTTTAACCCACATCCCAGGTGAAGCTGGTCTCCGGGCGTGCTCTTTACAGCGCCATCCTGGGGCAGGCTTCGCCTGGAGTCGGTCCTGCTCAGCTGAAGGGAAAGGGTCCTACCCACCCCCCGTTAAGTGGGCATAGAATGGCAGCCAGCCAAGTTACCCTCGGATGTTCCCCAGCACGAAAGCCGGCCGTGAGAGCCCCGGGCTTTTTTGGCAGGGACCTGGCGGTTCTCCCCTGGCCACCGAATTTACCGTCCCTCAAGTGAAGTCAAGTCACGAAATCAAACTTCAAGTATGGAACAATCAATGAAGCTTTTTGCAATCCGTGGTGCCTTGAGTTTCCTGGCACTAACCGAAATGCAAGAAATCGAAACTTAATTACTTGAAAGAAATCCAGAAATCCCTCTGCATAATTTATCCAGGAGTTGGGGGGGGGGGGGGGGAGTTGGTCTGGAATGTATGCATTTAAACTCTTCACCGTTTCACCTGCCCTCCCCCCTCCCCATGCACTGGCTGTGCCTGCAATTTCAGCATCTCTGGCGTTTGTAAACTGCTGATTCCTGGATTTCATAAGATCCTCTTTCTGTCAAGGGAAGGGGTGGCGCTCGACAAAGAACTCTCTCTGTATATAACCACCTGATTATTAATCTCTTTTTTTTTTGCGCTGTCTTTCTTCTGATGGCTAAAAAAAAGTGTGTTGAAAAAAAGCAGGCACCATCTACCCCTACAATAATACTATTTCTTTGCACTGGGATGTTTGGTGACTCACCTGTTTCACTAACTCCTCAGCTCTGGGCGGGCTGCTCCCCCCCCCCCCCCCCCGCTTTGGACTGGTCACAGTTGGGAAAGGAAATGTGAACCCGTCACTCATTCAGAGATTGTTAAGAGTCCCAAAGACACTGACGGGATCAGAGTATGCCTTCCCAGACTGGCTATTTCTCTGGGGAAATAAAGGGCTCTGGTTAACTAGGGAACTTGGTACCAATGCCTCCTCTAAGCTGTGGAGTCTTGTGAGCAAAACTTCTACTTTGTGAGCAACTGGCATTAAAGCTGTGAGCCAGCGATTTGGCTACTGCATAAATTAGTTTGCTCTGAGCTAAAACAAAAATGTGTGAGCTGGAGGCTAAAAAACTGTGAGCTAGCTCACCCTAATTTAGCTTAGAGGGAACACTGCTTGCTACCAGGTCTCATCTTTCTGGGATGGAAGAAATCCCAGGGATTTCACCTGAAGTCTCTGCAAACTCCTCCAGTCCTCAAGGCTTGCGAGAAAGCCACAGGGGAAGGTTTGCTTGAGTGAGCCATCCTCTCTGTAGAGGGAGACCACCCAACTGGTGTAACAACTGAAATTTAGAAATGGGAGTGGGCGGTGTCTCAGCAATCCTGGAGCCTGATCCGGAGCCTGATCCGCCAGGCTGCTTCTCTCCTGCATTCATTAGCACTACTTGAAAAACTGCTCAGCAGCTAACTTTATGCTCTGCTGCTCTCAGAATTTGAACTAATGTTATGAAAGAATGAAAAATGCATCGGGGAGCTCCCTGGAAACCCAAGTACATTTTTATTTAAGGCACATTAGCGAAAATATAATGTAAAAAGTGAAGGGATCTAACAAAACCATTAATAATTAAAAAATAATTACAGATAGTCTGTCCTTACTATTCATAACCATTCAGTAGCTCAGACAAAGAAAATGGAATGTGCTTAGTGTAAGAGAGATGTGAGTACACTGCTAATCAGAAATCAGCCACAGGCCGTAATTGCCCTGTTGGTCCAAGAGAATGGAAATGCCGGGCAGATCAGGGGCTTATCTTTGAGTGGGCCTGTTTGTGTTGGTGAAAGTGCATACTGCCTCCTCAGTTACATAGACCTTTCCAGGAGGCAACATGCCCATACCAACACTCTGGTCTATATCAGAAATTTCACTATTAACCTAGGCATCTGGTCGCTTCAGGTGGAGAATGGTTGCATGCTTGAAAACCATTTAGCACTTCAAAGACACCCATAAAACAAAACACTGGCTTACTGGGGGGGGGGGGGGAGCCTACAGTCTGATCTAATGACCCAAGAAGCTCAACTCCCCACTCAAAGCCATCATCTGAATTCAGCAAGGTTTATGAGGAACTCCTCAGGATGTCTTTCAAAGCTTTTTTGTGCAGTTTTTGTATCAAGGCCTCCTCTGAAAGGAAACAAGGAAGAGAACATATTGGGGGAAGTGCTCACCTGCAGGAGGCAACCTGGGTTTTGGGAGGGGGCTCAGGAAGAACCATGGGGCTGGTCACCAGAGGCACCAGAGGCAGGGGGGCTGGGGGGAAGAAGAGGCTGCAAGGCCTCCGTGGCCCTTTGAGGTCTGCTCTTGTCTCTGCCTGTGGAATTCAGACGGGTTCTTTTTTATCTTGCCCACGTTACATTAGGTACCCAACATGCCACTCACAAACTCCCCCATTTCCTGACATAATCTTATTTATTTATGGGATTTTTATCCTGCCCCACCCTGCAAGCAGGCTCAGGGCAGGGTACAATGTACTAACAAACACATAAGAACAGTTAATATAATTTAAGTCTTTTAAAATAACCACATGATTTTATATTAGACATTAGGAAGGTTCAAAGCATCAGGAGATGCTTGCATGGCTGAAAACATTCCCCGAAGTCCCCTTGTGCAAAGCCAAGGGCTCTGCTACTCCATATTCTTTCTTTTGTGAGTATTTTTTTTGTGTGTACATGTACGTGCTTGCAAGCCTGGAAGTCATCTTGACTTCTGGCTATCCCCTGGTGGGGCTAGGACATTTCAGGGAGGTGGCTTGATATTACCCACCTCTGCATCCTGGCCCTGGTATTCCTTGGAGGTCCCCCTTTGAAGTACTTGCCTGGGTCAATCCTGCTTAGCTTCCAAGATCTGAAGAGATCAGGCTTGCCTGGGCTATCCAGGTCAGGGCTTGCTACTCCATGTTCTTCATGATGCAACCCAGAGGGGAAGCAGGATCAGCTCTTCACTTTGAGTGGGTTGGCTGGAATCGAGTGAGATCTCTGGCTTCTGCAGTGTGTTGGGCATCTGATGCAAAGCAGAGAGGTCATTTTGCTCTCAAAGACTCTGGGAAGAAGCACAGTGCCTTCCTTTGCACTTGGCATCTGGGAAGATGGGAGGCAGTGGCTGTTTCTGTTGTGCCAGTTCCTACCTTCTCTGTGCATTCTGTGCAAAGTCGGAATGGCGGTAAAGTGGTCCTTGTGCCAGACTCTCTCTGGCCTCCTAGGAAGGCCCGACATTACTAATCACAGGCTCTGTCAGTGATAGAATGTTTTTGCAGAGACTAAAGTTTTGGAACAAAGTTTGAGTCCAGTGGTACCTTTAAGACCAACAAAGTTTTATTCAAGGTACGAGCTTTCATGTGCATGCATATTTCTTCAGATACAGTTCATTGTACAGTTCATTGTATCTGAGGAAGTGTGTGTGCACACGAAAGCTCATACCTTGAATAAAACTTTGTGGGTTTTAAAGGTGCCACTGGACTCAAACTTTGTTCTGCTGCTTCAGACCTACACGGCTACCCACCTGAATATAAAGTTCTGGAGTTTTGCAGCACATTGTAAACAGGAATTGAATACCTTTGATTATCACATTATTTATATACATTGACTGTGATCCAAAGAAGCTGTTAATACATGCATGAGGGAGCCAAGCAAACACCCAGCCTTTCCTTGCAGACTTTGCTTCTCCAGCTCTGACAGCAAGTGAACAAAGTGCTGTTCAGTTTTCCATAAATAGGGTTGCTGAGGCAGAAAACAGAAGTATAGCTGGTTGCTCAGAGTGTTTCCTGATGTGCACATGAATAGTTCATTTACCCCATTCCAGCCTTTTCTTAAATTGATACACAGTGTGGCCTTACCCATAAGGCTTTCCCCATTCATTTTAATGGAGAATGGAGATCTCTCGGTGTATTTCCTTTATATACAGAGATCTTCTCTCGCCACTGAAATGAATAGGAGATGGGCTTCTGGATTATAACAATTCTGGATTAGAACAATTCTGGCTGATGTCATGGCTTTGCTCTATGGCACAGGCTGTGATGTTAAACAGAGTGAGGCACTCATTAAAGACCCATCAAGGCCCATGGCTCAGATTGGGGAAAATAGGCTGGGAACAAAACAGCATCTCCAGACTTTAATCCCAGAGCCAACAGCTCCCCCCCCCATCATGTGGAACTCCTAGAAGATCTCTCCCAGAGACCAACTTCACCAAGACAAACTCACTTGAGATATTGGAGGGGCCTTGCAGGAGATCCCTGAGCTCTGCTGAATAGAAGGCTCTGAGCACAAGTCTAAAGATACTCCTCATTCTGGAGCATTGTAGGGTCTACACACTATAAAGGATCTCAGTATAGGTCATCTTCAGAGCTGTCCCAGGCCACATAGCTAGCATGCAGCCCATACAGCTCCCTTGCTTCTAATTACTGGCTGCTTGTTCCCAGCACCTATCCCCAGCCCTCTATAGACAAGAGGATGGCCTCAAAAAGTAGATAGTAGTAGTAATGGATGAGCCCTACCTCACTTTGCTTTGATAACTGTCAGAAAACCTTGGCAAGAAGTAGGAAAAAGTCAGCTGCTTTCAGTATTGGCATATGCATGATGCCACTGCTATGCATACACATATTGTCATAGTGTTCTTGTAAGTCATAGTTTTTAGCCAGTATCAACAAAGAGCCGCTAGGGGCATTAATTTCCTGGTCTCTTCTAAAACACATCCACATCTGGTAACAAGAAGGGGGAAAGGAAAGATGTTTACAAGGGACAACTGAGAAAACATAACCAAGCCCATGAAGCTTCCTTCTGCTAAATCAGTCTGTTGGCCAGTCAAGGCCAGTATTGCCTGCTCTGACTAGCAACAGCTCTCAGGTCTCAGGCGGAGGTCTTTCACATCACCTACTAGCAGATCCTTTTGCCTGGAGGTTTATTTTATTTATTTAAATTTTTATTTACCACCCTTTCTCCTAGGCATTCCAGGACCCAAGGCGGGTAATGCTGGTGACTGAACATGGGATCTTCAAAACTAACTCAAACAAAGAATACTTTCATCAAGAAAAAGTCTGCTTGCTTGGATGATCTGATTAGTTAATAAGAGTTTCAGTGACCACAAGGGCTTCAGAATGAAGAAATTCTGTGCCTCCACGTACTTTCTTTTTAGATGATGCAGTAAGTTTTTTTTTTTAACTTTTATACATGTACCTACAAAGCAGTTCACTTCAGGGTGCCTGATTGTTGGAAGGCTAACCATTTGAATTCAAAATATTGGTTAGTATTCCCAGCTGGAAAGTAACTGTTATTTTGATTTCTAACACAGCTGAATATTAGGAGTTGGACAAATTTGTATTATGGGTAAAGGAAAGTGAAAATTTGGTTACACTACTAAGTAGAAAGCAAAAAGGAGAAACACGAAGGTGATTACATGTAGAAAAAAAGGCAAAGTTTGTGTGTGTGTCTAAATTGCCATCAAGTTGCAGCTGACTTATGGCAACCCAGCAAGGGGCTTTCAAGGCAAGTGAGGAGCGGAGGTGGTTTGCCATTGCCTTCCTCTGCAGAGTCTTCCTTGTAAAACGAGGTTACCCTTTACATGTCATCGCAGCAGCACACAATAGAACTGACCTGGTTAGTCAGTCTGAGTTATTTGAGGCTACAAGACAGAAAGAATACACTAGATTGTTTTGGGCTTTGGACGACACTCCACTGGCCTTTTCTATTAGGGACATCATTTATAAACATTGGCACCTCTTAAGTGATATCCCTATGTGTAAGGATAAACCTTTTGTAGGACTTTGTAGGACTACAAATATAAGTGAGGTTATTGTTCACTTGGATCTTTTGACTGATAAAACAGACACTGTCCAGGCATGTAAAGGACATTTTAGATGTCTAAATTGTGGCACATGTAAAATGGCATGGGAAATGCAAGTAATTGATTTCCCAGAATTGAATTTTAGAAGGGAGCTCTCTGGCTTTACCAGTTGTTCAACCAGAGGTACCGTATATCTCCTAATATGGCCATGTGGCAAAAAAATATGTGGGAAAGTCCTTACGAGCGATAAAAACTCACGTGTTGGAACACAAATCAAGAATCAAACACAAAAATGTGGATGCACCTTTGGTTAATTATTTTATTGAAGCTGGACATCGTTGTGATGATTTTAAATATGTCATATTAGCGAAATTTACTTGCAATCCCTATAATAGACCTGATAAGGACTTATTACTCTTACTTAGGGAAGCCTTTTACATTCATAGGCTGAATATTGTCTTTCCATCAGGACTTAATGCTTCTTTGGATTTATCACGCTTTCTTTGAACTGTAGTTGATAGTAAGATATTCCATACTTTAAGAAACACACTTGCTTTTGGAACTTATGTAGACACACCCTGCAACTGTTAAGGTTAGAATCCTTGTTTTGCCCACTGAATCTTTGTATCTTTTGTGATGTAGTATACTAGTTTGTAACTTTGTGGGTAAGTGTCTTTCACGCACAAATTGTAACAAATGCTAAAGTCTTTTGGGGGTAGAACCAATTTTAAAAGCTTTTGAAAATGTTAAAAAATGTTATATGTTTGCCCCTATAGATATATTGTGCCTGTTCCTTTCTCTCAGAGAAGTTTGAAAAAACAATTGGAAACATTGTAGGTAAGACCTATCTTTATTATGATTATTCCTTTGGTACTTGCCTACATTTGCCATATAATTTTATTAATATTATATTTAAAGACTGAAAACCTGGTTCAGATTAAGTTTTCTCCACGAAACGAAGACTTACTCCGGAAACCTTCATTAACCTTACCTTATCTGTATTCACTTGTTGTATAAATCTTCATTTTGTGTGGCTTAGCTTTTCACTACTTGATAAAATTATATGATTGTTCTTGTTAGTATTTCTTTTTCACTATTAGACTCCATTCTAGCGCTCTCTATGCAGTTTTCCTTTGGTTTTTGTTCTGGACTTATGGCAACCCAGCAAGAGGCTTTCAAGGCAAGTGAGGAACAGAGGTGGTTCGCCATTGCCTTCCTCTGCAGAATTTTCCTTGGTGGTCTCCCATTCAAATACGGACCCTGCTTACCTTCTGACATGAGATGAGATCAAGCGGAATCATGCTGCCTTCCTTCCATAAGATAAAAGGTTAGGAAGGAAAAGGGGGGGGAGAATGCACTGGAAAATCATGGTTTGTCTTTTAATGTTACACCAAATGCACACAGTTTTATTGTTCTGACAAATATTTTATTGGAACGTACGCCTGCCATTTCCTTCCCACATCCCTTGCCAAACCCCTGCCTCTTGATGAGTCATTCAAAAGGCAAAGATACAAACCTCTTTAATACCCAGTTAAGTCATTTTTAGTTTTGAAACTGAGATAGTGTCATATGAAATCACTAACTTATTCCTCTGTTGATAATATGTGTGTGGCCTTATTTATATGCAATGCTAAATATGACATCCATAACAAAACTTATTGTTATAAATGGATTATGGCAATATTTTTATTGGGTTAGGGCTCTACACCCCTCAGGGAAGAACTTCAGTGTAAGATTTGTTTGTATTTCTCAGTTGAAAGATGGGGAAAACAAAGCACATTCAGGCAGATGAAAACAACTGCTCACACACACACACTTGGGGAGTATATAATGTCGCTGGAGAGACAAGCAGCATCTTACCTGTATTCATTAAAATGCCTCCGAAGTATCTGCTATCAGGCACTCTAATCCAATTACATGTTTCTCTGTTGGCAAAAAGAATACTTTAATTGCCACAGGGCAACAGCTGAGGGTTCCTTTGAATGCATCCAGTACAACAATCCCTCTTAGTTAACACAGGCCTGGGCAGTGTCCTGGGATAGATGCAACAAAGGAAGAACAGGGTGGAATGCTGTCTGAGAGGACAGGCCTTGGATGTGTTCCATTTTTGATCTGCACACGGTTCAGGTCAGTGTACCACTCCAGTGATAGAAATCCCTCCAGCCCTGATGCATCAGATCAAGGGTCCCTTTCGAACAGCATTTTGTTTCCAACAATGACCAAACAGATGCTTCTGTGAGGCATATGGGTAAGGTACAAAGGTAAGCAGCGCTCTGCCATTGTTTGTTTTTCACAGTGCAATGCTATGCAGAGTTAAAGCCCACTGAAACCAGTGACCTTTAACCAGAGTAACTTGGCAAAGGATTGCACTTTAAGTAACATGTACTCTCACTTCACATTTATTTCTGGCTTGACTCACTTCAGATTATAGGGACTTTACATTAGAGACTATTTTGAACATTTGAGAGTTGGTGGGGGGGGACATGGTACAACTTACATGGAAAGGGGGATGTCTCCACTGCGTCAGATTTTCATGTTGTGATAAGAACATAAGAGAAGCCAATGTTGGATCAGGCCAGTGGACCATCCACACAGTGGCCAAAAATACCAGGTGCCCTCAGGAGGTCCAGCAGTGCGAGCAGGAAGCCCTCCCACTGTTGCCCCCCCAACACCAAGAATACAGAGCACCACTTGTCCCAGATGGGGAAAGGACCTGACCCTTTTTTGAAATACATCAGTCCCCTTTAGTCCTTATTGGCGTGGGAGCAGAACAGGTAGCAGCCAATTAGGATCAATGGAAGAACAGAAGGAGCCAAACGGGAAGGAGGAGGAAAGAGAAAAAGCTTTCACTGTCAGCTAGGACAGATGAGGTCTGAACCCACAGAGAAAGAGAGACTGGAGGGATCCTGTCTCAGAGTTTGCCTTGTATGTAAGCAGGCTAAACCAGCAAATGTGTAGAGACAGTTTGCATCTGCAGAGTTTTAGTTGGGAGAGAATCTGTCTCAAGAGGCTATGGAATATCAGAACCTGTCTATGGTCATAAAGCAGGCTAGCTTGGGGAAGAAATGGAAGTTGTCTTGAAGCCCCAGTTTATGAGGGAAACGTGAAAGAACTGTGATTTCTGACAGGAGCTCACATTTATACTGTGAGAACCCTGAGGTTGAGAGAAGGCCGATATTCACCTTGAGAATACAAACTTGGCTGCTAACTGCTGTCTACTCTCCTAAATTGTCACTATGTTATATCTGCAAGCAGTTTCTATCCTCTTTTCTGAACCACCTTATCCCCCTGTACTTGGAAGAAAATAAAAGTTACTGTTCTTTTTCTGTTTCTCTCATGGGTGCTGAACTTGTTTTATTCAGAAGCCATTTGGGTAAAGTCTGTCAGGTGTAGAGCTGAGGTAGACTTTACATCACGGTACTTCTGTCATATTTAAGACCCCAACCTTCACACATGTGCAAGGAGATTTTTACTTGACTGTGCTTTAAAACAAATGATATGCTTTCTAAAATGGCATTGGCTTGTGGAAGGGCCTGGTATGTGCGCTCTTGATGTTTCAAATAGCTCATAAAATACATTCTAAAAAATAATGGCCTAGTCCTGGAGCACATGAAAGTTTAAATAGAGGCATAATAAATCAGTGAAAGATTAGAAATCATGACATTGTTTAGCCTTCTAAGGACAGTACTCTGGCACTGGAAATATGTCCACTAAAGCAAGTCTTTAACAATGAGGGGGAAGTTTGAGGAGGGGCTCTTGTGGGCACTCTTGGTCTTTGTCTTGTAGCCTTCCCCTAAATTTAACATCACACTCTTTTTCAAGAGCTCTTTCCCAATAACTGGGTATGATGTAAGCTTTCAAGAAGAGGCTGGATGAATATTTGTCAGAGATACTTTAGGCTGGTCCTGCATTGGGCAGGGGGTTGGACTAGATAGTCTGTATGGCCCCTTCCAACTCTATGATTCTATGATATACAATGAAGTCCTTCTGAATACACAGGAGTTTGTTGAGTAGTTCCAGAGCCTGTTTCAACAAAGGTGGCATTAAGAAACAGGGGTTCTTTCCAGAGCTGGTGGCAGGGCTCATTTGCAGTCCTGAGTTTTAGCATCTCTCTTTTAAAGGAATTAAGCATCAGCTCTCCAATACTTGTCAGTATTCTGATATTGCAGTCCAAAAGTGTCAGCCATGTACTTAAAAATTCACCACTGATTCTGCCTGTGGAGCACAGCCACCCAAGCAGGGGAAACAATTTCTATAATGCGTGTAACAGCCCCCTCCGACTCTGTTTTTTAATGAACAAAATATTATTAAGTTTTGATGAATATTAACATAATTAAATGAAAGCAGAAAATAATTTTGAAAATTATGGAAACCTTTCGTATTAGAAGGATCTAAAGTTAATTATACAACATTACAATGATATTATTACAAGGTGATTATGCTCCTTTGGAAAGTAAGTGCTTAAGACATCGACACTGCTGCAGGCAGGTCTCTTGCTTCATTCAGTTGAGTAGAAGAAGCACTTTGCTTCCATGCTGCAGCTCCAGCCATTTCAAAACCATTTTGGAGCCATCTATCTTGCTTGACTCTAGGAACTACTGCATTAGTGGCAGAGTGCCCAAGACTGGGGCCAGAGAGTCCCAGACAGACACAATGCCACAACAGTTGGTGTTGCTTTGTCACCTGGCCCAGATGTACAATCTGCCAAAGTAAGGCAGCAGTGGTCAGCATCACTGTGGCAATGAGAACCTCCTGGTGACACCTATAGCAGCAGCCAGGGAAACTCTGTGGCATCCTTTTGGCTTTTAGGACAAGGAGTGAAAGCCTAAGTAGTGGAACTCGTCACATCTAAGGGATGTGAAAGTCTGAATAGGAAGTGTCCTCATTCTACAGGGGAAAAAAAAGTTAAGGAGGAAGCAGGGACAGACTGGGTCAACTGGTCCCAGACTGGTCCCACAGCAAGCCAAGCAGACTTAGCAGGGAACACTCAGCTCAGAACTGGCCAGCAGCGTCCACCATGTGTGCCAACTCATCTATTGCCACTGTACCTTTCTGGTCATTTAATTCTTTTTCAGAAAAAAGTTTTGAACAAAATTACAGAGCAATCCTTACACTCAACTGAAGGTAATGGGCTTAGAAGGGGGTAGGGCTACTTAAGACAGCACTGCTAACCTTACTGCACTCTGTTCTGATTGATAAGGATGATTTCCTTTGGTGTGGGGCAAACATGGGACAGTGCTGTACTGTCTGTGAGATCAGGATGTCTGTGCATGAGCCTTTCACTGTTCCCAGCTGATTCAAGGCATCCTTGGTGAATGAACCAAGAATGGGCTTCCTAGCTGTCTGTCAAATCATGAATTCTCCACAAAACCACCTCAGCTGAGCAACATAGTAGCTGATCTTTATTCATGGTTGTGCAGATGATCCGGGATCATGGTTTGGGAAGAAACTAAAAGTCTGTTGCACCAAGCACTTCTTCAAGCCATATGTTTTCAAAAACTGACACATGAGAAAAAGTACATCCAGTTCCCATCTTTGTCATGATTTCTGTTAATAGCAAGTTCTTTTGAAAAGTTGTATGGGTAAGGAACAGCTTTCTGGTGCGCTTACATCTGAGAAGCAAAAAGCATATTTAGACACTAAAAATGCAATAAAAACAATGAATTTAGATTTATATACCACCTGTCTCCACAAGGGAGACCCAAAGCTACTTCCATCATTCTCTTCTCCATAATTTTAGCCTCATAACAACCCTGTGGGGCAGATCAGGCTGATAGTGTGTGACTGGCTCAAGGTCACCCAGCAAGCTTCCAGAGTGGGAATTTGAATCTGGGCTTCCCAGGTTATAGCCTGGTACTTTATCCAGCACCCAATGCCAATTTGTCTAACCACATCAGTACAGAGGAGCTGTCAAGTCATGCTAAAGTAATATCAGGACAAACAAGTCATTGGGACAAGATATCAGCTAGAATAAGGCTATCAGGAAGATTAACAATAACAAAAACCCAGATGGAGGGCATGTCTCAGATGAAAAAAGCAAGTAAAGTGAGGCCCAGAAAGAAGCCATATTAAGCTCTGTAACTGTGGGCAGAGAAAGGCCATTGGGTTGCTATTTGACCCTATCTGCTATTTTAAGACTTATCAGCAACATAGGCAGTATCAGTCTGAACGGGTTGTCCACAGTAATTAGAGCAAAAGGGAATACAGTCATATTACAAGAGCCTTTAGGCATACAACGAGGGCATTCTTCAAGAAAGTTTTGGTATACTGCTGACAAAAATAAGCTGTCCCTTCCCATAAAGAGAAGTTTCCAGTTTAAAGGGGTTTATCTTATACTCAGCACTGTGCTGTCATTTAGAACCATCTTTTGCAAACACACTCACCCATTCTTTTTTTCTTTTTTTAAAAAAACCTCTGTCATTTCCAGGGGACTAGAATTCACTGAAAAACAGCCTCAGGGCCTAGATTGATAGGAATAGTTGGCACGAGTGAAAAAGAGGTGTCTTTAAAGAAGCATATAAATAATTAGCAATGCATTTCATGTAGCCCTTTTCTCTGTCAGGTTCGGAATCTTGACTCAAGACACGAAACCACTGAGCCAGGACTTCCAGGTTTATGCTTACTCTAATATAGTTACAATGTTCAAATCTAAAAACAGCGCAGTGTGTTAGATGTTGTTGTTTCAGGCAACTCTACTGTTCTTCTGCTAGAATCCTTTTGCTCCTGGCATGTTTCCTTTAGATGTCAGTGTATCTGCATGATGCATGAGACTCTACTGTCGACACCCTAGTTCCTTTTCCAGTGTACACCATTTATTGTACAGAAATGAAATTACGATACCTCTTTTGCTGGAGTCATTTTTTTTTGTGATGCATAAACACAAGAGGCAAAGGCTGTAGTCACAGGAAAAATAAATATATTGAGTTAAATTTTCACAGGTGTGTATGCATCATGTTAGTCTAAGGACATTTACTGATCTAAGGTACAACTCTGAAAGTGAAACCATGGCAAGTAAGCTCCCAACCAAATAATCTATGTCTGCTGCAGCACTTTTAAAGATCTCACTAGTGCTGAATCTGTAGTATATATTAACTCCTGCAATTTTATATTGACTCTTGGGTTTGTTTGGCTTCAGTTTGCACCTTTTACTTCCTATCATATGGATCATTATGCTGGTTTTTGCTGGATATCTGGACACACTGAAAATGAAGGTAATGAAATGGGTGACCAGACCTCCAGGAGGTTCATGCCATATGCCATCTGGTATGCAAGGATCCCATTTAATTATTTGTCCCTACCCTTAAGTGTAAAATGATGTTTAAGTGGCAAGGAGAATAAGATAGCCAGAACAATTTTTAAAAGAAACTTCTTGAGGTCCAACCAATTCTTCATTTATGGTCCAATGTATCCTATAAGATTCAGGCTTAGGTAAGGAGTGGACATGCAAGTGTGCCTTACTCATCAGCACCCACTGAAAGGAGAGGTCCTGCCATAACACATGTTGTGTGACTTTCTCTTTTGCTTATTTGCTCACCAGACTACCTGGCTTTCACCATGTCAACTTCTATGGCAAATATTATTCTGTACGCTTTTAATTAATATTAGTTAAGTTATGAAATGGTTATCTAAATTAATTTGTAAAGGGCTTGAAAGTTATTAGGATCTGCTGCCTGCTAGAAGACAGGTATTTTAAACTTTTAGTATAATCGTACCTTGTTGCAATGAGATTCAGAGCAGGGTCAGTATGGCCTAGCAGCCATTATGCCAAAACCCCTCACTTGATGCATAAAACTATATCTGGATTGTATCACCATATCACCAATATGCTAATGAGATTCTGCTGTTGGGTGTGGCCTATTATGATAATGAGTTCCTGCTGGGCTTTTTCTACAAAAAAAGCCCTGGGGATATTAAGCATTCCCATTTAGAACACATCTGGAGAACTCCAAAAGAGGGAGGAAGGGATAGGAAACTGAATTACAATACAGAAGTGTTCTTGATGCATATGATTTCATTTCATATTTGTTCATCTCTAACCTGGGAGCAAACTTTGCATGTTTCCCATGCATACACACTTCCTCTCTTCAGAAAGACAGGGTGATTTCATTGCTAAATATCGAATGTGCAGCACTGGATCACAACACTAGCACACAGCTTAATAAATCTGATGCAAAGGATTTGCACCCATGTCTGATGATGTAACCAAATAAAAGAATCAATATAAATAAGCAAAAACATTAGAGCGATCCAATTCATCTTTACTCAAAGCCTTAATCATTCATTAAACCAGTACAAAACAGTCCTGATCAGCCTTTATTTGGGTTAATCCATTGTTTTAATTGTTAAATAAAATTCAAGCAAGTTTAATGATGCCTTAATCTTGTAGACCATCTTCTCTCGCAGCCATATTTATTCCTGCTGCCCCTTTTTTCCCTTTTATATATAATCACTCGAGTATGTTTGGGAGTCGACAGATTAACAGTAAACGGGAGAGACTGCTGCCAAGCAAGTACTGAGAGATGGATTCAGTCTTAACTACCTGCCTCAGCTGTGTGTGGAGGGGTCATCCTTATTCTATTAATACACTATGTTGTTTCTGTTTTCCATGGAGTAACTTCATTGAGTTTGTAAAAGTATATCTAATATCAAGATCTACTTCAACCCATTGTATCTGGCAGGTATAATTTTTGTAACTAGGGAGGCAAGTAAAAAAAAATTGCTCCATCACATGTATAGCCATAAATATTTTTGTGTTTGAAGCAACTGTCAAAATTTTAAAGGTTTATGCAAAAACTTATGTTTTGGGGAATGTTAAAAATTGTATTGTTGTATGTTTGGTGTCTGATTACTGTGAATTGGTCTCTCAGTATGGAGTTGGTGGAAATCAGGGCCTTGAAAGCCAGTTTGGTGTAGTGGTTAGGAGTGTGGACTCTAATCTGGGAGAATTGGGTTTGATCCCCACTCCTCCACATACAGCTGCTGGTGTGACCTTGGGTCAGTTACAAGTTCTTTCAGAGCTGTTCTCTCATGAACAGTTCTCGGCAGAGCTCTCTCAGCCCCACCTGCTTCACAGGGTGTCTGTTGTGGGGAGGGGAGGGGAGGGGAGGGGAAGGGAAGGATATTGTAGGCCACTCTGAGACTCCTTCAGGTAGTGAAGGGCGGGGCATAAATCCAATCTCTTTTTCTTCTTCTTCTTGAGGGGGAGAGGCTGTCAAGTCACAGCCAATTTATGGGGGCCTCACAGGATTTTCAAGGCAAGAGACATTCAGAGGTGGTTTGCTATTGCCTGCCTCTGTGTAACAACTCTAGTATTCCTCTGTAGTTTCTCATCCAAATTCTGACCAGGACAGACCCTGATTAGCTTTTGAGATCTGACAAGATCAGCCTAGGGTAAACCAGGTCCTAACCAGGGGGAAATGACAGCTCACATTTTTATTAAATGTTCCTCTGATAGCTCTGTGACCCCCTCCCCACTGAGAAGAGAGGGAAGGTGTGCAAAAAAAGTAGGCTCATGACTTGAATGAACAGAGACAGTGAGACAGAAGCAGAAAGTGGCAGAGTTGGCCGGAACACTTTGACATTTGGGATCTTGCTGTTTGTTTTGGGATCTGAAATTGGGCAGTGGATCTACAGAAGTGCCTGTTTACCGCCACCTATGCTCTACTTTGATAAATAAAGCAAATAATATAAAAGTGTCTTGAGACATTCCTCCAAAGGAAACCAACCCAATTAGTGCTGCCCCTGGAACCTCTGTCTATTGATCTTAGCTATGTAACACATTTTATCCTGCCCGTCTTCTAAGGAGCTCAGGGCAGCATACATGGTTCTCCCCTCCTCCAGTTTGGCCTCAGAGCTGCCTAGGAGAAATGGGGAGTGTGTAACAGTAAGTTGCTACTACATTTCCCTGGGTTCTATTTCCAGCAAGTTCAAAGGTCATGAGACACTCCTGGGCTTAATAGTCGATTTAGACTAGATTTTTGCTTCCAATGGGAGACAAACAAGATTGCAACATCTGTTGTCCTCCACCCAAACAAAAGAAGATGGCCTCTGAACATGAAACACCATGCAGGAACATGGAGAACTCCAAGTCATTACAGGAGGAGTTCCTCTCAAAATAAACACAACCTGTGAATTCCCCAGGAACCATTGTTTATCTGTGAGTGGATACCACATGCATCCTGGGCTGGATTAAACTAATTGTTGCCACTGTGTCAGAGTTGGGCCTGATGAGTACACTTTGGAAGATGAGAAGGTCATGGTGACTAACCCTGTAGAGATCAAGATCCCAGAAGACCTTGCTGTTCCTAGGCCCTCAGACATCTAGGATGCAGATAAGCCACCTGATGGGACCATGGCACCAGAAACCCAAAGGGTTTAGAAACAGTAGTTAGACATGGAGGCTGCAGAAGAACTCATAAGTAAAACCTACCCTTTGCTAGGGATCCCAAGAGTCCCTGGAGCAGAGCAGAAGGAAAGCCTGGATAGAGGTTCAGATCTGGTGATGGAGTACCCAGTTGCCTGCCCAGGACTTCTTCTCCACCCATGAGGCTTGTGATGACTGAGATCAATCATGAGGTTTTGCATCATGTTGGACTAAGCCCAGATGTAGGTGCATGCAGGATCCTGATTTTGGTGGCAGCTGTATGCCCTCACCTTCATCAGTCATCAGTTCTGCCTGGGCAATTGGGGGGGGGGGGGGAATCAACAGCTCCACTAGAGTTGCTGGCCTGTGCTGGAAGAATCCATTCCCGACCTGCTCAGTGAACAATCACGACACACTGTACACACATTAGCACAAATGTTTAGGGCTGGTGGTTACTAACAGATGTAATTCACAAATATCCAGTATTTCTCAACTAACTGCTATAATTTTAAGCGCAATCCTGCGCAGGTCTGCTAAGAATCTTACTCTGATCTGTTCAGTGGGACTTACTCTGAGGAAAATGCCCTTAAGAATGCACATTGGCATATACAATCTACAACACAAAAGTTCATGAAACATTAAATGTTGCTAATGAATAACAGAAACAGGTTCAGATGGAAAGCTATTAACAACATAAAAACAGGAAATATTTTTAGTTATTTTAAATATTTTTATATTTGATGACATTAAACATATATACAGAAGAAGAAACTGTATCCCATAATACACCTGCTGTTATTCCCCAAGAGGAAACCTAATTTATTTGAGTTTGTCAATAATATTGATCATACTTAAATAGCGGAAAAAATCAATTTTCCTCTATGCAATAGGTAGAGTTTACAGTCTAATAAGTAAAAGGGGAAAGTGTTCATCCAGACTAATCTGGCAAAGAAACAACATTTAAAAATGTTTCCAGACCTTTTATACCTGGCAGTGGAAGAACTTGTATACTCATGGAAGCAATCTAAGCTAAAAAGCCTGAAAGAGAACAACTAAACAAAAAGGGATGTTAAAACTAAATATGGATTTAAATCCCCACGGTGACAAATTATGGCCACTTTCCCTGTTATGGGCTTTTTTCTCCAGGGAACACTGTCACTCTTGTGACACAAATCCTAATATTTGATGAGAAGTGGCAGCCAGACACTCAGCCATGGCTCCCAGACCCAGCCTCTGGTACCCCCACCCAAGATTAATGATGACCTCTGAGCTGCTGGGGCTAGAAGGTAGGCACCTCTGCATTGTGACTCTGCCGTAATTCTATGCTCTGTTTGCATCAAGGAACCCTTACGCTAGTTCTATGGGACTCTTACTGTAATCGCAATCAAGGGTACAGACAGAGCTGAAGTTTGATATGGGCTGAAAAACTCCTGGTGGGCAGCTCTGCCATGTTGTTGTCAAAAGCTGCCACCAGGAGCCAGTGTTCCCTCTAAGCTGAGTTAGTGTGAGCTAGCTCACAGTTTTTTAGCATCTGGCTCACATGTTTTTGTCTTAACTCAAGAAGGATGGCACCAGAGCAAACTAATTTATGCAGTAGCCAAATCGCTTGCTTACTGTTGGAGAAATGAGCATGTAATGCAAGGCCTGAGAAATTCAGTCATTATAGGGTTAACTATGCAACTTGTTTGTTTACCTATGTTAGCCTGGAAGTGATACCTGGCAGCTGGCCAATTATCTGTAAGCCCGGGAAAACTGAAGGTGTACTGTCTTGCTAATTGGTCAATGATATCAGGTGTTTCCTTTCAGGGGTCAAGAAGAAGGAGAGATCCTCCATTACAATCTCTCACTCTCTGTCAGTATGTCTTAGTGTGAAGACGGAGCACAATGCAGCTCCTTAGAAAGCATGTTTTGTTTATTTGTAGCTAATCCCGTTTACCTTTTCCCTTTAGTAATAAACTTCTTTTAAACTAAAAGAAGCAATCTCTTCTTTCCAGAAAAGCAAGATTCATTACTCTGAATTTTTCTTGATTATTGGACAAAAGTCCTAACACTTACAACTTTAATGCCAGTAGCTCACAAAGTAGAATTTTGGCTCACGAGACTCCACAGCTTAGAGGGAGCATTGCCAGGAGCTGTCCTGATGGCATCTACTGAAGGAAAAGAGGAATCTGAACTTTTTTGGTAAATCAATTGGCAGTCCCCCCCCCCCCCCGAAAGGCTGGATAGAAATGCAATAAATTAAATATCTGGGAAGCAGTTACACTCATTGTCAACTGTACAATAGTTGCAAAGCCCGTCTTGATTTACCACTTTGTGAGCAGCCAAACTGTTCTGGGTTATGGATTAATCTCAATGAATCCCAGAGTCATTCTCACAAGACACCATTTGCAAAGCAGCCACCAGATGCATCACTTCAGCAAAGCGTTCACAGTATTTAGAAAACCTTTTCAGAATAAAATGTGAAATGAATCATTTATTTAGAAAGTGTGCATTAGTAAATGACCTCACACAGAGAGAGGGAAACTGAGCGAAAGAAGTTCCCAAACTTGTGCTGCTGAGACAGGTGAATGTGAATCAAGGGCTGAATGTGGCTTGGTGGTTGAGTGTTTGCTCTGAATGCAGAAGGTCCCAGGTTCTACACCTTTGCCTAACACCCTGAAGAGCTGCTGCCGGTCTGAGTAGACAATACTGACCCCTGATGGACCAATGATCTGATTCATGATATAGCAGCTTCATGTGTGTTCATGGAGAAGATCATTGCCACGACTGTACTGAGGGACTGGTACAAATGTCAAAAATCCTCAGAGGCATGCCACTTGGAGATTAGACCAGGGAATTATTGCCCCCAGCACATCTGATCTTTGTAAAACAAGTGTTCTGGAAAGCCAAGGAACACCAAATGGTTGATTATCTTTTTTTCAAGACCTACGGTTTAGTTATTTCCTTCAGGGAACCCCGCCCAGCTGGCCAGTCTTACCCCATATCGACAACCACATTCACAATTAGAGTATCAGTGTTATGGACTCTGCAGTGCCCTGGCCCTGTAGTATCCAAAACAGAAGGCAATTTAGAGCACTGTTTCTTCCACAGATCCCTGGCTTGTACTGCAGTGACAGGATTTTCTTTTGGGTGAGGAATGTGGTACTCCAAGAACCTCAACTTTTTGCATTGTGGTTTGTTTTTCTTTGTGAAAGCAACATCTAGCAGATGTGGGCAATACCCAGTGAACTATCATGTTTGGTTGTGTGTGGGTGTGTGTACCTGTGCAGGATTTCCATTGGCCAATCCATGCCCTGCATAGTTGATTTTAAGTCCTCCTTCATAATTAGAATGCTTTGCAAAACAACCCCCCCAATAAAAACAAAAAACAAAGCAAAATTCAAATACATCAACCTATTTTGTACAACATGCAAGTTAATGTATTCAGCAGTTCTCAGCAGAGCAATAAATTTGGTGTGTTTTTTCAGCACTGTAGTACATATGTATTTTGGAAAACACACAGATGGAGATCCAAAGAGCTACCAAAAGCCTGTCTCATATATAGGAGTTTTAAACTTCTGTTTACAACTATCAGACTGCCACACTACATCATAAACTGTTTTTTAAAATTCCTGCAGTTTCAAAAGCTGCTTGCTACATAGCATGAGGGGTCTTCAGGAAACACACATCCAAAACCCTTTGGGATACATAGTGCTATGTCCATTGTTATTTGGATCCTAGGCATAGAGTTCAGAAGCATCCATTCAAGAAAGCATGGGCTTATGTAGAAACTAGGCAAGCTCCTTTAACTTCAAGTGCGACTTTATTCTCACAGATCCTTTCATTTTAGCACTCTTGATACCAAATTTTCCATATCCAACAGTCCCATCCTAAGCAGAATTGCACCCTTCTAAGTTCACTGAAGTCAATAAACGTAGAAGGTTGTAGCTCTGCTTAGGATGGCACTGTATATTACATAAACTTCTAGAAAGATCTTCCAGCAGGATCTTCTTGATACCATAATGAGATGCCTCAGAAACTTGTGTAAACATGGAATGATGACAGTAGAACAGTGTTATAATTTCCAATTGACTTGCTTTACTAATATAAAGAACCAAAATAAAATTACTTAGAAGGAAATATGTCAGAAACAAAGAAAGCTGGTGACATACAAAGATATTTGTGATAAAAAGTGCATGTCCTTTATGAAAAGGACACCACATTCAGCAATGCAAACACAGGATGATCATGTCTCTATTGGGTCCAGATGTTTTCAAAGGATCCAAGAATCTTAATTTCTGTAGAACTGAAAATATATTTATTGTGGCTGCAACTTCACAAGCCGTCAGCACAATCAATTAAATTAATCCCATGAAGTAAAAACTTGAAATAAAGATGATATCTGAAATCATTTTTATTCATGGTTAGAGACCATGCAGATTCATTTGACAAGCCTTAAAAACCTTATGGGTGATGTTGAAAACTTCGATGTACACGTACTGATTCAATTTGAGGGGGAAAAATTGACTTGATAGGATGGTTTCTGTGGAGACATCACTAGAACAGCAAACCCCCAAGCAATACAAAGGCAACCAGAGTATTGTATGCTCATTACCTGAATTTTCAAATGCTTAACAACTGTGAGCAGTATGAATATGCAAAGCTTACAGGCACGGAACCAATATCTTTTTTTCTTTTTTCCAGCCTTTTCTGCTTCTGGAGTTAAGATGTCACCGGGTCAAATTCCAGCTTTCAATATTTGCATGTGGCTTAATCTAAACCAGGGGAACTGAAATTACAGATGGAGAACAGAGCCCTTCCTCAGGTTGGCTTTGGATACCATCCTTCCATGTGACACATCAAAGTCATGTTTGAACATTCAGGCAATACAATGATACAGCCTTTCACCCTCCCTTTTGTATTCATGGCTGCGAGCACAGAAAACACTTGTGTTCCTATCTTCTCAAACTCAACCAGACACCTTCAGCAGATATTTGGTTTCTTAGTTTAAACCAACAGGTGGAATTTAATTCCTGGACCTGGAGAGCCCTGAACAATGGATTCTGGCAGCTGGACCCAGTATCCTTATTCTCTGCCGTCCCATGGAAGTGTACTTTAAAAAGGGAACTGGTAGCCTGCTATAGGCTGCGCTTGAGCACCACTAATGCAGTTGGCCAAAAGAGGTACTGCACATCATGGGCTCAGCAGATGTCAAGTGGCACAAAAGTGTCACCTGTCTCTGTCACAAAACTCTGACCTGCCTTCTCAATCTGAGCCAACTGCCTTTTGAATAAAAACAAGCTGCTCTGAGACTAATGTATACATGATCTTTAGTCTACCTGCTTTTCTATCTGCTTCCTCATCTGGCTGTCCTACTTTGCCACTGTAATTTTGAAAAATCCATTGGTTATGATCAACTTTTTGTCTTCCTACCCTAACCATGACTGTGTCTTCAGCTTACCAGCTTCTGATGCCATTTGTATCCACTTTAACTCCACTGAGCCATAGACTCCCATACTTTCTTGCAGAATGTTGTTCTTGAACATCTTATTGCTAAAATTTTAGCAGTAACATCCATCGAAAAAATATCCAAGCTGTATTTTGTAACATTAGCCCCTTTGTTTCTGGTCCATTAAGAACAAAAGAAGGCCTGTACTATAAATCTAATGCCAGTCGACTGAATGGGCATGTTACTAGTCCTTCTGTAATAAGAATACACAGGATGCATCCCCAGTCTTTGTACCATTTTGCTCCTTTCCTCATGTCTGCAACATAATGCCAATCAACTCACAATTCACAGCCATATAAGAAACTCTTGCATTTCATACATGAAAATGTAAAACACACCTATCAGCTCCATTCCTTACAGTGTTTTTTGCTCTTGAGAGAAAATATTAGTGCTGTAACTGCAAACTGCTAGATACCCTTTGGTATAATTTGTACAGTTACAGAATTTAGTTTAGCATAGAAGGTGAGTTACTTCATCTGGAAAATATCAAGATGTTTCCACCACCCAGGCCCTACCCATGGGTTTGACTGAGGACTGCCATTCCACCCGAATGGCGATGAACTGCCACACTGATTATTTCCTTATGTAAATCTTGCTTCCTTATGTAAATCTTGCTGATTCTTGCAACTGTAACCTCAAGGCTTGAATATTGCAGTGTTATGGGAGGGCAAGTTAGTACCAGATGCAACAACCCATTTTATAACTGGTCTGGAATTAATCTCTTCAATCATATTAATCTGTATTCAAACAATTGTATTGTCTACCAATGTGCTGAGGTGCTGGTTTTAAAGCCCTCTATGGCCCAAGACCCACATATCCATAGGAGTGCCTCCCTATATGAGCCCAGGAGTCAACTTCTTTCTTCTTAGCAGATTCCCTGCCACCGGGAAGTGATCAATGGCGGTCATTTCTAAGGAATTTTCAGTAGTGGTTCCACATCTGGATTGCCAGGTGAGGTAAGATCTGCAACCTTCTTGCTCTCATTTGGAAGAGCTTGTAAGAGAGTGATATTCCAGAGGGTTTTTAAAAGAGTTTTGCTGTTTATTATGCTGATATTGAATTCTGTGGATATTTGGGAGCTAGTGGATTGTGGTTATGGATTGTGACTGCTTTTTTATCAGTAGGTTTTATGGTGTCTTTTGTATGCTATATATATGTGTGTGTGTGTAAACAAACATTCATTCATTCATTCATTCATTCATTCATTCATTCATTCATTCATTCCACCTTGAGCCTGAAGGGACAGGTGGTCTATAAATAATTTCAACAAACAAACCTGCATTCAGTTTTTAAATTGCCTATTGCTTATGTTGTTGAGGATACATTTAAAACAAGCAATGCAAACAGATCGAGACAATTCAAAATCTGATAAATGGTGATTGAAAACCATTGTTTGTAGCAAATTCCTGTCCACAGGATACCTCAATGACTTCTCCACAAGTGTTACTGAATTTTTAAAGAGGTCCTCTTATTACAAAGTGTTCACAATTTAATCAAAACAGGATTTTGTTTATTATCATTGTTAACAATTATGAGAAAAGAGAGTATTGTGAACATAAAAAGTAGCTCATAGCTCAAGGCACTGTTATATATAACTTGCACAAAATATGAGGCTTAAGAGTTGCTTCAATAAATTGGTATTTTTCATTTTTGCATAAAGTTATCCACATTCTCCTTTTTGGTGTGCTGATCTAAAAATTAAAAATGCAGGCCAGTCATCAGGAAAAATTTACTTACTGTTTTAATAAACTTTTGTTTATGCCTAGAGGTGCTGTTAAATTACCAACCAGACATTAATATACAGTACACAAGGGATCCTGTATATAAATGTGATTATTGCTCTGTGATTCACATGGAGCTTGCAATGCACAGGGATATGTGCTGGACACGAAAGAGAATGTAAATGTTTTTAATGCAATATAACATCAAGGATATCATGCCCTCTAATTGTGAAGTTGACAGTTGTGCCTACCAGCACAACAATAAAATTGGGGCCACACACAGACAAGGTAGAGGCATCTGCATACTTGGGGACTCCCCAGAAATACAGGAAATATTTCTTTCTAAATTATTAAAAAGGAAATCTCCTGAATATCCTGATTAAGATTGTGGTACGGAATGTTAAGGGTAATTGAGCATCAATTAAGGAGGGTAAAAGGAAAGCAAAAGGTGGATAGGAAATTCACCCTAATCCCTAAAAATTTACACTATACTGAATGCATGCATTCCTCTAACCAGAGTTCTTCTCCCTCCCAATTCTCCCATTCACTCATCCTTGCACAGTACCCATCAGGTTCAAGTTGCTGTGAGCTACAAACCTCAGTATGTATAAGGTGATTGTGTTACAGCACTAGACCACTAAGATTCAGGACTATGTGAGTTATATGCAGAGTCTTGGACTAATGTGCAATGCAATGCTGCAGGGAAGAATTCCCAATTGTTCACCCCCCATTTCCCTCATTGCCCCCCCCCTCCATTATTTATTTTTTAAACATTATTAACTCAATAGATGAAACCAAGGGCGCGATCATACGTACCCATTTACGACGCAAGCGGTGCGATGAAGCGACGGCGCAAACCGACGGGATCAGATGAGCACATCTGCAAAGCGTTGTGCTCCCGGCATAACAACGTTGCGAGCGCCCGTTGATGCGCTTCAAAAAGGGACCGCTAAAACAGAAGTCCTTTCTGGAAGAGCCGGAAGCAGGCGTGCGTGGGATCGCAGCAGCGCACCTATGCCGTCGCATCCGGCCACCGTCGCGCTTCTGTGTAAATAGCGGATGTTTTTCTTCCGAGCTGCGTGGAAAGCGTAAGACCGGAGGTCCGCACATGCGCAGTAGCGAAAAGTCGCCGAAAAGCAGAAGGGGGGCTGTACGGGCGTACGGGCTGCACGGACTGTTGCCGCGCAGCCGGAAAAAACAGTAAAGGGCCAGGGACACGTTCCCCACACCTCCCTCTGCTCCCGATCCCCCTTGTATCCGGAACAGGCACCAGTGCAATGGCTAAGCCGCGTGGCCGTTCCTGGACACGCCCAGAAGTGAGGGACCTCCTAGCGTTATGGGGAGACGCCAGGGTCCAGCGGACCCTGGGACAGTCCCGCCGGAACATTGAGGTGTTTGCCGAGGTGGCTAGGGGCATGGTGGCTAGGGGACACGACCGGGATGCTCTCGCTTGTCGGCGCAGAACTAAGGCCATGCGCCTCAAGTACCAGAAAGTAGTGGCTAACAATTCCAAATCAGGCCAGCCCAGGATCACGTGCCCCTATTATGAGGAGTTGCACCGGATCCTGCATAAGAGCAGAGATGTGGACCCCGGCATGGTGCTCCAGACCCTTGGCCGGCGCCGGCGGAGATGCCAGGCAACCCAGGGACCGAGCACCTCATCAGAAGAGAGTGCCCGCCGCCCCAGGGCAGAGGACGAATTGGAGTCAGCCGAGTCCCTGCTCTCGACCAGCAGCCACACTGGTGAGTGTCCCCAGGGACAGAGACCTGCACAGGCCACAGTGCCAGGGGGACCCTGGGAGCTGTGTGGGAAGGCACAATGCCCTCCACAAGGGAGCACCCCGTGGAAGAAGAGCTGGTGGGGCATCCAGTGGGAGAGGGGGCATATGGGGGCTGTGTCGCGCAAACTATGGCTGGTGATTCCCTGTCTGTCCCACGTACAGGTACAGAGTCAGTGAGCAATACCCAGCAGGACAGCAGCGACGAGGATGATGACACTGACGAGGACAGTCTCATGCCGCCCGGCCAAGGTTGGTGAAGGGCATCAGTCGGCCTCCGACTGCACACTGCTCCACTACTGGCGTTGCCAGCCACTGTGGATCACAGTAAACAGAACCTTCCTTCCTAGGGACACAAGAGCTGGTCTCGGATGCGGACATGGAAGCGGAGGAGGAGGCAGAGGAGGAGGAGGAGGAAGAACCCATGGAGGGGTCCGGCCGCCACCCGGACCGTGAGTCACACTAGGGGATAGGCTGGGGCATGGCCTATGTTCCTGTCTGGGTAGGGTAGAGGTGGCCGGTGTGAGGGGGATGGGCCTGGTGTTCACTGCCCATACCCCAACAGGCCTTCCGCCAGACGTCACCATGGGAGACCTGACCCCTGCAGAGAGAGCAGCCCTCTGCAAGACAAAGAAGAAGCGGCTCTCTGCCCTACAAAGTGTTGGGGAGCACCTGGCCACCCAGGCCCGGGAAGACAACAGAGTAGCCATGGCAGAGGACCAGCGGATGCATGACGAGCTGATTGCTGAAATGCGGGCCGCCCGTGAGCAAGATCAGGCAGCATACGCCGCCCGAGCTGCAGCACAGGCCACCATGCAGGCCAGCATAGAGGCCTCCAACACTCAGATGGCTTGTCTAACAGATGTGGTCTCTGCCCTAGTGGACACCATGCGTGCCCGGGCTGTGGCGACAGAGCCTCAGCGGCCCGGCCCTAGTGGGGTGGCCACGCAGGTAGGGCGGGGCCGGGGTAGAGGCCGTGGGCGGGCACGGAAGAAGCCGGGAGCATCATAGGGATACTGGCCCAGGGCAACCAGCAGAGGTCCCCCGGGGAGGGGGGTATGGGGGGGGGAAGGACAACACTACTACGGTTTTGGAAAAATATAACAAACTTTAATAAACAGAACTATGTAAACAACAACAAGAAACATGAATCAACAAACCCGCCCCCCCCTAACCCGACCCGGTGTCCCACCCTGACTCCCCCGCACCCTCCAGGGTATGCTGCCGAGCACTCTGTCGCCCCTCTGCCCCCTCCTTGCCAGAGGAGGCCACGAGAATCGCGGCCTGGCCTGCCACCTCTGCCCCCCTGTCCCGCTGCTGCCCCCTCATCTGGGGCCGGCCCCGTCACCCCCTCTTCAGATGGCTCCTCCCCTTCCAGGCCCGGTGGCTCCTCGTCAGAGTCCTCGAGGATGTGGGGTCGCCGGCGCGAGGTGCGGTGTGTCCGGAGGGGGACGGCCCGGGAGACGCAGCCTCCGCCGCCTGGGCTGCCATGGTGTCATCCAGGCGCATCTCCATCAGCAGCTGCTCAATTCTGCGCATACCCCGCTGCAGGAAGGAGAGTCGGTATCCGTATCAACCGACTGTGGGGAAACAAGGGCGGGTGTCCCGTCAGTGGCCACATGGCCGCCCGCCGGCCCACAAGGACATTTGGCTGGCGGCTGAGCTGCCATGCCATGGATGGGAGCAGACGCGCCAGCTGCTCACCACTGTCTACAGTCCACCCACGGCAAAGTTCTTCGAACATGCCAAGCGGAATACTCACGGGTGTCTATGACGTTCTCCATCTTCCCCTCTAGGATGGCTAGCCTCTCCACGGTGGTGGTGGAAGAGGGTCCCGCCTCGGGTGCAGATGGGGCCCGCTCTGCTGTGGGAAGAGGAAGGGGGTCAGAACAATATTCGCAGGGGGCGACCGTGGTCCCTGGGCCCCATCCATATGCACACCTACCTGCCTCTGTCTCAGGGGCGGAGCTGATGACCACAGGTCCAGCTTCCTCGGGAGTGGCAACCATCTGCATTGGCTCCCCTGCACGTGAAACAAGGGTGGGGGTGAGAACCCAAGGGGAAACTACGTGGGCGACCAAAGACAGGATTTTGGGGAGGGCCGGTGCCCACGTAGCTAGCCCTGCAGTCGACTGATGGCTGCCAGGCGTGCGTGGAGGGTGACCCAACCACATCCTGCCAGGCCACCCAGGCTCCACCTTGCTGCGAGGTGGAGGCACCGGCCCCATGTGTGTGTGCTGCGGGAGCCACCCCATACGCGTGGCCACGGCCGACGGCCATGCCCAGTGGGTACTCACCCGCATCCCCTGATCGGCCACTCCCCGAATGTGGCTCCGGAGAGCTCACCACCACGGGCCCTGCAGGCAGAGGCACATGGCAGCCGTCAGGAGCTGGGCTCCTGCCCTAGCTGTGCAGACCACTGAGTGACCAGCCACCCTAGGCCCATGTCAGCCATGCTGCCCTCCTCCAGCGCTGTCTGCTCCCCCTGACACCGGGGAACCACCACCACAGGCACTCTACATGTCATGGCACCTGGCAGCCCCATGCTGGGAGCCTGTGTGGGCATGCCGTCATGATGCTCACCTTGTGCTGCAGGGCGCCGCTGGCCCTCCTCCAGGGATCCCTGGCCCTCGGCCTCTGAGGTGGCCCCCCTCTGCCTCTTCGCCCGTGGACGCCCTGTGAAATGACAGCCATGAGGGGGGGGCCACTAAGAGCCAAGGGGAAGGGGGTAGGGCGGTACTTACGGTATGGCGTCCGGTACCTCCATCCAGGCTGTCCAGCCTGCTCCCAGAGGTTCCGGAGCAGTCCAAAACAGGGAGGGCGGTGTCCTCGAGGTGGGAGACCATCCCAGTCCTCCAGCGCCTCGAAGAAAGCCGCCTTCTCCCGTTTGAACTTCGCCCGGCACTGCTGTGCCGAGCGCCAGAACCCCTGGGCTGCCAGGCGGCTGGCAGCCTGTTCGAAGAGGGAGAGGGTCTCCTCATGGGTCGAGGGCATGACCCTGGGCCCGGCCTCCAGCTCATAAAGAGCCTCCAACAGGCTCTCCACCTCCTCAGGCAGCCATAGCACACCCTTGGTGGGGAAAGCCATGCTGCCTGAATGAGGAGGCCTCTGCGTTCTGCGCATGCACTGACACGCGCCCCCTTTTGCCTGCTGTTTGTGCGAAAATACGAAAACGCAAAGGGCTGAGGCTTCGCACCTCCGGGGGGGGAGGGAGGGAAACGGGTAGACGATTCTGTACAGTGAACATGTCATTCTACAAAGCGACCAGGTGACATGTGGCCGCCGCTCCGCATCCACTGGCTCGGCGATGCGGATCGTTTGGTGGCTGCCACGTCGCACCCGCGAACGAACGAGCCTTTGCCCGGTCGCCACTGGGCATGTTCGACCCGATGTCAGAACACATGGGCAAGCCCTCTGTTCCCAGGACGCACTTGTCAGCGAATGCCCAACCTTACGCTATGTGTGTGGCTGGGAAGGGGAGAGGCACCAGGACCATCACCATGGTTTGCAGACAACGGCAGGGGGGCTCCTTTCCAGCTGACCCCATAGCCTAGCTGTCCATGCATTCCCAATGTGCTGTCTGTGGTCCCCAGCTGGCCTCCCCTCCTGGCAGCTCAGGGGTCTGGAACAGGGGGGACATGCCGTACGGGAGATGCCATGCCAGACCCGCACCCCTCTGCGTGACAGCCCCATGACTTCTGACTCCCACCCTCCATGGCTCCCACAATAGGAGACGGACTAGCATCTGGTTGTAAGCTGCTTTATTTGAGGGAGGGCGGAACTCCACCACAATCTTGTCGCCTCAGCACCCCAGGGACAGGGAGCGGCGCACACCACGGCGGCGGCAGGGAGAGGGACCTAGGGGATCCCTGCGCGGCGACAGAACCATGTGGTGAGGGCCTCCCGCACCACCCGACCCGCAGCTGCCTGCCTCTCGTCCGCATCCATCTGTGGGTGCCTCTGCTCGGCCTCGTCCCAACCCTCCTCGAAGTCCCTCTCCTCTCCCTCCTCCAGCGCCTCAGGAGCTTCGTGGCCACGGTCCTCGCAGAGGTTGTGCAGGACCACGCAGGCAGCCACGGCATACTTCACGTTATCCAGCTGCAGCGGCACCTGTAGAAGCAGGCACCGCCATCGTGCCTTCAAACGGCCGAAGGCGCGCTCCACGACATTGCGCATGCGCGCATGCACCTTATTGAAGTGCTGCTGCCTGGGGGTCGTGTGGCCCTTGTAGGGCACCATCAGCCACCGCCGCAGGGGATAGGCCGCATCACCTAGGATCAGTGGAGGCACCTCCACTCCCTCGATGGTGCGGGTGGGATTTCCCGGCACGAACTGGCCCGCATCCATGGCATCCACGATGTTGGAGCTGCGCAACACGTGTGCATCATGGCTCCGCCCACTATGGCCCACCACGGCATCCACAAAACGAGTGGCATGGTCGACGGTGCCCTGCAGCAGCAATGAGCAGTAGTGCTTTCGATTCATATAGTCCTCCGCCTGGTCCACGGGGATCGTGGTCCGGATGTGGCATCCATCGATGGCGGCGACACACTGCGGAAAGCCCCGGGCGGAAAATGCACGCATGACCTGTGGGCAAGGTAACGGGCAACTTGTAAACACAGGTCCGTGCCTGCTCGGCAGCATGCCTTCCGGGGTCTGCCCGTGGCCCCCTCCCCTTGCTACTACACGGTGCTCCCCATGTACTTGTGCACTCACCCTGTCTGGGTTCCGTAGGTACACCACTCGACGATACAGCTCCTCCACAATGGCACGCGTGACCTCCACGACAATGGACACCACGGTGGATCGGGCAAGGCCAAACTGCATGCCGACGGTTCTGTAGGACATGGTGTTGGCCATCCACCACACAGCCACTGCCACACGCTCCTCCACTGGCACGGGAACCCGCATCACCGTCGTCTCCCTTTGGAGTCTGTCCCGCAGCCCGTCCACCAGCCAGGTGAATGTGGCCCTGTGGACATAACACATCAACTCGGGGGTCGCCCTCCAACACAACATGTCATGACACCCACAACCCCTCCTCCTCCTCTCCCCCTGACTCCACTGGCCCGAGCTGTGGGGTTCAGGTAGCCCTGAGGCACGGTGCCAAACTACTCCACCCATATGCAGGCCTGTGTCACGTGGCGTACGGGTCTGCCATGGACAGGTGCTCCGGTCTGCCACCCCTGTGTGGCTGCGGACCACAATACCCCCCTCCCCCACCCTCTCTGCGCTTCACCTGGACATTCTGAAGTGCTTCACCCACTCTTCTTCTCCCCAGACGTGGGTGACAAATGTCGTCCACCACTCTGTAGACCGGGGGTACACCCACCACCGGCGGTGTGGCAGCTGCTGTGCAAGGTAGGTAAGCTGCACGACGTGCCATGCTGTACTCTCCCTGCGCCGGCGTGAGTGACCTATACGGCGGATGCCACATCTCACATAGCTGGCAGCCCGTTGTCTCCGGAGGCCATGTATCATTGTCTCCCCTGGATGCCACAGTTGTTGCTGACACTGGCTCAGGATCTGCACAGTCCCATACGCAGCCAGGACGGATGTCCCGACAAGCTCTTCCTCCGTTTCCATGGTTCGCTGTGGCAACTGTGTCCTGTAGTCTCCCTGTGACCTCGAGACTGCTGTCCGCGGTACTGCTGCGGCTGCGATCGGCCGAGCGAGCGACGGAACCGTCTGCGCGCATGCGCAGAAGTCGAAGCGAACGCAACGCTTCTGACGCACAAACGGCACGCCGGAAGAACGTTTGCCGCATACAGCGCCCTTACATATGGTCGCACCACGCCGTCTCTTCGTCCGCGCTCTCAGTGGGACGCTTGAGCGACGCTGTATGATCGCGCAACGACGTTAGCCGTGCGATTCTGTGCCGTACCGTGGGATCACATTAACGCGCCTTTTTATGCAGCAACGCAACGCAGGTACGCTTCCCGTCCGCTTCATCGCACTCATGTGGACGGGCCCCAAGTGTCTGCTCAGTACAACCCAATGTATGATTATGAATCTTGAAATAAAGAATATGGAACAAAGAAGAGATGGTACAAAGCCTGTTGTTTCCCCTAGGTTTCTTCATAGTACTATAAAATATGGTGCAATAAATACCTCTCAAAATATCATTCAAGAATGTGGCCAGCTATGTTCAAATCACATAGTTATGCGTACTCCACAAGTTACACAAAGGGTGGCCTCCTGATGGCCATAATGATGAAAACTAGATTTAAAAAATAAGATAAAATCTAACATTTTTTAATCACCAGGGCTGACTTATCCATTAGGCACAGTAGGTACAATACCTAGGGCCTATGATACTTTTAGGGCCCCATGGAAATGTAATTTCTTTTAAAATAAAAAAAAGAACTGTTAAGGTTGAAATAAATATTTTATTTTCTCACATCAGAAAAAAAAGAGAGAAATGTTTAGGGCAGGGGTGTCAAACTAATTTGTTACGATGCCAGATCTGACATAAATGTCACTTTTTCAGGCCGGGCCATGTGTGCCATGAAATGTGACACAAGGTACCAAAGATATAAACTTTATAAAGATGATTTTAGATGCCAAATGGAAATACCAGGTGTGATTGGATGAGGTGTGATACGCAGACAGGTGGAGATACCAGCATTGGTGTGATATACAGAGGTGTGGAGATATCAGCATAGGTAATGAGACAGGAAACCTAGGTCTTAGTTTGGCACAAGAGGATTCAGTCCAGGAGGATGCAAAGAATAAAGGGAAATAAGTCTGAAGAAGTGAGCAGTGACTCATGAAAGCACATACCCTACCACAATTTTGTTAGTCTTTAAAGGTGCTACTGGACTCCTTCTTCTACTATTAGAAACCACAACATTCAAAAATCAGTGGGGGAACATATTAACCTTCCAGGGCATTCAGGTGCTGACCTAAGAGTAGCAGTTCTCTTACAAAGGAATTTCAAAGGGAGATTAAAAAGACAGCCTGCTGAGTTGCAACTGATAATGAAACTCAAGACAATGCAGACTCCTGGTCTGAACTAAGACCTAGGTTTCTTCTCTCATTACCAATGTCTGCTATTGTCATTTGGTGTCTGAAATCACTTCACTCTAGGGCTGCCAAGTCCAACTTGGGAAATATCTGGGGTCTTTGGGGGTGGAGCCAGGAGACTTTGGGGGTGGAGCCAGGAGAAAGGAAGTGACATCATTTTGTGATGTCACATCCTGTGATGTTGCTTCCACATGCTGACACATGAACTCATGAAGTTTCCTAATACTGAATCAGGCCATTGGTCCATCAAGGTCAGTATTGACTACTCAGACTGGTAGTGGCTCTCCAGGGTCTCAGGCTGAGATCTTTAATGTCACCTATGACCTGATCCTTTTTTAGCTGAAGAGGCTGATACCTCCTGCATGTCAAGCAGATGCTCTATCACTGAGCAACGGCCCTACTGAATCCTTCCTCATCTCGGCAGAATATGAAGCCCTAAGTGCTACACAAGTGCTAAATATGATTTTCATATCATAAGAACAGGAGAGAAGCCACAGTGGATCGGCCCATCCAGTACAGCCCATCCAGTACAACACTCTGTGTCACACAGTGGCCAAAAATACCAGGTGCCCTGAGGAGGTCCAGCAGCGGGGCCAGAACTCCAGAAGCCCTCCCACTGTTGCCCCCCAAGCACCAAGAATGCAGAGCCTCACTGCCCCAGACAAAGGGTTCCATTTAGACCTTGTGGCTAATAATAGCCACTGATAGACCTCTGCTGGATGGGGACAGAGAGAGAGAGAGACAGAGAGACAGAAAAAAGAAAGAAAGGGGGAGAGAGAGAAGGAAAAAAAACTGGCAGAGGCACTTACTTCCATTTAGACCTTGTGGCTACAATAGCCACTGATAGACCTCTGCTGGATGGGGACAGAGAGAGAGAGAGACAGACAGACAGACAGAAAAAAGAAAGAGGGAGAGAGAATGAAAAGAGCTGGAAGAGAAACTCACCTTGCCAGCCACATGCAAAAGCAGCTCCTTCAGTCCCTCCTTAATCTCTGGGCGGGGCTCTCTTGCTGTGGAAGAAGCTCTCTTGCTGACTTCTTAAAGGGGAAATGTCTGGCGAGGCTTTTTACTGCAGGGCAGGCTCTCTGCAGACATTTCCCTTTTAAGGCAGCCATTTAGTCCCCCCGGTGGCCATCTTTGGAAAAGCGGGAGGTAAGCTCTAAAAATCAGTGTTTCCCCCGCCCAAGCGGGGGACTTGGCAGGCCTACTTCACTCTCCAAGATATAATGACAGATGGACTCACATTCTGGCTGTATCTGAAGAAGTGAGCAGAGACTCATGAAAGCTCATGCCCCTGTCACAAATTTTGCTAGTCATTAAGGTGCTGCTGTAGTCTTGCTCTCTTTCACTAATAAGGAATGCAAGCTGTGCTGTTAGGTCCCCCCACCCTCTCTCCCTCTCTCTCTGAAGAAGAATTGTGCTTGCCCACAAAAGCTTATACCTGGAATAAAACATTTTTGGTCTTAAATACAGGACTCTATCTCTCTCTCTTATACATGGAATAAAACATGTTTGGTCTTAATCACAGGACTCTCTCTCTCTCTGACTGACACACACACTCTCTCATATACTTGGAATAAAATGTTTTGGTCTTAAACACAGGAGACTCTCTCTCTCTCTCACGCGCACGAGCACACACACACACACACACACACACACACCTGGAATAAAACGTTTTTGGTCTTAAACACAAGAGACTCTCTCTCTCTCTCTCTCTCTCTCTCTCTCTCTCTCTGCTGTGTTCCCTCTGGCTCTTTCCCTCCCTCTCTGTCTCTGAAGAAGAAAAAGTGTGCTTGCACACAAAAGCTTATACCTGGAATAAAACATTGCTGGTCTTCTTAACAGGCCCACGAGATGCCATTTCCCCCCTCTCTCTGGCTCTTTCTCTCTCCCTCCCCAGAAAGGGAAGGAGGGAGCCCTCAGCCAATTGAGGGAAGGCTTTCTTTCTCTTCTCTGAAGCAGGAAATAGGAGAGACTGGACAAAAGAAGCTGCGATGTTAGAAACAGGAAGCAGGAAGCAGCACAGAGTCAGTTGCTTTGGGCTGGATTGGAGGCTTGCAGGGGCCAGATCTGGCCCGCAGGCCATATGTTTGAAACCCCTTGTTTAGGGCCCACAAAACTATATTGTATAATATTTAGTCTAAAATGGGAAAATGTTGAAGTATGTAAAGTTATATAAAATATTCATTAATGTTGATATGATTATGGTGGGAGGGGCCCACAAGGGAAAAAATGCCTAGGGCCCACAAAGGTCATAATGTGGCCCTGTTTATCACAGCATGAGTGTGTTATCAGAACTGAGAACAAATTTGTCACTGCATTCCAGGGTCAAATGATTTTTTTGTCCTGTAATTTGAGGTACTTGTATTTGGTGTTTTTAAATTCAGATTTGAAAACTGTTTTTGTTTGGACCTAGATAGCCCAGGCTAGCCTAATCTTGTCAGATTTTTGAAGTTAAGCAGGTTCAGCCCTGGTCAGTATTTGGATGGGAGATCACCAAGGAAGTCCAGAGTTACAATGCAGAGGAAGGCAAGGACAAACCAACCCCAAACATCTCTTACATTGAAAACCCTACAAGGTCACCATAGGTTAGCTGCAACTTTTCAGCAAAATGTATATTTTGCTAATGTTGTCCTGTGGTGGAGCCATTTAGACAAAACTGCTGCTCAAATAAATTGCAAGAGGAACTTTCAAACAGTCTTTAAGGTGACACTTGTAGTTTGTGACAGGACTATGATTCCGAACAGGATACACTGAGTTGTTTTCACATCCATGGAGAAAAAAAACGGAGGAAAACCAAACTGGGAAGTGGATTCTAGTCCATTTAATAAATTTGTTAGCCACTTCATTGCTTTTGCTCCAACAGATTAACATAGAGATGTTCTCTTGAAAGTTCTATGGCCAATCCAGAGGCAGGAAATTCCAGGAATTCAGGGAAGGATGACTACCCCGTCAGTGTTCATTCTATAGTTGCAATGTGCAAAGCCATCTTTAAACCTTCTCAGGCAATGATCTTCCCTCCCAAGTAGTTATGTGTACTCACGTTACATTTACATGCATTTTCAACCATGGGAGTGACTCCCAAGAGTGGGCATCATTAAAAAGTAATGTGAGAAATGTCCCTCAGCTGGGATTTGCTTTTACATCTGATCTGTTTTGAAGAAAAATTCATCTACAATCCTGTGAGAAAAGCTCAGAAACACTCCCACAGAGGAGATGCTTCAAAGCTTTCTTTCCTACCAAGGGAATGAGACAGACTTTTCTTTGCTGTACACCATATTAAGAGAAATGGAATTTAAAGCTATTTGCAATAGCTATTTGTTAAGGATCAGAATGCAGTTGGTTTAAAGAGGAGGGAGTTTACCGTTAGTGACCAAAAGCACAGAAGCTGCTTGACTTGCAAAACACCACCGTTGATAGAAACAACAGGCATAAATCAAGATCAGCCATTAATAGCCACTCAAATATAACTTAAGCAAAATTTGTTCTAGTGACAATCAGTTATCTTTCGGGCCCAGTTCTTAGGTTCATTTCATAAAAATTTAAGTCTTTAGGATGGTTTCTATGTGTCAGGTATTTATTTAGTATATTTTTATCCTGACCGTGTCCCCAAAGGGCTCAGGATGGTGTATGTTGGTTTCCCCTCTTTTCTTTATCCTCACAACAACCCTGTGAAATAGTCTAGGCTGAGAGTGACTGACCCAAGGTACCCAGCGGGTCTCCCTAATGAATACTTTCTGACATTGGTCAGATGTTCATGTTTAGAATAAGGATGGCAGTGTTGCAGTGCTCTGTGTGTGTGTGTGCGTGTGTATAGCATTAATGCTGTCAAAGATCCCCAGTCCAGCCCAGGCTAAGGACCTTTGGGTGGAAGGGCTGCAGCAAAATAAAATTACAAAATCCTAGTGTATAACTGCACACTAGTCTGGTAGGCTACCACCAGCCCTTTTAAACTATCCCAACAGCTTAGAAGCAAAAGATCAAGCTCCTAGCCTTTCTGGGATTTAACTAGAAAGTCAGCCCCGCAGGGTAAACCTGTAGTTCAAATTCCCCAACAAAAGACAAGTTACCTTGTAGGTGGTCACTGGGTCTAAAACACTAGAATTAGATTGAGGTCAGTTGAAAGCAAAAACCACAAGCAAGAAAAATATAATAATTTTTATTAAGGTGCAAGAGTATTCTTAAAAGAACAAGACTGTGAGGGAAAACAAGAAATGTAAGAATTAAAATGCGAACTAACACAGTATTACAAAGGTTCCAAGTTACCAGATGTTATTCCATCTCAGGCTGAAGGCTCTCAGCATTAAAATGGCTCAGGACCAGGAAGCTGTTTGACCCTCTCAAGCAAGCAATTAAAATGGCTGCCAGGATAGGTTTGCCAAGTCCTAAAAACTTACCGGCGGGGGGGAGTCCTCCCAGCGCCGGGAGCTTCCCCGGCACGCGCGCTTGCGTGCGCGCCATGACGATGTCACCAGAAGTGACATCATCACATTGGGGGCGTTGCCAGGGCGATGCTCTGGCAATCGCCCCAAAACTTTATGGTATCATAGAGTTTTGGGGCGATTGTTAGAGCATCGTCTCGGCAAAGTCCCCAACGTGATGACGTCACTTCCGAGTGATGTCATTACGATGGGGATGTCGTCCTAACAGGACAACTTCGGGGGTGGGGTTTCCCCCGCTGGCCGAATGCTGGCCGAATGCTGGCCGGCGGATCGGGAACCCCTGTAGCAGGGGATCCCCCGCCCCCCGGGCTGACTTGGCAGCCCTATGCCAGGAGCATAACAGCAACTGCATGGCGTGGTAGCACACAGTCACCATCAGACACACACTAAGTTGAAAACCTAACTTTTTTTACAGGCGTCCAATGTGGTCCCAAGCCTGAAGGACCAGTAGAAACCCTTAGAGATGATGTAAGTCCCTGTTGCTGGGCAAATGACGTCTGGGGTGACTTGAACAGGATGAAGGGAACCGAAACTTAATGCAGATTGCCTCGGCCCCTTTCCCACAGGTGAAACCCATAGACCTCAATTGGCTGGAATGTGTTAATTGAAAGTTGGTGCTAGGCACCCAACTCCTCTGCACAGCTATGTGTTATCTAAGAATAACAAGGTCAGCTTGCTTTGCTTAACAGCGTCTCTTTCTGTCTCTGGAAACTCACACTAGGCTGCATTTGAGGCCTGAACCAAAAACTTTTAAAATGACCGAAGTTTCTAGGAACCATTTTCTTCACAAATGCTTTTTAATGAAGAAAAGTAAAGTAAAAGTTTAATCATACAAGAGCTTAAAAGTGCACCTAGAATTAGCCAGTGAGATTAAAAAATGCTTCCTGTAGACAACCCAAAGGAGATCGACATGGCTGATTTCCCTTTACCTTATCACAATATTCCCTGACTCAGTGGAGATGATGATTTTTAAAAAATGATCTACCTATATTTTCCCATTGAAAATATAATCATGTTGTCTACTAGCCTGTTTGTGAATCCAAAATCAGCTGCTTGTTTGGTTTTTCCAGATTACATAAGCATAAATGTTTCACGTTTGGCATGTATGTTGTGGGAAACAACTTTACAAATTATAAACATCCTCAGGAACCCAGAATTCAAATCTAGGAGGTAGATATCTAGTATTTGAGGGGGAACATCTGATTAACATTTTTTTTGGACAAACATCTAAGTTTCTTCTTTCTATTTTCCTTGAGATAATTCCTTTTCAAACAAGCATTAACAGGATAGAAGTAAGGATATCCTGTCTACTTATAGTGTCCTATAGTAGAGTTTGTACAATCTCCTCAAAGATAGGGATTTTAACAATAATGGCTTTTGAATGTCTCTATTTAGCCCTTCTACCAAGGGCAATATAAGAATTTTGAAATTCTCCAAAAAGCAGATTTAAAAAAAAAAACTGAATTGGATTTGCACTGATTTGGCATCACAGAAAATCTGTTTTTGCTTCTTTTATTTTATTTCAGGAGGAATTTCACTATAATGCTTCTATATATTTTTAGTTCCAGATTCCACAATCCATTGCTTGCAGTAGAACTGTTATTTTTTTAAAATAATTGCAAGCCACATACTCCAGTAGTCTCATTTAAGGGAGCAGATTAGCTTCAGGGATTTTCTCCATAAATTTCATTGTTTTACACACAGTTGCATACATATGACATAAAGCTAAGGAAGTATAATGACTCAAATAAGACAAGCATTGGCATTTGGCATTCCTTGTAGTAGCAATCTTTGTTGATTCTAAGGACTGGTTTGGGTTACTGAGTGTCAATAAATATGGAAATGACATCTCCATCAAAATTCCAGTCTGATTTTTCTTTTCATTCAAACACAGTTTTTAGATGAAAAACATTTAAGAATCGTTCCTCCTGCTTTTGCTTACTGTATAAAGTCCAATTGTAAAAGCTGTTCTCTCCTCTCCTCATGATAGCCAAGTGAAGGCCTTATAACCAGTGTTCCCTCTTAGTGTGAGCTAGCTCACAGTTTTTTAGCCTCCAGTTCACACATTTTTGTCTTAGCTCAGGAAGGATGGCTCCAGAGCAAACTAATTTATGCAGCAGCCAAATCGCTCGCTCACAACTTTAATGCCAGAAGCTCACAAAGTAGAATTTTTGCTCACAAGACTCCACAGCTTAGAGGGAGCATTGTTTGCAACTCCGGTCCTGCCATCTTTAGATGAGGAACAAACAGCTGTGACATCATCACGGGGTGACTGAGGTTATTTTGCTTGCTGTTTTTGCACGCTCATCTGCCTTTGAGTGCAATCAAAGGGCTATCTACTATTACATTTGTAAAGTCCCAATTCATATACTATAATTGCAACACTAGAACAGTTTTCATATAGTTTAATACTACCCTGTATTGATCACCTCTATAGACAGGAATTGTGGACCGAGTTGTGGACCTCTATAGGCAGGAATTGTGGACCAAATTGTGCAGTTATTTTCCAAGCTGGTGCCGCCCTTCCCTAGGGACTAGCAAAGCTAATGAAAAGGCACGGGGATGGGTGGGCAGACACAATTCCCATAACTCATTGTCTGCACTGTACTAAAAATACCTGTAGAAGCAAGAAACCATTCAAATGGCTTAAGTGGGTGACCCAAATCATACCATAATGAAACATAATATGTATGAAACATAATAGAAGTCCACACATACTGTTTTTATGGTGGGGGCAGCGGTTCTCAAATACTTCTTCATAGGGTCCAGGGACCATATAGGAGGGACATAAGAGCTATGTCTGTTATCCAGGGGAAAAAAGAACAGTAGCATATTCTTCAAAAAGACATTCTCCTTTACCAGGTGAGCACAGGCGAAACTGTGGCCCAGTCCAGCTCTTCTTCTCTATTGTCCCACATCAGTGGTCTCTGATTCTCTGAATGATAATCTATGGAAATGATTGATGCACGACTCATCTTTTCAAAGTCTGTTTTCTATTTTTCATGGACAGCTGGTTGAAACATGCCTGTCCCTTCTTCTGGACCTGGCAGCTTGACATTCTACTGTGTACAATAGCAAAGAAAAGTGATTGCCCAGAAGTCTGCAGCTCCTGAACCACTTCCCTGGTATGAGGAGGAGAGGTATTGTCTTGCAGTTGAGGCAAAGGTACTACAGCATATTTGGGAAACCACCTAGGAGAGAGCCCATACCAAAATACCCCTCCATCTAGCCAATAGTATGGGGGTACAGAGCAGGCTTCCTCTGATTCAGAGGGAAAGCTGAGCTTTTATATTTAGCCAATACACCAATCCCCATCTTTCTTTTGCATGCCAAAGAAGTTTGAGATGCTGATGGGGATTGGTACAATGGTTATTGTTTCACAAAGGCATTTTTGACCCTCAAAAATATGCTGCAGGGATAAGCTACAGAAGATTATTGAGGGCAACTGAGGAAAGAAGCAAGTGCTTGAAGGTGAAAGAAAGGAAAAGGAAAAGGACAGAAATGAGAGTCCCAATGGATGGGGAGAGGGAGGAAGCAGAAGGGAAAGGAACGAAAGATGAGGCGAAGCTGACTGAAGCTGCTTCTACACAAAGAGAATTCACTTTGTAGCTCTTGTTGCAGCTGTGAATGGAGCATCCATGTGACAGTTTTCCCCTCATTTTCCTTGCCTCAGCCTCCTGCGGCCCCTATTCTTCTCCCACGCCAGAGGGTTGTGTTTTTTTTTAAAGGCAGTTGCTGTGTTACTATAGCATTCTAACCAGAGGTCATTTCATAGAAAAAGAGGTGCAGAAGCTCATTAGCATAATTCGTTAGCATAACTTATTTGCATCTGCCACACACCCTGACATCAGTGGAAGTGTGTCAGAAGTCAATACCCACTGCTCAGGCTCCACCCCCAAAATCTCCAGGTATTTCCCACTCAAGAGCTGGCGAGCCAGCTCTACACTTTGACTAAAAACACTTTAGGTTTCCTTTGCTCTAGCAGGGAAGCTACCCTACAACAAGCATGAAAATACAGATCAAGTTAGTATGATTTTGCTTTTTTACACAGCGCATCACCATATGTGCCCACTCCTGGGCTTGTTACTCCCAGAACAGCATTCCTGTGTGTTTCTGCTCGAAATGACCACTGATTCTAACAATCTTTTGCCATAATCCATTTGTTTCTCTAAATTCCCAGCTTTCATTTTTTTAAAAGTGAGCCTCTAGCATCTTTTGTTGTGGAAATATACCTTTTCCCTTATATCTCCACAGAGAAAATGACTAGAGACTTACTTTAAAAAAAATAAAAGCTAGGGATTCAGTGGAGCTAGTAGAGCATAGCAACAGATCATTATAACATTATTGTGCTGTAGCAATCTAGCAACGGTTATTTTTTTAAAAGCCCTCTGGCTTAATGTGGGGAAACGGTGACTATGGAGGGCTGAGGAAAAGAAAAAGATGCCAATGTAAGCAGGATGTTCAAAACTTACAGCTTCCTGGCCACTCACTGTGCAAAAAGATTGTATCTATCCAGGCTTGGGAAAGATCACAGCAAGGCAGGCAAACCCCAGAAAGTAGATGATAAGGGGACAACATTGAAGTGATGCTCCCCTCCCCCACCCCAGCTCTGATCCAGTTTGGACCAAAGCAAAATCTACCTGTGGAAACAATCTGAGAAGGGAAGTTGGGACTAGCACAGTCAGTTACAGCTCTATTGTTATGGATACATTTCCATACACATGCCCATCATTTGGGACATTTCACTAACAGAAAGTAAATCTTTACAAATGTTATCTTTCTTAAGCAAAAGGTTCGTATAAAATCTATACCAGTTTTTTTCAATTGCTTAGATAATCTGAGATTATACTATTAAGTACTTGTGAGAAGTAAAAATGGGATGTAACCTGTCTCCTGTATATTTCTACATTTCTTTCTCAACCTCTCTATACATAATTAATCTTTCTCTTTATCTTGTTCCTTTTGAATATCTTTGTTCTTTTCTAGTTAAATTATTTACTACCCCTCTTCTTTTCATTTAAGCTCTCTTTATCTTGTGAGCTGCTTTCTTTTATTCTGAAATCTCTGCTGTCTAAAAGCATAATCAGATGACATCCACTACTGAACAATTTAAAAATCCCAGTGCATTCGTGAAAATCATTTAACTGTATATTTATTGATGGCAAGGTATGTCATGTGGATGTGAAGCTGAAATATTTCAGATGGATATGAATTAAAAGGTCAAGGACTTCAGGGCTACAATTGCCAACAAACCTTTACATATTACTTCTGTCACCCTCAGTAGATTTTCATGAGGCCTGTTAACAGATACAATTTAGCAGATTAAGCGCAATACCAAACAGAATTACACCCCTTTAAATCCATTGACTTCATGGATTTAGATGTGTGTAACTCTTCTTAGGATTGCACTGTAACTGTTTTTAAACAATTAGTCATTTAAACAACCCATTAATAACAAGCTACTGGAAGGAAGGAAGGAAGGAAGGAAGGAAGGAAGGAAGGAAGGAAAGGGAACAGTGGTTTCAAATATAGGGTTTTTTTGTTCTTCTTGAATATATTGCTTGAGGACAACAGGGTTCGTTACCTTCTGACCTAACAAGTTCCACAAAGCCCACCAGCAATAGTTTATGCCCTTCTAGTGGCTTGACAGTCCCTCTGTTTTTTGTAGCCCAAGAGAAGAACCAAAAACAGGCTTATTATGCAATTCTTGGCAAGCTGCATTTGGCTTGGTGGACAAGGTATGCAAGCTCATTTTAAGAGCTGAATACTTTATTGCAACAATGCCTTTTGTTCCCCACTCTGTTAACAAAGAAGCATTGCAGTTAAATCCGTATCTTTATTTGTACCTTCAGATTCCTAAAAGGCAGGTGCGATAACCAAAAACATTAAAAAGCCATCTCAATTTGTTCCCAGACCTGTCAGTCAACACACATAGATGAGTGGATATACACTAGCATTGCTGATGCTATACACAGAGGGAAACAACACACTAAATTCTACACCTTTATTCAGAAGTCCAAACAGGTTCAGTAGGAGTTACTTTCTGATAAATATGCTTAGGATTCCAACCAAAGACCATCATTTGTCTCTCAGTCAAAACACACACGCAATAGAGAGAGACAGACAGAGAGAGAAAGAGATGAGAGAGAGAGAGAGAGAAAGCGATGAGCTTCCCCAGATTGCTTGATTGGTCTTTGGTAAGGAAGTCTGTTTCAGATGTCAAGAGAAGTCTGCACTGAATTCATATATGCAAGAATAGGTCACAATATAGGTTGCAGAAGAGCTCAGTGAGAGAACCCCACCCCCAATCCATGATTCTGTAAATTCTCAGGGGCTTGAGCAAAGTAATTTCCTCTCTTCACTCCTTCCTTCCTTCTAGAGCCAGCCTGGTGTAGTGGTTAAGAGCAGCGGACTCCTCACTCTTCCACATGAAGCCTGCAGGGTGACCTTGAGCCAGTCACAGTTCTCTCAGAACTCTCTCAACCCCACCTACCTTACAAGTTGCCTGTTGTGGGGGGAGGAAGGGAAGGGGATTGAGACTCCTTAAGGTAGAGAAAAATGGTATAAAAACCAGCTCATCATCATCTTATTTATTTTATTTATTTATTGTTCACATTTTTATCCCGCCTTTCCAGATAACTGGTTCAAGGCGGTTACCAGCAATAAAATACCATCACAATGTTTTACAAAGTTAAAAATATAAAACAGCCTCAAAATCAAAACAGCATAAACCCAACAATACTGGCGGCAATTAGAGTTCTCTTGGTGACGGCAACAGCAAAGGGTTCAGCCCGTGGATCCAGGGTGATGGTATCCTGAATCTTCTTCTAGTAGTGTTTGTGTATTTTAATTGGATTATTTTATCATTTTATACACATACACACACATATATGTATATAAACTTGTAATATACACCATCAAAATGTTCTTAAGATTTAATTTAAATGGGTTTTAGACTAATTTTATATATGTCTGTAAAACTGTGTTTTAAACAATGTTGCATACAGCCCTGAGCCTTTCGGGAAGGGTGGTATAGAAATACAAAAATAAATAAATACTGGTGAATATTCTACTGTAAACTTCATGAAAGAGAATACTCAAAAAATTAATAAAATATTGGACAATGATTTTTCAGTTGTGACATATTATCTAACAATCATTTTCCTCACATCTAAAATGTCTGGATGAGTAACATTGACATGTGTATTAAATTGCCTGTATCCAGATTGATGATGTATTTGGTTTAGAGGGCTCTGGTGGTTTTAACATGTCAAGGGTTACTATAAGGTCCAGGAACATCCTTAACAAACTCTGTGACACTTAAGTTGTCTGCTGTTTTGCTTCCTACTTCTACTTTTTATCACTTTTTAAAACAATTCTAAGTTGTCTTGTTATGCTTCCTCTGTTCTAGTCTGTTAAAGTGTGACTCATGCAGGGGTCCGTTGGGGCCGGAGCTCAGGACTGCCCAGTAGGGCAGCCACGGGCTGAATCAGATTCTCTAATGTGATTCAGCTCGCCGCTGAATTGCCGCCGAAATTCAGCGGCAATTTTAAAAGCCACTGGAGGGGAGGGGGTTTGAGAGAGAGGCTCCAAACTTGCAGGGTTGCTGCTGGGGCCTCTCCTTGAAATACCCACCAAGTTTCAAGAAGATTGGACCAGGGGGTCCAATTCTACAGGCCCCCAAACAGGTTGCCCCCATTCCCTCCATTGTTCTCTATGGTAGGGAAAAAGTTAACATTTTTCCCCATCATAGAGAACAATGGAGGGGATGGGACAATCTGTTTGGGGGCCCATAGAATTGGACCCCGTGGTCCAATCTTCTTGAAACTTAGTGGGTATTTCGAGGAGAGGCCCCAGCAGCTACCCTGCAAGTTTGGAGCCTCTCCTTCAAACCCCCTTTCCTCCAGCCCCTCATATACCCTATGAGTTTTTGCCATTGATTTCAATGGCCCATAGGATATAATGGGGCTGAAACTGACATTCCCTTTCTGACACACTTCTGGTGATATCAGGGGACGTGGCATATGCTAATGAGTTATGCTAATGAGTTATGCTAATGAGCTCCTGCACCTCTTTTTCTACGAAAGGACCCCTGGACTCATGTAAACACCTTGAATGTCCTTTCGTCTAAATTTTGTCACTTTCCTATCTTTTAAAAACTTATTTATGGATACAAGCAATCTTTCCTCTTTCAGTTATCCTCACAATGCAGGAATTTTGTACAATAGACTCTCTCTTTACTGGTAGTAGGAAAACATAGTTTCAGAGTCCCCCCGAAATTAAAATTTCACTGTACACTTCAGTGTTTTAAGTTCCTCTACTTTGTATTGCCTTCTGTCTTAACTTAAAATTTTCCATCGCAGCTACCCTTGGTCATCATACTTGTTTTTGTTCATTTGTTATGAAAACAGCTTTGCTTTTTTTCTTTTTCTTTTTTAGCCAAGAACAAAAATGTAACGTGATTTGTATACAAGAGGCACACCTCAAAAAACAAGACCATAAATATGTAATCAGGAAGAAACTAGGGGAAGAATTTTTTTCATTGGCAGGCAACAAAAAAAATGGTGTTGTAACATATGTTAAAAGAGAACTGGAACCCAAAGAAATTTTTAAAGATAAAGGAAGATACTTAGCTATTGAAATTTCTGTACAAAGAATGAAAACTTTAATTGTGAATATTTATGCCCCCAATGGAGCCAAAGAAATTTTTTTTAAAGAACTACAAGCGGAATTTGATAATGTAAACTACGATCAAATTATGATGTTGGGGGACTTTAATGGAACTGTGAATAATAAGATAGATAGGCATTCTAAGAGTAAAGATGAAACATTGGGGAAACTTCCAAAAACCTTTTTTAAACTGATAAAACAAGAGAAGCTGGAAGATGTTTGGAGGAAGGCTAATCCTCAAGGAAAAGACTTTACATTTTACTCCAACAGACATGATTCACATTCAAGAATTGACATGATTTGGATGACAACTAATTTAACGTTGAAGACAAAAAAAATAGAAATTCTACCTAAAATAATTTCAGATCATAATCCTTGTATATGGACTTCTGGGCATGGAAGAAGACAAGGGAGATGGAGATTAAATGAGGACTTACTAGACAACCAAGAGATAGTCAAAAAACTACAAGAAGAGACAGATTTATATTTCCAAGCGAATATTGGAAAAGAAACAAAACTCCAAATCGTATGGGATGCATACAAGGCAGTGATGAGAGGATTATTGATATCATTAAATTCAAAAGAAAACAAAAAGAAAAGAGAACAATATGATAATATCGTACAAGCCATTAAAATAAAAGAAAAGGAACTGAAGAAAAGACCAGGGAAAAAGAAATTACAGAAAGAGATCTGGATGTTACAAGACCAAATAAAAGCCATCTTGAACCAAGAGACCTTTTGGAACTTGAAAAAACTTCAACAAAAATCATTTGAAGGCGCAAATAAACCTGGAAAGTATTTGGCATGGCAATTAAAGAAAAAGCGTGAAAATAAATTTATTACAAAAGTGATACGAGATGATATTGAAATAATAGACAATAAAGGAATAAAGAGAGAATTTTTTAAATATTATGCAAAACTTTTTCAAAAGGGAAAAGAAGACAGAAGAGGGATTAAAGAATATCTACAAACATTAAAACTGCCAAAGCCAACAGCGAAAATTAAAGAATTATTTAATAATCCTATATCACTACAAGAAATGAAAAATGCAATAAGTGATACAAAAATAGGGAAAGCACCGGGACCAGATGGTTTTACAGCGAAGTTTTACAAATCATTACAGGAGTCGATCTCACCAGTGTTATTACTATTAATGAACGATATAGGAACCACAGGTGAGGTCCCAGAAACTTGGAAAGAAGCTACTATTTCACTCATCCCGAAAGAAGGTCAAGACTTAACCAACGTTAAAAATTACAGACCAATTTCTTTGTTAAATAATGATTACAAGATTTTTGCAAAGATTATAGCAGAAAGATTAAAAGAACTTCTTAAAGAGACTATACAAACAGAGCAAGCAGGGTTTTTACCTAATCGTCAAATAAGAGACAACCTAAGAGTGGTGATAGATGCGATAGAGTATTATGACAAGCATCCAGAAAGGGAAGTGGGTTTTTTTTTCTTAGATGCGGAAAAAGTGTTTGACAATTTAAATTGGGATTTTATGTTTGAGGTCTTGGAAAAACTTGAGATTGGAGACTATATGTTAAACCTCATTAAATCAATATATAAAGAACAAAAATCCTCTCTTATAATTAACACGGAAAAGACAGAGTACTTCAAGATTGAAAAAGGAACAAGACAAGGATGCCCACTCTCACCACTGTTATTTATTTGGATTTTGGAAGTTTTATTGTTAAATCTGAAAGAAGACAAAGAAATCAAAGGCTTAACAGTAAAGGGTTTTTCTTTTAAATATAGAGCCTTTGCAGATGACGTGATGTTTATACTAGAAGACCCTATGACTACATTACCATATCTGTTACAGAAAGTAAAAGAGTTCGGTGACTTGGCCGGTTTTTATATAAATAAGAATAAATCTAAAGTGATGTGTAAAAATACCTCAAATAGAAAGCAGATTGAATTACAAGAACTTATAAAATGTGAAGTGGTGAAAAAGACAAAATATTTAGGTGTGGAGTTAACAATGAAAAATATTGATCTTTATAAAAATAATTATCAAAAATTATGGCAGCAAATTATGCAAGACATTAAAAAGTGGAATGTATTAAATTTGTCATTGTTGGGCAGGATTGCTACGGTTAAGATGAATGTGTTACCACGATTAATGTTTTTGTTTCAGACTATTCCAATTGTGAAAGATGTAAAAGCATTTAAATGCTGGCAGAAAGAATTGTCTAAGTTTGTGTGGGGAGGGAAAAAACCAAGGATTAAGATGAAAATAATGTGTGATGCCAAAGAAAGAGGTGGTTTTCAATTACCAAATTTAAGGTTATATCACGATGCAGTATGTCTGACCTGGATAGGGACATGGGTTATGTTGCAAGATAGAAAACTATTGGCCCTAGAAGGTCATGATTGTAGATTTGGTTGGCACACTTATCTGTATTATGGCAAAACAAAAATGGACAATATGCTTAAACATCATTACTTGAGAAGGACATTAATGGATACATGGACAAGATATAAGAACTTTTTCCCAGAAGAAATACCTATGTGGATAGTACCAGCAGAAGTGTTAAATCCATCATCATACTACAAAGGACGGGACTGGTTGAAATACAGAGACTTATTAACAAAACAAGGTAAAGACTTTGTACTGAAGGAACAGCATCTGATAGACTTTGACTATGGCTGGCTGCGATACAGACAATTGTATGATATTTATAAAAGTGATAAAAAATCTGGTTTTAGAGAAAAAAATAACAAAATTGAACAAATTTGGGAGGAGGATGGGAAAAAAATGATTTCTAAAATGTATAAAATTTTGCTAAAATGGTTTAATGCAGATGAAATGGTGAAGGAACAAATGGCAAAATGGGCAATAAATTTTAACAAAGATATTGAAATGTCATCTTGGGAATTTTTATGGAAAAATGCTATGAGTATTTCTACATGTTATAACTTAAAAGAAAATTGTTTTAAAATGATGTACAGATGGTATATGACACCAAAAAAATTGCAAATATTAATCAAAATATGTCAAACAAATGTTGGAAATGTAAAAAAAAAGAAGGTTCTTTTTACCATATGTGGTGGACTTGTGATAAAGCAAAGACCTATTGGTCTATGATACATACAGAAATGGAAAAATTTTTGAAATGTACATTTAAGAAATTGCCTGAAATGTTATTGCTTGGACTTAAACTAGAAGAGATAAATGTAAAAAAAGGACATTAGTATGGTATATGATAACAATGGCAAGAATGGCGTACGCGCAAAATTGGAAAAATGAAAAAATACCTGAGGTGTGGGAGTGGTTGAAAAAATTGTTGTATATGGCGGAAATGGATAAATGGACGAGAAAATTGAATAATATGTACTCAGAGACTTTTTTGGAAGATTGGAAAGATTTGAAAGAATATGTTGAACAATATTGGGACATGAAAAATTACATCTATACATGGATATAATAGTAAATGGAGATAGAAATATATGAATGTATAAATGATAATTGGATAAAGAAGATATTTATAGAATTGTATAAGAAAGTAAGAATTTATATAATGTATAACTATTTTAAAAGAGGTTTAAGTCGTTACCTGAAATGTAAAACATATATATGTATTTAAAGATTGGTTAAAGCTGAAAATGTGATATGCTTCAGATGTGGTGGGAAACCACCAATATAAGATTATAATAAGATTATACAATAGAACAAATAATGGATATAATATGGAAAAAAGGTTTGTATGAGGAAAATATGTTAAAATGTTTGAAAATAATAAAAATTTATTTACAAAAAAAAAGAAAAGAAAACAGCTTTGCTTGTGTTTTGATAAAGGATTTCTCCCGCTGCTTTTTAGAGTATAGTTTTACAATACTTATTATTTCCTTTTCCTATACTGCATGCATTTTCTATATGGATATTGCTATTTGTTTAATAATATTATTTCAAATGTCTTTTAATTTTTATTCATGAATTCCTGTCCAAGGTATTTTTATATAGATGTTTTATTGGACTAATATTAGTGCCTAATAATTTGTTAGGACCTTCCCCTTTTCTGTGGGTTTGTTTTATGTGTTGGTACCTCTTGTTTTCTTAATGCATTTTTATTGAGTATGCTATGAATTTTCTAAATTGCTAGGAAGTTCTTTTCTTCAGCATAGTTATGATTATCAATAACTTTTTCCCTCACAAAATTTCTATTTCTACTTTCTCATTCATATATCATATGGATTTTAATTGTATTTATATATGCATTTTATGGAAGCTGCCCTGAGCCTGCCTTGGCAGGGAGGGCAGGGTATAACTGAATAAAATAAATATATATTTTAAAAATTATCTTACCCTTCCCCCATGGAGCTCAGGGTGGGAGCTACAACCCTGTGAGGAACATTAGACTGAGAGTGTCTAGGCCGAAGTCACCAATGACCTCCATGGGTGAGTAGGTATTTGAACTTGGATCTCCTAAATTCAGCGTACTGGATTTATGAGCCCGCTCGCGGGGAGGGCGGGATACAAATGTGAAAAATAAATAAATAAATAAATGTCCTTAATTTCTCCTTAAGTTCTTACAATACCTTTTCTAATTTAATTGCTGCTCTTGAAATGTGGATGACTTATCTTGGGTTTTCTAACAATGCCTTCCAATCCACTCTACTCAGTGTACATTTTTCTCCTTATTCCCTTCTACAGTTTTGCTTTCTCTCATCTTCTCCATTTACATGATGTTTCATACTTTCCTATGGAATACTTCCTGTGTTATATCATTTTGTGGCTGTATTTTGCCCTCAGTTTCAGACATTGACCTGTGGTTTAGTCTGTAACCCTCCTTTTATCACAAAGCCTACCACTTTCCTAAACCATTAGGTGCAGTTTTTTATACCAGTAGTCAGTTTCATCTGTCACCTAGCCATTCCCAGTTGCCAGTTTAATTCTTCATAGCTTTCCATTGTCCTTATAGGAGGACTTTAGGGCTTCCCCCCTCTCTCTCTTCAGTTTTTTCTTTATTATTGAAGTCATATATTCCTCTATTTCTGTGGTGCCCTCTGAGAAATGCAGAAATGTCAACTTCACATGTGGATGAATCTGCTTCACAGCCCTATAGATTGGAATGAGGTCACCAGGTTGAGTGAGGGACACAAGGAATTGCAGGAGGGGAGAACAATTTGGCAACAAAACAAAACAAAACCCAAGCCTTGCTCTAGGACCCTGTATGCTCGAAGAAGAAGAAGAAGAAGAAGAGGCTGGATTTATACCCCGCCCTTCACTCACTTGGAGTCTCAGAGCAGCTTACAAACTCCTTTCCCTTCCCCTCCCCACAACAGACACCCTGTGAGGTAGGTGGGGCTGAGAGAACTCTGAGACAACTGTCCTTGAGAGAACAGCTGATACAGAGCTATGGCTTGCCCAAGGTCATCCAGCAGATGCAAGTGGAGGAGTGAGGAATTAAACCCGGTTCTCCCAGATTAGAGTCCACACACTTAACCACTACGCCAAACTGGCTCTCTTAGCAGTTGCAGGCTGATTTCTTCTCTTGTTTTTCAATAACTGACACTCAGTTTCTCTCAACCTTTCTCACATATTTGTTTGTTGGAAGATTTGGAAATAAAAAATAAAAGCAAATACCTTTCCTGCATAAACTTAGGGTTGCCAGCTCCAGGTTGGGAAACACTTGAACATTTGGGGGGGGGGGGGTGGAGCTTGAGGAAGGTGGGGTTTGCAGAAGGGAGGGACTTCAATGGGGCATACTGCCAAAGAGTCCACCTTCCAACGCGGTCATTTTCTCTGGCTGAACTGATCTCTGTTGCCTAGAGATCACTTGTAATCACAGGAGATCTTCAGCCACCACCTGGAGGGTGGCAACTCTACCCCCGAGCACATTCCATTCTTATCTTTCTTGATCAATTTCTTTCATCTGGGTAATTTGCAATCATACTTTTCTGCATATTTGTATGTATGTAAGGACTCCCCCTGTCAGTGGGAGCTTCAGTTTGCTCCATTTGTTATCACAGGGGCGGGGGGAGTAGCAGGATTAACGCTAAGTACTGCATGGCTCTGTCCAGATAGTTATGAAGTGGAATGAATGAAGACAGCTGCAGTAATGGCATACTTTTAGAATACTGCTTTTCCCCTGCCCCAGGGAGCTTAGAAGGGGGAGGGAACAAACAAGGGAGGATACAGACCATGAGAGGGAAGGATGGAACAGGGCAACATGGATGGGTGTATTTAAAACGTAGGGCAATTGAAAATAAGGTTAAGATGTTAAGGAGGGATCTGTAGGAAGAGAAAGAGAGGTGGCACCACACACGCACGCACACACACACACACATGCACGTACGTTCTGGGAAAGAGCGCTTTACGGTATAGTTTATTACTGGAGATTTATTTAACGTTAAAATAAGCCCACTGACTTTCAGGTAAAGTACGTGAGAGGATCATATATATTTTCCTAAGTCTGGGAAAGAGCTCATTCAGCAGGAACTCATACATAATGAAACAGAATAAATCACAAGAGATTAAGTTGTCTTTCGTTAATAATAGGTGTGCCCTTTCCCAAAGGAATGGCAGATGTTTCAAAATATAGTCAGGTCAAAGCTTTCTGAAATGATGTATTATATTTGCTCCTAACCATTTTTATCATATTGTTGAATTAATTACTAACATTATGGCTACTATATTTTCTCTAAATTTAGCTATAAGTAAATTTAAAACAACCTTACAAAAGAGGAGGGACCTTTTGTGGCTTCCTTCCCCTCACTGCTGCAACTGCCATGACTGAATAGGACTGGCCAGTTCCTCCCTCTTTTGGCTTCAAAGGAATATTAGGTCTGGAGGCTTCTAAAAGGGGGGAGAACCTCGGTTGCCTGTGCAGCCAGCAGTCCCTTGTAGCCAGAAAGGACTGAGCAGAGACAGAAAAAGCGAGGGGGGGGGGAGGGCTGCACCTTTGCATGCACGTCCCAGGGCCTCTCCTTTGCATGCACGTCCCAGGGTAAATCTGGGCATCTCCAGTTAAAACAAAGATCAGGTAGTAAGAACATGTAAGCTTCCTTCTGGAGAGCTGCTACCAGTCATACTAGATAACACTGACTTTGATAGATCAATAGCCCAACTTAGTAGCCCTGTTCACAAGTTACAGTGAGCAAATGTACAGGATACAGTTGATTTTTCCTTGCATATACACTGAGTAATTCTCATGTTACACTCAAGCATGTACAGCTGACTTTGTGACTGAAATCCTACATTTATCCCTATACTAGTCCTTGGTCTCATTTGTAAAGTAAAGTGAACTCACATTGGCTCTTTCTTACAAACAGGTGTACACATGTCCAGGCAGGCTATGTGTTCATATACTGTAACTTGTGAACAGCTTCATGTATATGTAAATATGCCATGTTTGGGACAGGAAGAGTTTGCCACCTGTATAGTGACTTAAGGGACCAACTGCTACTCATTGCAAGGAGACAAATTACAAATTGCAAGACTGACTGTAGAAGATAATCGGAGTCAAAGCTTAGAAGATTAACAAAAAGAAACAGGACAAAAATTTACTTGGACATACCCTGAGAAATAGTCTGATGTTGGCTTTATGCCAGGTTGCTGGTAAATGTTGATACAGCCCCATCATACAGCATTTTTAAACTGAGGCAATGCAACAATGGAGACTCCTCATTTACCTTTGTCCAGAGCTGATCTTGATAAGAAATAAAAACTGATGGTGTTACATGAGGAGAGGGGCTCAGTGGTAGACCACTGGCATGCAACCTGTTCCCAGGTTCAGTCCCTGGCATCTCCAGTTAAAAGGATCAGGTGGTAGGTGCTATGAAAGACCTCTTCTTGAGATCTGCCAGAATAATAACCTCAATGGACCAATGATCTGATTCAGAATAAGGCAACTTCATGCACTCATGATATTCATTAACATATAGCTATAATAGACAATCATGAAGATTATCTTATACAATTTCCCCTCCACAGGCATAGTTAACTATACCCAAAGACTGCAGTCCTAAGATAACTTTTCTGGAAGTAAGCCCCATTGGGTAGACTTGCAGAGGATTCTGAGCAGACCTGCTTAGAACTGCCTGCATTTATTCACAGCAGAAATATGCAGCCTATAATGAGCATAATTTTAAAGATGGTGCCAGACACTATAGGTTTCTGTAAAACGGGTTTCAAGCCAGCTACAGTGAATATTACAGGAGAAGAAAAACCCTGTTCAGTGTTCAGAATTATATCCTTACAAGGAGGGAATCTTGCAAGACTCTTGCAGAAGGGGAATCCTACCCATCCTTCTCCCTCCTTCTCCCTTGCTGGGCTGCTCAGTCCCTGTCCAGCCTGAAGCAGCAGCTCCAGCTGTCTCCCCACCTGCCTGCCTGGTTCATGTGATGGTAGAGGTGATTCCCCCTCCTGATACCCACCTAGTTCATGTGAGGGTGGCTCAGGATCCCCCTTCCTCTCTCTGTGCCTGCCTGCCTCAGGCAGCTGTGGCTCCTTTCTCTTCCACCCACTTCCAGTCCAAGGGCACATTAATTTACCTTGTCTGTGCAATCATAATGTTCCTCTCTTGGGGAGGAGGGGTTTAACCCCCTCCTTTTTCACTTTTCACGTTTTTCTGCAAACCTAGTGGTCCTCCAGGTCTGCAAAAGAATGCCCCCTATCTGAACCTAGCCCCATTCTCTGGGTTTTTCTATCCATATAGGGGCCAGGTTCAGAATTCCATGTATGATCCTGCCCTTCCTCCAAGGAACTCAGAGTGGGAAGCCTGCTTCTATCCCTCTCATGCTCCATCCCTGCCTGATGAGATACCCTATAATGGGAATTAAGATTAAAAGCATCCATAATAAAGTTAGGGCAAGATATTACAGGTGTCTGCAAACTGGTGGCTCAAGCCAGCTAGTTATATCGAACATTACAGGGAGAGCAAAACCCATTTACAGTGTTTACGTGATCAGAAATAAAGGACTCAACCATTCCTCTTTTTACAATGATGCTTATGGCTGCAGCTCTAGTATATTATATTCATTACTTTTTTAGCTCAAGGTATGGTTCCTTATTTGTAATCTCGTTCGATAACTTGTATGCTGTTTTAATACAAATTACCACTATAGTACAGTAATGGCAGAAAAAACTGCCCACATGAAGAAACCAGTATGGCAACCTGTACTACATTATATGGTTTCCACATGGAAGAGCTGCCACATGAAGCCTACTCTAGGAGGTCACCATTATGTACTCACTATATATATATATCTCCTCTCCTCTCTATTCATATACATTTAATCCATAAATTATAACCAGCTGTCTAAACCAGATGGTGCATTTCTGAGCAACTTAAATCAAATATGCCCTCCTGTTTATTGTCCCTTACATATCCTACTCTTTCTCCAAGGAACCTTAGTTTGGTATCTGAGCCTCAAACCATCATGTGAAATAGGGTGGGTTAGACTGAGAGCCAGTGGCTTGTCCAATCAGCTTGATAGCTGGGTGAAAATTTGAGCCCAGGTTCTCATCAGGCATTACAGCTTCTGCCTTGGATTGTCTCAAGAACAGACAGTAAGCAGAGAAATGATGCAGATGACCCCCAAGGCACAAAGTTCCTCCATCTTTTCTGGTCACTCCTTCTTCAAACAGACAGAAACTGCTTGAAAGGACATTAACTTTACAAGACTTCATTTCTTATTTTACTTAGCAGAAGCTGATTTACAACAGGAATTAAAAAAAACAAATGTCCCAACAAGGTGTTAAAAGAACTCTTCTGTAAATGAAGGTATTCTCGTGTGTCGTCCCCCCCCATTTCCTTTATGACTACTGTAATGATTTTGTGTTTTGTTGGGTGTGTTTCTTTAAATGTTTAGAGTGACTGCAGTAATATAATGTGTATGATAGAGGGAGATAAGTGTGATGTGATTGGCTGATGATTGAGAGTGTGGGGGGGAGATGACTCTAAGGAGATTCAGTATTCTTGAAGAGTGTGGAGCTTTGTGAGAGAGTTTGTATGGCAGAATAAGCAGTTTGAGTCTATTCTGGGTGAATAAGACAAACAGTTCAGCCTGTGTGGCTCTATGTGTGTATCTCTCTCTCTCTCTCTCTCTCTCTCTCCTGTGTGGCTATATGAAAGAGAGAGATATAAGCCTGGCAGAGTTGAGTTTTGGAGTTTGAGAGACTGTGTGTGACACCAAGCTTTGTCAGTTATATGTTCTTTCTTCAACAACAGTTCAAAAATACCCAGAAACCTATTTTGTTCTCTATTAAATAAATCATTGTTTAAACTTATCCCAGAAATCAGATCAGTCCTTCCTCAGGGCCACATAGTCCTCTGAAGCACCCAGACACTGGGTCATTCTACCAAAAGAGAGCGATTTGGAATTTTTAATTCCTGGTGGCAGCAGAAATCTACCAAGTTCATGTACACAGGGTGTGTTTTAAAGGAGAAACAGTCTCCCCAATAAGCGAGGACCTCACAGCTAGCTTCTGCATCTCTTGTATACAACACAGTGCAACCCCAAGGACACTTAACTCTTAAGTAAGCTCTCATAAGGTGAGTGGGACTTACTACAAATAAAGGTGTGCAGAATTACAACTGTGCAGTCAGACCATGTGTTATGGCGACTCAAGATTCCCATTCAGTGGAAATTATTTCCAAGTACACAAGCATAAGATGGAGATGCAAGTCAGACAAAGCTGCACCTGGGAGTGAGCCCTATTGAATGAACACATGCAGCTGCCTTATACTGCATGGTCAATCCTGTCTGCTGTGACTGGCAGCAGCTCTGCAGGTCTGGAGCAGAGGGGGTATTTTTGCATCACCTTTTGATTGGACATGTTGGAGCCTGAACGGGGGACTTTGGCATGCAAACTGTGGACCCCCAACCACCGCGCAAATACACTTTTGGGTTAATACGCATAGGACTGCACTACAAGTTATATCTGTTTAAAAAAACAGAGGAGGAAAGGAGCAGGGATAGATCTGTAGCAAGTAACTGTTGCTTCTAGTTGCTTTAACAAGCCCTGACTGGTATTAGGGAACTTTTTTGCCACTTTCATCTCGCTGTTCAACACGAATGGGGGAGCAGTGCTGTGCTTGGCAACACTCCTTATCCCACCCACCCCCCCCCCATCCCGCGCGGCTGAACAGCCCGAGGCAGGCCAAACGGCACAAGATCGTCGCTGCGACATCGCGAAGGCTCCCAGCGCGCCGCGTCCGCCACTGCCCAGCCGGCCCTCTCTCCTCCTGCCTCTCCCCCAGCCCGAAACGTGTCCCACACCAGGAACTGAACGCGCACCCCGCCCCTCCTGCACGTCAAACTCCGCGCGTCAGAGGAGGGCCGTAATGTCTCGAAACAGCGGGCAGCCCCTGCTTCTCTGCGGGGCACGTTGGCAGCGTTTTCCTTCGCAGCTGGTACGCAGGGCTCCGTTTTCTGACCTCTTGTTCAGCCACTGGGGGCTTTGCCAGGGCCAAAAGGCGTTGTTGAGCTGTGGGGCCGGGCTGGCGCTTGGCAAGCAGCGGCGGATTCATTTCCCGAGAGCGCCGGGCATGTTTGCAGCTGCTCTTTCGAACGTGCCCGGCTCAGGGAAGCGTTCTTGCTCTTCCTCGGAGGACTGGCTCCGCGCCAGCCCTGGTTCTCGCCGTCCTGGGATGTGCGCGGCGCGCTCTCTCCCTTCCACTCCGTCGCAATCGCCAACCCCAACCCGTTGGCTGTGGCGCGTCGGAGAAGAGTCGGTGCGAGTCTATTAGCAGGCGCGTGGTAGTGATGGCGGCTTTCAGGGAGACGGTTCCTGCCACTGGGTACGAGTCCTGCCACCAGCCGCGGCGGCGGGAGCGGCGTCCCCCGAGCGTTGTTGCTGCCGCCGCTGCCGAGCCCGTCCGCGGGAGAGGCTCGAGGGAAGTCGCGAAGAAGCCCCCCCTCGTCTTCCCGGCCGGCGCGGCGGCCTGTGGGGAGCGCCATGGGCATGCTGGACCGGCTGCGGAAGGAATGGTTCATCCTGGGGATCGTCCTGGTCATCACGGTGGCCAAGCTGGAGCCGGCCTTCGGGGTGAAGGGGGGTGAGTCCGCTCCGGAGCGTCGCCGGGCGACGGGCAGGGACTGGGGGCGGGCGGGGGAGGCATGCCGGGTCCCTGGGCTGGCGCCCCTCGCGGGCTTCCCCTCGCTTGTTTGCAAACAAAAGAGGAACCGCCGGGGGGAGGGGGGGGAGAACGGGAGCGTCGTCCTTGCACATCTGGGGGGGGGGGAGGGGGAGGCTTGGGGGGCATGGAGTGTGGTGTCCGGAGTGGCATCGCCCTCATCACCATCACCACCACGTCCCTCCGCCGCCTCGCTGCACAGGAAGAGAAGCTGCTGTTCAAGTGCTTTGCGGGTTCCTCTACAGCCCGAGCCCCTTTCTCCAGCCCCTTCGCCCGCTCCAGGCAACCGGCCTCCGGAGCAACTTCCTGGCCGGCGTTTCCCAGCGCTCCGAAACTGGCGAGCTGAGCGTGGCGCATTGACACGTTGCATAGAGCCCGGCGAGCGCGGCGCCCTCCACTTCCGCGTGCCAGCCGTCGCCGTCCTAAAGGGCGGGCAGGTTCGGCTGACGTGGGGGCCAGAATGAAAAGGAGAACAGCGTTTGCTCGCCTTAAACTTGCTGGCTCCAGGCGCGGTCCAGAATGAGACCAACGGAGAACAACATTTCCTCTTGCGACAAGCGCTTGTGTGGTTGTCCTCAGAAGAAACGTGGAAGTTGAGAATTCTGGTGCAGGCTTTGCTTCTCGTATCGATCTGAAGTAAAGAGTCTGAAAAGCCGGTTCTCGAATTGGAAAATATCTGCTTCCCATTAATAACTCTCATATAACTTTCTAAGCAGCGCTTGGCATAATATGCTGTTATACCTGGAAGCAGCTTCTCGACTTCAGGACTGATCAGAAATGGAACTTAAACAAATACCCTGTTAACTGGCAGTGCATTAATGTGTGACTTCCTTACACCCCCATGGTGTATCAGTTTCACCCAGGAAAATTAGTGGTGTTTAAGTTGGGATAATTAACTCTTCCCTTCTGTAGAGAACTGCTTGGGATGCATGAATTATGTATATAAATTTCCCTTAGTGTGTGAACAAGCCTGTAGAGCAGTAGCATTTGTGTCCCTTCCCCCCCCTGCCTGCCTTATGTGTTTTTTAAAAAAAGGACTGACTTTGTTACCTTAGCCCCCTTTATACACCGCTCCAAATGATCACAGGTAACACACACAATATCAATAATATTTCCTTGTTGTGTGGGTTGCAAGTATTAAGAAACTTATATATATAATTTTGTAGTCTTAAATGTTTTAATTGGCCTGTCACATCCCTTTAAGCTTACAAAATATGCTTGTCAAAATATAATAGTAGAACATAAAGAGAAAATATGATCTAGAACATGTCCTCAGATGTATGGAGGGAAGGAAATGCTGAATCCTTTGAATTGGTATATGCATTCTGAAACTAGCATATCAGCTCAATGGGACTTCCTTCTGGATAGATGTGCATAGGGTTAGTGCTGGCATGTTTTTGAAAAGCGCTGCACCAAAACAGATTGGCTTTGCCATCAGGTAGCCTTTTAAATTGATGCAGGCTGAATGGATCCTTGATTAGGACTGCTTTACTTGTTAGGCCTAGTATGTTCAACCACTTCCCATCAGTAGCTTTTTGTGCTCCATGTAGCTTCTAATTGATTGGCCAGTTTCTGAGATATCCTTTGGGAGAGTGTTTCTTATCTTATGTAGAATTCTGATAAAAGCTTTTCCTTGGTGCTGTAGGAAGGGCTGATAATGCTATGCAATGTTTACCCAAAGTATCTTCTAAAGCATACATGCTTTCTTAGTCACTGATATGAATGTAATCTGGGAGATTTTATTATCTTTAATGGTTAAGCAAACAGTAAAGCACCAAGGTTCCTACGAACATATGCAGAGCAAGAGACAGGGAGTCTGCATCATTCTAAAACTAGAGTGATAGAAAAACTTTTCTTTCGAGGAAATTAGCAATTCAGAAAAACTACACTGTGCTCCAAGAGTAGTACCATAAGTTTATGAGTTTTTTCCTTCTCTTGATAAAGCATACAGGTCTAGACTTGGTTTCTTCCATTGGCTATTGTACATAGCGGTCTTTGTTCGCCTTATAAGCTTGAGGGCCTTTCAGTAGCCACTTGGATAGTTGTTCTTGAAACGTGGCGTAGTCAGACTAGTAGCAGCTAAAGGGCTGGGGAACAGCAATTCTTTACATATCTCTGAATCTGTGTCCTTCTATTATGGGGATTAGAGGACATCAGCTCCTCTTACGCCTAGCTGTAAGTAAGGTGACATATTTTTCTCATTTTCTTTTATGCTAGGCCAATTACTTATGGTTGGGGCAAAGTTGGAGTTGGACATGAGGATATTTGCTTGGCTTTTTAATGCTCACATTTTGTTTGTTTTATATATTGCTTTTAGTTTAGAATGGGACAAAAAACCTGACTAAATAGCATTATCCAGAAAAGCTGGTTCTTAGATGCTGTGTTTGTATCAAAATAAACTGAACTTGAACTTGGGAAGGCAAAACTTGGAAACAGAACTACACCTGTGCACCTTTTGCTATCCACAACTTTATTTTCCCTCTTATAGTTTGTATGTAATCCCTTTTACAGTAAACATAGTTTTGATACCTCCTTTGAAGTTGGGGGTGGGGGAAGATGATTGCTTACATGCCCATATGTAAATTCATTGAGATTTGAGGATCTTTTTGCCTAGCACTAGGAATGAACATTACTGTTCTTTTTTTATTTTAATAAAACCGAAGAGAGTGTTCTGTAAGGATGCTTCCAAAATGGAGTGTTTTGGGGTCTGGAATAAACACATGGTAATATATATATATCTGCAATATACACATTTTAGTGATGCAGTTCTCTGAGCCAGTTGCTTCTAGTCCACTATACCAGCAGAAACACCATAGGTACAACACCATAGAAACAACATCACAGGGTGTCTGTTTTGGGGAGGGGAAGGGAAAAGGAGTTTGTAAGCCGCTCTGAGACTCCCTTGGGGAGTGGGGGGCGGGGTATAAATCCAATCTCTTCTTCTTCTTCTTCTCTAGTATGGAATTGCACAGCCAAAATTGTGGTAGCAACTCTTTTCTTTTTCTTGTTTGTAGTATTTTCTGGTTCAGGGCTACCATTGCTATTGGAAAGCTTGGAAGCGCATTAAAACTAACTAGGTAGCAACTCCATAGAAATCAGCTCTTCCAGATATATTAAGGTGGTAGTGGGGGCGGGGAGAAGGATATTAGTATTTGACTGTACTTTCTGTACAATATAGAGGTAAAAAGAGAGTGGACTTTTCTGCACTAGGGTCGTTCTAGACAGTTTAAAAGGACAACAGATGGACAGTTGCAATCACACGTGTGGCAAGTAGGCATCTCCCCCTCAGATGTGTTTCAGGGCGTTCTCATTTCCGTGCCATTCAAAATGTGCATGGGTGCTGAGAAAGTAGTTATTTTTCTGGGTTAAGAGCTATCACAGTTTGAAGTGCTGCTTGGAATGATGTTCAAGAATATAATCCATGCCTATTGGAGAGCACCTGTGACTTCACATGCGTGATATGACATTCATTCTGTGCCTGTTCTGGATCACCACCTGTTAGCTCCTCCATTTATTTATTTATTTAAACTACTTGTGTCACGCTTTCTCCCCAGAGGGACCTAAATTGTCTAACAGCCTCCCCCCCCAAAAAAAAAAAGAAAGAAAGAAAGAAAAGCACACCAGTCAAACAAAATATAGGAGCTGAAACAGACAAATCTTAAATCAAAGAGTGGAGTCCTTCCTGGTGCTGCCTCCTGTTCTTCCAGCTTGTACTTCCTGCCTTTTTGTGATCTGGAGGGAATCCACATCGCCCAACCCTCCTTTTGAAGTGGAAGAGGAAATCAGTAGCTTGGATATTTTACCACCCCTGCAACATGGCTGCTTACCCACACCCATTTGTTATGTGAGAATTGAGCCTAGTATTTGTACTTATATCTGGACTTGCAGGATTCTGTTGCAAATGCTCAAATGGATCACTGCATGTTTCGAACTGATTGTCTAGATATGAGCCCTAGTTTTTCTACTACAAATATATATAAGGGTGGCATGCCATCTAAATTATAGTAATTAAGAAGGATAATGCCTTTTCAAAGGTCTTTCAAAGGCTTTTAGAGTTATAGCTTTTAGAGAAAAATCTTTGGTTTTATTCTTTATTTCATGAAACGATTAGATTTTTAAATAACTGGATAGTGCTTTGTAATATCCTGAATCTTGGTACCTTTCTGTTTGTTTCTTTTGTTTGGCACACACAATTGTCTCTTTGACCTTTTCATACTGATCCGAAATGCATCATATCTTCTCTGATAGAGCTGGACTACATGGACAATTTGGGTTTCTCGCTTTTAGCTGGTTGGAGGGAGGGGCTGTGAACTTTTTATAGCTCTAGATTGGAGCAACATATATGTATATTGGGAGGGGGGTGGATACAGACTTATGGGCCCTTGCATGAAAAATAAATTTGGGGTATCTGAGTTAGCAGCATTAATATTTGGTTTTTTTGTGTGTGTATTTTTAGGACCACTGAAGCCAGAAATCTCCATTACGTACATAGCTGTTTCAGCTATCTTCTTTAACAGTGGGCTCTCGCTGAAAACTGAGGTACTGCCAATGGGATTTAAATTTTCACTCTTACTTTTAAAAGAAGTACGGTTTGCTTTTGGACAGTATCTGAACAAAGAAGGAAAAATTAGGTTGCAATGTGAAATGACAATATGGAATCGCACCATAGCATCAGGAATAGCCAAACAGTGTTTATAACTCTGTGGTGCATATGGGATTTCTAGATATGTGTGTGCAGCCTTGCCTGAGAGGATCTGGGATTGTGAGGTAGAACTGGTACACCGAAAGAGGGCTGCTTTAAATGTTAGTGTCTGGTTAATCTTTTTAGAATATTTGAAGCGTTTAGTTCCATAGTTCTGTACAAAGTGTATTTTAGAATACATTTACGTAGTAACAGTCTCATAGATTCAAATGGAACTTAGTCATCAGAAAGAAACATGACCCGAGGACTTTGGTGGTGATGACCTCATGTATTATTTCAGGATTGCTGGTCCTCACCCTTGAGTTCAGGTCAGTGTGCTGGTTCCATGGATGACTGATGATTTGGCTTTGGCACAGGCTGGCCTCCTGTAGCATTAATTTATTAGCCGTCTTTCTTCATTATGGAGCTCAAAGTAGCTTACAACAGAGATAAAATACATAAGATACATTAAAAACATAAAAACCAATTTTAAAATCACAACTCAGGATTACTAGTAAGTTTGACCAACGCCATCCTAAATAAAACCGTTTTCAGCTGCCTCCTAAAGATCGAAAGTGAAGGGGCCAGGCGCACCTTCCTGAGGAGGTTTTTCCATAATTGTGGGGCTGCCACTGAAAAGATCCTTTCTCATGTACCCACCAAATGAGCTTCTTTGATTGAAGGGGCAGTCAGGTGGGCCTCTCTCTGTGATCTTAATTCCTAGGCAGGAACAGATGGGAGAAGAAGTATGTATGAGAATGTCATTATTGGAAGTATGTGTGTTGTAGCAACTAATCTAATGTGTTTGTGTGGCTTTTGTGTGGATGTGCTTTAAGTTTCCTGTGATTAAGTGATGACATTCCCTGAAGGCAGTTAGCTCTTGTATTATATTTTTGTTTCTTTTCTTGCCTCCCTTCTGATAATTAGTGTAAACCAGAGACACTAGAGTTCATGGTCTGCAGTACTTTTGTAGTTAAATGAGCTCAGAACTGCTTTGCAGATCAGAAGGCAGTTGCTTGATAACAGCCATCTTCATGCATAAAATGAAGGCCACCATGGATGTACACTTAGGGCAAGAGGTATATGCTAGATGAGAGAAACATATTTGTTAGTACGTCACAGTACATCACAATAGGGCAAATCACTTACAACCTAGTCCTTTTATGGGGGGAACTAACCTCAGGGAAAATCTGTCCAGTAAATAAAGCTCTAAGTATACTATTTAACTTTATAGCTAGTGGTGCTGTCCAGTCCAGTTTCTTTTTAAGCTGCTTGTATTTTATTACTCTGACTTTTAATTTATGCTTCATTAGCAAGCAGTAGGCTATTTTAAATATCTAAAGGAATGAATGGTTTATTTATGGATTTGGAGAGTGGGCTTTCAGAACCCATGCTTCTTTGACATATGTGGTTATGATACCACCTTATACTGTACAAAATATTCAGCAATTACAACTGCAACCTTTTCTCTTCTCTTTGCTTTCCAGGAGCTGACAAGTGCTTTGATGCATGTGAAATTGCATCTTTTTGTCCAGATCTTCACACTTGTATTCTTCCCAACAGCAATATGGCTATTTCTTCAGCTGCTATCTATCACACCTATAAATGAATGGCTTTTAAAAGGGTATGTTTTAACATCTCAGTGGTGAAGTATTTACTGCTGCTTTTTCAGTAATGTGCTTTCAGTAGGTTTTTTTTTTAAAGTGGAGTGATTTTTCTGTGTAGGTTAATACTTTGACACATGCTGCTAGAAAAAAAGAATATGTAAAAGATTGCTTTTTCAAAATCTTGGTCTTGTGTATGAAGGCTTGTCAGCTAATTTTATGTGCTGGGAGTTATTTAACATATCATGCCTCTTGTTGACAAGCCTTCTGGATTGAATTTGTTATGATGGCTTTCAAGGAACCATAGGAGTAGGAAAATGAGTGTTGAATAGGTGTTTCTTTCTTCCACACAGTCCATTTCAGTGGTTATGTTTGGGGGTATCAAACTATGCATACTGGGAGGACTGTGGGTAGCAGTAAAAGGGAGGGCCAGCACTATATAACAAGAGTTACAGAAAAACATAGTGTAGCTACAAGGGTACCAACATCAGTGAAAGACGTCAAGTGTAATTGTAGTATGTTGTACTTAATTCTTAAGGAAAGCATTTAAAATGGGCTTCTATTTTAGAAGCAGCTTAATTGTCTCCAGAGATTAGAACTTGGTCCCCTAATGAGATGAATCTACCTTTCTGTTAGCATATGGGGTTACATCAAATTATCCCCAAGCTAAATCATTAACCGTGGCTGTGATCAGAAGAGTTGAGCAGGTATGCACAAGATGAATCCATGCACTCTTGGGAGACTTTTTTTCTTTCTGCCGCAGCTCCTGGAGCCAAATGATCACATTTCTTTTAAGCTAAAGATCTCTCTGGTAGTTTGGACCTGAGTGTTACTGAAATAAAAGTGCACCAGAGCCAATGCGGTACAGATCCTTTTGCATACCCATAGGGAAATAAACCCCACAGATAAACTCACACATTTATGTTGTGTACTTTGTTTTGAACTGGAGTGTGAATGTAAAAGAGACTTGTGCATGAACATCCACCTGAGGAAGTGTAAAATCAAAGACAAAACTGTACAAAAAAGGCCAATCTCTCTGCTTAAACCATTGACAGGTTTCCTTTTAGTTAATTCTGCCAACCCCCCCTTCTAACTCAGAGCAGTCTAAAAGAGCATTTGATTGTTCATTTCCTTCTGTAATTATTGCAAATCCTCATCCATTTATTTATGCTGAGCTCTTCTTTGCAACACAAAAACTGACCCAACTACAGACATAACATAAGTAAGTAGCAGAGTTTAGTGATACAAAGGAAAGTGGTTCAAGGAGAGCAGAAGGAACCCAGACTGTCTGTAAGTGCGCAGTGAGCCTGGCAAGGGCTCTGAATCCCAGCCCCACTGGGGGCAACTTCAGCTGCACCATGTGGAGCCTGGCCAGGGCACATCAAGATCCTGGCAGCTTCTTCCACCCCCATTTGAGGAGGTGGCATATGTTCGCCGTGACACTTTGTCCACAGCTGCTTGCTCTGGGGAGTCCCCAATGACTAAAGTCTGGAAGACAACTGACCCAGCCTTCATGGCCTGTCTCAAAGGGGTGAGGGTGTGAAGTGCAAGGCGACAGGGGTGGGGAATAGAGAGCAGCACATCAGCTGGTGGGCCTGCAGCCATCCTACCTCAGTCCCTGTCTGCCTTTTAAGCTGCTACTGTGGGGGTGACTGTCCCACCACTGACCTCATAAACATACATGAACACATAAAAGTGCCTTATAGTGAACCACACCCTTGATCCTTTTAACTGGAGATGCCAGAGATTGAATCTGGTACTTTTTTTGCATGCCAGGCAGATGCTCTACTCATGAGCCATGCCTCTCCCCAGAGGAGATGGAGGTTGACTCCATCTTCTCAGGGCTCAGCACTGTAGTATGGATGGCCCACTGGGGACCCAGGATGGTTAATATGTTAATCACGGTCTTTTCACCTATTAAAGTTTATTGTTGCTACATGCTTGTGCACTGCTTTGACTCTGTGATGGTGTGGCCCATGCCTACCTCAATCCTAGACCTTGTCTGCATCTGAGGCTTGGTACCCTGGGGGAGGGGGGGTTGCAAAGACGTGTGAAAAGGGGCATGTGCCTGTCCAGCTGCTGCCGTTCATGGTTCCAGATACCAGCTGCTAGGTGGCAAGTAGTTGGGTCACTGGGGGGTACCTGCAGAAGGAAGAACAACAACGGTAATGTGGCCAAGGGTATGTGAAGCAAGCAACTGACCCCCACCCACCAGTAGGATCCTTTGGCAGATAGGCTCTGCATTAGCATTTTGGGATGGTCTAGGGGGTTTGGGGGCCAGGACTGAGGGAGTGAGGCCATGGAGGTCACCTGCCAGACCAGATGTTTCCCAAGTGGTAAGTGATGTCTGCTGTCTTGGAAGTGGTCCTCTTTCCAGGGGCGGGCTGATCTGGTAGGAACATGGGTGTATACATTAATGGTTGCCTGGCTGGGGCACCCCTGGGCTCTGTTTTGGCTGGCCTCAGGAGATGGGTCTTGGAATGGCATCCCTGGGGGCTGTGATTGTTAGCAGCCCCCACTGGCAAAGCACTGTGGCACAATGTGCCCTGAAACAGTTTGCGAGGGCTGTCTGGGTGTGGCCATGGTCCCTGGCTGGGAGGGCGGCCTGGGAGATGGAAGGGCGACATGCTGAAGGGGACTCTGGGGTGGTGAACTGACCATATTGGGACATTCTTGCCATGACTGCAGAGCTGGGGCACTGTTCTCAGGCTGTGTGGTGCTGTTGTGGGTGCTCCAGATTGGCATGCCTGTGGGAGAGAGCCAGGGTGCACCCTTGCAGTGGTAAGGGGGAACCCCCCCCCCCCTTGGGGGACAGATCCACAGGCTTCCCCACCATCTGTCCTGTGGCACCATGGTGCCAGAGCACTGCACCAGTGTGTTTTCAGATTACACTGGCATGCCTCAGAGATACGCTGGTGTGGCCACCAGTCAGCTCCCTGAGTTCTTTCTCCCCCTCCCCTCAGGATTGCATTCTAAGTATATGTGTGAAAAAGAACATGCAGAACTGGTTTGCTGCTAGGCTTGTGACTGCTGCTGACTGTTTTTGTTAGGGGGACACTCATAGGGTTCCTTTTACAAAAAAGATATTTAGAAATCTGAGAATTGCATATGTTATGTGAATTCATGTGTGAGCCGCCATCCAGATCCCCTAGTGCTCTCTAATTCAGGCTGCTCCATTCACTTTAGCAGGGGATCTGACATGCAGATTCCTTTGTGGGCACAAATATGCCTCTTCTTGTGAATGAGTAGCCGACGAGAACATTCAAGACCAGGGATTGGTGGACAGCCACAAAATAAATGTAGGAAGTAGCTCAGACTTGTCTAAGGTAACAGCTGTATTTGTTGTCAGTGTGTGAAGATCTAGAGGTAATCCCTGTATTTTTGTAATCTTGTCACTAAATACAGGAATTACATTATGGCTTCTGAATGTAGTAAGTAATCTTTTTCTTTCTCTTCCTCTGTGGCTTATTCATGGTTGCTGATTGCACTGAATATTACATTTGTGTCTGTTTTCTCTCTCCTAGTTTGCAGACAGTAGGCTGCATGCCACCTCCTGTGTCTTCAGCAGTGATATTAACCAAAGCAGTTGGTGGGAATGAGGTGAGTTTTTAAAAAAAAGAAATTAACATGGTTTTAAAAAACTGTGACCGATTTCCCACAAGCAGCTGTGCCACTGTCGCTCTTCCATTTGCCCTGGTTTCATTGGTCAATTTCACACTCTTCTCCGCGCAGCCGCATTTTGACCCGCAGCTCCCCCAATTACCCCTGCATCTTCTTAATCCTTGTTTTTTGAAGATTGAGAAGATGCAGGGGACATCGGGGGGAACTGCGGGTCAAAATGCGGCTGCGCGGAGAACAGTGTGAAATTGACCAATGCAACCAGGGCAAATGGAAGAATGACTGCAGCACAACTGCTTGTGGGAAATCGGTCTATTTCAGAACAAAGTACTTTGATTACGAAGAAGCTGATTAGTATTCTTTTATACTCTGTCAATTAGACCTAACCATCTTTCAGACAAGATAGAAAAATGGGTCTTGTAGGTCAGCTACATAAAGATAATCTCAAATCATGTTTTTGTGGGACAAATGTCCCCTTCCCTTTTCGTAACATTGAGGAACAACAGATTCACAGAGGAGAGATTAAACTTCAGTGATGTAGGAGAAGAAAGAGCTTAGATGTTTTGCCCAAATGGGGATAAAGTTCCTTTAAGTTTGCAGAAACTGGTATTCACCCAAATTCATATGAATGGGAAGATGATTAAGAAACCTCACCCTTCCTGATTCCCAGTGGTTTCTGTCACAGGCCCCAAATTAATAGGCTCGCTCTGGCTTTGGAGAGTATACTACTGGAAAGAAACTAGAGATGAGGGTGGTGATGGTGGTGCTGAGATGAACCCAGATTGTTTCTCTGAGATGAACCCAGATTGTTATGACCATTGGCACCCTCTGGGGAGAAGGTCAGCACTCGAAGTACTGCTCTTGTGCTCACCTACATTCTGTTAAACTTTTGTGCTCAGATGTCATTATCAGCCATGGTTTGAGCAAATGCCGTTTAGATGTGATGTACAAAAGGAGTTGGCCCAGTGTCGGCTAGCACCATTTGTATTACCTGTCCTTTGTTAGGATGTACAAATTCATAAGCCACAGTTTGTTGAGAAGGGCCACCTCTCAAAGCTATTTGACCACTGAGAGAACATTTGGGAGGATGCTGGGAGGTGGGAGAGGCAAGAAGCAGACAGATGGGTTTTGTGCATAAACTCATGTTGGTAGACTAACCTCATTGCACAAATCATGGCATTTGAGTGCGGCCCAAATCTTTCCAGTGTGGTTTGTATCTTTTTACATATCATGTTTCAGACACTTGTTCATAGTGAGCAGGAGCCCAGCAAATGGGGAGAGGTTTGCCTGTCCTGATACGACGTTCTGCCCTCATGTGATAGCAGGAAAGGGGAGGCAGTGGTTGTTGGTCTGTGTAAATGAATTGAAGGAAGGCTCATTTTGTGCTGGTGGGTTGAGTGGGTGCCTGAAAAGGGGCTGACTGGGCAGCACTTCTCTTAGCACTTACCACATACAGCAAACAGTACTTGGCACTTTTTGGAACTACTCTTATTTAAAACGAGCACAGTACATAGGACTCCTGCAAGAGTGTCCCATGGGTGAGTGACACATCATGTAAGTGTGCTGAAATAGTAACAAAGATTATTTCAGTTTTGGTTCTGATAGGTTGTCTTATGGAATGTGAGCACATGATTCATTACCTTCCTCCTAGAGGCTAGCAGCAATTGGTAAAAGTTAAGTTTGAAACAGAAGTAATAGGTAAGTTTCAGTTCTGTGTGTTCAGTGGTCAGAAGAATGGAATGATGTTTGGGGTTTTTGGAAAATTCTGTCGGAGGACAGCTCTTAGTTGAGGATTTTGAACTCTCAGAAAAGATGCACAGCAAAATCTTTAAATGTCAGATAACTGATTCGTATAAAATGTCTTTGGGAAGCTCCTTGCAAAGTTGGCTTGGTTTAGAATGGAAGGCAGCTTTCAATTGCCACTCCCTATATAAAGTGGGGTATTCAGCGCAAATAACTTGGGAACCTAAATAACAGCACTGTGGTGGACAAGGGAGGGGCGGGGTTCTGCAAGTGGTGGAGGCCCTTTATCCTTGCAGAAAGGGTTAGGGGAGTTTTTGGAATGACTGCTGCTTTCTCCCTTAAAACTGGCAGGGGTGGTGGGGTGCGGATGTGTAAAGAGCAGAGCACCATGCTGGCATAAACACTTAGCCAGCCAGGCTGAAGGGAACTGCTTGTTTAGTTTTAGACTTGAATCTGAAGGTGCTGGGGAAAGGGCAGGAGAGAACTGAGCTGTGCCACACATCCTCCAAGTCCAGTCCCCCTTACCCTGGGTCCTTCTGATGGTGGATGGCACTCAGCACCTGGTAGAATCCCAAGTGGGGACTTGGCTTGCTCCAACATTCCCTCCTCCATTTCTTTAGTGAAGTTTGCTAATTATAGCTAGGTAATTTCCTTGTTTTGGCAGAAAAGGGTAATGAATGTTCATACAAATATTCATTGAATACTCCTATTTCTGGTTATATTATGCATTTAAGTCTAGAAGAAATTCTTGTATTTTTTAAATTGGTATTCCAGGCTGAAAAGGCAATGTTTATTGTAGGAGAGGTTACACTTTTAGATCTAGCAATGACTTCAAATCTAAAACCTTTTTTGAGAAGAAACCTCAGCAAACCCCATGGGGCAAGGAAAATTATTGCATGTGGTGAACTCTTAAGTCATAGTCCAAGGTCAAGGCAGCAGGAGTCTATTAGAAAAAGGTTTTCTCCCTGCTTGGAAAGCAAATGAAAATCTCATCATTTAACTTTAAAATTATAGTTATTTAAGAACATTCACTATCGTTTAAAGAGCAAGCTCACTGAAAATGAATGGTTCTTTCTCTGATAACTCAGTGGAAGAAAGTTACGCTTAAAAAAAATAAAATAAGGGGTGTATAAGCTTAGGGGGTGGAATAAACCATTGTTCCCTTCCCCATCCAGTCTCCCCCTCTGGGCTTCTGTAACTTCGGGGGTGGGGGGTGGGGGGGGGAAGTGAGCTGGCAAATTCCAATTGCCTGTCAACCGCTGCCAGTGTTTCCTTGGAGAATGCTCAGTCTTCATCGGGCTGAGATTCATTTTGTTTCCTATTTTTCTTTTGGCTTACTTATAAAGTTATATTTTCCACATACCTGGGGAGTCCCCCCAAGTAGTAGAAGTCTTTACTTCGTGTATGGGTGGCCAGATTTTGTGGTGGGCACAGGTCATTTTACTATGGGATGTAGAAGTAGTAATACTGAAGATCTGAATCTTTGCCACAAACAATGTTTGAATAAAACCAAAGGTTTCACAAGATAGATTGTATTGTGAGGAGCCTGTATCCTGAATCATTATGGCTTGTTCTATCCTGCATGCCTCCATGAGAAAAGGAACATTAGTGTTGCCTTTTTGACTATAGGTAGCCTGCCTCAGTGAGCCTTAATGGGTCTGTTCAAGCATCTCTTCAGGGCCTGAGGGTGATGACAACCCCCCAAGTGGAAATTTGCATGTCTGTGTGAAAAGGAAGTGCAGTTCTGGTGTGTGTGTGTGTGTGTGTGAGGGGAGAGCGAAGCAAAACGCAATGGATGGAGTTGGCCGATGCTCCTCAGATTGCAGGATCTCTTTCTCTGAGGATCTGATGTGGGCTAATGGATCACCTGTCCTGTAGGAATGTCTCTGTGCCTCCTCTGCTCTATTGGTATATTTGTAAATAAAGCAAATACTGTAAGAACTTCATAAGACTCCGGTGCCATGTCCTCCAAGGGCAAGCAGCCTGAATATGTGCTGCTAGCCCATGGAACTTTTCACCACTCAGAACTGAGGTGTGCAGGACAAGACTAAATCCTGGACAAGTGTATGATTTTCCATTTCAGAATATTATTTACTTTCCCATGTTCGTAAAGTAACATTGTCATATAAACACGTACTGTTTAATGTGCTTAGATTTTAGACCATTGGTGGTTCTGCAGGCTTTGACTGTATAAGGGAATGCACTTGTGTTGGATTAAAATATTGAACTGTGTCAGAAATTATTAAAAACACAAGTTGTGGGCCTGTGAAGATTATGGTCTGGATGTCTCCAGGAGAATCGCTTCCCTCTCTGATCTTCCAGGACTCTCTAAGCTCTCTGGGTGAATGAGCAGGTTGATTTCCCCCTTCCCTGCTTAGGTCCTTTCAGTTCTTTTTTTATTCTTCTCTTTCTGATTTATTTACAAAGTCAGTAGTTCTCTGCATAACTTCATCTCTGAGTGGATAGTGACCCTGCCTTGTCTGTGAGTCGCCCCATTATGTGGCTTTCACCATCCCAACCAATTTATATTAGATAAAGCATTTATTTTACTATATATACATAAAAAGTGCAAGTCTGAGGATTGTTCAAGGGCAGAGTCTCATGTTAACTTGATAAATATGGGTTTGAGGAATGTAGGGGTTGTGGGCATTTGGAGGGAAGAAGGGCAGGAAGAGGGATGCTTCACCATCCTTAGTTTTGCTAGGTGTTTTTTGTAAGTACTCCCCCCCCCCCCATCGCTTTCCCCTTAGCAGGGCTTATTTTCAGTCTTGTTCTGGACTGGGAAGAAAATTCACTTTCAGAACAACTAAAAGAGACTCTTGCAGGGGAGAACCAGCAGGTGGATAAGGGGTATGCCCTTCTCATGTAAATTCCCCTTTTCCTTGATAGCATGAGATAAACTTGAGGTTGGGATCCATGTCTCTCCAATGTGGTTAAGTTGTCACAGGTAACATAGTGGTGAATCCAAACTTGTGTCAAACATTTGCACTTGATAAGAGGACACAGCCAGTTGCAGCTACACTGTGAATCCCAGTATAAAACCATCACCACCCTTAATGTTTGAAGTGGCTTTCAGCAATAAAATCAAGACAAGCTGTCAGAGGAGTGCTAACTCTATAGTAGCCATATTGAAGTCTGGGTGATATTGGGGTTAGTAATTTGTAGATTTTAAACTGAGTCAGGATTGTATAATAACCAGGCCAGAAAAAAGAGTGTCCGTTCTTTTATGGTGACTGTCAGCTGATTTACTTTTGTATTGTATCTTATATATCTTTAAAGCATTGATGATATTCCTGTGTGCATCTGCATGGTGTAGTAGTTAAGAGCTGCAGACTGTAATCTGGAGAACTGAGTTTGATTCCCCAGTCCTCCTCCACATGAAGCCTGCTGGGTGACCTTGGGCCACCAGTGACAGTTCTCTCAGAACTCTCACAGCCCCATCTACCTCACAAGGTGCCTGTTGTGAGGAGCAGAAGGGAAGGCGATTGTAAGCAACTTTGTCACTCTTTAGGGTACAGAAAAGCGGGGTATAAAAACCAACTCTTCTTTTTCTTTGACTGTACCAAAAGTATTTTCCTTTACAACATTAAGATGTTATCCCATTATAAACTTTAGGATTTACTTCTGAGTAAACATGCATGTGATTGAGCAGTAACATCTATATGTTATAAAGATAGGGTTGGATCCAGCCAAACTTTCTGATCAGTCTTGTTCAATTCCCCTGTTTCATGTGGCTTTTGTCCATGCTGATCCCATGATATCTGTTAGAGCATTTTTCGTTTTCAAAGTGGATCCTGTCTTCCCCTTTACACCAGCAGAACATTCATCAGATGAGACAATGCTTTATGTACACCATTAAAATGTTGTATGTGCTTATCTGACCTGTGGAAGAAGAAGAAGAGATTGGATTTATACCCTGCCCTTCACTACTTGAAGGAACCTCAGAGCGGCTTACAATCTACGTTCCCTTCTCCTCCCCACAACAGACACCCTGTGAGGTAGGTGGGACTGAGAGAGCTCTCTCAAGAACTGCCCTTGAGAGAACAGCTCTGAAAAAACTTATGACTGATCCAAGGTCACACAAGCAGCTGCATGTGGAGGAGTGGGGAATCAAACCCGGTTCTCCCAGATTAGAGTCCACGCTCTTAACCAGTACACCAAATTGGAAGAAGCAAGTGCTCGTTAAACTCTTTCCTAAGTCAAGTCCTATGTGTACTGCTTTCTTGTTGCATTTAATTTTAAACTTTGTAAAAAAAAAGTTCTCATGTTGCTGAACATCATACTATCTTGTAAATTCAAGCTTGGTTATACTTGGAACAAGACAGAAATAGAATGTGTCATACTGTACTATTGAGGGTAATTGAGGGCTTGCAGAGCATGGCATTGATCTTGTTAAATTTCTTCCCAAAATATGGAGAAAACTGTTGGTATTGAGTCTTCTTTTTAATTAGCAGAGGCCAGATGCTCCAGGCAGACAACACCTGTGCTACCTGAGGTATTGGGGAGTTCAGAGCCCTGTCTCTCTGCACACCAGTGGAAATGAGAAATAACTGATTTAGGGAGATATGGATTGTTCAGGGCCTTAGCAGCTGCTGTTTGCATGATGTGCTCTCATTTTTGAGATCTCAGAAAATATGCTTAAGCATGGTAAGTTGGCCACTGGTGAAAAGTTTGGATGGAAGATGTTCTTAGCGATAATCTGGTTTGATCCCAAATATACTGAGTCTGTTAGCATTTTATTTGGGTGGCTAGTAAGAAGTGGAGTATCCTGGCCCTGTGAAACAAACTTAGTATCTTTCCACCTTTTTGAGAGGGTTTTAATGAAGGAATTTTAATTATACTTAGGAGAAGCAATTTAGCAGAATTGTCATGCTCTGCAATGCAATCCTAAGCAGTTATACCCTTCACAGCCTACTGAAGTAAATGGGCTTAGAAGGATGTAATTGTATTTAGGATTGCACTATGAACATTTAACAGATTAAAAAAATACTAATGTACACGTTTAAAAATACTAATGTACAAGTATACGCGCGCACACACACACACACAGAGTAAGGCCCACAGTGGGAAGAAATACAACGGGCTCTAGAAAGAAGCTCTAGATGAGTGGATGGTGGGGCAGCGGAGGGAAGGGGAAAATGGAGGGAGGCAAGCCGTGTTTTTTTCCTTCTGCTTAGCAATAAGTCAGGGCTGTCCTCAAGTCATTTTGCTACCCCAAGTGGGTAGTATGGGAGGACAGCCTCATGGTAACAGGTATGGTTCCCTCCACCCCTGACTTTTGTTGATTTAGGGTTATGCAGTGGCAGCTAAGGTAGAAAACCACCTCCTCCTATGCCATATCTTCTGGGTTCCAAGGGTCTAGAAAGTGGTTCCACAGCCAGTTAAAGGGTTGCCAACTCTGGGTTGGGAAATACCTGTAGATTTGAGGGGTAAAGCCTGAGGAGGGAAGGGTTTGAGGTGCAGAGGGACTTCAGTAGGGTATAGTGCCATAGAATCCACTGCCCAAAGCAGCCATTGTCTCCAGGAGAACTAATCTTGGTCATCGGGAGATCAGTTGTAATAGCTGCAAAATTTTCTGTAGGGGAAATGATGTGCTGTGGCTGGGGAACATGGTGATTTCTGGAAGAACTCCAGGCCCCACAGGCAATGCTCCCTCTAAGCTGTGGAGTCTTGTGAGCAAAAATTCTGCTTTGTGAGCTACTGGCATTAAAGCTATGAGTGAGCGATTTGGTTACTGCATAAATCAGTTTGGCCTGGAGCCATCCTTCCTGAGCTAAGACAAAAATGTGTGAGCTGGAAGCTAAAAATCTGTGAGCTAGCTTGCAGTAACTCAGCTTAGAAGGAACACTGCCCACAGGGAGATTGGCAACTCCATTGACAGTTTAAGGGAAGATTAGGATAAGTATTTTACCTCAGGACACATTCAATGAGTCCCAACAGCAACAGCAAATTGTTTAGAATGGTAGCAGCAAAGGCCAATCAGGCTACGTATGTAAATGACCTCTGTGTTCCGACTGGCTATGCGGGGTGTGTGTGTGTGGGGGGGGGGGAGGAACAGCAAACTGTTTAGAATGTTGGAGGCCAGACTCAGGCAATGCAGCTAGTGGATAGGGACAGCTTCTGAGTGACACATAAGAGAAGCCGATGTTGGATCAGGCCAATGGCCCATCCAGTCCAACACTCTGTCACACAGTGGCCAAAAATACCAGGTGCCATCAGGAGGTCCACCAGTGGGGCCAGGACACTAGAAGCCCTCCCACTGCCCCCTACCCCAAGCACCAAGAATACAGTGCATCACTCACCCCAAACCAAGAGTTCCTTGTGGCTAGCAGCCACTGATGGACCTCTGCTCCCTATGTTTATCTAATTCCCTCTTGAAGCAATCCATGCTTGTAGCCGCCACCTCCCCCTGTGGCAGCGAATTCCATGTGTTAATCACTCTCTGGAGCCAACTGATTTAGGGGTGTGTGGAATGTTCAGAAAGTGCCACCCCACTACTCAATTATATGTAAGTATTATGTATATGTATTATATATATGTATTATATATATATCCCCTTACATATAATTGAGTAGTGGGGTACTACTATATATATATAGTAGTATTTTTAAAACTTAAAAAAAATCTTTAAAAAAACGTATATGTTTTAATCAAAATTTGCAGTAAACCTTTCCCCCGCTCAGAAAACTAGAAGTTCTCTTCTAATTGTCACTTTAATGAGTTTAAGAAAAATTGGAAATATCTGGAAATGCGGCATCACATTTTGTACTGATGAATAGATAAAGAGAACATGATTTCAAATCCGTAGGAGGGCATTGTAACTGGACAGATTTTTATCTATGTGATCTTCCATGTATAACACAGAATGGTGCTCTGCCTTTCCACTCAGTCAAGATGCAGACTTCAGATGAATCAAACAGAAACTTGCTTCTAGGAGATTCATTTCATACTCTGGAGCCTGTTATCCAAGGACTGCTTCTCATTTCACATTTTGTATTTGCATATGGATACTAGAGTACAAAGTAGATGCAGGTTGTGTCAGCTGAAAGTGACAAACACCTTTTCCCCCTCAGGAACTAGAAGTCCTCTTCTAGTTGTCACTTTAATGAGTTTTAAGAAAAATTGTGATTTAGCTGTGTGAACTCCACTCATAAATGACATTGTGAATGCATTTTGTACTCTGGTACCTCCAAATGCAAAAATAGATCATTTTCAAGAAGAAGTCTCAGTTCTTCCATGCCTATGGCAATGAGTTATGGTTACTCACTTAGAACATAGCACTACAAAATAAGTACTATCAGTAACGATCCTGTGATCCTCAACAGCTTAAATTTCCAAGACACAATCTAAAAGAGAAATAGGAACAACTGTAATATTTTCATCCTTTTTAAAAAAGCCTTCATTCTTTCCCCTGTACGTTCCTCATAGTAGTAGTGTGGAAATATCACTAGATCTCAGCAGAGTACTAAAGCATTTCCTCTGCCCCCTCCCCCTTTCTGATATGTTAAAGAAAACTCCCAACAGAGCATGAGCAGGCCATACGACCACAGCCGCTAAGAAATGCAAAGACAATCGTGACGCACCAATCCACTGGCAGGATCTGCTGAAACTGTAATGTTTTTTCCCTTGCCAGGAGCCTCCTCCTCCTTGCCTGGTGTCATTTCTTGAACTCTTGTGGGATGAGATTAGTCTACAACAACAAAGTAGCCAGATGTCTGGTTCGGAGAGCGTCCCAGGGGTCAGGGTATGGTAGGCAAGTGGAATCATCTGGGGTGAAGATCAAAGATACCTGAGAATTACTTATGGGCACATAGTGTGTGTCATGCCCATTATTAACAGTCTGTGAAAATTTGTATCCCTAATTAACCCTTTTGTTGATTAAGGTTTTAGAATATAAACACAGAAGTGAATGGTGTGAATCTGTTCTTTCTAGCAGAAATGAGCAAACACAGAAAGATCATTTAAACCGTTTTCTGCTGTGTATAATTTATTCTATCCCAAACGAGGTATTTCAGAAAGAATATTTACCTTGATTCATTTTTAAAAATTGTTTCTGGCGTAAATAACATCCAAACAGGATGTCTTTAAGTCGTCCCCTCCCCCTCCAAATGCTGTTCTTAATTAAAATCGAATTACTTTTTATTTAACTAGATTATCCTGTGGGGAATGTTGATATTATCCTTTATTTTAGCATTAGACAAAGTACAGTGAAGAGTGGGTAGAGTCTAAAAAGGACAGAGAGTTTGTAGGATGCCCTGCTCTGCAACCTGTTTAACTCTGGCTTTTGTGCATCCAGTCTTTGTTATCAAGGGCCTCATTAGTGACCTGGTTGCCTGTATTTTAACCACTGCAACTTCTCTTTCTTTAAACACAAAGTCATGTTAATGTGTTGATATGCACTTGTGGGGGTGGGGAAGAGTGGCTGTGTTCCGGGTGAAATTGCATTTGCAATTTATTGCCTCTGATACATGTTGAGCAATTTTAAGGGACAATTTTGAGTGAGCAGACATTTTTAAACCCCAGTAGGAAAGCCCTCTGGAGTAATTTAAAGGACATAATTGATTTATCTGTTTCAAACTTGACAGCCTCGCCATTTTCTTTCTTGCGCTCTCTCCCATTCTTACTTAACAGCACTAAAGGAAAGCAGAATGGGCTGATCATGGCTGCAAGAATAGGTTACATTTTAAACTTTCATTTTTTACTAGTGATGCCTGGGGTCTGTGTGGGTAAACTGAGACTCTTAACGTTGCTGAGATTTCATCATTCCTTGATTACTTCTCTTTATTGTAGCCTATCTAACCATAATAAAAGCGTGGACCGTTGATGAAATAAAATAGCAGCTGGAGAGAAAAGTGGGTGGTGCTCTTTGGCAAATGCTTTACTGTTGTACTGCATTTCATTGGTACCTGATATATGTAGGGGTTTTTCCCCAGTGAACAAAGCTGATAACTAGGGCAATGTCCGGGATCCAGCAGGCTATAAATGGAAATGGGCTTCAGCAAGAAACTGCACCATGTATGAAACAGTGGAACAAATAGCATTTTTGACCAGGAATAAAAAAGCATATGTAGAGTAAAATATTGCATAAAGCTTTATTTCCTCAATAAAATTTTGCTTGCATAAGGGAAAAAAGATCTTGTATGATGTGAAAATGCCCACAACAAACGTAAGATCTCTGAATTGTGGCCTGTGACCAGAGTTGTTACATGCAGTTTGTATTCTAGACAATATGAATTCGCACCCAGGTATATGTAATTCAAGAAGTCAATGTACTTGAACTAATGCTCAGTTTCTGTACAGCTAATACAATAAACATTCAGATGTCAAATGATTTAATTTGATTAGTTTTTAGATATTTAAAGGGGTTTACAAATTTGAACATTGTCTTCCCAAACATGGCAATATTTGTGCTTAGCTTACATAAATTTAAAGAGTGCCTCTTATATACATACCTACTCCAAAACACTATAAAATATGCCCATTTATCTTGAAAAGTTTTACACTTTTGACAGTGCTCTAATTTCTTTTACTATTTGTTAATTATGTCCATGTTGTTCCTAACAATATGAAACCAGCGTTCTGTCTTTAGGGAACTTCTGAGACCCCTCATTTTGACCACAGTTGAAAAGGCCCAACATATATTCCTTGTGGGCAGAAGCCCTTTTGACACAAGTGTGGAGCTCTTGGGATGCTGAACATCTTCTAACAGTCTCCTTTCAGTAACAGTAATTTGTTTCCTGCTTGCCACTAACCTCTAAGTACATTTGGAACAGTCAGTGTTTTATGACATATCTGATGAAGTGTGCATGCACACAAAAGCTTATACCCAGAATAAAACTTTGTTGGTCTGGAAGGTGCCACTGGACTCAAACTTTGTTCTGAATTACTTGCCATTACAAGATGCACATATATTTGCATCTCTTCAACGGTACTGGAATATTGAGACCCTTAGGTCACCTTCTGGAGTTTTGGACACCCTCCTTATTTATTTACTTGTATTTACTTAAAACATGTTTATGTCATAGTATGATTAAAGCCTATTTAGGAACAAAATGTGCCTTGTGTAGCTGATGTCACTTCAGTTTTTTAGACCTGTGACACCTGATTCTTTGTAGATGTTTTCCCTTCGGTCTAGCAGAGACTGAAGTAGGGTAAATTATTATTCTTTGTAAGAATAAATGTAGAAAGAAGTTCCCCCAGACACATTTCATGTTCACTACTTTTCTGTCGAGATCTGTGACTGAGAGTTAGTTGTGATTCAAGTAGAGACTTGTTTCACTGAAATGTTTAGTGCTCCAGCTGATCTCTCCAACAAGATCAAAAAGCCGATGCTGTTCTTCCTCCCTACTTTGTAGTAGCTAAAATGGGGCTGTGAAGGGATCCCATGTGGATAGAAAGGCCTCTGTAGAGCATATGTATAGCCTGGGGGGATTCTTCAGATGCTTGACGCCACCCATTTTTCTTCCATATGAGCTGCCTATATGGGTGTGCTGTGAATTCATCCTTTTTGTTTGATGCATATAACTAACTGATCACCTGATGTATTTCTGCTCCCTCACCATTTTGGAACATAATCCCATTACAAATTAACATTTACTTTTGAACTTTGTATTCTGAGTAAAATCTGTGAGATATGATTTTAAAATTTGCCCTGCAGTTCTCTGGTGTAGTCTAAAAAGATTTTGGAGATATGTGAATAATGAGGGCTGAATAGGAAGCATGTTTTTAAGTGGGTCAGTTTGTAAAACATTTGTTTTCCTCAACATGATAAAGGAAGTATGATCAGGCATTAATGTAGACTCATCTTTATAAGTGAAAATAATAAGAACTCACATTAAACATGGAATTTCAGTTCAATCAAAACTGAAAATGACTTTATTTTGCAACGGTGCCTCATGTAATAAAATAAAGAACATAGGAAGTGGCTTCTTGAATTGGACCAAGATCATTGTAGGCCAGCATTTTGTTCTCAGCTGGCCAGATGCCTTTGGGCACGTGTGAAAAGAGCATGAAGTTGATAGCTTCCTAGTAGTGTTGAGGTATGTGCCTCTGTACATGGAAGCTCCATTTTAGCTTTCATGACTAATAGTTATTGACAAGAAGGGAACTCATGGGGGGGGGGGGGGAAGAGCCATTTCCCTGTCCTTGTTTCCAATTCTGCTGTCTTTCCATTCTCTATTGTCCACCTTTCTGGCCTGCACCAGGCATGTGGAGAAAGTAAGGCACAACTGCCTGTAGTTTCACCTTCTGCTAATAGCTGCCCCCATTAGGTTTTTGTATGGTACCTTGCAGTGTCCCTCCTGACCTTTTAGTTGTTATATAGACATTGCTTGTTCCATTTTGGGGGTTTTTTAACCTCCTCCAATTGTTTTAAATTTTTGATTTTTTAAAAGAAGCGTTGTTGCGAAACTTGGGTTTCCTCTGTGTTTGCAGAGACCTGTACCCTAGGTTGGAGGGGGGGGGGGGCTTCTGTTATGTAGCTTTTTGACCTGTACTGGCTAGGGTAATGTCTAATAAATGAGTTTATTTAGTCTTCTTCTAAATGCCATCTAAGCTTGTGGTGGCACCTGCTGGTAGGGAATTCCACAAATCATTTGTAGTGTTAAAGACCCCATAAATGTATATGTGAAGCTAAGATTTTCCTCTCCATGCAATTGCTTTGCATTTAATTATATTAAATCCCATTTGCCTCTTTGTTTTGAGCATTCATCCAGTTTGGAGAAATCCTTCTGGAGTCCTTTAGTGTATGTGATTTCACTGTCCCAAGTAATTTGGCATCATCCACATACTTGCCTGTTACACTGTTGACCTTTTAATCTAGCTTATTAGTGAATATATAATGATACTTCTCCTGTTAGAGTAGTTGTACTCACTTCATGGCTCATGGAGAGCCAAATTAGCATTTACCATAATCCAAAACAGCCACATTTACTTCCATGAGGCCTGCACCTCACATCTTACCTGTTCCTCTGCTGACAGCTGTTTCAGGGGGAGAAATACCTGCCAACCACATGCCCTACCAGCCAAGGGCTATGCCCTGAACTAAGGGGCAAGTACCACATTTGGGAATGGGAATGGAGCCATCTCTGGCTCCTGACCCATTGAAGAGCATGATTTAGTCCTGTTGTACCTTAAAGACTAACAAGATTTCCAGGGTATAAGCTTTCAAGAGTCAAAAGTTCCCTTCGTTGGAGTCTTGACTCCTGAAAGCTTATACCCTGGAAATCTTGTCGGTGCTCCTGGACTCAAATCTTGCTTTCTAAGGCAGACCACCTCAGTTACCCACTTGAAACTGAGCCACAGGATGAATATCACTTCATTAGAGATCCATCTACCCTGGGCTTTCTGTTTATTTAACTAATTACTGATCGTATCAGGAGGATTGGTCATCTTAAGTTATAACTGCCAAGTAATCTTAGGATCCTTTAGTGACAGAATTTATCAAAAGCTTTTGTGTGTGGGGGGGAGTCTACCCTATAGGGCAGAGGTGTCAAACTCATTGGTTATGAGGGCCGGATCTGACACAAAGGTCACTTTGTTGGGCCAGGCCATGTGTGCCATAAAATGTAATGCCAGGTACTGAAGACATAAACTTTATGAAGGACACAGGTAAACCCAATTAACAATATTTGTTTTTACTCAAAATACAAGCATGCTTAAAACATTAACACTCTTACAGTATTTCTTTATAGTATTTCCCTGATGCCCACCCTATCACTTCCACTGCCCATTACTCATTAGCACTGGAACAGTGTACAGGCACATAATACACAGCCTCTGTCATCTGGCAGTAAAGGTAATCAGTTGCTCACGTGCCAGATAAGAGCCCTGGACGGGTTGGTTGCAGCCTGTGGGTCGTGTGTTTAACACCCTTGTCATAGGGAGTAGATCCTACGAACTTTTTCATTTGATCTCTTCCAGTTACTCTCCTCACTGTGTTCACCATCTCACATGGCTTTTGTTCACGTGGGTCCCCCATGTAGCATTTTCAGGTAGTCAAAGGGCACACTTTCTTCTGGATTTACTGGATCATTTCTATTTATGCGCCCACTGACACATAAAAAAAAAAGGTTTGTGTAGCCATGCTTTCATATGTACTGAATGGTCCTCATCAAGAGTTCCTCTTCTATACATTTGATAATTCTAATAATGCTTCCTATCAGTTTTCCTCACAAAGAAGCAACATGATGTGTCCAATTTATCTGAAGCCCTTTGCCCTCTGCTCCATAGCATACATCTTTTTAAAATTAGTAGCTTGACTGCATGCTAACCTTCTTGGAAGGAAGCTGATTTTTAGGTTCAGATCAGATTTCACAGACAAACCTCAGTCTGTTCATGACAGGAATGAACTTGGTTAATTGCCCGGCTTGCATTTTCCCTCCCTTTTCCCTCTGTGTGGCATGCTGAGACTGAAGACATTGAACCTCGCTCCAATTAGTTGTGAGTGTGAATGCGGGCTCCCTGACTAGCTGAAGTTTATTTCTGTTGTGGTAGCTGGGATTTTTGACCCTGACAGGCTACACAAAGGGAAGGAGGGAAGGAAGCATGTGAGCCTGGCAATTAATGGGTTGTTCTCATCATGAGCCAATACCAAGAAATTTAGAGATGGTTTCATAGTTATGTTTTAAAAATCAAGTTTTCTAGATCAGTCTGTTGTGTGTTTTTAGGTGAATGCCATCTCTTCCTGCAGACTTACTTATCAGCTATTGTTTATCAGTTCTGAATATTTTTCTTTTGCCATCTCTTAACATAGTTACTCAAATGAACTTCCTGATAACAAAGATGTAAGTTTTTGATCTCTTACCCTTTTTCTACAGTGAATGTGAATGCAAATAATCCATGATCTTGTCTGCATTTTCCCTGTGCTCCTTCAGGAGTTCTAAAGGCATAGTTTACGCTGATCTCCTCACTTTGTCATATTTAATTCTTTCATTATTTTTAAACTGGAGCATGTTCAGAATAAATCAGTGGTGTTTGAAATCGCAGTGAAATTGTAGTATCGTTTGAAAGCTGCTTAATTTAAGCAAGACTGAAAGCAGAGTTCTACAGTTGCTTGAATTGTGTGCCAATAATTTCTAGAGAGTTGGGGCTGCTTTTAATAGGTGTTAATAGAAAGTTTATTATTCATATAATCATCCCTTTGTAGATAAAGTAATAAGCTTATATCACTACATGCTGTTCTATGCATTGTTATAAAAATGGCAAGAATACATTTCTGAAGCTTAAAAGAGTCATATATCGCTCAAGGTCTGTAGTGTCCATTACCAGAATTCTCACTTAGTCTGGCCAGGTTGCTGGAAATCAAAGTTTGTGAATATTGGCTTGTGCGTCTGTTTTCAGGATATAGTTTCACCCTTTAAAATATCGATGATCTTGGTTTTTTATCCACCTTTTTCTTATTCGTTGAGCCGGAGACTGAAAGATACATTCTGCAAAGCTGTACTTTGCATTGGGAATTTGATTTCAAGGACTCGTTTCTGCTAGATGCAGCAATATGTCCTCTAGACTTTCAAAAGGCAATAAGTCAATCCCTCTGGAAACTATGCAGAAATTCAAATCATAAATAAGGAAATGCGTCAGGTACATTAAACAGACATAGAAAAATGGCTTTCTATCCTTTGTCACAAGGTAATTGGGCACCACAGCTTGGCAGGAGCTGGTGCTATTGAGTTGGCTGTAACTGCCACAGGTTGATAGGCAGGTGATAAGGCAGCTTCCACTTGGGTCTGCACAGGAGGCCTACCTAATATGCTGTCTGCCCTAAGGGCCTATGGGAACACAGTTGGATTATTATGTTAATGCATGAGCCTGCTGCCCTCTTCCTATCCCAGCTGGGTTCCCCGTTGTTAGGAACTGCTTTGCACTGACAGTGGAGTAATATGCTTCATGATTGAAAGGGCAAAGGGGCTTGGAAGAAAAAAGAACAGGTCTGCACAGATATGTAAATGAGGAAAGGAAGTCAGTAGGAGGGTTTCCTTATAGGTATAGATAGCAGATTTATTAGAAAGTGTGTAATATAGGGCTGTAATTACACTGTTGTTTAGAAACCCCATTAAAAATAAATTCTTTGTGCATCATCACTCCTAATGTTAGTGAACTCAAGAATAGAAATAGCAAAAAAACATGTATGGATGTTGATTCCCCCCCCCCTTAAAGTCAAAGTGGTGCAATACATAGCACCAGTGTTCAAAGCTAACAGCAGTTTGAGTGTTCTAAACTGACCACTGTTTTTTACCTCATTGCTAATTTTCAGCAATACAAGTTATAGCAGTAGTTCAGTTGTTCTAACAAGTGTACCAATCCTGATTAATAATGTGTACAGATTGTGGCAGTGGTGGTTGCAGTTCTATTTTTTTTATTGTTGATTTCTGTAGTATCACTAAGAGTTAAACTTAAATTGAATATATATTATTATATATCCAGTCTTCAAAAAAGTGTGTACTTTGGGTTTCTGTTGTGTGCCTGGTCTTCTAAGGCAGAAATAGCTCACTTTTTCTTGTATTCCAAGACTCCATTTCAAATAGATCAAGATGTTAGTCTGTCCATAGTAGCAGAAAAGAGCAAGAGTCCAGTAGCACCTTAAAGACTAGTAGAATTTGTGGCAGGGTGTAAGCGTTTGTGAGTCACTACCCACTTTTTCAGATACAATTAGAATGTGAGTCCAGCTGTCCTTATATCTTGGAGAGCAGAATGATTTCAGATGCTGAATAACAACAGCAGGCAAATGAAAATAGCAGCCTTGTGTGATATGCAAAGGCGTAGTAGGTGTGGAGAAATCAGCATCAGTAATGAGACAGGAAACTTAGGTCTTGATTCAGTCCAGGAAGATGCACTGTCTTGAGCTTCATTATCTGTTGCAATTCAGCCATCTCTTTTCTAATCTCCCTTTAAAATTCCTTTGTAAGAGAACTGCTACTCTTAGGTCAGCAACTGAATGTCCTGGAAGGTTAAAATGTCCCCCCAATAGTTTCTGAATGTTGTGGTTTCTAATGTCAGACTTAAATCCATTTATTCTTTGTCATAGGGACTGGCCTGTTTGTCTAATGTAGATGGTGGAAGGACACTTATCACAGTTTAAGTAGTTTATAATTGCTGGTGAGAAGCTGCTTGAGGTTAGTAGGGTTTCTGTAAGCAAGAAAAGGTTGGCCCCCCAGTTCCTGTGTGAGGGAAGTGTCACTATCCAGTATGGGTTGTTAATAACATGTTGAATGTAATAATATGTTGAACAGTCCAACATATTAGCCTGCTAACCTAAAACAACTTCTCACCAGTAATCATAAGCTACTTAAACCATGATAAAGTACTTCATAGTAACATGGACTCTGGTACCAAGGCCTGCAACAAACCAAGTTGCCAACTTTGTTCTCATATAGATCCTAGCAGCACTATCACTAGACCCAGCAACATTAGTCGTGCCATCTCAGGTTCATACTCCTGCTCATCCTGTAATGTGATTTATGCCATCATGTGCCAGCAATGCCCTTCCATCCTCTACACTGGACAAACAGGCCAGTCCCTATTACAAACCATAGATGGACATGTCTGACATTAGAAACCACAACATTCAGAAACCAGTGGGGGGACATTTTAACCTTCCAGGACGTTCAGTTGCTGACCTAAGAGTAGCAGTTCTCTTACAAAAGAATGTCAAAGGGAAATTAGAGAGACTGCTGAATTGCAACCAGGCCTGTAGCCAGCGGGGGTGGGGGGCAGTGCTCCCTGCTGCCCCGTGGAAATAATAATAATAATAATAATAATAAATATTTCTTAAAATGTAAGATGCGTGTGGGGTTTTGAAAATGACCCCGGGCACCGTCAGGGAAGCTTCAGTCTCATTTTCTTTTTTCCAGGCCGAAAAATAAATAGGTTTTAAAAATGCAATAAACTAAAATAAAATGGCAAAATGCAAAAGCCCTCCCTGGCTTACACAGAAAAACAGCCCAGAATCAAGTCTTTCCAGTCGAGAGGACTAGAAGAGGACTAGAGGTCGCAGTGGAGCTAGAGCTGCTTCTGCTGCTGCAAGAGGAGCAGCAGGCATGATCCTGGATTTCCTCGCTCCCCACCAACCAAAATTTTCTGGCTATGCCCCTGATTGCAACTGTTAATGAAGCTCAAGACAATGCATCCTCCTGGACTGAACTGAGACCTAGGTTTCCTGTCTTATCACTAATGCTGATTTTTACAAACCAACTATCCCTCTGCATATCACACCTAATCCAATCAAGCCTGCAGTGTGAAACAATTTAATTCAACAGGAATAGGACATACAGTAAACAATGCACTAGAGGTTTGGATTGCGGAAACCAAATAGAAACACAGCATAAGCATTAATATGACATGTTAAACAATGCAGGAATTACATAGCAATTAGTACATAGTAATTGCACAGTATTGCACAACTTGCAGAGGAGGGCAGGATAGTGTTGGGTAACTTCTCCTTCCAGATTGGAGCTTGGGTCTGGGAACTTTCTGTTGAGAAGTTCCCCAACAGATAGAAATAAAATAAAATAAATAAAATAGTTTAGTCATATAACGAAGACATTTTCATCATGTGGAGGCTCTTTTCCTCCTCATAGCTTACTGCTGCTTCATCTTTGAAGATGCAAAATAATCTCGTTGAACTATCATGTGATGAAAGTTTCAGTTAACGCTCTGGAGGAACATCCTCTCTTAGTAGAATGGATTCTTTGGATCCACTCTGTGGAGAAATGCATTTTTCTTTGGAAGCTTGGACTGAACAAAGCGCCTTCACCTTGAGTTTTAAAAAGTTATTCTCTCTCATGGCGGAGAACAGGTGGTGGTGGGGAGTCAATAGCTCTCCAGCATCACCTATCAAGGCTTTAGAGGTACAAATGGCAGGCCTGGCCAGGTACAATGGGATGGTCAAGCTTCCTCCCCGCCAGCGAGAAAGGTGACATCTAGCAGGGAACAGAGTTTTGGAGGTTGAAAACCCTAGAAAAGACTTCAGGAAAAGCTTCTTTGAAGAAGAAGAAGAAGGAGAAGAAGAAGAAGAAGAAAAAGAGATTGGATTTATACCCTGCCCTTCACTCCCCAAGGGAGTCTCAGAGCGGCTTACAAACGCCTTTCCCTTTTCTTCCCCACAACAGACACCCTGTGAGGTAGGTGGGGCTGAGAGAGCTCTGAGACAACTGTCCTTGAGAGAACAGCTGGTACAGAGCTATGGCTTGCCCAAGGTCATCCAGCCAGGTGCAAGTGGAGGAGTAGGGAATCAAACCCGGTTCTCCCAGATTAGAGTCTGCGCACTTAACCACTACACCAAACTGGCTCTCTTTGACTTGACCTGACCTGACCTGCCCAAAAGAGGTGGGGAAACAAAATGTTAAAACTCCTTGGTGTGAGGAGGCGGCTCTCTTTTTGTGCTGATTCCATCAAGGCAGACAGAATTCTCACATGAGGTCTGCTGAAGGTGGCTGTTGCCATGTGAAGGACTGCAGGCCTGTGCCGAGGCTCCAAGGTAATGGGAACCCTTAAGACCCATTATAACTTTTAAGCTAAAGAAGACTCTTTAGGTTAACATCCACTAGAGCATGTATACAGGGAGGGACAGAGGAATTGTGTTTTACCCCTTTTCTTTTGTATCCCTTGCTCAGTCTATTGCTGTGTTGAAAGCATGCATGTGGACTTTTTCTTTTTTAATAAATGATTTATAATTTTTAGTGCTGGTAGTAGTTCTCTGTACCACATAAATCTCTGCCATTTCAGGCACATTATTTTAAAATGAGCACTAGGAGAAGAAGAGGGACAGTCCATTGGCAAGTGGCTACACCCCCAGCAGTACACAAATGCAGTAAGTGATCCCTGCAGTAGCCAGATGTGGGTAGTAGGAGATGCAGGCATGAGGCAAGGCTTTAGAATGGCAGTGAGGGAAGGGAAGCTGAAAGCTCTGGTCCTCTCAGTAGACAGTTTCAAAGGAGGAGGAGGAGGAGATGATGATTGGATTTATACCCTGCCCTTCACTCAGAGTCTCAGAGCGGCTTACAAAGTCCTTCCCCTCCCCACAACAGACACCCTGTGAGGTAGGTGGGGCTGAGAGAGTTCTTTCCAGAACTGTCCTTGAGAGAACAGCTCTGACAGAACTATGGCTTGCCCAAGGTCATCCAGCAGCTACAAGTGGAGGAGTGGGGAATCAAACCTGGTTCTCCCAGATTAGAGTCCACACACTTAACCACTACACCAAACTGGACCTCTACAAAGTCCAAGTGGTGGCAGTGGAGGAATGGACAAAGAAAAGCCCCCTGGTTGCTGAGAAAGCCAGGTAGGTGGCCCATGCCAGGTGGAGACCTTGGATAGCTACTGGGGCCCAGTTGCTTTGGGGAGCCAGACAGAACAGGGATTGCAGGTCAGAGCGAGGCTGTTCCGCCACACACACCACTGTGAATGACATGGTTGTTCCATTAACATCAACTGCAGCCACAGTAGATAACTCTTTCTTTAGCTCTATTCTAGTACAGCAGAAACAGCTGGAGAATAGGTTGCTGCAAAAAAGAAAGAAAAGAAAAATCTTTGTCCATGTGGCCTTAGAGAGAACTTTTTAAAAGTGCCATTTAAGCAGTGGCCTCAGTCTTTCACTTCTGCCTAGAAGTAATAATCTTTGTAGTTACAGGGATGTACTGTTTAACTTGACCTCTAATCATGTTATAGATTTGCCTTGAGGAGGATCAGGGAACAATACCTCTAAGTGTTTTCATCATAGCTTTAAGAGCCCAGAAATTTTTAGCTTTAAATGAAACCTCTGTTTGGGAGGTTGTTATTGCTCTGTGGAGAATACCTTCTGGGGTAATTTAAAAGACAGAAAGGGAAAGTCACTTAGAGATATGAAGTGCTTGACTAGAAGAGAGCCGCATGTTGGCAGTTACTTAGGCATCGCTGTTCAGGGGCCTTTTCTACTAAATCATAACGTGACAAATCATTTGTTTTGGTATGACAGCTGTTGCCAAGCCCTCTAAGCTAATAAGCCTTTGGTAGTGAACAAAACTGTGTTGTAAATTACAATTTGAGATGGTTTCATAGCTGGGGGTTTGGGGTAGCCCCTTACTCATTAATGAATGACCTTTGACTGTCCATGATTCTGTGTGTGAAAAGTTAGAGCACATTGCTGGGCTAGATTCAGAATTTATCTTATAGTAGGAATTTTGTACCAGTATATCTATAGATCTAATAGCCAAGGGTCCCCTGTGCGTGCAGAAACTTATTTCTGCAGATCTGGGGCACATGGAGGGTAAAGAGGTTTTTCTGCCCACTTGGGGCAATCCCCAATGTTTTAAAAAGTGTATGGGGGATACTTAATTCCCCCCCCAAAGTAAAACTGTGCTCTGTGCACATGTGTGCTTACTGAGCTGCGGGAAAAGCAACTAGTCTCTGTTGCTGAGCACACCACCGCTAGGACCACTGGGAAAAGCCATTGGAGCCACAAGATAACCCATGGTGGCAATACCCATCCCAGCTGCTGCTCGGCCTGCTGCAGCAAGACCATGTCGCTGCAGAGGCTACTGCGGCAGGAACTGTCCCCGCCACTGCCAGGACTGCCAGTAAACAGGAGGATGGTAGGGGGACTCCTGGAGCTGCCGTTCTTCTCCCCCCCCCCAAGCTGGAGTCCCGCGCCCTGTCAGTGGCCACCGCAGGCTTCTATTCAAAGGGGCAGCAGCACTGGAGGAGTGGCTAAGCTCAGTGGGTACACAAACAGAGCACTGAGCAGCCAAAGCCAGCCAGCCACCAGCTTCCCCCACCCGCATCAACCATGCTGGAGAGGGCTCGGGCTCCAGCAACATTTTGTTGCAGGTCCCCTCTTGTATAGATATATATATTCTTTGCCATGCAATATACCCTACATCTAGCTGCATTTTGTTTTTTGCTTCCATCTAGGAAACTAACAGTGGTGTCCTGAGCAGAGTTACACCATTTTAAGCCAACTGACTTCAATTGACTTCTAAGCAGAGTTGCCTTATTATTTTATTTATAGCTTGCATTTCTTCCCAATAGGAACCGAAACCAATTTACATCATTCTCCTTTCTTTCATTTTATCCTCACAGCAACCCTGTGAAGTAGGTTTGACTGAGAGTGTGTGATTGGTCCATGGTCACCCAGGTTCTGATCCCCATGGCAGAGTATGAATTTGAGCCAGAGTTTTCCAGGTCCTAGTTTGACATTGTAACTACTATACCACAATGGCTTTCCACAACGTACTGGCTCTGTTACACTGGCACTATAAGCCATTCTTTTCTTTCTTTTAACACAAGCAGGCAGCACATTTTATTAGAATATATGAGACATGCATTCTTTTTCAGAAAAGGACTGCTCAGTTTTATTGCAAAGTACAGCACAGTGCACCATCCATTAATAGTTGTGCAACATCCATTCACTTAAGGGTCAGCCAGGGTTTCAAACAAAGTCTCGAACTCAGTCCAAGAAGTCAGCAAGCCAAACGTTCACACCAGAGGATTATTACCAGAGAGGATGACCCAAGGACCGTGATCAGGGAATCCAGAGGTCACACACTTCAGGTTTGCAGAGTCAAAGCCAAACTCCAAATCACAAGCTGACAGTCAGAATCCGAAAGCTGGTCCAAGTCACACAAGCAGGCAAGATACAGGAGCTATGGTCTTAAGCTCCACATTGTTGTGAGCAAAAATTCTACCTTGTGAGCAATGCACCCTCTAAGCTGTGGAGTCTTGTGAGCAAAAATTCTACTTTGTGAGCTACTGGTGTTAGAACTGTGAGCAAGCGATTTAGCTGCTGCATATATTAGTTTGCTCTGGAGCCATCCCTCCTGAGCTAAGACAAAAATGTGTGAGCCGGAGGCTAAAAAACTGTGAGCTAGCTCACACTAACTCAGTTTAGAGGGAATGCAGCTCATGTTGTGAGTGAGTCTACATTTGACTATTGCATAAATTAGTTTTTAGATTATTTCCATAATCTTGTAAAAATCTCAGAATGAATTCTTTTAAAACATATTTATGCTATAGTTTAAGAACGATTTAAACTTTATAAGAGAAAACAGAATCAAGACAAATTTTATTACAGAAAATGTCCTCTAGAGGGGTAGATAAGGCCTCTATAGAACAAGTCTGCCTTCCCCTTTCCACTATATTGGTAGACCTGGCCTCCAGAGAACAGGTCTACCCACTCCCAACACTATATTGGTAGACCTGACCTCAGACTATCGCCTTGTACTGAGCCTTAGAAAACATACCAGCACTTGGAGGGAGGGGGAACTCTTGCAGTCTACTTTGGTTTTTTTTTGTGAAATACAAAAAGTTACAGGTCAAGTATAACAGAGGAGGAACAATCACTGTCAGAACCCTGCCTAACCTAACAAACAGGAAGTTGCTTAAATTTTATCATTCTGCCCAAACTAATTTATTCAAATATTTATATCCCACTTTTCCTGTGATGCAAGGTAGCTTACAAATCATACTGAAAAGCATAATGGGTGTGCAAAAAAAAATCTATTTTTTCCAACTCCATTATAGCATATGGAGAGCACTACAGCCCATGGGGCCCATAGGCTATAATGGAGAATTGATCTGGGGGTATCTGGGCTTGGAGGGGCTGTCTTTTAAGGTAAAAGCACCAAATTTGCAGCAGAGCTGCTGGTTCCTCTTCTTACCCCCCCCCCCAAGTTTCAAAAAGATTGTACCAGGGGGTCCAATTTTGTGGGCCCCAATTTTGTGGGCCCAGAAGGAGGTGCTTCCATCTTTCATTGTTTCCAATGGAGGGGGAAATGCCTTAGTGTGAGCAGAAGCTTGAAATTCCTGAGCTGGCAGCTAAATTTTTGTACACTAGTGCCCCCTAGCACAGCTTAGAGGGAACTCTCATCCCAGAGTCCATCAGGTTGCAGCCAGCCTGCTGCAGCCAGCTGCTTGAACATAACCTTCAGCTGCTCATCTTCAGCCAGTAACTGGTGTCGGGCCAGGAGACATGTACTCTGCCTTCTCTCCTGAAACTCTGCTCTAAGTCTTAGCCTCTTGCATTTCAAGAGCTGGGGGGGGGGGGGGGGAGATCCAGAGGGCTGATACTGAGTACCTGAGCCTCATTTCTTGTATCAGGGCTAGGGAGTACTGGTGGTTTTCCCAGCTGGCAGCTGTGAGTTCTGACAGTCCTGTTGCTCGAACTCTGCTGCCTCAGAGCTGATTCCCTGAAGCTCTCCTCCTGAGGAGTCCTCTTCTCCCACAGAGTCCCTGCTGTTGTAATGTTCTGGTAGAGGTTCTGGCTGAGATTCTGGCTGACCCATGACAGTATCAGGTCTTTAGTCATGCAAAAGAAAAGAAAAGGAAAAAAAGCAAACAACCCCCCCAACTCTCATCTCTTTATTAGATAGCAATTAATATCTTAGAAGATGTTGCCTTCTCTATTATTATTTCAACGTACTATAAATATAGGAGGCTGTTTTATACTGTGTCAGACTTAGGGACTGTCTACTTTGTCAGTGATTCACCAGCATTTCAGATAGACAGTTCTTTTCCAACACCTGCTACCTGAGGGCACAACTAGATGTTATGGGCTCCCTGTGGACTCCACTGCCATTTTAGATCTGAATGTGGGTCATTTAAAATGTTGTGAGGACCCAATCCTGATTGAACCCACAGCATTGCAGGACCAGGCACTCTTGTCCCCTGCCCCGGTGCATTTTCAAGTACCGCAACAGCCACAAGGGTGGGTGAGTGGCTCTTTCAGCATTTAAAAAGGGCATGGGGGCACAAGAACAGCTGGTCCCACCACACTTGCTGGTCCTCGTGGCATTTTTAACCAGCCTGTACTCAACTCTAAAATGGCAGTGGCAGCCCCAGATAGTCATTGAGGAAGCTGTAACTTCTAGTTGGGCCCTAAGATATTTTAACTAAAGATACCAGAAATTTATGCTGTTGACCAAAAAGGCTTTTCTCAGAAGCAGCAAAGGATATGAACTAGAATTTCAGGATATCAGTCTGGCAAAAGGCTGTTTCCTATATAACACTGTCTCTACAAAAGCGTGCCTATGCAGAGAAAACGTTGTTATAATGCAAATGTCATGTGGCTTTTGTATTTGTTCTTTATGTTGTTCCATGAGGAAAACATAATACAAACAATTTGATACTTCAGAAATGTTCTTTGTGAATTATGGTGGTACTGCGGTATGAAAAGGGTAGGTGGTGGAGGTGTAGGGAACTGTGGTTATCTTCCTCAGATGATTGTACACCGAGCCATTATCTGATAAACACCTTGATGTGTTGGCCCTGTAGTGTTTACAGCAGTAGGCCGAAAATTGCTGAGGTAGTTCAGGCTTGACTGATTTGATGAAAGCATTTGTTCATGCAGAGTGAAAGTTCACTCTGCCCAGCATTGTTTGCTTCGATCAGGGTAGAGATGTCTGAGAATACAGAGGATTTTAGATGGCGTTCCCGAGCTCTGTGGCACCATTTGGTTGTTTTACTGCACCAGTTTTTTCCCCTGCTTTCATTTTTCCAAGTGTGGTGCTTACCTTATGACAAATTTTACTAAAACAGTTCTAATACCCCTCCAAAATTGCCATGTAGTGGTTTATAGCATGTTGGAAGTAATATGCAATAAACTAAAAGTTATAGCACAATGAAACTTGTATCTGCAAAAGTGACTGAAATTCACATTCTTGGAGTAAGTACATTTTTATTTGCTTCCTAAATACCAACAGCATAGGGCTGCCCTGGGCTTCCCCCAAGTAAGGAAGTCCATAGAGCTGGGGCCACTATGGGAAAGGTGCTGATTCCTGGTTTCTTTAATATGTTTATAACTCTTTGTCCCAGTATTGATCTTGGTGCAGCTACCAATTAATAGTAATTTGTTTTCCACTGCCGCTGTAGCTGGGGGGAGAAGATTACTCTAAAAAGGTGACGGGCAAGTGACAGTGTGACATCACTTCTGGAAAAACTGGAAGTGACACCAGTCTGCTCTGGGAGTTGCAGAAATTCCATGATTTTACCATAGTTTCCGGTGATTCTAGAAAGATGTGTCATCACCTCTGGGTTTTTCCTGGAAGTGACGTCACACTGTCTCTGATGGTTTCCCCCCCATGTCCCTGCCCCCAATCTCCTGCTGGTTGCCAGTCTGTGCCTGGCAGCCTTCCACATGGAGCAGGGCCTCAGAAGCGGATCTTAGTAAATGGGAAAGTTCCTATCCTGGAAGTAGATAGTCTTTAGGGTCACCAACCTCCAGGTGGGACCTGTAGTTCTCTTGGAATTAAGACTCATCTCCAAACTATAGAGACCAGTTCCCTTGGATAAAATGGTGTCTTCTGAGGGTTGGCACTATGGCATTACACCCAGCTGAGGTCTCTCCCCTCCCCAAACTGTGCCCTACTTAGCCTCTGCCTCCACATCTCCAGGAATTTCCCAACCCATTTTTGACAACCCTAGTAGTCTTTCAGCTATCCTGATCCCAGGCCATTTAGACATATATTGGTAATAACTTGTACTTTTAGTTGTGCCCAAAAGAAAATAAGTAGTTATATAAATCCTGGTAAGATGTTTTACTGGTAGTTTTCAACAATGAGCAATCTTATCACCATGTTTTGTATCAGCTGAAACACTCAAATGATCTTCAAAGAAGTATACAGTACATTATGGTAATCTAGTTTGAATTGCATGAGTAACTGTGGCCAGGTCATGCTTTCAAGGAAGGGTGATAGTTGACATCAGTCCTAACTTAGAGAAAGAGAACCTGCAGCAACCCTTGATTGATCTCAGAGAATAGAGAACCATGAACAAATAAAATAAAATAATAAATTAATAAATATTTAAAATTTGCAGTTGAGCCTAGAAGCCAGTTGCCAGCCAGTGTAGTGACATTACAGATAATTCAATTTGCTTAAGATGCATTCCTAATGGGATTGTATACTTGCAATTACTGACAAGCAAGTTAACATGGATGACAGCCCCCTCCATGTTTGTAAGCTCACAGGAATTAATCTAGGAAGTTTAAATCTCAGACAGACAAAGCTTTACAATTGTACCTTACGCTTCTACATACCACTGATCCTACAGACACCTACATTTTCAAATAGGACCACCATTAATCATATTTGTTTGAAATACCTGGATGATTTTTTAAGGTCAACCTTAATGATCAGCAGTGGGCATTTATAATTTATAAGCAATGGACATTCTTTTTTTTTTAAAAAAAACCCAAGGCTTCCAAGACCTCATTGCAAGAACTTAGCTTCTTTGACAGCAGAAAGTTGCCCCAGCTGGAATTTCTGCTTTCAAGCCCCCCCTTTCCCCTCCAAGTCCTTTAGCACCCTGTAACAGTCTGTGGGAAATGGGTGAAACTATAAGCCCCCTTTCCTTTGGCTGAGAAATTTTTTTATTATATACTTCTTGTGTTAGTGGCACTTGAGTTTTTCATTCCTAGAAAGAATAGCAAGATTATTTCTGTTTTTTATCTTGGGGTCTGAATGAATGCAGATAAATGTCTGCATTGTGTTTGCCTGTCTTTTGCCATGGTTCCAACAGCAGAGACAAAGCAAGGATATCTCAGGAGCGAAATTGTAAGTCATGTATAATCCTGTGTTTCTTGGGATGAAAGAATGTTTCCCAGAACAGGTACTAAGACAATGGCACATCCAGGGCCAGATCTGCAGGCAGTCTCCACTTGGTTCGATGGAGACTTCCAAAGCTTATCAGAAGGCCAAATCTGGGTTTTGCTCTGTTTTAAAGTGACAATATTGAAATAGCGGTAAAGGGGTGGGTGGGTTTGGCTTTCAAGGGACCATTTATGCATATAGTGGCCTTTGTTGCACAGTTAGCACCAGGTTTTTATTTTTGCCATTCTGGAGGAGGATTTTTATATGCATTTTAACAGTTATTTAAGAGTCCCCATATGCTTAAAAAAAGCATGTGAATATATGTACTTTCCCCCCTTTTAAATAAAGCTGCATCATAACCAGGGTGTTCCATCAATATGGAAGACTGAGGAGGAAGCTATGGCTGGAACGATATGTAAAAATACTGCTCGTAAAAAATTTCCTTTATTAACTGTCATCATCCCCAGAATATATGTTCAAATAAACGTTGTGTAATAACTAAATTTGAGATTAATAGGCCCCTTAAGAAACAGTGAAGTCATTCAGGATAGTCAGTGAAAAATAGGCTATAAGACTGCTGCATGCACATATTGTCCTGCTTACATGCTCTCTCCGGTGTCATTCCCATTTATCAATGTCGGCAGGCTCTGTTCTCATTAAAACACTCTTGCACAAAAGCAACTTAATTTCCTTAAGAGGAAAGGACACCTGATTCAATTTAGCACCCACAACCAATAACTTGAATATATATTCTTTCCATTCTGATGTCAAATGAATAGTTATGAGCAGCAACTGAGAGAAAATGTATTGCACTTTTTTAAAAACACACACACACACCAAAATCTATTTGTACAGCGTCAGGCATGTGGAAACCTCCTTTCTACAAAACTGGAGCATTCTACTAGTGAATATAAAAGCGAAGATGTAAATGTCACAGCAATACATTTGTTTCCAAAAAAGAGGAAATTGATGTGGTTCTTTCAGACGGCACTTGTGACTCGGACAAGCTCATGTGAGTTTGCTGTTCACATCCAAACTAGATAATGCACTGAAAATGGCAGCTGTGGGTTTGGTTCCCTCACTCCATTGGTATTGCACTGTAGCACTTACCTGTATCCTATCCCAAAAGTGATCAGTGGTTTCTTGTCCCTGCGTCATACTATTGTCTAGTAATAGATGGGAAAAGATATTAAGCTGTGACACTGGGGCATGAATAGGTTCTACTAGCCTCATGGAAGGGAAAATAAAAGATAAATACACAGCTGCCATTTTTGGTGCTTATCCTGTGCATTCAGAAAAAAATGTCTACTTTGGCTCTCAGAATATAGTTGTGGGTCTGGTGGGGGAAGAGACAGGGCTTAGTTCAAATCCTGTATTCACCTGGCATCAATTCTTCTATTGGCATGGTTGCAAGTAAGTTAACATTTCTGTTGGAATCAAAGAAGAGCTCTAAACTGCTCCCACCTTCTCCCGTACTCCCATAGTCTCACTTATGGAACATATCAAGTACATGGTTTAAGAAGAAGAAGAGATTGGATTTATACCCTGCCCCTCACTCCGAGTCTCAGAGCGGCTTACAAATTCCTTTCCCTTCCCCTCCCCACAACAGACTCCCTATGAGGTAGGTGGGGCTGAGTAAGCTCTTTTTAGAACTGCCCTTTCAAGGACAGCTCTTGTCATAACTATGGCTTGGCCAAGGTCATCCAGTAACTGCAAGTGGAGGAGTGGGGGCTCAAACCCGGTTCTCCCAGATTAGAGTCCACACACGTTAACCACTACACCAAACTGGCTCTCTAAGTTGTAGTTTATGGCTCAGTGTCCCCAGAATGGAGAGTATGCAAGTGCACCAATTAACATGTTTTTTGGGCAGAGATTACTAATGCTTGTCTTCTGAGAACTCCTTATAGCTACCCTGCCACAAGAGCCCAGGCATAAATATCTACCTGCAACTTCAACTTTGCTGCTGCAACTAGGGCGACAAGGATTAGGTGCACCACTCACAGGTAAGCAAGAGGGAGAGGGGATGCTTACCAGCAGGGGGAGCTCATATTGTAGAGTGTGACATTCTCCATCCCTCTTATCTATGTCCCCCCTCCCATGAAAAAGATGAGTGTGCCCAACATCCAAACATCCATGGCCATAATCTGTCTCCCCACCATCTCTGAGTCATGGATGTCTGTGTTCTGGCTTAATGCTTCCTTATTTTATATCCCCCTTGTTGGGGAGACCACTAGAACCTCTTAGGAAAGCATGCACTGTGCAAAGGGGAAAGCTGTGTTGGATGCAGCCTTTTCTGTGTATTGTGGGGAAGGTTGTGTGCAGCATGTTGCCCCCATTGTTGAACAGCCAGCATTGCGCTCCAGCTATTGCTACTACTGAACAGACACTCACAACTACTTCTTCCTTGCAGGATCAGCACCTGATCAGCAATTGTAACTGGAGACAGAGCTCCAATAAAATTCCCTACATTGGATGGTTGAGTATTGTTCCTATGGTTACATCCTCTCCCCTGATACGTTAATTGTTAAATGCTGACATCAGAGAGACTATCAGTTAATTAAGGCTGGGGCACTTGGGCTGCAAGAGCACTTGGGGTACTGTTATCTATACCCAGTGTGCACTTGTGAACCCCAGATGAGCACCTAGGCATAGAATTGCTTACTGTTTCCATGTCTCTTATCTCACTACAGGCAGCCATTCAGTTCTCACAGATTCAAGGATGATCACCACCCCTGGTGCCATTCAGATTATGACTGAACTACAACTGGAACAGCAATGATATCTGAGAAACCAGCTTCCTCTGTGCAGTTGCCACCTTTTGCTTCTCAGGAGTGTGTGACTCATGAGAATGTAACTGGTGCAGCAGTGTCATGTACGGAAAAGTGTTGATGGCGCTTCCCAGCTCACAGTGACCCTCCATGAATGAAAAAGTTGATACACCTGTTTCCATGGTGCTCTCAGACCTAATTCCTCTGCTGATGTTGTTCATAAATACCTGTGACTGTCAGTTATGTATGTTCTCCTGATAGTTAGCAGATAGGGAACTTCTCTCTGCTAATTACCTCAGATGCCATTGTGACAAGGGACTTACACTGGAAGGGAGCAGTGTGCTCACCATAAGACATAATTAAAGTTGAGAATCTGCATCTGATGTGTGGCCTTACTCTTGGGGCACCAGCAAATGGGAGATGCCAGCTCCTCAGTCTCCTTCTGATTCCCCATCCCCATTATTGCCAGTGTGGTGATAAAATTAAGCAGCATTCTCATGTGATGATAAAGCCTGATGACATTGGCAGTGCATTAAATGGAAATGAGGGAAGATGTGATTGCACAAGATGATAACAATGCCATTGGTGCAAGCATTTTAATATGCATTTTATAGCCTTGTAGAGTAATCACACAAAAAGTCAGATCAATAAAATGTATACGTGTCCTGAATACTCACCCTGTTGTGCTGCTTTCATTGTTGGTTCTTGCTGAAGTTAGATTTTCACATGTTTAACCAGTGAGAATATGTACGATAATATACTAGTTATTTGTAGGCAAGTAAAGGTTCCCCTGTGAGGTCTGTGGGCTTTTTTAATGTTATGGCTAGTGTTTGGTATCCTCAGTAGGGATGGGCACAAATTTCATCACGAACCTAATTTCCTGACGAACCTCACTGGTTTGTGCCCATCCCTATCCATGACCCTCCACGTGGTTTTGGAGGTTTGTGGGTTTGTGGTGGGAAGTGGGTGAGGGGGAGAGAGAGGGATTGCTGATCGGCTTGCAAATGCCATTTAAAAGGAACATCCCCTTTAAATGGCTTTTGCAAGCTGGTGCTGCACACGAGTGAAGTCCAAGTGGCAAGCTCACCACTTCCCGGAAGTGGTGAACTCACCACTTGCACTTCACTTGTGTGCAGTGCCCACTTGCAAAAACCATTTAAAAGGAATGTTCCCTTTAAATGGCTTTTACAAGTTCTCCCCCCCTTCTATTCTGCTGGGCTTTGGGAGCTGCCCCCAGCAGAAGGGAGGGAACCTCATGAATTGAAGTGTTTCAGTAAACGGAGAGGTTCATGGTTTGTGTGACCTCACAAACCACAAACTGGGATAAGCCTCCATTTTCCCTGTTTGTGCCCATGCCTAATCCTTGGTATCCAAGGCTTCCTAGAAGTTATGCAAGGATTTTATAGGCTTGAGCTTAAAATACTCTCTGTTAAAAGTTTTTTCCAGATATGGGAACTGTTTCACACTCTAGTGTGTGTGTGAGAGAGTAATTGGAAAGTTCAGTTTTTAAAGGTTTCAGAATTTTTTTAAGAAGGGCTAAATGCCCATGTGGTTCCAGCTTTTTCCCCAGCCAGAGAACTGGGACAGTCTTCATAATTTGCTTCATAATTTATCTGCCACAGTAAAGGTTGGGAGGTTCTACTCGTTCTTTGCCAGCCATCCTTCAGTAAAGCCATTGACATTGGTGGAGCAAGAGCTAGACCTTGCTGAAAGCCACTGTGGTACAGTGGTTAGAGTGTCAGACTAGGATCTGAAAGACCCAGGTTCAGATTCCCAATGCCATGGGAGCTTGCTGGGTGATCTTGGGCCAGTTGCTCACTCTCCGTCCAGTCTACCTTACAGGCCTTTTTGGTTCAAATGAGAAATGGATCTTTCTCCATTATAAATGGTTTAGAGCTTGCACATCTGTAAGTCTTCTTGGGGGAGGAGGCCGCACAGCCATGGCAGAGGAGGTACTTCATGTGCTGAAAGGTATTCTGTCAGCCCCCAGCATCTTCAGTTAAAAGGTCTCCTCTTGCAAGGTTGGGAAAGGCCTCCACATGAGATCATGCAGAGTGTTTGTGCTTGTCTGAGCAGATAGTACTTCTTTACCTAACTGAGCCAGTGGCCTGACTGGAAATATAGGGCAGCTTATTATTTTATATGTACATAGATGATACAGCATAGTTGACTCCTGAGCCAAGGGACATAGTTCAGATACTGAAGTGTACTGTAAGTTAAATGCAGATGAGGCACAGATTATTTGGGAATAGGCCCCACTGAATGAAGTGAGACATCAATCTCTCAAAAAGTACATAACTGAAAAATACTTCTGTATTTTTTTGTAAACAAGCAAACAGCTTGTTTTTGTAAACAAGCAAACAGCTCACAACAACATGCTTACTGGGGAGGGAAAATTGAGGAGCTATGAGAAGATATCCTCTATGGAGAAGGAGGCATGTTAATTGAGTACCCAGATATGTTTACCAAAATAGGATGCATTTCTTACATCTGATGAAGTGGGCTCGAGTTCACAAAAAAATCACATCACAATAATCTTTAAGTAAATCAGTAAGAAATCTGTCTCCGTTTAACTTGGAATCTTTATGTAGTATAAAACCAGGCAAAATAGGGTGATACTTCTATAGAGATATGGAATGAGAAATACTGGGATGACTGGGATTGATTTTACTGACATATCTTTTGAAAAGAATTACATCTGTGTTGTGTAATATGAAAAGCCTGCAATAGCAAAGTTGCATTTACAAAAGGCCGGTGTCAGATGTCCCATCAGTACAACAATAATAAAAACCTGTTGCTTGAACAGTGTTTAAAATGTAATTAAATCACTTCTAATCATGGGGAGGGGTAGTTCTAACTACTTATCTTAGACTCCATATGCTCTTTAACGAAGTCTAAACCAAGATCTATTAAGAGCCACAAGCATAAATTATAGTAATATACTTAAGATGCAATATTGTTTGTGTTGTTTAATTCAGAAAGGTATTCACTGTGCCACATCTAACTGCTAATGCAGATGAATACAGATCCCCCTACATGTAAAGGGTGGAGGGATGGAAAAATCACTCTTTCGCTTCTTTGATAGATTGTTGGGAAATATAAACTGGACAGTTCGTAATATTATCAGAGGTTTGCTGTTCTAAGTTTGTTTTAACTTCTTAGCCAGGGAAAGGATGAAAGAGAATGAGACAAAAACTTAAAAATAAGGGCAGGGGAGGGGGGTTGCATTGCTCCAGTGCTGGCTTGGTTGATTGGCTTAGCAGCAGAATCTCAGAACAGGCAAGTGTTTGCTTCAGCTTTACTGTTGCAAAGTATCCAACCTCTGGCGCCTTCCACATGGGTTATCTCCCTTGGCTTCAATGCTATCAGGAATCAGGTATTTGTCCTCCTTCCCCACAACATTGTGGTATATTTGTGTACTTCCCAGGGTATTTCTGGCCTTTCTACAGTCTTTCCCAAACCTGTTTTGCTCTGAAGTTTTTGGGATCCAGATTTTCCCCATCCTCATGTCAGCTTTCCCCCCTGAGATTATCCCCACAGAACCCACTTCTTTCCACCACCACAGGAGGCTTTAAGTATTTCTAATTGGCATTTGAATATAAATTATTTTGATATAATTCCATAACAAATATGTGTACTAGATTCTCTGAATTTCCAAACTTCATTTTTTAAAAGTCTCTATCCCCTATCAAATACTTTGGCCACCAAATGAGAAGGGAGCACTCACTGGAGAAGACCCTGATGCTGGGAGAGATTGAAGGCCAAAGAAGAAGGGGACGGCAAAGGATGAGATGGTTAGACAGTGTCATCGATGCAACAAACATGAAATGAAGCAAACTCCAGAGCACGACAGAAGACAGGTGGGCCTGGCATGATGTGGCCCATGGGGTTGTGAAGAGTCAGACTCAACTATGCGACCGAACAACAAAAGCATCCTCTTCCATGGTGGAGATGTAAAGGGAAAGGCATATTTCTGCAATGGAAGGGGTAGAGATTTTTTTTTTTTAATGGAAACTGGGAATTCAAATAACCTGATATACAGGCCCCCTTAGAATTTTGTCGTCCCCTTGTCAGCCCTGCCTATAGCAACTTATTTTACCCTCAGGGGCAAGGGTAAATGGAAATCTTTCATGTGAGGTTGAAAACTAAGAGAGTGGGGGCCAGGCTGTTTGATAAGAACATGTTGGAATTGTGCCAGTGGGAACACTTAACTGTGTGTCTGTGTGTGCAAATGTGTGTGCATTGTCATGAGTACTGTGATTTCCTCACAATAAGATAGGGCCGAAAGAGAGGGGCTGTTGCTTTTTTTTTTTTTTAAGCAAAATCATCCTCCCCAAACTCCCAGCAAAAATGACTTTGGTTGATTGGATTCCAGGAGCAATTCCAATAGGGTTTGTGTGCATGTGTGCTCCCTTTTCCTTAAACTGAGGGAGGGTGGAAATCTTGGTCTTCTGGAAGTATAGTAGCCCCCCTTAGCCCCCAATCTTTATTTGTGTAGCTGCAGATTTAAACAAGCAAAGATCTTGGTGTGTGAGGGGAAAAACTATTACACTGTCAAGAGGTAGTCAACAATCTCCATTCAGGGAAATGGGTGTCCTCTTTGAGTTGCCCCTTGAATCCAAGCAGCTGTGTCTTACACCAGCCTGGATTTGCTGAAACCAGGGCAGCAAGAGCAGTAATTTGACCTCTTTGCAAACCTTAGGTATTGAGTTGAGCTGCCTCCCTGACTCAGCAACATGGTTGGTCACCAGCGCCTCATTAGCACACAGCAAGACCTCCCAGTTCTGTGTATGGTGCTTTGCACATGTCTTGATTCATGAAGTCAGCAGCAGTCAACCAGTGATCATGTGATTGTGAGAATGCTTTGGCCAAGCAGGCACAGAGCACTGTGGCTGCACACTCCTTGTATCCTATGAGCAGGGTTGACTTTCTGCCTGCCCCGATGCAGAGTACTTGGTATATATATCATTGTTTTGAAGAGTATCAGTTTCAGGTTTTTCAAACCATGGTTTGAAAGGCTGATTAACTCATATTTGTTGTATTTTCTTGCTTTTGTGAAGAGTCCTTTGGACTGGTTCCCCCTTCTTATGTTCAAAAGCAGGATGCTGATTAGACAGAGGTGTTGAAATATGTTGCCATAGTTTACAACTGTCACCTATGATGTTTTATTCAGCTGCATCTATTCAGAAGCTCCCTCCGCAACACGGAATACCATATGCCGTTGTCCTTGCCTTGCAAGCGAACGGCTAAGCAAGGGGCTTCCAAGCCTGTGCTTGCTTGTGCATTTGGGCCACTGAGAAGCTGTGGTCCGGTGCTATCTTTTATTGATAAGGCTAGCGGAGGATGACTCTAATGAAATTATCAAAGCTTTGAATTAATGATGAACGTGAATAAGAAAGCTAAGCTCTCTGGAGCCAGGCATCTCATTACCCATTCACTCTTATTGCACTCTCTCTTTGTAGAGCAGAAGGCAGGTTCTGCTACAGCTTAGCCTGTGTTTTGGATTGGATTCAAACTTGCTGAGCTCTCTCGAACATCCACTTGTGATTGCTCCATGGCTGGGAGACGTCCTTGGTGATTAATTTGCCTCTGCTCTTCATGTAAATGGCAGGTCCCCCCCCCCTTTGTTCTCCCTCACCTCTCTTATGGTTCTGCATCATCAGACTGGGTGCCATGCAAGAGTGGCTTCTTCTTTCTTGATAAATAGGAAGGCTTTGCAAGATTTTAAAATATTGACGTCATGGAATTTAGTAACTTATCCTTAATACTTCTCATGGTTATTGCTTGGACGTTTTAGGTAAGCAGAATGTTTTCTTTAAACTTTGGTTCACAGATCATGGCACTGTTTATGTGGTAGGATTTTCCCATTTTACCTTTTTATTTTTGCAAGAATAAGCCCTACTTGAACTATTTGTGTAAACTTTTTTTTAATGTAAAAGCACAGGATTCACTCTAGGAGTTCCTATAGTATGTGCTGCGTGTGCTGACACAGGTTGAGCTGTGTATTGCCTTTTTATAGCCTCCTTGTGTGAGAGATTCATAATCTGGAGCATGTCTTAGATTATAGGCCACTGGCAGCTCTTTTAAGTGGTGGTGATATCAAGAACAGCGTATGAAGGGGCAAGAGCATTCTGTGTAACATGCGGCTTTCTGTCTTTTCCCCTCCTTTAGGCTGCTGCTATTTTTAACTCTGCGTTTGGAAGCTTTCTGGTAAGTAATACAAGGTATTGTTATTTTTCCCCATTCTGCTTAATGCAGCATTGTTTAATATTTTTATTGCTGCTGATTATTTATTAAAGAGAATCAGTGGCTCAGTTTTATCTGCCCCATCGTTCATTAAACACCCAAGCTTTCTATTTCTTGTCAGTATCTCCTGCTCCCCAGGAAATTAGTGCATGAATAATCTCTGATCAATATAATGTAATGATGCCTAAGTATATGTTAATAGTCTCCTTAATGAGGTGACAGTCCATTATTATTTAGATGTTTGTGGGGACAACGACTAGTGTCAATATATCGATTTTTTTTCTAATGAGGTCTGTCACAGAATCATTATTTTCTATCATGGGGCCATGGGTTTTGAAAGGAAAATGTGGCCCAGACGATGAGAGAGCTGATGCTAATTCACTCAGTGACGTATCATTTGATTGGCATATTTCACTGGCGGACAAGAAGTGTATTCCACATCCCTGGGGACAGTACTAGAATAAATAAAAATAAGCAAACAGTTAAAGCTTCTCGAAGTATTGTTTTTATGTTTACATGATTGAGCTTCACTGCTGAGCACACTACAGTATTAAGTACACAGAACAAAGACTGTAGTTATTTTCCATATTTTTATATATTGAGCAAATTAAATAGCCTGGCCACTTAGGGCACACTTTGCATTGTTCTGCATCTTTCTAATTGCTCATTTCAAGTGTGGTCCTACTATTATTGTTAATAAAAGTTTACGCTAACAGTAAGTATACAGACAAATAAGAAGGTATATGAAGATTGCTCTGCTTTATTATGAATGCATGCCAATATAAAAAAGTGCTGCAATATATGAAATTAGGCTAGATGTTCTGAAACATCCTTGCATATTTCCGCACATTTGAATATAACTGTTTTCATGAACATAGCTCAAACTCAAAACAGATGAAGGTTTGGATTTTTCGACTGTTTTTCTATCTGGGATGTGGGGCCTGTGTTAATCTGCTACTGATGAGTGAAATGCAGTGGGGCTTAGTTGCAGTGCCGGGAATCGCCATTGCTCCCCATTCCACCCCTCCAAGTATCCACTGCAAACTGTACCTGCTATAGGGGGGACAGAAGTGCCTTTGCAGCATTGCTCCATGATTTTAACATAGTGCAGTGCTATGTAGGCTGCACAAGTCAATCTCATCTGACTTTAAGGCTTGAGCCATGTAGTTTCCATGTGAACAAAGTTGTATTTCATTAGCCAAAAGATAAATTTGTCTCAGGATGGGTTTTGTTTGATGCTGAAGATCTAACATTACATTTACAATTTTTTATTTGTTAGATATTTCAGTGTGGAAATTAATTTTTCACTTGGTCAGCGGTCGTGTCATAATGCGTTTAGGTAAATTGTCTGTGCTTTACTGGAGATATTTTTCTGCCCAGCTGGTACCTAAAGTGGTGGTGTATCTTCTTCACTCTTATTGTCCACTGTAATGGCGAATGTTCTAAGAAAGGGTGTTGGATATGGGGACTGATTCATGGGGTTGGTTTGATTTTGTCACTGGGTAATACTTCTGTTATCACAGTGTACACTCCTTTAAGTGCTTTTTAAACATAAGGCCAGAAGATCTGGAAGGCCAAATTAAAAATAGCATTTTACACTTACCCCTCTGGGGAAGGGGGGGGGCCAGGTCTGGGGAATATGGATAGGGGTTTGCTTAGATGAGAACAAGTATCTTCTTGCTATTAAAATATGTTAGCATTTGACTGTATTTACTGGTGAGGGCAAATGGACACTCCAAGTTTTAAAAATAACTCTCAATCTCTGCTTGGAAATAAATATCTTCAGATTTGCAGGCAAAAATATGTGCATATTTATAGCCAGCTTAATAACATCATAGGCCTAATTAAAAACATGGTGTGTTAAAGAACTAATTGTTACAGAAAACTTTTTATGTAGCTAGTCTTGTAATAACTAATGAAAGATGAATTCAATTTACATAAATTTCAAGCCAAGAGAATATTTTAGAATTATACCACAGAGAATTGTTCTAAGTTAAGAAGTTAATATAATTACATCCTTCCTTCATTTAAAAAGTTGGGGTTTAGAGTAATTGTTGAACATAAATGATTTGTGTTTTTCTCCATGACAGTGATTTAATTAAGTTTGATAGCACTGTGGTTTTTCAAGGTGGTTGCTTATCAGGAATAGTTGCAGTGCTTAGGCTACAAACTTATGTGTACATTTATTCTAGGACAATATGCTCTGAGAGCAAAGCCAGAGGTTGTTCATATTTCAGTTTCATTTATTGTATGTCCCTTGCCCCCACCCTTACACAAAATGCTCTGTTAATAAAAATGTATGGAATTCTTATCTACTCAGTTTTAGGAGGCATAATGCTTTATATAGCCTGACAGAACATGTGCAGCAACTAAATGCATTAGGTGTAGTGTCCATTTTTCTTGCAAATTTGTGACATAGATTTAATTATGGGAATGACCAACTTACAAATCTAATTTCCATTGGCTGAGCCAAGTTTTTTTATATTTTAATAATGATGGATTTTTTAGCAATGATTTCATTACTATTTAAACAAATTCCATGGTGTGGAACTAACCAATTGGCTGGCTTTTTATTTTATTATGTTGCACCGTATGCTGTGCATTTTTTCTGCTAATTGTTCTGCATTTTAAGATACTGTGCAGAAAACTAAGGGGGCACACCCCTCACATATCCTTTTTCTTTTCCATTTTATCTGCCATCTGCCTTCCTTTATTTTACATGGTTGAGTTAAGCGTGTTCACTATTAGTGTTAAATTATAAATCAGACCATTTAATAGTAAGCTAAATGGCTGCTCTGCAGATGATGAAAGCAGCAACATCAGGTCACCAGCAGGCAAAGTAGAGATCCTTACACAGTCAGGGAAATCCCCAGGTATGCTGACAAATTCCTTCCCTCCCCCCCCCCCCCCCCCCCCAATTCCTTGCAGGCCTTCAGGTTGTTAATACTGTCTATAAAATATAGCTGCTGTTTTTCATGGTGTGCCTACGTATTTGGGCATGCCAGTTTCCTTTTCTCTGTTAGAAATTGTGCAAAACTAAAACTGGTTTGTATTTAGATTCTTCTAGATTAGAGATACCAAAGGGTACTCTTCCTGTTTAACAGCACTAGGGAAAAACGTTCTTCTTCAAAAAGTGATACTACTACTACTACTATTACCACCTCCTCCACCACCACCACCACTACTACTACTACTACTACTTATCTATTACTATTATTACTATTACTACTATAACTACATCTCCCCTGCAGGGAGGGAGTACCCCATCCCCCATTCCTTTGTTTCCTTCTCTTTCCCCTTCTCTATCTTCCTTTATCCCTCTTCTCTTTCTCCCCCACCCCTTCTTTGTCAGTTCCCCCCTTTCCCACTTCTTTGAAAATCTTGTCCGTCTTTCTCCCCACTTGATTTCAGTACCCCCACCCAGCTGACCCCCTTCCTCTGGCTAGGCCAGGGCTTGGGTTGCTGTCAGGCTTGGCTGTGCTGCAGTTGCTTTCTTTGGCTCTGCCTTGACCTCCTCTTGGACCACTGGGGCTGCCCTTCTCAGGGCTGCCCTTGCTCTGAAAGCTGCATTGGCTGGTCCCCCAAGAGTGACTGCATCGATGGCAAAGATGGAGGAGGCTGCCTTGAGGCTGGCGTTGTCTTGTGAGTTACCTGCGCGTGTGCATACTTTATTGTTTTGGAGGGATTTAGAAAACTACCCAAGTTTGCAGAAGTACCTGTTTTTTGTCAATGGGTACCCAATCCACCAGTTTAAATATCCGCAGGTGGGCCCATACTTGAGTATTAGATAGATGTTGATGATGAATTGTCACAGTCAGATATTTGACTGGTAGATGGTATTCTGCAATTTGAGACTAGGCAAGTGTTTGGGAATTGCAGATGTATCTTGGTAGGATTCTTGCTGTTCCAAGCAGTGCTGTCTCCTGGAGCTGAGCTGGTGTTATTTGCACAATGTCCAGAATGTCCAGGGATTTCTTGAGACTTCTAGGCACTGCCCCAATTGCTCCAGTGACAACTGACACAATGGTAACATCCCTCTCACAGAGGCGCTCTATTCACTCTATTCACACGTCTTCGTATTTTGTGATCTTCTCCTGTTCTTTCTTTTCTATTACATCTCCTGAGATTGCAGTGTCAATGATCCAAACCCTATTTCTCATTTCCCCACAACTGTGATATGAGTATTATGCTCCAGGTGTTTGTCTGTTTGTAATCAGAAATCCCAAAGAATCTTTGTTCCATCATTCTCCGTGATCTTTTCTGGTTTGCACTTCCATGAATTTCTGGCTGATGGTAAGCTTTAATTCTTGCAAAGATTCCAGTGCAACATAGCTGCAACTCTATTGTGACATTCTTTACAGTCAGTTTGAGCAATTTTACTGCAGGCACTGACCATATGGTCGACTGTTTCATTCTTTGTCTTGCAAAACTGACATTTACTGTTTTCAGTGGTCTTCTGAATCTTGGCTTTCATACTATTCATTTCAAGTGTCTGTTCTTGTGCAGCTAGAATGAGTCCCTCGATTTCTTTCTTCAATTGCTCATTTTGGAGCCACTTCCAGATATTTTCACTATCAAGTTTGTTCTCTATGTCTTTCAAATATTGCCCATGCAAGTGCTTTTCCTTCCCATTGTCAAAGTGAGTTTTGATTTCAATCTTTTTGTAATGTTCTTTGGTTTTTGTAGCCTTAAATAAGTCTACCTTGTACACTTCAACTAGAATCTTCTCTTGGCTTTTTTTGGTGTAGTCATTCAGTGTTTGTTCTTAAACTGCTTGCTTTGGCCCGTAGCCAGGATTTCTTATGTCAGGGGCCTTAATTGATTTTATTAACGTAAGTTAAATTAAGTGCCCCTTTCACCCAGCTGCACCTGACACCCTCCTCCTCTTCCTCCCCCGTAGAGGGGGTTCCCCAGCCTGGACCCCTGCCCCCCCACACCAACTCACTCACCCTGTAGGCAGGGCAGGGAGGCGGGAAGGGAAGGCGGTGGAGGAGCGCACTGGTGTGCTTGCCCACTTGGAGAACCCCCAGGCAGCCACCCGCTGCTCTCCTTTTACAGAGGCTGGGTAGGAAAGGCAGGTGTGAAGGTGAGGTGGTAGAGGAGTGCACCAGTGTGTTTGCCCACTACGAGACCCTTCAGCCAGTCAAGGCTGACCTGGGACAGAGTGCTGCTGCAGCCGCCTCATCTCATCGCCTGCTGCTGCCATCTCCCCACCCACTCTCCATCTCCAAGCAGGCCAGGCCCAGGCAGCAGCCACCACCGTGTGTGCCTTGTATTCCCCTGGCCAACCACCTGCCCACCATGGCCTGCATGGGGTAGGGCTGCTCGTTTTTCATTGTATATATTCAGACAAGTGGCCAGCCCGGAAAGGAGCGCTGCTGCAGCTGCCTTGTCACCGCTCTCCTCCACGTGCTCCACCTTCTGCTCGGTGGCAGCATCGCTGCCGTCTCCCACCCTCTCCCCCAGTAACAGCAGCAGCAGGCCAGGCCTGGGTAGCAGCCACTGCCGTGTGTGCCTTGTCCTCCCCCAGCCAGCTGCCTGCCCACCATGGCCTGCATAGAGCTGCTGGTTTTTCATCATATGTATTCATACAACTGGGGCTGCTGGCAGGTGGGGAAAAGGAAGGGGCAGCAGCAGTGAGTCCTCTGGGCAGCCCAGAGAGTCGAAGGGCCTGGGCTGCGTAGGAAGCCGCCACTGCCAAGAAACTACTTCAAGCCTTGAAAGATATTGCCTCATGGGCAGCTGAACCATTGGACAGAACTTTTTTCAGTCATTTTAATTGATATGGGGACAGCAGGGAAGATTTACAGGGGTTCTTAAAGTGGGCCCAAACTACATAAGACTTCATAGTTGGTCACCAGCACTTTCAGCTTTGATTAACAGCTAGGATGTGTGCAGTCAGTGGTCCTTTTTTGGCCATCTATTCAGTTCTGGCTCATAGACACAGGTCTATCTCATAGGGGCAACTTAATAATAAGAGACAGATGAGTAAATGCATATGGGGTTTTGAGAACTGTGCTGTCTTCTGAGACGCCTCAGAATGCTTTATCATTCCTATTGTGTTCATCATCCTTTACAATCCTGTGAGAAAAGCTGTAAGAATTCTCGTTTGTACAATGAGGATTTGAGTTTGAAAGAGTGACTTCTCCAGGTCTATATGTTTCCAATCTGATCATGTTTATATGTTTCTAATCAAGCCCGAACTCTTCCTAGAAGCTAAAATAACTAAACTGAGGATATTGTACTTTGATCACATTATGAGAAGACAAGACAAAAATGCTAGGCAAAGTTGAATACCCAACAGGAGATGGATTGACTGAATAAAGGAAGCCATGGCCTTCAATATGCAAGACTTGAGCCAGGCTGTTGATAATAGGAGTTTTTGGAAGTCATTAATTCATAGGGTCTCTGTAAATTGGAAGTGACTTGGTGGTACATTAAATACACACAATCTGACCACTGGTTCATGCTGGTTAAGGCACTGGAAACATGGATATGGGAATATGAAGAAGGAAAATGGCAAAAATGAAGGTGCAGTTATTGGCAGGATCATTTGCCCCTCCTGTGTTGCAATTCTCAAATAGTTTATGATAATTCCAAAAGATGCCCATGAGGATAACCCAGAACACATGGCTGAAGGATTGTAGCATTGTTTTTGGCTTGCTGCTTTATTTCAGTGACCAGCTTCTGCTGACTTTTGATGCCCATGGACAAACCTATTCAAATAAAGATTGCCTGTGACATCACCCAGCCATCAAACATATCTCTCTTTAGGTTGATATGGCACATATTACTATAGCAACAAGTAATTCTGTGGTATTCGCTAATGAGGCCTTCATGCACTTACAGAGTATTTGAAGTCGTCTTCCTTTTGGCCTCCTGCCTACCAATACACCTGGGGCATGTGCTTAATGGCCCATTAAGGTACACCCTGTTGTGCATTATTGTTTAATTGCGCTGTAGTTTGCTTATATGTTTTGTATTTTTTTGGCTTTATTTTTTTTTACTAGTGCTATTGTGCTGCCATTTTTGAAGGCAAAACATTACATATGATTAGGAGATCAGCAATAAAATTATACTTTTAAACAAATTTTAATAAAATGGGATTTCAGATTATATGGACCTTTTAAAGGATATGATCAATAGCCATGTGAATTGTTTCATATCCTTGTAAAGCTAAATAATTGTCTGCTATTGTGCATTTTTAAATAATTTGCTGTAGGGATGAAAGAAGATTTATAGATAACACTGCATTTCACAGCTGATTGAAGCCGGTGTTAGAAATGCAGATTATATGTATTGACCAAAGACTGTACAAATTTGAAATGAAAATGCCACTGGTCTGCTTGCAGTGCTCTGCACATGTGATGTTTCAGATAGCTGAATTATTAATCTTATTGTGCAAAATCATTCAGCTGTTAGGGGGGGAAATGCCATTTGCTTGCTTGTTCTCTTCCTCCCCTTCCTTTTTTCCCCTTCCTGACAACAGGCAACCCCTGTTTGCTTTGTTTTTTTAAACTTTTGTTCCAAGTGATGTTCTGCAATCCATAGAAAATTTCAGAATGGTCTTAGGTTGGTCTGAATCCACCAAATATGTGGGGGCAGAGGGCTGTAGATTTCTACTTTGCAAGGAATATTTACATATGCACTCAGTTGTTGCAAGGGTGTTATGGGGACTGGATTTACTGTTGAAGGTGACCAGTTTATTATCAGATTACAGCAGTAGTCTTCAGCCATGGATCGGGGTCTTCAGGTAGGTCATGGAGCTCTACCTACAGTGTTATTCATTCATATAAAACTCCATACTTTTGAGGGACTGTTTTTTGGGTGAACCTGCTGATAGTGCACATGCACAGAGAGTAATGGTGTGGCACCCAATGCATCTCTTTTTACACATGCTGAGAACAGCAGCATTATCATGACGCAGTGTGGCACAATAAGAACAGAGGGTTCTTCCATGGCTCTGAACCTTGGTTTATTTCTCAGTATGGTATATGGGGTTGCCATACTGCCTCTTGTTTCCCACTGCTGCTCTGTGCAGCAGCTGGTGAAAAATAATTTAAAAGGCCATCAGATGAATGGCATGATGTCACTTCCATGGAAAACCCATAAGTGACGTCAGTCCTCTGTAGGGATCACTGGCTATTTCTTGAGAGGACTGATGTCATTTTCTGGGAAAGCCACTCTTCTGTTTAGAGGCCTGCAAGGCAGCAGGCTCTTTAATAGTCCCAGTGTTGTGAGAATCCAAAGCTGCTTTATACTGAGTCAGATTGTTGGTCCATTGAGTTCTACTATTTCTATTTCTATTTCTACTCTGAATGGGCGTGGATCTCAGATCTTTCCCAACGTTTATTTCATGGAGATACCAGGGTCTGAACCTGGAACCTTCTGCTTACAGCTAGCTCTTTCCTCATTGTTTGTTAGTGTTTGTTGCTAGCTTCGCTAGTTAATCAGGGTTAAAGCTTTAATCTGTTAAATTTTGTCCTTATGGTACAGTGACCCGGAATGATGATGGCAAAACTGACTTTCTTGTGTTCATGCTAGTAAATTGACAGTTTAATGGTTTGTGCCACAAATTATCAGGCAGATGAAGAAAGCCTCATATCCTTAGGAACATTCTGGTGGTAGCTGTGTTGGTCTGAAGCAGCAGAACAAAGTTTGAATCCAGTGGCACCTTTAAGACCAACAAAGTTTTATTCAAAGTATAAGCTTTGCACATGAAAGCTTACACTTTGAATAAAACTTTGTTGGTCTTAAAGGTGCCACGGAATCAGACTTTGTTCTCCTGTAGGAACATATTTATTCTGTCCATACTGAGAGTTACCTCTTTGGGTTGTACAAAGTCTTTCCCCATGCTCAGTTGTTACCTCAAGGGTAGCTCTAGTATTACCATCCTATGATGTGGATGGAGATATTGTAATATATCCAAGTACCCCTACTGAATTTCAAGGCTGTGTGCATACAAACTAATATTCTAGCTACTGCAGTATGCAAACTACAACATAGTCTTGTAATGCTGTGAACGTGAAAGACATTGTCCAATATATGACATGCAGATTTACAAGTTACAAACATCTACCACAAGTGGGGTTGCAAACCTACATTAATAATTGTAGGTTGAAATCTAGTGCATCTGAGCAAAGTACTATATGCAGTCTGAAACTCCAAGGGAAGGCCCTTGTGGCTTAGTTTAGTGTATCAAAAGAAAACTATGTTTATATGATATGGCAGAACAGCTCTCACAGAGTTCAAAGAAAGAAACAACCAAGTTATCAAACTTTGTGCTGCGCTCAGAGGAAAACAAAAGGCCTCTGTGCATGTTGAGTCCTTTTGTGATCTGGGTTGAGCAAGAACAAAGGACAGAAATAAATAATTGAAGGCTGCTAATCTGTCATTTTCTTTGCAATTTACATGTAAATGGATGAAGCCAGATACAAGTTACAGAAGTCCTAGCTATGGAAAAGTGAAAGGGAGGTCACCTGTGTAATCTGGTTGAAAGACGCTACAACAGAGACTATGGAGTGGGTTTCGAACCATGTCCAGAATGAGTGGCATTATCAGATGACAATGAGTGCTGATGCTCCTAATCCCTGACAAAAGGAACCCCCCATCCCCATGTTACCTGGTGTGTGGTTTACCAGGACTTGGAATATTCTAGAATTTGCATCACATGCTCTAAAATAGTATTTTAGTCTCATTTATGGATACACTGAGTAACTAGTTGAAATAATACCAATGGCTCTGTTTTCCTCCCCCTTTTTGCTATTATTTGTAGCAACCACGAATGGCCACCCCTCTCCTTCCCCTCTTGCAAGATTTAAAGGGCCCTCCAGCTGATTGGTGGGAACACGTGGCCCGCTGATCAGCTGGAGGGCCCTTTAAATCTTGCAGGAGGGAAGGGAGAGAGATGGCTGCCAGCCGCATGCCTGAGCTCCAAGTGGTGAATTCACTACTTGGAGTACAGGAATGTGCAACCCCTGCTTCTTGCTAAAAGTATTTTGCGCCCCCTCCCTTCTTGCCAAAAGCATATAAAGGGACCCTTTAAATTATTTTGGCAAGAAATGTGGGGAGCACCTGAGTTTGCCACTTGGAGTGCAGGTGCACGGGGCACTGGTCCCCAAAGAGATGATGTCACTGTGTTGGGGACGTCCTCACCCCCTCCAGGAACCCCCCCCCCAGTCCCCCGTCAGGGACTAGGAAGGACCTGGCAACCCTACCATACACTCTGCCTGTTTTCCACCATGCTGAACAGCATCGCAGTGTTTGCTGGAACACTTTGTTTCATTTGTATGATTTCTTTGCGGGAGTACTCAGATGTCAAATATAAATTTTGTTTTACCTGTTCTCTTCATTGACAGGCAGCTTCATTACTTATCTTATTGTTCTGAAGTTTAGAGGCTTTCCCCCCTGTGCTTTCAGAGTGCAAGCCAATGAGCATTTACATATGATGAATGGAAAGGGAAAATTATGCCATACGAGTCTATCACCAAAAGGTGCCTGGGGAGGGGCATTTTGGCTCAGAGAATATTTACTTCATGGTGCACATTCTCATCCTTTGGGAGACAAAAGGAAAACATCCCTGTTTTACTGTCGGATTAGTGATGCTTACTTAGTAAGATCATAAAAGATTACACAAATGTTGCTGGCAAGTCTTCCAGAAGCCACCTCCATTGGCCAAGCTGAAGAAGAGAACCTTGGAAGTATTAATGACTCTTGTGGTGCCTTCAGAGACAATGGATGAATACAGAGTTCCAGTGGTTTAATGCTTTATGTGAATGGGTGGGGTGTCTTTATTTCTTTAATCCATTTCTCCTGTAGCAACAGGTGCTAACCAATTTTATTTGGAAGGAAGGGTTCCTCACCTTTTTTGAGCAGGTTTGCAAATAAGGAATTTCTGGAACTAGGTTGCCTTCTTTACAGTGGCCTTGGTCATTAGTCAACTGTAGCCAGCCTGATATCCCAGAAAACATCTCCTTATTTCAGGCAATTAATTGGAACATCTGGAGAAAATTGTCACTAGGGATGGGTGCAGACCCATAAATGAGCCGCAGTTGGAGCACAAACCAGGCTAGTTTGTGGTTTGCGAACCAGGGGTTCGAGAGAACTGCCTCCCATGATCTGGGTTCAGATCGTATTTAAATATCCTTGGAGCTTACTTCCTGGTTGGTGTCCCAACTGGAAGTGGGCTCCAAAGGCATTTAAATGTCCTCAGAGCCCACTACCCGGGACCCGAATGAGCTCCGAGGGCATTTAGATGCCTTTGGAGCTTACTTCCAGGTTGGGCTGCCCATATAAGGGACTGCAATATGATATAAGGCCTATAAATGCCTTCAGAACTCACTTTGGGAGCTCAGTCAAGTTGGGCAGCCTGACTTGACTGAACTCCAAAGGCCAATAAAGACCTTCGGAGCTTACTCTCGGGCCCGCTACACCTGGAGTTGGGCTCCAAAAGTATTTAAATGCCTTCAGGCTCACTTCTTGCCCCAGATGGTGAATTCTGACAGCATTTAAATGCCTTTGGAGCTCACTGTTGTGTGGGGCTGCAGCCCCATAAACTTCCTGAAACATGAACTGGTTCGTGGAATGGAGAAGTTCATGAAAGTTTGTGGTTTGGGATTCGTAAAAACTCCAAACCATGAACCTCCATTTCCCCCAGTTCGTGCCCATTGCTACTTGTCACATCCCTGGAAAAAAAAAACTTTCATGAGATGATTCTGTTTGCTTTTATATAGGTGAGATGTGGCCTAAGCACCAGCAAGCACCTCTTTTGCTGTTCAGTAAAAGCCTATTGCCCAGTGGCTGGTAGATGAAAGTATGCCAAAGAAGCTGGCATCATATCCCAGAACCCCTTGAGTTGCAGGATAACCTTCTCACAGTTGTCTCATTCAGTGGATCCCTGTGATGGTGTAAGGGAAACAAATGCAATGTGATTCTCTTCTATCAATATGCCACCCCAGACACTAGGCTAGAACCTGTATACTGCTAGGGATGTTCCCCAGTGGCATGTAGGAAGTGAGCATGCATAAGGCCTGGACGGTCTTGGAGAGGAGAGGTGGGTCATTCTCATCCTCCGGCCTTATATTCAAGGGTCACCAGTCTCTTCTATGCTGCAGAATTCCATACTTGTCATCTCTGAGTGTTCACATGCAGACAGTTCACTAAAATATAGCAATGTGAAGGAGAGTCAAATTGATTACTTGTTTAACGTAGCATCCAAATGCAGAGATTTTTCTTAGATTCATAGTTAAGTATGATGAAGTTAATTCTGGTAACTGTGATTTTAATGAGATTGCCCTTTTAAAGTTTGTGGCATCTTAAAGTGCTGACAAATTCAAATTAGTGTTTTGTAATGTGTTAACATCTTTAAAGGTTGCTTGCTTACTCTGTTAATAAAACCAGCTCATTTTTTAAGTTCTCTTTGTAGAATTCAGATTTCTGTTGGAAAACTGACTTTGTATTTAGAATCTGACCATATGTTAAGGACAACTGTATTCAAGAAAACCCCAGCAGCTACTTCTAAGAGAAAACAGCTTCAGGAGGTGGGCAACACAGAATGTAGAAGTAGCAAAGGGTGGTTTAATCCCTTCTCCACCTTTTGGTGGAGTGGTTAAGTGCATGGATTCTAATCTGGGAGAACCGGGTTTGATTCCCCACTCCTCCACTTGCAGCTGCTGGATGACCTTGGGCAAGCCATAGTTCTGTCAGAGCTGTTCCCTCAAGGACAGTTCTGAAAAGAGCTCTCTCAGCCCAACCTACCTCACAAGCAGTGCTCCCTCTAAGCTGTGGAGTCTTATGAGCAAAAATTCTACTTTGTGAGCTACTGGCATTAAAGTTGTGAGCGAGCGATTTGCCTACTGCATAAACTAGTTTGCTCTAGAGCCATCCTTTCTGGGCTAAGACAAAAATGTGTGAGCCGGAGGCTAAAAAACTGTGAGCTAGCTCACGCTAACTCAGCTTAGAGGGAACACTCACAGGGTGTCTGTTGAGGGGAGGCGAATGAAGGGCTGGGTTTAAATCCAATCTCCTCTTCTTCTTTTCTGTCTTCTTCACTTTCCCCTCACCCCATTTGGGATACCAAATAGGGATGGGCATGAACCAGGAAAATGGAGGTTCATCTGGGTTCATGGTTCGTGGGATTTCACGAACCAGGAACTTTCAAAAACCTCCCCGTTTACCAAACCAGTTCATTTTGTGAGGTTTGTGATGCAGTAGAATGGCCCCCCTGCGGGCTAGAGATGCCAAGCTCCCAGCGAGTCTTCAGCTGACTCTCCTACCAAAGGCATATCACGCCTCTTTTCCTTCTGACCCTGTGACCCTTGACATCTAGGTATCTTGGGGGATCCCCCTTTTTGGCCTGGCTTCATCTGCTGGCCTCTCTCTGACTGCCACACAGTCTGGTTTCTTAGAATTCCCACTGCTTCTGTCAAAAGGAGATCACCCCCCTTCCGACCCTGCAATTCTTGATTTCAGGGCCTCCTGGGGTCCCCCTTTTTTGGCCCAGCCTCATCTGCCAACCTCCCTCTGACTGCCTCATGGGTCAGTTTCCTGAAGTTCCCACCACTTCTGCAAAAAGTAGATCGCTTTCCCCTTTCTCCCCCAAGCCTTGGATTTTTGTCTCCTCGCTCTCCTGTGCTGCTAGCATTGGTGTGCACCCCTCCTCTCCCTCCTCTCCTTCCACCCGTGAGCTGGGCTCTTTCACTCTTTCCCCGCACCCCCAGGTCCCACAAGGGTCACTTTTGTTTGGTGTTTGGAGGGCCACTATTGGTGTTTCCAGGGCTGCAGAGGTCCATCCTCTCATTGCTTTGACGATCCTTTGGCGCCAGTATGCTTGGCTCACGAACCGGCATCACAGATCTCAGAAAGCTCCGTGAAAAACATGGTGGCTCATAAGAGATGCGATCGCACGAACCCATGAACCAGGCGATGCTTGTGACAAAATTACGTTCATGATGAGGTTTGTGCCCATCCCTAGTCCCAAACACATATTTGCTTATTCAGCGTTCAACATCCCCCCCCCCCAAATTCTGATCACAGGAGTTGTTCCCTCTGTGTATCCTGTTGCATGACTCATCTTTGGTTCTCTACATAAGGAGGGTCCAAGGAGGTGAACTATATGAATGAGTAAAGCTAGTCATTTAGATGAGTATTCCATCTTAAAATAAAAATAACTGTTGGTAGTCTTCTTCGGTACCAAGTACCAGCACCATTTGGATTTCTCTTACAAGTACTGCAGGGAGGATTGATGGAACTCAGTTCAGCCTTGTATATGAGTACTAGCAATCCTCTTCCTCCTTTGCCTTCCTCCCCCCTCACCCCCTCAACAAAACAAGCACTGGTTGGATCTTGTGACTCCCTTCCACCAAGCCTTCCTCCAACACAGAAAGATTTCCTTCTACGAAAAATTCCTTTTCCACTGGAGGAGCATTTCTCTATCAGGAAAGAAAGTCTCTCTCCCATGAAGGAAGACTTAACAGAAGAGAGTAATAGGATGGTACCCAGTATATGCTAATAAATACATGCTTCCTCCTGTAAAATGCAACAGTGCAATGTGTTTAATATTTAACATTGAAACTGATGATTCAGATATTCTTGCAAATTAGAGACAGCTTTGTTAATTAATGCTTGAATTAGTTTTTTCAGTTAGAGTGCCTTTGTGAGAGAAAATACTAAGTATTGGTGGTCTGCTAATTGTCTGTGGTTGAATGAAGAGGGATGGTTTTGTTTCACTAAATGTCATCACTGCATACAGAGGGCTGTAAATGAAGCAAAGATTGTGAAGAGATTTGGAATATCTCTTCCTCTGTTCACTATTTAAATATAAATGGATAATAAAGTAATAAAGGTAAAGGTTTCCCTTGCTTGAAAGCCAGTCGAATCCGACTCTAGGGGGTGATGCTCATCTCCATTTCCAAGCTGAAGAGCCAGCACTGTCCAAAGACTTTTCCGTGGCCATGTGGCCGACATGACTACACACCAAGGTGCACGGAACGCTGTTACCTTCCCACTGCAGTGGTACCTATTTATCTACTTGCAATTTCTTGCTTTCAAACTGCTAGGTTGGCAGGAGCTGGGACCAGAGACGAGAGCTCACTCTGTCATGCGGCACTCAGGTCTCAAACTGCTGAACTACTGACCCTCCGGTCTGCAGCGCAGCATCCTAACCTGTGAGCCACCACAGCCCCTAATAAAGTAATAAAATTGTCTAAATTATTTGGTGTTCTTTTTCCAAATTGTATCCCCTCTAATTACAATAGGGGTAAGTTGTCATTGCCTCTTGAATCTGGGCTGAGCATGGAGAAGAGGAGGGAAGAACGTTAATATACTGCTTTGTACAGAGTTAGACCTTTGGCCCATCTAGCTCAATGTTGTCTGTTTTGACTGACAGTGACTCCCAGAGGTGTCAGTCAGAGCAAGGTCTTTCACAATTCCTGTAACTTGATCTACCTGGACTTTCTACCAGGGAATGAACCTGGGACTTTCTGCAAGCAAACTATGTACTCTGTCGTTGAACTATGACCTTGCCCCTTCCAGGTTGTTACAACATTAACTCACTTCTCTAAGGTCAAGAAGAGACTGGAAGACCTTTGCTTGGCAAAGGTGCTCTACAGAATGGGGCATTCGTTCCATAGCCCTAGTTCTATGCATCCTGGAGGTAAGCTTGGCAAATCATTGTGGTGTGGCAATCAGTTTTGTTCCAAGCTAAGTATGGGTTAGGGATGAAGGCAAGCTGAAGAGTAGGTAGGGTAAATGGTGGGAGAGGAACTCACTCCCTCTCTTCTTAAGGTCTCTATTGCCGTAGGGAGCAAATCTGGGAAAAGCTTCGTCCCACGTTGCTGTCTGCTTGTTTTGCTCCACAAAGTTCAGTGGAAGTGAGATATATGTATTACCTGTATGTGTTTGTGAAAAATTTGAAGTGGGTGACTTGATATTAGAAGAAGGCTTCTATTAAAATTTATCAGTTAATAAGCTTGCAGTGTCCTGTTTCATTGATGGGACATAAGATTGCTGCAAACTGAAGATTAAAAATTAGTAGCGATATGCAGGGTTGAGCAGCTGTTTGTAATTATTGGGTGCCCAGTTTTTGGAGACTCCTGCCTGAGTACCTTGGGGATCCTTTCATGGGAAAACCTGCCTGAATAGGTAGCTCAAGCCTCTGATCCCCCCCCCCCCGAGTGATGTATAGTATACAGGTGTGTGTGTCATCTGACTTTCTAGTTTTCAGTGTTAATACAGTGTACCCATGCAATAAGGACTGCTTGAGTATTAGTTATTTCCTCAATAAACTGGGCCTAATTGACAGATATGTACATACATGACTTCCCACCACACACACACACATACCTCAGTTCCAAAGGGTACAGGATACTGGCTTACAGTGAAGACTAGTGTGGTGTATACAACAATAGCAGTAGCAGTGGTTTCTGGTATACCCCTTTAAATATGCAAAGTGTTATACAGTCTTCATATTATTCTTTCTCTTGGCCTTTCAGTTCCATCAATGTTAACGTCATTTTGCTTGGGATGGGAGGAGAGGGACTGTGTATGTCACACCATGCAGTGAGGGATAGGATTTGCTGTACAAAGTCTAGCAGTCTATGCACTTAGGAACAATAGCTTTCACTTTTGAGATACATGAATACAATAACTCATATGATACTTTCTCTATAAACAATAGCACCAGATCTGCTGGTTTACATAAATTTCCTGCCCTGCTGCATGTACAATATGGAGGGAGGGAAAACACTTTGTAAAAAGTTTACCTTAATTCAAGATTCACAGTTATTTTGGTTTTATAAATACACAGTGTGAAAAGGTATCTGTATATAACTATTAAAGGGCAAATATTTTATTACCAGTTTGTAAACAGATTTGTTAGGTATATGTTCAGTATTTTGGTAATGAATCCCATCATCCTTCCTTTGTTGTGTTATTTTCATTATTTTACATTCTATTATGGTGTTTACATTATATCATGTTGTACAGCCAGGACTTGGGCTATCCAATTGGATCCCTCTCTTTTCCCATCACATTTTATGCTGTCTATATAATCACTGAAATTGCTCGTTTGTGAAAAAGCATGAGACCCAGAAGCTGAGAATGTATACCCGGAGAGACAGTGGTCCTTTTTTAGCATGATTTAAATAGCAATATGTGCTTAAACCCTGGGATTTATTTTTTTAATGCTCAAGAGGTTTTATTGTGTAAACTACAAAAACATCTTCTTAAAAACCGTAAGTTGAGGGAAGACAGTGTTTTCCATGCATCATGATGAATGTAGCAATTGTGTGCATATGCTAGAATAGATCATATTGAACATCCCCTGAGCTCCGTTTGCAGACAAGTTGTAGCTCCACCATGACAAAATTCCCACAAGATGTTGAATTATTAATGCTTTGGAATATGCGGGGTTCAGCAGATACGCTCAGAATTATTGATGGCAAACTTTATCCCTTTTATTTCTGAAATGCATAATGAAATCGGGAGCCCATCAAGAAATTGCAGATAGCGTTTAGCCTAATTTTTTTGTAAGGGCCAATTGGTTTTTGCTCTACCATACATAAATACAAAATTTCTCTTTCATGATGGAGGGAAGGAGACTGATTTGGCACTAATTTATGAAGCCTTCCAGCGTTCTCTGTGCGCCACATCCTGTGAGGGCATGATGCTCTAATTACACTTGCTCTGTATAATGAGAGCTTAATGACAATTACTGATTATCGTTAGGGTTGTTCAGGGATTCCTCCCCTTCCCGTCTTGAGGTTATATATTGACTTTAGCAGAAGAAGTCTTTATCTGCGGTGTACAGTATAAGTGAATTCAACTGAGTGGCCCTTCTGTGCAAACCCCATTCATTGAGTGGCACAACCAGAATGCAGGAAAAATGCCTTGATGAGAATGCTGGGACAAAAGCCTTGATGAATAGAGTTTAATGTCCATATTAGCCTCTATAAACCTGGCTGGTGATCAAGCATGGCAACTCATCTTGGTTTGTATCTTGGATTTCATCATCTTGTACATAATTTGTCCTAATGAGCAATTTCAGATTCTCCCAGGGTTACCTTGAAAACAAGGAGTGGGGGGAATCTAGATCTTGGGAGGGAAATCTGTGTGATGTCCTGGTAAACCTAATGTTGGGTTGAATGTGCACTTTCAGGGGAGGATACTGTCCCCAGTCCACCAGTTCTACCCTGCCAATTCTCCTCCCTGGCTGATTTCAGTCTAATTTGGTTTCTATCCTATGAAACTGTAAACCCAGATATGGGGAACATGTTCAGGGAAGGGGGCGCTTTCAAGTAAGAATGGGGGGAGGCATGGGAGGGGTCTTTCCTTCTTACATATTTTTCCTTGTATTTGTTTATTTTGACAATTTCACGTTTAGGAGTTAGGCATTGATAATATAGCTGCATCTAGTTCTGCTGTAGTCTAAGATATTAGTTTGTGGGTTTCTGTAGAATAAAGTTTAAATAAAATATTGTGTCTGATGCTTTGAATGTAGCTCACCTGACGTTTTTTATTCTTCTGCAAGAGATTTTAAGCTCTAGTAATAAATAAAAGGTGTGATTGAAAAGCAGCCTTATTAGTCCAGGAGCTGAAGAGTTATGAAACAAAACCTGCTATTTACTAATTACTGAAATTGTAGTAATTAAGTACCTTTCTCGCTTCCCAGAGTGCACACTGTGTCTACCCTGACTGTGTGTTATTGCTCCTCGTATACCTTTTCATGATGAACGAAACTGTTAAACCAGTTTAAAATATTGTGTTTCATCCAGTTTAGCCTTCAGTTATAGATAATGGATGCATTCATGCTAGGGCTTTTACTGTGTGGGAGCAGCAGGAACATTCATTCACTCATGCCAGGAAAATTGATCATTTTGGGTAGCAGGTTCTCCTGAACTTGTGAGGCTCCTAGTGCCACAGGTACTCTCTTCCCTTGATGGGCTGTAACATTGTTTTGCAATTCTGAAATTGGAGATAATGTTTACTATATATATTTCTGATTAAAATATATTGCACAAATGTTATAGTTCAAATAACTGCACTGACCATGTTATCTGCAATGACCATGTTTTAAAATGAAATATCTGTTTTGTGCATAGTTCTAGATTTCTGAATCAGTTTTCCTTTCTGTAAATAACATTTTTTTATTTTTTAAAAAAACATTAACATTTAAATAATGCACAAACTATGATAACAACATCATTTTCTTATACATATTCAAATTTAAACAGTTGACTTATACTGAAAAAACCTTAATATCTAAAACTACTAACCTAACAAACTTACTAATAACTTAAAACCTTAAACTCTTATATAACCAGTTCAACAATTGTACGTTTGTTCCTTCTTCCTTAATAAATAAAAGACAATATCAGTTTTCCTTTCTGGAGCATATTGTTTGCACAGTTATGAAAGATACTTCAGGAAACTCAGAGAGATAGCTTTGGTTTGATTGTCCTGTGATACTTTACTGATGAGAAATGTCCTTCCTATACTTTTAGAGATAACTATAGAGAAACCCTGTCTGCCATTTTGGGGAGTCAGTGCCTTTGTGACATTAGCAGCCTTTATACCAGTTCCTGCCTTCTGTACATCAGTTTGCATGATTACATCCTCAACACTCATTAGCATGTTTCCGCTATGCATTTCCTGCTGCTATATCAAACTGTTGCTTAGCAACTGACTGGCCCTTGCCTCAGACAGTGTTCACATGTGCTGCAACCCTTGGCCAGTTCCACATTATTAATTGCATTTCCTGCACCACTGGCATTCAGAGGAGTAGAATACCAACATCATCATAAATACCCCTCCAAGACACTATTACTCATCAGAACACCAAAAGATCCAAGATACTTAGAATGGCCCTAGTCAAGATTTGTTGCTGAGCAAACACCAAGGACATGCTGCGATGCCCTATGCTATGTCAACTTTAAGAGATCCCATAGCATTACCAAAAATGATAATTTAGCACTTTTTGTGTGTGTTTAGAATCCCTTCATAATTTGAGGACCTAAGCTGTAGCTACCTTAGCAGAGCATAAATCCAGCTCTGCAAACACTCTGCGCTTCAGCCTTTCCCCCCAAAAGGTGATCTGGCTGATTTACCCAGCACCTACAGTGTCATGCTAACTGAACCCTAAGATTGCCCCTATTCATTTGTTGATGAATTGGAGGAGCCATGGTAAATGAACTATAAAGAAAATGGGATTACCCTTCACCAAACTATGGGACCCAGATACTGGGAACATTCATGAAAATATGGGAGTGACCCTAAAATCTTGAAGGATGATATCCATAACTCCCTTAAGTGCTGTGGGGTGATAACCATTCCAGTCAAAGTCTCTTCTAAAGATCATGAGTATAGTTTCTTTCCAACTAAGTTACTGTATTTCACAGTTACTGACGTTCTTTCTCCATCCTAAGATTTTAGAAGCTTCCAGTTCAGATACGAAAGCAAAGAACGTACTAGAAGTGTTGCTTTGCTTAGTTTAAATAAAGATCATTATATTATAATGATTTCACAGTAAACTTGACTGCCTTATTATAAAATATGTGTGCTACCAAGTAAATGCATAGGATGGGTCCTGTTCCATAAACGATAGCAGACTGTTTGTAACACTGTGAGGTTATTACTTTGCTGTTGTAGGTTGATACATCAGCACAAGAGATTAGAGTCGGGGTTCTTGTTATGTAACTAAAGTGTTCATTTATTTTTGTTTTACTACATTTTATACTAGAAACTCATGGCCATAAACTTAATGTTCTTCTTCCACTAACACAACCATGACACATTTATTTATGAAATGGGCACTTTCTTTAGTCATGATTCTGTCCTGGACAGGTCTATGGGTTCTGACTATTTCTCAGCATTCGAAGAGTTCTACTATTACAGTGGATGTAAAATTCTGCTCAGTAATTTAGCTGTTTGTCTTCCTTTTGCGAAGAGATGGAGAGTGCATCAACTGTAAAATGGAAAATATTCCACTAGCAAATCAGTAACTCTGAAGTGTATAATCTGGGAAGAGCTTAGGGCCATTCCTCAAGCTATAGGGACTTGGATATCCCTTAGCCATCAGCAGCACATTTTGATTCATTACATCATGGTGAAAGCACGCTTTGGTTTTTGCACAGCCTTAGAAAGCGTAGTGTCCATTAAGATGTCTTAACTCTCTTTCTGTTTGAAAGAGATGCAGTAGAATGAGGCAGTGGATCAGTGGAAAGCATACAATTGCCTTTAGAGATGATATTTTTCAAGTAAAGGTCTCACAAACAAGTTTCATAATCCAGATTGATATTATATATATAAAAAACCTTGCTTACTGATTTTAGCTTAATACGCTTTTTTGTGTTTTTAAAAAATTTGATCTCTTCAATTCACTTCAGAAGGTAACACTTTTTGTGGGTCACTGGGAGTAATTGTGGATGAAACTTCTTCCCTTGATAGGCCTATCTCTCAGATGACATTTCCCCCCCTACTGTTTGTCTTCTAGCTTGCTTTTTCTTCTTTTTATAACCTTTGTCTGCTAGAGACACAAATGCTTGGGTCCTGTGGTATATGTCTGCCAGTGGGAAGGGGTATGTGTGTCACTGATCCTTCCTTCCTGCTGCAGACTTCCAGCGCATTCTTTATGCTGTTCCTGGAGGTGCCTTGTCCCTGTTGAGCAGCATTTCTGGGAGCATTTCAGGCTGCAGGGGAAGTGGGAAGGCAGGAAGCTGCAGTCTGCTCATGGAAATGCCTTCCATCAGTGGAGTTTTTACACAGGATCCAAGCCTACATACAGATCTCATGGCAAAATTTTCCACGTTTTTAAGGTTGCAAGAATATAAAAAAGCCTCAATAAGGAGAGTAATTCAGCAACCTGCTTCCCAGAGTGGCTAGCTAAATGCTATTTCTCATCTTGCAAGCAGGGCAGGAAGACCATCATTTCCCCAGACTATTGCCCACCTCTGAATTCTATTCATAGATATCCCTCTGAGGGTTCCATCAGAGTATAATAGCTAATGGCCATTTTTTGACCTATCTGCTCTGAATTTTTTCAAATCTCTTTTTAAAGCTATCTACCCCAGTGGCCGTTTTTATGTCCATTTTCTTTCATAATAGAGTTGGATCCAGGCTTTTGAAAATGGAAGGCGTTCACAGAAGTAGAATCCCCCCTTCCCCGTACGCATCCCAAGCTGCTGAGAGTTGGGGGATCCTACTGAACAATATGTCAGGCAGCTTGAGAAGCTTCTAAGAAGAGGAGGAAATGGGTAAAGTTGTTCCCCTTGTATGAGTGGGGCAAGCTCAAAGCCAACTTGCTACATTTGTAGAAGAACAAGAGGAAAGTGGGAAGTTTTGTTCAGTGTCCTTGACATAGTGCTGCAGTTCTTATGCTGCGTGTTATTTTGTTCGGGGGGGGGGGGTGTCTCTCAACCCTCAGTGACATTCGGGGGGCAGGGAGTGAGGGAAGGAAAAGGCAGGGAAGATCTGCTTTCACTGACTACTCTTCATGGGAGACCTCAGCCTCCTCATTCTCTATACCTTGTAACCATTAGTGTGGATCCAAAGATTTGAGTACTCCAAAGGAATAATTGCATGTGATCTGAAACCTGTAGTAGCCCTGGTTGAACACTTGTGAGTAGGATGAGAACTTCTAGATCATAACTTTCATATTGAATGTCCTCTTTGATTATTTTTGACTCAGAAGGTACTGGCATCACTAGTTATACATGAAACATGGAGATTTTCCTCATATAAAGGATTTTTGTTATTTGTGAGTTTCATCTTGGATATTTAAAAGTTCTGGTCTTTCCCCCCTTTTATGTTTGAACTGGCCTAGTTCAGTGCCAATGAAAAGATTACCTTTAGACAGATGTACAGTGAAGTTAGAAGAAATTGGATATTGGGTTAAATAAGAGATGGGTGAATAGGTTTGTCCAACTCCCTTTTGTGTTAATTGAGTATCCTTGCGTGCTTGGATATGTGGTTATCTATAATATTTGTAAAATTGGGGTTAGCTACTCTGAGGCTGTAGTCACACGGTCCCTTAAATCCGGGAGTCCTCCCGGATTTAAAGGGACTGCTTTTCTTAGCTTTGGGTTGGGATGTTCACATCCCAGCCCAGACGGCTGGCGGCGGCATGCAGCGAAGGAAAAAAGCGGAGGCGGGCAGCAGAGGAGGTGGCGGCGGCCGGGGAGGCTTCAGCAATGGAAGAGGCGGTGATGAGGCGGAAGAAGCCCCGCCAGCTGCCTGGTAAGTTTGGGGGGGGTTCCTCCCTTTTACACTTGGGCACTTGAGTGTAAAAGGGGGGGGGAAATGGCAGGGGGGCCATCTGGACAGCCCTGCTCTCGCAATGATAGCGAGAGAGGGCTGGCCAGATGGCTCAAATGCGGGTTCCTCCCGCAACACCCGGGAAAACGGTTGATTTTCCTGGGGTTGGAAAATGCGGGAGCAACCCGCATTTGAGCCCGCTTCGCCGCGGGATTTGCTGCGGCCCGTGTAGTGGGCCCCTTTAAATGCGGGAGGAAGCAGCCCTTCCTCCCACATTAAAGGGCCGTGTGCTCGCAGCCTGAATATCATGCCAGTGTAAAAACTCCCCCTATTCTAGTGGGTTAAATGTTGGCCCAGGAGTGGCATCATGAATGAGGAAAGGGGGCTGGGATGACTAGATCAATTCCTGATTTCTTGGTAGTTGTATTTTAACTGTGAGTTCAGATTTGGGGGCAGGGGGGAATGTTAAATAAGTAGGCTGGTGAGTGCCCATCATCTTCAAAGTTTTGAGCCTAAAAAGTTAAAATATCAGTGACAGAGCAAATACAACTGGTGTAGCGCTGTTATTTCTTCCAGGTTTCAGTCCTAACAAATACCGAAAACTATCTCTAAGAACAGTATTTTTCAGATCTGTGTGGGTGTGTTTTAAACAGTGAAAGCTTCCAGTAAATTTTCTCTTTGGACCTATCACTGCGGTCTTTTGTCCTAAAACCATAGCTTAATGTTTATAAGTTTTCATGTGCTGTTTCTTCATAGACTCTTGCAGCCAGTTCTGCTATATAACTTCCTACTGGATCTTTGTTTTGAAATCAGCTTGCCTTCTCAGATGCTAATCATTTCTAGGATGTCTAAGATTGTGTACAGTTTCTATAGCCATTGAAGAGAAGCAGTGCTCTTCAAGTCATCAGGATTGTTGCCACATAATACCTGTTATCTATAGTCAGAAAGTCAGATTTAGTAAAAATTGAACTTAAAAAATACAAATGTTTGTGCATGAATTATCGAAGCTGATTATGTTAAAATTCAAAAAGAACAATAAACCATGGCTTGTCACTATGTGAATGAGCCTAGGAAATCTGGAAGCTTATATGATCCCCTTTCTCCCTTATTTATTATTTTACAAATTTATATCCTTCCTTTCTGCCCTCACAAGGCCACCAAGGTGGCTAACAAATTTAAACATTCAGTTAAAACAATGTGTCATGGTCTTTGCCTACATTTAGATGGAGGTCATCAACTAAAGTTACCAGAGCCTTCTCCATCCCATAGCCTGGTCTGGACTCTGGAGCCAGAGTGAACAGGGTCTAGAGCACATCAGTGATTCAAAAAAGACTGAAAGTAGTCTGCCACTGCTTTCTCACTTACCTTTCCCAGAGATAGGGGAAATTGGCCACATCAGTTTTCTGTAGGGATAGTTTTGTAGCAGTGGACAGATAAACTGCCTCTTTGAGTGGCCAAGGGAAGCTTCCCTGAGTCAGTGGCTGATTTATGATGGACATTAACAATTCATTAATGTGGTTCTTACATCAACCTATGGTTTGCTGCAAACGTGGAAGTTATGAGCCTGAGGATCCCTCAGGCTTGTTCCTATAGAAGTAAATCATTACATTTGGGCCATGGCATTGAGCTGAATGGGCAGGCAATTATGAGGCTTTCCTTGCTCAGAAAAACATGCTGTGGTTATCATAAAGCAACTGAATTTAAAGATTGATTGTAATTGGCTTTGTCTTTGCTGTTTGGATGGAAAAGTAAAATATTAATTAAATATGCTAGTTTGAGGTGCAAGATTTTTCCCCAGGCACCATTCAAATGCATTTTTGTACCTGGCTTTCCATATTCAATATTGGTCTGGCCTCTTTGTTAAAAATGAACAAGTATGAGAATGATTCTGAATTAAGCTAAAGGTCCAGTTACCGAATTGCAAGAAAGTGGTCATGATGGAGATTACCATATTGTAAGGGTCAAGCAAGTGAGGGGATGAGTTACCCATACTGGCTTTCCTCTGAATATGAAAGTTTGGGTCTCAGCTGTCCTAATGATTGGTAGTCCTTACTTGCCATGAATTTGTCTAGTCCATTTGAAAGCCTTCAATGCTAATGGCTACCACTGTATGCTGTCATTATCATCTTAAAGCCACTTGTGCATGTTCCCATCTTGTCAGCTGCTATTCCATTTCTCTGTACTCGAAAAGTGTTTTCCTTTTGGTGTGTTTTAAGCCTTCCACCACATCAATATGGAGTGTATATACGTTTCTGCCTAAAATGTTCAAGTAACAATGGACATAAGGGAGTTAAATTAATAGTTTGAGCGTACCTAAAAAGGTTATCTTTCTCCCCCTTTTTTGCATTTGCTCTGCACAGTTTATAACATAGCAACAAAGTGAGATGAATCCTGATTTGACCTTAAGTGCCTTGCCATTCAGCTGAGTGGTTTTCCTGTAGGAATAAAAGCTGACACTGCTTTGCCTGAGTTCTTTCAATCAATATTAGCGTGGGACAATACACATTATACAGATATGAAATAAAAGCATCCCTGTTGATACAGATGGATAGGCAGACATATTTCTTATGGCTCAGATCTTAAAAGGTTATGGCAAAGAGCAGACTGGATGGGACTGAAGAATTTTCATCACTGGTGAGTTTATAGACATTCAGGCATTAATTCCTGCATCTTAGAGTGTTTTTATCTGGCTTGGACTTCAGTACTGGCACCAAAGAAGGACTTGATTCTTGGACTTTTAGAATCCAGTTCTGGAAATTATGTAATCTGTGAATGTAAATCGAAATTAGGAAAATCATGTTAATGTGACTGAAAATATTATCTCACATGAAATAACTACAAAAAACAATTACTCACAATTCACTTTATTATTTTTTTAAAAAAAATGTTTTTAATTCTGTGCTTTTGTGAATTTTAACGCAGTGGGTTGGATCCAAACATTCCTTTCTCCTGTAAGGAGTCTTCCTCTAGTGGCAAAGACTCCTCAGTTGGTGGAAGGATGACCTTGTGTGTAAAAATAAGGACATAGTTTCTGAAGTTTTCTGAGGATACCTGGACCTCCTTTCTGCATGTGGCTTCAAGTAGCCTCCCTTCCACATGGATCAGTTGAGGCAGTCAAATGATCAAGATGTGTCAAATTGAATCTGAATTTAAAAACCAGACTTTTAATTGCAACTTTCCCTTCTGAGAAGATACTCAGGACTGATGGAATTGTGAACCATCTATGCACATCACTTGATTCAGACAATCAATCTAACCAGCTCTCACAGGACCTTCAAAACACATGTGGCACTCTCTCTATTGGGCTTCCATATTGATTCTTCATTATGTCTGAAATTGTCCCTTCCTCTGAATGTAACAGGGAGGATTTACTCACACAACAACACAGTGTATGAATTGTAGCATATGTTGGTTTTTGGACTGAACAAATAGTTTTCAGATTAATTCTTCTAAGCATATCTGACTTGCCTATGTTCAGCAAAGAGAAGTAAATTGATGGAACCCTTGTATGATAATTGCAAAAGCTCATAATAAGTGTGGGTTGGATCCAGCAAGCTTTTCCACTAGAGAAAGAAGGGGTCACCTTTGACCAACAGAAAGGCTATACTGGGACTGTGGGACTTGCATGGACAAAAACCAGTTGAGACAGTGGCTGCAGTAAGAAGTAGAATTGGGAGAGACTGAAAAAGCTGGCTGGATCCAACTCTGTGTTTGTAGTATCAAGGCCATTAATGAGACTATATACCAAATGCTCCAAAATTGGTGAAGGAGGGGCGTTCTTCTTGGTTTTGCTCAGTTTATTAATATAGTAGTGAAAGGCTGTCATTCAGAACCCTAGTACCAATATCCTGGATCTCAAATCCTTTGCTTACCGAATTTTCTAAAGTTTGAGTTTGACTACAGTAGTAAGAGAAGAAATAACCTAGGCCACAAAGTTAGATTATTCTCCCTCCACCCCCTCATACTTTGAATTACTTTTTAAAATTCAAGTTATAAGTACAGGTAAGACCAAATCAAAGTATGCTCAATGAGGTGGAACTTCATAGGGTCGCCATGAGTTGGCTGTGACTCAGTGGCACACTTTACATTTTAAATAAGCTATGAAATCAACAGTGTGAACCAGCCCTTTGTCTCTATAGCTTGTGCTATTCTCGTAGAATGGATAAGACGGAAAATTATATCTGGGTTTTCTAGTACTTTCACATAAATATTTAAAAATGGAAATGCTCTGTGAACACAAGAGGGCCCCAGTGATGAAAGGTAAGAAAGTAAACTGTGTTTGGTACTTGTATTTTGATTACTTTGTATGTTAAGTATAATTATTACTTTGATTACTTGTATGTTAAGTATAATTATATTAAACCAAGGGCAGAGTACATTCAAAGACTGGGAAGGTAATTCTGCAGTAGAGTCCCATTGTCTGAGTTATGCTGTAGCTGTTTAAAATGAATCAGCTAAAGCTAAGCCTAGATCTAAGCCAGGCTTGAGGGTGTAAAGGTGGTATACTGTTTTAAAGTGAGAAGAGATAAACCAGAGAGAAGGCCTCCATATGAACCACAAGGGAACCAGACTGGTGGCACTTAATATCAAAAAGATAATAAAGCAGCTTTAAAATTTCCTGAGGGAAAGCCAATAGGAACTGGGGAGCATCTGGTTTGGAACGATTTATCCCCATGGGATGATGATCCAGCTATTCTAGGTCGTTTTAATGGGGACAGACTAGAATTTTAGCAATGAGCATGTGGAAGGAAATGGCAGCAGTTTAAAAAGACCAAAGATACATGAGGGGAAATCTGCATACCGAAGACACTTGGAGAGGGAAACAAAATATGGATGCATATATGCAAATGTTAGAAGCCTCCAAGCCAACATTTGGGAGCTGGGATACTTGGCTCTAAATGAGAACAAATACATAGCTGGCATTTCAGAAACCTGATGGAACACAGAAAATAAATGAGACCCTTGTCCTCCCCAGGCACCACTCCCAAATCTCCAGAAATTTCCCAGGCTGGAGTTGGCAGCTGAATACCTAGTTTATGGCCGAGGATAGACTGGCAGTTTGGCCCAATATAGGTCCGCTTTTCAAGCGGATTAAGAGAGCCCATTCAGACAGCCACAGCTGCCCAGCGTTGCCATGCCGCACTCACCTGGTCCTGAAGCGCTTTCATTGTGCTTCAAAAAGGTACCTGGTGAAACTGGTGTCAAGCCATCTCGGTGCACGTTCATCCCACTTCCTGGCAGTGTGGACGCAAATAAGCCGCACATCAAGTGGCGCCGGTAATTTGAACCCGCTGATCCAGTTGCTGTGCCCATGCACCTATGCGCAGGTTGGCAAAACGGACCAAAGCCATGCACCGCCGCCACCAGGGGCCACCCCACAGTGTGAATGCTCCATTCTGCCTCCTCCCCAGTATGGTCCCACATCAGTCTGCAGTGCGAATGGAAAGCCCTGTGACAACTTGGCCTGGGTCTTTTTGCCCCACTTCCCTTGCGCTTCATTTTGCCAGTCTGTCCTCGGCCTATGATGTTCCTAGAAACGTGAGGAAATGCTTTTGTGGCAGTGTCCACCACTATCTCAGTTCTGTTATGGCACACTTTGTGTACATACAGGCTATATAATACAATTCAAAAAGTGCCAGAGGTGATGGGAAGAGGAGAGAGCAAAGGACAAGTCCTTCTGCTTTTCAAGAGTTTTTCTCTCCTCCCTCTTACTTTTTCAGCACTTCTAGCACTATTAGTTCTTAACTACTACTGTTGTAGCTGTATTCCATATGTATTGTATTCTAATATAGACCAACATATTCTGTGAAACAAAGTTCCAGTTAACTAGCAAATTTATAAAAACTGGGCTGGCTTCCAGACTTCTATGTTTTCTCTGTATCCTTAAATTATCTTCTCCATCACAACCCAGGTTTCCTCATGAGTATTATCTCCCTCATTTTTAGCTTAACGTAACTGAGCTAACCATGATAAAAAACCCATTTTAATTTTTTAATGATAATGCCTCACAGTAAAGGTTTTTTGTGTATGTCATTGATTGCCAGGAATTGGGAAGATGACTACGGAATCCAGTAAGAGGAGTAATATGTGTAACATTATAATTGATGGAACATTTCTTACCATTAAGCCTTCAAACTCTCTTCTTCAGCTGTCAACACATGGGCACTTTCAGGAGCCAAATTCTCTCACGCTGTGCACTGCCTGCAGCTTGCCTGAAGCTCAACTTTGACTGAAAATGTTGATTTCACTTCTTTTCGTCTTGTTCTCATTTAGCGTTAAAACCTGCCTCAAGTCTGCCTTTTATTCTGTAATGTACACATGCACGTGTCAGCCCTTGCACACTTCTGATGTGAAGTTAAGGTGCTCAAAAGATATGCTAGTAATCTCGATGAATAATTGATTAGAGAGGGAGTCTGGCAGGGTTTAATTGTGAGGTGCAGCTGACTGGATGCCAAAACAAAAGCTCTCCTGAATGTTTTCGGGGCGGGGGGGACGGGACTTGTAAAGTCTTTAGCATTGAGCAACAGGGTCAGTGCACTGAAGTGGAATTTCAAGGATATTCTTGAATATAATGGGTTTTGACTTGTGCCTCAGTGCATCATTGATTGAGTACTCATTTGTTAAATCAGCTATATTTTTTACTGTTTGTCAGACCATATACAATTGAAACCTTCCCCTTAAAAATCCTGCAAGGATTCTTGTCTTCATAATTCACTGGTGTGTAAAAATATTCTTTAGCCAAATTTCATAGCTGAGAACAGGTATGTGAAGGCTATTGTAAAGGGAAATATTGGGATGCCCATCAGCTTTTGGGGGAAGAAAGGGGTTAAACTTATCTGAAATACTGATATGTTCTTAAATAGTGCCTTTAAACTGAATTCAGGCAGATGTTCAAGGCCATTTCGGCTGGAAAAAGTCTTTAGTAGTGTGCACTGAAAATATATCTTAAGATTTTCTTTGGAAAGTAGTTATGTAGGACATTTATTAGATGAAAAAACAAAAGAAGAACTAGATATCCCACCTTTCTAAGTACTAGAAGATGCAGCTCTTTGCACTGAGCTGATATGTATTTCTTTATAGAGATAAATGATGTTACACTTAGGCCGAGGACAGACTGGCAATCTAAAGCGGAGGCAAAGTGGAGGGAACTGGTGCGGGGGAAAAACTCCACGGAGCTGGCCGTTCATACTGGCCAGAGCAATGCGGACCAGCGGCGATACGGAGCGTTCAGACTGCCACGGAGCGTTCAGACTGCCGCGAAGCCGGCGCGCGCGGCTCGCGCGGCTCATGCGCGCCGCTGAGCTTTTTTTTGTTTTCCTTTGATGTGTTTCCGGTTCACACTGTTTGGAAGCGGGAGGCATGTGGAGGACGGCCCCTGAACACCGGTTTTACCCGGTGTCCTGGTAAAGCGGATGGAAAGCGACTGGGAGACGGGTAAGTACGAAACGGAGCCGACGGACAGATGCGCATGTCTGAACGTGCTCCTTTCTTCCGTTTCCGAAGCGTGCCTGCCCCGCTTTACATTGCCAGTCTGTCCTCGGCCTTAGAATGAACATTCACTCTTTTGGTCACTGTTATGTCTTGGGTTAGGGGAGGGTGGGTTTTTTTTGTTAGGTACTGGATTGCTTTTATCTTTCTTTTTTAGCAACCCTGTTGTGTCCCCCCACCGCCTCATTGGTGACCTTACCTGTGATATTTTGGCCATAATTAGTGCTTTGTTTACTACAGACAGGGGTTGGGCAGATGTGGTTGTCTTTAGAGGCTAGAGCCTTTGGTCATCTTCAGCTGATAAAGTAGCTGGAATGGTGCATCTCTATTTGGGTGACCAAGCACCTAGCCTTCCCCCCAACTGGCAGCAGGTTTCTGTCTACTGCTGCTCTTCTTCCTAAGTTTACATAAGAGTTGAACAGGGGCAAAAATAAACTGATTACATATGACATTCCTGAATGTGATGAGTAACATTGTGTTGCATAAGAATTTTTACAGCCCCTTCAGAAAGAGCAAAACACAGAAACATGTTAGTCCACATATGATGATGAAGTGTGCTCCAGGAGGAGTTTGACATGACCCAAAGAATTATTTTACTGATTGTCACTTTTGAGCAAAGAACTATTGTGTGGCCCACAGGAAGCATACAGTACGAAAGCTGAACTGGGCTGCAGTTATTTATAAGATCAAATGTTAAGCAGAAGAAGCTGCAAGAAAACAAACTTGTATTTAAAAAAAAAACACGGTGATGAAATATCCCTTCCTACTTAATCTTCTTGCCCACTTACCACTGCAGTAGCCAGTTAGTGAAAGTTCCAAATGTAGATTATTGAAGCCAGAATTTGGATGGGTTTTTAAATAACCGTGGAGATAATTCAAAGAGAACAACAATTGTGAAAATATATAAATTACTACTATCTTTAAAATTTTATATGTTAAATATAAACACCATCAGTACTTTGGCATTTAATTACTTTAAATATCCTTTTATTCTCCCATAAAATACAATGGCAGATTACAGAACATGAAAATTACTTGAGAGATCAGTTTCTGCTTTTTATGCTATGCATTAGACATATTTCTTGACTTCCTGCTGTCTTCGCAAGGGCCAGTTCTTGGAGTCTTAAAGCACTCATTTCTACAAATGTTTACAAGGAAAAGATCTTCAGCAATATATAATAAAACACAAGTACAAACAATGTTCTACTGCCTTTGCTTTCCTAAATGTCATGAATTTACTAGCCATGGTTTCAGCTCTTTACAGTGCAAATTATCACAACTGTATGGCAGTGATGGGAAGGTAAACTAGGAATGCTGTTCTGTGTTTATGCAATCCTTTAAATATATGTTGAAAATCAGTAGTTTTAGTGTGCTGCTTAGCCATGGCTGCTTATCTCTGCCTTTCCAATGGCTGCAAAGCCTGCTATGATATCCAAGTAGTATAGATACTCCTTTTCTATGGCCATATTCCATGATTTTCTGGTAATACATGAAATGGCAAAATCAAGTGATGACAGATGGATTGTATAGTAAGTTCCCTTATCAGTCCTGCGTCTCCTTAGGGGACAATGGTGTTTGTGTAAGACAGTACCACATGGTTCCAATGTTTTATACGTTTGTGGAGCAGAGTGGGATGTAGCAGGGTTGTAGCAGCCACCTGGCTCAGATCATATGTTAATCAGGCCTGTGATACTAGTTCAAATAGTGGCCTTTACAATTTGGTCTATGTTATACAATAGTTAGATACTTCTGTAGCTTGGTGTCATGGTTTGAGTGTCAGGCTAGAATCTGGGAGACCCAAGCTCAAATCCCTACTCTGCTGTAGAAGCTCACTGGATAACCTTGGGCCAGTCAGTCTATCTAATATCCTGCCTCATGGGGGTTTTGTAAGGGTGAAAGGGAGCAGGGGAAGAACATTTGGCTCCCTACTGGGGAGCAATGTGGAGTGTAAATAAACAAACATCAAATTGCTGGGCAACTTGTTACACTGCTACACACGATGAAATTTGATGCAAAAGATTTTGTAGATATTTGGTGTGAGCACTTTAGAATGAATACAAATTCACTCTGTCATATGGATGACAATTTTGTCTAAAATGGTGGGATTCATTTAGTGGATCCTGCAGAGCTTAAAACCTCCAATGCTCCACATCATAATATTTATGAATAGCCGTGTTCACCAAGACAGAAACAAGGAAGTGCTCTAGCTGGTTAGAAAATTGTAGGGATCCTCACTAAAATTCTGCTTTGCCATGAGTGCCTGAGGACATGCATCACATATTCAGCTAAAGGGAATTCATTCATTGCTATATGTCATTTGCTTCGTTAATGACAAGTAGGGTTACTTCTAAAAGATCTGTGTCAAAACTAAAGGTTTATAAGTCTCCTATGAGTTCTGTGACTGGGGGCTGTATGTCGTTCTGGAGTTCGAACATGCCAAGTAGGTGGACACCACAGGTTTGCTCTGTATTTCAGTCTTATCCTATAAGTCTGATTTGCACTGATCTCTAGGCTTGGAAAAACAAATTAAAACTATTGTATGGTTGAAATTTCCTCAGAATGTTAGCTTGGATTCACACTCACATTTCCATGGGCACAAGGACTGCCCCTCTTGGAATGAGATTTTCCTGCCTACCCCCTCCCGCCAAAGCCCAGATGCCTTCCAAGCAGAAACAGGTTATGGGACTGTTTCAGGCTGCCAGGGGAAGCAGGAAAATCATGCTTTGGAGATGGAAGTCCTTGCACTCAGGGAAACACTATTGTGGTTTCAAGCCATTGTTTTTAAAATGAGGCAATTGGTCAGTGAAGTTCCAGCAGTTGTTTGGCCATTTCCCTGTTTTTCCTCTATAGTACAGTTTTTAATTGCTCATTGCCAAGTACTTTGTGATGTCTTTCGTCTGTACTTGCAGTCTCCCTGTGCCACTGCTTCTGAAGTTCAGGTGTCCTGTGTGTAACTGTGGAACAGGGAATCTTGACTTTATTAATTTTTTTTATGAGAGCGGAACTGTGTTGACATTTCATAGAATTCCACTGATGCTGTAAAGAATTGCCTGTTATTTTTTCCCCTAAAAAGAATAACCTGTCGGTGGTGACTGGAGGGAGTGTTTATTGATGATGTGCTTAATTCAGTGTAGTAATCTATATTTTTAATCACATGGTTCCTATTTCATAAATAGGTCTTATGTAATTGCAGCAACATCTAATTTATATCTGGCATGATTTATAACTCCACTACGTTGTGTCTCTATGGCCTCTGACGGGGTGAGCCCACTTTTGCCAGTAGGGGCTGCCCGATCATAATCCTCCTCTGCTGCTCCAAAACTTACTCACGTATCCCTGTATATACAGTCTCACCCTACAGCTATCCTCCATGCCCACCCTCACCTTTTTATATGAGAGTCTGTGCCTTTCGTGTGCCCTCAGTCCTGTCCTAGAAGGGCGTTCTGGTCCAATGAGTCCCATCTTGAGCCTTGCTCTGTCCATTTAGTCCTGGGCAGCTCCTATTTCCAGCTCTTTCTCCTCAGTCCATCACTTTCCCCTCTGAGGTTTCTGCCCTCGCTGACTCAGCATGGTTCCCTGCCTTGACTGTTCCAACCAGCACTCCTGGGAACTCTGCCCTCAACCTCCCAGCACTCCTTCTCTACCTCTTCCTCCCTGCCTGCTGCATCTTCCTTGTGTCGTTTCTCAGCCTGGTCTCCTGTAGCCACTTCTTCAGGAGCTCCTAAATCACTGCGCCTCTCTTCTAAGCCATGCCCCCCCCCCCCAGCGCTCTGGCTCCCACCTCTCAGATGCCGAACTGCTCCCCTTCTCTGGGTTACCTCTAGATGCTGTTGCCTTCTTCTGCCGACCTCCTTTGCCCAAACCCACATTGGCTTTTAAAGCCATCAGCTATCCACATGGCTTCTGCCCTCCCAGCAGCACCAAGTTGTCACTCCTGGTCCGACCTTTGTTGTTCCCTTTCCAGCTGCTAGAGGCCCCCATCTGTCACTCAAGCCCTATGGAGCAGGGCCACCAGTCACACATAATTCTGTTTTTGTTTTTGTATAGAAGGCAAGAGGCATTTATACAGAAAGGACAGTTCAGTGGTCATGAATTCAGTCACTCTTCCACACCACCATGAATCTGTGGACTAAAGTACCCAGCAGCTGGATTCTCACTGGTAGGGCTGCCATCAGAAACCCAGCCCCAAACACTGAAGTATCTTAGATGTATAGGGCAGTAACAGCTAGTGGTTATATGTTATGCTTTTATTTTCTGTTTTTAGGTTTGAGATGGTTGATTCTCACCATTAGACCTGTGCTTATTGCAAACTCCCATCCTTATCATTCTTCCTTGTGCCTAAATAAACTCAATACTTTCTTTCTTGGACTAAGGGTTCTGTGTTTTCCTTGGCAATGGCATGCAATGTAGGGTGAGAGGAGCTGCAGCTGGGAATGGGGTGCAAATGCAAGACACACGAGCCACTTTAGAGTCAACCCAATATTTATTTATTTTTATTTATTTATATATTCGATTTGTAGACTGCTCTCCCCTGCAAGCAGGGCTCAGGGCGGTGAACAACATTTTAGTAAATACATTTACAAGTCAATTTAAAACAATTAAAACAGTAACCAATTTGATAAGAATTCCAATCAATTTTTACCCTTACCGCATGGGGGAGAGGAAAGAAGGGAAGAGCCAAGCTCGTTGGGAACCATAGGCCTGGCAGAACATCTTTGCCTTATAGGCCCTGTGGAACTGCACTAGGTTGTCCTTCAGCAGAGTGTTCCACCAGGTCAGGGCCAGGGCTCTGGTTGAGGACAGCCGGATACTTTTGGGGCCAGGGATCTCCAGGAGGTTCTTCTCCCCAGAGTGTAATGCTTTCCCATGCTGCTGCATTCTGAACCAGTTGCAATTTCCAGGTCAGTCTCAAGGGTAGCCCTGCATAGACAGTAGTCTAACCTAGAGGTGACAGTTGCATGGATTTATATATGTGGCTGGCCCTCGGTGTCTGATTGTTTGCCTAGTTACTGGCCAGTCAGAGGGTGTAGTGGTTAGAGTGGTGGAAAACTAGGGTCTGGATGACCCGGGTTTAAAACCCCAGTCTTCTATGAAAGCTGTCTTGGTGACCTTGGGCCTGCCATTCTCCCTCAGCTTAATCTTCCTCACGGAGTGGTGGCTGTGAAGAAAGAATGGAGGGAGAGAAAACAATGTTGTAAGCTCTTATGGATCCAGTTGGGTCAGAAAAGTGGAGTATGAATATCTAAGTAAAATTTTTGAATTACTGTGCGAAGGTTTGAAATTCTCTGTCAACTATAATATGAGTGCTTGTTTTATCCTTCTGTTCGGTAAATAAAGCTATGTTGTAATCCTTCTGTTATGAGAAGATATCAGTACAGTTCTCTTAGCATAGCTAGCAGCACTAAAATGTTAGCCAGTGACAAAGTATAAACAGTTTATAGGCTGTACAAAGGAGTTCTTGGTCCTGAAAACATTTTTTATTCCAGTAAAGAGAAAAACCGCTCCAGAATTTACTTAGATAAATACATTGGGTTCAATCATGGGATTCTGTGCTGCTGATAGTGTGGAGCCTTCCCCCAGTGCCAAGAGCTTTCAACCTATTTACTAACTCCAGTGCAGTGGCTCCAATTAACTTCAGGTTTCCAGTCTCCCAGCAGAAATACTTCCTATATGTGGAATATAATATCCTAAGCATATTTTTTCATAAAACAAATTTTTGTTGAAAAAGGTGCTTTCACCTAGAAAGCACAGGCAAAGCTTCTAATTCTGAAATACTACATTTCATTCAGTTATGCGAGTGTTTTTGTAGTTGTTCCTTTTTTAAAAAACATTTTGGAAACCTTTTGAAAATTAGATGGTTGGCTTTTGTGTATCATCTGACACCTCACTGGAGAAGAGTGTTTATGCTTCTAGCAGAATGGCTCTGGGACTTCTAAAGGTTAATGCTATGAAAACATAGTGTGTCATCTTTTGGAATTTACTCAAACACCAAAACAACAAAGGTTTGGCTTTGCATTGGGATTTCAATAAGTTTGGTTTTAGTGCTTGTTGTAAAAATGTAGTTATCCACTACTCAGCTTCCCAAGGGATATGGCTTGGCAAGGTACCAGCTGGTGCATTCTGTTTGTAAAACATGAGATAATCTCTCTAGTAATGCTACAATTGCAGTATCTATGGAAATATGTTTAGGAAAAAGAAGGGGAAATTGCAAGAGATACAGCAGCCAAGTATATTTCTTTTGTTGATGGTTAGATAATATATAACCTTTTGCTTGCTGTTTGATTTTTAGGATTTTGCATTCACGTATTCACCTTCCAGTGCATTTAGCTTTTCTAGGCAGTTGCTTTTTCAAGAAAACAGATTTGATATTTTTTTCTTTTGCCTGGTGGATTAATAGGAATGTAATCCACAGTGATTTTTATTCTTCTCACACATACAGCAGCGTTTCTTCTCTTAACTACAAAACCTCGTTAAATTTGCTTTTGTTAAATTACTGTTTGGCTGCTACAATTACATTCTTGCCATTTTTCACTATCTTCAAAAATTAACATGATTATATTACTTTTCAAATTCTTCTTTTGATTAACCCTTTCAGATTCCTGCTTTTATGTTGAGCCTCCCCCCCCCCCCCCCCCCACCACACTTCTGTTGAAAAATTGGCACTGTTTGGACTCAGAACATATTGTTCCAACTCCTTTTTTTTGTTCTTTATTATAACTGCCCACTTCCAAAAAACATTCAGCTTAGTTTGGGGTTTTTTTTTACATGCCAGGTTTTTCCCAGTGAAGGCACAGTCAAATGGCAAACCTGTGTTTTTTGTTCCCTTTCAGAAATCTCTGACAAGCTCATGACACTGAGTCCTGCTATAGTGGTACAGCTCTATTCATTATTGATGACTTGGGGCCCGGCAGGCAGCCAAGTGCACAAGCAGCGCACACACATGGATTATCATGGTGTGAGGTTTATGTTCTGTATTTAGCAACCAAAGATGCTTAATTCCAAGAGAGGGTCTCCAGCCAGCTAGCCCGGCTACTGTACAGTTTTTCTTAATTTCAGCAATGATAGTAGAGCAGCTACGTTGCAGTGAACACTGCATAGACCCATAACTTTATTTTTTAAATTCTGTCTTTACATTACTTAAATCAGTTCAGGATGTGTACAGTCATGTAAGAGAAAAGGAGGCAAGCAAGCTGGAATGAATGGTTCTGATGATGTGCCACCTTAATGAGAATCAGTATTGCTTTCTAACAATGTCAAGTATGAACCTCAGATGGAAAAACGATTGTTTTTGGACTTGAGGGACTTGAGGCCAGGCATTTATTTTTCTCTGTGACTACTTTTGGAAAAGGTGAGACCATGAAGCAAAAAGAACCTGAGATTATTTCTGAAGTATTTAGCAACAGGTTAGCTTATTTCCTGTGTGTGTGTGTGTGTGTGTGTGTGTGTGTGTGTATTTGTAGTGAAATCTTTGTCCCACTGAAGTCCACAATAATGAACCACTAACTGAGAAGCAAATGAAGAAACCAGATGCTGCAACAAACCAAGAAACCAACTTTGTCTCAACATGCTACACTTAGGGAATGCCGTTATAGGACCTAATAACATTGTTTTGGGCTCATCCTCCAGTGCAGTATTTGCCATCATGTGACAACATTTTCTGATCTCTATGTTAAACAAACACATACGACATTTAAAAACCATGGGCTTCAGAAACCAGTGGGAGGGCATTTCACTCTAGCTAGGCACTCCTTTCTTGACGTGAGAGCCAGACCCTTTTCAAACTGCCTTTGTATTCCCTTTTAGTAGTCAGGTTGGCAAAGCGTGGTTGAGCTGCTTTTGATGGAAACTCCTTTTTCCCACTTTCAACCCCTTTGTTGCGCTTCTGAATTGCTGCAGTGTGCTGTTTAAAATGTCCATAGTGCTTCCTACAGTGCCGCTTCCCCCTGCCCTTTCTCGCTGTGCAATCTTTTTTTGACTTTTTAAAAACATTCTAAGGCGAGCACTATAGCACTAAACTTCTATAGCACTGAAGTGCTATAGTGGTTTAGTGCTATAGCACTCACCTTAGAATTTTTTTTTAAGTCTGAGGAAGATTGTGTTGCAAAAAAAGGGCGGGAAAATAGCAGCAATGACCTTCAGAAAGGACTCATTAACAGAAGAAAATTTGCTGTATGAAACCCCTGTCCTTGTATTGTTTTACTCAAAACTGGGCCAATAACAAATAACATCTGGTTTAGAATGGTAATGTGAAAAGGGCCTCAGAATTATAGTATAACTAATGAATGGTCTCTGTATTTCTTTTTGATTAGATTTGAATTTTACCTCGCATTTCACTTTGTGCTTCTTGCTTTTCATGATCTCTTTACCCTGCTGGGTCGTTTTCCCTCCAGACCACTTGCACAGTGAGAATTCGCTTACTGCATCTGAAGAAGTGGATTCTAGTCCACTAGAGCTTATGCTAAAATAAAATGTTGTTAGCCTTTGAGGTGCCTCAAGACTACTGCTTATTACTGCTGTAACAGATTGAAACAGCTGTCCCTCTGCTCAGTGGAGTGGTAGGATAACAGTAGGGTCCACCCCTTTATGCATAGTTTGATAATCAGATGAATGGAATGGCTGCTTCTGTGTTCCACTAGTTTTCAGAAGAAGGCATACTTAAGGGCTTTAATTCTCTCGTATTGAAACCTGTGGGATCCAGAAGCATTTAACTTTAGTTGGATTGAGCTCAGAGTGCATAGATAACTTCTACATATAAATGGAAATAAATATTCCTACAGAATACTTTCAAATATTTACATGACAAAACTTTTCTTAAAACAAAGAAGGGAAAGGTTCTTACTCTGTGGGGAACAGGAGGCGTCATACTGGAAATTTATGGCTTTTTATGTAGTCATTCAAACATGGAAATACATATTTCTTTTGATTAACAAATTGAATTTTACAGTGAATAATCTTCACTCTGGTTAAGCAAAGATAAAAATAAAGTCTTCCTGGGAATAACTTAGAAAGGAAATGGGGTGGTTGTTTGCTTAGAAAAGCTGATTGCAAAGGGGTCGCTTGTTAGTCTGTTGTAGCAAAATAAAATCTAGTGGGACTTTGAAGACTAACAGCATTTATTTTAACATGAGTTTTCATGGGTCTCAGCCCACTTTGTCAGATAGATATGTAATAGAAAGCAGTACTGGAGAATTTTTATGAGGCAGGTGCAAGGGAGGGTCAAAGCTTGGGTAAATTAATCTGAGAAAAGGAGAATAGTTCTAGAGGTAGGTAATATTTCACTTTCCCGTTAAAAGTATATGTGCCAAAATTAATTGTTTTTCCATGCTGTAGTATTTCCATTTCTTTGATTTGGCTTTGTCACCATTTGGAAACAAAATCTTAATGTGTATTTTGGAATGAGGGCTCAACAGCATAATAAAACTTTGTCTTAGGCAGAGGCATCTCTTTTTAAAAAGTGATATAGCGCCACCTAGTGTAGAGGACCTTGAAATTTTGTATGTAATTTTCTATTCCCGAGTATGCCGTGGCATACTATTATAATTAGAATATTGCAGAAGGGTTAACCTAAATGAGCAGCACACACGGGACACCAATCTGGCATTTTTATTCTAGGTATCAGTCTGCAACACTCAGATAGTTCCACAGCACTAGCATGTAGGGTTGGCACGTTAGTCGGTATGTCCAATTCTAAATGTTGAGAAGCAGGCAATGCCAGACGGCCCCGTATCAGGATTTCACAAGATATTTGTCTTCTAGTAATCTTAATATAACCTTCTGTTTGCTTAGACATTTCATAATAATTACTAAAATTCATCACTAATAAAAACCAACGACAGGAAAAATAAAACCTCATGGCAAAGCAAGACAGATCTCAAGCTCAACTGAAAAAAAACCTTTCCCTGGTACCTAAAGCTATCCATGGTGGGTGCCAGGTGACAGCTGTGGGGTGGGAGTACCAAAGATTAAGTAAAGGTTTCTCTTGCTCAAAAGCCAGTTGAATCGACTCTAGGGGGCGGTGCTCATCTCTGTTTCCAAGCCGAAGAGCCAGCGCTGTCCGAAGATTTTTCCGTGGTCATGAGGCCAACATGACTAAACGCCAAGGCGCACAGAACGCAGTTACCTTCCCACCGAAGCGGTACCTATTTATCTACTTACAATTTCTTGCTTTCGAACTGCTAGGTTGGCAGGAGCTGGGACAGAGATGGGAGCCCACTCTGTCACGCAGCACTCGGGTCTCAAACTGCCAAACTAATGAAATTCCAGTCTGCAGCTCAGTGTCTACACCTCTACATATAAAGCCACAGTGCTAGTAAACTACAGTGCAGTCCTAAGTTAACCCTTTTGAGCCCATGGACTTCAATGTAATTCTTTTTAAGAGTGCACTGATCATCTCTTAAAGGGAGGGTTCATAGCACATGGCCCCTCCTGAAATGGCACACAGTCCTTTCAGCACCCCAAACAGTGTTGTTCTTTTAAAAGTGGCTAGAGGGGTTCCCATCAGCCCTTGCCAAGTATGATAACCTTAGAGTGGTTTCATAAGCTTTTTTGTGATATGGCATGAAAGAATTTTAAATAACAATATCAAAAACTCCTTCTAACCATTAAGCCTTTGAGCACATCTAAAGCAGCTGTTTGGCTGCTAGCCATACCCTAGATAGGTGGAACTGTAATTATTTTTTTGGGGGGGACTTTTGGGGGACTTAATACTGTGTACTGTGAAGGTGAATGAACAAATGTGCAATTTGGTTAGGAAAACAATGATGAAATGTATAAGGGAGAAGAAAGGAATGGAAAGAAACACAGGCTGTGGTCACATGGCCCTTTAAATACGGGAGCCCTCCTGGATTTAAAGGAACTGCGTTTTTTAAAACCCTGGCGGTGGCTGGTGGCTGGCGGAGGAGGCGGCAGCGGAGGTGGCAGTGGAAGAGGCGGGCGGCGGAGGAGGTGGCCGGGGGAGGCACCCTTCCCTGAGCCCCGCCAGCCGCTTGGTAAGTTTGGGTTTTTTCCCCCCTTTGCACTTGGGCGCTTGAGTGCCCAAGTGCAAAAAGGGGGAAAAACCCTGGGGGAGCCCCATCTGGACAGCCCTCTCTCTCAATGATTGCAAGAGAGAGCTGTCCAGATAGGTTCAATTGCGGGTTCCTCACGTGACCACCGGGAAAACACTTGATTTTCCCGGGGTCGGGAAATGCGGGAGCAACCCGCCATTGAGCTCGCTTCAATGCGGGATTTGTCCCGGCCGTTGTGGATGGTCACTTTAAATGTGGGAGGAAACAGCAGTTCCTCCCGCATTAAAGGGCCGTGTGGCTGCAGCCACAGTGACTACCAAGAAGGCTAGTATGAATAAAGGGGGGGGGGGTGTCGTGTATTAAAGTTAATGGGGCCGTTCCATTTAATTTTTCTCTTTCTCTTAGTTGATGTAGAAAACAGAGCGACTCCTCCACAAAGAGGGTGATTAATGTAATCCATGTTAGCCCTGGCTGCATTTTATCCAGTGGCAACAACAGGACATTGTAACACCAAAACTGTTTAATTAGACTGGCAATTTGTGACCTTGAATTTCAGGTGTGTTTTGATGACTGGTCAAGCGAGCCGGGCTATACTCTCCATTGGTTTCCTATGTGCCTAATGCAACATGCTTCTGCATGACTCCCATTTATTTCAGCGTGGCTGACATACTTGCAGAATAGTCCCCTAAGACTGTAACAGTTAAATACCATTTTCAGAGCTGGATATCACTGGATATCCATCTTGATTTTTAAATTTCAAGTTCCTTTCCAATATACATGCAAAAGTCTCATAAACAACTGAAGAGAGGATTTTCTAGTGTGTAGAAGATGCCCTCTGCTGGCAAAGAGGGCTTCTCACTGGTGTCTGTGCACACACAGCTCTGTGTTCCATGTGTGTGCATATATATAATGCTCAACATTTAAAAGACCACTTCTCTGTTATCTGAACTAAACACTTTTTAACCTTCCCTTTTGTCAACATTTGTCTCTTCTGTTACACTGAGTGATTTTAAAATACTATGGGTGAGATCACACACACCCATTTGCCACGCAAGAGGGACAATTCACCGGCGGATCAAACCGGCGCGATCAGCACATCTGGGAAGCATCCCACATCCGTCATCAAACCGGCGCAAGCTGTTTTGATCTGGCGGGGAACCGGAGTAAAAAACTACTAGTGCTGCACCTCCCCACTGGACCTCCTGGTTGACTCCTGCACCCCCACTCTGACTCCCTCTTTAGGGTTTTGTGGGCGGGTGGGCTCAGTGGGCTTGGTAGGGTGAAGTAAGGATGCCGGTGCTTCTCTGCCCAAATCCTTGACTACCAGCTTGGGGGGGGGGGGGGCAGGGAGAATTCCTGCACCCCCCTGTCACCTGATTCCCTCCTTGCCGGCTCAGTGGGACTCAGGGGGGGAATCCCATCAACTCATATTGCCTAGCCTGGTGTGGCTTGGAGCCCCATCATCCACCAGCTGAGTAGCAGTGCTTGGAAGCCTCTCCCATTGTCCTACACCATGGCAGCCGGGCCCAAAGTTGTTCTTGCCGTCTTCTGCTGCAGTGTTAGAACCTGGAGCCTTGTCTGGTGTCCTTGGCAGTGGCAGCCAGGCCTGGAGCCTTGCCCGTCTATCTCTGCCATGGTGGAAGGACCCAGAGCTTTGCTCAGCATCCTCTGCCACCATGGCTGGGCCCCGAGCCTCTCCCAGTGCCCTCCGCCATGGCGGAAGGGCCCGGAGCCTTGCCCAGTGTCCTCTGCTGCAGCAACTGGGCCTGGAACCTCGCCTGGTGTCCTCTGCTGCAGCAGAAAGGCCCAGAGCCTTGCCCAGTGTCCTCTGCTGCGGCAGCCAGGCACGGAGCTTCACCCAGCATCTTCTACCGCAGTAGCTGGGCCCAGAACCTTGTCAGGAGTCCTCTGCCATGGCAGCTGGGCTCGGAGCCTTGCTCAGCATCCTCCACACTGGAGAAGGGCCCAGAGCCTTGCCTGGGGTCCCCTGCCGCAGTGGCTGGACACAGAGCTTCACCCAATGTCCTCTGCCACCACACCTTGCCCAGAGCAGCTTGTGGTGGCCGACCCCAGACCCAGCTTCTCCCTGCCAGCTTTACCAGTAAGCACATTGTTTGAACACGTGCAGACAATGCTTTGAGGGGAGGCAATTTAACCCCCCTAATATATTTTTGTTAAGATTTCAAATTTTTCTGCACACCTGAGGATTCCCCTGAGTGTACAGAAAGATCTGTTTAGCCTCCATCTGTGGCCCCAGTCTGTGGATTTAAGTCACTGCAGATGGCAGCCACATGTGGCTAATCGTATATAGACAGTAATACTCTTGTACATTTAGGAAGCCACCTCTGGCCTTTCCCTTATCCCCTAGGGAACTGTCCTGCCCCTGACAGTGATACAACTTCACTCTGCATTAATTTGCTCCAGGTCTAGAGAACTAGTAGTACAGAAAAGAGAATTTAGGTGATGGGGAACTCTGTGAAACTATAGACACGAATAGCCAGGAATGGGGGGGAAACATATAAAGGGCAGATTAAAAATTCTTCTCTTCCCAGAATCCTTACAGGTACCTGGCTTTGGGCTTTCAGATGCTAATATTCATTAGGAATCTCAGCTCCACTGTTGCAATTGAGGACGGAAAGCCAAGCACCCCTCATAGGTAAGCCAGGAGAAGGAGTTCACTCGGGGTGGGGAGACTGTGCCTCGGGGCAAAATGCCTGAATATTTGCCATCCTTCCTCCCAGGAAAAGAGATGGGTGTCCAGACCTTGTTCAGACATGAGGAAGTGTTCTAGTTCAACAATCCTCAATCGGTTACAGCAGCACCTTCCACTGGTGAGAATGCAGCACCTCTCACAGGGTAAGAATGTACTCTGCAGAAAGTTGGCTTCTGGCCAACCAAGTCCCAAATGCAGGTAAGCTCTGTATCACATCCATGAAAGGCACGACAGCCATAGCTATCCAGATACCTTACTCCACCTTTAGCCACTGCTAACCGAACATCCGCTTTCTTGTAGAATCAGAGCCAGGGAAGTAGAAGCAAGGCGAAATGTGTATCAGAATTCCAAAACAACTCTGCAGTGGATGGGTGAGCATTGCTTCAGTGGCTATATTATCTTTTCCAATAGGTAAATCTTTAAATCACTGATATTGGGTGGGACAAGGGGTGTGAGCACCAGTGGTGGAGTTGGGATTAGAAGAGTGCCTAAGTGGTACCATCCTTTCTGTCAATCACCTCCCAATCTTATTGCTCCTTGGATTGTTGGTACCCATCATTTCTTTTATTTATTTTTTGTCTCACTTCAGGTGACTAGGCGGACATCCGGCATGTGCAGAAGCAAAGATGTTTCTCATTCCCAGTGCCCTGCAGGACGAAACACAAGGCCTACAGTAGCTCAGTAGCCACGGTGAATCCAGCTGCCACCATCTTGTTGTTGCAGATCTTCTGTGTCTTTCCAGATTCTATAGCAGGCATAAATGTAACAGGTGCAGTCATATTGAGTGAGCAGATGTGGCAGTAGACAAGGCAACTCATAAATTTTTGTGAAAACAAAAAAGTTGGCAATCTTCATTCATTGGTGATGGAGCTGGAACGTATGCCACCGGTTATCGTGTTCAATAAAAACACGGTTTCAGCTGTGTCCCTCTTCTTACAGTAGCTGGAAGATTGTCTTACCTTGTTTGTTACCAACCGCAGCGGTTTTCATGATGGAGCACACAAGGGGAGGGGGCTACTCTGTGAAGTTCTACCAGGGCTGCCAGTTTGCATCTCAGGCATGTGGCCTTACCACTAAAGCACCAGCAAGGATAGGCAACGACTCTTGCCTGTTCTAATCTACATTCACAAGCTTCTTTTGAGGCTAAAAAGGAAAGGACCTAAGTCGCTGGCTGGGAAAACTGGCAGCTATTGGCGAGCAACCAAATGCATGTGGGAGGAGGGAAATGGTAGGCATCCTGGGTGTTTCAGCTGCCAGGGTGAGGCCACTGCTCATTCTGATGGACTGTCACACCATAGTGTGTCGTTTCCCAGCCCTTTCTCCTGGGAAGCCATATCCAGGTCCCCAGTACAATCCATCTCGTGCTAAGCATCTATGCTGCTTCACTGAGCTACAGCTCATAGTTTAAATGGCTTAGTCCATGTGAGGTGAGGGGTGGTGGAAGAGGATCTTTCCTATGGCTGGTGGTGGTACAGTCCCTGAGCAGGAGTCACATTCTAGTTGTACTGCCTCATTCTGATGGACTGTCACACCATAGTGTGTCGTTTCCCAGCCCTTTCTCCTGGGAAGCCATATCCAGGTCCCCAGTACAATCCATCTCGTGCTAAGCATCTATGCTGCTTCACTGAGCTACAGCTCATAGTTTAAATGGCTTAGTCCATGTGAGGTGAGGGGTGGTGGAAGAGGATCTTTCCTATGGCTGGTGGTGGTACAGCCCCTGAGCAGGAGTCACATTCTAGTTGTACTGCCTCATTCTGATGGACTGTCACACCATAGTGTGTCGTTTCCCAGCCCTTTCTCCTGGGAAGCCATATCCAGGTCCCCAGTTCAATCCATCTCGTGCTAAGCATCTATGCTGCTTCACTGAGCTACAGCTCATAGTTTATATGGCTTAGTCCATGTGAGGTGAGGGGTGGTGGAAGAGGATCTTTCCTATGGCTGGTGGTGGTACAGTCCCTGAGCAGGAGTCACATTCTAGTTGTACTGCCTTTTTTCTTTTCCATTTGTGGGTTGTTTTTTAAAAAATGGCTGGCTTTATTGGTAACTTGGGATAATTTTATGGCACTTTTACTTTTAAACCACCTCAAACAGAGCTCTGGAGAAGCAGCATAAAAACATCCTAAATGGTTGAGGACAGCAACGGTTCCATCTTGGCTGGCACCCTTCCCCTTCCCATACATCTATTTTGCCCTCCTCCCCCCTGTCCATGAAGTAGCCTTCAGTGGGAGTTGGAAGGAGGATTGGTTAGTCGCCATCTATTTGTTTTTAATATTGTACTAAGGTTTTAATTAATTTTATCTTGTTTTATCTCTGGTTGTACAATGCCCAGAGCCCTGCAGTAGCAGGGGTGGGGCAATTAATAAATATAATAAATACTTTTTATAATATTTATATAATAAATAATAATTATTACAGGACAATTAGAAGATGAGATTTATTTTGTGGAAGTTCTCTCATTGTATCCTGGCCAGAGAGATGAACTTGCACTTGTTTCCCACTGCTTTGCTCTTTCCCAGTGAGCTAGCAGCCTAGAGAGGGATAATGGAAAGATGGGATAAAAGACACTTTAAACAAGCATAAATGGTGCTGCCCATCCTGTTCTTGCTCCTGTGGTGTGCTTTTTTTTTTTTTTTACAAGTACCGCCCCTTGAAAAAACGACATTCTTGTCACACAAATACTGATACAAACAGGTTGTGTGCTGAATATTGTCTTTAGAGACTCATCAGCACCCCAGCAGTGACCAACCACTTTCTGGAAAGGCTCTAAATTCTGTTTATGAGCCTCCTGCTTAACTGGGCTGTGTCAGCTGTAATTGGAAGGCACTGCTGTTTATTCCTGGGGTGTGCATAAGTATGGGGAGGATGACGTTATCATGGTATTCCTACTGTTGGTGCGTGTTGGTTGATGTCGTTCTCTGTGTGGCTGGTGTGGGGGCATCATCAATGTGCAATATTGTGATTGTTGGTCAGTGTAGTGTCTGTGCCTCGCAGGTGAAATTGTTTGTGAGGTCTAGAGTATTTTGTACATGGTAGAAAAACTACCCACTTCTGATGCTGTGTTTTACATATGATGTGAGGAGCTGTGTTAATGATCCAATCCCTCCTCTTAAGAGGGCTCAAAAGAGGCTCTCTCAGGGGAAAGAAAACCATGAAGTGTCTGATTGAGATGGGATGCCCAGGGCATAATCTCACTGTCCAAAATTAGAGCTGGCACATTACGTCCCCTCTAATAAAGTAATGGTTGTCTCACAATAGCATTTCTGATTTTATAATCCTGTCATTAAAATGCAAACATGGGGCCTTTTGGAGGGCTTCTGTTACCTTTTGTCACATTTGCCACTCATAATTGACTTGTGATAGAGAAACTTGCATGCATTTATGGAATCATTATTGTGCACAACTTTCTTATCCTTTGCACACAAAGAAAGAGTATAGAATATAGATTCAGGATGAGTTCAGTTAGCTAATAGTGTTCCGTTCCCAGCACCTTTGTTCACAAATGCTGTATTTTATTATAATGTTAGTGGAAATGATATATGGACTAGAAACTCTTCTTTTTCTCATTTGATGTGGAAGTTAATCACCCTAATAGTTTAAAGAAACATTGACTGTAAATTTCCTAAAGACTGGAAGCAGAGGGGCTTTCCTGACCTCTTTGACAGAGCATCCTGCATGGTTGGCACAATAACTGAAAAATCCAGTGGCGTACTAAAGAGTAAGAAACATGTCTGATAGATGGAACCGTGAATAAGAATTGATTGGAAGAATGAGATTTGCATGGATTCATACAGGGAGAGGCAGTCCTGCAGGTATGAAGAGCTTTAAAGGTAATCTGCAGCACTTTGAATTCAACTTGTAGTCAAATAGATAGTAAATGTAGTTGATTAAGAATAGTGTAATGTGTTTTATAATAGCTAGCATCAGTGTAAAGGTGTGCAGACATATTTAGAACTAATTGAAGTGTCTGGGCTGTCCCCAAAGGCATCTCCACATAAATGGCACAACCTTGAAGTTACAGTAGCATAGATTAGCATCCAGGTCAATAGAGTCCAGAAGGGATGATAACGTAAGAGTGAGATGTAAGTGACAGAAGGCACTTTTAACAAGTAGTCCTATCTAATTTTCTAAAAGCAAACTGGGCCCAGTATCACCCTCAAACTATTCTGCTGCATGTGAAAGACCCACCCCATCCAACGTTGGTAGATCAGCTCCTTCTAAGACACCAGCCTGCTCAGTCAGCATCACCTTCAGCCTGTCTGGATTCAGCTTCAGCTCAGCCTCTTGACTGTGGCTTCTAGGCATAGATTCAGAACAGACACAGCTGCTACTGGCGGTGTGGCTTATGGGGAACCCCCCCCCCCCCGGCAACTGTGTATTCACTCTCTTACCAAGAGGCACCTTCGCTTTCTCTTTGTGTGATTTAATCAGACAAGAAGAGCAGGGATCCATTTTGCATGTGGTGGCATTCACAGTCCCGGTTAGAAGATCAGCCTGAAGCTTTAACAAGGGGTTACTTCTGATACAGGATCTCCAGGTAATCCGGTGTCCAAGTCAGGCTGGATAAGATACTTTTATCAGGAGGAAAACTTTGCAGAATCATTGCATCAAAAGGCCAGATTCATTTTGTCAGGGTGGTCAGATGTAAGTGCCAACAGATCACGAACTATATTAGGAGATTCAGCTGAAATAATGGTGGTGGGGGAAAAAAAGTTTTCTTTGCTGCCATTTGTCACCATCTTTTAGGCCTGTAAATGGCATCTATGGCATATTGTGTTTGATTTGGATCTGCAAATGACAGTCAGTCTCCCAACAGTCAGTCTTCCAACTCCCTAATAAACCAAGGGACAGGAGCCTTCCTAAAAGGAATAACCCTGTCTGTTGCCATGCAGTAGTCAGCAGGATGAATCCTCTTTCCCTTGCTGACCCCTCTGCAGTGGTTGTTCTCTCAGTGGCAGCTGATCTTTCCTCAGTAGACAAAATGGACAAACTCCCCTTTCCTGAAGGCTCAAGGAAGATTCAGCACTACCAAACAGAGAATGAAAAACACAGGTCAGAAAGCTATAGCTGGCCCTGCAGAAACTGAGTGCATGAGTGGCAGAGGCTTTTTCCTAGCAGAAAGCACCATGCAGATCAAGTAGTGCCACGTTTTTGGGGAAAGCTCTTGCTTTTTCTGCTTGTAATGGGTGCTGGGGGAAGTTAGCAGTAGAGGCAATCAACAACACTGCATCCAGAGGGGTGCTTGACTGCTCATGTTTATTAAGAGAGTAACATGTGAACCTGCCCTTTAGCAGGGTCATTTCGTAGAAACAGAGGTGCAGGAGCTCATTAGCATACCTGTTAGCATAAATCATTAGCATGCCCCCTGACATCACTGGAAGTGTGTCAGAAAGCGAAGCAAAAGGAGGGGCATCTTCAAAAGCCTCCCCTTCCCTTCCCCAGCTGGCCTGCCAAGGTAGGCAGGAGGAGTGAAGCAAGAAGGGCCCCATAGAATACAATGGAAAGATCATGCCGCACAATTTTAAACAGAAGGGGTTTAAACTTTAAATCCCTTCTCACTTTGTTTCCGCCACAGGCCTGCTGGGAGCTGGGGGAGGGGCTTGCCACCACTGCCATTTGTGCACACTAGGGGTGTACAATTAAAAATTTTTTGGCCCGATCTGTTCCGGCTGCTGAATGATCCCCGCATGTCAGTTTTGGCAATGCAAGCCAATTTGGGAGTCATTCGGCTGGCCGAATGTCAGTTTCAGCCCCATTATACCCAATGGGCCATTGAAGTCAATGGCAAAAACTCATAGGGTATATGAGGGGCTGGAGGAGAGGGGTTTTGAGGGAGAGACTCCAAACTTGCAGGGTAGCTTCTGGGGCCTCTCCCCAAAATACCCACCAAGTTTCACAAAGGTTGGACCCCCTGGTCCAGTCTTCTTGAAACTTGGTGGGTATTTGTGGGAGAGGCTCCAGCAGCTACCATGTAAGTTTGGAGCCTCTCCCTCAAACTCCCTCCCCTCCAGCCACTTTTTAAACTGCCACTGAATTTCGGCGGCAGGCCAAATTAGATCAGAGAATCTGACTCGGCTTGTGGCTGCCCTAGTGCCCACTCCTGAGCTGGCAGAGCAGTGCTCCGTCTCACTTCAGCCCCAAATGATCCCTGCCTTTTAGTTAGGTTGTGATTTGCAGAACTCTTGTTCTGCTTGAGTACTGTTGTAGATCTGTGGCTATAAGCGATAAGGAGGATTACAGCCTTAAGGTTTGGATTCTCGAATGCTGATATCATATTCCTAATATGCCTAAATATATTAAATTCTCAACTGGACCAAATCTGTGGATACTTAAATCTGGAGACTGGAGCCATGAACAGACAAAGGAGCTCTTTCTACAAACTTGAGAAAGCCCAAGGTTTGCAGAAAATCTGAAATGATTTTAAAAATAATTAAAAATTAGGGGGTTAACACCCCCCAATAATAGAAGTAGCCCTTGTAGTTTTAAGAAATGAATGCCCTCAGTGACCATTGCTAGGCAAACACTACAATATTGCCAGCCTTCAAGCCTTGATTTCTCTCAGTTAAAAGCAGGGGGAGAGGGAGGGATGTAGGGTTATGGCTAAGGTTACAGTAAAGGTAGGTTGGCTGTTGGGTGCAAAGGAGAGAAGAAAGCAGGAAATGGGGAGAGGCAATGGGGGCTTTCAGGATAAAGATAAAGGAAATAATGGAGGAAGGAGAAATGAAATGCACACAAAAAGTCCTTGTGGGTTCTCCACAAGTTCATTCTAAAGGTTTTCCTTGCTCAAAAACCAGTCAAATCCAACTATAGGGGGTGATGGTCATCTCCATTTCCAAGCCGAAGAGCCAGCACTGTCCAGAGACTTTTTCTGTGGTCATGTGGCCGGCATGACTAAACACCAAGGCGCACGGCACGCTGTTACCTTCCCATCAAAGTGGTACCTATTTATCTACTTGCAGTTTCATACTTTTGAACTGTTAGGTTGGCAGGAGCCGGGGCCAGAGACGGGAGCTCACTCCGTCACGCAGCACTCGGGTATCGAACTGCTGAGCTACCAACCTTCGAGTCTGCAGCTCAGCATCTTAACCTCTGAGCCACTGCAGCCCCAAGCCCTTGCTTAATACTTAGCTTAAATTTTTTTAATATCAATTTCCCCTACAATCTGTTTTAGCACGTTATAAATACATAGTACTATTCTGAAAAACCAAACATCTTTCAGTTCCCAACCTACATTAGTGTTGGAATCCTACAGTAAGAAGTAAGTTTTATCTTCTAGCAAACATATAACATCCATCCCTTGGTGCTAGTTTTCCTTGTAGAAAAGCATAACTGGATTTCTGAAATATGACATGTTAGATGATCCTTACTGTAAAGAAAAGTGCATTTACAGGTTCCTGATGTGACTGCTTCTGTGCAGAATCATTCTTTGTATGAGCGTTTTGGGTCAGGCTGCGATCTGGGTTTTTTTCCCTTCTTCTCCTCACTAAAATCATTGAAATATATTCTGTCAGTCTTTCACATCAGAGGTGTAAATGGATTTCTTGAAAGTTTTTCTTCCAAATGGTAAAAGGCAATCACTTTACAACTCTGACTCCATTACAGGCTGCGCTGCAAAGCGTAACATACCACCCTAACTTTCTGAATGCTCTGCTGTTCAGTGACCTTGCATCCACAAGGGCAGATGTTCAGCTGGTGCAAAGAAGTGGTTGGCTGCAAGCTCTTTATCTCCATGCGCTGCATATTTGACAGCACTTGCACAAAAAGCACAGTAGAGGGAAGAGCAGTCAAGTTTAAGTTTTTAGAATGGATTTACTTTACATAAAGGCTTTTGTGTGCCCTAGAGCAGAGAAGAAATCATTCCTTTGCCTGGTATTGTGTCCTTACAATACCGGCCCTGTAGGGACATAGATGACATACTGCGCCTATATAGTGGTTTCCCTTTTGTGAAGGAGGAGTCAGAGTATACATATATTAATAAATGTAATTGTTTGATTCTTTTGATATTGTAGTGTTTCAGTTAGGTAATACAAATATCTGTAGGATTAAGGAGCATACCAAGACACTCTGAATAGCTCTCATTTCCCCACTAGTGTTCTTCGATGTGTCTAATTTTATCAGTGTCTTAAGTCATTGCTTTATGGATTTAGACTTAAACAAGCAGGAGGACCTGCGATACTTGCAGGGGGGGGAGAGAAGGAGCTCCACGTGGAGGAGGAAGCACCTGCAGGTGATCCTCCCTCCCCCTCCCCTCCCCTCCTCAACAACAGCGGCGGCGGCAAGTCCTGCCGTGTTCCAAGCCTCTTCCCCTCCCTCCTCGACAGCAGCAGCAAGGCCCACCGCCTGCCGAGCCCCCCTCCAACAGCCAAAGCATTCTCTGTGCATGCGCAGGGAACGCTTTTACTTTTGGGGGGATTTAAATATCCCCCCAAAAGTTTTCTAACTTCTAGGATTTTTCTGCAAATGAGGGGAGCCCCCCAAGTGTGCAGAACAATCTCCCTGCCCCCCAGGTGCCCCCCGTGTGGATTTAGATACCCACACGCAGGGGGTGCCTTGGCTATTAGATATATAGATAACAACACTATGTGAATTCAGAACATAACTTAGACATGTATTTTATACTTAAAGGCATGCCAGAAGATGCACGCAAGCATCAAATGACATATATAAAATTAGATAAAAACTTGCAATTTGTGTTCTAAATTTTTGTATCAGAATGCCATTCTACCACATCCCCATATCTTCCCTTGCATTTCAAACCCCATCATGCTACAGATAAATGTCATGTCTTTTTAAGAACCAAAGGGAAAGGCCTATACCATAAAAGTACAATTTTCCTCCGGTAATTATTTCTCTCTCCCCTATACGCCTAACTTGGGGCACAATTTGGCTCTGTAAATACTTATGCTAATGATGACATGGACCTCATTCTTGAGTTTATTAAAGTAGATGGAGCTGGCCTGGCTTCTTGTATGTGTGAAGAACTACTAGAATCATCCTTTTTTAGCCATTATTCTGATAAATCTACTTGGAAGATGGTGAATAGGTGAAACAAGTTACTCATCTTAGCGCATCCTTTCCCCAAAGTTGGCAGTAAAGGCATGGCAGCCATGGTCTTTGGATTTAAGGACAAAACATCAATTTTGTTTTTCTCTTCTCTTTATTATGGCCAAAATGTTTTCTGGTATATAGGAGAATCTGATCCAAAGTCATATGAAATATAAATATGGAAAAAATATGGTTCTTCTTACAAATGCAGAAAGATAGCATTGTAAATTTACTGTCTTGCTGTGATTGAATGTGGTTCTGTTTAAAGTAACTCTGGAAGGGAGCTGGCAACTTAACAAAAGATTCTTAATGCCCTTTTTAATACCTACAGCCTTTCTCTGGATGGGTCTGGAAAAGTGGCCCCTAAGATAAGTGCTTGGCAGATGGTGTATGGAGAATAGTAGTGTGCTTGAGGTTTTTTTTAGAGTGTGTGTGTGTGCACACGCACCTCCGTACCTGGAAGTCATGGTGACTTCCGGCAACTCCTAGTGGGGCTAGGATGTTTCAGAGAGGTGGCTTGCTATTGCCTGTCTCTACATCCCAGCCCTGGTATTCCCTGGAGGTCTCCCATCCAAGTACTTGCCAGGGTCGGCCCTGCTTAGCTTCTGAGATCTGACGGGATTGGGCTAGCCTGGGCTATCCAGGTCAGGGCAGTAGTGTGTTTGTTTTTGAAGGTGTGCTGGCTGAAGGTGAAGCACCTTGGCATGCAGGTAGAGGTAGTTTATCTTCAAGGCTCTGATGTGGAGTCATGGCAGATCTTCTGCCTTGTGGGATTGCCTCTTTCTCCTTGTTTATGCTCGGCTTATGTATTTGTAAATAAAACAAATGTGTCAAGATACTATCAGTCTCTACTCCGATGCACTCTCACCCAAAAAATGTGAAACCCAGAAATATGGATTCTGGCACTTTCCATGGTACATAGAAGTGGGGAGAGCATGAAGATTTGTTGAATGTTATTCAGAGCAGGCTGAGCATGTGTCACAGTCAGAGTTTGGGGAAACATTATTCTCCAGCCTTCTCCTTTAAAGAAACTCACTTGCTATCTGCTGTTTATCCCCTTCCAAACTCTTTTAGCAAAGGATTAAATTTTGGTTGCTGAAATTAAGCTGTTGTAAGGTGGTATTTTAAAAAAATCTCTGTTACACTATATTTTAATTTTAACTGGTGTCCTCTGAACATGTAAGTTTCTTTTGGAAGCATGATATTGGCTGCCAGCAGGTCTTTGAGGGCAGCATTGAGTGTAGGAAATTCAGATTTTTGTTCTTTCAGTTTACAACCTTTCAAAATCTGTAGTGGCGCGCAACATATGTATTTAAGTACAGACCTTGCCTCTCTCTTCCTTCTCAGCAAACCTGTGAATAAAGGTCATGAATATTCCCTTTTTACAAGTGTAGAACCTAAACTGAGAGTGGCATGTCAAGGTCCCCTAGGGAAAATATGGCTGAACAAATCCTGATCAAAGACTTGGGACCATTTTTGCACTTCTTTAAATTCTTCCCTTTAAAAAAAAATTGAATAGATTTGCTTTCTAAAAAAAATATAGAGGGAGATTTGTAACACATATTTGGGGGGAAATAACATCAGTTTTGAATGGGCTACATAAGGTTTGTGAATTAATATGCATTAAGTAGCAGACTATTGTATTAATTTATGATAAAGTATTGAAGTATGAGAGAATGGGTGAAGTGAGAATTACCATTTGCTATTGTGAAGTTGATGCTTGTCATGTTAGCTCCCAGTCCTAAAACCTTGCCTTCAAGTTTTGTCTTCATGAGACTTAAAATCTTGTCTTATGCCCAAAGATCATCCTAAACCTCTTTGCTGTCACTGAAGAAAACAAATCTTTTGCCTCTCTTTGCTTGGGGGCTGTGGAGAGCTGAAGTGGTCCTGTGTGACTGAATTAGATGAAAGACTTGCCTTCCCACCACAGAGACATGGAGTCTAATCAAGTGAAATGAGTTCTGAGATCTCAACTGACTTCCTAGGGGATATCAGTTTACATTACAAAATCACACGACACCTAATTCATCACTGTTGATGCAGACTTTACTCAGGAGAGGGCCACCGCTCAGATGGTGTGATAGTAAACCACCTGTCCCCTCTCTGGAAGAGGTCATTTATTAAGCAGTATTGGTGGGAAGGGTCTATAAGGCACTGACCTCCATATTTATGATGTATGTGTGAAGGGAAAGGGGGTTGTCAGACTCAAAAGTGGGAAGACAATGCATGAAGAGATTGCTTATGCACTTAACTGAAGTGAATCTAGATCCTTTTCCACTCTTGAACCTATGTATGAAAACTGAGCTGAGATTTCTTTGTTTATAAAGATTTTAGCAAATTAAAAGCACTAATTTGACTCACGTAAGAGCTGACCAATTTTTGCTTTTGAATGTGCTGAAAATCTTTATCAACAAGGATAGACTGGCATAACATCACAAATCATGGTCTTGTGCTACCAATGAAGCCGCCCTGTAGCCAGGAATTGGAGAAGGGCACCGGGGTGCCAATAAATTAAGTTAAATAACAGTAAAATTAACAAATGTGTGGAAATGCCTTTGCAGAGCCAGCCCTTAAAGGCCTCTGCTTTGCCATTGTGCTCCCAGCCCCAGCAAACTGGGCTCTATCCAGCCTGTGTGCTCCTCTCCCCAAGACTGAGCTTTTTGAATGGCAGCTTTGCAGCAGCCGCAACCAGCTGAGGGAGGCTGAACAAGCCAGGGGGGTGGAGCTCAGCCTTGGCTCGCCCACCAAAACCAGACTGGATCTTCTGACCAACTCGTTGGTTTGCTCCCTGCCGTCTCTTCCTGGCCATGTTTACTCAGGAGTAAGAGGCAGTGGCCCCATTGGGGCTTACTCCCTGGGAAGGAGATCTGCACCCCAGGCAGACAGGAGGAAGAAGCAGTAGGGGTTGGCCATGGTGGGCCCCTGGCTGCAGCAGAGCCCCACAAGCTGACAGGAGGAGGAAGCAGCGGGGGTGGGCTGGTGCGCAGGGAGGCCAGCATGAGGAAACTGCCCTTTGCACCTTCTGCTTTAGGTCTCTTGGGCTGGGGGAGCTGGGAGCACTGTGGCACCTTCGGATGCACATCCCGGTTCCTGGAAGGCACATCTGCTGGGGTAGGGGTGCTGCAGAATTGAAAGGAGGCAGAGCCCCGTGCGTCCCACCACTGGCTACGGCCCTGTGATGCAGGGACATTACTCTGGTGTTGAAAGTGTATGCATTAATCCAAATGTGTAGCAGTGGGATGTCTAATATTTTCATGCATCAGGATTTGATTTGGCAAAGAGAAGTTTCTGTTTTTCAAACTAACAATTTTTTTAAAATTTCTTCTAGGGTATTGTTATAACTCCTTTGCTCCTGCTGCTTTTTGTGAGTATTTTTTAAATTGATTTTCTTTTTACTACGTAGCATACTATTTGTTAAGTCATCATGTGAAAAAGGAAACATTTTGAATGTTCCAGATTGCTATCATTAATCAAAGTTTTTGTGGGCAGTTTTTTTAACAAGTTCTTTAAAGCAGGTATAAATAAAAATGTTCCACAGAGCACAGTCCTGACTGCTTCCCCACTTAAGTTTTTCTGTCTTCTGTGTAGCAAATACATAGGCTGGTAGTTACTGTGAGCCCATAGCCCATAACATGACATGTAACTTTCTGACATATTATTTTCTGGGAGATGCATCATCAGATACATAGGGGTAGCAGAGCCATGGCCAACCTTCCTTGTTAGACAGGGCTGCTGTGTTCTGTAGAGAAGCTCAAAGGAATGGATAAGATAACAAGTAATTTCTTCATAGCCAGCACAAAATTTCTGTAACCGTCTAGCCAAGCATAAGAATCTGAATATGCCTGTGAATGTTTAACATCAGAAAAATATAAGCAGTTACTTTTAAACATGTAGGTGTGGATCCCATGAAGAATTTCCTGAAATGCTGCTTGGGGTGGGGGTGGGGGGGGCAGAGGTCCCCCAGGAATAGCTTGGAGGGGAGTCTCCTGCAAGAGTAGGGGATTGGTGAAAATCACACACCTTCCCTGTGGCTATGGAAATTCTAGGCAGGACCCAAGCCATAATCTATTACCCACCTAACAACAAAAATACAAAGGAAGTTCTTTATCTGATATCTCCTTTAAGCACACGATCAGAGATACTAACGGAGTATCTTTTTTGGGATGTTAGGATGATAGTGATCTTGAAAAATCCACCCTGAACTGATTCCTTGTCTTGGATAGGCAAAGAGAGGTAAAGTTTGGAGCACTGCCATTTAGGGTAGGGTGGGGAAAAAACAAGTTTTAATTCTTTAAACAGAATTTATACATATTAAAAGAGCTGTATTTTTGTGGAGGAGGGGAAAATCAGTTCTTATCTGAGGCTCCTGGTGGGAGTTACAGTCACTAACTCCACTTTGCCTGTGGCCGTGAGAGGCAGCATAGAATCAAAGGAAGTCCGACAAGACAAGGAGGGACAAGGGACTTTGTCTGCTTCAATGCAGTGTCATATGTGATCAACTAAAGCCCTTTTCCCAAGTTACAGTTAACACACATACAATCTGTGTACAATGTACACTTGATTTTTCTTTATACATGTGTTGAGTAATTTTCATATTACATTCATGTACAGCTGAGCATGTGATTGAAACCTTCACAAATTTCCCAGTGACTAGTCCCCGGGTTCATTTGTAAAGTCACAGCGCATTGGCTGTTTCAGGTATACACTCGTGCATGTGCTCAGTGCAACACATGAACAGGGCTTAAATCCATCAGGCAGGTTGCATTTAAAAGGTCTGTGAAACTTCACAAGTAATAAAAATGGCTGAAGCTGTTAAGTCCATTAATCAAAAATATTTGACAGCTCTTAGTATCTCTGTCAGTCACCACTAACACAACCTAAAAATCTTCCCAAGGGGATAGCCTTCTCTATTGGTAATAATTAATGCCTTTAATTAGTGTGTGTTCTCTTCTGACAAAATAAGGGATTTGATAGAGGTCTTGACTTTGGAATAAAGAAAAAGAAAAGAAACTAGCCTCTAGACCTCACCCTTCTGCCTTCTTTCTGGCAGCTCCGCCTCTTCAGTCTGTGTCTAGTACTATTTTATTGTATGCCCCTTTCCCTGTTCTCAGTCTTGCCCATCTACTGCATCCATGTGCTTCTTCCTCTGTTGAAACTAAATTCAGAAGTGCATGCAGACATGATTTTCAGATATATACTCTTGTCCTAAACACATGGTTGCAGGCCCCGAGGAAAACATTTGCATGAAGTTTTGTGAAAAGGAACTACTTGTGTGTTTGTTTCAGCAATTGATTCTAGGCATTGTTCCCTGAGAGGAGGACAGTCTTGTTGTTCCGATTGGCCATTAGGTTTGGTGGCAGCCGCTGGTAGAGTAGAAGAAGCCCAGATTTCCCCTGGTCTTCCAAATTCTGTCAGCTAAGAGGATCTGTACGTGTACCAAAATATTCCAAGCAGTCTGCTGGCTTAGAGAAGGATGCGGGCATCTTGAGTTCTTTGCATATGGACTGAACAAGACAGCACTGTGGAAAATACTTCACATGTGGGACAGGGGGTGCATATTTGGGGACAAAGGAAGGGAGGAGTACTTAATCCCTCCTGAATCTGCTAAGGATTCTCTGAAAATGCCTCCCTACCAGAGTCCATTTTTTTCTTGCATCTGGAACCTCTTCTGGTTATAAACACAGCTGTAGGAAACAAAACATTTTAGCATGGGGGACATTCACAAGGGAGACTTGGCAGGCAAGAGCAAGGTTAAGGGCAGCTCCTACCCATTGATTCTTCCCTGCAAATGCCTCTCAGCCTCTCTGCATTATGAAGAAAACTGGGTTGAAACCTTATGTTAACTTTATAATTAGATTTACGCAGCTTCAGGTGGGACCTGGACATCTCCCAGAATAACAACTGATCTTCAGACTACAGAGATCAGTTCCCGTGGAGAAAATGGCTGCTTTGGAAGGTGGACTCTGGCCCTGATAGCTGCATGGAATGATGGGCCGATTGGGACCATAAACAGAGTTGCTCCTTGGCATCCTCTTCCATGCTCTGTGAAGCCCCCACCTCCTTGGTTTACTAAGGAGCTGGGTGATATGAAGTGGACTGGAAGATGTTGGCAGAATACTTTGGATGTATCAGACACAGCATGTTAAAGATCCCATTTGCATGTCTATGAGGTGGCAATGATGACAGCAAATACTTCCTTCTCTGCCACCATTGTGTCAGCAGAATCTCAGCCAGCTCAATTGTTTAAAGTGGTTCATGCATTGATAACGCCCAAGTCTGACCCTGCCAGTGATGAAGATTTGGCCCCCAGCTGTGGTGTTTTTGCAAGATTCTTTGCTGACAAAACCGCTCTCACCTATTCCAACTTGGAGGCCAAGTTGAGTCAGATCTGGTACCTGAGGTGTCAGAAGTATCTGCTTGTCTTTTTGTTATGGAACGTTTCAGCTTGATCCTGCCTATGGATGCTGACAGGGTCCTCGCGAATGTGAGGGCCACCACTTGTGCTCTGTGCCCATCCTGGCTTTTACATCTTGTCAGAAAAAGATACCGGAACCATTAGTACAAATCGTCAGTTCTTCACTAATTGAGAGGTCTCTCCCTGGGCCTTTAAAGGAGGCAGTTATTAGACCTCTCCATTCAAAAACCTACATTGGCTAGGGATGAGGTGGCCAATTACAGGCCAGTCTTCAGTTTACCTTTTCTAAGGAAGATGATAGAATGTGTGGTGGCAGAACAGCTCCAGGATTTCCTGGACAGCACATCTGCCCTTGACCTATTTCAGTCTGGTTTCAGGCCTGGGTTTGAGACTTAGTTATACTGGTGGATGATCCTCTTGTAAAGTTGGACAGGGGTTAGTCTTCCCTGTTAATACCGTTGGACTTCTCAGCAGCCTTTGACACAGTTAACCACTCTGTTGTTATTCGCCAATATGAATATGGAGTTGGTATTAAATGTGTAGCCCTTCGGAGATTTCACTCTTTTCTGTCTGACCAAACTCAAAGATTCTCCATTGGAGGTGTAGAATCAAATGGGTGGAATTTATCTTGTGGAGTGCCATAGGGTTCTATTCTCTTACCTATGCTCTTTTATATGAGGCCACTGTGATTGAGATTATCCAGAGCTTTGGTGTTGGGTGTCATCACTATATAGATGACACCCAATATTTAATTATTCAGGCCCCAGTTGCATCCATTTTGGTTCTGAACTGGTTGTTTGAGGCTGTGGTCAAGAAGCTAAGGCAGAATAAACTGAACCTAAATCCATACAAGACAGAGGCAAAGCTAGTTGGGAAGGCCGATACTTTAGAAGGACTGAATCCACTTGCCCTAGTAGAGTAACATTGGCTTTTTCACAGCAGGCCAAGAGCTTGGGGGTACTCATGGACCATACTGTTTGAAAAGTGAGCTAGCATGGTGGCCAGGAGCATTTTCTATCAGCTGCATCTGATTCGCAAGCTCTCTCATTGCCTAGACTGAGCCTATCTGGCTACACTGATCAATGTTTCTGTAACTGCAACATGCTCTATGTGGGGCTGCCCTTGAAGACAACCTGGAAACTACAATTGCTCCAGAATGCAGCAACCAGATTATTGTGAGGGGCTAGCTGCTGGGAAGATACGTTACCCATTTTGAAAAGTTATATTGACTGCCAGTCTGTTTCTGAGTTCAATTCAAGGTGCTGATTATTACCTAATTATTACCTGATTATTACTATCTTGTGGGTGATTCCCACCTATCTTCAGGGAGGCAGGACTAAGTTTAACTTCTTTCTGTTTCCTGTGGTGGGAGTTACCCTAGGCTCAGTTCGCTTCCTGCCTCAGTAGGGAGAGCAGCTTGGTGTTGGCTCTGCTCAACACCAATTTCTAGCCATCTCTTTTTTGAGCTCCAACCTATTCTATCTATTTTCCTCTCTCTCTCTCCACCAATCTAGCAAAAAAAACCCTCTCTCTTCCTCTCTATTCGGCCTCCCCCCCCCCCCGCCACTGCCAGGGGAAGCAGCTCACCGCACCATGCTGCCCTTCCAGAGCCAGGGCGAAATCTTTGCAAATGCCGACAGCCCACTGCTGTATACAGCAATGGAGGTGACAGAGCCCGCAGATGAGTGGACTGACTGTGGAGCTTACAAACTCCACACAATGCTGAAGAACCTGGAGAAGGATGCAGTGGCGGCAGCGCAAAAAAGCGTGCCAAATCGACTCATTCTGAGGCCGTAGAACGGTCCAGGAAGAAAGTGGCAGTGGCCATTTTGGAACAACCGCGCCACAACTTTTCCAAAGCCGGGGATGGCCAGCAGAGCCTAGACCTGCACAAAGCGAACCCCAAGGCCGTCGGCTACACCAGGGAGGATCAGATTAGACTGATCCAAGAAAACTGATCCAAGAAAAAGGAGGACGAGGACGATGACAGGAACGATGAAGAGTCGGATCCTCAGATGGGTAATGTAGCAGAGGGGCCCCTTCCCTTTTCCAAGGCAGCCATGGACTTTTTTAGAGAAGCCATGTGGGAAGAGATTGCCCTATTTCACAAATTGGGAGGGCATAGGTCCGGCAAATCTCACTCCCCCCTTCGCATTCTCCGTCACCGCCCCCCCCCCCCCGCCCACAGGGTAACAAGGGGAAGTGGCCAACTAAGAGCTCAGCCAAAAGACACCATCCCTATGAAGTCCCTAGTTATCAGGGGGATGACATCTCTCATGACTTCAGTGAGAAAGAAGAGGGCGAGTTCTCATCCAGTGCTGAAGATGAGGGAGATACAATACCAAAACCTCCTCCCGCAAGGACCAGTCCTTTCGTTTTTTCAAACCAGGGGACCTTCATTTACTATTAACAAAAACCTTATCTGCCTTACATATTAAGTTCGGCCACAAGGTGTCAAATCCGATCCCTGAACCACAGGATCAAGAGGAGGGTTCAGAAATTACTGACGAATTCTTCCCCCCTGTGGACCCATCAGAAATTGCCTTTCCCTTTCCTGGGTTCTACGTCAGAAAGGTCAAGGCTGAATGGGACAACCCACTGACCACTAGGTCCTTCCCTAGTATTACTAGAAGGCTTTACCCTTTATATGCTTCTGCTACAGAAGTATTACAGGTACCAGTAGTGGACGCCCTGGTGGCAGCCCTGAAGTCATCCGGTCTAGTATCTGAGGACAGCCATAGCACACTGTGCAACAACCTAGACAAGACAACTGAATTCGCCCTACACCGGTCCCATGAAGCAAATGCCCTTGCCATTAGGACTGTTTCAGCGGCATCCACAGTGTCCAGAGCCTCAATTGTGTGGATGCACAGGTTAATCCAGATGCTGCCTGAAAATAATCGCAGGCTTCTGGAGGGAGCCAACAGATTGCTAAAGGCAATATCCTTCACTGCAGACGCCACCTTGGACTCAATGGTTGCTTCTGCCAGAGCCATGTCCACAGCTGCAGCAGCACGCCGTGCAGTGTGGCTGAGATCCTGGCCTGTGGATTATCAGTCTAAGGCCACAGTGTCAGCATATCTTTATCAAGGAGGGAAGATGTTTGGGGACTCTCTAGAAAAAATCCTTGTGGAAACACGTGATAAGAAGAAAACCTTACCCAAGACCATCGGCAATGCAGACAAGAGACAGACTGGTCTGTCATCATCATCTTCCTTTCGTCCCTACAACTCATTTTACCTACTGAGGCAAGATTACAGGTGTCCTTCCTGGCATTCCAACAGGCAGACCTTTTGGAGAGGAGCGTACAACAATGCCAATAGATTCAACAGGAACACAGGGAACAGACCAGATAAGGGCAATGATGCCAAGCCCTTCAAGGCATGACTATCCAGAGCCACCGGTGGGAGGCCGTCTACTTCTGTTCAGACATGCATGGCTATCCTCTCAACCGGATGCATGGACAATAGACAAAGTCACAGAAGGCTACAAAATCGAGTTTCGGTCTATCCCACCACAATGCTTCCTAGCGTCACCTCTTCAAAAAAAAATGCAAAAAACCGGAACAGAATGCTTGCGGCAATGAAACATCTTCTTCAAATCCAAGCTGTAGAACCCGTCCCTCTCCAAGGACAACAGATGGGACTGTATTCCATCTCTTTTACAGTCCCCAAAAAGAACTGGAGGGCAATTCTAGACTTAAAATTTCTGAACAAGTACATAAACCTGAGACATTTTCTCATTGAAACATTGTGGTCCATTGCGGAGTCCCTGCAACCAGACAAATTTCTGGCTTCAATAGACTTGACGGAGACATACCTCCACATTCTGATCTTTCCTCAGCACAGGAGATTCTTGTGTTTCTGTACGGGAGAGACCCATCTACAATTCAGAGCCCTATCATTCAGTCTTTCTTCTGCCCCACGGGTGTTCATGAAAACCCTAGTACACCCCGTGGTGCATCTCCGGAAGCAGGGTGTTCATATACACCCTTACCTAGACGACCTTCTGATACAGTCCCCATCAAAAACCCAATGCCACAGAGAAATAGATAAAATTATCCAGTGTCTACAGGACTTTGGCTTCCTCATCAACGAACAGAAGAATTCACTGAACCCCACACAGTGTCTCGAACACCTGGGAGTGATATTGGACACGCAATCTACAAAACTTTTCCTTCCAATGCAAAAGGCAAAGAAGATCCAGGGATTAGCCTCATAGATCATCAAGGCCCACTTCTCCTCCCTATCCATCCTAACAAAGATGCTAGGGCTTATGGTCTCAGCGTTCGACACCCTGCAGTGGGGAAGGTTTCATTCCAGGCCCTTCCAAAAATTTCTCCAGCCAGAGAAATTTTTCAGAACTCCATTGCCTTGAAGATGGAGATCTCACTAAAAGTACTGTTAGCAGTCAAGACGAGCCTGTGCTGGTGGTCCAAGCTATCCAACCTAACAAAAGGCAAATCGTTCTGGATCCGGGATCAGATCCAGATATTTACGGATGCCAGCCTACATGGCTGGGGAGCCACGCTTCACCATCATCCGATTCAGGAAACATGGTCCAGGACAGAGACAATATTGCCAATCAACCTTCTGGAACTATGGGCAATACGATTGGCCCTTCTGCACTTTGCCCCTCAGATACCGCAGCAACATGTACTTATCCGAACGGACAATATCTCAGCCAAGGCCTACCTCAGCAAACAAGGGGGCTTTCAATCAATGACCCTTTCCAGAGATGCTGACCTGTTGCTGTGATGGGCGGAAATCAACCTACCGTCCCTACAAGTGGAACACGTGAAGGGATCCATCAACACCCAGGCGGACTGGCTGAGCCGACAGATAATACAGGAAGGGGAATGATCCCTACACAAGAATGTTTTCAATCTGATAGTCTCCACATTAGGGATCCCTCAGATAGATCTTTTCACATCCCCAACCAATGCTCAACTGGGCAGATTTCACACCAGGTACTTTCATCCCTCAGCGGAACGCACAGACGCACTTCTGACTCCATGGCCTGCGGAACTTCTTTATGCCTTCCCCCCACTACCGGTCCTTCTGAAGCTGATTTGCAAAATAAGAACATCAGGGGCAGAAATAATTGTAGTAGCACCTTATTGGCCTCGTTGGCTGTGGTTCACATCTCTTCTAGAGCTGGCGATGGCCCCACCTCTCACACGCCCAGTTTCGGAAGACATGCTGCTTCAAGGCCCAATTCGTCATCTTGACCCGGGATAGTTTCAACTGACCGGCCGAAAGGCCGAAATTCGTCAGACTGGGCTATGATGACTCCATCATAAATACCATACTGGCATCAAGAAAACCCTCCACTACCAGAATTTACAACGTGACATGGAAGGCCTTCATCAGATGGTCACGCAGAAAGAAAATAGATGCACTACATCCAAGAATTGCATCCGTTCTATCTTTCCTCCAAGATGGGCAAGTGACCGGGCTCAAGGCTTCCACACTTAAAAGGCAAATGACGGCACTATCTACGGTTCTGCCTCAGTTCAAAGGTCTACTGATCTCCCAACACCCACATATATGGCGTTTTCTCAAAGGAGCATCCCATGGCGATCCTCCCACATGTCATATATTTCCAACATGGAGACTGAATCCCGTCCTTACAGCATTAACCAAAATGCCTTTTGAACCATTACGAAGCATACCCCTCAAGTTCCTGAGGATGAAGACATTATTTTTAGTAGCTATCACTTCAGCCAGAAGAATCTCGGAATTAAGTGCCTTGTCCATCCAAGCTGACCTCTGTGTATTCCACAAAGACAAAGTAATTCTTAGAACAGACCCTTCATTTTGTCCAAAGATAAACACGAAATTCCATAGAACTCTGGAAATATACCTACCATCATTTTCCCCAAATCCATCCCATCCAGCAGAACGGATGTGGCATACCCTAGACGTGAGATGAGCCCTGAAATGCTACATACTCAGGACCACGCCCATCAGAAAAGCAGAAGTAATGTTCATTAATATTTCACCCCCTCATACAGGACAAAAAATGTCCACAGCATCCATTGGACACACCATCAAGATGTGCATTTCAGAAGCCTACAAGGCCATGAACCTTAAAGCACTGGAGGGCATCACTGCCCATTCTGTTAGAAGCGCAGCCACAAACGCAGCTCTTTTTAACAGAGCCTCCATAGAGGAAGTATGTAGAACCGTGACTTGGTCTTCGCCAAACATGTTTATACTTCACTATAAGATCAACACATACGCCTCAGCTGATGCTGCCTTCAGGCGACAAGTTTTACAATCCATTCTATCAGCAGATGACGACCTCCTCCCGAGAATTAGGACCACTGCTCTGGGAGGTCCCACAAGATGGCCTCCACCTCAGAGGGAGAACGACCAGTGGACTTACCGTGAGGGGTCCTTCTCCTCTGAGGGTTGGAGGACATCTTGGCCCTCCCGGGTCATCATCTCCTTGCTCACGCATTCAGTTCTTACCCCTCAAGGGGAACACGAGGACAACAAACAACACAATACAGTCAAAAAACAACAAGAACTTCAGTCAGAGAGAGAGAGAGAGTACGGGAAATTTAAGTCAAATGGTATTTCTCGAATACAAGTTCTGTATATAGTTGAAAGAGATTGTTTCTTTCTTCCTTCTTATCCTTCCTGTTTCAATTGTCGTTTCAATTGCTGACAGTGTTCTTTTTTTCAAGTTATTGTTCCTTCATATAGTCAGCAAGGTACGGTTTATCTAGCTTTAGGAGCACCCGAACTGAGCCTAGGGTGACTTCCACCACAGGGAACAGGAAGAAGTTAAACTTAGTCCTGCCTCCCTGAAGATAGGTGGGAATCACCCACAAGATGTCCTCCAACCCTCAGAGGAGAAGGACCCCTCACTGTAAGTCCACTGGTCATTTAAAGTCCTTCATGACCTGAGACCCATATAGCTGAAAGACTGTCTCTTTGCTACGTGTCAACTACAGTAATCAGGCATCCATCTGCTGGCCCATCTGGTGTCTTCTTACCCCTGTGGTTCTTGATTCCAGTTTTTGGGTCAAGTTTGTTTCCCCCTCCCTGTGTCTTACCGTCTGGCATCAACCCAAGCTGAGACCTTTTCCATCATGGCTCCAGCTCTGTGGAATGGGCTCCCTGAAGAGGTGAAGGGGGCCTCCTCCTTGAAGAGTTTCAGGAGGTGCTATGAGGCCTGCCTGTTCGCCAGGGCTTTTGAGGGAGTCTGAACTGGTAAGCATGTTTTAAGGGGAGAAACGGGGGAGATTTGAGGGTTGCTATTGTATTTTTAGTTTTAACAAAAAATGTTTTAAACTATTATAAGAAGACACCTTGAATCACGAGAAGTGGCAGGATATACATGCTTTAACAAGTAAGAAGAAGAAGAAGAAGAAGAAGAGATTGGATTTATATCCTGCCCTTCACTCACTTGGAGTCTCAGAGCGCCTTACAAACTCCTTTCCCTTCCCCTCCCCACAACAGACGCCCTGTGAGGTAGGTGGGGCTGAGAGAGGTCTGAGACAACTGTCCTTGAGATAATTATACTCTGCTGAGGTCCTTTCATCCCCCCAGCTCTGCCCCCAAATCTCCAGGAATTCCCCAATCTGGAGTTGGCAAGCCCAGTAATAACAGATGTCTTAGGTAGGTGCTGTATTAATTCAGTTAAGAGTTAACAGATTATTGTGAGAGTGTCTTTCCTGACTGACGATTTTGGTCACCAGGTCATCCCTTCCTTGTGAAAAGAACAGTACTGAAGTTGGGTGGCCTGAATGTCTATGCTGTGTAAGGAAAGGGAATGTTGTGAGAGAGAGACTGATGTTTATGATAGGAAGAGGAGAAACGGTATAGAAATAAAATAATTTTTAAAACAAAAAAAAATTCTTCAATGTTCATGGTTTTTAAAAGAATTGTTTTTTCCCCCTACTTCCTGGCCAGAAGATGTAGCATAAATCCTTTGCTTCCTATTCTGTAGTGTTTTCTAAGGCTTCCAAAGCAGCAACAATAATGCTTATATTAATCTAGATGTATAATTTACTAAGACAAGAATTTTTCCCTCTTGATAGCTTTGCACTTATTGATCAGAGTTTACATTTTGCCCCATTTGCACAAAATTAATTACTGACAGCATTTAATAGTTTGAACTTCTTCATTTTTCAAATGCTTGTTCATGTAAAGTGAGTAATATTAACCAAGTTGTTAAAGAAATGTTGAAGTACACAAAGGGAAGAGCGAACATTTATAATGAATTATACATTTTACATAAATAATGTATAGTCTTAAATGAGTAGTATTAAATGTAAGACAGTTTTATTTTTGAAAAATAATATTGTGACTGAACGTTGAATTAATTCTCTTTAAGAATAATATTAAAGATTTCTATTATCTTAAAGGGATGTATTTTGGAGGGCTTCAGCTAATCATACCCTCAGTTAACAAGCGGCACCTTCCAATTCTTTACCATTTAACCTTTCCTTGTCCTAATAAAGTGCTACTGAACTAGGGTTACCAGGTCCCCCAGTGTGTGTGGGGATCCCCTGGTTTCTGGCACTCCTCCCCGGTGCCAGCCAGCTGACCAGTGGGGGAAAATTACCACCCCAAACACAATGTGCCCACCTAATCCGGAAGTGACATAGGCATATTGGTGACGTTGAGGGGCTACACTTTGGTTTTGGGGGTAAAACTCTATAGTAGAATTAGCTTCAAACCACAGAGTTTTGCCCCAAAACCAGAGCATTGGCCTCCAACGTCACCAGCTTGCCTATTTCACTTCTGGGTGATGTAGGCATGGCATGCTTCTTCCCTCCCCTCCCTCGGATCATCCCAATAAGTCCCCCGCTGGCTTGTCCTTTGGCAACCCTATATTAAACCATTGTTCTGGCAACCCTATATTAAACCATTGTTCCCAACTACATTACAACTCAGGCAAGTATCAGTTTTTGTTTGTTTAGGCATACTGAACATGTTGTGGACCCAAGGAAAGTCTTAACAGTTGTCTGATGGTTGAAGGGTAAACAGCTGCATTTTGAAATACTGTTTTTTGTTCTCCCCCCCCCCCCCCCCCACAAGTCACAGCTGACTTATGGCAATCCTTGAGTTTTTCAAGGCAAGAGATGCAAAGAAGTGGTTTGCCATTGCCAGCTCTGCATCAAAACTCTGGACTTTCTTGGTCATCTCCCATCCAAATATTAACTAGGGGTCCAGGGCCAACCATGCTTAACTTCCAAGTAGGGATGTGTATTCGGTTCATCCAAACCGAATGCACCCCCGAAAATGGCCCATTCAGCCCCCTTTTGGGCAGTCGTTGGCCGAATCATTTAAATCCCTCCCCGTGCCTTCCCTAGCTTGTCTGCCTTGGCACGGGGGATGGGCTCTGTCGGACTTCTCCGGCGCGCCTGCTTCAGCTCACTTCAGTAGGCAAGCTAGAGAAGCCCTGGGGAGGCATTTAAATGCCTCCCCACACAGCAAAATCTGATTCGGTCGGCCGAATGCTACCCCAATTGGCATGGATTGCTGAAAGTTGCATTCGGGGGTCATTTGGCTGGCCGAATCGGGATGATTTTTTTTTTTTGCACACCCCTACTTCCAAGATCAGACAAGCTAGCCTGAATTACTGTTAGGATGAGATTAAACAGGCCCCACTGTCTATATGACAGGCAGGTTCATCTGCCTCCTGAGTTGTATCTCAGACAGCAGCCTGGTCTGTGTACATACATATGTGTATGTAAAAATAACTAACATAGGTGGCCCACACCATTAATAAAAGCAGAAAAACTAGGCTCCCAACAGGACAAGACAGGAATTTCTGCATGCTTGGAGGACGTCCCAAATATGCAGGAAAATATGGATTTTGTAAATTAACCAAAGGGTGTAGGAGCTAAAGTAAGCAGAGAAGGCCTGAGCATGCTCCAAGAGGCCTGGAATCTTAACAGCAATTGAGTTACTGAAGGGAAGGGGGGAGAATTTATAGAATCCCAAAGAGGGAGATTTGGGTGTCTGTCTGCCTGGGGAAATTTCCAGATCATTTGTCTTCCCTATTCCCTACCATGGTTTCCAGTTTACACAGCTTAACGGGAGTTATTAAGAACTAAGCCTCTCTTTTGGGAAAACATCACCTCACCCCCAAGGTTTAAAGAGAAGGCAGCAAAACTCTCTTGCCTGTTATGAATTATTTCAGTGGACTGAATTCCTCCTTATCCTTTGGAGTTGCCAACTCTGGGTTGGGAAATTCCTAGAGATTTCAGGGTGTAGCGTGGGGAAGACAGGCTTTAGGAAGGGCAGGAGAGGAATCTCAGTAGGGCAGGGGTGGCCAACCTTGCTTAACGTAAGAGCCACATAGAATAAACGTAAGAGCCACATAGAGATGTCTGAGAGCCGCAAGACAGGAACAAATATCACACACACGTTTTTATTTTTTAAAATATGCAAATTTGCTTTTTATTAACGTTAAATGGGACTGCCAAAAATAAAAACAAACAAGGAAAACCAGTTATAAGAAAGAGAGAGAGAGAAACTAGGAAAGCAAATAGATGGGAGGGAGGAGGGAAGGAAGGAAGGGAGAAAGAGAGAAAAAGCATGCCTCCCCTTTGCTTCCCCAGCCGCCCTGCCAGGAGCCGCACAATATGTGTGAAAGAGCCGCATGTGGCTCCCGAGCCACAGGTTGGCCACCCCTGCAGTAGGGTATAATTCCATACCCACCTTCTAAAGCAGTCATTTCCTGTAGAGGAACTGGTCTCTGTGGTCTGCAGATCAGCCTGATAGAATGGAAGGGCATGCAGAAGTTCTTTTCTCACATCCCATCCAGGGTTTTGATATTTGTTTGTTTAATATATTTCTGTATAGTTCAGAATTCCTAAAAATTGTCTGGAGTTTCTAAATAAAATACAGAGAATATGCTAAAAATAGAATTACAAACAACTGAAGACAGCGTAAAATAGCATAGAATAGCATAAAACACTACCTATAGCACAACATAAAACCTAAAGCAGCATAATAGAGCATAGTATTCACAGCTACACGAACACAGTGTAATTCAGCATCAGTAAAATCAGCATAAATTAAGAAGCAACTTTGGGTATTGGCTTCTATACATAAACAACTGATAAGCAACTGATAAGCAACATAGCAGTACTGGCATAATAATCACTTTTTAAAAGTGTCTTGTTAACAGGAGGCTTTAGAATGCTAATTTACATTTTTTAAAAATTACCAAAGTTTCACCTATCTGTAATGTATTACCATTTCTGTTTGCTATTCCATGTTAGTTGAGTACCATATCTTTTTTTTCTTTGGCAGTAAGTTTTCTGCTTTCTTAAGCTCCTTTTCTTTAAGTTGCTTAATTTGTCTCAGTCATTTTGACAGAAAAGTAGGTCTTTGTACCGTTTGTAGAGTAGAGGTTTAGGCTGTATTTATAGAAGCATCTGATTGGGCAAGGTATGAAGGGTTATTGTAAAGGGGGGGAAATGTGCTGTAAGTTTATGTGACTAATTTTTAGCATAATTTTGTTAGTATTTGCCTGTTTTGGCAAGGTTTTTAAGGTGCTGCATTTCTCAAATGTACAGGAAAACTGATTTGCAAGTTTGCCTGCTTTTTTTTCTAGCACTGCATCTCAATATAACTTTATTTAGGAGAAAAGCTTGGTAAGCAGACGAGAGAGTGTTATGGTGCTCAAAATTTATCCTTTGCCTTCTGACTTGTTCTTTTGCCTACTTATTAAAATACATCTGCTTTTTGTTTTAGAAAATATTTACATTACTCTCAAACAAGAGTTCCCTTGATAAATGTATTAACTTTTCACTAACTATAAAAACAAAGGCATTGTTTATTTATAAAATTTATTAGCTGCCTTGGCACCAAAAAGCACTTTAGGTGTTTCTTCTAAAAACCTTCTAAAAACTATTAGATAAGAACAACCACAGATAATTACAGTAAAACATCTTGATACGCTAAGCAGAGTCTGGCAAAAGTCTTTGAGAATAAAAATGTTTTCGCTTTCTGGTTTAACAGCCCAAGAGGATATACTGACGTTATACTGTAGAAAAGAGCAAGAGTCTAATAGCACCAATATGTGGCAGGGTATGAGCTTTCGTGAGTCACTGCTTACTTCTTCAAATACAGCTAGAAAGGGAGTCCATCTGTCCTATTTATTGGAATGTGGAGTGATTTCAGATGCCAAATGACTATTTATTTATTTATTCAATTTATACCCCGCCCTCCCCGCCAAGGCAGGCTCAGGGCAGCTTCCATAAAATGCACATAAATGCAATTAAAATCCATCATATAAACATCCAAAAACCATAAACAATAAACAAATCAGTTTTCCTAAACTGCTGAAACAGTATTCAGATAAAATGCGAGAACAGAGAATTTCAAATTTAGACAATACTCCATAGATGGCAATAATGATGATGTTCCTGCGCCAGCTCCGTTGATCTACTTATATACATGCAGCACGGATAGGCTAAAGATGGTGAGATGGGTCACAGGAACACTTCTCGATGTATGATGTGGCTCCTTAATCAAATGCCTGGTGGAAGAGCTCCGTCTTACAGGCCCTGCGTCACAGTAAAAGGTCCCACAGGGCCCTGATCTCTTCCGGGAACTCGTTCCACCAGTACGGAGCTGGTGTTAACATTTATTTATTTGTTCTGTTCACTTCATATCCCACCCTCCTCGCAAGCGGGCTCAGGGTGGCTAACAACAAAGAAGTTACAAAACCATTAAAACCAATTATAAAGTACAATATTAATACAGTACAATAAAATTACAACAAAAAATACAACAAAATTAAAACAGTACAATAGCAGGCAAATGACAATAGCAGGTGAATGACAATAGCAGGTGAATGACAGTAGGAGGTGTGATTGAATTTAGGTGAGATATGCAGAGGGGTGATAGGCGTGGAGAAATCAGCATTGTTAATGAGACAAGAAACCTAGGTCTTAATTCAATCCAGGTGGATGCATTGTCTTGAGCTTCATTATCAGTTGTAATTCAGCAGTCTCTCTTTCTAATCTGCTACTGGCAGAAGTTAAATGGACAGGAACAACTGAAACTTTATCCAGACAAAACGGAGGAGCTATTGGTGGAGAGAAGGTCTGACCCAAGTAATGAGTTATGCCCGTTCTGGATGGGGTTGCATTCCCTTAAAAAAATCAGGTTCATAGTTTGGGAGTGCTCCTGGGCCTGGGCCTCCTGTTAGATAAACAGTTGGCAATGGTGGCCAAGGGTGCCTTTCACCAGCTTTGGCTGGTGAGCCAGCTACTGCCCTTCCTGGACAGAAAATAACTTGCAAGCCCTGGTAACATCTCGATTAGGTGAGTATTATGCGCTCTACATGGGGCTGCCCTTGAAGACAGTCTGGAAGTTGCAGTTGCTACAGAATGCTACAGCCAGAGTGTTGACCGGAGTCAGTTGTAGGGAGCATATCACTCCAGTTTTTTCACTATACTGGCTTCCAATTTGTTTCTGGGTTCAATTCAAGTTGCTGGTATTGATCTTTAAAGCCCTGTTTAGTCTGGAACCAACATGCCTTAAGGATCTCCTTCTTCTATATGAACCTACCCACTAGATGGGTGGCAATGTGAGGAAGGGGCCTTCTTTATTGTGGCACCAAAACTTTGGACCTCCTCCCCAGAGAGATTCAGCTGTCTCCCTCTATTGGTATCTTTTGCTAGCAGTGAAGACTTTTTTGTTTCGCCTTGCTTACCCTCAATAACAGTTAATGGCCCTCCTTCTAGTGTTGTTTATGTGTTTTTATTTGAATTTTATTTGAAAAGAATGCCCATGGAACTTTTACTGGCTGTTGCTAGACAACCACAACAATATTAACAAGACTTCCAAGCCTCGTTTTCTGTAAAGCAAAGGTGGGAGGGAGCAAGAGTAGATTGGGAGGCTGAAACTGCCCCAGAAAACGACCCACTTCCCTCTGTCATACCCTTTGATGAAGGAGGATTCAACAGGGACAGCGCCAGAGGCAACTACTGGAAACCCACTATCCATGCATTGTGGACTAGCTTGGCAGCAACGGACACAACACAATTCAGTCCACAACTGGGCCTGGCCACCATGCATCCTGGCACACCACAGGCTGCCACACAGCCTGGCTAGACTTTCCCTGGAGAGGCTGTTGGGTAGGGAAGGAGGGAAAGCTGAAGACAGGGGAAGATAAAGGTAGGTTGGCTAGTGGGTGGGAAGGAGAAAATGAAGTAGGAAAAGGAAGGCCATGGGAGCTGCCAGGGAATAGAAAGAGGAAATGCTGGGGGAGGGGAAAATGTGATGCCCACTGTAAGTCCTTGCAGTCCTCCCACTTGTTTTATATGTTTTTGTGCTTTTATGGGAGTCAGTGAAAAATATAGCAGCTCCAACTTGGCATCCGTGGCTGCCCAAACTGAACCCTTGCTTAGTCTGTATAGAAAGCATCTTCCTAACCATGGTCTTACACTTAGAGATGGGCACAAACTGGGAAAATGGAGGTTCGTGGGGCCTCACGAACCACAAACCTTTCTGGTTAACGAATCGGTTCATAGTTCGTAAGGTTCAGGGGAAGATCTGAGATCTAACCTCCCTCCTTTCTGCTGGCAGCGGCTCCCCAAGGCCAGCAGAATAGAGGATCTTACAAAACTCATTTAAAGGGGATGTTTCTTAACAGGCTGAAGTGGATAAAAACTATTTCAGCGATCCGTCTTACTCCCCACCCCCCGCTTCCCACCATGAACCCCACAAACTTCTGAAATCACATCACATGGAGGGTCATGGGTAGGGATGGGCATGAATTGGAGATGTTCTTTGCAAATTTAGGTTTGTGACAAATGTTTGTGCTCATCCCTACTTACACTCTTCCTTCATTGCTAGATGCTGTTTATGTAATCATTCAATTTTAACATTGAATGTATGCCATTGCATGCATGTTACTGAACTACTTTGGTTTTCTAGACAAATTTCTTTTAGCACAAGCTAAATCTGCCTTGGCTTTCGCATTTTCATCTCAAAGTCTCTCTTTTTCTTTTTTCTTTCTTCTTTCTATCCCACTTGACCTCTTTTACTAATGAGAGTATGGGTCATGGATTCAGTCACAAAACTAAAATGTCCAGAAAGAAGGGAGCACGTATTTATGGCATTTTTTAATGATGATTAGTTCCCAGACACCAAGCGTTAAAAAAACTCAACAAAACTGAATTAAAGTACAACTGTCCATCTGGGGTGCTGCCATACAAGCTCACATAACTTCTTCTTAAGAATTTGCTCGCTGAGAAAAGAATAGAAAAACTCAAGTTGGCTTGGTTGGACTTTTTAATTTATTTTTAGTTATTTATTTAACAGCTCAGTGCAATCAGTGGGATGAGACATTTGATAGGCAATGTAATAGGACTAGGATTACAGAATTTGGTGTACAGATGGATGAAGAAATGCTCTGGGCCTGATACACCAAACAGGTGGACTTCTCCTTTACATCTGCAAATGTCTTCTGACCAGATGTTGGTGGAAAATACTCCTGATGCTGCCACAATCTGGGTTAATAGACGCAGTTTTGGATCTAAGAGCATTCAAGGCTATAAACATACACATACAGGGAGGGGTGAAAACAATGGATAAAAAAATTCTGTCTATTTCCATTCAATATTACAATGCCTTCATTTATATCCCAGTAGCATTACTATTAATGGCTTTTGTAGAGTTATTCCCCGTCTTTCTCCAGTGAAAATTCTTCGTTCTTACCAGGACTCAGTTCTCTGTAGCAACCCAAAATAACAATCTGCATATATACTCTGGCATAGATTCTACAACATAAATGTGATTAAGATGATGCAAGGGTGAAAACGTGCTAAGTATGCCTTGTGGAGCACAACTCAGAGAGCTACCCCTGTAGCAGACGTAACTCATGTGAAGTGGGATTGCCATGTGGCACCACTGAGATGAAGTGTTTCATCTGTGTCCACTAGTGCAATTGTGGCTGTTACAGATGCAGCATCTTCCTTAGAGGATACCACAGCTGTGATATTTGTCTTCTTTGCCAAAAAAAGAGAGAGGGGAGAACTGAACAGCTGGTTTGGGAAAGAAGTAAGGGCCTGAAAGTAGATTTCCATCTGAGGAACATGGCTTCTTGTACCAAGAAAAAATATCTCATATCTTCTGGTGCTCTGTCCTTATTTGTAAAGCTGAAATAGAATAAGCTCAATAGTTGGACTGACAGCCGCTGTTAAATTTAGTAATACTATTTTGGAGAGGCCTTGATAGTAGAGTTGCAAAAGAGTTTCAGGATACATTGATCACTGTGCTGTAAAATATGCCTTTATGCTTCCTTTTGTAGCTCAAAATTTAGACCTTAACCATGTGATTAATTCTGATGCTGCTGTGTCTCAGTAGTGATTACCCATTTGAGTGAGGGATCATAAATGGTGGGGAGCTTACCAAGTCACAGAGACTAGACTTGCTGGAAAATATTGGGAGAATCAATATCCCCATTCCTTTCCCATACAGTCTCAGCTAATATATATGTGCTAGAATTAAATGAATTGATTTCCAAGGCAGCCAACCATAGTTAGGAGGGAAGGGATCAGAAATGTTTGGGGGGGGGGAGGTGAGAGACTGCTGACACCAATTTCTTTCCTCCCCCATCCTAATATGAATTAAGGATATTAATAGGGATATTAATAAGGATAGTTCCAGAAGTAAACTAGTGCTACATTTCTAGAGTGTGTGGACAATATAGATTGTAACCAGGGCATACTGTGGAATCCTAAGGGAATCAGAACTGTATTAGACCAACATTAGTCAGCACTGTGTCATTGAGCATTGCCCCCAACATGCCCATGTCACTTCCCAGTCACAGTGGAGTAACTTAAGCATGTCACTGAAATGTCGGGTGTCCCTCCCTTTTATGGGGGAGTAAGTCCCCCTGCTGGCTAGCTAATCAGCGGCAGAGAGGTGGGGCGTGACAGTGGGGAATCTCCACTGGCATCCATACTATGAAGTCAGTATAAAGAGTTTGCTGAATCAGGGCATGCTGATGTTCATTGTCAAAATTGCCTTATGTTCTTGTCCTTGCTGCTGCTATTTGTATAAATGCAAATATAGATTTAAACAGATTCAATATCTCCAAATATTCAAGGTCGTTGGTAGTTCGTTAGCAGTTAAAGTTCCAGATTAACATTGAACTTTCATTTTCTTTTATAGCTTGGGTCTTCATCCTCTGTGCCTTTTACATCTATATTCTCACAGCTGTTCATGACCGTTGTAGTTCCACTTATAATTGGACAGGTATGTTTTTAAAATATATATTTCCTATATTTTGAAAAGTATAAGTTGAAGGGAGATGTCTTAAAGATAGACAGCAAAAGGGAAAAAGCTGCCATCTAGGGAAAGGCTCAGGATAGTGGAATTTAATAATGTAGAGATAACGCTAGAGTGCTCCCTGAAGCCTTATTGATCTTGGTTGAGACTGAGCAGCTGTCCCTCACTTCCTAAAACATCTGCTTTTACATATCAAAAAAAGAGTTTATGAGCATAAAGGAGGCCAAAAAAAATGGCAACTCTGATTCCAAAACATGCAGAATAGTGTAGATTAAGTAAGAAATATTGCAGAAGTATTTATTTATATGACTTGATTAGAAATGGATTAGAAAAGTTCTGGCAAAAAAGGAAGAAATTTTAAGGGATAGTTTAACCCAATAAGGTAATATAATAAGCTCCATTAGACTATTTACTGAGACTCACAGTGGGAAGTCCCTTGCACTCTCCACTGGTCCCTCTCGCCACTTTCACTTCCCTTTACCCATACCCCCTCATCACTGCTCCTTTACTATTTTTTGCTTCCTTCTCCCCTGAAACAAGGCTCTCAGGCTGGAGGGTTGTGAGACATCTGACCACCCACACCCTCCTTGTCTTTTGAAAGGTTCTCCCTTCAGTTTTTGGAGTGTGAAGCAAAGTGGTTTTTTCCTTTTATTTCCCTTTTCCTCTCTTAATCCTTAAAACAGAGAACAAAACTGATACTGAACTAGATCTCTTCCCCCTAACTCCTGTAGAGTCTGCTGTGAGTTATATGCATTTTGAGAACGCTGGAGTCAAGGGTAATAAACACACTTACATGTATTTAGAGTGTGAGTGTGACACTTAATTCCCTCCCACTCTAATGAGATAGATGACACAAATTCATCTTTGGCCTTCTGTGCAGTCGCCCATTGGGACTGCATCCAAGCAGACCTGCTGCAGAGAGATTCATTTCAAAGCTTAAAAAGTCATCTAGAGGGCGCCCCTCCTCCCTCAAGCCACTGTGAGCTGTCCTTCCCGCTAAAATCGTCACATGGTTGACGGGAGGGAGTGCCTTCTCCCCTTACTTCCTTTTTCACTGTTGTTGGAAAAGGTTCTTCTTTTCAGCTCTCCAGGTCTGAAAAAGTTTTGTTTGTTCTGGTGTTGATTCCCTACAGAAGAAAGATATTAGTTTACTTGTATTTTGGGTGAGAAGAAAATAACAGCTGAACTAAGCAAAGCAGAAGCTGCACGCTCCTTTGCCTCGTGTCAATTGTTCAAGGCCAAAGGGCTGCCTCAGCACCCTGCCTTGCTTTCTCCGAAGATTCCTCCCCTCTCCCTCTCGGGGCAGAGTCGCTCTATTTTAAAAAGTCCTATTTAAAAAATGTACCAGATGCAGTACTAAAATGCCTCATTCCTAGGAGCATATGCTGTCCCTTTTGTGTCTTGGTAAAGAGCACGATGTGGGAAACTGCCAGGTGTGCCAGCAATTCACCCCTAAAGCCTGGAGTGATAGGGCTTTCTGTTTAAAGGCTGCCCTATGGGAAAAGGCATTGTCCTCGTCTGATAAGTCTCCCATTCCTGCCCAGCTGTCTTCCTCAAAATCTCAGGGATCTTCCCCAGTAGCTCTGGGCCCGTTGGTTCCATCAGCCACCCGTTCCAAACCGATTCGGCACCATTCCATTGATTCCAAGGAGTACATTGGAACCCCCAGCGAAGAAGAGTCATTCTAAATTCAAACACAGAAAGAAGACCAAATCTGTGACTTGCCCCCATCAGTCTCCCAAACTGGCTCCCAGGGATCCAATGCCTGAATCTGAGGCTCCCTCCTTTGTCCCACTGAGGACTCCTTCAGTTCCTTCAGCCGCACTTATCCGTAGGTGGATCTTCCATTGGATACTATGACAGCTTCAGATCCAAGACCAACTTAGATGGATCTGCTGGGTTCTGTGGTTTGGCACCATTTATATCTTCCTTTTCCGTGGCAACCATACCCATACTGCATGTCCCCAGCTTATCTCCAGGACTGCTCTGAATGCCCTCCAACCCCACATTGCACCAAGCAAGGATTCTATCTTCTCAGCATCTAAGTCACCCCTCTGCCTCTTTGTTGGTTCCAGCAAGACCGCAACTCACTGCCCCTACTTTGGACTCAGATGAGGAGCAGAGTCAGGAATCTGAACATAGTTCTGAGATACCCTCAGACCCGTCACCTGATGAACAGGTCGGGGATCCTGCACTGAATTCACCTAATGAGGACGTATGCCTATATACCAAGCAAATGATCAGAATTGTTCAGGCTTTGGAGATTGACATTGCAACCACAGAACAAAAGCCCAAGGACAAGATTCTTGGCCAATTGTATTCCAGTACCCCGAGCACTGTAGCTTTTCCAGTTTTGGAGGGTTTAAAATATATCTATAAGGACATCTGGTAAAGACCTGCCTTGACTCCTGCCACCTCCAGGCGCATGGAGAACCTATACAAGTTTAAACAGCAGGATGCTACGTTTTTGTCCACCCATCTACCACCATCCTCCTTGATAACTGAAAACCTTTAAAATAAATCAAGGTCATCTTTTCAAGCCACACCAACAGATAAAGAGGGGCCGTAATTGGACTCTTTAGGTCAAAAGACAAATTCATCATCGGCTTCAGCCTTTAGGATTGCTAACTTCCAAGCTGTTATGGGATCATACCAACTATTTCTGTTGCAAAATACATCTCCTTTTCTGCAACTCTAACCTGAGGTCAAGATAGATTCAGCCAGGGTCCTTCAAGCTGAAGCCATCAACGCTGCTCAACATTCAGCTAACTCGGTGACCAGAACCATTGCATCATCCATAGTGCTCAGATGCCATGTGTGGCTGCACTCTCCTTTTTTACACACTCATGCTTATTCAACTAGAGTGCAGGCATCTTCAGCTGTGCTACTTAGAGGTGTTCCACTGCTCGAGACCTGCAGGTCCGCCACCTGGTCCTCCTCAGTCACTTTTGTGGAACATTATGCACTGGACCTGCAAGCAAGCAAGGAACTGGAAGCTGGTAAGGCTGTCCTACAAACCTTGTTCCAGTGACATATCAAATAAGAACGTCACCCCACCTCCTAAGCTTGGTAACATCCCAATGGGGGACTGCACAGAAGACCTAAGATGAAAATGGAGTTGCACTTACCTGTAACTGTTGTTCACTGAGCTGTCTTCTGTGCAGGCACACATTCCCCCCCCCCCACCAGCCCTTCAGTGAATTATTGTAATGTTTTCTTTTGTCTGCTTGCAGCATCTCAGGTAGAACTGAGGGGAGCAGGTGCCCCTCCCATCAACCATGTGACCTTTTCAATGGGAAGAATGGCTCACAATGGCTCAAGGGGGGAGGGTCACCCTCTAGATGTTTTTTAGCTTTGAAATGAATCTCTCCACAGCATGCCTGCTCTGATGCAGTCCCAGTGTGTCCCTGCACAGAAGACAACTCGATGAACAATGGTTGCAGGTAAGCACAACCCCATTTTTATCAGAGTTGGGAGGTGCTCTATACTTGGTTGGTACAAAATAAGTTTTCTAAGAGGCTCAGACTTGGAAACAATAACCAGACAAGCATTAAAACTTTACTTACTTTAGATATATGCTCAAGGGATCTGAACTGGCCAGTATTGAAATTGAAAAAGATCTTGGGGTTGTATTAAGTAGCTTGAGGAAACTGTGCAGCAGCAGTGGAACAGGCAAACTCCATGGGAAAGGGACTGAAAATAAAATGGCCAGTCTTGCATGGCCCTTGTATAAACTTATTATGTGGCATTATTTGGAATTCTATATACAGTACAGGTCACCATATCTCATAAAGAATATCACAAGACTAGAAAAAGTATAGAAAGGGACACCCAAGACGATTGGAGCACCTTTCCTATGAGGAAAGGCTGAAGAGACTGAGACTGTTCAGTTTAGGAAAAAGACGTCTAAGAAGGAATGTGATAGAGGTTTATAAAATCATGCATGTGGTAGAGAGAGTTGACAGAGAGAAGTTTTTCTCCTGCTTTCATAATACTAGAACTCAGGAGCACCTAAAGAAGTTGATGGGTAATAGGTTCAGAACAGATAAAAGGAAATACTTCTTTATTCAGCGAGTAACTGAATTATAGAATTCATTGCCAGTGAACATAGTGATGGCCTAGAGCATAGATGGCTTTAGAAGGGGGCTGGGCAGATTAATGGAGGATAGGTCCATCAGTGACTACTAGCTAAGTTAAGGGAACCTCTGTGTACAAAGGCACCAAAACTCTCAGAGCTGAGAGGTAGCGTCAAGAGAAAGCTTTGGCATCTGTGCCCTGTTTGTTTGTAACTGATTGACCACTGTGTAAAACAGGATGCTGAGTTAGATGACACTAGACTGTTCCAGCAGAGATCTTGTGTGGAATAATGGCCCTGGAAGTTGGATCATATTTGTTAGTTCGAAGAAATATTGAAAATCAGCTTGAGGGCACATTAAGAAAGCAGAATGGTGATGGCCAGTCCACTAGTTCACAGCCCTATATTCCTAAGATGCAAAAGGGCAATATTTTGTTTATATATTAACAATCTATTGTGTATATATTAACGATCTATTGTTCTGGGACTTTTGTGATCCAGACAAGAGCTAGTGATCCCCAAATTTTCATAACGTTCAATTTTTAAAGCAAAACACAAACTTTTGAGGTTTTGCCAAAAAAAACCCACTAACCCAAAAAACATTATTGTCCTTTCTTATTGTTGTTTTGTGCCTATGTGCAGCCCTGTGCTGCCGCATAACAATGTTAAGAGTTCTTACTTCTGTCTTGCATGATTCCAGATAGCCTGGGACCACATGATGTTTTTATAGTGCTGTGTAGCCAATCAGATTTGGCTACATGCTGACATCACTGCAGGCAACCTATTAGCCTCACTCTGAATGGAGGGAAGGTAACCCTCACCCATTGCCCCCAAAACACTCAGTCTTGCCCTGTTGTGCTGGCAGTTTCATTACCCATTAGCATCGTGTGGCAAGACTTTAGTCCCAATCCGACTTTAGTCCACTCAGCTAGACATGACAAATTAGTGTGGAATGAGGATGAAGATTCTCAAACTCTGCCAGGGCTGGGATGGAGTCTGGGACTGTACTGCCCTCCAGTGTTCCCTTATTTTAGGACTTGTCCCAGGAAGAGTCCCAGGATAGGGTGAGGAGGGGAGTTTTCCTTTCACCCTGGTCACTCTCTCCCACCAGTTGCCTCTCTCAGGATCTCTTGGGGGAGGCCTGGGCCGCCTTTCCTGGTCTTCCCTGCCACATTTCCAGGTGTGTCCTTGCCCTTACTCCATTCCTCACAGCCTCTGGTTGGGCTGCCTGCCATAGCAGTGCCTGGGTGAGGCCTTCCCTGCTGACATCTTCTCTGGAGCAGGTGAGTGTGGGGGTGGGGCTGTCACCCCCAAACAAAGATGTGCATCTAAATGTCCATCATGATACACGTTCTGCTCCATCCAGCTGATTGGATTGTACAGTTGAGCTTGGAGGAACCGATGCATTATCATCTCTTTCTCATGATAACAGTGATGCAAAAATTGCTGAAGGAGGGCATGCTTCCCGAGTACAGAAGTATTTGTGTACCATGCCTCCCGAAATCAGCTCAGCAATGGAGACTTCATGCAATGAAAACCTTCATGTAAGAGAGAGACTGTGCCGCTGGTGCTGCCTCTATCCTGAATCCAGGCCTAAGGCCGATCTGCTGCCGAGCCGAATTTGAAGCGTCGGTTTTGTCTGTCTTCAGCTGGGCAAGTGACAGGGAGTAGAAAACCGAGTACGGCAGCAGCACTTCTTTCCCCCTTTCTACCATCCTTCTCTAGACCTAAATGCTTATGACAGACTTTTATTTTATGTTTTATTTTAAAGAGTGATTTATGATTAAAAGTTAATGAAATAGAATTTCCACTGTGCTTTTATTATATTCTACCAGTTTGAACATTTTTCAAAGCCGCACACCAAAACCCACTGTTCTCTATGAATAAATAATAAAAGCCATGTCTGTACATTATCATTCATGCATTCTCTAGTTGCCCATTGGTGATTTGTTTGCCAGCCTAAAGTGGGCACTTTATATTAAACAGTCCTTAAATAAAATTCAAATTAGTTATTACAATTGTACCTATTTAAAATATAAATATATGGATAGAAGTAATGGTGGCCTGCCTTTCTCAGGTTGTTGTATCTGAACAACAAGATATTACAGCATCCCTGTTATTGGCCCAGGGAAACCACCACCATTTTAGAGCTGAATGTGGTCCATTTAAAAATGTTGCAAGGGCTCGATCCTGATTGGGCCTGCAGTGCAGTGGGACCCGGCACTTTTGTTGCAAGGGAGGCTGTTTCAACACTTGAAAAGGTGCTTGGGGGTGTGTGTGCAAGAGCCTTTGGTTCCTCCATGCTCCAGAGCCCAATCAGGATCAAGCCCTCGCAGCATTTTTAAATGGCTTGTATTCAAATCTAAAATAGTGGCAGTGTCCCTGAGTCACCCACAAGGACTCAGTAACATTTCATTGTGCCCATAGTTCACCTAGGGTGCCACAAACCCTTGGGCCAGTCCTGACCACAATACCAGCTATCTATACAACTCCTTTTGCCCCTCAGGACTACAGACAATTACCATGTAAGTGTATCGTGAAGAGCAGACAGTGCTCCAGTTATAGTCCTCAGATTGCTACCTGGTAGTTGTTCTCCTGCTTAGGGTAGCTGTCATAGTGCCCACTCTATGGAACAAGCATTAGGGTTGCCAGCTCTGTGTTGGAAAACTCCTGGAGATTTGGGGGTAGAGCCTGGGGGCATAATGCCATAGAGTTCACCCTCCAAAGCTGCATTTTTCTCCAGAGGAAGAGAGGAGATTGGATTTATAGCCTACCCTTCACTCAAGAGTCTCAGAGTGGCTTACCATCTCCTTCCCTTCCTTTCCCCACAACAGACCCCTGTGAGGTAGGTGGTGCTAAAGAGCTCTCAGAGAACTGCTTGAGAGAACAGCTTAGTGAGAACTGTGGCTGATCCAAGGTCACTCAGCAGCTGCATGTGGAGGAGTGGGGAATCAAACCTGGTTCTTCCAGATTAGAGTCAGCACACTTAACCACTACGCCAAACTGGCTCCAAGGAACTAATCTTTATGTTCTGAAAATCAGTTGTAATTGTGGGAGTTCTCCAGGCCCCACCTGGAGGTTGGCAATCCTAAAGAAACTCCCTGAGGAGATGAGGGTAGCATCTGTAGAGGTATTTAGGAGGTGCCAAAACGCTACGCTGTTTCCTGTAGGCTGCAGTCATTATTTTTAGGGAAAGTGTGGTTTCCCTGTATTTTCTGGGTTTTTTGATTGAAATTGCAAGCCACCTTCAGCTATGGGAAAGGTGCGTACACGCGCGCGCGCACACACACACACAGAGCTATATGGCAGAATTATTAGGTCTTTGTCTATTTACCAGACTTAGGAGTCACTATTTGTTATAGCAGCACAAACCACAATTTATGCTGAAACAGTTCATGTAAATAAATAGAACATGCAAAAAATGGCTACTGTTTTTTTCTTCTTCTTTCAGTCTAAACTGAAAAGGGGAAATGAATTATTTTAAGAGGTACATTAAAGGTACATTTTTATGTAGAATTAATCATTTAAAGAAAGAAAGAGTTACAGCTATTTTTGTTAGGAAACATTTTTAGCTGAAAGATATTTATAACTTTAATCCATATAGAAGTGGCCCTGTTTATAGGTAAAGTTTAGCTGAATTGCAGGAAGAAGCAGTAGTCTTCTGGGAGGCCAACACTGCTGAAAAGCTTCTTGGAAAAATTGATATGACAGATTAACAGCATTCATGCTATAGTTCACTCTTATCTGACATTTGACTTTAACTACAGACAGATGAATTCTCAATAGGAAGATAAACAAAGAAATATATATACACCTCACCCTAAAAATGTCATGGAAGATTTTGTTTATGGCGTTGTCTTACAGTGCTTTAATTAGCTTTGAATTTTGGGAATTCAAATAAAGTGCTAGAGTATGGGTACCACTCAGGTGAGCCTAAATTGAAAAGGATGCTTTGATTTGCTTGGTAATTGTTCTAGTCCAAGATGTAATTCATAATCACACAGATTGATGGCTGTAATGCATAGAGATCATGATTTAAGGGATCACTAAGTTAGAGAGAGAGGGAAAATATCAAGACACCAGAAAAAAAGGTTATGGTCTTTTTTCATCTCCTTTTTTAGGAAACCAGTTGCTTCGTCACCATATGAACTGCCAACAACAGAACTGATATTTAAAACATCATGTTGTTTTGATCTCTCTCTCCAAAGGAAAGAGCATCTGGAATCATTAGCTGAAAAATTCATTTAGAAAATTGGGTGGTTTTTGGGGGGGTATAGATCAAAGCATTGAACAGAGTGGAGAAAGTTCCAGACTTGAGAAGTTCTCAATTCCTATCTGCCTATTAATGTAAATATGTATAACTGGTGAGCAGAGAAGGGATTAATTACCCCTCCCCTTCTCTGCTTCAAATCACTCCCCTCAGATGTGATTTTTACTGAAAAAAAGTCTGTCAGGGTTCTATATGTAATGCGTAGTTATATCATTAGACAGAAACAGCTATTTGAGAGAGCCAACATGGTTAGAACGTCAGACTAGGAATGGAGAGATCTTGGCAGATCCCCACTCTGCCTCAAGCAGATTAGTGTGGACAATCAGGTTCTCTCAGCCTAACCTACCTCACAAGGCTATACTGAAGGTAAAATGGAAGAGGTAGAATCATAGATGCCAGTCTGAGCTCCTTGGAAGGACAAGATATAAATATTGTAAGTAGATAGGTGAACAAAATGTCATTTCATATACAAGTTATAAGAAAAATGAGTTATAAAAATGTAAATAAAACATAGTTGGTCTCAGATGCCGCTACATGGTTGACCACATGCCCACTACTTGCTGTAAGGGTGTACATGGCAGTATTCTTAGCATTAAGTGTTCGTTGAGGGACAAAGCAAATGCTTTAATGTATAAGGCAACTTTTTTCATACTTCTCTCTTTTCATTCTCCTTTCCCTTCACAAAGAAAAAAATGCTGCCAGGCCCTGCTTGTCTCTGTTATCATTGTTTCAGACAGCACCTCAGACAACACAGAGAAACGACTGGGCGAGCGGTACTTGCACTATCGTAATTGCTCCGTCTGTGTTGACAGACATCTAAAAGTGGCTTGGAGAAGCAAAGATTAGCAAGGAGGTCCACACGAACCCTGTGGGTTTCATGGGTATGGGGTGTATTAGTTCACTGTACTTTAAAAATCCTCTCTGATGCTCATCCCAGATAGTGTCAGATGCCTCAAAGAATCCAGCCTCAGTCTTATAAGCACCTCAGGCATCCTTCCCATAATGCAATGATATAACTTAGTAAGGGACTCAACTCAGCAGCTGCAGCAGCTTCTGTTCTGTAGTTGGGGCGAAAGAGCATTAATAGTATCCTAGCCTCTGTGTGGAAGAACCCTGCTTACATATTAAGATACACTTCATGCTGAAAGTCTGGAAATACTGGGGATTGAAAAGCTTTTCAGAGTTTGATGAGACAAGCTTGGAGATGGCACAGCTTTCCCCCCCGACTCCAGGGTGTGTCTTGCTGTGTGTACTTTTATTTTTTTGCTGTCAGGTCACAGCTGACTTATGGTGACCCTGTGGGGTTTTCAATGCAAGAAACATTCAGAGGTGATTTGTCATTGCCTGCCTTTGCGTCATGACTCTGGTATTCCTTGGTGGTCTCCCATCCAAATACTGACCAGGGATGACTCTGCTTAGCTTTGGAGATCTTATGAGGTCAGGCTAGCCTGGGCTATCTAGGTCATGTCACTGTCTTTACTGCAGAGGCTTAAAATTTTGCCATTGGATAGAACCAAGGGGAGCACCTTCTTTGGGCACTCTGTACATGCACTGGTTCTGCTGGCACTCTGTACATGCACTGTCTGTGCTTGCACCCCCCCTGCTTGGATCTGTTGGAACTGGCATTGCCATAGTGGGACTGGTTCTGCTGGGAGCTCTGTATATGCACTGCTTCTGCCGTGCACTCTACATGCACTGGGCTTGCTGTTTTTTTCCATCACTGGAAAAAATGGAGGGTGGGACACCTTCTTTGGTGGCCCATAGAATTGGACCCCCAGTCCTTTTTTAAAAAAAACAGGGGAGGGTCTTTTGAGGAGAGGCACCAGAAGCTATACTGAAATTTTGGTGCCTCTACCTCAAAAAATACCCCCCTTCATATCTCCAGATAGATTCCCCTTTGACTATAATGGTCCCATAGGGTATAACAGAGCTGAAAAAATTTGGGATTTCCAAAAAAATCTGAATACCATACTGATATTGGAATTCTGGTTTTGGGGAGGGGGGATCCCAAATTTTTTTGGGTCCAATATATCCAAATCAGAAAAATCCCAAAAAAGTATTTTGTGCACACCCCTAAGCAAATAGGTAGGCTTTTAAGAACTTACTTTCTATTTAAAAAGCAAATTTCAGTTCAACCCAAAGTGTCATGTCATCTGTATGATCCTGCTACTGTTTGTTTCAATTTATGTGCTGCGAACTATTAGGTGAAACAGTATCTCTTGCCCAGAAAGAGCATCTTTTCTGCTGGATATGATATGGCTTCGAAAAACTACTGAGATCAAGGAAAGCTTCTGCCCTGATATTTCATAAGGCTGTAAATGTGTCTGAATGTCCACTTGTAAATCTACATGCTTTTCTGTGGATCTTGTTCTGAGCATACTGATACCACCTGATATAAACTGAAGGATTTCTGTAGCATTTGACCAACAACTGATCACTTTAATGTTGGAAGGCTGAAGAAGGGGTGAGACTATGCAGACCGTTTCAAAGAAACCTTTTCTTTTATTGTTGCATTTCATGAGCCTGGAACTGGAGAATTTGGAGAAAGTAAGTGTGGCTGCTTTAAGAAGTTTCTACTTTTATGGAGGTTAAATAATTTATTTACATACATGCTGCGACACACTTTGGGACTTCTCTGCCAGGAGAGAAATGCAATTAATTAAGTAGCCCTCTAACAATGTACTCTAACACCACTTATAACACTTTTCCCAGGGACAGCAGCACCCAAATGTGTTACAAATGGCCCTTAGCCACAGAGCTTCCCTACAGTCTCTAAGTAGTTAACTTTCTACAATGTGTCTCTGTTAAGAGAAATTTTATGTATCTGTTGTATATGAACTTTGAACAGTACATTTGTTTTTCAAAATGTTATAGGGCTGCTTTGATTTTGTTCTTCATATATGCAATCTAGGATGGTACTATCTGAATCTCTCTCATGTTGAAGGTTTGTCATTAATAGTATTGTTATTTGGAAGTTTCATGACACCTCTAGCACCCCCAAATTAACCTTAGCATGAGCTTGCAATGTTCCTTCTGAAACACTACAGTGATACGATCTGTTGGAGCATCTCCTGAGTCATCTTGTAATGTAATGGCTGAAAAATTAATGCTTGTCATGGCTTATGTAATGTCCTTCCTGTCTAATACACTTTTAAAAACATAAAACATTATAATGTATAATTTTTTCAGGTAATTTGATTTATTTACAAGAAAATAATGAACAACCTTAAATCATAGATTGAAGTGGGTAGCCATGTTGGTCTGAAGCAGCAGACCAAAGTTTGAGTCCAGTGGCAGCTTTAAGACCAAAAAAGTTTTATTCAAGGTATAAGTTTTGGTGTATACACACACTTCTTCAGATACAATGAAATGGAAATTACCAGTCCATACCGTTGGACCTTGAATCTGTTAAACATCTCATTATGCTGTATACTACTTTACTGCTCACCTTGTACCTATACTTATGTATTAGTAATTTCCATTTCATTGTATCTGAAGAAGTGTGTGTGCACACGAAAGCTTATAACTTGAATAAAACTTTGTTGGTCTTAAAAATGCCACTAGACTCAAATTTTACCCTTAAATCATGTTATGATAAATGTTAATCAACAAAATGTTATACTAAAAGTCGCCCTGACCTAGATAGACCAGGCAAGCCCAATCTCATCAGATCTCAGAAGCTAAGCAGGGTTGACTCTGGCAAGTACTTGGATGGGAAACCTCCTTGAAATACCAGAGGTGGGAGGTGGGGGCAGGCTTTATTCAGCCACCTCTCTGAATATCCTCCAGACCCCCAGTAGAGGTCGGTCACCAGAGGTCACCGCCATGACTTTCAGGTGCACACAGACACGGACACACACAGGCACATATTTTAAAAATACAAAAAAATATTATACTAAAAGTCAGTATGTTCAAAAAGAATGGCAACATTTTAAGATCAGCAGACTACAGGATCAATAGACTTGGTGGAAAAGAAAGGTTTAAACCTCATGTCTACAAATTTCAGTAGAGTGTGCCTGACAAATGTGACTCAGTCAGGAATGAGTTCCATAACACAAGTGCTACTGAACACTGGAAAAATCCAGTTCTTAGAAGAAGATGGCATCACCTAATGCTGAGCATTCCCTGAAATATCCTAGATTCAAGTTGGATGGGGTATTAAAAGTTACTTTGAGTTTGGCCAGGAGATTTTTGGTAAACATTAGTGTAACATATGACCTATTAATAATTCCAGATAGTAAAAAGCAGCATTCTGCACTTCTTGTTGTTTCTGAACTGTCTTCAAGGGAAGCCCCATATATGGTGCCTCATATTTATCAGAGTGTTCAAAAATATAGTGCCTGACTCCTTTGCCTCCCGAAAGAGCTGCTGTTGGTAAATCAGCAGGAGCTGAAGGAACTTTCAAGCTGTGAATTTGCTACCTCAGGGGGAGTGTGATCCCATTAAGAAGAGGCACGTTCCCTAGATACAGATGTCAAATGAAAAGATGCTGTGTTCCTTTTTTTATAGAGGCTTAATGTGATGTTATTTACCAGGACGATGCCATGAAAAGCTTCAGCTGCCCATTTCCACATATTAAGGCTTTGTTGAAGAGACTGGACCCTTTTCTGCAAACTTGTTGGCAACCATATATATGGATCCATTGGGGCTGCATGCCATCAGTATCTCCATTCTGCTGAATTAAACTTCAGTTTATTCATCCTCAACTAACCCATTACTGACTTCAGGAAGGCATTTATGGAGGACATACCTTGTTGCATATGATGCTAACAAGAGAGAGAAAGAAATCTGAATGTCATCATCATACTAGAGACACATCACATTCCAAATCCCCAAATCTCCTCATCCAGCAGTTTAATGAAGATGTTAAATACCACAGGAGATGTAAAAAGCACCTGCAGAGTGAGAAACAGTCTCCTAGCATTGCTTTCTGGGAGGCACAGTGTAGGAACAGAGCCACTGCAAAGCAGTAGCCTAATCAATCAACCCATATAAATGGTTCAAATATAGTAGGTGTTAAAAGCCACTAAATGTTGTAAGGATCTGTCCTATCTTTTTGAAAGAACTCTGATGTTATATTTATTTTCACTCTTAAAAGAAGGGGGAAATTGATTAAACAAGTTTGTTTTCAAATTCCAGAATTTGAAAAAGTTGTACTAAGCATTGTAGGCTTATTCATCCCCTTCTTGTGTTAATTCTGGTGTTCTGAATGCATGCAACTGGCATTTGTCTTTGGATTTACAAAAAAAAAAAAAAAAACCCCTCTAGATCTTCAGACTCTAAATTATTTAAACTCCCACAACACATGCACTTTTGCTTTTCAAGCATGAGTTATAATTTAATTAAAAACTTCTGGTGCATCACTAGCTATTTAAATATTTAAATGTTCCATGGATCGCTTTCGATTATCTGCTCACATGAAATTCCTGAAGATGTCAGATTTTTAAGATTCCCAAAGTTACACTTGGAATTGTCTGTTGATGCAAAGGGGACTGTGATAATTACATACATCCATTAGTATCAGCAGAGGAGAAAAACTTTGGGGAGGCTTAATGGGCATGTCTCAGTGACAGCTAGCAAAGAACATTTGGCATGATTAAGGATAGATTTGAATGTACTTGAAAATATACTCTCATTATGGACGCCCAGTGGAAGTTGCACTACAAATGTTAAATTCCCCAGAAGAAGAGTTACGTGGCAGGGAAGCTTTGAAATCCACTGTGGCCGTCATCCAAATTATTCTCTTCTCTTTATGTCTTTCCGCTGTCAGATTCATTTTGTGATGCCCAACTTGGCTCCCTGGGTATGTTGAAAAGAGGCAACCTGTTGATTTTTTTTTTCATCATGTGTTTCAGATTGTCCGAAGATACATCAAGGAATGGCTCGAGAGGAAGAAGCCTCCGTTTGGTGCTATCAGCAGCTGCGTGCTCCTGATGATTATCTACACAACGTTCTGTGATACTTTCTCCAATCCAAATATTGACCTCGATAAGTTTAGCCTGATTATCATAGTTTTCATAAGTAAGTACCAATGTGTTTTTAATCATCTATTTTAATTGCTGAGGCCTGAGCTAAGGAAGTAATGTGCTTCTGGGCAAGAGGTTTGGGTTCATTGTGTCTTTCCACAGTTATACCATGGGTTGGATCCAATCAGCTATTTTGTTCAATCTCATCCAGTTCTCCTGTTTGCGAAGTCCTCATCCTACATGGCTTTTGGTCCTCCCTAACATAGCCTATTTGGGTGATCGAAGGGGACACCCCCTCTCTTAATCACCATTGGAAATGCTGGTTGGATCCATCCCAGTGAGTCTCCCTGTGTCATGTGCAATGGACAGTCCTGCCTTAGCAACACGGTACAATTTGGTACTTGAGATGCATATTAGAAATTTGAAGTAGTTAGCGCTTTATTTTCTTATGCTGGAACTAAAGCCTCGGCAGAATAGATTCTATTAAGATATATGTTCATTTTAGAAATTATATATTCTTTGAAGAACGGTCCCACTTGTTCTCAGGAACAGTCTACCTATGTTGATTTGTCATGCCAATGCTCAGTTAGATTTGTGTTCTTAAAATATTTCTATCCTACCCCTCAATCACAGTTGGTTCTCATGGCAGCTGACAAAGCAAGTGAAAAATATAAAACAGTAAAAAAAATGTGTATAAAAATAACCAGAATATGAACACATCAAACCTAGCAATGGACCCCCTCAAAAAAAGTCTTAATTTAGCATTAAAGCATTGAAAACCAACAAAAATCTAATAAATAAATAAATGTATTTATTTGATTTGATTTATACCCCGCCCTCCCCGCCAAGGCAATTATAACATGTCAAAATGAAGGGCAAAAAAGCAACTTTAAAATGCAGTAAAAAGCAGCCGTAGCCAAATTCCTTTCAGCTGTGGTGGCTTGTTGTACAGCTGTTCAGAACTGATAAGTTGATGGAACAGTAATTTTATCATCATCATCATCAAAAAGCAACGTGAATCAGAAGATTAAGTGAATAATTTTAAAAAACCAAGAAGGTAAAGCAAGTAACAAAAATCACAGAAACCAAGAGAGCCCGGAAAAACAGCCTCCAGAAATATTTGTGTGAGCCACCCTTTGGTACTGTGAGCCACCCTTTAGTAATGTCTTAGCACTCATGATCAGCATATAAAGGACAACCTTAACACCTCTGAATTATTAAAAAAGACCTTGAAGAATGATGGCCTGATTGTAGAACAACATCATTGCAGTTCCAGAAGTGACTGCTACCATGCTGTCAATTAACACATTCACCCAATATTCTTATTAATAAGGCTTAATGCACACTTCTGGAGCACTGAGAAGACAAAGCAACAACATCTGCATTGTGCACCAACTCCTTGTGTTTGTACTGTTGCAGTTATCATCTTCAGTGGAGCCAGACTGGCAAAATGTAGACCTTCCTTTCAGGGCCTTCCTCCTAAGAATCCAAACATACAAATGGAGAAATTGGGAAGCCAGTTTTGATCTGTGTATGTGGAGTCATTGAGGGCAAGTATCCTTCTGTGACCTTCTCAGCTGAGAGCATATACTGGTTGATATGGCAAAAAACATAAATCCTATTGGGCTCCAGTTAGTCTTTCATCCCTAGCCAGAAAACAACAGAGCTGAATATAATCAGCTTTGAAACTGCATCTTATCTCTGTGGACAATACAGATCTCATGATATTGAGACTCTAACAACTACTAATGCCAAGAGTCTCAATCTCCCACTGGCGAACTATTTGTGGAACAGCTTTAAGTGAAAGAGCTACATGTTAAAATGTCAGCTGCTGTTGGGGTGACATCTTTTGAATTTCGTTGAGAAGAAATAGTTGGATGAAATATCAATAAAAGTCAATTGTGGGAGTTTCACCTGATTTTGGTTTTCATTCCTGGAAGCAGGAAAGACAAAAAAGAGAGAGTTAAGTATGAAAAGCAGAGCTGATGGAAGATGAGCAAATGGTGATGGGACAGACCTCTGCCTGAGAACCACTGCCAGTCTGAGTAGACAAGACTGATTTTGATGGACTAATGGTCTGATTCAGTATAAGGCAGCTTCATATATTCAAAGGGAGGACCCATGGCTCAGCGGTAGAGCATCTGCTGCAAGCAGAAAGTCACAGGGTTCAGTCCCCAGCATCTTCAGTTAATGAAAATGTATATTTCCAAACTGAAGGTAAATTCTTCAGCTGGTTGCAGCCTTTTTTGTTTTAATTTTAGTTTTAGGAGTTTGGAAACTGCTGTTCTACAGTTAATTTAAATAATATTCAGAGTAGTGTCAGAATTTTTACTTTGCATAATGCTGTATATAACCTTATAATTCTTCGTTGTTTCCTGTAATATGAAAGGGGGCACAAACCCTTCATGCACATGACACAGAATGTTCAGGGAAAGGGGAAAAATATGAGCCAGAACAATCCCCTACTATTGTATAGATGAAGCAAGCCCAGCCCACCCTAATTCCTCTTTGCCAGCGCAGGGGCTTGCAAGGGTGACTCTAAGCGGTCTTGTTTTTATTCTTTACAAATATTTTGGGCTTTTGCCTGTAATTACCTTATATACCTCGGGCATCTCACCCAAATGCAAAGGGATCTTTTACGTCTGTTTCTCCCCTTCTCCCCACCCCCTTGATAAGCACAGGCTGTTTTGTCTGTACCTCCCATTTCCCCAAATAGTCCTCTTCCTTCCACTAGGCCAGTGAAAATGTGTATTTTGGACGAGCCCCTGAAGGGGACATTGCATGAACTTCCATGCATATCACCTTTGTGTTGGATAAAAGGCAGAGTTCCATGGAACAAATTCCGATTTAGTTTTGTGTTCAAGTAGTTTTATTTAATAGTTATTAGGCAGATGTCAAGTGTATTTTTAATGAATGCACCACACCAGTCCCAACTGTATGATGGTTTCAATAGCCCTCCCCTCCCCCAAATTAAATACATATTAACATTTTAAAATACAACCAAACTATCTGTTATCCTTTTTCTATTAATTGTCATAGTATAGTCATATACAGTACACACAACGAGATAATTGAATGTTTATGCTGTTTTTTCCTTCAGTTCCTTTTTTTCTTCTTTTTCATGGTAATTTGTATTTACTGTGACGTTTTTGCTATATATTAAATATAAACATATAATTAGTCTATTTAAAAAGATCAAATCCTATCCAATTCATGAAGTTAATAAAATTTTGACCCCATTGCACTACCAGATTCTCTTTCTGAGAACCAATAATCTTGCAGCACTGTTGATCCTCTGTAGCAGTGGTTCTTAACCTGGGTTCGATCGAACCCTAGGGGTTCGGCGAGTCAGTCTCAGGGGTTCAGTGGGGCCTCCAACTTAGTACTAAGTACTAAGAATTATTTTTCACTAAAGAAGGGTTCGGTGAATGTGCATATGAAACTGGTGGGGTTCGGTACCTCCAACAAGGTTAAGAACCACTGCTCTATAGACTGTGAGAGCCACTTCTAATTCCTATGTAACTATTTTCCCACTGTGTGTGTGTCTGTGTGTGAAGTGCCATCAAGTCCCTTCTGACATATGGTGACCCTATGAAATAATGACTTCCAAAACATCCTGTTGTTAACAGCCTTGCTCAGGTTTTGCAAACTGAGGGACATAACTTTCTTTATTGAGTCAACCAATCCCATGTTGGGTCGTCAGCTTTTTCTGATGCCTTCAACTTTCCCTAGCATTACTGTTTTCCCCAGTGACTCTTGTCTTCTCATAATATGACCAAAATACGATATAGTCAGTTTCGTTATTTTAGCTTCTACAGGTAATTCAGGTTTGATTTGATCTAGAGCCCATTTATTTGTCTTTTCGGCAGTCTACAATATCCATAAAACTCTTCACCCAAAGAGTGATTCACACGTGGAAATTCACTGCCACAGGAGGTGATGGCAGCTACAAGCACGGGCGGCTTCAAGAGGGAATTAGATAAACACAAGGGGGGGTGATATTCGCAGGAGGGGGAGAAGCTGACAGCTGCTCCTCCTTCCTCCACCCCCCCTTCCCCCCCGTTCCAGCCTGCCCGAGGTGGGGGGGGGTAGGTGAGCCTCTTCCCCCTCCTCTGGCCCCGCGTGCCGAGCCTCTACCCCGTCCCCACTCCAGGCAGCTTCCCCCCTGCCTTCAAAACGACGGCAGCGGCAGGGAGACAGCCGCTGGCCGAGGCTCCCCCCTGTAAGGCGGTGGCGGCAGGGAGACCGCTGCCTGCCGAGGCTTCCCCCCGCCTTCAAAACGGTGGCGGCGGCGGCAGGGACATCCGCCGTTCACTGAGGCTTCCCCCCCTCCCTCCCTGCTTTCAAAACGGGCTCTTCCCTCCCTCCCCCCCACAAACAGCGGTGGTGAGTCCTCGTCATGCCGCTTCCCACCCCCTCCCCTGCAGCGGCCACAGCGTTCTCTGAGCACACGTGGAGAATGCTTTAACTTTTGGGGGGATTTAAAGATCCCCCGAAAAGTTTTTTAAACATTTAGGATTTTTCTGCACATGGGGGGAGTGCCCCCCGTGTGTAGAAACCCCACCCCCCAAGTGCCCCCCCGCGTGGATTTAGGTATCCGCACGGGGGAGGGTACTTGGGAGTTAGATATATAGATATGGAGCAGAAGTCCATCAGTGGCTATTAGCCACAAAGTATAGCTAGGAATTCTCAGTCTGGGGCAAGTGATGCTCTGTATTTTTGGTGTTTGGGGGGGCAACAGTGGGAGGGCTTCCTGCCCCCGCTGCTGGACCTTCTGAGGGAACCTGATGTTTTTGGCCACTGTGTGACAAGTGTTGGACTGGATGGGCCACTGGCCTGATCCAGCATTGGCTTCTCTTATGTTCTTATATTCTCCTCCAACACCACATTTCAAATTAATCAAATTTCTTCCTGTCAGCTTTCTTCACTGTCCAGCTTTCACATCCATATGTAGTAATGAGGAATACTGAGGTATGAACTACCTTAATCTTGTTCACCAGCAACCTTTTCAAGCTCCTTCATCGCTGCCCTTACCAGTCTCAATCTCCTTCTGATTTCTTGGTTGCAGTCTCCCTTTTGGTTGATGATGAAGCCAAGGAATAGAGATTTTTTTAACAATATCAATTTCTTCATTGTCAACCTTAAAGTTGTGTAATTCCCCCATAGTCATTACTTTTTTCTTCTTGATGTTCAGCTGTAACCTTCATTGGAAGTTTATTCAAGTCTTCACTATTTTGTGCCAGTAATATGATGTCGACTGCATATCTCAGATGGTTAATATTCCTTCCACCAATTTTCACTCCACCTTCATCTAAATCTAAACCAGCTTTCCTTATGTTCTGCATATAGATTGAACAAACAGGGAGATAAAATACATCTTTGTCTGGCGCCCTTGCCAATTGGAAACCATTCCGTTTCTCCATACTCTGTCCTAACGGTTGCCTCTTGTTCAGAGTATAGGTTGCGCATCAAAACATTCAGATGTTGTGGCACACGTATTTCTTTTAAAACCAACCATAATTTTTCACGATCCACACCATCAAAAGCTTTGCTGTAATCTATGAAACACAAGCTGATTTCCCACTCCCCACAAGAGAAAATCAGCATTTTCTAATGTATCACAGGTATGACAATCATTTCATACTATGGTTATGTGGTTAGGAAGGTCAGCTGCCTAATCTGTTACTTGCCTCAGAAACAGTACACATTTGTGTCATTCTTGATTCATTACAAAATAAACACTTTATTCCCTAGAGAAATTGATGTACATTTAAAATACATATTTGTAGGTGCCTTCATACATTGCACATTAAATTAATGCTTTTCAAACTAACTTTTCTTTCAGTATTTTCGATTCAGTTGGGCTTCATGCTGTTAACATTCTTTTTTTCTACAAGGTATGTAACCACAGTAGAAGTGCTCTATGTAATTGAACAGAAGTATGGGGGAGCAAAGTGTGTGTGGGGGAGATAGTTTGTTCTGTGGTTTAGACGGAGCTCTCAAAATTTGTGCCTGGTGGTTAATTGTCATTTCCTGCAGACACTGAAGCTTGCAAAAAGCAACAGTTGTAGGTTTGCAGAAGATCTCTTGCACTACTTGCCGCCTCAGAACCAAGGGGAGTATGTGGGGAGGGCGCTGAAAGGTGAAGGCAGGGTTCCCTTATACTCCATGTTCCATTAACCCTATTTACAACCCAGATTTGAATAAAACACACACAATCCTGCTTGGAATAAATTGGCCACAGCTTTATCAGTTACAGCTATAAGAAGCTTTGGCACAGCATAGGGGAACTGCATCCTGGACATTGACTGACCTACCTGCTAGTCGATGATCTCCTGCCCACCCCAGCACACTGGCTGGGGTCATGGTAACCATGGAACGCTGGATCCTACAAGGATGATCACCACTAAGTTGTTTCCCCTGGCACCTGAGCATGAGGGTAGCCCCCAACAGCTGCCGAGCAAGCATGAGGGTAGACCCTGGGAGCTGCTAAGCTGGGCATGCTTGAAACCCTCAGCCCAAGATCCCTTAAGGGGATCCCCATACTCAGGAAAATGGGCAGGCAGGCAGGCTTTCCTGAGAATGGATCTGGCCCCATGCTGATACTGCCATATTGTGATAAGCATAACAGTTAACTGAAGTACAAACCCTGCATGCAATCCCCCATGGACAGAGGTAACAAGAAAATTGGGAGGTGTGGGTGGGCAAAAAAACACACACCAAAGAGGAAAACCTGGGGTGGCATAGCTCCTTAAATGGGATAGCCCCAGCAGTGGGCCAGGGCAGATCCAAGCTTCCCACACTTATCATGGCCTGGCCCTCTCCCCACCCAGCCAGTGAGAGCTGCCGGGGCCACCATCACCCTCTTTGCCCTCCCCATGGGTCCGCAAACAGGATCTGTGGTGATTCTGGGGCCCAGCTTCTCCTTGGTATAAGATCAGCAAATGTTTTCTTTATCTGGCTGCAGGTCTTGTCACCTGCAACGTGAGAGATAAAACTGAGATAAGGAGGCAGAACTGTGAAAAAAGTATTTGCTATGCAACTAGATACGAGTTCATTAAATAATTCAAGAAGTAAAACAATTTATTTATTTACTGATTTCATTTATACCTCACCTTTTGCCCCAGTGGGAACCCAAAGAGGCTTATTGGGCATGTATTGACCTATATAGGTAGGTTAGTGTGTGACTGGCCCAGGGACACACAACAAACTTCTGTTTGTCTCCCCCCATTTGAATTTTTCCAAAGACTTGTATATTGCTTCTGGGAGGGCATGGGAGTCACATTAAGAATCACTGATCTATCCTGTTACTGTAGCATTCTACAATGCAACTTTTTTTAAAAAAAAAACTTAAATCTTTTATGATGCAATTAATGTATTATGTCCTTAGGCAAATCTACTGCTAAAATGGCATGAAGCGTTCACACACACACACACACACACACACACACACACACACCCAAAGTTATTGGCCAGTTCCTTTAAGTTCTTGTTCATGCGCGGGCCATAATTTATAACTCCCAATGGCCAATTTAACAGAATGCATAATAAACTGCTTCTGGTTTTGCACTCTTGCCTATTGTATTCTAACCCTGTGATTCTAGTTCCGTGATTATCCTATACGATTATGGAACAGCCTTCCCAGGGAGATATGCTTGGCCCCCACACTTTCAGTTTTCAGGAGACAGCTGAAGATGGTTTTATTTAGGACTGTGTTTGATTAAAGCAGTCCTAAAATGTAATTTTAAATTTTAGTTTTATGTTTTTTATGTAATCTATGTATTTTACTTATTTTGTAAGCTGCCTTGAGCTCTGTATGGAAGAAGGGCAACTAATAAATGTTTTAAATAAAGCAAACAAATAATAATAGGATTATAGTATGTTTTGTTGATTCTGATCTTACATATCACATACCAACATGACAAAAAAAAAAACCCAACAAATATTTATATTGATGTCAACACTTAAGTGTATTTGAGGATATTTACTTTTTGGAAGATTAGAGACTTTTTAAAAACTTCGCATTGGACTGGTTCTGAAGTCTGGCTCCAGCACTCAGTTTCCTCCAGACCTTTCTGAGCCTTGCATGTGTCCATGACCATACTGGAAAACATTAGTGTGCTTTGAACTGTGCATGGATGCCAGTGCAGGTATTCCTGTATATGTCAGAGCCAGAAGAAGTGTAGCCAGTGTATATGGTGCAGCCCCAGCTCTGCCTCTCATTTCTCTACACACTTTTGATGCCCCAGATCAGTCAACTACTGCTTAAATGGGGGTTTGCAAACAGTTGTTACCAGGCAGCATTCCAAAAGGTAGTGTTGCAATTGGGATCCACAGTGTTACAAGCATTACAAAACGTACCTTTTAGAACTCAGGTTAAAGTGACTTTAATCTGGTGTTTTACATTTGTAAAAATGAGCTGGAATAAACTCGTGCTCCGTGAAGATATGTTTCAAACATCTCATTTTCCAAATAAGAAGTCATGCAGGAAAGACTGCCACAATTGAGAACCAATGCTATTGGAAAGAAGAATCAAAACCTGCTGAACATATATGAGTGGAATTGTTTGCCATGAAAGCTGATCAAAGGGATTAAAACAAATTTAGGGAGTCCATAAAGCACTACATTTTATTAGTTAAGCCAACATTTGGTGGAACAGACTTCAAATGTTCTTTGTGTCTTTTCTAGGCAGAATTCTGGTTTCACTCCAGCAGACACCGTGGCTATTATTTTCTGCTCTACTCACAAATCTCTAACCTTGGGTGAGTCTGTACAAGCAACTGAGTTGACTTTTTGAATGTGATCACTGCTCCACATTAGTTCACTTTGTTAGGAAAGTGGTCTCCTGTTTTTTCTGTTATCATTTCAGCAGTATGACAAGATGTACTATAAAAGCATTGCATTAATATTAGTACATTCATGAGAACACTGTTGCAGTCGGCGAGTAAATGTTTTCTACACGGAAGATAACGCAGCCCCTCCTCCTTTGGGAATTGAATAATTGTATTGCAGTGCCATTAATCTGTTCCTTCTTTACAGAAAGCAATTTGATTTTTTGTTTTTGATGTTCTGTTTCTCTAATCTAATATTGATAAAGTTTGTGGTTCATTTCAGATTATGTTCTGAGTTATTACAACATAGTCAAACTGCAGAATTATTATAGCTCAAAACTATACTGCACAAAGCATTTACAATATAAAGAAACAGATCAATGAAGACAGCAGTGTTTTATCAAATATCAGTGTATTTATCCCAAGAAGTCTCTGGACTCTGTGTTTATTCATTCCAACTCAGTACTCAAATACTGTTGACTTACTAGTCACTCAAAGTTCTCTTGCAATAACAGTTCAGGTAGATACTTACAATAAATTATTTAAGATACAGTTTTTCTTTGGATGGAAGGGCAGTGCTGAATGTTGCTGTTTTGTGTTCCTGTGACTTATGCAGCAGGCAGGAAATTGGGGGGGGGGAGGTTAATGTAAAGTTTCCAGATACATGTTAGAAAAATCACAGTGGTCATAATTCAGAACTGCTGTTGTACACAGAATTACATGTGCCCATACACAGAATATACATGAAAGATTCTGTAGGAAGAATAAAACATATGGATGTATTGGTGATCTGAAGTTTAAATATGCTGATACAAGATCTGGCTTCCATGCTGACTTACTCGGATGCAGAAGTAGCCAAATGGATGACATCGATGTGCCTTGTGCTCACCATTTTGCTATCGTGTTTATAACCCATACTTCCTCCAAGGATCTTTCATCCATCATGGAAACCTTGTGCTTAGGCTGACAAAGGATGATTTAGCCAAGGCTATATTGTGACCTATAGGGCCAAAGTAGGCATTTCTCCACATCAGAGTTAGCACTCTGGATTACACCTAGAACTTCCATAGGCATAAGGAAGATGACAGTTTTTGCCAGTGTGCTCACTCCAGTGGGAGAGTCCTGATCCCCTTCAAGCTTTTCCTGCGAGTCCTGTGTTTTGGAGGTTTTTGGGGTCTTCTGTGAGAGTACTTGTGCCTGCAAACATACTAGGCAGGATGCAGGCCATTGTGTTTTCAGCTGTGTTATCTGTGTTGGGCATGTAGCAAAGTAGGTTTTGGCATGAAGCCAAACCAAGAAGGAAAATTCCATCATGAACTTTCATGAACTTTTAAAGCAGTTTGTGGTGCTTCGTGGTGGTTCATAGATGGAGCAGAAAGGGGCTGCACAAGAGAGCCAGAAACTGGGCTGGTGGGGAGACTTCTCTCACTGGCTTTCCCCAGCCAGCACTTCACCCCCATATTTAACTCTCTGGTTTTGTTCCCTCCCTCTTTGAAACAGCAGGGAGCAAAACTAGAGGATTAAATGGCTCGGTTTTGCTCCCCCCAGATTCAAAGTGGCAGGGAGCAAAACTGGAGGGTTAAATGGCTCCCAGTGAGATAAACCCTCCCAGTCTGCTCACCACCACTTCAAGGTGGGGGAGCAGAACCAGAGGGTTAAATGGAACTGCAAAAATGTGGTTCATACCCATCCCTATAGCTTAGCAATTGTCTGTGTAATGATTCTGAGCCTCTGGCATGCTATATCCCCTCCCAGTTGAGGCATCACCTTGTAGCCATCTCTACTGAACTACAGTGTAGGATGCAGAAAGCATAAATAGCACTAACATCCAGTTCATGAGCAACTCGGCATAATCAAGTGTTCTGCTTAGTTCCGGCAAGGCTATGCATAGTGCACTACAGGCCTGCAGTGCCCGTGAGGCAACACCCCCTCACAAATCTGCCCTGCTCCCTCCCTGGCAGCCCCTGCCCTCCCACATGTGCAACTCCCCCACTGAGCAACTCCTTGACAAACAGAGCTCAGCTGGAAGTTGGGGGCTCCTTAGCCCTCAGGCCAGTGTCTTCCTCCTGCCTTCCAGTTTGGTGCAATGGTTAGGAGCGTGGACTCTAATCTGGGAGGACCAGATTTGATTCCCCACACCTCCACATGCAGCTGCTGGTGTGACCTTGGGTCAGTCACAAGTTATTTCAGAGCTGTTCTCTCAAGAGCAGTTCTCAAAGAGCTCTCTCAGCCCTACCTACCTCATAGGGTGTCAGTTGTGGGAAGGAGAAGGGAAAGGAGATTTGTAAGCCACTCTGAGACTCCTTCAGGTACTGAAGGGCGAGGTATAAATCCAATCTCCTCCTCTTCCTCCTGTTCTTCTTCTTCCAGGGACCTCTCTTCTCCCCCTCCCCCTCCCCCTCCCCCTCCCCCTCCCGGAAATAAAAGGGCCCAGCAATTTCATTTGGCTCATCTACTCCCCCAGCCAGCGAGGCCCTCCAGTGCGTGGTGCCTCGGGCAGCCACAGAGGCAGAGAAGGCTTTAGCCTGATTGATCCACCAGTACTCCAGCTCAGAGGGCCATGCCCTGCCATTGATATAATGGGCCTCATTAGCCTTAAAGGCTGTCACAGGAGAAGCTGGCAGTGCTGCAGTTCTTTCAGTCATGTCCATCCGGAGTACTGGGGAAGGTCATTTGAGGGGCTTACCTCTCCTCCAGCAAGGCAGGGGCTGGAAGGCTGCCAGTGGCCAGAGCAAGGAGAACCCAGGCCCTGCCACCTTGAGCCATTGGGCCACAGAAATGAGTGCAGGAAACTTTTCTAGAGACTGCAGGGAGAGAGAGAAAAGCACAAACGGGCCTTCAAGCACCATTGTAGCGCTAGTAACTGTGGGCGCGAACTTCAGCCACCGCTCTCTCCTGGGACCCAGAAGTAGGGTTGCCAAGTCTGGGTTGGAAAATACCTGGAGACTTTGGGGGTGAAGCCAGGAGAGGACTGGGTTTGGGGAGGGGAGGGGCCTCAGCAGGGTACAATGCCATAGAGTCCACCCTCAAAGCAGCCATTTTCTTCAGGGGAGCTCATCTCTGTCAGCTGGAGATCAGTTGTAAAAACGGGGGATTCCCAGGCCCCACCTGGAGGCTGGCAGCCCTACCCAGATGTGATGTCAGCACATGGGGGCAGTGCCCCCCCCCGAACACTATAGCTACAGGGTTGGTGCAGCATTGTGCCTCTCACAGTACAATCCTATGCAGAGTTACTCCAGTCTAAGCCCATTGAAAGCTTAGACTGGAATAACTCTGCATAGGATTGCATTCTCAGCATATGTGTCGTAAATGTTTTCTAGACTGGTCCAACAAATATAGCTTTCTATCAACAGTTTTCAGGAATTGAGAGTAGCATTAATGTGAGGGGGCAACTCATTCTCTCACTTAGGCACTGTGTGCAGTCCTACACTTACTTATTACTTACTTATTTATTGGTTCAATTTATACTCCGCCCTCCCCGCACTTCTCAGTCCTGGCCTCTGTGAAGCACCGCACAGTCCTGTGCTGTCCTCTGGTTTGTCATCGCAGGGGACATTTTGTCACTGCAGCCACAACCTAAGCATGTTCTGGCCAACTAGATCTGCCCTGTTTGCTAGGGCTACTTCAGCTGCAGTCACTCAGGTCCCTGTCTTCACCACAGTTAAACTGCTCCATAGAATTCAGCTATCACTTACTGATACATACCTTTGCCACTCAAAGGTAGGGTATTTCCCTCAGAGCATTATAAAATTGTGAGACTGGAAATCCCTCCCACATAAACACATCTGGTGCAATTCCCTCCTGGTTTTCAGGATAATAGCTTAAATGTTTTCGTGTATATTTTTGGTCTTGTTGATTACTTTTGAGTTTGGATTATTATGTATGGGCTTTCTTTGTTATCTGTACTGCTGTGGCTTCTTAGTTTCTGCTGATTTTTTAAAAGTGATTCTTTTGCTTTTGCATTCTCCTTGGTTGCTGAGTATTGATTGTGTGTTTGAATGTTTTAGATGCTTAGTAGTTGTACCGATGACTGTATGTTGATGATATTTTAAATTGTTGGTATAATTGAGCTTTTACTATGGTGTAAGTGGCCTTGGGATGGCTTTATTCCCCAAAACAGGATATAAATATTTTAAATGCATTAAAGGTAGGCTCAAGTCTGTTCCATTTTCCCAATTCTTGGAGAAATAGCAAGACTACATATAGAAATAATTACATTTTCCTTGATACTTTCAGGTCAGCACTGTCAGTTTTTTAAGTCCATAGAATAAACCAAAGGACAGTCTCCCCCCCCCCCTTTATTTGTGTTTAAAAGGGTTTTTGTGTTTAACTCTGTACAGATCAATTCATTCTGACAGACTACTCTGTATTAGAAAAAGCATACAAATAATTTCCTCTTGAAACATGGAAATGGTAGTATTCTTCTGTAGCCTCTCTTAAGTAGAAAAACTGATACTTGTAATAAGTGTGTACTTCTTCCTAGTCTTGAGATTCAGGTTCCTTTTTCTTCCTTTCTGTCTTTAACTCTTTATAAATTTAGTTACCCGTTTCTGTTAATCATCTAGACCTTACAATTTACCATTAAAACACAAACTATTTTGCTGCTTGGTATAATGCTACACTGTTTGCAATGTGTTCATTATAGCAGCTGGCAAAAAAAAAACCCATACCCTTCACTACCTTAGTATAATTTTCTTCAAGCTATTTACACACACACATACAACAAGAGAAAATAAATAGGAGTGGTAGATGATTGCTTAGGATACTACATTCCCATCTCTGAATGCAATATGAATACATTACTACTGGTGACTTACTGTGAATGTAATGCAGATTTCACAGGTTGTGGACCTCCCTGAGAGAGATTATAGTGTGCCCCACTATGCTCTCTGTTGAACTTGATTTGATTTACTTAATACTGAGCATTCCCACAATTGGGGGGGGGGGGGGGAGGAATGTGGTAACTTCGCTGAGAATTCTGCCAAGATTTAGGATAACCAAAGTCCTCACAGATTTAGGAACTGGTTAGATTTTCACAACTCTGAAAGCTGCTCACTAACTGTGCTCTGATTTATACAGAGTATTAATACAGCAGCTATCCTTCCATAATCAGGATAAATAGCGGTATTCAAAGAAACCATTCTGCAAGGGAGCCAAAAGAATGGCATAGAAACGAATGTTTGAATGAAAACAAAGCTAACATGGGAATAAAATGCTTAATGCAAATATTTTCCCCTTATTAACTGCTCACCATTTAGATACCATTATAAACTTTTCCCCACCTTCCTGATACACTTCTTTGTTTAATGCTCTGTGTGAACAAAACTCTGATTAGTCATTACTGTGTAATGAGGCATACATTCCTACCAAAAAATGGTTGCTATAAATATATCATTAGATAGAGGACTGCTTTTACATGAAATCTCCAAAGTATTTTAAATACTACTTTATTTGATTTCCGGATTTGCTGAAAGTATCAGTTACCCTGACCAAATATACTTAATAACTTAACCAGTCTTGCATCTCCCCTCATATAATTTTCTTCATTTGTGTTCTTAGGCTGCACACTTACTTTGGCATGAGATCCATTTTATTGTTCAGTTCAGTTTTTATTGTCTTTGGCTATAGGCCATTACAATGACAGAACAATATAACAATAACATCTATATCTATATATCTAATTCCGAAGGCGCCCCCTGTGTGAGGATACCTAAATCTGCGCAGGGGGGACACCTGGGAGGCAGGGAGGTTTTCCTACACATGGGGGGCACTCCCCCCGTGTGCAGAAAAATCCGAAAAGTTAAAAAAAAACTTCAGTGACCGTAGAATCCCCCAAAATACCTGTTGAAATGGCCTCAGCTCCAGGCGTCAACTGTGACGAGATTAGAATGTTCGGGGGAGGGGGGGAGGTTCTAACTGTTTCTGTCAGTAAAAGGCAGGGTTTTGACTGGCAGCAGTCTAGGGTTGCCAAGTATCCCCCCTCCCCCCGACCACCAGCAGCAGATCCAGATCCAGGCTGGGAAACTCCGGGAGATTTGGGGGTGGAGCCTGGGGAGGACAGGGACCTCAGTGAGGTACAATGCCATAAACTCCCCCCTCCAAAGCATCCATTTTCTCCATAGAAAGTTATCTCTGTAGTCTGGAGATGAGCAGTAACTCCAGGGGATCCCCAGGTCCCATCTGGAGGCTGGCATCCCTAGGCAGCACCCTCTGTGTGACTTGATACCACCTGATTTGCATGACTTAATTAGGCCCAGCTGTTTTGCTACAGTTCATCAGCAGCCACCGTATGAAAGCCATTGTGGTGCAACAGTTCGAGCTTCAGACTGGGATCTGCGAGACCCAGGTTCAGATCCCCATCTTGCAGTGGAAGCTGACTGGGAGATTTTGGACCAGTCACATACTTTCAGCCTAACCAACCTCACAGGGTTGTTGTGCAGATAACAAAGAGGAAATAATAATGTAAGCTGCTTTAGTCCCCATTGTGGAGAAAGACTGTAATTTTCCTAGGTAGAGGCTGCAGGGGAGGGGGGTGGAGATAGAAAGCTGAAGACAGATAAAGGTAGGTTGGCTGTTGGGTGGGAAGGAAATATGGTTGCCAACTCCAGGTTGGGAAATTCCCAGACATTTGAGAGGTGGAGCCTGGGGAGGGTGGGATTTGAGGTGGGAGGCAGAAAAAGAGAGAAAGAGTGATGAGGTGGGGAGGCAGAAAAACAAAGGGAATGATGACAGGTCAGAAAAAGAGAGGAAGTAACATACATGGAGGAGAGCGAGAAAGTAAGAAAGGGGGGCAGAAGGGAGAAAGAATGTGAGAGAGGTAGGGGGAGAAGGGAGGAAGCAAAGGTGTGAGGAATGGGATAACTATCCTGCAAGTTTCTTGCAGGTCTCCACTTGTAAAATACTAAAACCAGAAAAATAAAAACTAAATTAGAACACAATAAAACATTTTAGTGATTTCAACTCTTCCTTCCTGACCTCCATCGGTAATCGAGCTATAGTACTGCTACTATTTTTTCCCAAATTTTCTCTGCAGCGAGGGCAAAGAGGGCCACCTTGTGTGAAATCTCAGCCTCTACGTCTGCTAGTAAAACTAGCATTTTTTCTGTTCTAGTGCCTAGGGAGGCCAAAATTGGGCCTAGAAGTCTCTTCCTAGGGGATTGGTAAAGTGGGCAGAATAGCAAGTAATGGCACAGGTCTTCTGGCGCTGAACCTCCACACAGGCAGAGACGCTGGGCAACAGGCGTATTGGTATAATGGGCTCCAAGCATTGCTGATTGCATTGATTGAAAGCAGATTGAAGTTAGTGCAGAATGTAATTTGCTGAATGAAATCTTAGTTAAGTATTGGGCCCCTTGATGGTCTGATTTGATTAATTTGTACCAGGACTGCTGTTGTGCTTTTCTGGGTTTGTGTGTCTGGGCTGTGCACTCCATCAGCCATTGGCCTGTCAACCGCCACTCAAGAGTACTCGTGTGCCATTGGCTGGGTGCTGGGTCCTCTCCTCTCCCCCACCCACTGCCAGCTTGGTCACTCTTTCCTGTCTGAATAAACTACCAAAATGTCTCTCTCTCCTGAGAAGATGCTTCTCCTGCTGCTATTTCACTGCTCCATGTCTAGCTGGCTACTGAAATGGCTATTCTCTTCTCCTCCTGCTGTGGGGCTCACTTTCCCCTCAGTGGCTGTTGCTGGGCAACCAAGCTTGGTTCTGTCAGTAAAAAGGCAGGAGCAGGAGGCCTTTCCAGGCCTAGTTTGGCCTTTGTGGGGAATTCATTGGGGCCAGTCCTCTGTTGTCTGGAGTTCAGTTGTGATACCAGGTGATCTTCAGGCGCCAGCTGGAGGTTGGCTACCCTAGGCCTGGCAGCGCCTTCTGGGTGACTTGATGCCATGTGACTGGCATGACTTAACTAGGCCTAGCTGCTTGCTCCTGTTCAGCAGCAGCAGCCTCCTTATGACAGCCACTATGATGTAACAATAGTGCTTCAGAGCAGGGTCTGTCAGACCCAGGTTCTTGCTGTAGAAGTTGGCTGGGTGATTTCGAACCACTCACAGACTTTCAGCCTAACCTACCTCACAGGGTTGTTGTGCAGATCAAAAGGGGGAGAGGAGAATGATGTAAGCTGCTTTGGTCCCCACTGTGAAGAAAGACTATACCTTTCCTAGGTAGAGGCTGCAGGGAGGGGGGAGGAGATGGAAACCTGAAATCAGAGGAGCAGATAATGGTACATTGATCGTTGGCTGGGAAGGAGATGGGGTTGTCAACTCTAGGTTGGGAGATTCCTGGAGATTTGAGGGGGTGGAGCCTGGAGAGGGTGAGGTTTGAGGAGGGGTGGGACCTCAGACAGGTACAATGCCATAGACTCTACCCTCCAAACCAACCATTTCCTGCCACTCTCCAGGTGAGGGCTGGAGATCACTCAGAATTACAACTGCTCTTCAGATGGCAGAGATCAGTTCCCCTGAAGAAAACGGTGTCATTATGTGCTGAGGTCACCACAGCAAATTGATGCTGAGTGCTCAAGGTCGGGACACCGGCCCAGAGCCTCTTTCTAGAGCCCCTTGTATTTATTTCCTCAATGAGCCTTATTCCTAGTAATAATAATAATGCATTCCCAAGGCCAAATCTTTTCCCCCTGTGAAATCAATGAGACCTTTTTTCTATTAACTTCACAGAGAAAACAACTTGTCTGTTACAGTGTTCCACTGTCATCTACCTGAGCAGGCACAGGAGATGCAAGCAAGCTCCCATTTAACATTCATGTTTAAATGTTTAAGGGCAACAGTGAACTTCAGGGGCCGCCTTTTTAAGTCCGCTGTTGAGGGTGGTTTTTATCTGGCTTCAAAACTCCAGTGCCAATAAGCAAACAAGAGCACTTAGGGGCTTCCTGGAACAAAAGCTGTTTTGCTTGGAGCTTAAACTGATTTTTCACATTCTGGCATGTGAAGCCTCCGCAGGGTGCCGTGTGTCTAATCCCTGGGGATTGGTGCATAGCACCAGCAGAGGGAGGAGGAAAGATGACAGCTTTGAAGCTTTAGAAGTGGTAATCAGAGAAGCACGAGAAGGCACTTCTTGGAAGGCGCCTGTCCCACACCGTATTATGAAACCAGCTAATTCCCACATGCGGTATGCTCAGGGGGCCGTCTGCCACTTCCTAGGCTTGGATCCATGGAGAGTCTCTCACTCAATGTTGAGACAAGTGTGGTTCCCTCCCATATGTTGGGCTTTGGTGTATAGACCAAACAGTTGATATACCTGCATTTCTTCAAGTATCAAGACACATGGGTAGAATTTGTACGGATCAGTGATGCCTTCCGTATTCTGCCTGACAGAGATATTTTATTTAATATCACTCATTTTGATCAGTGCCATTCATAGACAAAGATAAAACTTATTTGGTGGGATTTTTAAAAAAAAAACAAGAATGCATAATTTTCTGCCTGTGACCTCATTTTTATTTGTATTTCATTAACTAGATAATTAGGGGTACACACTCTCAGTAGTGAAGACAAATGTGGTACCTGAGCATTCCCTCAGGCGTTTTTTGCCCTCTTTTTGTTCTTTCTCTCCCTCCCTCTGTTTGCAACATACATGCACAGTACATGCAAGCACATGGAACGCAGACATTTGATTCATGGCTTTTATTAGTGTATTTGCCATTGATTGATTAGTGCTTGGTATTAGTACTTCTTCTATTGATTGATTGCAGATGAAGTGACTATTTGACCTTTAATTATAAGCTTGGCTATTGAAAATGACATTGAGCTATGGCTTCACATAATCCATCTGGAAAGCCTGACATGATGTCATTCCCTGGGGTTAATTCTAGAGGAGAAGGCGGCCCTAGAGGAAGTGCCACAGCTATCGGGATGGTTCACCTCGAACAAGACTGCAGGGGCTGTTCTCTGTACTTGTGAGCAGCCCCAGCCTATTGGCATAGTTAATTGTATGTATTATAGAGAAGAAATTGCCTGCTACAAGTTGCCGGCTTGCAAAGAGTGCAGCAGATTCATCAGAAAGTTTGGATACCACAAAAATTCAGTTAAGCACCTTCGATGTTTGACCAAACAGCAATTTATAAATGCTGGCAATAAGTTTTTTAAAAAAAGATTAATAATTTGAAACATTGAAATCAATGGAACATGGAAAGGCTTAACTTTGGCTAGTCTAGGCCCTTCATTTTTTAATTTAAAACAGCATTGTGGTTAAGTGTTGTGTCTTTCATGCTTTCTTATCTAAAGATAAAAGCTGCTATCTGCTTTTGCTAGGCACAGGTGTGTATGTCAGGTTCACGTGGTCAGCAAATACTTAGTAACTGGTGCAGTTTATAGAATCAGGAATTGATTACAAGCTCTCTTTATTATCTCATTGCAATAGTTTTTGCCTCTGGGGTTCTAAAACTGATTGTGTTTGTCTGTTTGACTGTGACATCACTATTATGCTATTTCTTACAAATAGGTGGCTCCTAGCTTAAATTAAGGAATTTCTCTGTATAAAAACTCAAATAAGGTCCATTAGAGAAAAACAATAAGTGTTGGTGGTATAATACGTTTTACTAGGACCAGCTAAAATGCCGCAAACAAAATCAGCAAATTTTTCGTCTCTTCTTCAAGGTAGGTGTTTAATTGGGGGGGGGGGGGGGGGGGGGCAGAAAAAGTTGCTTCAGAGCATGAAGACAAAGCCTTAAATCTTCAATGTGTAATGGTCCAAGTGAAGTACTGTGCTCCCTTTGAAAATATAGACACCAGGAATATATTAAATCTCTGTCCCTGTAGCTCTTGGGGTATCCTGAAATGTTTGTACCTAGCAGGGCCTTTGTTTAAGTTGTGTGACACCTCCTGTATTCCATTTATTTAAGTTGTGTGACACCTCCTATATTCCACTTAAAAGTCACTAGAGAAGAAAAAGAAGAAGAAGAGATTGGATTTATATCCCACCCTTCACTCACTTGGAGTCTCAGAGCGGCATACAAACTCCTTTCCCTTCCCCTCCCCACAACAGACGCCCTGTGAGGTGGGTGGGGCTGAGAGAGCTCTGAGACAACTGTCCTTGAGAGAACAGCTGGTACAGAGCTATGGCTTGCCCAAGGTCATCCAGCAGGTGCAAGTGGAGGAGTGGGGATTCAAACCCGGTTCTCCCAGATTAGAGTCCGCGCACTTAACCACTACACCAAACTGGCTCTCTTTTGGTCTGTGGAGGTTTTCCTTCTTTCCCTGAAACCTCTTTCTCTCTCTCTCTCTCCCCTCTCTTTCCCCCTCTCCCCCTCCCCTCTGAACATCCAGACTGAAGAAGTGTTCTGTGGGATTCAAAAACTTTCTCACTACCTTAAGCCATTTTATTTGAAGTGGTTAAAACTGTTGTATTACTGTTGCTCTTGGCCAGCCTCTCTTTGTTCTGTTGATCATGGTGGTTCATTACGGCCATTATATGATGCTACTTAGCCATATGCCAAAAATAAAACAGATGAGTGATTCAAAACGTTTAATATCCCTCTTTCTTCTGTTATGTAATCACGTGGGTTTTAGCTTGTCAATTTCTATTTTGTGGTTTTGCCTCTAATAAGCTCCTAATAGACTCCCACTTTTTAATTGCTGTATTAGTTTACTTGTTTGTTGTCTAATGGCAAAAGGAAAAGGAAAGGAGCTCATAATCTCAGAAGCTCGTTTATGTGCAGTGCTGCCCTGACTGTGTAATCAATCCAAGCAGTTGCTTAGGCGGCAGTGCCTTTTAGGGGTAGCCATGATGCAGCACATGATTACTGAGCAGTGCTCTCTGATCCTTTGCAGTGGCACACAAGATTCAGGGATGTACCTTTCATATCCCAGGTAGTCATTCACAATCCAAGAGCTTCTCTCCTGTTCCCTTGCTCCCTTGTAGTTCTTTCCAAACAGGTAACTTGACTCTGGGAATGCTAGTCCCAATGCGCCTTTAAACTGCATATTTCCTACCCTGCTATTAATCCCCTTTATAACTACATTATAGCTGCAGCAGCAGTGTGGAGGAGCAGCCATGATATAAACTGGAAAACTTCTATTCCATTACTGCAAAGCAAAGAAAAACAGCATTATGGGAGACAGGAAATGTGGTTAATTAAGAAGGGTAGGCCGTGTGCCCTGGTTTTCCAAAATGAGCATATGGGATGATGCCTTTTAATTGGGCACATGAGCTTTGCATTTGACCTGGAACGCAAGGCTCTCTGAGTAAACCTTTGATGTGGGCAGGAAAGCCAGCACCAGAGTGCTTCCCTGATGCTCTCACTTCATCTCTGCAGTCTGCCTGTAGTAGGTTTTGAATTAATATTTAGAAAGCTTGCCTCCAGCAGTACTAAAATGTGCATCAGAGAACAACAGTTGTTTACTGTGTTTGAACTGAAGAATCTCACTCTGGAGATCACATCCGCTTGAAGTTTACATCTCTCAATCTCAGCTTGCAGAAAGGGATCGATGAATAACAATTGTCATTTCAGAGTTGCACCTCTCCAATTATTTATTTGCTTCTGTGTCTTCCCAGATGTACACTTAATTGGATCAGACACTAAAAACCAGATTGCAGGTTTTCAGTGACAGCAGCAAGTTTGCACCTCTTTATCAATCTCTCCTTCTCTATTTCTCTCTCTCTCTTTAAAAAATCTTGTATTTAGATGTAAAGGGATAACACAAGAGACATCCTCCTCACCCGCTCCCTCACCAGAAGTACAGTTAAAGTTAATTTATCTTCTCTTTAAAAATGGCAAATTATACCTAGCAGACTGTTGATGGGTCATCCATGGAGAGATCCAAGCTTGTCCACAACTCAAGATCCCTTTATTCTAAGATTGCATAGGCTACAAATGTCTCTTAAACACAGTCGCGGGCATTGAAGGTAATGTTTGAGAACATCCCGTAAACATAAATAGTTCTGTGCACTCTTCTGAGTAGAGCTTTCACATAATGGTCCAGCTACTTCTAAAAAATAGAGGGCAGGTTTTAAAATGTACATTTTTTTAAAAATGGTTCCTTTAGGCTGTTACGAAACTTATGACAAGGCGCAGCACTTAACCACCATACAGAATGCTACAGCTGCTCTCATTGTTAAAATAGCAACAGTGTGGGGTGGTGGTTAGATTGCTGGACTAGGACTGGAGAGATACAGTTTCAAATCCCTACTCTGCTGTAAAAGTCACTGGGTCACTCCTTCAGCCTAACCTTCTTCACAGGGTTGTTGTGAGGATAGAATGGGGAAGAGAGAGCCACATATACCAGTCTCAGCTCCTTGGAGGAAGGGCATTTTTTTAAAAAAACATGATAGGCATAAAGTGATGGTTAGGTATTGACCCCAGTTGCTTACAACAACTAGTTTCCTGGTATGAAAATACATAACCTGTCCACACTGAGAGATATACAGTGCAATCCTAAATGGAACTACAGTCTTCTAAGCCCATTACATAGAGTTCCTTCATGTCTTGAGTAAGCATTGCATTGTACATCTGCCCTCAAACTGGCTGCACATGTGGAAGCCTTCTTTCAAAAGCAGGTCTATCTTGCTGGGCTGAGCTGGTCTTTTTGGGGAATATAAAATGTGAACAATTTAAACTGTGAATGTCAAAACATGTATGTAAACACTTCTGCCATGCCCCTAAACTTGCCAGAAAGTTAAGGTTGGCTTCTCTTACATTTCAAATGTATATTTAGTGGTAAATTTATATTCTTACCACTACATAAAATATGAAATAGCCCTTGAGTTACTATACAGAGACTACTTTTTTAAAAAATCCCCTAGGAGATTACTGCAGAAATGCTCCATAAGAAGTGCCTTCTGGATTCCCTGTGTGTGAGGTGGTTACAGTGTTTGACTAAGACTAACCTGGGTTCCTATCCCCACAAAGCTCAAGGGTGGCCATGGTCCAGTCACTTTCTGTACTTCACGTAGTGGTAGTGAAATGGGAGATGGGAACAATGTGTACTGCCCACCAGCCACAGCCGGGACACTTACCTGGAGCCCGTTGCATTTCTTCCCACAACGGGCCTTACTCCTAATATTAAATAATCTTCTAACAGCAGTTGGCCTATCTTTGGATACTTAAATCTGGAACTGGAACTGTAAATGGGCAGCACAGATCTTTCTACAAATTTGAAAAGGGCCCCAGGTTTGCAGAAAAATGTGAAATCTTTAAAAAAATACATTGGGTGGTTTTAAAAATCCCAACATGATTAAAGAAGCACCTGTAGCTTTAAGCAAAGGTTTCCCTCAGTGGCTGTTGCTAGGCAACCACTATTCCAAGATGGGTTTATGTGAGGGAAGAGGCAGGGGAAGGGGGCAGGGTCCTTTCCAGGCCTATTTTGTCCTTTGAGAGAGGACTCATCAGAACCAGGCCTGGCTATGGTTGCCAGCTCCAAGTTGGGAAATTCCTGGATATTTTGTGGTGGAGTCTGAGGAGGGCAGGGTTTGAGGAGAGGAGAGGCCTGAATGGAATATAATGCCATAGAGTCCACCCTCCAAAGCAGTCATTTTCTCCAGGGGGTCATATCTGTGTCATCTGGAGTTCAGTAGTAATTCTAGGAGATCTCCAGGTCCTACCTGGAGGTTGGCAATCCTAGGCCTGGAAACAACCTCTGGGTGACTTGGTACCACCCAACTTGCATGATTCAACTAGACCTGACTGCCTGCTACTGTTCAACAGCAGCCACCTTATGAAAGCCAGTACTGTGTAGCAGTTAGAGGTTCAAAGCAGGGACTGGGAGACCCAGGTTTGAATCTCCCATCTTGCTGTGGAAGCTCACTGGGTGATTTTGGACCAGTCACATGCTCGCAGTCTAACCTACCTCATAGGATTGAAGTGCCAATAAAAAGGAGGAGAGGAGAGTAATGTAAGCTGCTTTGGTCCCCCACAGTGCAGAAAGGCAAGGTATAAATGAATAAATAATAAATATAGCTGAAGTGGGGCACCCCCCCCCCCAAGTCCATGAGGGATCCTTACCATGCAAGTGGTCCTGGCCCATTGACTGGCATTAGACAACTGGGCTATGGTTTTCGTAGTAGAGGCAGTGGGGTGGGGGGGACATCTTAAGACAGAGGGGCAGATAAAGGTAGGTTGGCTGTTGGGTGGGAAGAAGATAGGGTTGCCCACTCCACAAGAAATTCCTAGAGAGTTGGAGGGCATAGACTCCATCCACCAAACTAGCCATTTCCTCCAGGGGATCTAGCATTACCAACCTCCAAATGAGGGCTGGAGATTACCTGGAATTACAGCTGATCTCCAGATGACAGAGATCAGTTCCCCTGGAGAAAATGGCTGCTTTGAAGGGTAGACTCTATGACATTGTACCCTGCTGGCATCGTACCCTGCTGGCATCGTACCCTGCTTCACGCCCCAAACCTCATCCTCCCAAGGCTCCACTCCCACATCTTCAGGAATTTCCCAATCTCGAGCTGGCAACCCTAAAGGGAGCTAATCTCTGTAGTTGGGAGATCTGCTGTGATGCTTTGAGAGCTGTGTGATTGGGTGTGGTAGCAGAAAGAGAGAGGAAGTGACAGGCATGGAGGAGAGAGAGTAAGAAAGGGGTGGCAGGAGGGAGAAAGAGTGTGAGAGAAATAGAGGAGAGGGAGAGGAAGCAAAGGTGGGAGGAATGGGTTAGCTACTCCTGCAAGTTTCTTGGCAGTCCCCACTTGTATTTATTTATTTACTTATTTATTTGCTCAAAAGAAGCATTTGCAAATGCTAACATAAACTTCTCTGGAAGAGGGAAAATAGCTTTATCCAATGCAAAATAAAATCAATGTAGTCTGAGTTCTCTATTACTAAGATAATTTTTTCCCTATATGTTATGTCCCTCTCCTAAATGAATTATTCCTGTGAATACGCCATGAATTTTTCTGCAGACCTTAACTCAATAGTGCAGAGTGCTGTTTGCTTTGATAGTAGTGTTGAAGTGGAAGACATGAAGGAGAAAGAAGTCCGGCCACAGTTGTGTGTACAGTCACGGGATGTAAAGGCAGTCACAGTCTAAATCATGATTTCAGCTACCGCTCTGCATTTACACAAGCTGTATCATTTTAAGGCTGGCACAGTTTCAAAAGCAGGTTCATGGTGACTTGATTCATTTTTTAATGCCCTGTTAACTAATTGCTACGACAATGCAGTCAGTCAGGTGTAGGTGTTTTTGAATCTGAGGCAAGTGTCTTTAGATGTCGGCATTTAATCTTTCATTGTTAGCATCTGGAGAGATTGCTCAGGCCATCCATTAAACATTTCCAGGCTGAGCAATACCCATTGAAAAGCCAGGACTCCACATTCAGCCTGTTCACTGTTTTTGTTTCTATTACAAAAGGCACTGACTTGTATATTTAACATCCTTTTGTGGCACGTGAACTATGGGAACAATCTTAGGTATATTTACTTAGAAGAAAGTCCCTTGTTATTCATTGTGGCTTGCTCCCATTAAAGTTTCCTTGGGATTTCAACCATTGTTAACCAGTGGCCTGAAATCTTCTGTTAGTTGAAAGCATTCTTAGGACAATGCACCTATCCCCGCCTCCCAAAAAATGTTTTTCATACGAAACAAAATAAATGTGTTTTTTTTCACTTGGGGATCATCATCCTCCTTGGATTTTGTATAATAGATGGTGACTCTCTCTTGCCATAGAGAGTTCCTCAGAAATAATGATTTTGGGTCTCAGAATAGCTGCACAGCCTTCATAATAATATGTATATTTAGCCTCCCAGGGTCATATTTCCAGTTATGTTATTTCTCTCAGTTTTCTGCTGGTACAGAAATGCAGGTTTGCTGCCAGAAATGCAATCCCAGCATTGAGTTCTCCTCCTCCCTTCTTGAACATGTAAAAAAAATTTGCCTACATCCTGACCTTGTCAAACTGGGCACTTCCCCCATCACTGCCCGGATCACTAGCTTGTGGGCCGGGAAACAATATGAAGGCTTCATGACATATAAGCATCACAACAATATCATTTTGGGCAGCTGCCCTGTGTTTCTCAAAAAGTGAAGTTCCATGACTGAATTAACAGTTTTGGGGACACGATCCCTTTCCGTAGCTGACTTCCAAATAAACATGTACGAGACTGTTTTGGATGAAGAGAAATGTTGCAGCTTTCTTCTCAAATTCCATTTTTGTCCCCTTTCTTATTCCCTTTTAAGCCAAATATATTGGAAAGTATTTATCTTACTGCTATTGCATTGCAAAAAACAAAATTGCTCATTCTGATTCATCTAGAAGTTTCTAACCTAAAAAAATCCCCTGATTTGACACTAACGGTTGCCCTAGTGAAACATCATATTGTAAGACAATTTATGTTGCAGTGATGGATGGTCACTGTACAGCCATCAGCAGGGGACAAATACTCTCATTAATACTTACAGAGCTATCATTGGATTTTGATGCATTCACTCATAAAAGCTATACCAGTGGCCAGTACTGATGGAAATACACTTAGGGGACTTTGGTCTCTGGGGTTTCTCAAGAAACAGACAGCAGTGTCTCCAGAAGACTACCATAGAGTATGCCTCCTTCTTGTCTTTTGGGAACCACAAAAGATGTCCCCACATTAACATCCAGTAAATTAATTACTGTAACGTGGTGAGCAAGTAGCACACAAACAGTTACCATAATGTGGAGCTTCAAGAATTGCCAGTGTCTTTATTATCTGGATCCATATAGCAAAGCCTGTCTGAAGAACAACTCCTGGACCCAAATGGTTTGAACACCACTCAGTCAATGGTAAACATCTTTTTTCCTTGGGCAAGGTGCTTGAGTGGCTGTGGAGATGCAACTCCAGATTTTCTTGAATGAGAGACTGGGTTGGATCTAGGCAGCTTTTCCAGTAGTAAAGAAATGGGAGAGGTGGGTCCGCTTTGACGACTTGTGTGACCAGCGCTGTAATAAGAAAGAGAATTGAGCAAGGTTGAGTGAATCCAGCCTATTCTCTAGATCTGTTTCAGTCTGGCTTTGAGCCTGGCTTTATCATGCTGTCCTGGAGTACAGCTATGTGACTTAAATGCACAATACCACAGTGCTGTTCAGTTGACCTTAGGGGTTGTACAGATTGCATAGTTTTGTTACATAGCAGTGTTTAGCTATGGTGAAACATACTTGTGCCATCAAAGGACTGCATTTTAATTTCAGTTTTGACTTTTATTTTTCTTCCAGTTTTTTAAATAGCTTGTGGATATCTAAAAGTCATGTACAAGCATCTATAACTGACACTCTGGACAGCTGCAGATCTTGCTTTATGTCACCTTCGATGGCCTCCCAAATGCCCTTTTCAGGCCAGATTAACATAGGAGACTTGAATGAAAAGTCAAGAGGGGAAGTACTATAAAAGGCACTTTTTACTTGGTTGTCTCTTTTTCAGTGGACTCAACAATATTAGTTCTTGTTGATGGATGGAAGTTTTCCCAGTGTGTCCATATAGTGCATCCACTTCCTATAAGTTTCAGTTATGCCTTGTATGTTTCTTTAAGTAAAATATTGCTGTGATTCCAGATATAGCTGCAAAAAAAGGATTTGGAATATGATCCAGGAACACAAGTACAAATCTGGGGACCTGTAAGGAATCGGGGGGGGGGGGGGTGTCAACTGTTAGAGAGTTCAATAACCCCTCATTCCGAACTCCCCCTTCTCAGATACCATAAGCTATAAAGTGCCAGAGCAGCCCGGTTACCCCCCTCTCTCCCCTCATTAACTGACTCTTATCTACTCTCAGATAATGAACATGCTGCGTCCTATTTAGGCTATTTTAATTGTGGAGCTAGGTTTTTTTTTAATTTACAGATTAATTTTTTTGCTACCTACCTAGGGAACCTCAAGTATACAGAAACCTCATCTTTGTCTGCATGTTAGCCTTTTTTATTGCCTTCCTGATCAACACTGGGCTATACAGTTTGAAAGAAGCTGGAATCTTGTTAGGAACTGGCAGGTGTCCCCCCTATGCATATCTCCCACTTCAGAATTCCGTAACTTCTCATGGGCTTTCGCTGGCAGATTTCTCCATCTCTCTTTCTCCCTGTTTTGTTCCCTCTTCCTCTAAGCATTCAGTGCTTCATGGAGCATGCCCAGACCCAGTCAGGCATTTCTTCCTTTTTCTTGTGGTTAATTTACAGAGTCAGATTGGTCTGCATACAGGGGCAGGGGGATCTCTCAGAGTGCCATCCAAAGCAGAGCTAAGCCATTCTGGGTTCATTGAAGTCAAGTGCATGGGAACCTCTGACTTGTCTGTGGATTGGTTTTGCTGTTTTTATCATTGCGTGAGCCATCCACTTTCCTGTTACCTATATTAATACAAACAAAATGATAACAATAGCCTTTTGAGGGCTATTCTCTTCTTGGGGGGGTCTAAATGGGGCTTGTCCAATTTGAAAATGCATAATATTTGAAAGATAACGAATATTTTGTTAGTAACAAAGGGAGAAGTTCTCTTGAATCCTAGCAGTATCAACAGCAACTGACAAATACCTACTGTGAAGGAAGTGTAGGAATTCAGGAGCATAAAATAAACATAAAATGTGGGGAGGAAGAGAACCTGAGTGCCAGTTCTTATTGTTTTATCCTTTTCATCGTGGGTATAGGATGAAAGGAAACTCTGGGTTCGTTGTTAGAGAAAGGAGGCTCTTGCTTGAAGGTCTTGCTTGGCAGATGTCAGTTGAAAGCTCAGCAAAGGAAGAGGCTGCCACTTCAAGCTCTGCTGGGTGATTTTAGACAAATGTGTCATGTGTGACATGGAAAGACGGCGTGCCATACATTAGTGATTTCCCCAGTGTTTGGATCAGGTAGTAATGTGCTGAGAAAGTGCTCTTTATCTATCCTCTCTGTGTACTTGTACAGCAGTGGGGAAATGCTTTTGGTAGAAATTACTTTAGTCAGAAAAAAAGAATCCATTTACAATATGTGCCTTCTAACATCTTTCAGACAATGCATTGTATTAAAGAGGCATTTTTGATTAATGTTTTATAAACACTTTTCAGCATGACAGCTTAAAGCCCCTGTAAAATTGTAAATGCGTGGAGAGTGCTCACTTCCATAAAGTCAAATGCCATCTCCTGAAGCCTGCTCGGATCCTGTCAACCATGGTGACACAGCATCAGTACCTTGGACCATTAAAATTTATTTCCTTCATTTCTATAGCTGCTGCGATTGCAAGATCTTTTTTTAAAGCCTTGGACTTAGATTTTCTTGAAAATACCTTTATGTCTTGCGTGCTTAAAAGAATTATTTTACAGTTAACTAAAGGTATGGAAGGGCAGGGGGACACTTTGCTTATAGGGACTTGGAAAGTGTAAAAGGCATGAATATGAAGAGATGGGGGGAAGGGATGTATGAGGTTAAACAAGGTGCCCTCCTTGGAGTGGAGACATCTGTTGGAGGTGGCTGCTCACAGTCACATGGGCCAAGCTTGGGGTAGAATCAGGGTCTTGCATAATGGAAAATAGCATGTCACAGAATCACTGAGCAAGAGCATTACCAGTTCACCCATTTTCATCTGTGACCTTCCACTCCCAGCCTGAATGTGTGTACATTGGAAAACTAAAACCAAAAACCCATCTCATGCGAACTCCCTGCTGCTAGGGAGAGCCATCTGTAAGCCATTCCCCCACAGACTGGTGTATGCAACCCAGCAGCAGTGAGTATGTGGCATCATGGAAGGTGCTTCAGAGGAAATGGTGCCAGCACAGAAGAAAACAAAAACCTACCTGTGATATTTAACCTACTGATGAATTCTAGAGAATGTGAACAATGTTGAAGCAGCTTTCTGCCCACTCAGATTCCTGTTTAACCTAATACATGGGTATCAGTGGAAGTGTAATGGAGCTGAAGGGAAAACTTGGGGATCCAGTGGTTGGACTGCAGATCTGCTCCTGTGTTTACTAATGATGTTAGTATCATTTTTGCTGGAGTCCCAAATAGCCGTCCCTAATGAAAGAATTAGGACTGTCAGTAGCATACTCTGATACCAACGTGTAAAGAAAAAGAATCAGGGATATGTTCAAACAGCTTTCTAAGAAATTTGTCAAAGAAGGGAAAAGGCAAAGAAGCAATCCAATTCTGGGCCGAGGACAGATTGGCAGTCTTGGCCGCTCTGCCTCCGCTTCAAAAGTGGAGGCAGAGCGGCTGTTCAGACAGCTGCATCTGCCCTGAGGAGGCGGCCCGGACGCATCGTGTCCGGCGCCGCGCTCCTCCCGCAGCAGCCAAGCACCACTTCAAAGTGGTGCTCGGCTGCTGCGGCACGCGTTCCACCCGCCGGAGCGGGTGTGAACGCGTGCGGGCAGGGGGAGCTGCACAGCGTCTGCCCGCCGCCGTAGGAAGCTGCCCGCAGTCTGAATGCTGCGGGCGGCTTCCTTCCGGTGGCGTGCAAACGCCGCGCCGCGGGGGAAATTCCCCCCGCCTTAGTCTGCCGCGCCACGGAGGCGCGGCAGACGGCCAGTTTGTCCTCAGCCCTGAGGAGGCTGATCTGGTACACATCATGGAGACCTGGCTTGGCAAAGAAACAGTAGTCAGTCTCTTGCAGCTGTACCCTCCAGGTTTCCTGGTGCAGCATCAGCCTTAGCTAATTGGACATATAGGGGGAAAAGCTCTCACCAAATGCTTGGTCAGCCAGAATCCCAGCTTTCAATGTATTTACCTAATGTTGGGGAACGTTTTGGAACAAACAGGCTTTTTGTTGGTGTACCACCCACTCCTTGTCCAATGGTGAAGGCAATCTCAGATTTTATGCTGAGTATCTCAACATCTATGATCCTTCAAGATTCCATCATCCATCTTGAGACCATATTGATGGGATTTCATGTCTCCCATGACAACCATGGAGCCATCCCAGAACATTCTGATCCCTATACATATAGTAGAGCATACCATAGAACACCATAGATTTGATGTTCTCCAGGAATAATGTGCATGCATTGGTAATGGGTTTTTTAAAAAAAATCCTCTGCCATTGCTAAGAACCAACTATTGTCTGGTGACTTTCAGACATTTAGAACCTTTCTAAAGATGGGAAACCAGTTAAGATGTTCCAACCTTTGAGGCTGATGGATCAAGAAGGTTTCCTGACATCTCTAGGAAAATTTCCAGATAGCAAGATAGATGCTTCTGTTGAAGCTCTAGTTGACCCTCAATCATTTTCAATTGGCAATACCTTGCAGAAGCAGATGTTTGAACCCCTTCTGTCTCTTGTCTCAGCCCCCATTCTAAATTGGGGGAGCCATTTGCGTTTTTATCTATACAGGGCAGATCTGTTCACAGATCTCCCAGTGACTTGTCTGGTTTGACCGAAGGTATGGTTATGCTAAAAGTGGTGATCGCTATAACTAAATGCAGGAAGTTTTGAAGTGCGCTAAAACACACAACACTTGTGTCCTCTTTAACCACAAGAGATTCTGTTGGAATACTGAGTCCAACCTGCCATTTCAAACTGGAGCGTTGTTCAGTACTCTCCTCCAGGTCTTCCCCACTCCTCCCAGCGCACACATTAACCAGAGTCAGAATGGCCACCCTATTTCACAACAAAGGATTCAGGTTATTTTAATGTGGAAAGAACTTTATTCAGAGCAGTATTATAAACTTCACACAGGGCAGGAAACCATAGACATATTTGCTTTGTGGGTGGGAAAAAGTAAGAGCCATCACAGAATTCATGGGAGGGAAGGGGGTATGTTAGTTTTTTGTCAGGCGCAGAGAGAGGGGATTCAGTCTGCCTCCATTGGGTTCTCTTGAGCAGCAGTTTGACTAATAAATTTCTGACAGCAAATGGAAGGGCCAATGCTCAATTTTCTGTTCAGTTAATTTATTTACTTGATTAATAAATTAATTTATGTAATTGATTATGGAGGGAAGTGGCAAGGAAGAGTGGGCAATAGTTCTACCAAACTTCCTAGCAGGGTCTTATACACTGACTCTTATTTGTTTCCTTGGAGATGCTGAATGGAATCGAGACATTGCTTAGCCAAGACTTCCTTAACATTTTTCATACACGTATTCTGATTAATTAGAGCACTCTGATTCCTGTGGCACTCTGGTCTGAATAATAACTCAGTTTCCCTTTTGAAAAAACAGCTACAGCAACTAGTGCATACATGAGTATTCATTTGGAACAATTTGAATACTTTCTGAAATTCTGTTAAAAATAAGATGTTTCACTTTTACAGGCACTTCAAAAGAGTATGGTTAGATTTGCTGGTGTTTTTAAATATATAAAAATGCTCTGAGCCACTCTGCAGATTTATACTAAACAGATTTAATGTTGGTGTACCTGCCATAATCCATTACATCAGAATCTGCATGCTATAAGTGATGAGAGAAACTGGAGTGGGCAGATTGAAATAAAGATAACCAGATCCTCTTAGTTTCGCACTTTCATTCTTGGCTACCCATCTGAAGGAGTTAATCTCCTGTGCGCTACTATTTTTGTTATAGCAGCACCTGCTTGTGTCACTGTTGTTCAAATCAGTGTTCCTGTTTTAAGATTAGGTTAGCACATGCTGTGGACTGAAATATCCAAGAAGAACAGCCCGGCTAAGATTGATGACCAGCTCGGTTTCCTTGTTTGTATGAAAATATGGTCCAAAGAACACAACATCTCCTCTTAGATCAAAGACAGAAAACTGAAAGAGTTTGCAGATACTTGTGTAGCCTCCAAACTAATGGCTTAGTTACCCTAGTTGAAAATCTTGCAGGATTTAAAACTTTTCTCATTTGGGAATTTTTGATTTTACAAATAAGTCAAGAAACTGCTTTATAACATGTGGCATAATTTCAAAATCTTTGACAAACATGAAATATTTTAGTTTCCTAAAATCCAAGCAGTATTTTCAAAAACAATATTTTTTAAATTCCCTCCCTCTTACTTTTTTCTGAAATGTTCTTCAGTGTAGTGTCTTCACCGTCCATTATGGAATTAGCAGAGGGTGGAGTCATGGGCGTCAACTACGGGGGGGCTCGAGGGCTCGAGCCTCCCCCGAAATTTCCCGGGGGGGGCTCAGCCACCCCCGGCAAAAGGGAGCGCCCGCCGCCAGTGACCAGTCAACCGGCCAGCTGCTGTCGCCGCCTCTCCTTCCCCCCCACTTCTGGCCTGCCCCCCTGCCTCCCTGGGGTGGGGGGGGGGAGAGAGGCGGCGGGGACATGCTCTCCGGCGCTACGCGCACGCGATCGGCAGTCAGCCGGCCAGCTGGCTGCCACCGCCGCCACCGCCGCTGCCGAGACTGCGCCCTGAGCCTGCCTCCCTGGCTCCCTGCGCCCCGAGCCTGCCTCCCTTTTAAATGCAGAGGCAATGCCAATTTTGAGAGGAAGTAAGGTTCTTGGTAAAGCCAAACTATTTGTTATTGGGACGGAAAATACCTTTTTCAGGAACCACACCTGGGGGTCTTTGAAAGTATATTCCCCTGAACCTGCAGCTTCTCCTAGACCCCCCCCCCTCCAAAATCCCAGCTTCCCAATGCATTAGATCTGTGACCACTTTTTAACTTCACAGTGGGCAAAACAGAGAGCCTTACTTTTCATTCCAAGGGACAAAGGAGTGTCTTCGTGTGCTCTGTCTCTTTCATGGCAAGGGAGGGCTTATAGCAATAGGGTATTTGTTCATGGACAAAGCAGGCGGGCTCAGCAGTCGTATCATACTGCCACAAGGACTATCCTCTGTGTGTGTGTGTGTGTGTGAGGGAAGTAGATTTGGCATAGAGATAAAGGAGAGTGAGGGGGGAATCTAGGTCACCCCCCAGTATCTGTACAATTGCCCTCTAGCAGGGTACAAATTTGCATTAAGCCTTTGGCTGAAAGAATGCAGCTTTCAAATTGATAGGAGGTTTGTGCTCAGAGTCTCTCTGGTATTCACGGCCACGTCTCCATTTGCCACAGGGAAAGGGCTTTTCTTTGCTGCTGAGGATTGTGTATTTGTGTTCTTCTGTTTCTTACAAGATCGTTCTGTGTCTTCAGTCTTCCTGCACTATCTATTCTTTTTCTTTTTTTTCTGAAATGTTTAAAAAGTAAAATGCTCTCCTATGATAGTTGACACAGATAACTCATCAAAGCATTCTGAAGTTTAGCTGTCTTTCTGCCCACAGGAATACCAATGCTGAAGATTGTCTTTGAGGGCTATGAACACCTGTCTTTAATTTCTGTCCCTTTACTTATCTATCATCCGGCTCAGATCCTCCTCGGTAGTGTCTTAGTACCAACGATAAAATCTTGGATGATTTCTAGACAAAAGGTAAGGAACTAGGACTGTAATCAGCATGCTACATTTTTAAAAAATCTGTCTTAGACTGAACAGAAGATATCAAAGCCTCCATGAAAGCAGGCATGGGCGAACCATCACAGCGATGTTACTATTCAGATACTGTTCCGTCAGCACTTGCTCCTTGATTCGGCCAATCTGTAGGGCGGAGAACCAGGCAGAGCTGAAGAGGGGCCTGTTGCGGGCATCGTAGGTAGCACATAAATAAGTACAAAGATGCCCTGAAATGTTAACTGTACATAGCACTCTGCTACGTTTTCCTCTTGCGTGTCTGAAGAAAGATCCAAGTCCAGCACAGTGGCCCACGGTACAGCTGTTTGCAGAATGAAGAATCTTCTTTTGTTCTCTCTAGATTTCATAACCAGTAGGAGCAAAGGAGCTTGGAAATTGGAAAACCGGTTACTAAGGGGATACGTAATAGCCAACCCAGCTCAAACAAAGAATTATGAAACAAACTTCAAAGAGCAAACTATTTTCTTGATGGGGCCATTCCACTTTTGATAATTCCAGTAATTTTTCTGCTTGTTCTTTCACCTATGCATTCTTGCCTGATTAACATTTTCACATGAGGTTAGGGCTGTGGCTCAGTGGTAGAGCATCTGCTTTCCATGTAGAAGATCCTAGGGTCAATATTCAACATCTCCATTTTAAAAAATCAGGTTGTACATGATGGGAAAGACTTCTACCTGAGATGCACTGGACCTCAAAGGAAACAATAATAACCAGTGCTGGAAGCAAGGGGGGGGGTCACATCCCCAAAAGACCTGGTATGGTTTTATTTCTCCAAAATCTAGTGCTTCCATAACAGGTCTTAATGAGTCTACACTACCTGACAAGTTTATTTAATCATTTGTTATCGTTCCATGGAAATACTTCTCTTCTGGTCGCTGGGTTATTTTTTCCATAAAGAGTATTCTAATTACACAGCTTAATATTACTGTTTTTATAAATCAAGAAGTTTGCTTTTGATTCAGGAGCAATAATTACAATAGATTTTGATGTTTTGCCTGGATAATGGTCTCCTGCTTTGAAAGTAAACATGTCATCTTCACCTTGATGTTTATTTTTCTATCAACACCTTGGCTTCTCCTTGGCATTTCTCTCGTGGTGGAAAACTGTTATCCAGGCAGAAAGCTCAGCTCCACTGACACTCGTGCTTAATTACGGCACTAACATGTGATCTCTTCATATGAAATGGAATTTAAATATTTAGAAGTTCATCGACAAGAGGGCGTTTCTCCTTGGCAAGTAGTGCAGCACAAACTGCCACACACCAAAGTAAAGAGTCTGTCTTCACAAACAACATTTGAAATGTTTATGTCTCTGATATTAAGTTCAGTTCATCCTTATGCGCAAACTCAATGGAAGATTATTGCATTGTTTGCATGTGGCCTGGGCTCAGTCTGTTTGTACTCCTTGTTTAACAGTCTGGGTTTATTCCCCCCAAAGTGGGTATTAAAATATAAATATGCGTTCCTCAATCTTCTTTCACTATATATTGGAACATTTAATTGACCCATTGTAAGTAAAAGTCTTTCATTAGCTTCAGAGGTCACTTTGGAAATGTCCGAAAAACAAGAAAGTAGCAGATGTTGTGCATATATTGGGGTGGATCCTGGAATTCATCAGTGGAAGCAGGTGATGGTCACCAGTCCTTTGTGTGAACAGAACTCCACTGATGGAGGAGGAAAAAGAGAACAATTTTTGCCTCCTTCCTACCAAATCCTCCTGACCCACTTGGCTATTACTCCATGCAGGTTTTATGATCTGAGGAAGGTGTTTATTCCTGTAATCAGAAATGACAGCAGGGGAAGAGGAAAGTGAAGAAAAGCCCCTTCTCCTGTCATTCTCCTCCTCTCTATGAAAGACCACTGTACTGGTCTGAAGCATTCCTTGTCCTCTTTCCCCGTTGAGAAAATTGGAATAGGTGACTTCCAATTCTACCTAAAATCCCCAGCCCCACCATGCACATTGTGCCATATGTGCAATGCTAGTTCTTTGTCTAAGCAATTGGCCGGAGCAAGGTGGGACATGGGTTAATCTACCCATTGACAAGCTAAAGAGGCAGTGGGAGGTAAGAACTGTGTGTTGCATCCCCAGGCTGTGATGAACAGTCATGTAGCCTTTGGAGCGAGAGTAAAATCTCCTTCTACTCCTTGATGGAAATGCTGACATGATCCCAAGAGGGTCTTCTTCTTCCTGGTAGCATTACCAACTCTAAGGGACAAACCAGGCATGACTCAGGGAGATCCATTCATGGTTGTTAAAGCAAAATTGCAGCTGTGCATGGTTCCTCTTCAAAGGTAGAGGGGTGAGGTAACCCTTTTACCTGCAGAATTTCACTGCTCACAACTGATCCCTCCCCTAGGCTTTGTTAGTCCTGGGAGAGGAAATGACGGGCACCGTCTTGGACTAAAATTTCCTAACTATCCTGGGAAGCCTGTCACCAGTTTGTAGGGACTACACTGGAGGAGTGTCATAGCGTTAGCCTTGCTTTTATGAATGCCATAAACTGATGCTTTATTTTAATATCTGCAGGCACTGAAGTTGACAAAGCAGCCCAAGATGCCAGTGAAGGTATAACAAGAGAAGAAATCCACTGAATGTACATATGTACTATACTGTACATACACAGAGACAACTCGGAAAACAGGCATATGTGAATGTTGCTTCAATACTTTATTTTTATAGATACATATGATATATATATATATATATATATATATTTAAAATACCTATTGAAGTGCCTTAAAATATCTTTGAAAAAGCATTGATTCCAAAGCCGCGTGGCTGGTTTCTAGAAGAGGTTGCACACATTTTTGAGATCCTTTGATTTTTTTTTAGAAAAAAATTCTTAAATGAACAAGACTTGGAGCTTCTGTCATTGCACATTCTCAGAGACAGCAGGCACAATCCACCAAAAAACAACCCTCTCTCAAAATGAGTGAAGACTGAATGGTAGCCAAATTCAGTGGACCATCCTGAACTGTTCACAAATTAGTATGTTAAACCAGGACGTAACAAACCGGGGACAGCTCACTTCTGGCTGCCGGCAGGAAAGCACTTTTCTGAAGTTCTTGTTGAGAATAACTTGAATTTCTGTGTGATGCCATAACCCTCCCTGCTCGTATGATTGTGACATGCCTTTTTCTTCTGTGTACACTCAGCATGGGGCCATCCATTGGAAGAGAAACTGAAAAGCATGAATTATTTGCATTTGTTGACACAGTTGTCTAGACATTCCTTCAAAGTTAATGGTTTCTCACGACAATTCTCTCCGTTCCATTTTTATGATATTGTGGCATTGTATATCTTAAATGCATCATGAGCTTCTTCAAAGAGACAGCCCGGAGCTTAGGTTGGTAGGGAACGATCTGTGATCTGCAGCCAGAGGTTCCCCCCCCCCATTACTATTGTTAACCCAAACCAAGCAAACAAAAACAAACTTGTTTCCTTTTTCTTGCCCAAGTTCAGTACATGCCTCCCCACAGTGACAGAATACAAGATACTAATGTTTCAGTAGCCATTTCTCCGCAGTTCACAGAACTGCAGTTTTTGTTGGATCTTGAGCAGTGTACGGAACCTTCTGAGGGTGGGGAACTGATAGCTGATAGCCAGCCAGCAAATGTACTTTGTACATAAGGAGCACTGGTGATAAGGGGGAGGGATATGTCTAATCTGACAATCAGTTGTAGCTTGAGTTTTTTTTAATTGAATTTCCTTTACATTTTTATAGAAGAGATAAATATTAGTGTATTAGTGAATATGAAGGAGGGGAAAGGTGAGCGCAGCACCTTATTTGACACAGGCGTCGTTAGGCTACGTGCTGATCCCAGCACTGGACGCATCAAGTATGGCCTCATAAGCTCAGTAGTCCGGCAGCTTCATCTGTAATTCAGAGGTCCTCCTTTGCCCATGAGGATCTTCATAGTGTCCTCCTTTAAAGGGGTGCTAAGAGCCAGGGGTGCACACTGGGATTGCACACGGAATTCTTGGAATGAGAGGATCGATTGTAACCGTGTTCCACAGCTGGTTAATGAAAAGCTAGAACATCACATTCTTAGGGAATGGCATCCAGCTCCAGTGTTACTATTAACTGCAAATATAAACTGTTGTGAATACATTCCCTGAGTTTAATCATGCTATACTGGGATCAACCATCCTGCCCAAAAAATTCCATTTGGTGCCAAGCTGGGATGTCTTGGGTTGGCAGTCATCTGTATCAAGTAATTTCTTGTCACCAAGGTTCAAGTATCTTTATTAAAGGATCATTCTGGGAGATAAAATGAATGTATGATACATCAATGTGTTTGGCACCTATTTAGCAAGGATTAAGGTCAGTGAAGTTTAACATACCAGCCTAGAGACTGCTGCATTTCATTAAGTGGGTGGTCTGAATTTTTTTGTAGAAATTAATTCTTTTTTTAAAAGGGTGCACCACATTGATGTTTCTAACAAATATGCCTCTAATGGAATACCTAATACCAACTGCAAGCAGGGTTCCTGATTAAGTGGACCAAACATGTTTTACAAAACTCACCTCATTTAATGTTTGATGGCTCATCTTGTCTTGGTGATTAAAACATGAACGAACAAGAGGTTAGATAAGGGCACATAATATTGTTGTTTTCCCCAACAAATCCTGTTCTGAACCTCCAGCATACATGTTCTCCTAACCCATAGTCCTCCAGTTCATAAGCTGAGGAAGAAAATTAGGTCCAAGGATTTTGTTGTCTGTTCCAAAACAGCTCACTGTATATTGAGAAAGTTGTGTGTGAAGGAAATAGATAAATAGGAGTCATACTAGAGTGCAAGTTGTGCTCTTGTGCAAATCCAGATCATTTTGACATCCTGGCACATGAGACATCCCTGGCAGGTCATTCCCGTTAGCTCACATCCTACCCTTCTGTCCTCTCATCCGAGTCACGTCTGCTCTCGATTAGTCACTACACTGCGAATATTCCAACAGATCTACCTCGAAGTACACCACCACCATTAGTTCATGGCTTTTAACTATAAAAATGTTGTCACGGTGATTTCATTGATATGTTACTCTATTTAAAATTGTTCTATGGAGCGGTGGTTTTGTGTAGGCCCTTTTTGGCGATAATTGTTGATGGCTTGGGACAGCCTAAACGGTGTTATGTTTCTTCCTGTTGTTACATAAGTGAATGTTGGATGGATTGTTCTGAAGGGGACATAAAGCAAAACTGAAGTACACCTCTTAAATCCATGCTTAGTAGAACTTAATTATTCATATCCAAAATGTTGCATTATGTTTAAAGACTGTTAAGATGTTCATTTCATGCCTTCAGTTATGCCTACATGTCCTTATAAAAGAAACTGATTGGGTAGTAGTTGATTAATGTAGAATTGGGAAATGGGCAAATGGATGGGTTTGCAGTTTATTTTTGTAACTTGGCTTCAATTTTTTTTCCTGAGTCAATCTTTCTGTTTGTTTCTTTTTTAAAAAAGAACTTTTAAAAAAAATAAAATGACTGACTAAATTGAAAACTGCAAAGCTTCTCAAGAGTGTTTTGCATTTCTTACTTAATTCTGACCACATCAAAGACTTGGCTTAATTTAGTAGAAAAGAGAACCTAACAGAGTACAAAGTGAAGGTGCCCCAGTGATTGATTTTCACCTCAGATTTGCTGGAGTGTTATCCTCATCTCTTATGAAGTCTGAACAAGATAAGCAAGAGGTCTTGGTGACTTCAATACTACATCCTAGTCAAATAATGCAACTTTTTTGGCATCGGTGTAGCCAGAGTGTCCTGTGAATCCTATGGTTTGAGTTCCATGATAGAGGAAAAGTTATAAATGCAATAAAATAAATGTTGCTTTCTTGAGTCCAGAGAGTCTTGTGAGACCCAGTAGTGCAGATGACTTTGCTGTGCAATATCAGCCTGTTATGTAGGGACAGGTGGTTAATAAATATTTTTAATATAAAACATTAAATTTATGGGAGAAGTCTGTCAATAGTTCATTATGTTACAAGCAACATACACCCAGGGCTATTTTTGGGCAGGCCCCTACAGGCCCCCCCCCTGGTTTCCCAGGTGCCTCACAAGCTGCAGGGTGCCTGGGGAAGCCAAGCCGATCCAGGGAGGGAAGGCAGTTTAAGCCAGTCCTGAAAAGGAGCTGTGCTGTCTGGAGTGTGGCCTAATATGCTAATGAGCTTCTGCTGTTGCGTGTGGCCTATTATGCTAATGAGTTCCTGCTGGGCTTTTTCTACAAAAAAAGCCTTGCATACATCCAATTACTAGGTGCTGGGAAAAGGCTATGGCATTGTGAAACTGTCAGCCCACATCTAGCTGCTAGAGGTGTATCTTGGGTAGTAGGAAGGTGTGAAAACTCACAATTTCTGCTCACATTCTGCTCGCCAGGTACAACCAGGGAGCTGATTTTTCAGAGTGTTGTTCACCAGGTTACTTTTTGCATGTTCAGGCAGGAGGACAATCAGCGGTATTATACTTCTGCACATTCTCACGCAGCCCAGTGGCAGCCCTCGTTTTTTACACCTCCCCTACAGAGTTGTCGTCATCCCTCAGCAGCCAGTTGAATAAACAAACAAATATATTGGCCCAACCAAAAATTATACATTTAAAAAAAATCTTATGGTTTGGTTTCATTTAATTTGGTGTTATTGTTGAAGTTGTTTTGCATCTGCCCTTTCCTGCACAGCCTTATGGAAGTTGTAGTACCTCACCCCCCCACTGGCAAAAAGTCCATGACTCTGGGGGAGAATCAGTTTCACCTACTGCACTGATGCCAAAGCAGCTTTCAAGGCAGAAGGAAATGCAGCCCCCCAAACACTACAGTTACTGTGCAGCCGCAAAGCTGTTCAGCTGCTCTGCAAGCCAGACGGCAGTGAGGGCAGACTATCCAAGTTTTGGCTCATGAATGACTGTGGCTGTAGAGCCCCATATGTTCACTTGCTGAACCTGTCTGCTGCCAGGTGCTCAGCATCCCTAGCTGGTAGCAGCAAGACAGTTCTTATGAACTGTAGCCAATAGTGAAGTTATTTTCACTGCTCAAGTAATTTTATTTTTCTGCACAATCTTACATAAACCTTTATCTCCAGATAGGAAAATATGGGGCCAGAAACTAGATTATCACACACATCTCTGCCATGACTGAGGTAAGATCTGTGGCCCATAAACAACTGCACGGAACATTGTATTCCAGAGGTCTTGCCTCCCGCTCTAAAGGATGACCTGCTTCGGTTCTTTCTGCCAATACGCCTTAATTCACTTCAAGATGCTTTAGTGGATTTCTTAAATAATGCCTTTATGAAACTGAAACAATAGTTTGAAAGAGTGCCGTGCCTAAATACAGTTCCCCCTTTTATGGCGCTTAGGTGAAAATTTCAGTGCTGCATGGCTTTTACAATTCATGCTCAAAGATGTGATAAAATTAAAACTATTTGCCTAGACGCTTCTCCATGTTTTTAAAACAAACTCCTTTGTTTCCAAATGGTTCTCTAGGATCCTGAGGTTTTGGTCAGGCCTTTTTTGGCCATTGTGCCTAAGTTTATGCTCCCTTCAGTCCAGCTGTTGTTAAAATAAAATCTTTCTTGGGCAGAGGTCTTACCTCTTGTAGCTTTTAAAAGTATTAGTTCATTGGGGTTGCTACATGCGTGCAAAGGTGAACAGAAAACCTCTTTTCTGCGCTGCTGCTTCAACAGTCTGAAATCTCATCTGCTCCTCACAGCAGGTAGTCTTTCGGGGGGGGGGGCTTTTCTTTCTTCCCTCCTTGACTTCCTTTCTGTTGAGAAAATGGAGCCACTGATGTTTCAAAAGGGACTTCAGCGCCTGGCAATCAGCTCCTACTTGCAGGATGTCTTTGTCAACTGCAGCTTGAATACATTTTCTTCTCATTTCCTTCTGTTCTGGCAGTGACAGACAATTCCATTCCGATCACAAGCCATATCTCTACTTGGTGTGTGTGCCTAAGCAGGCCGCGAAAAACACCTTCGCATGAGACAATCAGATCTTTGCAGTCCATAGGATTCTCCTTTCATAGCTATGTGAGTTTTCCAGTTGAAAAGTATTGGAGTTGGGAGGTCGGTAATGGTGAAATCAGCATTGTGGTTTATTGCGGGTCAAGATGGAGCATGGGGACAAAGGGATGGGGAGGCCACTTATATTTTCAGGTAAACCACACCTTGACCGTGTCCCCCCTTAAGGGGATTGGTCCAACAGGGATTAGTCTCCCAGCAGAGGCTGTCATAGGTCCATTCAAATATCCTCAGCCTCTGATAGGGGGACCGGCAGGATCCCTAGGTCCATTATTCTCTGGGGAAGGAAGCTCTGTTGTTATCACATCCCATTACAGGTAAACATGCCCAGACATGTTCCCTGGCTGCAGACAAAGAGTCAAGCACCGGACATAACACCAGTGAAGTAAATGTGCATGTACTGGGGCTGGGTATCACTTTATAGCATCCCATTGCTGTGGAGGTATCAACCTCTGGTAAGTGAAAAACCCCAACAATGTCTCTCCCTTTCCCTGACTGATTGTCACTTCAGGTATTAGTTTTGCTGTGACTGCACATGGCGCAGTCTCCTAGTTGCTTCTTAACAAGCACAAATACAGCGGTTGCATGCTTGACAATTACCCATGGCAATTCTTACATGGGGATGGAGATCTCATGGAAGGAGTTGGTGGAGCACATGAACACCTGTGAGACTGCCTTATTTTGAACCAGACTGTTGGTCCATCAAGGCCAGTATTGTCTTCTCTGACTGGCAGTGGCTCTTCAGGTTCTGTAGCATCACCTGACCCTTTTGACTGGAAATGCTGGGGATTGAAGCTGGGGACTTCTGAATGCCAAGTGGATGCTCTGTCACTGAGCCATAGCCCCTCTCTTATGTGGATCTTTCCCTACAGACGAGGAAGGAGGAGACAATTTCACCTGATTTCCCCATCCCTGAACTGTTGCACATTTTATTTATGTGGCTTTTCTGAACCTCAGAGACATTTTTTTGAAGAAAACAGACTGGCTGGGAATGGGGAAGGCAGGGGAAGATCTGCTCTGCCAATTCCTTTGTGAGCTTCTCAACCTGAATCCATTCCAGGATTTTCAAAGCTGACTGTATGCTCATTGCTACTCAGATGATCCCAATAAAGCCACAGATCTCCACATGCAGAGCTAGCTACTGGATATGGACTTGTTGGAAGGCCTTGGGTCAGCTGCTTTCTAACAGCCTACCTCACAGGGCTGTTGTGAGGATAAAACAGGAGGGGAGAATGGTGATGCAGGCCACTTTTGGTCCCCATTGAGGAGAAAAGCAACATCTAAATAAATATTCAGCCAGGGGATTCTCATAAGCACCAGCTTATTGTGCAAATACCCCACCCCACCCCACCCCAAATGGCATCTGTACTTCAATCGCCCTTGCTAGAGTACAGCTGCGATGTGCAAACTGCTGCTATGGAAGTATTCATATTTTGTAGATGATATCTGAGGCAGAAAACTGTTTGGCTTCCTTGAGGCGGCTGTAGGCATTTGATACCAGCAACTAGGGTTGCCAACCTCCAGGTGGGGCCTGGAGATTTCTCAGAATTATATCTCCAGACTAAAGAGTTCCATTTCCCTGGACAAAATAGCTACTTTGGAAGCTGGACTCAGTAGTATTATTACTCTGCTGTGGTCCTTCCCCTCTCCAAACCTCACCTACCCCAGGGTCCACTCTCAAATCTCTGGGAATTTCCCAATCTGGAGCTGATATAAGCAGTGTCATAGTTTCCCAGATTCCCACTTTCCTTTCCTGTATGCCTACACACAAGTAGAGGTTAGTGACCCACATTGTGTCTCTTTAGCAACATTTTCAGTAATCACGTCTCTTCCATGTTACAGTGCTACAAATGCCCAAGTAACTTTTATGCAACAATTTTTGCAGTAATAACAGAAAAGCAAAACTTGGATAACATGAGCTGCAGTATTTAGCAAGGGTCTTTCGGGCACTTTGGGGTGAGGATGCCTGCAACATGCTCCCTGGCTGGCAACAGGTTCCTTCTTCGTTTCAACAAAGAAAGTAGCTCTGCTCATACTTGATTTTGTGCCTGCAGATCTGCAGCCTGCATTGAGAAAGGGTGGCTCAAGACCGGGATCCACAAGCCCAACTTAGGCAAGTCCAAAGGGCTAGCACATGCCCAGCAGAAGTTTTCACTTCCTTTTTTAAAAAGTAGGCCCCATTGCTACACCACAAGCTGCCTGACAGGCTCTCCCTCCATTTCAAAACAGGCTTGCCAGCCATTATAAGGAATGGCTGTTGAAGAAATACAGATCCAAAGCTCTTCTGGGCGGTTTTTTCTACCCAGGTCTGCATGTTCGAAGCTTGCACTCACATCAAGCAAACATACATGTCAAGGAAACACGAGGCCAATTCCTGTGGGCTTCCAGGGCAAATGCGCACAAGAACCAGACTGTTGTTTATAAAATGATATGAAGTTTATTCAAAAGATACTAATACAGAAAAATTATTACCAACACATTACTCAGAAGTCATACAGAACAGAAAACAAGAAAGCTAGCTTCAATGACCTAACACTGTCCAGAGCTGCATTAGGTGGCACCAACCTTTGTTTCGATAGGAAGGCCTCAAATAGGATTTTCTATGTGTTTTTTTAGCAATTGCAGGTCATAGTCTAGGCAGAACTCCATGAAATCTCAGCTAGCCTCCCTCCTGGGCCACAGTTCAAGCTATAATTCTTGGCCCACTAAGTCAGCTGATGATGACATCCTATCAGAATGGGTCTCCAAGAGAAACCTCTGGAAGATTACATCACCTCTCCCAGTCTCCCTCCTCTCGTTGCAGATCACAGGTTCCCATGAGAAGTTAATTAATCGGCTTCCATCTTTGGCCTTTATAAAGTACTCAGTCCAGAGACACAGTCAAGTGAAATCAGCTCATGGTTTATTGAAGGGTCAGGAAAACATGTCTGAGTTGGGCTCGGGGGTCTGCTTATATGCGCATCTAAACCGCGCCCCCGGCCTCGCCCAAACAAGCTGATAGGATTACAATAGAGTCTCCCCAGATAATTGGTCCCTATTTGCATCCTGGCTGACTGATAGGTCTAAATCACGATCCGGCCAGTCTATTGTGTTCTGAGCGAAGCTCTGTATGTGCCTGGCCATGTGCTTGCCCAGACCACATGGCTGGACCGCATGGTGGTTGCCATTAGAACACAACAGCCTTGAAGATGATGAGAAGCTTGCAGGCCAGTAGACCAATGAACAACACCTGCAGATCAGCTTAGGCCCATCACCAGTCATGCTAACCCTTGTGGAGAAGGTGCTTTGCTTCGCAATACATGAAGTTTTAGATTAGAAGGATATCTTTTATTCCTAGAGGTAAGCAAGGAGACAACCCAAGACAGGATTTAAAATACACAGCTCAGTTTTTTCTTCTGTACTCCTGACAGCCCCTGCACTTCCTTCTCCATCTTTCTTTCCTCTTTCAGTATTCAGAGGTGTTTGGTCTGTCTAGGAACACACCACAAACTCTCTAAAGGAGCCATCCAACAGTGGACTAATCTATAGCTATCAAAATACAGCATTATCTGTGGCTGTGATGGAGCACGTTTCCTGTTCCTTTAAACCGAGCACTTAACAATAGCCTTTGCCTAAGCTGCTTGTACAGAACTAGAGAGATCATTCTTGGTTGGTATCTAGTTTCCAATAAATAATAAAATACCTTCCAAAAGAACACTGCTAGAAGTGTGATACTTCCTGGCAATGTAAGTATCCGTCATTTTTTTTCTCTCCAAGGGGTGCTAATGTGAGAAGAGTTCTTCTATTTGGCTCGGCAGTTCCACTGCGTAACAGCATTAACTGGCAACATTTCAGGGCCAAATATGTGTTATATGCTGGGCGTGTGCTGAGTTACGGGTGTGCTACCTGGCTTGCAGTCAGACATACATCATGGGAACTCACCTTAAATAGTGCTTGTTTAATCAGAGCTGCGAGGGAGGAAAGGGAGCTTCGAGTTTCCCTCCCATCCCACTTTTGCCAGCAGAAACAACACTGGGGGGCTTTTCACCTGTTTTCTCTGGCGCCACATTCCTAGGAAGGGCGTGTGGAGCCAGAAAAAAGGGCAAAAATCTCCCCCCCCCGACACTGTTTCCACTGGCAAAAGCGTGATAGAAGGGAAACTTGAGGCTTCCCCCCCCCCCCCCGCACTGAGTGAACAAGTGCTGTTCAGGGTGAGCTTTCCTCCTTGCCAGCTGTGATGGTGGAAAGTGCTGTCCAGTCGCAACTGAGTCATGGTGACCCCACAGGGTCTTCAAGGCAAGAGACATTCAGAGGTGGTTTGCCACTGCCTGCCTTTCTGCATCACATCCCTGGTATTCCGCAATGTTCCCTCTAAGCTGTGGAATCTTGTGAGCAAAAATTCTACTTTGTGAGCTACTGGCATTAAAGTTGTGAGCCACCAGTTTAGCTACTGCATAAATTAGTTTGCTCTGGAGCCATCCTTCCTGAGCTGAGACAAAAATGTGTGAGCCAGAGGCTAAAAAGCTGTGCGCTAGCTCACACTAACTCAGCTTAGAGGGAACACTGCGTTCGAGGTCTCCCTTCCAAGTACTCGTCAGGGCCAGCCCTGCTTAGTTTCCGAGATCTGATGAGATTGGGCTAGCCTGGGCTATCCAGGTCAGGGCCTTGCCAGCTGTAGAGAAGCTGAAAAGTAATGCATGGGACCATGATTTGGAGATCTCTGTTGTAGCCTTCAATAGTCCTTTTGGAGTTTTACAGATCTCAAAGACACAGGTTATATAGGTAAATTGCCAGTATGAAGTTTGTTGAAAGATGTCATTGAGCAATTAATGTAAAACTAAGGTAAGTTTGACTTATTCTCCTCTGAGTGCCATTTCCATGGCCTTCCATGCATTTAATGCAGCACCCCCCTCCCCCATTACAGAGGAATTACTCTTGGCCCAGTTCTCTAATTATTCTGACTAGCTCTTTTATTTTTTAAAATTGCTTTTAACATGTTTGTACCTTTGTTTAAAACCCTTGGAATGGTTCGGATAGGATTTGTAATGAGAAACGGAGTGCCACTGTCTCATAAAATAATCCAAGACTCTGTGAGAAACAAGAAGAAGTTGCTTTGATATCCTTTGGGCTGTGATTGCTGGGCCCAAAGGATGAGTCTTGCTAATTCTTAGCTTCAGGGGGTGATTGTCTCATGTACAAAGTGTTTGCTCAGAACTTGGAAAGCGCTGCCCTTATACCCTGAAGGTAAACAAGATTTTGTAACTGACAATAATTCATTTGGATGTGATGATCATCAAAAAACCAACAAACAAGAAGAGTCCTTTGTAGAACTAAGAATTACATCCTTAGCTTCAATGGACCATACAAGCATTCCATGAGAGCAAAAGCATCAATATCAAATACTCTGATCTGTAGATTCTATTACATTTATATCCTGCCTGTCTCCTATTGTGGAACCCAAGGAGGTATACTTAGGATTCCCAGGAAGTCTTTCATCCAGGCCTGACCAGACCCAGCCCTTTCTAGCTCCAGCAAGTTTTCAGCACTGTGTGCCTTCCCACAATACCCTGGGACTGACCCTGATGCTATTCCAATGTTAAACACAGCAACCTCTTGACAAGTAAAGTCTCCAGAGAATGTATCATTTTATACATTTCTGCCCCTCATGGTTCCAAAGGTAGTCTTGCAATTGTTTAGCCAGTTGACAGAGAGGCAATTAACTGATACCCAGTGGTCAGGATCCAGAGCTCCCAGTGACTAGCAGAAAGAACAGGCTGCTTGTTCAAATGTTCATCTGTGCAGCCACATCCATGGGATTCTGTATCCATGCAGAGTGACGTTCAGAACTTTCTAGAGCTCAGCTAAAAAGGACTTGAGTCGCTAGCCCCTCCCAGCTCAAGGCAGAGGGCACTGACGCTTTCCCATCCTGCTCCATCCCCACTCTGTCCTTTCCTAAGGCAACGCAGCGGGCCAGAAACATGCATCGGCATGGAGAAGGAGAGCAAGCTGTGTGACTCTACAGATGGCCACTTGAAGAACATCAGTTACAGGTAAGCAACCTCATCTTCTTCTTTGTGGTCTCTGTGCAGGCATACCAATGTGAAAATAACTTGCTGAGCTACCTGAAAACAGGTGAAATCAGGAGAATAAGAAAATGGGAATTGCCTTGCTTAAGGTAGAAACAAGAGGTACAGATGGAGGATGCAGATGAAGAAAAGCTCTCAAGAACTACCTAACCTGTAGCTGAGAGCAAAGATATGACCTTCTGGAAGACAGCAGGATGCAGAGAGAGCTGCCAGACTTGGGAAGAGGAAAGATGAAGGTCTTGGGAATTTATTTATTTATTTATTATTTTACATTTATACCTTGCCCTCCCCACGAACGGGCTCAGGGCGGCTTACAGGGCACACAGTGCCAGATTCAATACACCATAAAATTACAATAAAACATTTAAAAAACCACACAACACAACAATAATAAAACAGTTCAGTATAAAGTGCTTCCAGCTCCCAGATCGCCTGGCCTGGGCTATTTCCGATGGTACTAGCAATGGTTGATGGTACTGACAGTGGCAGCTCCTAGTCGAAGGCCTGGCGGAAGAGCTCCATCTTGCAGGCCCTGCGGAACTGCATAAGGTCCCGCAGGGCCCTGATCTCCCCCAGGAGCTCGTTCCACCAGACAGGAGCCGCCACTGAAAAGGCCCTGGCCCCAGCGAGCCTGGCCTCCCTGGGGCCTGGGACAATAAGTCAGTCTTGCAACCCCAATCAAAGTGCTCGCTGGGGTATATACGGGGAAAGGCGGTCCCTCAGGTATGTTGAACCCTGGCCATATAGGGCTTTAAAGCTGAGTACCAGCACCTTGAAATGAATTCGGTATGCCATAGGCAGCCAGTGCAGTGCCGCCAGCACAGGCCAGATGTGGTCCCACTTTGCGAGGTCCATCAATAGCCTGGCCGCGGCATTCTGCACCAGCTGCAGCTTCCAAATTTGCCGCAAGGGCATCCCCATGTAGAGAGCGTTACAGTAGTCCAACCTCGAGGTGACTGTTGTATGGATCACTGTAGCTAGGTCATCGCGGTCAAGGTAGGGAACCAGCTGCCGAGCCAGCCGCAGATGGTAGAAGGCTGACTTGGCAGTGGCTGCTACCTGGGCCTCCATTGTTAAGGAGGGATCCAGGAGCACTCCCAAACTCCTAACCCCCAATTAAAGTAAAGTAAAGAAGATATAAAGAAGAAGATATTGTAGAAATGAGGAGGCAGAACAGTTTAGTGAGATTCCCTCTGGTGTGATTTGGTGCCGTATGTACCAGTCCCATAGGCAGCAGGATGAGTGACAGAGGGTGCAGGAGTCATTTCACACAGAGACACACACCTCTCAGTTTTAATGGAGTACTCTGCAATCATGTAATGCTGTCTGTGGCTACCTGGACAACTTTTCCCTTTTGCGTTAGCAGGAAAGCATGGAGGGTTTTGTGGATCCCAAGAGCTCTGCCACAGAAGTGTGGGGCCACTCACAGTGGCCTCCTACCCTCAAAGAGAAGAACTGAGGATGGATTGAGGGGGGAGAGGGAAGAAGAGGACCCCTCACAGTAAGTTGTGGGGTTTTGTCCACCACTGGAAAGCATGGAGGATGTGTGGTGGGAGTTGTAGTATCTTGGAGAGTGGGTCTGAAAGAGGCCAAAATGCAAGTAGGAACCATCACTGGGGAGCCCTCATCTGAAGTCTGATGAAAAGTACCCTAAAAGTGGCAGTGGTCATGAGTCCCAGATGACACTGAGTTTGATTAGCAGTTTGTTGGAGGCCAGGGATGAACTTGTTGCTTTGGATCAGATAGATCAGCTTCAGTGAACAAATGTGCCTAGTAGTGTAAGGGTGGGAATTTGCAGCACTGACTGCAGGCCGAAATCCACCAGCAGATGTGTCAAGGCTTGCGTATGGCAAAGATGGTGAGGAATTTGCTGCTCTGAGCCAGTTATCTATGTGGGGAAATGCACAAAAATCCTTGGCAGCTGTCATGCAGGGTAATCATCACCAAGCACTTTATGAAAACTCTTGGGGCTACTGAAAGCCCAAAGGGGAGTTTCTGGTACTGGTAGCAGATTGATCCAAAGGGGAAACAGGAACATTCTGTGATGAAGAAGCCAAATTGGAAAGTAGAAATATGTGTCTTTGAAAATGACTGAGGCAAGCAATGTCCCTTGGGTCAAGAGTGGACTGATAATGGAGTGAGAGATAGTTCAGAATATTCTGGAGTGAATATCTCTCAAGTCTAGGATGAGATGAGCAGAGTTATTCAGTAACAACGTGGTTGTCATCTGAGCCATGTCACAATATCCACTCCCACAATGTTGACGTGAGGAAGGCAGAACAGTTGGCTTTGGGAATCTTTGGCAGTACAAGGAAAACTCTCCCTTGTGCCTTTCACCCAAGCAAAGCAAGTTGGGCACTTTGCTACCATGCTGAAAGTGCTTTTTAAAGGTGGATCATTGAACTGTAAACAAGCAGTCCAATGTGGGAACAAATAAAAATCCAAGAGAAAGGAAGAAAACGGAAAGAAAAGTTAGTGAAAGAGAAGCCCTAGCCCACAAGTCTGAGGAAAAGGTTCCAGCAATGCAGCTGATCATGGCGGTTGAAGAATGCTTGAGCATACAGTTATGCTCTTTAGTGTTCTTTTCAGGTTGAGCAGAGCTGGCTGTCAAAATTCCATTAGCTTCATTTTAGGAGGTTCTCTGCATTGATCTGTACAGGCTCCGAATCCCATTGGTGGGCCTGCAGAGAGGCTACGTGAAGAACAAAATTAATTCCGTAATAATAATAATAATACATATTGTTTATTTACTAATTACAGTATTTATACCCCACCTTTCCTCTTGACTCAGGGTGGCTTGCAGACATAATTAAAACATTACAAGTTCAAACTAAACTAAAATAGCAGACCCCAACTATCTCCTCCTCCTACAAAGATGCCTGTTATTCATAGCTCATCAAAAGCTTTGCAGTGCCTCCTAAAGATTTCCAGGGAGGAGGCTCACCTCACCTCTTCAAGAATCCCATCCCACAAAGTGGGACCCATGAGGGTGATGCATCATCTGGAGTTAGTGTGATTACCAAGTTACTTCTGTTTTATTATTGGTTCACCTCATACATCATACCCCTGATTTCACCTGACCATTTCTCCTCTAAGTTAAATAAAACATTTTGTTTACTTTGGACTTTCAAAAGCTCCTCATGAGCCATTTCAGAAGTTGAACATAAGAAGGTGATCTTGTCTCTTCCCTCAGTTCCCTGGGCTGGGCCAGCATCAAAAAATATATATTAAAAACAAACAAATAAGAAGAAATAGATCTGGGGGCAGCTCAGCAAGAAAGAAGAGGAAAAAAGGGAAAATCCTGTGTACGGGAGGGGACGAGGGCAAGGTCACCACACCTACTTAAACAGAAACAACAAAAATACTATAGCGAATGTACTGCAGGAGTAAATTATTTATTATTATTTATTATTTCATACTTATACCCCACCCTCCCTGCGAACTTACAAAATGGCACACAGTGCCAAACAAAGTAACAGTTTAAAACGTTTTAAAATACAACAACAGTAAAACGTATACAAGTAAAATGCTTGCAGTGATGGTAATGATGGTCAATACCATGGTTGAAATTCAGAGTAAGCGTGCACATTTCAAATTACTGTTGAGTGCATTTGCAGGATCAGTGCTCCCTTCCGTCCATCTGAGCCCCAGATGGGCCAGAGAAGAAAACTGGTTCCTGCTGACCCCCACCCCCACGCCCTCCAGCATCATGTTTTTAAACTGTATGGCCCTGAGGCTACAGCTTTGCCCCCTTCTGGCTCTTTTCAAGAAGCAAATCAATACTACTCCATTATATAAGCAGATTAAGACCATCAATAAAAAAGTGAATAGCTGGAGGTGAGAAAGCAATCATAGTGGATTTCATGATTTTATCAAAGGACGTCCCTTGGTTTACGAGAGCCTTTGGGTAACTGAGAAAGGAAGCCACAGCATGGATTGAGGGACCACAGCTGCCAACCTCAAGGCAAGGCCTGGACTTCTCCCAGAATTATGAGAGCCAGTTTGGTGTAGTGGTTAAGTGTGCGGACTCTAATCTGGGAGAACCGGGTTTGATTCCCCACTCCTCCACTTGCACCTGGCTGGATGACCTTGGGCAAGCCATAGCTCTGTACCAGCTGTTCTCTCAAGGACAGCTTGGGAAAGAGCTTTCTCAGCCCCACCTATCTCACAGGGTGTCTGTTGTGGGGAGGGGAAGGGAAAGGAGTTTGTAAGCCGCTCTGAGACTCCAAGTGAGTGAAGGGCGGAGTATAAATCTAATCTCTTCTTCTTCTTCTAATCTCTAAACTGAAGAGCAGTTTCCCTGGAGGAAACAACAGCTTTGGAGAATAGACTGTATGGTCTGCAAGACAGTTAAGGAGAGACGGAGGTCCTAGAGCAACATCACATCCCCACTGCAATCCCTCCCCAAGCACTGCCCCCAAAGCACCAGGAATTCCTCATGCTGGAGCTGGCAACTCTAGAAGGGAAAGGAAGACAGACGGATACAGTTTTGCACAAGCGTGGCATAGACCACTCCCCTGTGCACTGACCCACCACACAGGGAGGGAGAGCAGGTCTGAGTGTGCTGACCTTGTCCTCTACCCCCACATGGTCACCCGGTAATCTGCAGAGTGCAAGGAAGTGGCTGCACATGTGCGTGCACCCACCCACCCACACACACACACTGTACTGTGATCTGAGGTGCTGCTTTCAGAATATTGCTCATCACAGTGAGGAGGTGTGCATGAGGCCACTTCCTCCTAAGCAGTCGCACTCTGCAGATGACCAGGCAGTCACACAGAGGTAGGATGTGGGGCCAGCGTGCTTTTGCCCATTTCTGCTCCCGCTTGGGGTATGTCAATGCACAGTGGAGTCGTCGTCACAAGGCAACAGAGCACCCCAAGGAAAGCAAGTTCTTCATCATTGAGAACCTGCCACGCTGTTGAGAGTAGGGTTGCAAACGTACCGATGGGGCCTGAAGATCTCCCAGAATTACAACCGATCTCCAGACAACCAGGATCAGTTCCCCTGGAGAAAATGGCTGCTTAGAAGGGCAGACTCTACGGCATTACCTGCCAAGGTCCTCATCAGGCTCCACCACCAAATCTCCAGGGATATCCCAACCCCAGAGCTGGCAACCTGTTAGGTATCGGGGCTGAAGCATCCCAGGACTGTCTACCAGAGACTGGCTGAGCTTGGAGCTCTAGAACAATAGCTCACCAGCAGTGTTCCCTCTAAGCTGAGTTAGTGTGAGCCAGCTCACAGTTTTTTAGCCTCTGGCTCACACATTTTTGTCTCAGCTCAGGAAGGATGGCTCCCAAGCAAACTAACTGATGCAGTAGCCAAATCGCTTGCTCACAACTTTAATGCCAGTAGCTCAGAAAGCAGAATTTTTGCTCACAAGACTCCACAGCTTAGAGGGAGCATTGCTCACCAGGACTCTGGAGGTGACCAGTGAGGAAGTAATGTTATGTAAATAGCCTATCGTTGGGAGTTGGGTGTGATTGGGTGTGGTGTTTGCATGCTATTTAAATAGGGCTGTTGCCCTGGAGTTTAGTCTTGTATCTGCTGAATCACTAATAGAGTTGAGCCGATCACTAGTCACGGGGTCTGCTCATCCATGGAACCCAGTATTTAACACAACTCTAGTCAAAAATCCAGAATTTAAAAAATGAAATACAAGGGCATACATTCTGGTTTATTCCTGTCTGGATGCTCTTGGGCAGAGCAGGGATGTAGGTCGAGGACTGCTAAATTGACTCCAGTCTGCTTCATTCTGAATTAATTGAGGCTGTCCAAGAACAATGATGGCAATTTTTAATTTATCATACAAACAAACACATAAAATTCTGAAACTCTGCCCCTTCTATAACTTTAAAATGAAAGTATTAGACTGTAAATGTTAAAATAAACATGTAAATGTAAAGAGCAATGAATTCTCTATAAAACAGAAAGGAAAACAGGGAGCTACAGCAAGCTGAAGGGTGTCAACAGTTGGCGGTGGTGTGGATGATCTTGACATGGCCAGCCTAGCCCAGCTGCCTCTAGTTTCTCTTTTGTTACATAGATAAACCCTGAACTTAAACAATCCAGGGACTCTGCAGGACAATAAATTTAGCAATGGCACCCTCTAGTGGGAAGCCAGGGGAAGCTGCTCAACAAGCAGAGCGCGGCCTGGCCCATTAAGTCTGGCATTGCACAGGCAACCAGAAGCTTAACCCTGTCAAGGATTGTCTCCTGCTGGTACTGTGTGCAATTACTGTTCGCTGTATTGGCAGCTGGGATGGGAGCTTCATTTCACTCACCCACTGTTCTGATAGAATGCCCCCACCCCACCCCCGCAGCTCTGCCTTTAATAAACTTCATGGCAGGCAGACATTTCTCCGGTACAGCTTTGTCAAGCATAGAAAATGCAGTGCACGAGCAGGAAAGTGGCTGTGGCACCTACGGAGTCTACTGTTCATGCCATAGAGCTACAACTGCCAACTTCCAGGTGACACCTGGAGATCTGGCGCTATTACGACGGATCTCCAGACAACCAAGATCAGTGCCCCTGGAGAAAATGACTGCTCTGAAGCGTTCTTCTAGGATGCGTTTGACGGGCTGAAGTCTCCGGCTGTACTCCTATGCCAGTTCTTCTACTGGAATGAGATACTGAAGACTCTCCCCTAAACGTGCATATGATGCCACATTTCTCATTTTCTTATTCCTCCAGTTCCTCCATTTCCACATAGACTTTGATCTGTACCCAGGGCTTTTTATAAAAGAAAGAAAGAAAGAAAAAGAGGTGCCGGAATTCTCAAGAGGGAGATGGAGTTTTCAATCTGTATTATTGAAAATCCATGAACTTTTAAACGTTTTCAAAAGAATTTTGTCGAAGAGTTTCCGGAACTCCATTACGGTGCATTCCCCCAGAAAAAAGCCCTGTCTGTATCCTTAATCCACAGATGTATCCAGTTTGGGCCAGCACTTGGGGTCATAAGTGGGGGGAAAGCAGGGCCCCCTCTTCCCCCTGCACCACAGTGGTACCAACCAGAATCAGGCCCCCGCAGCACTGTAAAAAGGACCTGCCTCATGGCAAATCCCTCTACAAAGTGGCAGTCCATCCCTGGGGCGAACCCAGGGGCGCTGTCTCCTCTGGTCTGGCCCTCAGTTTCCTCACTGTCTATAGGCCTCTACAGATGATCCATTCACATATTCCATGTATGCGTGTAGAGCAGAAGCGGACACCAATGCAGACACCAGACTTCTTCTGCATGTAGGTGCTTCAGCCACAACCTGGCAACCATGTGGAAGCAGAGGGTGGTACCAAGGTGCCTATGCCTGCCTGTGTTCTACACGAATTTATCAAACGCACAAATGGATTGTCCTCAGAGCATGTGTTTTAGATGGTCATCTCCTTGGGGCTAGAAATCTATTTTCCCAGTGTAATTCTGTGCCATGTATCTTTAGGGCTCTGCATGATTTTTCTAGTAATTATAGTGCTCCCTCTAAGCTGTGGAGTCTTGTGAGCAAAAATTCTACTCTGTGAGCTACTGGCATCAAAGTTGTGAGCGAGCGATTTGGCCATCCTTCCTGAGCTAAAACGAAAATGTGTGAGCCGAGGCCTAAAAAAATGTAAGCTAGCTCACACTAACTAAGCTTAGAGGGAACACTGATTATTATTGATGATGATGATGATTGATGATGATGATGATGTTAAAAATGATCTTTTAAACAGACATTGGATCATTGCCCTTAGGTTCAATCAGGATACTCCAAAGTAAGGGTTTGGAAAGAGCGAGTTAAGGTCCCACTCTAGCAAGAACTGCTTTCGGCTTGTTTGGGGGGGCTACTGGCAGGCAAGCAGGGAGGGAGGGGGGACTGGCAGCAGAACACTCAGATGTTTTGGCCGGCATGAACAGGAGGGGTGTGGGAAGGAGAGGGGTGGGAAGGGCAGCTGGGTTGTGCCCTAAGTGTTGGAAGCTTTTGATGCTAGTTCACTTAACTGGGTTAAATATTCATTCCCCTTTGAGAGCTTCCTGCCTGCATAATCAGCCCCCAACATGTCACATCTCCGTTTCGCTCCACGCTGGCAATTGACTGCCCTCCGCACCTATGCACCGATACCTAATGCATGTCAACACATATTAATAAACAGTGATTCTGATCTTTGACTCGCCTGTAAAATAGCAACTGTTTGTAAAGAATCAATTATGCTCTGACATTAGGAGCGTCCAAGCTGTAATGGATAGTGTGACTCCAAGGGCCAAAAGGGCCAACTGGGAACTTTGACCTTAACCTGATGAGTGAGCGTCTTTCTCCTCGCGATTGCATCACTTGTTAGTAGATCACCACCTTGGGAGCCTGTTCTCTGGATGGAGTTGTCAGGCACTACTGTGAAATAATAACAAAGTGCCATTAACAAAGCAGATGGATGGGATGCAGAACGGAGTGTGGAGTGTGGAATGGCACGTTTGCTCTGTGCAACTCAAAGAAATCTGATGACAAATTAAGGCAGAACAGTTAGCAACACGGTCACAAGGAGTGTCTGGCTGGTGTTGGTCATGGAGGCCCATGGGGGCCAGCAGGACTAGCTTGTGTCTCATTTGTGGTCTGCAAATCTACAGAAACTGGTCATGTAATCCACCCATGGAAACATCAAGTGACCTGGTCATGAGTCCAGCATGTTTCAGTTGGCCTGGGGATAGGGGCAAGGCTGAATATGTGATCTAAAAAGGAAAGACACTTCCATAAAAGGCGGTAGGAGGAGTTCAAAACCCTGAATCCTTAAGCCTGGCTGGGTCACAGAGCCCCGGGGGTGAGTGAGCTCCATTTTTTACAATATGCTGTTCAGAATCTGTGCTATGTACACTGTTTGTTAACCTTAGAAGCATAACTAGTTCAGATGACATTTTTGCTTCATTCTGGATTCAGACCAGCTAAGTTAATTTTCACTGTTTCTCTGGAGTCATTCTACTTCATTTCCCAGCTCTGTCTTCAGGTTTGCTCCCATTGGGCGGTGAGGGTGGGTGGAGGAGTAATGAGGGGAGGGAGTGACTTTGCAGATACATGTGTGACAGGGACCTCATCCAACCAGAATACTTTGCTCATGTTCACACCAAATAGTGTCAGCTCTTACTAACATTTCTGGTGCACAGCATTTTCCACAGCCACACTGCTGGCTCACTAGCTTGGGAAGGACCTCCATTCCGTGTAATCAAAGGTTAAAGGATTATCATAAGATTACCATTTGAAAGCACCAGGTCCAAATCCTCACTCTGCCATGAAGTCATCATAAGCCAGCTGCTTTCTTAGCCTAACCTACTTCATAGGGTTGTTGTGAGGACAAAATGAAGATGGAGAGAATAATATAAGGCTGAGCTCCTAGGACAAACGAGCTCCTCTGGTTTAAGCAAGACATGGCTGGTTCCTCCAGGGAAAGGGGCAAAGGTCATGCTCATCACCTCTGTGAGGCAGAAAGGGCTGCTATGTTGCTTGCTGGGAGGGGCCAGTCAAAGAGCCCATGGCCAATCTGCTCTTCTCCACCCATCCTACATCCAAATAGGCAGCCTGCCTGCATTCCAGAGGGGAGGCTATTGGGCTTCTCCCCTCCAGCTGTTGAAAGAAAACAAAAAGAAAACGCATACACTGGCTGGGGTGAGGAGAGACCAGAGAAAGATCCAATCTCTCTCCTCAATGAAAAGCAGCCTTGGGGACACCCAGTCATTCATGCGCCCACCCTGTAAACTGGTGGTGGGGATGGATGTGTGACATCTTATAAAAACAGAGTTTGCAGGAAAAGAGAAGTAAACACTCCATCCTCCCATGTTTGACCTCACTGTGTGGAGTGTTTATTCATTCATTCATTTAGTTAGTTAAATTTTTAAACTGCCCTTCCCTGCAAGACAGGGCTCAGAGCGGTGTACAACAGCAAAAATCCATATACAAGTTAGCAGTAAAAACAGTAAAATCCGACAAAACACAACAAACCTAACCAAGACGATGTTGCGACTAGACTACTGATGATGCCACTGCCCTGCCCGGGGAGGGGGGGGAGCGGTGTTGCCTGGCAAGGCACTTATGTGCTCTTATAGGCATGAAATCTATAAGTGATAACCGTGGACTGTGTTGTTAAGTGTGTGAGAGGGACTATGATGCCAAGTGACCAGGGAGAGATGCCAGCTGCAGACAGACGCCGTCCAACACCTGAGATGATGTGCCAGAGGTTCCCAAGGTCACCAGCTTCCAAAGCCTTCCCTTAACACAAAGACACCTATACAGAAATAGCCACTCGCCATTGTGGATAAGACATATACTTTCAAAAGCCATTAAGCACATGTCCTCCTCCACACTGCAGGCAAAAACCCCCCCCCCCAACATTCCTCGCTCCAGAGAACAATGAGGATTGTTCCCGATTCCACATGGGCCTTGGACCTGCCTAGCTAAGAACCAGTTTCGGCTGACCAGAGAGACTAATCCCATCAGTGACACAATGGCTCTGGTCGATGAGTCATCTTCCTGTCCAGTATCTCTGAAATCACCAGGTAGAATCCAACATTGGCCATCTCCATATGTCCCTTTCTTAGTGGACAGGACCTGTGGGGCGGACCAGCCAAGGGGTGTTCCCAGGGGAGGTGTCCAGCCAAGCTGGACCCCAAGAGACCACCAATAAAAGAGGGCTCCCAGCCACCAGCTCTCTCTCTCTCTCCTCTTCCTATCTCCTATCCCATCCTCCCTCCACGGCTCTTGGTTGCACAGCCAGACACTACATGGGTTGCTGTGGGTTCAGGACACGTGCCCCTCCCTCCTCCCTCCTAGCCTTCCCCTATTTTTCCAGCAGGATCACACCAGCTCTCTGGACAGGTAATTATTGCCCTCGACAGATACCAACAATTCCCTGCTCATGCGAATGTCTCTGAGTCTCTCTTTATTTCTTAGGACCTGTATAAGTGTGTGTATGAATCTGTATTGTTTGCTTCTTCAGTAAAAGTACTGCCTCCAGTCTTCGTGTCTATTTCTTGGTTTGTCTGGAAGAGGCGAGACCTCTATATACACAGGTGGTGACCCGTTTTGCCTACTGCCAATTTTTCAACAATCAATAACTCCCCAATACTAATAGGAAATCAAGGCAATTGGGCTAACAGGGAGAGGAGCACCAGACTGATTGAAACCGTTGCTGCCCTCAGCCACATGCCCCATGGAACATCTCTGCCTTACAAGCCCTGCAGAATTGCATTAGATCCTGCAGGGCCCGCATGTTCTTCTGCAGAGAGTTCTACCAGATTGGGGCTAGGGCAGAAAATGCCCTTGCCCTGTTCAAGGACAGCTAGATGTCTCTGGGGCTGGGGACCACCAGCAGGTTCTTATCAGCCGAGCGTAATGCTCTCCAGGGGTTATATAATTTTCTCCAAGGAAAGCCTTCAGCTCCCCAGATCACTGGGGGGAAGGAATGCTGAAATTATGTAATTTATTCCGGGGTTTGTGTGTGTGCATCTATGAGCATGCATTTAGTAGCCCACTCATTTCTGCCCGAAAACAACACTTGCTTCAGGATATTTCCCCTTGCTCCTTCTCTCACAGATCATAGAACTGATACCCAACAGCATGGTGTCAGAACAATGGCCAGATCTGAGCATTTCCAATCGTCATCAAATATTGTTTTTGCATTTGGATGACTTGTGTTGCCCTTCTGTTCATACCTGACAGCATCAGACAATATATACTTATGCATGCCCAAAGGGTCTTTTCCCATAAGTTTCTTCTCACCTTTTCAATAAGCACTGAAAACTAAGCAGAATATGGTCAAACAACCTGAGGTACACTGAAGATGAATAGCCAGATGATGCAGGTTATCAACTCTCACAGAATAGTTCTGAATCTTGATCCATTGAGGTCTGATGCCTATGAGGACTATTCATTCGAAGGATAAATTACTTGCTATTTAGTGGCAGCCAAGAGTGACCCACACATCATTCTCTGGCATGTGCCAACTTCAGAGCTGGGATTATGCCCTGTCAAAATAAACTCAGTATGTGCTGCCAAGCCTTTGGCCGCGTAAACCAGCATGTTAATATCAGCCATTAATACTAATGGTAGCAAAGGCCATACAGGTGACAATTTCATGTGGCACTAAAAATGTAATGTGTGCTTTAATGAGTGAATATAGTAGTCTTATTAAGTGGCTTAAAATCACCATATCTGATTGGTAGCACTATGGCTAATTTTAAGCATAGCTCCGTTTTGCCCCCGAACATATGGAGCTAGACCATTTGATGCTAAATGTTGGAATGCTACTTATAGACAGCCAAGGTAAGACTTGGCTTATTGTGCAAAATTATTTCCTCACTAGATGCACTCCATTGATGATGCAGTGCATCTCTGTGTGTTTTGCACACAATGTACACACAAACAACCCTGTGGAATCCCTGCCAATGGAGGCCAGACCGCCCACTGTCAGAACTGGAGGACTGGCGCTGCTCACCCCCGCCCCCAATCCTACAGTGTTTGCAAGTACAATGATTCTCCTTAGGAGGACAAATGGCAGCCATTCGCTTTTATGGAAGAATATAAAGGGGTAAACTAACATGTGGCTCCTACCCTGTCCCTGTTGGGGCCACCAGCATCTGGGGTGAAGCACAGGTTTTGCCCCTCCCCCACTGGTGTCCATGGGTGCAGCTCATTCTCTTCAACTCACAGAATGCAATGGGAGTTCTTACAAGGCAAGGCAATTCCTGCTTACATGATCACATGGCTGAGTTTCACTTACTGCCCATGTGACCAGCTGCATGGAAAAAAAGAAACAGAAGACAGGAACTGGCTTTTTGATGTCTGGGTTCATCATTTATCAGATATATAGATCTTCATTGTACAAAAACATTTCCCGATCTGTCTTCGTTCTCAAAATTCTATGAGAGAGATCACTTTTATCTTCTTTCAAGCTGGGGGCGGGGAGAGCCCAGGATGAGATGGAGTGGTACATCACTGAGTTTATGGATGAACTGGGGACTTCAGATCCAACCCTTCAAAATTCATTCAGCTTACCTTGTCTCCCATTAAGGATGGGAGTGGAGCTCTCTCATTTTCCCCATCATAACAGCCTCATAAGAATAAAAGATAAGTCAATGTTGGATCAGGCCAATAGCCCATCCAGTCCAACACTCTTGTCACACAGTGGCCAAAAATATCAGGTGCCATTAGGAGTTCCACCAGTGGGACAAGGACACTAGAAGCCCTCCCACTGTTGCCCCCCCCCCCCAAGCACCAGGAATACAGAGCATCACTTGCCCTGGACTGAGAGTTCTTATCTATACTTTGTGGCTAATAGCCACTGATGGACCTCTGCTCCATACGCTTATCCAATTCCCTCTTAAAGCCATCCATGCTTGTAGCTGCCACCACCTCCTATGTCAGTGAATTCCATGTGTTAATCACTCTCTGGGTGAAGAAGTACAAAAAGTAGATGTACAAGAAGCAGAAGGAGAGAAAGGAGTGAATTTAACCAAATCAGGGATTCAAAGCAGGTCTTCTTGGCCCAAATCCAACCTTCTAACCACTGACTACAACACCCTGGCTCAGTCTATCACTTTTGGACCACGAGACTTGTGTTTAGTTCACAGAATAAGAGGATACTGTGGGGTGGGATATCATGCTCAGTGTGCAAAAATTGGAAATAATTCTGTCCACTTTCTCAGACCTTCTTTGCCATCTTACTCCCTCTTTACTGAGCTCAACTGTCCCCAGATTAATTCAGAGAGGCTCCTCAATGAGCTCCATTTAGCTAGACACAAATCAGCGCAAAAAATAGCAAACATTGATCAAAGGCTGTCTAATAAGTGTTGGAAATGTAAACAAAAAGAAGGTTCTTTCTACCATATGTAGTGGACTTGTGATAAAGCTAAAGTCTTTTGGTGTATGATTCATGCTGAAATGGAAAATTTTTTGAAATGTACTTTTAAAAAGCTGCCTGAAATGTTATTGCTTGGTCTTAAGTTAGAAGATGTTTTTCCAAACTTTGGTTAGCACATTTCACCTTCTGCACTCAAGATGGGAACAAACCAGAAGGAAAAAAGTCACCCTGCATCCTAAATTGTAATAATCCAGTTTTATTAAACAGACAGACAGAGAAATAGTGCAGGAGGACATGAGAATTTGTAATTTATTCATAAACTGCTAAGCCATCATAGCAAACTTTTTAAATGAAATGTGATAGTTGTTTAAATATTTAGCAGCTTGTTGACCTATTTTCTCAGTTAATTAGGGATTGCATTAACAATGTATTGAATATAGGCAGCTTTTAAAAATAAGCACCCAACTATTATGGGTTAGTCAAAGTTTTTGTTTTGTTCAGTGAAGCCACGGATGGAGAATTCAACTTAAAATGTCCCCCAACAAAAACTATGGGAGAGATATTGCAGAAATGTGTCATTTTCCCTGTTAATCAATAGACACATTCAAAGGGTTTTGCTAAATGAGCATAACGAACGTAAGAAAAGCATTCATTTTGCGGTCCTTTCTGGTTTTGTAATAATTGTTATTGACTTCTGCTGCACATTTGTTGCTTGTAGAAATGTTCCATTCATGACCTGCATATTTTCACAGTGAAATACTTTGTAACCATTTGCTTCTGATCAAACGGAATTATTAGTTTATTCCACTTCATCAAATTTTGTTGGAGAACTTGTTTATTGCCATGGTTAAGCTGAAACTGCCACTGTGCCTGGAGTTTTTGCTGGGAGCATAATTTAAGAAAACTACGCTCTTGTATTTAATGCAAAATATGCTGGAATATTATTTAATAATCATACTCTAGCAGATTCTTCATTCTGCTGAATGCTGGCATACAGAAAATGTTTTTACAAAGGAACAGAAGTGATTGTTTCCTTTTGGGGAATCTGAATCAATGTCTGTGGTATGTGTCATACATGTCCTGGAATTTACAACCAAAATTTTAGACTGGCATAAGGCATAGCAAATTCAGGTCAACACTGATAAACAGTGAGAAAAATGTACATTTCAATTACACATGACCTGGCCTAGATATTTCTAGGGACAGCTCAGACAACTGGATATGGAGTTTCTCCAACCAGTATGTCAGTTCTGTTCTACTTCAGCACCTTGAGAAAGGAGGATGAGGGTCAAGGTTATTAGTGGACCAAAATGAGAGAGTTTAGACAAACTTTTGCAGGTCTGCTTGGAAAGGCTTCCAGGAAACAGGTTGCAAATCTGTCTTTTTCCATTACCAAGAATGGCTGATGAGTCCATTACGTATCCATTTTTAAAACAATTCTCCAATAGGAGGAGGAAGAGGAGAGTTGGTTTTTATACCCTGCTTTTCTCTGCCCAAAGAAGTCTCAGAGCGGCTTACAGTCTTCTTCCCTTCCTCTCCCCACAACAGGCGCCTTGTGTGGTAGGTGGGGCTGAGAGAGCTCTATTGAGAACTATGACTGGTGGCCCAAGGTCACCCTGCAGCCAAGTGGAGGAGGAGTGGGGAATCAAACTCGGTGCTCCAGATCAGAGTCTGCCACCCTTAACCACTACACCACGCTGGCTCTCAATAGGCAAAGTATATTCTTAAAAAGGAATTTCTACTGACTTCTTTTTTTTAAGTTTCAAATGTTGTTTCATTTTATCAGATATCCCTGCAGGGCACAGCTTAAAACACATGTTGGATTTGTAAAAGTTCATCCAATCTGGGGGATGTCAGTGTGCATTTGGCTCCTTCTGCCCCATGATTTGCTTTATATTCTCATGCTGTATTTGTACAACTCATGGAATCTCAGCCAGGCCTTTAGCCTGAAAGATCAGCTATGGGTGCGTGTGATCCACTGTAGTCACAGCTGTGCATACAGGCAATCTGTAGGGAGAGAAGAGAATGGGCCAAGTGCATTTGCAACTATAACGTTTCCATGGTCTCTTCCACTATGGAAAAGTGCTTCATTTTATGCTGTGAAAGTAAAATATACCATTTATGTTTATTCCAAGCAGAAAGGGAAATATTCCATCAGATCTAACTCTCCAAATAGTGTTGGACTTTCCCAGGGACTTCCTTCAGCTTCCACACCCACCATCTGAGTATGAATAAAGGGTTTTTTCCCCCCCACCTGTGACGTTCAAAGTGCAAAAAGTCTTGCAGGAGTTTTGATAGGGCCCTTGTTAGGGTTTCCCTGAGATGACCTCAGGGTTCCACTTGTCAGCAGAGTTTTTATTCTAATCCCTGTATCTGAACTGACCCGAAGCAGGAAACAAAGCAAGTGTCACAGGATTAAACAAGCCAGTTTATCAAGGTGCAAATGGCCGGGAGCAGCTTCCTCTCCATTCACACCTGATGAGGAGCCATGTTCCTCTCCCCAAAGGCGGCACTTGCTGTGTCTTTGTTCCCTTCCCAGAGATCAATTCACAATACAGCCAGCCCGGCGTTTGCCTCCCACAGATCAATTCTCTTAACTGTTGTGTTACTCGGATTTGTTTTTCTAAATAGGAAAGTTAGTTCAAGTGGCAAACATTTTACCGATTTGAGAAATCTCACACAGCAACCCAAAAGCATCGCTTCTGAAGTGAGAAGAGGGGCAAGGGCTTCTGTTGGCTTGGAAAGAAGAAGAGCAGTGGAAACTTTTGACAGAGACTAAATAGCAGATGACACTGGATTGCCGGGAAAGGATTCCTGTTTGTTTTGGTCCATACCAAGGCTCCAGGCAACAAAGGAAACATAATGGCTGCAACAATCCAGTTTAATGAGCAAGCATTCAATATTAATTGCATTAAGTATAAGATTTTAAACAAAGCATCTGTTCATATTTAAATGAGATTCAAATCTCAAAACATCTACATATCATCTGTAATCTAGCTAAGACGTATCTGTATCCTAATAAAAATATGCGTTCTCTCTCCTCACTTTGACTATATTCGCTCAGATGGCATTGGGCAATTGCTCCAGATTTGGTTTTCTTAATTTTTATTCATTTTTACCAAAGGCTCAGCTCATGAAGAATATGAAAAGGTGAATCGGCAGACACCTAGATGACAGCTTTCTTACCACTGCCGGATGGATTGATCCAGTTGTACTCTGCCTGGACCAGGACAAAGCTATTTTCTCGTATCTTTCTGAAATGCATCATCTCCCCGCTCTCTCTCAAGGCAATCACATTGTTCTCTGGCTCACTAAAGGACACCTCTGTTCGCTTGTGACAATACTGGGAGTGGATGCAGCGCACACCGATAGCCAGGACCATGCCAAGGACAACAGAACATCCAAGGAGGACACCAAGCTGAGCAGCGACCAGCTGTGGTCTTCGGCCCGGCTTTACTCCTCCATCTCCAGGAGCATCAGCTTTAGTTACTGCTCTTGTTACCTTCAGGAGTGTCTTCACCTCTTTCTCCTTTTTCTCCTGGCCATGAGCAGTAAGTTCTGCCTGGGGCAGGAAGTTTGCTGGACCTTTCTGTGTCACTGGGGCTTCCTTCACCATTTGCTGCGAGGCTGCTGATAAACTCTGGGAGGCATCAGAGTCCTTTTCTCTACCAAAATGTTCTGATGTTGCTCCCACTCCTGAAAGCAGCGGAAGCTCCCAAATCTGGATCAAAGGTGAAGCGGTAATGGGGAGTGCAGAATTCCATCTGCCTGGGTTAGAAGGTCTAGAAACCACCTTAAAAACAGATAAATGAAAATTGCCTTAAATAAGACATAGATACCCTGTCTGAGACTTACTACTGTCCTTTGATTATACAGCATTTTGAATTGTTGATCGTCTTCCAAGGAACATGATCATTGGGCTACTGGACAGTCTGCAGTTTCAAAAGGACAAAGTGGCAGAGCTTTGGAGTGGGAGAAAGTAGGCTGGCTAGTGTTTGCCGCTTGCTAGGTCTGTGTGAATATTGCTGCACCACCTCTGGAGTACTAGAAAAATTACTTCAAATCACAAAGGAATGGGGGGAAGGAAGTGGAGCTTTATCACCATTCATGCCAGTTGCAATAGCTGTGGCTCGAGCATCTGGGGAAGAATATTTTCCCAGGTGCAAAACCAATTCATAGGGTGCTGGGAAAACAGAAATGTCTACACAAGACTGCATCTGGACCATATGCCATGCATGGGTAACAACTGTGTACTCATTGTGCCCAAAATAAGTGTGTCTGTTAGACACCAAGGCAATGAATCCCAGTAAGAATAGCAGCAGTCACAACAGAAATAGGCTTGAGTTAAGGAAAGTCCAGCCTGGATCCAGCCAGACTTACTTCTGAGTAGACCTGTTTAGGATTGCTCCCTCTGATGTGTCCCGCCTCTTGCTCCCTTCCCCCCATCCACGACTATTGCGACCCACGGCCCCACATCCTAGTCTTGCCCCTCTAACATGAATCATAAATCCTCCCTGTCTGTTCTGTACTCCGCACAGTTTCTGGCTGACCACCAGGACAAAGAAATGTTGGCAGTAATAGCAGCCACAGCACTAGCCAGATTGAAAGCGGAGAGAGCAGAAAGAGTGTGCCCGTCTGGACGGCTCCCCAGCAACAAATAGAGAGGAACGTTTTCCCCTCTCCCATGGCTGCCCTTTTTCAACCAGCGGAGGGCACACTGAAAATACACAGGAATTTTGTGACACCATAAAGACTAACAGGATTTTATTTCAGCATAAGTTTTTCAGGGACAAGAGCCCACTTTTTCAGAGGCAAGGCAGTGATTCCTCACGAGGCAGAACATTCATGTTGGAAGGTTCCCTTTTTTAATACCTCTAACATGAACATTTATGCCGGGATAATATATTAAACTTTTAAGGTGCCACACAATCTCTGTTCGCTTCTGCTGCAACAGACTAATAACTGTTTGCAAAGTGTACATTGTGGCCAGTTGTTTCCTGGCTACACAACACCCACAAGAAGAATCGGCTTCAGAGGCACATTTAAAACTCAAGTGCTTTGAACTGTGGACCACAGACACGGCGTTTCCTCAACTTCAGGGGGATTTCAGTGCCTCTGCTGCCCTCTAACCGGTATAAGGGAGAACAATGCTTTTATTTAAGCCTCAGCCCCACTGTGAAGTGAAGAAGATAAACGATCTGCTTCCTCTCGCTCTGGCTGGAAAGCAGGCAGTGACAGTTTGGCTTTTCATACAAGATCAGAATACAGTTTTGCAGCCGAGAACACATCAGTTCTATGCTCACAGTTTTACTGAATATTAAAATCGGCTCCTGTGATATCACTTGCCATTTTAGTCTGAAGTGCGATTCAGGAGCCTCAAGAGAAAGCTCGTCATTGTACAGCCTACTCTCTCTTTCTGTTCACTCTGTGCCTGCACCAAGCCAGTGGTGGGAGCTTAGCTTTCCGACAACTTTTTAAGTTAACTGGGTCACAACCAGTGTTCCCTATATGCTGAGTTAGTGTGAGCTAGCTCACAGTTTTTAGCCACTGGTTCACACATTTTTGTCTTTTAGCTCAGGAAGGATGGCTCCAGAGCAAACTAACTTATGCAGCAGCCAAATCGCTCACTCACAACTTTAATGCCAGTAGCTCACAACGCAGAATTTTTGCTCACAAGACTCCACAGCTTAGAGGAAGCATTGGTCACAACTAATTAAGTACATGAGGGTTGGTAATCCATGCCTACTAAAAGACATTAACACTTTATGTTGCTTCATTGAGTAAGATTCTCAGCACACATTGCTCTCTCGGTGATCTAAGATGCAGTGACTAAGACTTGGATCCAATGCTATGTGAGTGCACCAGCATTTGTGAGAGGAAACCTTCTTGCCTCCCTCACTGCAGCCTCCCATGCATCCCAAAGTCCTACCCCCCCAGGGGGGGGTTAACTGGGCTCCTAAGAGCAGCATGGAGGGGTGAAGTGGGTGTCTGCAGTAAAGGGGGGGGGGAGAATTGACCAGTGTTACTGTGCTGGCCGAAGTGCCTTATGTTAGAGAAAAATATAATTAGGATCCAGCCCTGAGTCCATATTATGGATGCTCAAACATGCACTAGTTTGGTTCATGTCCTGTTCGCCAGTTGCAAACAGATGTGATTTTTCAATGATCAGTTCGATAGTTCATCAATCTGTTTGCGGATGTTTGGCAGCTTGCTTCATTGTAACTCCTTCCTCATCATGCAGGACAGAACAACTGGCTTGTTGCACAGGCACATTCTCACACAGGCTGAGTTGTACAACCTCGCCCATAACTGCTCTGCTCAGCAGGCGATTGTTTAAATAGACAATTAGATCATTCACGTCAATATAAATCAGCCATAAATAAATGCTGTGCCTCAATAAAATGCTAGCCTTCCGTTTTTGTCTAAGTAGTGCTTAGTAATGCTAATGGCTGATGATCAGTTTGAATCGGCAGTGTCTTTGTGCATGTGCAGTTTTGCAAAAACCCAGTTCAGCGGGTGTTTACGACTGCTCAGCACAAGCCAAACAGACCAAGTGGCCGGCTCATGTCTGACCACCACCTTTGTATATTAAGCTTGACAGACATACGTGTTCACTGTGAAATTTGCAGCACCCCCCTAGTCTATAATGAGGCAGATCTTCCAGACAGTCTTTGAAAGAATAAAGCCTTCTAACGGATCCTCTGTAGTTGCAGTAGGGGGTCAAGTAATGGAGAACCAGTGTGGGGTTAGTGGTCAGATTATGATCACAGAGACCCAGACTGGAATCCCTCCTCTGCCGTGGAAGCTCATGGGGCGACCTCAGAACAGTCACCCTCAGCTTCCCCAGCCTCACAGGCATTGTGAGAAGAAAACACTGGCCTGAGCTCCGTGGAAGGGGGGTGGGGTGGGGGAATCAAGTAGCAAGGAACTGAATTTATGTGGAATTAAAATGATATACATTACAAGCACACGTACACATACACGCTATAAATGACAGCCTGTGCAACTCAAAAGACTGCTGGGGTGACCATTCATTTAATGGAAAAGAATGACGTCAGAGCAGGATGTTCCCAAAAAGCTCTTTCTAGTACCTCAGGAGTACAGTGTCAGGTATAGGACTTTCCTCACTAACAACGTGCAACACAAAACTGTGCTCAAGACTTCTGTAAGCCCAAAGCCCAATTTCTTCTCTCTGCACATAGCTGGGAACAGAACATTGTTTTTAGGCTCACACATGATCACAACTGAAATACGTATTAAATCACGACACAGTTCTCATTGAATTTAGTGCATTTAGATGTGCCCTAAACAGCTGTGTACGATTCTTTCGGAACACAGCCGTTGTCCTCATGGTAATGGTGATGCAGAAAAACAGCCTATGAGGCATTTTTAATCTGAATTTGTGTCTGATAGGTGGTTCTAATTTTAGACACAAGATTCATACGTGTGGCTATTTTCACAGTGTTATTAAACACTGTATAATTTCAATACGCTGCAGCACTTTCTGAGCCTAGCATGGTACCAGTTCAAATAAATGAATCATTTCTAGCATATGCAAAACACACAATGTTGCAGGAAAATTGCTATGTGCTACCAGAGATCTTTCGTGGAAGCCAATCAAACACCAACTACTCCAGTGCTTACCTCTGTGCCTTCTGTACATGTTGAACACAGTGATGACTTGGGAATACTAGAGGCGTTTTCTGTCCTAAAATATTGGGATGGGGAAATGTAAATTGATTATATTTCATACTAATAAATTCAGTTACATTCTGAACATGCCCAGAGGTGCATTCCTGGCTGCCACTGGAAATTCCCTCAAGACTCATTCCGTTGTACAAAGTACCAGATGAATTCCCACAACACAGCATCGGTTTCTGCTCATTTTGGCTTGCTCTGTTCTGGGGCTGCCTTTTCTTCTGCCAGCCTATATTTTTACTGTTCGATGTAGTCAAGGTGTTGTGATAGATGGGTCCCAAATCTCAGCCTTCTTAGGCTACATGAAAGTAGCCTAATAATTTTAAACACACATCTTTCCCATTACTAAATTATGCCCTCACTCTCACATCTTTATGTATGTACATGCACACACACACAAACACACCATTAAAAAGCAGATATTGCTGTTCAAGACACTGCTGCTAGGGATTATCCATGAGACACAAGCCAAAGCTTACTCAAGTGACTCTCTCCATCTCTCTCTGTCGGTCTTAATGAGATTCTTTTTGTGTGTTTAAGAGACTATTTATGCATTAAAAAAAACGAACTTAGCAGGGTCAAACTCTACCTCGTTCACTAAAGAAGTCACATAAAATCAGGCCTCTTTTGTAGGAAATGGCCTCTCCATGGTAGCCATTTGAAACTGTATCCACTTGTTGAGCTCTGGACCTACAAATCAACAACCTACAATGCAGAAGTATGAAGGCAAACTAACCACAGGGTGCAAAGGAGCCGTTACATGGATACAATTTCAGTGAGCCTCTAAGTGACAGATTCTGTCCCGCCCCTCCCCCCCCCATTAGTGAGCTTGCAGCATCGAAAACAACTTTTCTGAACCCATCTTGGACAAGTTTTGTGAATAAAACTTCTGTGCTGCAAAGCTGTTCATCTGTTGTATAACTGACTGTGATACTGACATAGTTAAAATAATGCACATGTAGTGGGTGAGGAGAGGGGAGAGAGAGTGTGCGCATGATGATGTAAAGCACAGAATCTCTGAGGACTGCATTATGCTTGGCAAATCCTGTGTTCCTCAGCATTTGTACCTACAAGATGACACCTAATGGCTACACAGTACCCGTTGGATGTGCTGGGCCCGGAGGAATAATCTCGTGCTCTGAAGCCAAGGTCCTGAAACTGAAGGGAGGACTCCAGAAGATCACCATCTAGGCTACTTCCATGGGGTCGCCTTTCTTCCTTGGGGCTGATGGCACCTGGAGTGACAGAGTCCGCTAGGGATTCAGAGAGAAGATTTTCATTGCCAGGGAGTTCCGACACTTGCTGTCTCCTGTAAACTGGATCCAAAACCAGTGTTGCTGCAATCTGAATCAGCCTGGTAGACGATACATTTGCAAACTGAGTTAAGATGGTGTACGGAGAGGGACCTATAAGAAAAACCCAAAGCAAAACATTGAAAATAAAATACTGAGACTATCAGGACATAAGAATTGACACCACTGAATATATATTTTATATATAACATAAACTCACAAAGTACTCTTGTGTAACCATGGTCAATTATTTCACTGATATCCCACTTTTCTCCTGCTACAGAATTTAAGAAGCATGCATAGGGCTCCAGGGAAACTTCCAATCCAGGCACCGGCCAGACGTGCTCAGCTTCAGCTAACTGGCTGCACTGTGTGCCTTCCAACCATACATTTGAACCATATTTTTAGTAGACCATAAACCTGGACTGAGAATGGTGCGTCTAGACAGTAGTTTGCTGGATGCCTCTAGGAGCTCATGAACAGAGCACAAGGGTGATGGTGTTCAAATGATGCCATGATACCAAGGCAAATAGTTTCAAAAGCAACAATATTCATTGAGAGAGATTACATGCTCAATAGTGAGTTGCTTGCCGCTGAATCAATCAAGAGTTAAGCATCAATGTTACCAGGAAGCGCAAGGAAGGGAAAGTGAGAGTGACTTGCCCTTCTATTTCCCCCATCTTTGCAACATCCAAAGAAGGACCCACAGTGAGGTTCTTAAGCTTCATTGTGGATGAGATGCATAAGGTGGTGAGATCCATAATTCATCATTTGAAATGGGTCCTACGCCAATGGTTCATGCTACCCAGACGTGAAAATTAAAGACAAAGGGCATAACCTAGATCAGTTAAACTCATCCTGAGGCTGTAATCTTAAAGACATTCATTTGTAGATCAGGTCCTCTGAAATCAATGGGATTTATTTCCAGGTCAATGAGTATAGGATCTGGTGAAATGTAGAAGCCTTGCAGCTGATGTATGTCATGTGACAGATAAAAGACAACAGAAATGTGAAACAAGATGCTTTTACCTGTAGTAGATCCTCCCCCTAGATCAGTATGCGCCTGAAAAAGGGTTGGCTTTATAGCACTGGAGGCTACCCTGCGGTCAGCACTGGTTCTGTTTTGCATTTGTTGATACACTGTGGAAGATTCAATCCTTGCCCAGTAAACAAAGTAGGACTGGACTACTGATAAACTGTTGTGGGTTTTTTTTTTAAACAAAAACAAAAGAAGCATTTGAAGCATGGGTTTAGTTATTCTGTACCATTAATAAATCATCAGAACATTTTGTAAATCAAAAGGAATTTTTTAAAAATTACAAACAGAATTAGTGCAAAGGACATTAAAGGATTAGCCCATAACACTTTCTAATTTGGAGTAACAACAAATAATCATCGGAAACCATAGTGAAAGGACTGCAAGAAATGCCACTTAAGAGTTAGAGCTAATCAAAATGCAATTTGTGGGTCTGCTCTCTAATTCAATCAGCTTTTAAAAAATTAATTTGACAAAAAAATGGCTCCATTTGAAAAACTTTGGTTAAATATACAAGCAAGAACCAAGAAAGGAGGTGGGGTGAATTTCCTGCTAATTTTTAATTGTGAGTGAATAAGGATGCAATTCTAAGGGCACTTTCTTGGAAGTAAGCCCCTCTGACCGGCATGAAACCTAACTTCTGCATAGACCTCCTTAGGACTACTCCTTAAGATTACTTGATGAAATCTGAGCTATATATTGTCACTACACATCTGATGTCTATGTCTTTGCTGTGGTCTATTATGTTACGGGATATGACTTGTTCAGACTTAATTTTATCTAACTACACAAATATCCACCAATCACAGAAGTTTTGTTCTAAGTTACTGAAGGTATCAAAATGTCATATCATGGTAGACTGTGTGGTAGCTACGATTTACACTTGAGTGTATAAAGACATCAAAGCTGCTGACTTGCAGGACAGTGCCAGGTTGTCGCTCTGCCTCCTGGCCTACCCAAGATGAGAGTTACTACCCAATTCTTGGGCAGGGCTCACTGAATATCAAAGAGAAATTAGATAAAGCTTTCCCCATCACTGCACTGCAATGCCGGGAAAAGCAACTCCATTGTATTTCTGCCCGCTGTGCAGTTGTTAAAAGTTGTTTATGTGCAACCAAAGGAAAGAAAGATGCTGGTAAAAACACAGCTTTACCAGGCACGGTCAGAGAAGAAGCGAACACCTTTTTTTTGATCCAGCTTTGCAACTGTGGCTGCAGCAAGAAGCAACATCCTACAGTGGGGGGAAGTGTAACTGACTGCACATTGAAATCACTTATCTGAGGGTACATTTGCACAGCCAAATCTCAGATCCACACTCACGGAACATGAGAGGGAGGTTTTTTTAGGGTGTGCGTTATATTACATTGAATGTAATGGCATAAATCTGAAGAGATTTCCCCTTGACCACATAGTTAACTAGCACTGATATCAATCGATATTCAGCTAACCAGGAACTAGTTTGCAATGTGTGAAATCGTCAAAGGCCAGAATGTGCATATAAAAAACTTTGAGAACGGGTCTTGTGTATGTATGTGGGTGTGGATGTGTGCCTAGAAACCATACCACGTCTCCGTCTCTCAGTGAATAGTGCAAAGAGCCAACCAACCACCTTCCCTTGATTCTCCAGTCAGAAGGAGAACAAGCAAGAGCTTCTTACAAGAACCGGATATCTCCAACGGGCTGATCTGGTGCCTTCCACACAAAGGAGAGGTTTCTCTTCAGTGACTTGTCCGAGTGGGTAACAGTATCACCATCTTCAAAACAGGTCAGGAGTTTGGAGCCAGGAGGAATGTAAACAAAAGTGCCGGCAATTTGATCATTCGATATCCTGCGAGCTTGCAGCATAAAGCCCATGAAATCACGCGTGCTTCTCACTGTGACTGAAGGCAAAGTGGAAGTTACACAAGAAGGTCAACCTTTGGGGATCAGTTTTAACATTTGCATTGTGGTACTTTGCACCTACACCCCGGGACAGAAAACCCGGGTTTGAATCCCCACTCTGCCATGGAAGCTCGCTGCGTGATTGTGGGCCAGTCAGACATTCTCAGCCTAAACTACTTCACAGGGTTGTTGTGAGGATAAATGGGAGGAAAGTAGAATGATGTAAACTGCTTTGGGTCCCCGTTGGGGGAAAAGGCAGGGTATAAATTAAGTAAGCAAATAAATAAATCAATGTCTAATTTGGATTAGGGCCATAGTTTAGGGGGGAAGGAGATACAAATCCCTTTATGATTTAAAATCACACACACACACACACACGTTTTTATATCTCCACGGGTGCAAAAATACGGGGGCAACTTTAGCTCTTCCTCCTCTCCTTCCAGTAAGTCCTGCCTCTAGTTTTGCTTCTTCTCAAAACTGCCCCCTATTCAAACCAGTGAGCACTGTGGGTCTCACGTTGTGCAGGAATCGGCTGGTTTGCACAGATGTTATTTTGCTGATTAACATCCTTATCGGCTCTAGCTTTAATAATATGGGGTTTAATCCTCAAACCAGTTATGTTTAAACCAGTTATGTTTGGCAAGTTATGGTTTAAGAACTGAAACTACAGTTCATGATCTTTTTTATTTAATTAGATTTCTTGACCACCCTTCCCCACTTACGCTTAAATAAATCTTATTTAAACTCTTGCAAGATATTCAGTTCTGCTCCATAGGATCAAGTGTTGTTAAAAATGAAAATATGAAATGTCTTCACTAACATTCAAGGAATGTGTCTGTTTATCGAATGAGAGCTGAAAAACTGTGCATCCTTTGGTGGTGATGGTGTGATTATAAATCACAGCAATATTAGCATTTTATATGCTTTGATTTAGAAATTCAAGGCATTTTCACGTACATTATTTTAGTAATCTGTGTGACAGCCCTGTGAGGTCAATCAATATTTTTATCCCCAGATTACAGATGTTGGATTGAGGCTGAGATAGTAGCTTTTTAAAAGACCTCCTACCAATTTCATGGCAGAGACACAAAATTTCAGCCAGAGACTTCCTGGTATGCTTCTCTGCCCCATAGCTCTTATGTTAATTAACTTTTCACAACTAACCAGGGGTCTGCAGATATAGTTGCCTGGTAGCCAGTGGGAAACAGAAGCTTAATTCTGGTGGCCAGCAGGGAAAGCATCCAATACACTCCATCACAAGAGCAATATATTTTTTTTTAAAAAAGCCACCAGGAATCCAGGAAGGCTGGACATTCCTCTTTCAAAATGCTGCCTGGCTGAATCCTGTAGCAAGACGTAGGTCGCGGTCACATGGCCCTTTAAAGAAGGAGGAACTGCTGTTTTCTCCCGCATTTAAAGGGGCTGATCAGACCAGCCGCGGCTACTCCCGTGCCAAAGCAGGCTCTAGCATGGGTTCATAGTGCTTTTTCCGACCCCGGGAAAATCAACTATTTTTCCAGGTGTCACGCTTTGAACCCGCAATTGGGCCGTTCTGGACAGCCCTCTCTTGCAATGATTGCCAAGAGAGGGCTGTCCAGATTGTCCCTCCCAGTCCCCCCCCCCTTTTGCACTTGGGTGCTTGGACACTCAAGTACCCAAATGCAAAAAGGGGGGGGGACCCAGTCCGCTCCATGCCCCGCCGGCCGCTGCCTTCCCCCCCTCAGGGTTCTTCCCAAACTTACCAGGTGGCTGGCAGGGCTCGGGGAAGGGTGCCTCCCCTGACTGCCACCACCAGCCACCTCTGCACGCTGCTGCCTCACGCTGCACACTGCTGCCTCCACCACTGCCGGGGCTTGGGGAAGGGTGCCTCCCCCGGCCAACGCACGCCACCTCCACCACACGCCGCCACACATCGTCGCTGCCAACAGCCGCCACCGCACACCACCTCCTCCTCCACTGGGGTTGGGATGTGTAATCATCCCAACCCGGAAAAAAAAATTGGTTGCTTTAAATCTGGGAGGGCTCCCGGATTTAAACAACCGTGTGACCACAGCTGTAGATCCAGTGCCATCAAGATTTGAAGGGAAAGGGGTTACTATAAAAACCCTACTCACTATTTCCTGTAGGACCCCCCCCCCACACACACACACCAAGTAATGGATAAGGGACACACTTAAGACTTCGTTGAGCAGGAAGCAAAAGAGGTGATCCTTGCTTGGCAGGCTAAATTCTGTCCCTTGCACGGGATCCAAGTATTAACCCTTCTGTCTCATTTTATACCACTGCTCGTAAGGAATGAATGCATATTTATTTATTTGTAATTAAGAAATCTGAAAGATTATTAACACTTCAGCTTTCAACATTTCAATCGTATTTATTGATAACTTCCAAACTTCCTTTCTCTATGGGACCAGTCATTCAGTGACACCAACACATGGTTACAATGATAATGAGCAGTACCTGTGGGGTTTATTCAGTGCCGTTTTATTGAATTATAGGATTATCCTTTTTCCTTATGACCTGCGGTTTTGACATTAAAAATCATTGGTTGGTTAAAGCACAGCAAGATGCCCAGAACACCTCTGACCCAGTAGGAATATAGCTCTTCTCTCATCTCAAGCCCCATAACAAACAGGTGTTATCCTGAGCTTCTATGTGTTTCTATGGATGTAACTGTGCTCTGGATAGCACCACACTAGACTTTTGCTTCTGTGAAATGGGGCATTGATTGCTGTAGGAGACAGAAGATACTGATGCTTCTATTGGAGGAGGCTTGTCTGTTCCGTTGGCAAGGGCCAGCAGGAGAGTGGAACCGGCAGGGATCTGCGTGTACTAAAAATGCTGGGGTTTGATTCCAAGCAACCCCACGTCCAAGCTGCAACTCTTGTAATATATGTGTGCATGGCAACATAACACTTTCCAGGGAATCACACACACAGACTGAGGACAGACTGAGAATCTGATGTGGAATGGCAGTGGGGCGAAAAACCGTGGGGGCAAACTGGCCCAGGGCTGGCTGTTCGCACTGGCCAAACTCATGCGGGAGCATTCTGGGGAGGAGGTGCAATGACGCATCCACACTGCTGCGGAGCAGCCCCTGGCGGGCCGGCCTTCACGGCTCGTGGTAGGGCCATTTCAGCAACTGGTGCATGGGCGCCTATGCACGTAGGCGCATGGGCACAGCAGCAATTCTAAGGACCTAACTCCGCAAGCCGGAAAATGCGCCTGGGGCTGCTTGTGTGCATAAGCACATATGCGCATCTCTCCATGGCGACGCGTTCACACTGCCACCTCCGTTTGAATCCCGTTTCTTCCCGTCCACACAGCCAGGAAGCAGGATTCAAGCAGAGGAAGTCCCCTGGACACCGCTTTCTGCCGGTGTCCGACTAAGGCGCCATGAAAGCGCTTCAGAAACGGGCGACTACTGTTTGAACTGCCTCTTTCCCCGCTTCTAAAGCAGACCTATCCCGGGCCACATTGCCAGTCTGTCCTCAGCCACACACAGACACAAATATATGAGACTGCACTCTAGAACTACCATGCTCATTTTACAATCAAAATGTTTCCTCCTAAGTAGCATAACCTCCGAACCTCACTCTGCAAGTGATCTCGTCATCCGCAAGCATTTGCCTTTGGAAAGCTGCCCCAACTGTTTTGATCAGTGCTGCAAAGTTCCTCTTGCTGTAACATCCACTTACCATTGGAAAGCAAGTGGAGCTTTGGCAAATGCAGTTGGCCCATGACAGCAAGGGAGCATTTGAGAAACATGCTTCCCAACATGGTGAGCAGAAAGAAGCATTAAATGTACACCACCTAAGCCCCTGCAGTAAGCCTAGATATGCCTTCTCTCTGTCTCTCCATTAACAACATTGATAACTGCTGCCCCTTACCTGGTACTTTGTCACCTGGAAAGAAGAGAGACATATTGGTGTGGAGGGTAATATAGTTATTGCGTGGGTTCTGAAGGTGAGCTCTGATGTGTTTGGGTCTCATGTCAGTGCATGCTGAAAGACTGGCGCCGTGGGAGAATGCAGCAGAGTAGGAAACCAAGCACAGAACTGTAAATGCCCATACGACAAAAAGAGCCTGGGCTTTCATCTCATCTTCTACCTAGCAGAAAAAACACACTGGACTGAAAGCACAGTAATAACCTCTATAAAAATATAGCCAGTGTGAAGTTATGCTAGCGACACTTCTGAAATTCTAGGTTTAGTTGAAATTGGGGCTTTCAAAAACTTTGGACTGCTAGAAAGGAGGTTTAGTCATCTGTGGAGCTCTGCCCTGGTTAAACCACAAAATAAAAACATTGCAAGAACAAAACGGGCTTTGACTTATTCCGGAATGTTTAGAAAAGCCATCCTGGCAGGGTTGTGACCCGAACTGGCATGCCAACACACTTCTGGCTCACACCAATCTAGCAGTGCACAAGTTCTTCAAAACTCTGGCTATGCTGCAAGAAGTGAGCTGTCAATGGAGAAGCAAAACCAGCTATAGGACCTTTCCCAGTCGATGTTTTTCACACAGCAACAACCCAATTTTTGTGCACAGTACGAACAACGCTAGAGGATTCAATCCCCCACCCCCGAGCACTCAAACCATGACACTGAATTGCTGGATTATAAGGTAGCACAGTCATTGTGAGAAGTGTTTGTGGGCACATATTTAGCTATTTAATTTACACCCTAATTTTCTAAATATTGCCAACATGGTGTAATGAAAAATACATACTCCCTAGTGGCTAGTGCTTCCTACAAATTACCAAGCAGCAATGCAAGACCCGCTCCCCACCATGCAAGTGCTGATCTGCTATAAAGACCTTTTACAGGCATCTTCAAAGCTCCAGCATTCATAGCTGTGCCAATCAAACCATCTAAGTCTAGCATTAGGAACAAGGCACCCACTGATGTGTCACCGTTTTGCAAGCCTTTTAAAACTTTTTCCTAGGTACTCTTGCTCTCCAGGGCATATGTGCTTTCCTGCCATCTCCAAATTAGCCCCTTTGAATGTCACTAAATATTAAGACGATTCTTAACTTTAAGAAGAGAAGATACATGTAAATACTAATTTTAGCAGTCTTTTTGCCCAAACTATATTTGCAACTACTTAAGTACTGAAAAGAACAGACACTGTAATGGAGTCACCTCTTAAACTTACCTAAGGCTTCTACCTATGGAGGCATCCACCTTGGCAAGATAATCCATGCTAGAAATAGTTTGCCCAAGAATTTACCTGCTTTAGTAACAAATTGTCTTACTTCGGATATGTATTAAGTTACGTCTTCTGAATTTCCCAGTTTTGTCTGAGCCAATACAATATCTACCCTAACCAGGATAGCCCGATCTCATTACATCTCAGAAGCTGAACAGGTCGGCCTTGGTCAGTATTTGGATGGGGAGACCACCAAGGAATTCCAGGGCTGCTATGCAGAGGCAGACAACAGCAAACAACCTCTGAACATTTCTCTTGCCTTGAAAACCCTATGGGGTTGTCATAAGTTGTCGGTGACTTGATGCCGCCGCCGCCCCCCCAAAAAACCACCCCTCTCCTAGATATTAGATGCCAGAAGGTACTTTTGAAGTTCCAGCCTCTGACACTGCCAGGCACTTACCTTGGGACACATGATCCTTCAGGCTCCCAGCAATTTTCTCCTTCAGCCAGTCAGGCAAACGTCCTTTAGAGCAAAAAGTCTTGGCTTTCTCCACTAATGGGGAGCGCAACAGCTGTTACTGCTAATACTTAATACCTACAAAAACTCTGTCAGTGCTCAAATCCAGTTTTAATCATGTTAGTTTTCTCCACAGTCTACTCATCCTCTTTTTTTAAAGAGACAAAAAGCTACCAAGTGCTTGTGTAATGAAAACACAATGTACGTTTACAATGCTATACACATTTATACTTGGGAGATAAACTGACTGAAATGATTAGGCACCTACTCCTAAGTGAACACAGGATTGCAGCCATACAAACCAGGAAAGAAAAAGAAGAAAAATAGTCGCCTCATCTAGGGTTTGTGTTAGGGAACAGAAGATAAGTGGGGGCCTCCCCCTCCTTTTAGCTGTACAGCAAATAGAGTTTTCTTTTGCACACTGCGGGACATGTCCTACTTAGTTCTATGGACATAACCCTACTCTACAGCAAAAGTAGAAATACACTGGGAAGGAGAAAAATTCTAAACAGGTTCAGTCCGCTCAGCATTAACATAAATATCCGGCTTCAATACAATCAAGGCTTAATAACGGAAAGGGGAAAAGTTACCACCTGATCTATAAGTCTCTCTGTTCCCCATTCCTATTCTGGATGATGTCAGTGACTTTAGCCAAGAATATAGGTCATGCCCAGAAAATCCCATTCTTAGCGTGAAGAGAGACTGCAAGTATTAGCTTGAAGCTTCAGAACAGGTGTTCAGATCACTGGAGCGTGAGAAGTATAACATTTATTTTTACCATATTCCTTGACTACAGTCTCACTAAAGTCAACTCAATCCCAACAGCAAAGTATGGAAACAACCTTTAAATTGCAAACAATTATTTAAAATACAAACATCAATACTTCGGAGGTCCAGTGGAAGACTGTTCTATTTATCTGTTCCCTTTATGCTAAGATCTGGTTCAAGCTGAATAAAAATAGAAAGGAGATTATTGTTATTGGTTCCCACGGGTAATTAAAGACAGATCTTTTCTGGATAGACTCTTGATGGTTAAGATATCACTCACTGTCACCCTTCCATCAACTTACCCTCTTAGTAGAGCAGATTCCAAAGGTGATGGAGACCAAACTCAGTCAACTGGTACTCATGAAAATCCCTGGTGCCAGAATTCTATATGAAGACACTGTTCTTTCATCTTTATCACCAACACTTCTATCTATGGTGAAATTTAACAGTTTGGCCATTTTAAAGCAGTAGCTGTACACCAACAGTTCATCTGGCCTTCAGCAGAGTCACGCGAAGGGCACCCCAGAATTCATTGAAGTATTCAGGAAGGGTTGTTTCAACTGACAGATCAAAGTCAAAATAAGCTCCATCTTTACCCAAAAACTGCAACACTTTTGGTATTCTGAAATTTAACACCATAAACACAGAGCTTCATTTGTTTGCATATGTTCTCTGTAGGAGATCCCAAAATGAAGACTGGGTAACTTCTAATTCCCTACAAGTTTTGCTTCTGCTCCCTGTATGTTTAAAGGCAGGTAATGAAGATACCAAGAGCCTAGGGGTAGAGTTATTAGGTCCATTGCACTGCTCCCTCTACTGAACAAAGCTAGCAACAAATTGAAAGTTAAAAGAAATTATCAGCCCAATTGCTAAGCCCTTTAGCCCTTGTGACAGAGGACCCATATATTCAGATTGGATACAAGTCCATCCTGCTACAAACATCCCGATGTGGGACATCAGATTGACAACCCCCCCCCCCCCAATATCACCCTACAGGGATGCATTTTTCATTTCCTGTATTGCAGGTGGGAATGTGAAACCCCAAACCCTGTCTTGGGGTATATAAGCTTGGCTGTGCTTATGCCAAGTCTGGATCAGGGCTCTTGCATAAAGCTGTAATTGCCAAGAGGAGTAAACAAATGTAGAATGAGAATAAAATAGAATTGTGTTTAAAATAAATTTCCACAAATACTGTGTAACAGATTTTTGGAAACAAAACAGAGTACGTTTTTCCAAAAGCCACTTTAGGAAATGAAGGGATGAAGCAACCCTGTTAAACATATACCTTCTCCAAAACAAATTAATAACTGAGCAGTAAACTTGAAGGCACATTTACTTTCTTCTTCTTTTCTAAAATAAATGCCCATATTTGTGATTTATATGCTGGTTCTTACTTAAACCCATGTCAAAATTATAAATAACTGCAGCATACTATAAAATGGTGTCTTCTTGGCATACAGTGTAGAGCTATGTGAAATGTTTAACTATTAATTTTTCCTCTTCAAGTGTTGCTGTTCCCTTCCTTGTATTGAAAGTATTTTGGTACCTGAGAAGATGGGGTCACTGCTGTATTCACACAATTGTATAGTGTTCATTCATGCACAACTGAAGAGTTTGTGCTGTTCTTAAAGGCAGCATTAAACTGTTCAGAGAATAATAAGCTGTACAACATACCCCATGCTGAAGGGCTTTGTAACCTTATAAGAAGCAATATTTTAAATATGGCATTGATGTACTCTTCTACACTTTCCCTGGAACTGTTCAAAGGGGGAGCTCTTTTTGTAAACTCAATAGTTACTACAAATGGGGAAACGTGTATATTTTCAAATAAAATCCAATTTTGTTTTAGTTTATAAGTGAATCCATTGAATTTCAACAAAGCAGTTTGATGTCTTTACAGAACTACTCCATTTCCTCAGGTTAATGTACTAGCCACCAAGCTGAACAATTTTTTTTTTTGCCGCAAGTGTTTGAAAGGAAAAGGGTAGGAGTGGCTAATAATCACGCTAGATGAATACGTCCCCCAACAATTTCACCACAGCAACCCAACCCTTCCATATTTTGCTATGGTAAAAACTATCAATTCATTTTGTTTGTCCTGAAAATTAACATTAAAAAAAAACAAAAGCCTAGGCATAATTCTTAAGCTTCTGCATTTTATATCAAATTTCACACTCTGCAGTGCAACAATAACCAAGCAGATTCACGAAGCCTCCTGGTCTGCAGCTAGGGGGAGATGGAAAAGAAAGCTAACTGCAGGCAAGGGTAAAGGGGGGAGTTGCTGGGATTTGGGAGTCCTGCCACAGGCAAAAGTTTCTAATTTCTGGTGCTTATAGTCATAGCTGGCGCAGTGCCAAGCTCTGGATCTACCATCCCATCTGTTACTTCCTGTTGTTGCCACTGATACCACCACCTCCTTTCAAGATTTTTGTGAGAACACTGTTAAAACCATAACTTTATTTTACTTACCTAGGCAATCATACCAAGTGGAACACTGACTTTTATACATTGGCAGCTCATACAATACCAGTGTGGCATGATTTTCTAACCTAAAACTGTTTGTTTAAAGTACCAGATGATGTTTAACATTAATTTTACAGCATAAACAGAGATCAAATTCTTTTCCATTTTTATTTAATTCCACACTGTAACATAAAGTATTCCAAACAGTTTTGTCAGAAAATGTTCTGTTTTGGTAATACGCATACTAAAAAAATTGTCCAGCCTTCCATACAAGGTATGCAGCTTTACAGGAGAATGCAACAAAACATCACAACGAATCACCAATAACAAATAAAGACTTGATTCCGAAAAAAAAGTTGCAATCCAAAATTTTCCACCTTCAGGTATATTCACATTCTCCTCTTCTGTGTACTTATATACAAAACTGTAAAAAAAATAAAAACAGCAAATGGTAAAGATGCTTTACAGACAACTAACAGAATGTGACAGATAAGAAATAGCTATATAGGCAGCATTCCACAAACCATTCAACATTATTTCCGGTGTTATTTTTTTCATAGGTTTACAACTACTGCCACCAGTGCTAAAAAATGAAAAATCTCAACAGTGAGCCAAACTCAATTACGTGGCTCACTAAAGACATGGGGCAATTCTGCATTGGCTTCTCCCTCCATTGTTTTACCAAACCCACCTTGGAACAGAAATTCCCCTTTGCATTGCACGCTGCTTTCACTTTCTTTGATCATTGGATTTTATGGTACCTTCTACACCAGAGGTGTCGAACTCATTTGTTACGAGAGCCAGATTTGACATAAATGTCCCTGTCAGGCCAGGCCATGTGTCCCGTAAACTGTAATGCCAGGTACTGGAAGTATAAACTGTATAAAGGACAGCAGCCGGTAAGCTCTGAGTTGTTGTATCCTCACCGCAAAGCCCCATGAGCTGGGGGGGGGGGGCAAAGGAAAAGCCATATGGGCAGACTGAAGAGCCAGCGGTGCAGCACTGGGGAGATGCTCCCACGCTGCTTGACTGGTGCAGACAAGGTTGTTCCACCATGCTGAAGCCACAATCGCAGTGGCTCCCCCACTCCCCCCAAGCAGTCTCCTGTACCCTCCCTTGCACTAGTTGCTCATGGGCTGCATAAGAGCCCTGGACAGGCCGCTTCCGGCCCCTGGGCCTTATATTTGACACCCCTGCTCTACACTGCACGCCACTTTCACTTTCTTTGATCATCGGGCTTTATGGTACCTTCTGCATAGATTTATGGCCGTTCAGGGGTGACTTTGCAGTCAGTGCAGTGTTGCTCCGGGGTATCTGAGTGTGGTTTTGAGCTGCAACTTTCCTCAGTGTTGAGAAAATGTGGAGCGAATGCCAGATGCAGAATCGCCCTTAGTTCAGCAACGGTTAAGCACTGTTAGGCATACTGACTACAGTGCAAGAGGTTTAACCATATGCATAACTCTCTCACTGGAAACTCTTAAAACCAGCTGGATCATCCTCCCTGTGTTCTGCTCCTCTCTGTATTTTGCTCCTCTCTCATATCAAATGTGTAAATCTGATTATTCTTAAATATGTGCACCATTATGCACAGAATGGAGTACTTCCCCCCCCTCCCCGAAAACTTAACTGCAACAAAATGAGCAACCGTGCTGGGGGGAGCTGCTTTCAATTCCTGCACCAAAAAGCCTTAAAACATGCAAACTCTTTCCCCAACCCACACCTACATTAATCCTCTCCTGCAATCATCCCTAAAAAAACAAAAAGCTTCACTGGCACAAAATTCAAGCAGAATCGCTGCCTTCCTTACCACCTTCCAGTTTTCCTCCTCCTTGGAAAAAAAACTGGTGCCAAATCCAGGTACAATCTCGTAAAACTAGTGGAAAATATGAACTGATAAAAAAATTAGGCAGGGTAGAGGGGAGTCATGAGAACCCAGGGCTTAGCTGTATAATTTGTTCTCCACAACCAGGACTGAGCATAGTTACCATTGTTTCCTCTGATAAATGCATCCCCATATTTATTCTTCAGTTGCCCATTTACATATTCTTCTGTTTGTTCCAAAGCTATGTTCATGTACCCATCCAGGCAAGCCAGAACACCTAGTAAATACAAATCCCACAAAACAGCTCAGATTCCAGAACTACAATTTTCCTAATCAAACATGGTATTAATTGAAAGATGGGGAAAATGGTTGAAACACACAGCCAGTGAGAATAGGTATGGGACAACTGCCACCATACCCTCATCCACACTGCAAAGTAATCGTCACTATCCATCATTTGGTATATGAAATAGAAAATCACTGCTGCACAACCCATTGCACAAGATCTATAGCTTCCCTTCTGAAAGCTGGAAATGCTACTCTTTCATTGATGGATTCTGATGACACTTAATATTCTGCAGTAAATAGCCATGAATTTGAAGGGCACAGGAACACCATGTTTTACAGAATAATAGGAAAAAGCTAAGTCTTTTGCCTTTGTCATATCTTTGGGACCGTCTTTCCTAGTATGTCCCCCAGAGAGCATTACACTAAATGGATCAAAATCTACTGGTGATCCCTGGCCCAAAAGATATCTGCTTAGCTTCAACCAATGCTAGAGCCTTTTTGGCTCTGGCACCAGCCTGGTAGAACACGCTTCCAAGCGAGATCCAGGACCTGATGCAGTTCCATAGAGATGTCCCACCAGGCCTATGGTTGAGGAGGCAGCAGTTCCATCTGGACTGGCCTCCCCTGCCCTGTCTTGCTTTGTTGCTTTGCTTGGCAGTTCATCCACTATAGCACCATCACAACTTCCACGAACACACCTGAAGTACAACCCTCTTCGAGAAGACAACGCATCTGGTTGTGCCAAACTGTGTGCTGGCGCCTTATTGACTAGATATATATTGTAGTTACTTTTCATTGTTTAAATTGGCTTTTAATGTTTAATTTGTTGTTTTAACATTGTTATCGATATCTGATGTTACTCACCCTGAGCCCTGCTATGCAGATGAGGGCAGGCTAGAAGCCTAAGACAGTAAATATATAATAATATATGCAATAGTACCAGGGGTCATTTCGTAGAAAAAGAGGTGCAGGAGCTCATTAGCAAAACTCATTAGCATAACTTATTTGCATATGCTATACCACCTGACATTACTGGAAGTATGTCAGAAGGGAAGGAAGGAAGGAAGGAAGGAAGGAAGGAAGGAAGGAAGGAAGGAAGGAAGGAAGGAAGGAAGGAAGGAAGGAAGGAAGGAAGGAGAGAGGAAGGGAGGAAGAAGAGAGAGAGGAAGGGAGGAAGGAAGAGCTGGCAGAGAGGGGACAGCTACTAATCCAAGCCTCAGAAATACCACTATTCTGGGAGGATAGCTTCAGTGGTGGCTGAAGCCTTCAGAAGGCTGGTCAGAGGAACAAGGACCTTTCCAGGGGACAGGGTCATTTTGCTGCAGCCATGACACAAGGAGGCATTCCCCCGCAGGCAACTCCCGGAGCTGAGCTCCCCCAAGCTCCTGCTCAAAATGACCCCTGAATAGTACAGATATATTCATACTCTACATATACACTCTACCAGAAGCTTTTCCAGTTATATAGTAATTAAAAACCCTATTTATTCAAGAACCCTTTTTTCCAGTTCCCCAGCATGAATCACATCTGCCTTGTTTAAATATAAAATTCAAACAGAAAATTGACTGGGATTTAGGAAATTGTTTGGAAACATACACATCACATTAGATCACGCTTATTAATATTGCTAGGAATCATAAATGATTTAAAAGGCACATCATAACCATATTTACTTGAAAGCAAATCCAGCTGATTTCAAAACAACTTAATTTTATGTAAGTGGACTTAAATTCAGGGTACTGGTCTTTAAACAACAAAAATACCCCAACAATTAACAACACAACCACATTCTCAAAGTACACACATTCCTAATTGTTTCACCAGTACAGGACTGATGTTATATGAAATCATACGGAGCCCTTATGATGGCATCATTGATAGATATGCCAGTATGGATGTTAAGTACTTAATGTCAGACTTCAATTCTAAATAACTTCCGTTTCAGTCAAGAACACCAACTTTAACTGGACAAAATCTTGAATGCCTTTTAAGAGCTCCCACAGAATCAGAAAGTGTATACTTACATATTTTTATGTCAATTATGTTTTACTCAGGAAACAGGCACAGAAATCAATACCTAAGACTGGTGGTTACTATGCAGCTTAACTCTGCTGATGACTTTGCCCTTTCAACCTCTGTTTTCTATCTTTCAAATGAGGAAGATTCTGGCTGTCTAAAGAGAGACTAGCATCATGAGAACAACAGTCCTACCCTTGTGCAATGTCACAATGATGTATGTTCCATATTTATTGTTTAGCTTAAAGATGTATACTCCACGATTTGAGCAAATAACCTCCAATGTGGATTAGAACATACTAAAACAATACAACAAACATGTTCAGATGAACAACGATCCTAGCTCATCTTTTAGGGGAGCAGCAACCAGAACAAACACGGGGGGGGGGGGGACACACTGAATATTACAATTTGTGAGTGTTCTAGTGCTCTTTTGGGGGGGATCACAGTAAGCACAGTAAAAATAGCCCCTTGAGGAAATACACGGCCAAGCCGCACTAGCTGTAACTGTCTCTAGTGGGAAAATCTCCTTACCAGGACCAGATACAATGCAGTTCCTGGCTCATCTCTTCCTTCAGACAAAATAGTGATCACTGTGAGCTCATAAACCAAGAGCCATCACAAGTAGATTGCATAGTTCAACCTTCACCTACAGTCCTCTAAATAACAGTGATAGTCCTGAGATACAATGGGCATAAACTATCCATTTGTGAGTTAAAAATCAAAAGAGCGGGAAAAGACATCAAAATAAAAACAATTCTAAAGAGGAATTTTATTTTTTATTTAAACATCTACACCCCACCTTTTGAGAGGGTTCAAGGAATATGAAAGAACTCAGGTAACTGTTTTAGTTAAGCAGCTTGCTGAGACCACATATTCATAACTTTGTATTCTCTTGTTTAAGAATACAATAAATACCACTTAAACTTCTGTTGACAAAAACTATCACTACACAGTTCAGTCTATATTCCCAGAAAACATGAAATGTGCATAAGTTAACTCACAGGGTATTTCTCTGAGTGTAACAGGAGGATATTTACTTCTGCAAGGAATGTTTACAGATCTCACTCCAATTTTGTTACAATAAGATAGATCCTGAAACTATCTCAGATTTATCACTCCGTAGTTCAAACATTTCTTGGGAATGGAGGGAAAAAAATCCATCCTGTTTAGAATGAATTATGGGATAACATTACAAATAAGCACTGTGAATACCTAACTGTGCTCCTATGCAGAAATACATAGTTATGATCTTTTCTGAGTTGTGAAACATCAACAGAGAAACAGCACTATATCCTAGCGTGAATCTAGACTACAAATTAACTAAACCTACCACAGCACCATGTGCTGTGTAAATATACAGAGGACTTTGAAGGAATAATGCCTCACAGAGCCAGAGAGTCTGAGTGACAGGCTGCTCAAAGAAATTGACTGGTTAGTATCATAGAATCATACAGTAGGAATGGACCTCCAGGGTCATCTAGTCCAACTCCCTGCCCAATGCAGGAAATTCACAACTACCCCCCGCCGCCGCCGCCGCCACACACACACCCAGTGACCCCTGCTCCATGCCCAGAAGATGGCAAAAAGACCTTCCAAGACCTCAGGCCAAAGTGGCCTGGAGAAAATTGCTTCCTGGCCATAAAGTGGTGATCAGAATTTCCCTGGCTGTGCAAGAAAGGGCCATGAGACCCAAACACTGATGCAATCCTTCCTGCCCTCCCTCTCATGATCTGCCTAAGTTTGCAGAATCAGCATTGCTGTCAGATGGCCGGCCATCTAGCCTCTTCTTAAAAACATCCAAAGAAGGAGAGCCCAGCACCTCCTGAGGAAGTCTGTTTCACTGAGGAACTGCTCTATCAGGAAGTTCTTCCTAATGTTTAGCCAAAAACTCTCTTGATTTAATTTCAACCCACTGGTTCTGGTTCAACCATCTGGGGCAACAGAAAACAAGAGTTTGAGTTGAGCAGAAAGACTTCAGAGCGGAATGCTGAAGAGAACTGTCTGAGTCTAGCCCTGACAGAATTGTTGGGTGCTGACTGAGTTTGTGTTTAGCCCTGACTGAGAGCAGTTTATCATGGATGGATAACTGGGAAGGCTGGCAAGGAGGGGTGGGTAGATCAGAAGACTATCATTCGGTCCAGAAAAAGGGATAGATCTTCTAGCAAGAGAAGAGATTCCCTACCCAGTTAAAAAAGGAGATAGCTCTAACAAGTGGAGTGATCCCTAGTCTGGTGTGTTTAGAGACTGCTTTCTGGAAACCAAAAGAGTCCGTCAATACTCAAAAAAGTATTCTGGAGTGTTTAGGAAATACTGAAACAAAAGCCTCTCATCTTAAAGATTCTAAGACTTTAGGGAAAGCTTAAGAAACTCTCAAATTGCTTGAAACATATGAATCATAACTGTGCCTTTACTGATTTACTTCAATATAATGATTTACCTCAGACATTTTACCCCTTATTTCACCTGACCTCTTCCCCTCCATGTTGAATATTTTGCTATTTTTGAACTTTAAAAAGCCTCTTGTGTGCCAATTCAGAAGTTTAAGTTAAGAAGGTGATCTTGTCCCTTCCCTCAAGTTCCTGAGCTTAGCCAGCAGCAAAATATCATAATATGACAGCCACAGAACTTCAGAGAAGAAGAAAATAGATAGAAGGGGCTGCTCAGTCAGAAAACAAGGGAAAACAGAGGGAAAATCTTGCCTCAGAGAGAAGGAACAGGGCTAGGACACTCCCCTAAGAAGTGTCCCCTCTTTGTTAAACATTAACTAGCTTTCTTCCAGAACAACTGACCTGTCTACTCTTCAGTGGCTCTTCTTTGATACAGAGAGCTCAGCTACCCAAATTTCTGGGCAGAATGAATGTGCACTGCAAAATTTCCCTTTAGCCCCCATGTTAGATCTTTAAAGGATTTCATATAGGAATTTAGGAGCTACTCATATTTGTAAAGTTTGTACACGTGATTTACCTGAGGCAACTTCAGAAAGACCTAGGATTGGTTACAGATCTCATCATTAGTCAATCACCAGTCCTTCTATTATGTAGACTTAAAAGAGGAGAAAAAAGAGACAGTAGCTTCTATGTTTTATCTTTGGGACTCAAGCTTCTGACATTCTTTTGTGCTAGCCGTCAATTGTTTTGATCTCTTGCAAATGCATGTCAGAAGCTGCTTCTGACCAAGATTTCTGAACCAATCAAGATGCAACCTTTATATCAAGGTAATCCAAGCATTTTGCCTTGGTTCCAGCAAACGCAACACTAAGCCAGTTTTAGTATTAAGACTGCATTTCCTGTCACTTTTTCAAACACTTTTTTATTTCATTTGGCATTCCTTCAGTGATCCTTCCTTTCTGACTAATGTTTTAATTGCTGTTTTTATGCCTTTGTGCATATTTTAACTGTTTTTAATGTGCTTTAGTGATGTCTTGGGAGGTTGATTTAAACAGTTTTAATGACAGCCAGTGTGATGTAGTGGTTAGAGTGCTGGACTAGAATGTGAGAGGTCCAGGTTCAAATTTCACTCTGCCATGAAACCTTGCTGGCGGGCTTTGTCCAGACACACTCTCAGAGCCTAACCTACTCCATAGGGTTGTTTTGAGGATAAAGTGGGGGAAAGGAGAATGATGTAAGTCACTTTGGGTTTCCCACTGGGAAGAATGGTGGGGTATAAAAGAAGTAAATTGATTGAAATTAATAATAACATTTTAAAATGTGATTTTATCATTTACGTTTTAAATTGTTAACTGCCTTCATGGCTGTTGTGAGGGCAGAAAGGCGGGACATACATTTTGTAAATAAATATACCTTAAATATTGCTGATCTCACACTATCAAGTCTCTCTATATAACTTCTAGAATTTAAAGGCTAATCAGATGGGTAACGATATGAAGGCTGTAGGAAATTGGGAAAGGTGCATATGGAAAAAGTACCTAGTTTTATCTTTGTTATAACCTGTAAAGAACTGTGGTTCCCTTAAAATTTTGCTCTGATTAAAAGTTTGGTTCAGGGTTCAGATGGGGCCTGCTTGTGAGTTAAACAGAGTTCAGAACTGTCTTTCTGAGAAAGAACACAGTGACCTTGTGTACATAACACAGCTACACTAAGGAGCTGGGAAGCTTGGTACCATCTTCCCAATTAGCTGCATTCCTAATTAAGCCCTGATTAGCACCTGTGGGAAAGGGGGCTGAGCCTAGTTGTAGATTGGCTCTGCGCCTTCCTCTCAGGTCAGACCACTGCTTAAGTCACCTGTCCAACCATTGGTCCAACACTTTGGCTCTGTGTCATCACAAAGAGACCCTATTGCTGTAATGGCCTAGTACCATGAGGGTCCCTTTACCCATGAAGAAGATTCTAGTTTATCCTCAGCCTGATGATGGCTACCTGAGATCTAGCCATGTAGATATCTTCTTGCTCGCTTTCGGCCATCTTGGACACTTGCTTGCATGGGCCATTCAGCTCTGGCCTGACTCAGAACTAGAGCCACTTTGGATCACTAGAACTACCATGTGAGAATGCGTAATATCTTGTAACTTGGAACCAATGTGTAACAGTTTTAGCTAGCCTTTAAATCTCTAGATTTCTTATTTTATCCTCACAGTGTTTTGTTCTGCTTTGAAGTAATCTTGCACCTTAATAAAATATGTATTTTAATTTACTTTTGTGGTTATTTGTGTTCACTGTTCTCAATCTAAATCTAGCACTTTTGACTGGCAGACCACCTACCAGAATACCTCGTCTTTTGTGAGAAGCTCCTTCTGTGAGCCAACCTTGCTGGGTGGATTTTCTGATTTAGACTCAAGAGAGTTAGAAACCTTGCCCTTTGGCTTCTGACTGCTGGGTTAGTAAAGGGGCTGGTGGCAGACTATTGGACTGATGTGTGAACAGTCACACCCCAGGGTTTTGTGTTGCAGCCCTGTAACAAAAGGCATTTGGCCCAGGCTGAGCTAAGTGACCTTTTGACATAACCCATAATTCCCAGGGTTAGAATGTGAAAGAACTCGCCATCACAAGAACTATATTAATGCCTTCTTCCCTAACTGATATATCAACATGTCCAGAGGGCAAGGGTAGGAAAACTTACCTCGATAATCAACTCCAGAATTTAACTTCACAACAACTGGTCTTCCTATTATTTGTTTCAAAAAATCACTTGGGGTTTGTTTCCGTAAACTCATTTTGACAGAATGAGAACCTACATAAAGAAACAGAAAAATAGAGAAATGGCTGAAAAGCAGAACTCGAAACAGATCACAAACGAGCGCTCAGCAAACAGAGGCACTGTGGCGGTTCTTAAAAGTGATCACTAGGGAAATAAATATCAAACAGGAGAATAAAAAAGAGAAATCTTTGTGGAACACAGGATTAAAATTGCTATAGTACAGTCATTGTACAAAACTACCATCTAAACCACATACAGTTTGATATTCTTAATAAGCTCCTTCTATGATTATCTAAGACATCTGTTCACCACACATCATCATTTGAAAACATTCAAAGCAGTCAGGCATGGCTTTTATTTTCCATATGAAATTTTTCCTACAAAAAACACTTCACAGTACTGTGGAATCCAGATTGTTTTCAGCATTCTGGACATGGATTATATATAAACAGCTAATCTAAGAAATACACACATGGGCACACTCAATCTACACCCACATCCATTCAGGTTTCTCATTATAATTCACTGAGAGATGAAGTTCACAAAGCTGAATTGGCAGAAACACACCACAAGCATTTTCTAAAAACATCTGACAGATTAAACACACCAAATAACCATTAGGCTTTCCAGTATTTAGTGAAACACTTCAAGTAATTCCCGTAACTTTACTTCCATTTCACTTTTTTTTTTTTTACAACTGTTTGGATAAAGTGATCGCCTAGAAGCATGACTCAGCCGTGGCTGTATTTCTTCCAATATCACAGTAAGTATGATCTATTATAACATCCCAACATAAATAAAAGCCTCTAAATTTGCATTACATTTAAATATTCTTTCAAATTTAAGGCTGCCAGTCAAACAAAAAGTGCCAATGTATCTATTTCACAGCTTGTACAGCAAAAAATAAAGACCAGTTTAATATTGTAAACCTTCACCTGAAGCAATTGCCTTCAAGGGCTTGTTCTTTAGGAAATGTGGTTAAAATTGACAGCGTGCTTGGGAACAAGGGCATTTTGAAGAATATTTTCCTCATGTACATGAAGCATGGAGTACACTGCTTCCAATAATGACTCGGTTCAGACATCTTGTATTTTAACTATAGTTAGTCTGCGAAACCCGGATTCAGCTTGCAGACGACTCAAATTTTGGGTTTGCCATGAGACAGGCCTTCACTCCAGCCAGGTGTCTCTGTAGCTGTGAAGTGTGTAAAGACTAAGCCAAGATGTCTACATTTGTACACTGCACAAAACCATACTTAAGACTTAACTGTGGTTGTCAAACCAACATCATAGTTTCAGTCCAGATTTGACAGACACTAAATAACTATAGTTTACAGAGCAGCTCAGGTTCAATCACACTGCTAGTTTAATTAACCTATGGTTAAATGTGCCTTAACTGAGACTACACTTCAGATTTAAAGAGGAAAGTGATCTTGGGGGTGTGATGAATAACTCAAAGTCAGCCGAGCTACTGTGAAAGACAAATTCCATTCCAGGAATATTAAAGGACTGAAAATAAGACAGCCACCATAGAAATAGGGTGTGGCCACAGTGAGAATATTGCGTAGAGTTCTGGTTGTCCCATCTCCCAAAGAATATACATGAGTAAAAATAAATAATGTATTGCAATAGGGAAAACTAAAAACATTTAGCCCTTTTTAATTTACAAGATACAAGTGGGGGGGGGCACATTTATAAAACTATGTAGTATGTGGAGATAACGGGAGAAACTTCTCTCTCACACTAGAACTTGGGGTCACCCAGCAAATTGATTCAGGATGACAGAAACACTTCACATAATGCATAATTATTTGATGGAATTCACTGTCACAAGATGTGGTAACAGCTACTAGCTTAAATGGCTTTATAAGGTGGCCAGACAAATGAACAAACAGGTCTGATTGCTATTCACTATAACTAAATAGAAACCCTAGGCAATGTACCTCTACATATTTGCTGTTGCAGGGTAACAGCAGGGGGAAGCTTTTGTCTCCATTGTGTGCTTGTGGCATTTCAGATGCATCTAGCTGGCCCCTGTGAGAAACAGGCTGGACCACAGACCTATGGGATTGATTCAGCTGAGCACATGTGTTCCTACAACATGCTCATCTATTCATGTTTTCCATCTGATCTGTCTTCCCACGTTTCTCCTCTTCAATCTCTAGGTGCTTTTTCCCAAGACTGACTAGGGTGGCGCATACTATGGGAGAAACCACTTTATTTTGGCTCTCTTTCCCTTCAGGTGAGTGTCAAGATGGCAACTGGGCCACAACTGAGCACGCAATCTCAAAGTGCACCTAAGATACAACTATCACACATGCACAGGTGGCAGCACACAAGCATGACAAGGCTGTGAAAATAGGCATACTACTTTTAAACAGACTGTGTAGTAGTATCCTAAGAAAATAGCAGACCACCGTTTTTCTTTGGGTCGAAACTGTCTACTGCAATCCTGCACAAAGATTCCCACCTATGACATATGTTTGAGAGAAAAACTAATGGGCCATTCCAACAATATTCACCATTCCTATAACTACAATACACTTTCCACGTGGCATTTCTTGACAAGAACCCAAAAGATATCTAGGGTCTGCTCTCCATTCTTGTTATTTGGCCAGTCCGTTCCAAAGGACCATTTCCATGATTTTCTTCTTCTGTTTTATTCTCCGAGAACTTGCCCCTCCTGCTCTTCACAAAAAGAAGCCTGCGTTTGGCCTACGTCTCATTATGAGCTACCCCGTGCACGTGGAGAGGGCCTACTTTATTTGCACTACTTCTCCCCCCCCCCCCCGCAAGCCCTCGTCATTACTGCTCGCGTGACCCCCCCCCCCTCCCTCCCTCCCTCCCTCCTGAGACCGTCCAGGGACCCTGCTGGGCCACACAGGGCGAGGCACGAACAGGAGGAGCAAAAGAGACCGACTTCTCCACTCCGAAGGGGGGTCGCCTCGCGGGCACCACCTGGGAAGCAGGCGGGGCAATGGCCCTCAAGAACATCCTGGACACCGCCCTTTATCGCCCGACCTAGGGAAGGCCTTTAAAGCGTTTAAGGGAAGCTGAGGGACGGCAGCCCCTTTCGCGGAGCCAGGCGAGGGAGGGGACGAAGAAAGAGGGCGGGCTGAACAACGCCCCCCCACCCCCCGGCTCGGTTTTTCCAGCCGAGAGGCCCGGAGGGGGGGGCAGGGAGGCCGCCTGGAATGTGCTGCAAAAAAAAAAAGAAGAAGAACGCGCGCGCGCTGGCGGCATCCCCAGCTAACCGCCGCCGCCAGCCCTCCTCCTCCTCCTGCCCTCCACACTTTGCTTGCCTTGCCCGCCTTCAGTCACTCACCCGGCGCACTGTCCGCTCACGTTCGTTAGCTTTCCGGGCAGCTTCTCGATCTGGTGATGATGGGCTGCTCCCCGGACCAATCAGCGCTTTCTGACTTCAGCAGTCGCTACGGTTCCCGGATTTGGCCAAATTCTACGCCGTTGTGAGGGCGGGGGGGGGCTTTGCGTGTGTGTTGTGTTGCTTGCCAGGGAACGGATTTCCCCCCACGGGTGGGGGGCCTGTGTGGTTATTAGACTGTCTGAACAAAAACAAAAGAGGAGCCTGGTGACCCCGTAAAGACTTTGCGTTCTGCCATCCGCTTCGGTAGATCTAGACCCCTCTTCGCAGTTAGGGTGAAGGCTAACTGAGGATAACGCTGCGTCCCTCTGACAAAGTACTGTGGGGCATGGCACTGCACAATACACCTGGCAGTTGCCACAGGACTGCTGTCGGTCACAGAAAAAGCGGATGAGAGTTAAAAAGCAGCCTTTAATTTACTTAAATGCATTGCGCCAAAGATAAGCAAAGGGGTTTTGTTTTCAAATCTGGAAAAATTTTGCCATCTCAGAATGTTACAAAAGATGGATATCGCCATGATAATACTATTAGGAAAAAAAGAATTATGTTTTAGAAATATATATATTACAAAAAAAAAACTGTTTCCTAGCTTTTGGGAAAGAAAGCTGCAGTTAGACTTTTGAAGGCTTCTGTCTTTGCTCCAAACTAAGGCTGTCAATCTAGAGGCACATTTTCTAAAATCCCTATCAGGGCTATTTTTGGGCAGGAACGCACAGGAATGGAGTTGGGGCTGGCTTCTGAGTTGCCACGCCTACAGCCTCCTCCCCCCTTACCCAGGTGCCTTGCAATCCCTGGGGGGCTTGGGGAGGCCAAGCCAATCCAGGGAGGGAAGGCAGTTTAAACTGCCTCCCCTCCTCGGGTTCCCACAAGCCACTGGGCACCTAGGGAAGCTGATCCTGGGAGGGAGCTGCTCTGTCAGGGGTGTGGCCTAATATGCTAATACATTTCTGCTGTTGGGTGTGGCCTGTTTGTTTATTTATTTATTGGATTTATATCCTGCCCTCCCTGCGAACGGGCTCAGGGCGGCTTCCATGGGCCTAGGGCCTAAATATTACCTTAAAACACATAAAATCAATTAAAAACATTCCCAGAAATACATTATGTTATACTAATGAGTTCCTGCTGGGCTTTTTCTACAAAAAAAGCCCTGATCCCTATTAAATTTTACTCAGTAAACTATACTCAGAAACCTTCGTCAACAATGCCTACTGTGTCTTCACCTTTCTTTCATCATGAATGAACTGATATCTCTATAATAGGGGTCCCCAAACTTTTTGAGTTTGTGGGCACCTTCAGAATTCTGGCAGAGGATGATGATGGACACAAATATAAAATGTCTGCCTCAGGGCCTGAGACAACAACAAAACATCAGGGAGTAAGGTTATACATAACTTCAGTAGTAACTCTGCAACATCTTAGGCAGAAGCCTTGTTTAACAGGATGCCTTTTAATCTGCACTGCCAATCAGCTCTCCGGTGACCCATTGTTAGAGAAATTTAGTTCATTATTAGCTAGCTGAGGTAAAAATCTAATATCCTCTCCTTCTTTTAGTTGTGAAGCATGAGATAGATTGATTAAATTTCTTATAGTCAAACCAATTTCCTATATTAGTTCCCCATATTTTACGGGTTTTGTGATCTTTCGCCCAACCTTTACCCCCAAATTTACCTTATGACCTTTAGGCTTCCAGCACATGATCACACAATGGATACATGAGCATCTCATCTAAAGATTATGACCTTCACAGTGTTCTGTTAGCAAAAGTCAGGAAAAGTTTTACCTAACAACAGAATTAAGGCTCTTCTGAGTTTTCAGAGCCTGACTGCCTTGTTTACATTACTTTATAGAAGATGGACTCTGGGTCAATTAAACCATGCCACCTTACTGAACATTTCAATGTGCCGGTATCAGAATGAATCATCCTTAAATAAACTGTCTTCTTTCCTAGCAAAAAAGCCTTGAAGTGATTTTTATTCCTCACAGATAGATCTTAGAAAAGGGGGAATCATCTGGCCTTCATTGAAAATTATTTCCCCTAACACCAATCAGAAGCCCTGCTTGGCAAAAGCCCTACTTGGCTCCACCTACTTTTAAAAAACAGTTGGTGGGAGCCAGAAGAGGTTTTAGTGAGTGCCATGGTACCCATGGGCACCAAGTTGGGGACCTCTGCTCTAAAGTATAGTACAGGAGACTCAATATCTCTCTTTAGGGATTTTCAATTAGCCAACTGGTAAATGATACTTCGTGTTATTATGTGAGCTGAGTTTGGGTCCCTTCAAGGAGACAAGCAGCAGGGGTCATTTCAAACAGGAACGCGCAAGAACGCCATTCCGGGAGTAACAAGCCCAAGAGTGGGCACATATGGTGTTGCGCTGTGGAAAAAAGCAAAAACATACTAACTTGATCTGTATTTTCAAGCTTGTTGTACGATAGCTTTCCTGCAAGAGCAAAGGAAACCTAAAGTGTCTTTAGTCAAAGTGTAAAGCTGGCTCACCAGCTCTGAATTGGGAAATACCTAGAGATCTTTGGGGTGGAACCTGAGTGGTGGGTGTTGCCTTCTGACACACTTCCAGCGATGTCAGGGGATGTGGCATATGCAAATAAGTTATGCTAATCATGCTAATTAGCTCCTGCACCTCTTTTACTACTAAATGACCCCTGACAAGCAGCATATAAATGCAGTGAGTCCCCACTGCTGGACATTCTGAGGGCACCTGGTGTTTTTGGCCACTGTGTGACTGAGTGTTGGACTGGATGGCCCACTGGCCTGATCCACCATTGGCTTCTCTTATGTTCTTATGAGCAAGCAGATGCAAGACAGTTGTTTTGTGACATAACAGGGATGTGAGTCAATACACTGCATATGAGCTAATATACATCAAATATTATGCATTAGATGTATGCATTAGATGACAGAGTCAATTCCCGTAATGTCCAGGCCAGTTCTGGAGGCCTGCCAAGCCATGACATCTTATATTTTATATGAATACTCAGTTATGTCTTTGCATATAGAATACCTGGCTGATCATGGATTGAGTGGCCATCTGACTTTTTGACAAATGTCACATGAGGACGGAAGTACTTAATTGGCATTGACTGAAAGTATTTCATGGATTGGCTGAAGGTATTTCTTGTTAGCATGCTATTTCCATTGTGTTTTTTGTTTGTTTGTAGTTCCTTTTCCAAGCAAAGCAAGAAGTCTTGGAATGGCTGTACTAGTGCTCCCCAGAGAAGTGGTGTCAACAGGAGGGTGGAGTAAAGTGGCAAAAGCAATTTAATGTCCAGCCAGAAGAGGAAGCAGAGATAATACCTTTGGTATACTTTAAAGGGGCTTTCATATGGAATTGATCTTCATACAGAAATCTTCTGCACAAACCTCTTTCCAATATTTCTGTCCCACTCCTATTCATTTTAGTGGGACCTATGGAGGAGATGGATTCCCTATACACACACCCCTTGTCTACTAGTGCCCACTGACTTAGATGTAAGTCCACTGACTTCAGTGATTGGCACTGCCATTCTAAGCAGTGGTATACCCTTGACATAGATTTGGGTCAATACTGCTGGTCAATTGGATTTAGAAGGTTGTAGTTCTGCTTAGGACAGTGCTGTTACTCTCAAATGAGTGTTTAAGATTGCAGTATAAAATCACGGAGGGGTATTTGGGGGGCAGGGTTGTTCTTATGATCTGGTTGTTCTTATGATCTGGCTCAGTATATTTGGTCCCTGCCAGCCATACTCTTTTTGCAGGAAGTACGTCCTACATATCTGGTTCTCATTAAATCTCCTATGAAGTCATGACCAACACTTGTATAACAGGGAGATATGTGTAATATCCAGCAGCTTTAGGCAGTTACAGAAGAACTCAAACCTACTGGATTTCTTTTTGCTGGGCAGCATTCAGTAACTCTAAAGATGAAAAGGTCATAATCCCAGTTCAACCTAATGTGGGGCAGATTTTTCCACATTGACCAATGAACAGGGCAGTGTATAACATGTTTCGATAAACTAATGTGTTTAAGCATTACTATACAGTCTTAGTTCAAGACAAGTGGGGACCCATAATATTCGCAGGGGAGGAGTCCTTCCCTCCATCACTGATAATTCCTCACATCCTAACAGCTCAGTGGGGGGGAGACTCCCAAATTCCTCCCATCGCCAAGCCTGACACACCTCCAAGCCCCCACACCAACTATTGAGCCCAGTGTCCTCCTCTGCTGTGGCCAGGTCCTACATGGTTGCTGGCCTCCTCTGCTGCCATGGTGGGATTCGGCACAGCTGCTGGCCTCCATCACTGGTGTGGCTGAACCCAGCAGGGCTGCTGGCCTCCTCCGCCACCACAACTGGGCCCGGTGTGGCTGCTGGCCTCTGCTTCTGTGGTCAGGTCCAGCGCGGTTGCTAGCCTCTGCTGATGTGGCTGGATTCGGCTTGGATGTCAGCCTCCTCCCCCACTGTGGCCAGGTATGATGTGGCTGTTGGCCTCCTTTGCCGATGCAGTTGTAGCCAGCTTTGCTGCTGCCCTCCTCTGCTGCCTTGGATGGGCTCTGTGTGGTTACCAGCCTCCTCTGCCACCGCGGCTGGACCCGGCGTGGCTGCTGACATCCACCACCAGGCCAAGCCAGAGTGGCTCCTTCTGAGACAGTAAGAGCATTGTCTGCGCATGCGCAGATGCTTTTGTTAATTTGGGGGCCAATTTAACCCCCCCAACATATTTTTGTCAAATTGTCCGATTTTTCTGTAAATCTAGTTTTCAGAAAAATCTCTTTAGCCTCCGTGTGGCCCTGATCTGCAGATTTCGCTATCCACAGATGGGGGCCATGGGCAGCTAATAGTATATAAATAGTTCTGTATTTTATTTTCATGAAAAAATAAAATGAAATATTACCCATGAAAAATATTTTCTCTAAATAGATCTCTGGGGGGGGGGGGGGGAAGCAAATGATGCTTTCATATACAGTCACTCCTCAATTTTGTTTTTCTCCATAAGACAGCTGCAAGGTCTGTGGAAGAGGTGGTGTTAAAGTCCTCCTAACAATGTTGTGCCAGGCTAATATGAAAACCACTGAGATATTCTCTTTCTACTCAGGAACATGCTTGCTTTCTTGTCAGTGGGTAGTGCTTAGAATGAATCTGAGGCATCACCAGACATATTATCAGATTTTGATGAGAACTTTGATGCATATCAAAAGAATCTCTTTAACAATAGGAGACGTTCAATTGGTGGTTTCACAGGAAAGGCAGAGGAACAATGTGTTCCTCCCCTCAGTACCTCAAACTTGTGTTACAAGGACTGTAATTTTCTTCATCCATTCAGCCTTTCATTTATAAAGTGGGATTTTTTAAATTAAAACACTTTTGACATTATTTGTGATAGTGCTTTCAGTGCTGACATTTGTAAACAACAGAGATCCTTTCATAATACTGTGCTGAGGTTGAATGTTTAGTACCAGAAAGGGCAAGGGAATATCATGTACTGAGCAGTAGCTTCACTCAACAAGTGTCCTCCCAACATCTACATCAAAATTTCTTGGAGGGAATCCTGGCTCAGTTCAAATCAATGGGAAAGCCCGGTTATTTCCTGGGTAGTTCATCGCAGCTCACTGCCTTGCTTCCCATTTCCCTTTTACAGTTTAATACTTTATATATGTTTCCTTTGCTTTTCTGCATAAAACAGCATACAGTAAAGCAAACCGATCCCTCTGGTATCATCTGGGGGGAAACTATGATACTGGAGCTCTGACCAGAATCCTGAGAATCATCTAACCACCCAGTGCATATAGGTAGATCTTATTCTCTTTTAAAACTATTGACTGTATTTTTTCACTATAAAAAGATAATGTATCAAATCAGAATGGGGACTGGGAAATGCAAAATATAATGAACACTAGTATAGTGTAAGAGGCTGAGCTACAAGTTAGCAGGTTTCGTGTTTGAGGCTAGCGGGGTGTAGCAGTTCAGAGCAGAAGACACTAATCTGGAGAACCAGATTTGATTCCCCACTCATCCTCCACGTGAAGCATTGCAAGGCACCAGTAAGCAACCATCCAGAACCACCACAAACTAGTGACCTGACCAGTTGCTTCCACAAAATAGAAGCTAGGTCCCTCTTGGAAACCAGCAGAAAATGGGGGGGGGGGGACTTACCAGGAGAAAGAGAAAGGCCCAGGCCACGTACCTGGCATTGTACAAGAAGTGAAATCATCATGCCAATAACTTCCAGGTGATACTCTGGCATTTGGGAAAAAACTCTATGGTAAAACTGGCTTCTACCATAGAGTTTTTGCCCAAATACCAGAGCATCACCCAGAAGTCACTGGCATGATGATGCCATTTCTTGTGTGATGCCAGCATTGTGGCCCGGGGCCTTCCTCTTTCTACTGGTAAGTCCCTCCCCTGGCCAGCTGATCAGTGGCTGTGGGCAGGGCCTGGGGGCGAGGGCCCTCCACCTGGGGGTCTGGCAACCCTAATAGAAACAGTAAGACTCAGAGCCCAGGTTGGGCAACTCTTCAAATAACCATGCTCCTGAACACATATTTGACTAAAGTCTTAAGTCGTTATACCATTCTGTCTTAGAATAGCATAGCAATCCTTAGAATGGCTCTAAGGGCCAAATTATACATTTCGGTTTTTAAGGAGTTAGGCCCCAGCAGCTATGGGGAATGGATTTTTAAAAATAAAGGGGAGCCCAAACATGGAGCAGCAAAAACAGGAAAATTAAACTTAAATCCAAGACCTACATTTGCCCTTTTCCTTGTCTTCTAATGTTCACATTTGTACTTGAAGGTGATTTTAATTTAAGATCAGTTAAATTCAGTTCAGTCAGACATTTATCTACATTTCTGATCTGTAAACTGAGAAGCATATAGAATGAAAGTCACCCTCTTAAATCAACTGTTCTTAAATAATTTGTATTTATTTTAAAATGTTTATCCCACCTTTCTCCTGTGGCTTACAAAGAATGGCTAAAACTAAATCATACTCTAAAAAATTTTAAAAGCTCTTATAAACACACAACCACCAAAATTTAATCAACTAACCAGTTCAATTAAGCATTAAAAATCAAGCTTATTATAATTAGATTATAAATAACAACCAGTTAGTAATGGATTTCCCCTATGCAGCCTAATTTATCTCAATAGCTAAGAGAGCTTTTAGGCATTGACATAATGCTCAGATGATGCTGTATGAGGGGTGCAGAACAAGTATTAGACAAATGGAATTTTTAGTAGCTGAAATTTCAGCAGTTGGGGTGCCATGTTATTGGACAAACATTGGAAGCCCTGGGTCATTCGCTGTTCCTTACAATACTACAGCTGCTGCAAATGCAAATGAGTAATCTGAAGCATCTTGGAAAGCACTGGGGCCAGCAGGCCAGTTGGTGTATGCCTTATCTCTTTTACTGGTCAAGCACAGTGAATATTAATTATTAACAAATGGAGGGTGGAAACAGCAGCTGAAAATTAAAACCTAGATGGTTGGACTCAAACCTTAATATATCTACAAAGATCATGTAATCACATCTGTTAATGGGCAACCTAAGAATGCTGCGTTTCCTGAGTGACAAAATCTAAATGACCTCAAAGATGCAGTCTTCAAAGAGTTTAGGTAATCCATAATGAATGGACTGGTTTACACAGTTCAGAACTTTGCATGTAAAAAAAAAATCTATCTGTTTTGGCTTACACAAAAGACAGAAATACTGAAATGGCCTGGCCACAAATAGCCTTACTTACATTGGGGAGCAAATGGTCTGAAGCCTGTTTGTGTGTGTGTTAGGCTCATCAACTCTGGCTTGGGAAATTCCTGGAGATTTGGGAATGGAATTTGGAGAGGGTGGGGTTTGGGGAGGGGTGGAACCTCAACCAGATACAATGTTTTACAGTCTACCCACCAAAGCTGCTATTTTCTCCAGGAGAACTGATCTCTGTCATTAGGAGATCAGTAGTGATTCCAGGATATCTCCAGGTCCCACCTGGATGTTGGCAATCCATGTGTGTGTTTAAGCTTAAACAGAGATTTAGATAAGATTGGGTATATCACTTCATCCCTTCACTGTAAGTTATAGCAAAGCTCTTCAAGTCATATTATTCATTGTGATCAGACAGAAGCTGCCCTTGTCTTTTAATCAAGATGAACTTGAAAGGTGAACATTGTAAGTGGCAGAAATTATTTATAATTTGGCAATAAAAGTTTATGTCCAACATTCCAAATTTCATACATTTGCTCTGGTACTGGCCTTGAGATATAAAACAGTGGAAGTTTCCTTTACATTGGGCATTAGTTGAAAGGTCATAAATCACAATGATAGAATTCATAGTCATTCCTATCTCACCATATTTCCATATTAACATCTTCACCTCAAACATAAATGGTTACAAAGTTACAATGAGAAGAGTTGTGTTGGCCTTTGTCAATTGGGCTTAATGATGGAAATCCAGACAATGGAACATTTACCTACTTCAGAGTGCTAAAACTGGAATGATTTCAGAATCCTTGTGCAGAGGACCCAATTAAAAGTTTATGGCCAACTGTAAAACATAAAGTGATATTTGACAGTCTCTCCTGTTCTCCTTTTACTGAAGTACAAAATACTGAAACCTAAGAACTTATAACAGCTACTTGTAACGATGCCTTTCCATGCATCAACATGGCTACACAGAGAATTAAAATGAGTCATAGGGACATATTGATCTGATTTAGCTGTAATCCATACTATTTCAAAGGCTCATCAGGAGTAATAAGAGGTGAAGAATGTAACATTTTAACTAATATTAAAACTTGATATTCACACAATCCTTTCCATGGTCACCAAGAACCAATTGAAATTAGTCCCTTTGAAGGCACTTGTATCAGGGCTTTAGCAAGACTTTGAGGAATATGATATTACACAGTTGAAGGGAAGCCACCATGCATGCTTTGTGGAGTCTTCTTGGCATATAGGTAAATTTAAGAGAGTGCTATCACAGTGTAATCTTAAGCAAAGTTGTGTCCTTCTATGCCCAAGACCGCCCACAGACAAGGTAGGGGCTTCTACATACTCAGGATGCTTCTTGGATTTACAGAAAAATAAATCAATCAGAAGAAAAAATGGAAAGAAATGAAAAAGGTGAACTGATGAGGACTCAATATACTCCAGGGATCATGGAATGCTGGCAGCAGCTGAGAATTATTAATGAAAGAGGAAGAGGAATGTGTCCTGGTTAAAACCCTGTATGTAGAATTCTAGAGGGTGGATTGGGGATTTTTCACATTGTTCTCTCCACCCTGTGATTCCTTACTGGCCCCAACTCTTATAGTAAGCTTTGAGCAGTACTTGAATACCATGTCAAAGGATAACACATCAATTTTATCTTTGAGATATGCTTCTGTTACAGTGTCTGCTCAGAATATTAGCAACCAACAGTAAGCTATGGAGGATATATACCTTGAAATATGACTTCTGAGTGGAGAGTAGACCTGTCAAAAGCAGGGAGGGGGAAATGCAATGAAGTGATAGAACCCCTTCTCACCTTTACTTAGGCACCAATCCCTAATGAGCACTTACAGTGCAATCCTCAAAATACTGCCCTTGGAGTGGTGGTGGAGGAAAGTCACAGCTGACTTATGGTGACCCCCTAAAGCTTTCAAGGCAAGAGACTAACAGAAGCGGTTTGTCATAGCCTGCCTCTGCATAGCAACCCTGGACTTCCTTGGTGGTTTCCCTTCAGACTGCTAGCCAGGGGTGTCAGCAAAGATCTGACAAGATTGGACTAGTCTGGGCCATCCAAGTCAGGGCCTTCTGAAAGTATTTTTAATTAAATATGGACTTGTTTGGAACTCTTAGCCGACATGCTTAGGACAGCACTCAAAATACCTGTTGCAGATACTACCAACTGAACCTGAGAATTACTGGTTTTCATGCTTTCTGCAACCCCTGCCATTAATGTTGGGAGTGAGAGCTACTGGTCCTTTTCTAAAATTGAGTAAACTTAATAGGCATCACTATATTTGATTCATAATTTTTTTATCAGTCTGTAAAGAAAAAAAATAAGACAGGATCAAGAATGCTTTGTTGTATCTGGAATTCATTTCTGTGTCACCCCCATTTCTATCATTCAAATCACGACACAAGGATCCAACTGCTGCTATGCATAGGTCTTACCATCTGCTTTAGTCCAATCTTAGCTAAACTTATTGCTCAGTTACTTATGCATCTTGACTCTAACTAGCCTTCCCTGGCAACTAACATCCCACCACCACCTATATATAAGGCATGAGGAAGTCTGTTTCAATGTATCTGAAGAAGTGTGCATGCACACGAAAGCTTATACCCAGAATTAAACTTCGTTGGTCTTAAACGTGCCATTGGACACAAACTTTGTTCTATTACTTTACTCTAATCTTCTTCAGAATAATGCAGTCCAAGCATGTTAGCATGCCATCTTGAAGGAATGGTGTACATTCCCTTATCCTGCAACAGTTGTTAGCCAAATTGCCTTTGTTATTAATAAATATGGGGAATTATGCATATTAAAATGGCAATATGCATATAAGGGAGCTATAGCCTATGTATACAAGAATCCCGCTTTAGTCCAGTTACCCAGAAATAAACACAGAGACCAGATCTTAAAGAAGTGTTTTCTTTACTAAATGGATTTGCACATACACATACAATAAAATTCAATCACACACACACAACAGCACAGAGCTAAGAAATACAGATTTGAAAGGTACAGCAACAGTCGCATTAGCAGGTAATTCGTTGAGGGGTGATATGTACTGATCCGATGAGGTGAAGTGATCCTGCAGCGAAAAAGGGGAAAGGGAGACTATAAGGGCAGGGATCATGTTCTGGCCGGCAGAGCATGTGGATAGACTCTGGGCAGTACTAGATCGAGAGTCAGCAAGGTAGGGTAGGGTCATGTAGGAGATGCAAGAGAGAGAGAGCAAGGACCATGTGCTCTTCTTTTATATTAAAAAGTGACTGGATGGACTTATGCCTAGTCAGTTACGTAGTCCCAAGGAAAGGCTAGCAAAACCAAGTTATTGATGGTCAGGAGATGACCAGGAGATGGGATTAATAGTTGGGCAATTGACTTAATGTTTCTAACCAGTGGAGTGGGTTTCAAGACAAAGCAGAAGAATAGATAGTCTTCTCAGGGGCTTGGCCAGATGCTCAGCAGTTGCATTATCTTGATGGGCTCAGAGCGGGTTGTCAGCAGAGCTAATCTTGTCACAGTGGCTACATGCAGTTTCTGTGGTGTTGCTAGAAGAAGGTGGGGGGGAATACCTGCATGTTGAAGACAAGGCTTGTCATGGCGTTTTAAACAGGAAAGTTCATGTTGTCTTTACAAAGCATAGCTTCTCTTTTACTCTGGGTGCTGGTTCCACGTGGCTGCAGGTTGTAGGGAGGCTGGCATGCCATCTACCTGATTTTGCAGTCATCTTAGGGAGGCAGGGATGGATGGCATTTGGTCTTCCATGGGTCCACATCTGGTGCTACACAGGTCGGTCCAAGGTTTCCCTCAGCTGGGCACATGTCTTCATTCCAGTAAGTTGACACTGTCTCATGGTCACCAATTAGTCCATTTTCCCTGATACATTCTTTGCACAGTCCAAATATAGAGGCTTATTACAAGTCCATACTTTATAAGAAGCTTGCAGAGCAACACAGTTCAATATTGCACCATTTCCCCAACTTTCCCCCCTCTTCTGTACTACCTGAGGGCTTTTTCGTGTTTTTTTAATCAATCATTGTTGATTTATAGTGCTATAACAATCTATTGCTACTTATCTATTTCATTTATTCCCTTAAAAGTCTGCAGATTGTTATCCTTAATTTATTAACAGTGGTGAGACTATCATTTGCTAAATAATGGAAGCAAAATACACTTTCAAAAAACCCATGAATGGCTTAGTAAAAGAAAAGTGTAGTACATTTTAATTAGACTTGCAGCATTACGAAAAGCCAATGATGTATAAATATTAGATACACTATAGCACTCAGTTATTCATTGGATGGAGTCACTAAAGACAGAGGTATAAGGAAGATGTATTTGAAGGTGGCATTTAGATTATAATACATGTATGTTTGAAAAGATATATAATAAAATTATGTGATTAAATAGAAATGGGATATACATATTTTTGGTAATTTTCACTTGAGTGGGATTTCCAGTATTGTCAATAGTTATCAGTTTTATTTATAATCATGTATATTTAATACAATTTTCTTCTCAAAATCTATTTCAATTTTTAATAGAATTGTTATAACCACTAAAGATGTGAAGGGGGGTGACGGAAACATTTGGCAGATCTATTTTTCCCCAAGGCCTATACCTCCCCGATTTTTCCAAATGGGAGACATTTGGGGGAGTTCTGAAAAAAACCCATCCCTCCTATGAAGTCTTTTCTCTTTTAGTATAAGTTGAATGCTTTAAAAAACAAGGTGGGCATATTATAGACATATATAGCTCTTGAATACAAGATACATTTCAGCACCTAGAAGGATATTTAATCTTCATGAGGGCAGCATGCAGGGCTTTAATTGCTTCTCAGCTGTTGTATGCTTTCTGTTGTCCTCTTAACCTGACTCTTCTCTTGTAGTTGACCTTTTCACCTTTCCCTCAAACCAATGCATATAACCCACAGACTGGGTTATAGGCAGACCCATAGCCATGGTGGTGCAAAAAGGGGCGGTGACCCATCAATCATTTGCCATGTCTCTCCAATCAGCACTACAGATGGGTGTGAAATCTGTCACACATCTTTCAGGTGTAAATTTTCTTTGTAAAAAAGGAAGGAGTTGAGGGGAAAAGTGTGAATCCTGTCATGAATCTTCCAAGGGTGAATTCTCTATGCAATTCACTAAAACAGAATTAGCAGTAAGCAAGGCTGAAGAATCCTGATTTTAGAAGCCAGCAGGGGTGTTGGGTGGCACTGTTAGAAGCCTTGAGTTAGTGATTTACGGAGAAAAGAAGGTTGAATTTACAATTTCAGGTTTCCATAACTGGAAGAAGGTTCTCACACTTCTTCAATTCTGCAAACTATGTAAAATAGTTCTTCAAAGGGCATTTTTATAAAGCTTATACAGGACTGGTTTATATTATTGATTTGCTGTATGTTCTATAATGCTCTTACAGCATTGTTTTCATTTTTTGTAATTTCATTTTCTGCATTGCTTGATATACAGCAAGTTTGATCCATTTTTTGCATTTTTGTAATTTTTGTATGCTTAGTCCTACTGCATTTTATTACATCTCTCATGCTGTTTGATTACAGTGTTCTGTACCATGTAATTAGAGTCTCAAGTAGAAAATTGGTAAATAACTAATAAAATATAAATAATAAATAAATAATGATGGGCTGACCACCACTGTACTCATTTGCCCCCAATAAAAAATTTCTGGTTCCGGGTCTGGTTACAGGTAGCTTATTGCCCTACTTTGCTGGAGGGAAAAAAGATCAGGAGGAAGTGGGGGCAGAAACTGCACCAAAACCTCAAGAGGAAAACTCTGAAAATTTCACTGAGAACTGATGTAGGCACAGAAGGAAGAACATAGCATCTAGCTGAAAGTCCATATAGCTGAGCAAATATTATTATTGACCCTTTGTGTGGCCATTTTTCTGACCAAATAATATATTTATTCTATTTATCAGAACACTTGTGTTTTCTGTTTAACTTCAGTTTTTTTCTGATTTTCGGATAGCAAAAATTAAGGTATGTGTGCAGACTTAACACGGGGTGCATCAACTTGCAGTTTCTTCTCAAGTACTGTGTACGTTTGCAGTTTTGCTTATAGAAAATTAAGGCATTTATAACTTTGAAATGCTGTCACTATGTCAAATATTTCAATTATATATGTAGTTATAAATTAGGAATGTTATATTGTTAAAGGAATACAATTAGTTTAGGTTTGATAAGATAGTACATATTGCATACATTTCATTTTCCCTAAAAAAAATAATAATCCAGAAACAAAAGTTTTTCACTATGGCTTCAAAATTTCCAGAAATTTTATATCTCTAATGATTCTATAAGACATACATAAAGAAAAGACACCCCCCTCCATGGTGGGAATTTGCTAGTGCGAATCCATGACTGCCCATGACTAGAAAAGATGCATGGAAGATTTGCTGAAAACAAATAGGAACTTAAGAAACAAAGAACTGCCATGTTGGTCCATGCAAGCGGTCTGGATGAAACCCAAAGCTATCTGCCAAGGACGTGGCAAGATGGGTCCAGTGCTCCAGAGAGCCCTGTGGCTAGCTGGCTGAACTGCTATGACCTGCCTGCTGCTGCTTGCCATTACTGTGTGCTTTGTGTACTAATATTGTTAACGCACATCACAGTTCTCCAAATGGTGAGAAGTTCCATGAGCAGCAGCAGAAGAAGAGTTGGTTTTATACCCCACCCTTCATTACCCAAAGCAGTCTCAGAGTGGCTTACAATCACCTTCTCTTCCTCTCCCCACAATGAACACCCTGTGAGGCAGGTGGGGCTAAGAGAAGAGAGCTGTGACTGACCCCAAGGTCACCTGGCTGGCTTCATGTGGAGGAGTGGGGAATCTTACCAGGGCTGGTTTCCTTTGCAGTAGTGGAGACCTACGGGGGGGTTTTAAATAGCATCTGCATTATTTACAAATGCACAAGTCAAGCGCAGGTACAGGCAAGAGATACTCCTCTATAGGGCAGCAGGTGCACTACCCTATATCATGTGCACTATATCTTCAGGGGAGGGGATCCTTTACTCCCAGGGTGTTTCAGCCAAAACATAGCACTGTCTGTCTGCATCTCTTTTTATCTCTTCCAGAATCTAAACTGCACTATTTTCCACCAATCTGCCCCCTTCTTTCAGCTGAGGAGGGTGACCATGTCCTCAAGGCCAAAGGTATCCATAAGCAAACCATTGCCTAGCATAAGGTTGCCAACCTTCAGATGGTGGCTGGAGATCCCCTGGGATTACAACTGATTCCCAGGCTACAGAGAACAGTTCCCCTGGAGAAAATAGCTGCTTTGAAAGATGGACTCTATGGTATTACACCCCACTGAGGTCACTCCCCTCCCCAAGCCCTACCCTCTCCAGACTCCACCCACAAAATCTCCAGGAATTTCCCAGTCCAGATCTGGCAACTTTACTAGCACATAAGGCCTACTGAAGAAACAGCTACAGTTGTTGAGAGACATTACCATTATTTTTGTCATGGGCTTTAATTTTCATTGATTAAAAAAATATTTAAAATATTTGTATCTTGCCTTTCCATACAATTTGGGCCCTCAAGGCCATGAACAGTTAAAAAGACATTAAAGACATTAATTTCCCCCAGGAATGAGACTTTAGGCCAAGCCCAAAGGGTAGAACCATTCACTGTAAATTCAAGCTCATAAAAATATATAGGCAGACATAAGTACAAAGGAATCAACAGCTACCATGTGTAAATTAGCACAGTAGATTACTTGCAGTCTCAGCTAACAGAAATGGCCTTAGTCCAGAGATGTTGGAGCACAGCAGAAATTTACATGCTTGCAGCTCATTCAAGGCTCACCCTAAAGAAGGGTGGAACTGATTATCAGCCTTGTCACCTGTAATAATCTGTTAGGTGGAAGGGAAAGTGCTGCTGGATTCAATCCAGTCCCCACCTCTCTTTTCCTCTTTCCACAATAGATTGCCAGTGCTGTCAGAGTTGACAGTATTTATCATTTATTTGCCAGCATCTGTGCACTGCTGTAGAAATGTATCTACACACAGTCACTAAATGTAGGATTTCTATCTCCCCTTTTGTTCTCCTAGTGGAGAATAGGCAGGAATGAAAATCTGTTTCTGCTCACCGATCACTCTTGCCAAATGGCAATGACATGTATGATTTCAGGCTCATATATCTGTTATGTACCACTAATATTTCATGCTAGCATTGTTTGTGTAATGTTGACTATGAAAACACTAGAATTTTGAACAGTTTTTAAATTAATTATAAATTACATAGGTCCGTTTCAAGGTCTTGGAAGAAAACTAATGAGTTGGCTCCATCCAGCTTTTCCACTAAATTTTGCCTAATTCCCCTTCTTACTCCAATGCCCATTGCACACAGCTTTAGAACATGCAGAACCTCCAATCTCTGACGTCTTCTTTTTTTGGTGATCAAAGGGGATTCTTCTTTTCTTTTTTACCAGCAGAAAGCTGGTTGGATCTAACCAAGCCATGGGCTGACTAATGGCCTATAACCAGAAATTCTTCAGTCACATTTTCAATGATTGAATCAAATATATTATTCAAATATTAATTAATTAATTAATTAATTAATTAATTAATTAATTAATTCCATTTATATCCTACCCTCCCTGCAAGCAGGCTCAGGGCGGCTTACATTAGTTGGTACAAAATACCATAAAATACACATAAAATCATTCAAAACAGTCACATAATTTACAAAGTGCTAGTGATAGTTCCTTCATTAGTTAAGATGCCATGCTATAGGATGTAAACAAGCAGACAGTTTCCAACTGTAAAAGATCCCGCAGGGCCCTGATCTCTTCCGGGACCTCTTTCCACCAGTATGGAGCCACCACTGAGAAGGCCCTGGCCCTGGTAGCAGCAAGCCTGGCATCCTTGGGGTCTGGGAGGGTCAGTCGATTTTGTGACCCCAACTGTAGTGCTCTCTGGGGAAAGGCAGTCCGTCAGGTATGTTGGACCCTGGCCATATAGGGCTTTAAAGTTGAGTACCAGCACCTTGAAGTGAATTCGGTATGCTATTGGCAACCAGTGCAGTGTCTTTAGTGTGGGCCGGATTTACCTCCATCTAGGAAGGCCCATCAGAAACCTGGCTGCGGCATTCTGCACTAGCTGCAGCTTCTGGATTTGCAACAAGGGCACCCCTTTTAGAGAGTGTTACAGTAGTCTAGTCTTGAGGTGACCATCGCATGGATCATTGTAGCCAGGTCCTCGTGGTTGAGGAAGGGAACCAACTACCGAATCAGCCGAAGATGGTAGAAGGCCGACTTAGCAGTGGCTGTTACCTGAGCCTCCATTGTGAAGGAGTTATCCAGGAGCACTCCCAAACTCCTAACCTCCGGTGCCGGCACCAATGGTGCCCCACCAAAGGTTGGGATCCCTGCCCCCAAACCACCCCGACTCAAGCACAGGACCTCCATCTTCGCCAGATTCAGCTTCAGCCAGCTCAGTCTCAGCCAACCAGCCACGGCTTGCAGTGCCCAGTCCAGGTCTTCCAATCTGGAGTCCGACTGGCCGCCCAACATCCTTATCCCTCCCCAGTTGATTCTCTGCACTACCAGTCACCTAGATTATTTTGCATATCTCATATTATTTCCATTCTGTTTTTAATTTCTTCAAAATAGAACTGAGTTTAAACAGAACAATATATTGAATTTTTGATGAAAATAGTATAGGTTACTTTTTTATTTTGTTACTTTAAAATATCAGTTTTGTGCTTTGCTTCTGTTAGACTTGCCTTATGAATATATATATAGTTTTATATCATGAAACTATGCATATGACATTCAAAATAAACTCTGGTTAAATCAGTACTAAGCCGTGATGCTCATGTATCTTTGGACCAGTCACTTATTCAACTTACATCTATTTTAAGGGGAGTAGAATAAGGTAAGGGAAGTCTTGGGACCAGACAAGAAATCTTTCCTTATTATATAAAGTCGTTTTCAAGTGGCAAGATTCCATGGGGTGCCAAAATCAGTTGGCTGGAAGGACTGCCACTTAAAAGGGGTCCCTGGCCACTGGCTGCATTCCTTTCCTGCTTTGCCTCAGTCCCACTCACAGAGCCACTGGCCAGTGTCTCAGCCTCAATCTGGAGGGAGCCAGCGAAGGGGAAGGACTGGGTGCTGGGTCCACTCTTCTCCTCCACCTACTGCCAGGTGGGTCTAGTTGTCCCCTCAGTGGCCTGCTTCTGTCAGTAAAAAGACAATGGACTTTCAGCATATCCCTCCTCCCCCGCCTGACTTTCTGACTTTCCTGAAAGAATAAACTGAATATTCCTGTCAGAATAAAGGCTCTCTCTCCTGCTTAGCTCCGCTATGGCTGGCTGGCTAATGAGGTGGGCCAGCAACCATCAAATCATTCCCTTCAACCCCCTGCTGTGTGGCTGACTTTCCCCCTAGGGTTGCCAATCTCCAGGTGAGATCTGGAGATCTCCCGCTGTTACAATTGATCTCCAGATGACAGAGATCAGTTCCCCTGGAGAAAATGGCTGCTTTGGAGGGTAGACCCTATGGCACTATACCCTGCTGAGTTCTTTCATTCTCCCCCAAATGCTGCCCTCCACAGGATCCACCCCCCCCCCCCAAATCTCCAGGTATTTCTCAAATCAGAACAAGGTAGGTTGCCAAGCTGGCAGTGGGTGGGGGAAGGGTTTATGCTGAAAGTCCATCGTCTTTTTAGTGACAGAAGCAGGCCACTGAGGGGACAGTTAGACTCACCTGGCTGTGGGCGGAGGAGAAGAGTTGTCAATCTCCAGGCGAGGGCTGGAGATCACTCAGAATTACAAGTGCTCTCCAGATGGCAGAGATCAGTTCCCCTGGAGAAAATGGCTGCTTTGGAGGGTAGACACTATGGCATTATACTCTGCTGAGTCCTTCCATTCCCCCCCCCCCAAAATGCTGCCCTTCACAGGATCCACCCCCCAAATCATCAGGTATTTAGGGGCCGGCAACTTTCCCCTCAGTGCCTGTTGCTAGGCAACCAAGCTTACTTCTCTGAAAGCCCCTTTCCACACCTATGTTGGCCTCTGGGAGAAAACTCATTGGGGCAGCTGAACAGAATGCCATAGAGACCACCCTCCAAAGCAGTCATTTTCTCCGTGGGGGGGGGGGAGATCTGTTGTCTGGAGTTCAATTGTGATACCTGGTGATCTTCAGGCTCCACCTGGATGTTGGGTACCCTAAGTGTAGCAGGCAGCGCTTCAGAGCAGGATCTGCTAGACCCAGGTTCTTGCTGAGTGGGTGATTTGGGGCCAGTCACAGACTTTAAGCCTAACCTACCTCACAGGGCTGTTGTGCAAGTCAAAAGGGGCAGAGGAGAATGATGTCAACTGCTTTGGTCCCCATTGCAGAGAAATACTACTTTTCCTCCAGGGGAACTATGGTTGCCAATCTCCAGGTGAGGGCTGGAGATCACTCAGAATTACAAGTGCTCCCCAGATGGCAGAGATCAGTTCCCCTGAAGAAAATGGTGGACTCTGTGTCCTTATACCAGGCTGGGATGGACCCCCTATGACAGCCAATGTGACATAGCAGTCAGGGCTTCAGAGCACGGTGGAGGCTGTGAGGGAGGAGATAGGAAGTTGAAGAGTGAGGTTGATGATTGGCTGGGAAGGAGATAGGGTTACCAACTCCAGGTGGAAAATTCCTAGAGATTTGAGGGATGGAGCCTGGAGATGGTGAGGTTGGAGGAGGGGGTGGGACCTCAGACAGGTACAATGCCATAGACTTCACCTTCCAAGCCAACCGGTCCCTCATGGAGAACCATTGTTGCCAATCTCCAGGTGGGGGCTGGAGATCACTCAGAATTATAACTGCTCTCTAGGAGGGAGGGGGGAAGAGATGGGAAGCTGAAGCCAGGGGACAGATAATGATACATTGATGGTTGGCTGGGAGGGAGATAGGGTTGCCAACTCCAGGTTGGGAAATTCCTGGAGATTTTAGGGTGGACCCAGGAGAGGGTGAGGTTTTAGCAGGGGTGGGACCTCAGACAGGTACAATGCCATAGAGTCCACCCTCCAAACCACCTGTTCCCTCATGGGGAACAATTGCTGCCAATCTCCAGGGGAGGGATGGAGAGCACGCTGAATTACAACTGCTCTTCAGATGGCAGAGATCTTCCCCTGGAGAAAATGGTGGACTCTGTGTCATTATACCCTGCTGAGATCACCACAGCAAAATGACGCTGAGTGCCCAAGGCCGGGGCACTCTCCCAGCGCCTCTTTCTAGAGCCCGTTGTATTTATTTCCACAACGGGCCTTATTCCTAGTGTAATATAATCCAAACAAATAAGCAAACACAGTGAATAAAGATACTCAGTAAGGACACAATGGCACATGGACCTCTCTCTATTCCATGAGCTTCCATTTCATTTCAGTTCAGGGGTCATCTCCAGACACAAAAATGAATACTGAATTCTTCTGCTGCAGGAGCTCTCTACCACACTCCGTACAACATCAGAGCACATACAAGACTTCCACTGAGTGCAGCTAAACATTTTCCCACTACTTTTCTCTCTCTCTCTCTCTCTCTCTCTCTGTGTATATATATATATATTGCAGAACCAAGCAGGGCACATTCATTTTGCAAATTATTTCTCAGTTTAATATTTCAAATACAATTTCCCTCCAAATTAACTATTTTTCATTAAGGGCATTCCCTTCAAAATATCAAGAAATTTCCCCCTCTTTAAGGGTATTTGATGTGACCAGCAACTGGCATATTTGCTTGACATTGTCAGAAACAGTCTTGATACTTTCTGGCTCACTATGGCCATGATTTCTTTATATTCTCAACATGAATATCTTATAAACTCTATCTGAAGAACTGGTATTGCTAGCACTTGTAATGGAGAGTTTCTTTTCTAAAAAGTCCCCCTTGTCTAATAAGCTTTTGAGAACACTTTCTGCTACCCTATTACAAAATTGCATCATATGGTGATGATAAGCACTGGATGGCTGGATATTATAAACAGGATTGTCTCCTAGAGGACTAAACACCTTAGATTTTAATCCAGATTGGTTTCCTCTAAAATATATCTTCTGGAGCTTTACTCTTTCAAGGAATATGATTAAACCTTCTGACACAGGAGAAATACAATGTCCCACTGTTACAGATTTGAGTCTTTATTATGGTTCTTCTTAGAGGTCTTGCAGATTTTTCACTAGAAGTTTTTATCTCCACTTCTATGATTCTAGAATCCCCCCATTTTTTGTTATTGCTCACAGTCCATTGGTGAAAAGGTATGTAAGTTTATGCTGTTACTCAGTATACATTGTAATGCTGAACAGTGGGGTAATTGGCCAAAACTTTAAAAAAGCATGTTCATGTGTCAGTGAAGTCAGATGGGCATGAAGCATATAGGTTAAACCTTTTCTAATAACATCAATGTGTCATCAGTGTGCTTCTTTTAGCCTACATTCTCATTCAGGGTTTTATTAATTTTTACCCTATGGATTGTTTTACTCATTTACCTTCACAATAGCTTTGGAAAACCAGTCACAGCACAATCCTATGCATGTCCACTCAATCAGAAGTAAGTCGCATGACACTCAGTGCTGCTCGCAAACCAATTTTGCATACCATTGCACCCTTACATTCCCATTTCACAGGTGGAGAACTGAGGCGGAGAGAAATTGAATTGCTAGAAGATGAGTCAATAGCTCAGGCAAGGCTTTGAATCTTTCATGTTTCATTTTCATTTTGGAAAGTCATTTCCAATCAGTTTATTGAAGGCAGGTAAGTATTACCAGAGGCCCCAATGCTGCAAGACAGAGACTGATACATTATTTATATTTTTATTGCTGCTCAAAAAGAATTTTCCTATCAGATTCCTTAATAGCATGTATAATAGTTGAATACTGTTACAGCCATTTCCTAGAGGCTACACAGCATTGTTTGGTGCTTTGTTTTATGTGTGATTTAAAGATGAAGAAACAGGTTAAATTATTGTATGTCATTTCTTTTGAGGCTGGAGGGCTAAAGTCAATGGGAGAGGGTAATGATTTACTGCATGAGCAAGTTGAAAATGTATGCACTAATACATTTTACTACACTGTATATTCATGCTATATTCCTCAGGCTCTTAAACCTGGATATTTATTTTTAAAACAGCTGTCTGAATTCTGAGATATCTCATGAAGAATTGCCCTAACCAGATAATAGCAGAGTTAAGAAAGCACACACACACACATATGCACACACAGTAGCCTTATTGGCACTGTGTATCTTTCTCTTCGAACATGAAAGCAGAGTTCTTATCTCCATATTTTTCTAGGCCTTCCATTTACCCAGGCTACCATGGCAGATTTACAACCTTTGAGCAAGAGAACTGACAGGCATTTTAATATGAAAGGAGAGATGATGTCTTTAATGTACAGTGATGTCACTTCTAACAAGGTGTGTGTGTGTGTGTGTGTGTGTGTGTGTGTGTGTGTGTGTGTGTGTAAGGGGAGTATATTGTTGGGGCTTTTTAATTTGTTTTTTCTCTTTGCACGACTATAGTCACCAAAGTGAACCTGCCTGCTATGCCAATGACCTTTTTTTAACCAGAGAAAGGTCACAAATAATTGATTTTTCAAAAACGGATTCTGCTTATCTGGGTAGAAGGAACACTCTGAAGATAGAAGAACAGCCTCCTGTAGGGGTGCATGAACTGCAGGATGCTGAAGTCAAGAATAGTCTACACAAAACTAACCTTGGGAGCATCAAAAGGCAAGACATGATACTGAACTGATAATGAATGTCTTTAAGGAGAGTTAAGATGAAAATCTGATTGCCTGTTGACCATCTCCCCCCACCCATTTCAACATCCTTAACTGAATCACTGAACTTGAAAGTGGAGTGACTGGTTATTCTCTGAGAAAGCCAACAACCGGCATCTATGCTATTTTCATTTGTAAAATGGGCTTAAAAGGTTCAAATTCAGAAAGAAGAACCCCTGAATCCAGCAAGGCTTACTTAATGTGTGTGCGATAGTACTGCAGCCTTACTCTGTTTTTGTAGAGAAACTTTCCACACTCCATATTTACAGATGACTGTATGGTTCATGGGCTGCTTTCAAAAGTCAATGAACTGTGATTTGTTTAAACCAATTGTTTGGGCACCAAACTCTGGTTAGTCTGCCAAGTTTAAGTAACAAATCCTGGTTTATGTGTGAACTTTGGTTTGCCTGATTGTAGGCCTTCCATTTACCCATCTGGGGTTGGAATTACCTGCCCCTTACCCCAGTTTGCCATCCCCAAAGAACAGAGGAGTGAAAGAAAAATATGGCCTTCACACAGTGTTGCTCTAGGGCTGAGGACAGACTGGCAATCTGAAGCGGAGGCAAAGCGGAGGGAACTGGAGCGGGGGAAAAAACCCACGGAGCTGACCGTTCACACTGGCCAGAGCAATGCGGATCAGCGGCGATACGGAGTGTTCAGACTGCCACGGAGCGTTCAGACTGCTGCATAGCCAGCGCGCGCGGCTCGCGCGCGCTGCTGCACTTTTTTTTGGTTTTCCTTTGATGTTTTTCGCATGTGCCTCCAGTTCACACTGTTTGGAAGTGGGAGGCATGCGGAGGAAGGCCCCTGAACACCGGGAAAAACCGGTGTCCGGGTAAAGAGGAAGGAAAGCGACTGGGAGACGGGTAAGTACGCAGCAGAGCCGACGGACAGATGCGCATGTCTGAACGTGCTCCTTTCCTCCGTTTGCGAAGCGTGCCTGCCCCGCTTTAGATTGCCAGTCTGTCCTCAGCCTAGGTATTTCCCCAGTCTCTGTGGTAAACCATACAGGCTGCTGGTGGTGGTGGCTTAGAGTGTCATTCAGAAGTGACATCACATCCTCCCCAAACCCCACCTCCCATAGGGAGTACTTCCAAAATCTCCCAGTATTTGCTGAGACAGTGTTGAGAACTGTACCTGTATCTTGCCTCTCTCACCCTCCACCCTAGTTATACTGTCATCTATGCAGCCAGATGGTGGCACTCAACAAATTACCATTTAGACATCATGATAAGCCACAGTTATCACAAACTGTGATTTACAAATCCAGCACATTCTAGTATGAGATTTCAATTCGGTGCCCACAGATTTGTCAGATTGTCTTCATTCAGATGTCACAACTAAGAAGAGATTAATTAAACTATATTTTATCTTTATAAATCACAGCAGTGTGACATCTGAATGCAGACAGAGTTCCATAGTACCCTAAGCTTATTCAGACTGTATCATCCATGTGAGTTTAGGGCTTACTCAGAGTGTATCATCAGTATGAGTTTAGGGCACTGCAAAAAGCGATGCTGAATTACCTATTCCCATATAGAAAGTTAGAACATTGGGAATACTGTTCTCCATGGGCAGAATTTTTTGAACACTGGAAAACAATAGACATTATTATAGGCTGAGGACAGACTGGCAAAATGAAGTGCAAGGGAAGCGGGGCAAAAAGACCCGGGCTGAGTTGTTGTGGGGCTTTCTGTTTGCACTGCATAGACTGATGTGGGACCATACTGGGGAGGAGGTGGAACAGAGCGTTCACACTGTGGGGCGGCCCCTGGCAGCGGTGCAGTGGCGCGTGGCTTTGGTCCATTTTGCTGACCTGCACATAGGTGCATGGGCGCAGCAGCTGGATCAGCGGGTTCACATTACTGGCGCCACTTGATGTGGAAGCAGGATGAACGTGCACCCAGATGGCTTGACACCAGTTTCACCAGGTACCTTTTTAAAGCAGGATGAAAGCGCTTCAGGACGGGGTCAGTGTGCCACGGCAACGCCAGGCAGCTGTGGCTGTGTGAATGGGCTCTCTTAATCCGCTTGCAAAGTGGGCCTATATCAGGCCAAACTGCCAGTCTGAATTCAGCCATAGTTTCAGGGGGTGGCCATGTTGGCCTGTGGTAGAACAGCTAGATTTTGAGTCCAGTAGCACCTTAGAGACCAACATGATGTTCGATGTATAAGCTTTCAAGAGTCAGATCTGATAAAGGGAGCTACTGGACTCGAATCTAGCTGTTCAAATATGTTTATGTTGAAACAAACTCTTTATAGTGTGATCATTATTAATATATCTTCTTTTGGGATGGCAGTGAATAATATGATCTTAAATATGACCTTAAATTTGTGATCTTTCAGTCCCTCTCCAACCTCCTGTTGCTGAAAAAAGTTAACGAAGGCCTGGTTGTTTGGCAGGTTGAGAAACACTGGGGCGAATTGCTGTCAGTTTTCTGGACTTATGCCAAAATGGATTTTGCTCCTACATTAGGGTCAATTTTGTATAATTCTCCTGTGTTAATAGGTACACGTGAATCAGGAGTGTGGGGATCACATGACAGCTGTCATGGATTACACTTGTCATTGGAAGGGAGTTCCCAAAGTTTAGTATGGTATGAGCTCACTGTGTGCTGGACTGCAATTACTTGCCGCTGCTGTCATTAGGAATTTTAAAGTAGTTACTCTAATTTTACTTATATTAGAAGTTAACTTAAATATTGATGTTTTGATTGGATTATTATTCTGGTATTTATGTACTGTTTTATAATATGATATAAACTGCCCTGAGCCCGTTCACAGGGCAGGGCAGGATAAAAAAAAGTCCCCAAAATAAACAATAAATAACATTTTGCTATAAAATGAGGTAGAGCTACATTCTTTATCACTTTGACCAAAAAAAAAATTCAAATCCATGTTAGTCATAATTGTGTTTTGAGATTTAGGCTCACTAGGTATGCACATCTTACTGCAGATTTTCAGAGCAGTAAAACTTTAAACTTGACTTTGGATTTTATGCCCACCCTACACACCATTCTTTCTCCTCTGGCGTACTTATTCTGCAGCTATAATAAAAAGCACGCACTTTTCTAAATAAGGATGGAACATCACTTGTGATGGGTGTGGGGTGGCATCCAAAGTTTTTTTAAAAAATTATGCAATTGCACCTTTCATTTAAATCCTTGTGGTTCAGGTTTTGTACATGCATTTTAGCATTAGTTCACTGAATGAAAGGGAACAGGAAGGATTGTGGCAAAGCGCAGGGAACCCACCATTGAAACTGACAAGACTTCTTCTGAAACTGACAAACAGCTGGAAAGCCCCATTTTCCACATTTCTGAGCACTACAGGGATTCTCTGCTGTGTTATCGGCCACTTGAAAAATGGGGAAGAGTCACATGATGTGAGAGTCTAAGAGATTTCAAACTGTAAACAAAGTTCTTAACTATAAAGTTCTTTATTCCAGTGGATCAATTAGTCATCTACACATTCTTGAATCAGTAATGAAAGGGAAGGGTTGAGGGGTTACAGTTATAGTGCATTCAACCTGGGTATGAAAAGGGGGGAGATCGTGCTGCCACTGCGGCGCAACTCTAGAGAGGAGTGGTTTAAACTTTAAAGCCCTTCTCTCTTTGCTTCTCCCCCCCCCCCCCACCTTGGCAGGCTAGCTGGGGAAGGGGGGGCTTTTGAAGATGCCCCCCTTTGCTTCCCCTTCTGACACACTTCCGATGAAGTCAGGGGGTGTGACATATGCTAATGAGTTATGCTAATAGGTATGCTAATGAGATCCTGCACCTCTTTTTCTATGAAATGACCCCTGAGTTTGGGTATATCTGGATGCAAACCACTACTATTGTCCTTGAATTCTTGTGGCCCTTTCTTACATGCCCAGGGAAATGCTGATCACCACTTTGGGGTTAGGAAGCAATATTTCTCCAGGCCAGTTTGGCCGGGGATCCTGGAGGTTTTTTGTCATCTTCTGGGCATGGAGTAGGAGTCACTGGGAGTGTGTGGGGGGAGGTAGTTGTGAATTTCCTGCACTGTGCAGGGAGTTGAACTAGATGACCCTGGAGGTCCCTTCCAACTCTATGATTCTATGATCTACCTTGGCCAACATATATATTTCTGTTTAAAATTATTTCTGCCCTATTTTCTATCCTGTATTAACAACGAACAGTCCAAGACGGCCAGTGTGCCAGAAAGCCATTACGTTTCAGAGGTTAGAAGGTCAGATTAGGGTCTGGGAGATCTGAGTTCAAATCCTTACTCTGCCATGAAACCCACTGGGTAACTTTAGGCCAGTCACTCACTTGCAGCCTCACCTACTTCACAAAGCTGTAGTGGGGCAAAAATGGAGAAGAGAACCATGTACATCACCCTGTGTTCCTTGGAAGAAGGCCAAGATAAAATGTACTACAAAGATAGAGAGGCTTAAAGGCATTTCTCAGTGTAATGTCTGAAAAGGATTAATTTCAGTGGGACCATAAGAATATTTTCAGGCAGATTGTATCCCTTACAAACTGCAGATGAGATACATTCAGAAACCATAGCTCAGTGGGCTGAATCTGCTTAGCAATTAGGGTGCCTGTGTTGACAAATACACACACACACATATGAAGATAGTAATGAGAAACCATAGACATGGCTCCAGAAGAACATATTATTAGCATTAACCTTAGCACTAGGTCATGCTCTGTCCCCTCTAATGAGTGATGTTTGGGCTGCTCTGACAGGCTTATTCCTAGCAGAAGATAGCAGAAGAGTAACGTAACCTTTACTGTCTGATTATGTCAGGAGGCCTATATGAACTGCAATAGGCTAGACAAACTCAGTCCTATATCATAAAGAATAATTTGATTTCTATTCTGTTCCCTTCTCTGGCCTTTGAATTTCCTGCAAGTTCAATCCTATATACATTTGCTGAGAAATGAAGTTCTACCAAGTTCTTAATCTAAAATAGGTTTACATTGGATTACCATTCTAGAGCACATGACCATATTATGAGGATTTGAAAAGACAGGGTTGGGTTAACAAAGAAAAATAAATAAATGCATGCGGGGGAAATGTTTTACAATGGGGACTGAAAGATCAACAAATTACAAATATGGCTCAACTCTGGCAGTCACTCTGAATGACCTCAGCACATCTGAAATAATTTATTTATTTATTAACTTAAATTTCTAGACTGCCCTCCCTGAACAGGGCTCAGGGTAGTGTACAAGAACAAAAACCACAAAAAAACAGGCATGCCAGTACAGTTGGAAACCATCACTGTCCTCAACCAAACACTTGGCGTAACATCTCTGCTTTACAGGCCCTGTGGAACTGCATTAAGTCCCGCAAGACATGGATATTGCTCAGCAGAGAATTCCACCAGGTTGAAACTAGGGCCAAGAATGCCCTGGCTGTGGTCGAGGACAGCCAGATGTCTCTCGGACCGGGGATACCATTAGGTACCTATCTACAGAGCACAGTGCTCTTCTGGGGGTATACCAGGAGAGGTGGTTATTGTTTATAGCAAGGTAATCAAGCAATGAATCCAAGCCAAGGGATCACATTTGCTGGTGTGCTTTGATCTAATTCAAATCAGCATGCTCATTGATTAAAGAATTGGCTCTTGATTACTTAAACTGATCACATCATCTCTTGCATCTCAGCTACCAGAAACTCTTCCTTTATTATTATTTTTAAAAATAATAAGATGGTATGTGGGTGGTATGTACATACGTGTGTCCTCCCTCTGACCTTATAAGATGAGTGATGTCACGGGTTAATGTCCTGTAGATATGCAAACTTAGGTAAAGAGGGATTTGTGAGGAGGCAGCTGCACCCACTGCAATGGAAGTGAGACAACGTGTCCAAGGCAGTAGCTCATTACTGTGGCACTTTGAACTGTTACAGTCCTATTTAAACTATTTGATTTTCAGTAACATTTTGTTAATGTGTATATAAAGAGTATACACTGTCAGTCTTTAAGCAGCAGCTGGACAAACAACTTGTCAGGGATGCTCTAGGCTGATCCTGCATTGAGCAGGGGGTTGGACTAGATGGCCTGTAAGGCCCCTTCCAACTCTGTGATTCTATGCTTCTATTCGCCAGGTCAAGGCAGTGCCATGAGAGAAATTCACATGCATTGCCCCCTTTCAATCTTAAGCAGCATAAGCCCCTCAAGTCAGGGCCAAGAAAGTGCCTCTTAATTGGTCTCACTGAGCATCTGACCAGAATAGAATTTGTATTATTTCCATAGATACAATTGTGCCCAGGTATATTCTTATATATGATATATATTGTTTGCAATTCAGTAAAAATGAAGACAAATCTGGTGTTACAGAACGATCCATTCTTTGCTTGCTTTTCCCACCAAACAGTACTCCTGTTAGTATACTGATAGCCAAGTGAGACCAGTAACCAGCTAGTCATAATGTCTTTTATGGGTCAACAACTGATTCTAAATGCTGCTTATTTTCTGTAGTGCTAGGATTGCTTCTACTTAAAAGAGAATTGTGATACAAAGCATTACATAGATGCCTGTCCACACAATCTCAACAGTGACAGCTATATTTCAGATATCTTTCTTAATCATTCATAGCCAAACAGGAAAGTGCCTTTGAACTGCCTGTAAGGGACAGTGTAATTGGCAGAAAGTACAGTAGAATCCTGTCTTCAATTAAAACTTTGGTGGTGTGTTCAGCATGAAATCCATTCTGATCAGTGCCATCCAAGCATAACTATCAATAATAAGAACTCAGAAAAGAACTACTGTTTTATATCACAAAGTAGGTCTTGTTAGTACGAGATCTTTGCTTTTGGATGCTGGACAAACAGGCCAATGAAAAAAGTAACAACTCCCTTTAATGCCTGCTTTTAATGTAATTGCCTGATGTGGTAAACCCATTTTACTGTATATTTGGTTAATTCAAAATATTGACTGAAGTATTTGCTTGCACAGCTCTGGTCTGTAATGCAGAAAACTATACATCTAAATGGGCTGTTTTTGCCTTAGATCATCCTTCAGAGGATCCTCTGAGAGATGTGCTTTGTTTTGTTCCATATCAATACCCAATTTCAAGCTATATGCTTGGTGGCAATAATACATTGCTTCTTTTGCACAAGTCAATAAATGACCTCCATTGCATAAAATTTGTTTAAGAGACAGCCTTGCTGATTATTCTGGGAAGATAAACATCTTGAGATACAGGTCACCTTGTACCATTCATTGTCTATATCTAGATCTAAAAAATACATTAATCTAAAATTCATAGAAACCTAATGATCTGATGTTATATTTCATAGATTGTTGGCTAAAGATTTTCAAATAATAGTTATGACTGAATTTTAGATCTGAGTTCAGATTTGCTGAGCATCTCTAGTGCTAATTTTTTCAACAAAAATGAGTATGGATAACCAATTTATTTAACTAACTAGCAAAACTTTCAATGTATTTGGCTACAGACTACATGTTTGGATAAACCAGAAAGAATTACACCAAGAGAAGGGATATGTGAGAAAAACAATTTGTGATCACTGAGGTTTGTAAAGTAGGAAATCCTGTAATATTGGAAACTGAGGGTCTTGGATGGAAATTGAGAGTCTCTTGGGAAAGAAAGAGGAATTTGATTTTTTGCTCCCAATTTCACCACCTGAAAGATGGAGTTAATCATGCATGCGTAGATATATAACAGCATTTGTCAATGGAGAAAATGGAAAGTGAAAAGTCATGTCTGATTTTGCTAATGTGAGTTTGAGCCATATTTTTGTGGGAAATATAATCCACTTAACTTTGCCTCACCCAACAGCTTCCATTATATCTAGAGGAGCTACTCACAAACCTGCTAGTGAATCTATTTCATTTTGAAGTTAACATTCCTGCCTCTTGTAATGCAAAAATCTGCACAGGATTCACATTGCAACATCTATAGTTAGTTCAAGAAAATATGAATTGTCATGACCCGAAGGTCTGTGAGGCTATATGCATGAACCATTCTCTTCCATGGACACTCTGGAACTCCCACATATCACCACAGCAATTCCTTTCTACTTTAGCATTAAAGCTGCATCTTCACATTATGGCACTCTCATAGCAGTCTTTCGTATCTGGATTATCCTGTGTGAACAAGCATGCAGTTGTGAATTACTGCTACAGCATTACTGATACTGTAACATCTAGTGATGTGTGGATGCAGCCTAAGATCCTGGCAATATTTTGTGGGTTTTTAAAATAGTGATAGCTATTAAAATAGCCTAATGTTGACAGGAAATATAATCAATAATTTCAGACAATAAATGAAGCTGCAGAAATGCTGTAACCTTCCTTCCTCTAATCTGGCTAATGAAGTAGAGGGTGACAAAGAGCAGTGAAAAACTGGCCTTCCAAAGGCTTCATTTTTGACTAATTAGAACTCTGCAAAACAATGTTTTGGCTCAGTTCTCAAATGCAGCAGCAAGCACCCAGTCCTGGTTCAGGTTCAGTTTGAGCTAGTGAATCAGCTCAGCTGTGGCATTTCCTTTGATAAGTGTTGTTGCAATGAACTTTTCATCAATTATGGATATGAACTTTCCCCCCCTCAGCCTGGTTGTTTGTAAATATTCCAAAGCAGTTGTTCTCTAGTTCATTGAGAAGGGGGGGGGGGGTGGATAGAACAGATAGAATAAGATTATCTTTGCCTATGTGCACCACTGACTTTTTACAACCCCTTTCTGTCACTCTGCTGTTATCCCTTTTAGTCTGTTTTCTGCCCCATCTCAATCTAATCCAAGCTCAGTACATGATCTTTTTCAAGCTGGTTCACTTTTGCTTCAATAATTACTTTGCCATTTAAACTTTCTGAACAATTATGCCTAAAAGTCAATCAAAAACCAATCCCCTAGGCAGGCATGAATTAAAAAGAAGAAAAAAGGTGAAAGAACGAGAAGAGGAATCAACCAGGAGAATTTGTGTTAACTTCAGCCAAAGGTCAACCACACCTTTTTTAAAAAGAAGAAAATGCAACAATGTGAAATCAGACAGATTGAATAATTACTAGAAATAGAAGGGAGTGCGCTGGATCCAGACTACACTGAAAATGTCCACTGCTCTCCTCCCCACTGCAGACCCTCTTCACATTGTCCATCTGGGTCCCCCATCCCCCAGGAATGGCATTTCATGGAGATCAGTGTGCTGTAGTGGGACGAGGAAGCTAGGAAAGTTCCATTTCTGATGGAAAATTTACTCTGAATCCAGCCTAGTGGAAGCAATAAGGAAAAGTGTGAACATCTCACAGCCTTGGAGTAATAGATTTAAAGTCAAATCATGTCATTCCAAATGTCACAATAAAATCCCTGCACAGGTGTCATAATGCTATGTCAAGCAGGCACACTGAACTGTGCCATCAAGTTCATATCGTCGGGAATTTGACAGCCACATTAGTCAAAAGAAGCAACCTGGAGCTGAAGAAATCTTTACACTAGATAATAGTGTTTAGTATTTACATACATACACTCTGGAGTATTCAGAGCCTTTCACATACTTTTTCTCAAGTGAAAGTTGCTACATGATACAGTTATTTCTAGAACAAGGCTTTCTTTTCCTCTGCAATAACCAGAGTAAACTAACCATTAGGCACTATTTTTAAAAAATCTAGAACCCATGTCTCTGGTCTTCTTCAGCAGGAAGCTCCTTATGCCTCTGTTCCTTTAGCTTACTCAGCAGTTTCCTCAGGATAGACTTTTTTGCAGCAGGTTCAGCAAGCAGCTCTGTGGAAAAAAAGCTTACTCACAGGCAATAGTCATGCAAACACTGCAGCTCATAGAAAAGGGGACAGAAGGGGAAGGAAAGCCGCTTGCTTTAAATTAATCTGGAAGCTTTGGGGGAAATGGCAAGAGGATTTCAGTCAGACCATTCAACTAGACAAAAGTCAAGGAGGTCTGTGATCAGATCACTCACTTAAAAACCAAACAAAAAACCCTAAATGCAGTAATGGATGAATTATGTAGAAATAAAGTCAGTGGATTTAAATGAGTGCTTAAAAGTAATCAGGGCTTTTTTTGTAGAAAAAGCCCAGCAGGAACTCATTAGCATAATAGGCCACATCCAACAGCAGAAATGCATTAGCATATTAGGTCACACCCCTGACAGTGCAGCTCCCTCCCAGGATCGGCTTCCCCAGGTGCCCTGTGGCTTGCGTGGCTCATAGGCGTCAACTACGGGGGGGGCTCGAGCCACCCCCAAAATTTCAGTCCCCCCCAGGAAAATGGAGTGCCCACCACTGTGTGTCCCTGGGCCCTTCCTAGGGCCACCACCACCGTCTCTCTCTCCCCCCCCGGCCTGGCTGCCTCCGTCCCTCCCACCCTCCGTCCGTCCAGGGGACAGCTAAGCAAATGCCCAGCTGGCCCCTGGACGGATGGAGGGAGGGACAGAAGCAGGAGTGGCCAGGCTGGGGCGGGGAGGCAGCAGTGGCGGGGACAAGGTCCCGGCATGCGCACGCACACGCAAAGCATGCACGCACAAGCCCCCCCCCCCCGGGATTTTAAAACTCGACGCCCTGGCGTGGCTCATGGGGAACCCAAGGAGGGGAGGCAGTTTAAACTGCCTTCCCTCCCTGGATTGGCTTGGCTTCCTCAGGTGCCCCACAGCTTGTGAGGCAGCTGGGGAACCTGGGGGGGGGAGGCTGTAGGCGTGGCCAACTCAGAAGCCAGCCGGAACTCCATTCCTATGCGTTCCTGCCCAAAAATAACCCTGAAAGTAATTATGAACTACTGTCATATCTACCTGTTTCTGCCAATCAAAAACATTAGCTGTGACAAACATCATAGTGTGTGTTTGCATCCTGCAAGCCTTTTGGCTAACAGTTGTTGATGAACTGATGTATTCTATTATAATTAGTATTTCAAATCCAGTCAAATTATGGATTTCTCAGATCAGCAACACGGTGATGGTCTTTAGCAGCCAATTTCCTTTTGAGCATTTTAAACCTGAATCTTAAAATAGGCCAGGTGTTAAGATTCCCTGGGGCACATTAGTTATCATTGCTGTATTCATGCCCTGTGCCCTGTCAGCTAGACAACACAATCCATGCAAGTGGGTTAAATTTGCTATTCCTGTTCATTTTAGCAGGACTTGGGTGAAGATGTTCCCAACAGACTGAAATCTCCCTGAAATCTCTTGAAGCCTTCCAAGAATTCAGAAATTGGCCAGTTTGGTGTAGTCTTCTTTTCTCTGCACCAAGGATATTTGACAATATACTTTACTGTATGAAATAACATTTGCAGCAACTGCATCATACAACCTTGGAAAGGAATCTAGTTCCATGGGTCCTCCTGCTACAGTTCTACATGACTTTCCTGTATTCTCAGTAACTTGCATCGTATACATGGTCTTTATATTCAGGAAAACAGCAGCAATGACTTAATGTTTTATGATGATGTTCAGTGTATCTTACAGCAATTGTATCTGTATTGTGCAGTTTACTTATTGAGATCAGGTAGCATCTCACTGAAGAGGCGAGAAATAGTTCCTTATCAATACTTGAAATAGCCATTTCAGTTATTTCAGTTGTACCCTGTTCTTTCTGAAGAAAAGACTCTCTTGCTTGTAATATTGGTGTTACTGCTGCCTCATCAGCTGCCTAGAGAGTATGACCACTTATCTTGTAAACATGAATCTAGTATGCTCACCTTTAAAATGCCTGTCTTTCTGGCTTCATTCTTCTCTTTTGGCATTCTTCCAGTAGCTTTTTGCTCTTTCTATCTTTTTGTTAAAATATATATAGCCAAAATAGGGTATGCACTAGTCTTCATATTCAAGTTATTTTTAAAACAGGAAAGAAAAGAAGCAAAAGCATCTAGAATCAGGGCATTTATTAAAATATAACAATGGAAAAGCTAATACCCCAAGCTCCAGAATATACTCATAAGAATTTGCATCCCACTGAAATGAATAGGATTTCCTTGCTTGAAAGCATGTTTTGGGTTGTAATCCAATTAAACAAATTAAACTCATTTGAATATTAGTATCTACACACTATTTCACAGAAATTGTCGAATACCAAAGACAAGAACAACATCTACATGATACCTTGTATTATAACAAACCAAAATGACATGAAACATCCAAACTTCCAAGTTCATCAGAACTATTCATCAGGTAGCTGTTACAAAAATCCAAACATTAGGGGAGATCTCGTAGGGCAGGATTGTTGAAGCATTATGTATAATTGGGTAGCAGCTGGAAGATGTGGTCAAACAGAACCATATACTGAGTATGGAAACTTTTGTTTTCACTAATGCTTTTCACTTGCACCAACATACAGAGCTCGTTCACACATGCTGAATAATGCACTTTCAATCTACTAAAGGACACTGATAGTAGTAACTGGAGGTGGACCACCATTTTGTTTCAGTGAGGCTTGGGTGGGACCCCCATTTCTTCTCAGAAGCCTTTCCCCAGATTGTTAGCATGACGTATGTGTTGAAGAGCATTAGTTTACAACAGAATTTCCTCAGCTATATCATTACAGTTATCATTACAGAAAGTGTAACCCTTAGTTATGTCTGTAGCCAACCTCATATATTGCAGAGTTTTATTTCTGCCTACCCTCTATAAATATATAGAAACATTAGAGAGCTGCTTTGGCTGTGGATGGAATAGATTTATTTTACTAGCCCAGGGCCCATCGTTATGAAAACCCTTATTTATTTTCATTTTTGCTGTTGTAGTGATAATATAAATCAGTGGCATTCCTGAGCAATCAAGATGTGGAGCAGGAGAGCGGGCAATGGGCAAGCAAGTATTGAAGGCGCTCTTGTTTTAGCAGCCTCTGTACTAACCCTAGTGGGTTCTAGCAGTCACATCTGGGTGACAAAGAACAAGTGATTTCATAGAGTTGGTAAAACAAAAAACGTAGCAGCCATCTAGATTGTGCCACATAACTGGATTTAAAATGCATAGAGAGGGAACTGTGCAAGCATACAAAGTTTATTTATTATTATACCTCACATTTGTCCCCATAAGAACATAAGAGAAGCCAATGTTGGACCAGGCCAATGGCTCATCCAGTCCAACACTCTGTCACACAGTGGCCAAAAATACCAGGTGCCCTCAGCAGTGGGGCCAGGTGAGAATTCAAAGTAGCTTTCCTCCGCACAAGTTTGTGAGGTTGATTAGCCTGAGAATATGTGACTGGCCCAAGGTCACCCAGTAAGCTTCCATGGCAGAGTAAGGATTTGAAGCTGAGTCTCCCAGGTCCCAGTCCAGCACTTTAACCACTATACCACACTGTTTTTTGTATAGCATCAGACCATTGGTCCACTGAGTTATTGTCTGCTCTGCAGGGGTCATTTGGTAGAAAAAGAGGTACAGGAGCTCATTAGCACAACTCATTAGCATAACTTATTTGCATATGCCACCGAAAGTATGTCAGAAGGCAAGAAAGAAAGGGAGGGGAGGGAGGGAAAGAGAGAAGGAAGGAAGGAAGGGAGGGAGGGAGGGAGGGAGGGTGGGAGGGGACAGCTACTAATCCAAGCCTCAGAAATACCACTATTCTGGGAGGATAGCTTCAGTGGTGGCTGATGCCTTCAGAAGGCTGGTCGGAGGAACAAGGACCTTTCCAGGGAACGGGGTCATTTTGCTGCAGCCATGACACAAGCAGGCATTCCCCGGGGGGGGGGGGGGCTGGCACCAACTCCTGGAACTGCGCTCCCCCGAGCTCCTGCTCAAAATGACCTCTGCTGCTCTGACTGGTAGCAGCTTTCCAGGGTCTCAGACATGTTGATCAGTGCCTGCTACCTAAGATCTTTTAGCTGGAGATGACAGGGATTGAAGAGATGAATTTCTGGATACTTGTCCCTCCTATCATCATGTGCACATTCTTATGGGCTTAACTACATATTATATTTTCCCAAGAGGCATCCCCTAGTCAGGTGGAGATGTAAGTCCTGGTGTTCTTAAATATGGGGGGGGGGGCAACTTAGACCAGCAGTGCAGGCACATGGCCCTTTAAAGCGGAGGAACTGCTGTTTCCTCCCACTTTCAAATCAGCTGTTCAGACAGCTCCCACCCCAAGCGGGCTCACTCGTGCAACCATCCTGCTTTTCTTGCATGTTTTCCAACCCCAGGAAAAACAAGTATTTTCCCGGAGGTCACGCAAGGAACCCGCTTTTGAGCTGTTCTGGACAGCCCTCTCTCGCAATGGTTGCAAGAGAGGACTGTCTGAACATCCCTCCCAATCCCCCCCCCCCCTTTTGCACTCATGCAAAGTGCAAAAGGGGGGAACCCGCCCCACGCTCTGCTCCTGGCCCCGACCCCCGCTGCCCACCGCCACCTGCCCCCCCCCCCATGCTCTAACCGAAAAACTTACCAGGCAGTGACCAGCGGGGCTTGGGGCCCGGAGCAGAGCACGGGGCAAGCCAGGCAGCCAGGATGGGTCTGCCGCCACCGCCAGCAGCTGGCGGCAGCGGCTGGCGGCGGCGGGGTTTTTTGAAGCACTCTCCTGTGAGCAGGAAGGGTGCCTCCCCCCCCCCCCCCCCCCGCTGGCAGGGTTGAGATGTATGAACATCCCAACCCGAAAGAAAACAAACTGGTTAAAATCCCAGCGGGATTTTATCCGGGAATTGGGTGCTGTGTGACCACGGCCCAGGATTGTGGTGTGCAGAGAGAAGGAGCTTAAACATTTACCATGTACCATTTTCCCAATCTTAATTGCCCTTGTTGGTGCAGTTGCCCTGTTGAGATAACTTAATATGTATCTTTTTAGTATTAGAGTTGCCAATGTCCAGGTGGGCACAAATCAAAGAAACCACTGTGATTAATGGCTAGCAATTCTATGAAATGATGTATCTAGAAATTATATCTATAAATCAAACGTACTATTAACAAATCAGAACTTCAGAACACTCCTCTCCATCTGACCTGGGGGATGTCCTCTGGGAAAATATAACCTGTAGTTAGGCCCCAATTATGCTGTCTGCAGCTGTCAGCCATGTTGTCTTTTGAGATATTACCAATCACTAATGCGATAACAGCATAGCTTGTACAAGTCAGTTATAAGACAACCAACCTGTTCGCTGTATTTGTTTGCAGATATTCCCTTTCTTGTGAGGTTTTTTTTTTTAAAGTTAATACAGCGATACTCCAATAGTGTTCAGTTCAGCAGCACAATTACAATGACTCTGAAGTAATGGGACTGCCAATTCAGTCATTACTTTTAAAGTTATTGTTAGCATGTTTATGTGCGCTATGCAAATGGCTAACACAGAGATTTTATCCTTGGTCAGAGTTCATTCTAGGCCATACAACTGAAAACAAGTTAGATCTGTGCATCAGGCATTCACAAGTGCAGTTTCTGGAGGGGCAAGTGATTCTTGCATCCACAGTACCACTAAACAGTAAATGACAGAATCAGCCCTTGGTATGCATGTCCTGTCCCTTTCTTATTCTCCTTGATACCTACACTTGTGTAGGTTTGAACCTTCACAGCCTTTCTGTATTATGCAATAGACCAGAGGTCACATGTGTTTCTCTGCTTTGAATAATACATCTTTATGAAGTCTTAGTATATTAACTGCTGGAAAATTTGTTTCTGTCATTTTAATATTTCATCATTTTTGTCCTAAGCAGATGACCTTAACTGGTTGCAGTTCATTTCATTTCTCTTCTGCTTAAATATTTTAAAGGACCCAAGTACAAATATCAATCATGTAGTGTGTAAAAAAAAGGCCTGACTTGAGCTTTGGGTTATTTAATTGCAATTGTCAAGCCATGCTTAAATTATTACTTTTCTTTTTCCTCCCCTACTCAGTTTCTATTCTCTTGCCACACCCTTTTCAGCCATAATGCTAATTTCTTAAAGTCTGAGAAAACTAATCCCACCTACAGTCTCAAAGAAAACTAATCCTTCAGCCAAAACAACCCAACCTGCTTCCTTTGACATTCTCCATGGTTCTAGGACAGGGGTGGCCAAACTTTCTTAATGTAAGAGAAGCACAGAATAAACGTCAGATGTTTGAGAGCTGTAAGACATGAGCAAATATTACACACACGTTTTTATTGGAAAATATGCAAATTTGCTTTTTTGTTAACATTAAATGAGACTGCCAAAAATAAAAACAAAAGGGGTAAAAACAGATATTGATAATGATATTTATTTATCCAATAATATTTGTAGGCTGGGGGGGGCTTTGAGAACGCATGTAAAGTTGCTTTTTTTCTCTGCTCCTCCCCACCTCAAGCCTACCCAGGGAGGGGAACACTGGCAGGGAGCAACACAATGTGTGAAAGAGCCGCATGTGGCTCCCGAGCCACAGTTTGGCCACCCCTGTTCTAGGATCTTGTGTGGTCAAGAAATCACAGCAAAGATTGGGAACATAGCATACACAAAGTCTCAGAAATAAATGTATGCTAAGCAGGGCTATTTTGGGGCAGGAACGCACAGGAACTTCCAAGTTGGCCATGCCTACAGCCTCCCCCCCCCAAGGTTCCCCAGGCACCTTGCAAGCTGTGGGGTGCCTGGGGAAGCCAAGCCGATCCAGGGAGGGAAGACAGTTTAAACTGCCTCCCCTCCTCGGGTTCCCCAGGTGCCCCACAGTTGCAGGGTGCCTGGGGAAGCCAATCCAGAAACTGCCTTCCTTTCCTCAGGTTCCCCATGCGCCCTGCAAGCCGCGGGGCACCTGAGGAAGCAGATCCTGTGAGGGAGCTGTGCTGTCAGGGGTGTGGCCTGATATGCTAATGAGTTTCTGCTGTTGGGTGTAGCCTGTTATGCTAATGAGTTCCTGCTGGGCTTTTTCTACAAAAAAAGTCCTGATGCTAAAGATCGATTCTCACTTTGTGGTAGTAAGCATGTATAAAGTACTGGGTCCAGAGATGAGTTGCAGTGAAATCGGCTCGTAAGTTTATTGATGGTACAAAACATGACTGCTGAATGGGGCTCATGGGTCTGCTTAAATGTCCATCTAAATCGCACCCCCAGCCTCGCCCAAACTCCCTGATAGGGTTAATTACGGGTGACCTTACACCATAGGTCCCCTGGCGGAATCTGGGTGGCTGATTGGTCTCATTTACAATCTGGCCGGGCTATTGTCTCCCGAAGCGAAGCTCCAGTAGCCAGCCACATGCATTTACCTGACCGCGTGTGCAGTCGCCATTAGGACATAACAGCATGCTTGTTTCATTTAACTTACACGAGCTGTTTCTAAATATCGAAGAACACATGTCACAAAAGCAGGAAGGACTAAGGCATTCTTTTTCATGGCATTTACATTTACATCCCCTGCCCAGAGAAATCCATAAGGTAATTGATTTATTTAGGAAATATAAATGCTGCCTCATCAGAGACCTGCTGGAGATGGCTCACAAAACAATAAAATCATAAAACCAACATTACAAAAACAAGAGGTAAATAATAAGCCAGGGCATAAAACCAGCTTAAAACATTACTCAGTAGCCTAAAATGTAGGGATGCCAGTCCCCCATGACAACCCCCATAGTTGGGGGGGGTCTCATCAGCAATGCAGTCGTATCACTTCGTGCAGGCTCCAGAAGTGACATCAGCTTGTCACTGGTGATGGTGGGGACACTCTGGTATATGAGCAAAACTTTGTGGTTTAAACATAGAGTTTTACACAAATGTCAGAGTGCCCCCAGTACCCTCCTGGTGATGTTGCGCTGATGTCACTTCCGGGTTATTGGGGAGTAATGTCATCATGCCAGACTGCTGCTGAAGCCCCCTCCCCCCAGGTTTTGCACCATCCCCCCCCTTGCTAGTCAGTTGAGCAGTGGTGGGGAGTACCCACGAGGCGCAGGGGATCCCCTGGCTCCAGCAAGGGTATGGCATTCCCACCAAAATGACATTTATAAAATATCCTCCCTCTAGAAGCAGAACCTAAAAACAGAGTTAAAAGAGCTTTTGGCCATGTACCTAAAGGAAAGTAAGCTAGTTACCAGGCTAGTCTCAAGGGGAAAAACAATCTAAAGGTGAGGTGTTACCACTGAAAAGGCCCTGTCTTTGGTCACCACCCATCTCAACTCTGAAGAGCAGAACTCAGGAAGATGGTTGTAATTGGCAGGCTGGACAGTATAGGAGAATGCAGGTACCCTGTCTCTAATTCATTTGGCATATCAAAGATAAGAGCCAGCACTTTTAATTGTTCCCAGAAGATGTAATTTCAGTGTAGAACTTTCAGCACATGAGTGATACGCTCTCTGTCTCCAGCCCCCAACAATATATTGGCCACCATATTTTGGACCTTTTGAAGTATCCAGACAGTTTTCAAAGGCAGTTCCATGTACAGTATGTTACAGTAACCTGGATGTGATCACAGCATGAATCACCATAGTCAGGTCACATTTTCTGAGGAATGGCCAAAGCTGATAAGAGGTGGTATATGCCCCACGGAAGACCTGCCCCTACAACTGTAGGCCAGCTGAATCTTGCCCAGCCCAACTGTTCAAGATGGTTGATGGGGATCTGTTGTTGATACCTTGGTCTGACCTGCTTGTAGAAAATAATTTTATTCTGTTAAGCTTTTGTGAAAGTTTTTTTTTTTTTTTAAATCTGCCAGTTTATTTACAGATGGGTAGTCAGAAGTATCAAAAGCTCCTGCTCATCAGTTTTCTATGGATAGTTTCGGACTGATCTCCCTACTGAAATGGATAAGGTTCTTGGGGTTGTGAAGGCCACCACCTGCAAATTAGATCCTGGCCCATCTTGGTTAATTAAAATCTTGCTGGGCTAATTTAGCAGTGCCACTGGCCTGAATGATAAATTCTTCTCTGATCGAAGGGAACTTGCTCAGGGGTCTGAAGGAAGCAGAAGCAAAGCCTTTATTATTATTATTTTTAAACCAACAATTTTGACAAAATAAGATCTTGCCAACTGTAGGTTTGGGTCAAGCTTTTCATTTTGGGGTAAAGTGATCAAGGAACAGTGGCAGGAAAGCCCTAGATATCCCTTGGTGATTCACCTGCCCTTCATCCATATCAGTCTGGTTTCAGACCTGGTTTTAGAACTGAGACAGCTTAGGTTATGCTGGCTAGGCAGGATACAAATCCAAATAAATAAATAAATAGGTTGCTCTAGCGGATAATCTCTAGGTACAGCTGTGGACAGCAAGGCCTTCTTGTTAATTCTTTTGGATTTGTCAGCTGCTTTTATGCTGTCGATCATCTGGTACTACTGGAGTGTCTTGAAAAAGAGGTGGTGATTACAGGACCCCACTCTCAGTTGGTTTCAGTCTTTTTATCAGAACGTATACACTCAGTTTCCATCAGTGACGCTGAGTTTTCTGAATGTAACTTAAAACATAGCATTGCTCAGAGCTCTTTTCTGTCACCAAAGCTCTGGCATCTATATTAAGCCATTAAATGAAATCATCCATAGCTTTGGAGTTTGGTGTCATCAGTATGCTAATGACACCCAGCTACGTTTGCATGCTGTGGTCAGATGGATGAAAGTGAACAAGCTGAAAAATTAAGACAGAGGTAATGTTGTTTGGAAAGGTCGATGTTCTAGATGGGACTGACTTGTCTATATTATGCAGCTGAATGAGATCATCCATAATTTGCCAGCCTTAGATGGAGTTCTGTTGACATAAGTCAGTCAAATGACATGCATATGAGTGTTCCTGGACCAAGCTTTGTTGCTGGAAAAACAGGTTGAAACAATTTCTAGAAATGCTTCCATCTTATTTATCAGCTGATTTATCTGATTCATCATTTTTGTAACTTCTAGACTAGATTAATACAATGTGCTCCCTGTGAGACTGCCCTTGAAAACAACTCAGAATTTTTAATTGATACAGAACACAGTGACACATCTGTTGACTGGGACCAGCCAGTACACACATACCAACATTAAGACAGCTACATTGGTTACCGAGATGCTTCTGGACTCAAAGCGGGGTGCTGGTGCTGATCTTTGAAATCTGTCATGGCCTAGGACCCACATGTCTGAAGGACTCCCAACTTATATGAACCTGTATGCCAACTTTGTTTGGTCCTACAACTGTAGTGTCTTCACTGCAGATGGCATTCTGCTACCAACCACCTGGGAACACTACCTAAAGCTGCTCCTCACCCTGTGGAATGGGCTTCCAGAAACAGTCTCAAAAGTCCCATCTCTCCCAGCCATCTCATAAACCCAGGAAGCCTTGTTCAGAGGGTTTTGTTGAGCACTTTGTGTGCATGGTTTGGAATCCATTATATTGATGGTGAAGTATAAGGTGGAGTGTAAATAAAGTAAATAAAAATAAGAAATAAAAAGTACAAAGGACTAGAGCAAGGCCTGTTGTAGAGCAATACAATGGACTCTAGCAGCCATCAAGGCTCATGCAGCCCCTGTCTGTGCCGGCCGGCATTCCTCTGTGGCCGGCCGCCACCCAACCGGATACCTGTGGGCATTGGTCGCGGCGCCATCAGGAGTGGCCTGAGGCCCCGTGTGCAGCTGCTTGTGCTCACTGGCGGGTCCCCGCAGGCAGCAGCAGGAGTGGGCTGAGGTTTGGTGTCCGGCCGACTCTGTCATCCTGCAATGTCCAGGCATCAGCAGCTGCCCCTTTCGGCTGCCGGCAGAGCATGCACCCCATCCATGGGCTCACAGGCTACTGAGGCTGGGCAGCGGGTCTGTGGGCAGGTGGGTGGGCCTACGGCACGGCATGGATGAATTGCGGGGCATGTTTAGTCCAGGTCCCTGGGCTGAGTGGCGGCTCGTTCAGCCTATGGCTGAGAGAGTGCATCGTATGTGGCCACCCCAAATCAGCTTTATAATATAGAGAGATAACACAATGAGATAATGTTCATTAAAAGTAGGTTTTATTTATTGTATTTTAGGAAGCAGAATGATGCAAAGAGCGATGACGCAAATCTATACAATTTGTTTTTTGTGCTGTGATTTATGCAGCAATATTTTAAATTACTGTAAAACCTTCCAGTTGGCTGTTTAATTCTTATACTACTAAGGAGTAGTATAATCAGGAGTAGCATGACCTATGAAATGGCAACATAGCCAGCAGCACTATTTCTTAAACCACCATTTTTTATACCACTGCTTTCCAAAGTAAATAATTTCACCATCACTTCAATGTCAGAATAAATATTTGTGCCATCAATGTTTTCAAGTAAGCCTTAAATCATCCTTTCAGTGTTTGCACGCTACTCAGAAATGAGTTTCAACATACCTGGTGAAAATCTCCAGTGTTTGAGGAATATGGACCACATTGCTCTGTGGCTCCCTTCACTTATTTATTTGATTGATTTATAGTCTTCCTCTACCCAAACACTTGGTTCTGTAACAGTGCTGAAGTCATAAAGCCCATTGGGATGATTAAAACCACCATTATGCCACCCTCCCTCCATTCCTGTATGAAAACCCAACTAAGCCTGTTGCTATGTCCCACTCTTGGTGGATCTTCAAGGGAAGGCTATGCCACAACTGAGGGGCAGCTACTGAGAATGTCTGTTTGCCAGCATTTGAAATTTACACATGCTTTGAGGTCATTCAGTCAGACAGCTTAGCAGGCCACACTTGTTTAGCTTCATAAGTAGAGCTGACCTCCTCTCCTTCCGACCATTCCCCCTTCCTAATTAACAATAGGTTAGTTTTGATCTAGAGTTCAAGTCTCTGCAATAAATGTGCCATGTGCAAATAAGCCCCTGTTTTGGTCTCAGTCTCCAATCTGTAAAATGGGGATAACTGGCCTAACTGAGAGGGTTATTACAAGGCTGTATACAAAAATCTGGTGCTCTTTTCAGCTGAAAGTACTGTGAAGAGGATGAGGACGAGGATGATTTACTTTAAATTATAGCCTGCCTTTCTCACTGGGGCTCAAGGCAGATTACAGGTATGATACAAACTGTTCAGTCAGCTAGTAGATTATAACAATATAGTGAGTTTTGCTGTAGTATTTACATCAACTGCATGACAGACACAGGGGGGCCTTTTCAATCACTCAAAAGGATTTACATCCAGGAATCTAATCAATGAATCAGCTAACTGTTGCAGAGCTCCTAAAAACGTGTGTGAAGTTCTTTGAACTCTTGAAATGTATTTGTACATACCAGTTTCCAATTTTCAGAGTGCCTAGTTAACAGAAAACAGATGGAAAGTACTTTTGCGGTTGTATTTTGTTTTTCAAATATCTGTTCCACCTTGATCTTAAATTGTTTATGTGGTCCTCTTGCTTCAGTTTACTGCCTATAATCATAGTTTCTCTGAATACCCCAGCAGTGAATAGGAAGGAATTTTGTCAGGATTTTGACTTCTGGATTTTGACTTCTCTTTTGATACCAGTTCATTTAGGAACCTTCCAATTTTGCCTGTATTGGAAATAACTTTTAGTGTTGCATGTCATTATTGTTGTTGAAATATGGAAATGGTACCCACGTATCAGAGAGTGGAGCAGAGCCTTTCTTGCTCAAGAGTTTAGTAAGGGACATGGCACCAAAGCTGTGAGAGCTTTCTTCCTGGTAGTCTATGGGAAATGAACTGCAAGCCCCAGGAAACTTTTAGTTTATCCAGAGGTGACTCATCAATACACCATGTATTGGGCACATATATTTATTTCTAGACTGAATATACTCACAGCCCTTGCATCGGGATTTTAATAAATACTAAACTAATTGTAATGTGAATCTCTTTTGTTGCAACATGTGGACAGTGGTAGACAGGATGGTTATGAAGTCAAATCCCAGTCTTCAGATGACAGTACATGATAGAGTTGACTGGGAACAGTAGCATCTTTGTATACACGGTTATGGATCATTACAGAAGGACAAGTCAATTAGCCTTTTGTCACACTCCATCATGAGTCTACTGAAGTAATTTTTGAATACTTTAGGGACTGCTGTCAAAAGAACAGGGCAAGCAGGGCAAAAACAGCAATAACAAATTTATAAACACTTTAGTGTTCACAGATATTTGATATCTAGCTGGTCTGTTGCTAGGGGGAAAAGACTTTTTAAAGTATAATAATTAACCTTTATTTTTCACATACCAATCTTTATATTTTCCCCCAAACTCTAATTTTTAATGAAAAATGGTTTCTCTTATTGGAATTTTTATCTCACCAACAATTCATCCCATCTGACTGGTCCCAATTACAGAAATGGTTGTGACATTCTGAGAATCACCTTGTAGAACACTCTATTTTGACTTTATTTATCTTTTAATCTATTGCGTTGATGCATGTTATATCTCTGTTTTCTAATCACAATGATCAATTGTTTATTTTATAGACTTTGTGTAGTCCTCCTTGTATTATGTCCTACGTACTAAATCCTGTAAGTTGCCTGATTGTGACTTATAGTCCATAGAATAATATTATCCAGTTTTACTATTCCTACTTAGCAGAGTAAGTTACATGCACACATCTTAGGTAGCTGACTTTACAGCCTTCTGGTTCATTTTTAAAATTTATAATTACGTTGTGATGCTATGGTCATGCTCTCTCTCGTCCATACCTCTTACGACCACTTCTGTTGTTCAGCTTATGTTAAGTACATGCTATACCTAAAGTTTTAGCCAAATGAATGGAATTATATCAGTCCTAAATACAATACATCTACCTGCATGCTCACAATATTTGATTCTAAATTGTTTTTATTATAACATTTGACTCTGTTGTAAACTTGAAAACTCATTAAAATTTGAATTGGAAATGTAATTGAAGGGACACCATGGCTATGAGTCTCATTTGGCCTGTCCACTGGTGCCTGTCTCAGCACACATTATATTAAAGTGCAGGGATCAAGCATCAATTGCCTGTGAAAGAAACCATGTTACTGAAAGGGTTTTGATTTTACTGAAGTGGGGCAAATACATTTTTTGAAATTAGTATGTGGGGCATCAAAATAATTCAGAATCACAATAAGTTTGACAGCCATGATTAGCTGTGAGTCAAGCATCCAATTTTTTTCTTTGCCTATCCAGCATCTGCCTTGAATGTCTGTCAAGCAGCTTTTTAGCTGTGCAATTGCTGTGCTGATGGATGTTGGTTTCTTTGCTTTGTGGCAGCTTTTGCATCTGTGCAGTAGGCATGATTATTCTACCTGGGGTCTCGAATAGCTGGATCAGGTAATTAAATGATGTGACTCCCCTAAGATGCAACAAAAATGTGCGTACATGAAATAATGTTGGTAAAACATATTTAAATGAACACCAAATAGTAAGACTTGGTTAAAAATAGTGTTTGTTTATAATCAGTGGCTGATTGATTGACTTGTTCACTGTTTATTTCTACAGTTGACTACCAAGCTGTGTGCAGCAACATGAGTGTGGGGAATAGGGAGGAGGGAAAGTAGGATTCCTATCAGGCTGAGGATGTATGTGTGTGAAACACTGCCAATTGTACTGTGCTGTACTGTCTGAATACACGGAATACACGAAAGTAGCCCAACAAATAGGTCAAACAGTTCACAAACAAATGAACCATGCCAAAAAAATTGGCTTCCTATTCATGACCAGCAAACAGAGTGTAAGCTGAACCACTGGATGTTTGAGCATCCCTAGAACAAGATGCAGTCGAGTTTCTTTAGCCTGCCCCTAGCACACACAACTCTTACTTGCCCACTGCAAGCAAGTCCCTCTGAGACTTTACTAATCTTCTTTCTGCTCAGTGATGCCAGAACCCAGAACCATTTACATACATGAGGAAAATGACAAACACCATCAGAACCTCAGTAAAGTCAGTACTTCAAAGCTAGCACCTCACTATAGCATCCCGTTCAATAAATATACACCACTAATTTGTGTCCAGATGTAGAACTGTATGAGCAAAATTCCTAGAACAAAGGAAAGTATATGAAAAGAGGCCCTGTTTTAGGATCTGTGCAAATAGTCACAGTAAGCACTGTACCCAGAGCTTCACCCATCATTCTTACTGGGCTTGCTCCAAGCACAGTTCATATCACCTAGTGTTTATGGAAGCTGGGCACATTTGACCCCCTTAACACCATGCATTTATTATAAGACTAAAGAGTAAGCCTACCTACTAGTCCTAGGTCCCTTCCACATGAGCAAGATAATCTGGAGGGGAATCGAGGCTTTTTTGCTCCAGAGCAATTTGCCCTGCAGTTGTGTGATCACACAGCTCCGTGAAGCTGCCGGCGCAAATCGCTGCTGCATGATCACACGCAGGTGAGGGTTTTTTTGTGTGTGGTGGGTTTCCAAGGCACTTAAACAGGGAATTGATGAATCGCTTCCCCACCCTTAAGGGCTTTCGATGATGAGCACACGGAGCAGGGGGGGAAAACAGCGTTGTGTCGAGATAGCACATGATCACGCTATCCACAACACCACACATCTGTGCTGGTGTGATCACACAGGGAAACTCTGGCTGTGAGCCACAGCAAAGTGTCTGATACTGGAGTTTCACTAGTAATTTTTTACTGCGATTCCCCACGGGATCAAAATGGTTTGCAACGGCTTGACGGCGGTTACGGGACACTTCCCAGATATGCTGGTGTGATCGCACCAGTTTGATCCATCGATGAATCATCCGTCTAGCATGGCAAATAGGTGCGTATGATCGCGCCCCTGGTGATGCTAGCATCAGGGTGGGAATGACATTAATTCACCAAACATTCTTGATGACTGCAGACCATTTTCATTTCCCTTCAGAGTTTAACCAGGGGGTCTTTCACATTACCTTAAAAAACCACTTGTATTACTAATATAAACATGTTTTTTGTCATGTTCACACAACTTTGTAAACATCCCAGCAATCTCTCATATCTTCCCCATCCCCCCCCCCCCCCCGTTTCTAATAAAACTACTTCCTCCTGCACTTTTTTTTTGGGGGGGGGGAGCAAAATATATTTGCAACAAAGCCTCTGCTCTGTAATCTGAACTAAGTTTTTTGCATGGTGACTTCTGGCACAGCCCACAATTTAAATCAATGCTCTGAAGCTACATTACTGGGAGACAATAAAATGAGGAAGAGTTTTCACTGACATATTTTGTCGAAGGTCAGCAATCATAATTCTGTTCAAAAATCCTTGTTAGAATTCCAGTTTTATCTGGGAGAGAGACTAATAACAACTTTCTAGCCAGTTCTGCCTAAACAGAGACGGCACCATTGTTCGGATTAAGGAGAACAAGAACAGCGGCCATTTAAGCCTCTGTGAAATTTCTTTACAGGAAAAATTGTCCCTTCTCCATATTTACATCCCTCCTGACTGAACATTCTATAAAATAGGTGTGGGGGGTTATTTTGGTGAATACACCACATTGCTGAGAAACTAACATCTACTGCTTACATTTGGTAATCATTTCCTTCACTGTATGGACCAATCTTGTTCTTTGAGTTCTGGGTTCCTTTCAACACTACACCCTTTACACTATCTTAATCCATCTTTGTATACCTGTACAATTTAGTATATTCACTGGAATTTTAAAAGGTGAACTAGTTTTGGGGAAAGGATAGCTAGGTTTATGAAGAAGAGAATATTTGGAGACCTGGTTAAACAGAGCTAAAATCCAGTAGCAGCATGGTTAACTGAGTTCAAAGTTAGCCCAATTAAACATACAATCCTGGCCACTGAACTACAGAATAACAGGTCTGGCATGGAAAGTAATGAATTATCATCTTGGGGTTAAAGATTTGATTCAAGGCCTAGCAATCAATGACAGCTTTTAAATAATTGCTTTGAATTCATGTACTTCAGGGCAATGGCAGTAACACACACATCCACCCCAATGTCCAGCCTGCCAGTAATGATTTTATGACTATGTTTTAGATGGAATTGTTGTGGCCTATATGTTTATCAAGCACCTGTAAGAGAGAGCCTGTGGACATCCACTTTCCATACAATGCATTTTAAAAATTTTCAAGGACACATTTACCAGTGCTTTTGCCTTGTAGTGCAAATTTTGGCCTTGATAAAACTTAGTAGATGGCGGCTGAAAAATCACAGTAGTATGTCAAATTCCAATCAAAGATTGAAAGGACTCCATGTTTTCAGGCAGGTAGACAAGTATAAAACTGTTCATGCAAAGCAAATAAGTCTGGCCTTCTGTACCAAGATGAGGTGGGCTTTATTCAGAGACCAATAAGTATCATGTCAAGCTTATCCCACACCCCCACACATATACACTAACTATAAAAGTCTGTATATATTTTACATCACAGAAGCAAACTTCCAGTATGTAAAAAGTAACTTATACTAATAGCACAAATGGAAAGTTTAGAACAAAATTGTTTAGTTATAAAGGCCATCATAAGCTATGCCTGCACGAACCTTCTTACTACATATGCCACTTCCTATCACCCCCACACCTTACCGGCCTGAACTACTGATTTGAGTGTTTCCTGTACACATAAGCTTTTTCCCCACCCAGAACTATGTGCTTGTGTTTTTATTTTAACAAATACAGAATGAAAACAGTTTCATCTATACATTCTCTTATAGACTTTACAAAGTGCACTGACTGGGGACAAAGGAACCCTGAGAAAGCGTATGGGTTAGCTAAATTTCTTTATATTTTATTATTTTTATTAACTTTTCAAACAAAGAAACAAAAAGGAACAATCACTGCTCAAGACAAACAAACAAACAAACAAACAAACAGCCTTCGAAATTACAAAACATAGAAACATTGAAACAAGATTACAGGAAAAAACCCACACAAAATGCAAAAGGAAGGCAATGTTGAATCAAATTATTGACAGCAGGCTTAATATTTAACATATTTTTCAGTTTATCTTACAAGGTATAACTAAGAGAGGATAATGGCTCAGGGAATTCTTTAAAAAGATAATTCTTTGTACATTTTATACAATTCCTTTTCCATACTTTGAGGAAGGGCTTGGATAGATGTTGACTGCCTTTCTGATTTGTATATTAAAAAAAAAAGCCACATTTCATAAAAATCTGACATTTTAGCTTTACCTTTGGCCAAGGGTCATTTGGGGCCGGAGCTAGGCGGAGCTCTGCCAGCCAAGGAGTGGGCACTAGGGCAGCCACAAGCCGAATCAGATTCTCTGATATGATTAGGCCCGCCGCTGAATTGCCGCCGAAATTTGGTGGCAGTTTAAAAAGTGGCTGGAGGGGAGGGAGTTTGAGGGAGAGACTCCAAACTTGCAGGGTAGCTGCTGGAGCCTCTCCCCGAAATACCCACCAGGTTTCAAGAAGATTGGACCAGGGGGTCCAATTCTACGGGCTCCCAAATGCCTCCATTCCCTCCATTGTTCTCTATGGTGGGAAAAAGTAACGTTTTGTTATTTTGTTATATTTTAATCCCAGTATCATTTTCCCATATTGTTTTCAGACCAACTGACGTATTTGTAACTATTTTTTTTTTACACTATTCATATGTGGCATTAAAATCTGTTCAAATTTCATCAGGTTTCTGGTCATAGTCTGCCTTACTGTAAGATTCACAATGAAGTAATATAACTGATGGAGAAAAATCCAGTTCATTGAATTCCTTGCAACTTTTCTTTTAACCGTGCTACAGTAAGGGGAGTTCCATTTTAGTAAAAGTCTCATTCCGTAAATCCCCTTTTCTTTCCATTTAACATATTCTTCTGGTTTATTTATGTAAGAAAAATTGGAGTGTAACATAAATGGAAGCAGTGGGGATATTTCTGGAATTAATTTGTTTATCAAATTATTCCAAAATTTTAATGTGGTGTGTAGAAAAGGATTCTCAACTCATTTTCTGGCTCTTACTTTTTTCCTCAAAGAACAATGTTTTCAGTTAATTCCAGATGTTTCCCATTTGCTTCCATGCCCAGCCATGGTTCATTAGAAGTACCCTCCAAATATGATATCAATGCTCTCAACTGGTTTGCCTTGTAGTATTTACTTATACTGGGTTCTCCCCATCCCCCTTGGTCAATCTCTTTTGTCTCAAGGTCTTTGTAAGTTGTGGTCTTTTACCTTGATAAATAAAGTTGGTGACCATTTTTTGCTTCTTTGCCAGTCTTTTGGTTCAATTACCATGGGAAGTGTTTGAAAAAAATAATTTAATTTTGGCAACAGCACCATTTTATATGGGACCATCTTTTAACATCTTTTCTTATTTGTTGGATCACTGGATGGAAGTTTAACTGTTGAAGTTTATTGAAATTCTTTGAAATAGTTACCCACTGATATTCAAATCATTTATGAAATATTGGGATAACGAAATCATTTTGAATTTCATATTGTGGTTTTGGCTTAATATTTATATATAGCACTCCTGATTTTTTATAATACAAAGTCCTGCTATTGTTCCATATGCATGGATTTCTCTCATTAATTCTGGTAAAGCTTCTCTAGGATTTACAGTTAATATTGCTACATCATCAGCAAACATATTAATCATATGTATTTGACCATTTATTTCTAGACCTGTAATATGGTTGTTAGTCTTTATAGCAGTTGCTAAGGGTTTTTCTAATGAGAGGACAAAAAGCAGGGGTGGTACAGGACATCCCTGTTTAGTTCCTCTGGCCAGGGGAAGGCTTCTGGAATTGAATCCATTTACTCACACTCTAGCTTTTGATTTTTGATAGACTGACTGTATTGCATTCATGAAATATTGCCCAATATTTAATTATCTTAAAAGTCCAAAAATGAAATCCCACTCCAAATGATCAAATGCTTTCTATGCATCAAGGGATACAATGGCTGATGGCATCTCTTTCTTTTTACTGATATAAATGGCATTTAATACTCTGCATACTGGGTCTATAATTTGCCTTTAGAGTACAAATCCCGACTGTTCTGAGGAGACATAATTTTATTATGATGCCCATTCAAGATGCAAGGACTGCAGTAAATGATTTTGCATCTTGATTCAATAATGCTATTGGTTGGTAAGAATCTAATTGGTACATTTGCTTACTAGTTTTTAAAATCACAGCAATTCTTGCATCTTTCCATGTATGTGGTGATTGTTTGTCTTTCATTATCTGGTTAAATGATTTTGTCATATATGGTAACAATAAATCTTTCATGGGGCATGTACTGAATACTAACAATAAATCTTTAAATGGTTTATAGAATTCTGTACCATATCAATCTATGCCTGGAGATTTTCCATTTTTAAATTTTCTTATCACATCATCTGTTTCTTTACTTACCACTGGCTTCTTTAAAATATTCTATACACACTCCTCTGTTCAGGAATATTCAATTTTTGTACGTATTCATCAATTTTTTTGGATGTATTATCTGGATTATCTGAAGAGTAACATTTTTAAAGTATTTGTTCTGTAGTGTGTATTTTTATTACGACATTCTATCATTACTGTTCTATTTCTTTTTAAATGTTTTATCAAAGTACTTGCTATTCTATTTATACTTTTATGTTTTCTCAAACTACTTACTAATAACTTTGAACTCTTGTTGCCAAATTCATAATGATTCTGTTTCACATATAGCAATTTTGAGTAATAGGATCTATTTCAATAGCATCTAGATCTTTCCTTTTGTTTTCAGATCATTATATGCCTTTTTTGATCCTGTTTTTTATATTTTGATTCTAATTCTCTTGCTTCCACCTGTAACTTCAATTTTTCATAATTAAACATCTTCTTTAATCTGGCCATTTCTTGAATACATATCCTCCTTATTACTGATAATTTTTAATGCCAATTTTTGCTTTAACAATATTTTGCATTAAATTTGATTATATTAAAATAAAATCTATTATAGAACATGTATTATGTCTATATGAATAATATGTAAAATCCATCTTCTGTGGATTATCTACTCTCCAAGCATCTATAAGACTGAATTCCTGTAAAAAACTTGCCAGTTTGTTTCCCCTTATTTTCTTCTTTGTTATTTTTATTCTTTCTTTTATCTAACTAGTCTACATGAATCTAATTTCAATCTCCCCCTTATAAGTTCTTCCTCTTTAAATCTATCTAGTTTTTTTGCATGTGTTCCTTAGAAACTTAATTTGCTTCTTGTTTGGCGTACAGAGCAAAAGTAAATATTTTATTTGCATATTGTCCTTTTACAGAGATGTAACAGCTTTGTGGAGCTCTAACTAATTTCTCTGTTTAGAATGGGAACACTGTTGAAAAAATAATTGCTACCCCTTTTGACTTACTATTCCCTGGTGCTGTATAATACTGCCCATAACATCCATGTTTTAGTAATCTATCTTCTTTTTTATTATGATGCATCTCCTGAAGCATTATAACATCTGGATGCAATTCTCTTATACAGCTTGCTACTCACCTTCGTTTAATAGGATCACCCATTCCTCTGATGTTAAATGTATAAATTTTAACATCTCCCTTTGTAGCCATATTCACCTGCTATATTTATATCTCTATGTCTACTCTGTATTCCTCACTCTTTGTCTTGCTTTAAACCTTCCAACCAAACATTTAAAACAAATTTAAACTGTGTGAGTGTCATATCCAATCTCACCCAATTCTGAAGTTATACGGACTAATTTTTTTTCAATTATGCCGTTTTGTGGCATCTCTAAAGGATTCATCCTCTTCCAACTTCTGCTTCCCCACACCCATACCTTAATCTTTCTCTTACTTAAATCATTGATTAATACCATTTTTACAATACCCTTCAACAAAATTTATATTTTAATTTAAGTCCTTTCATTTAAAATTTAATTGTCTCTTTAAGTTAAAGTTGACCATTCACCTTTATATTTTCATGATCTTTTAAATTTTACTCAACTTGGAAGTATGGGATGACTTGAAATTCCAGCTTTTTGTCCTGTAACTTGACTTTCCCCCTGAAAAGTACTGGAAGCGCAGTTTGGTTGCAGTGAAATCAGCAAGCATTTTATTAAGCTGATTCAGATGAGGCATAAAAAATGGAGGTCAGGGGGCCTGCTTATATACACAGGTAAGCCGCACCCCTGACATCGCTCAAACAAGGCAATTGGAAAAGGTAATTGAATAAGTGTCAAGGTAATTGAATAAGTTCCAAGGTAATTGAATAAGTTCCAAGGTAATTGAATAATCACAGATTTAATCACAGAACATAACATTCCCCTTCCCTCTATTCTCCTTCACTGTATCTGCCATTCACTTTGGTCTTTTTCTTCTTCATCTTCTTCTCCTCCTCCTCCTTCTGAAACTTCATCTGAAATGTTGTTACTCTCACTTGGGAATTCCAACTGTAAATCTTTCAAGATTTTCAATGCCTCTTTTAATGAGGTAGCAGCATAAGTTTTATTTCCTTTTCGTAAAATTTATTTGAAAGGGAATCCCCAGTGATATTTTATCTTAGCTTCCAGTAATTTTTTTGTAACCATGCACAGAGCACGTCTTCTCCTAAGCATTTTAGAGCTTAGGTCTAGTATAAACATCACTTTGTTTTCCTTATAGCTTAAGGATGGGAGTTTCTAGACTTGCTTGAGGAATTGGTCTGTTACTGCATATCATGTGAAACACACAACAATATCTCTTTGTGTTGAAGTACCTGCTACTCTTGAAGTCACAATTCTGTGAGCTTTTGCAAAGTCTGTTCTGTTTAGGGGGGTATCTGGGACCAGGGAGTTAAACCAGTCAATAAAAAAATCCCGCCATATCATCTCCTTCTGTGTACTGCTCCACTCCATGAATGCAAATGTTTGTACAGTGACCTCTATCCTCCAGGTCTGCTATTTTTGATCTCATACTTCTATTTTGGTTCTCCAATTTTATAATTTTCTTGTAGTGTACCTTGCTCATATCATATGCTTCTTCAGCAGTCTGTTACATTTTTTACACTATCAGCCAGTTCCTTTAATTGGTTGTTTTTTAGTTTTAACAATTCCCTCCATCCATCCATTAGTTCTTGCTCCAAATCCCATTTTAATTGCAATAATTGGGTTTTCATACCTTTTAAGATACTTGCAGACTCAGTCTTCATGTCTTCTTTCTCTGTGAGTTTGGCAGCCATGTTATCAGCTGGGTTTTGTTGTAGACGATTTGGCTGAGGACAGACTGCCAATGTGGGCTGCTATGCCTCCGTTTTAAAAGCAGAGAAAGAGGGACCATGCACATTGCTGCAGCTGTCCCCCGTCGGCAGCGCGAACTCACCCGTCCATGAGGCGCCATCGTGCCGCTTCAGCTGGAGACCCCTTGAAACAGGTCTCCGGCCATCTGTGCACGCATCGCTGCTGCTTCCTGCCGGTGTGGATGGGTCTACGGTGTGCAGGAAGCGGCAGCGGAAGTGTGGATGCATTGTTCCGGTGGCTGTGGCTATGCAAACAGCCACGCCTCACTGAACCAGCCAAAAGTCGCGCACCGCAGAAGAGGAGGCTCCAGAGGACGGACGGCGGTGTGGATGCACTGCTCCTCCTCCTCTCCAGTAGAGTCCCGCAGCACTGCAACCAGTGCAACCAGGACTCCCCGCACCCATTTCCCCGCACGGCTTCCGCCCCTGCAGCTGTTCCTGGGCAAATTCCCAGTCTGTCCTCAGCTTTTGTTTGCTCCATTATTTCTTTAATTTCTTGAAGGGGGATCCCTTTACTTCAGATGTTTAAACCCTCCAGGACATCTGGTTTTTATTATAGCTAAATTTTCCTCTGCCTGATAGCTAAATTTTCCTCTGCCTGATTTTAGAGGCTTTTCAGGCATCCAAGTATGGAGCCATCAGATTAGGTGTCCACCATTATCTGGTTCAGCTCTGCTCCCCTAAATTATCTAGATTTCCAAGACTGTGGAGTAGCTAGCCTCTGGCATCACAAGAAACCAGGTTTTTAGGTTCTGCCAGAATGATGCTCTAGTACCAGAGAAGCAATGTTAGGATAATAGCTTGGAAGAAGGACAAAGGAGATTCAGTCATCTCTAAGGAAGTGTACGATTTCACATGAGAAAATGAAGAAGTGGGACACATATGACAATTCTGCAAATTTAGTATGAAAAACTGCTGACACAGACAACATAATCCAATCCCCCCCACAAAAGTAAGTTTCTCTATAATCAAAAACTATCAGATTAACTCATATAATAATTATTTAATGCTAGCATGTACCTCATGCTATTTTTTCCCACTGCAGTATATATACACATAGTAGTTACAACATACTATACTAATAAGGGTCTACTTTCTCCAATTAGTTATAGAAGTGAATATTACCTGGTTCTTAAACAGCTCTGTTTGAGAACAGGGAATGAAACTGTGATGAACTGACCTTGAAAACTAGAATGCTTAGAGCATCAAAAAGCAGAGAGCTGGGAGATTAGGGGTTAATGCCTCACAGTCAAGCACATTGATTGACAGGCTGCTGCCTGCATGCACCCCTGCTCGCTGATTGGTCAGCACCAGCTGAGGAGATCTTTCAAAAGTCTTGTGAGTGTGGTCAGGTCTGTCATCATTTGGATTTTGGCTTGGTAGTTGCCAGTTAGGAGGAGTGTGTGTGTTGGTCTGAGGGAAACAGACAAGTCACTTGAGAAGTGAAGGGACACAACTCCTTGCCCTTACTGTGTACCAACACAACTAAGGAAAGGTTCAAAAATCAGAACTAAAAGTCTACGTGTCAGCCCTAGCTGGATTCTATTTATTCACAGTCTTCAGAAATGGGGTTCAGGTTTGACAAAAGAGACTGGACATGAGGTTGGAATCTGCCAGTCTAGCCAAACAGAAAAGGATTGTTGCTCCTAGAAAGAGGAAGATATTTCTTACCCAGTTGTTCAGAGGGTTCAACTCAGAAGGGACCCCTGGTTTGTGTGAGAAGGGAAACGGTCTTAGACTCCTCAAGAGTAAAAAGGGGAAAGTTATAATCCCACAAAGGAAGTATTCAAATACAGGGAAAAAGTACTAACTTCAAGGAAACTGAAATAGTTTTATAAAACTTTATTAAGACACATTGTTGTTGAAAAAAATATCCAAGACAAACAAACCTCTCACAGTTAAGAACTGCTTATCTAAGAATATAAGGTTCAATCATACTCTGGTGCCTGTTCAAAATTTTTTAATTTGCATAATCAACAACAGTTACCTTAACATCTCATCCCCTGCCCTATTCCTGATTCAACCGTACCTGTTCAATAAAATCAACCTTTTTGTTTCAACTTTACTTCATGTCATGTGCCATTTCCAAAGGGATTTATAAGAGGGTTCCTGCTGAATTATAATAAATCTCTGGCCTGGGCAAAAGCCAAATAACTTCTCTGTCATGGGGTGGGACACGCAGAAAGTTATATTTCTATAATAGAAAAATGCTACTAAGAACAGTGTTTTGGCGGGAAAATCTGCCTCACAGAGAAGAAGAAGCAGGAGTCCATCATAGAAGCAAGCAAGGAAATAATAATAATAGGAACCTTGTTAAATGTGTATTAGTTTTGGATTACTTCTGTTGTTATAATGACCAGCTAACAAATAGGATACAAAGTCAGGGATGCTGACATGAAGAATAAAGTTTCATAGTTGCAGTCTTGTCTTCCACAGATGCCCATATGTTAGAATGGTTTTTTTTAAAAAGAAGAAAAACTGTTTCTGTAAGCAGGAAGCTTGAGCAAGATTTCAGAATTGCATTCTAATCCCACTTGTTTCCATTGAGATGCATGACACTTACATCCATGTAAGCCTAAAAAGAATCGAGAGTCCCCAAGGTTAGAAAATAATAGTGCATATGTGGCAGAATGGGCCTGCTCTGGCTGTTCCACCCTGCCATCCAAGGTTTTCCCAACACCTAGAGAAGCCTTTCTCTCTCTCCGGTAACCCACTGCTGCCTCCTGACCTCTGTAGGAATTGCCAGCTGCGAGGGTCAGGACTCCCAGCTTCCCTTCCAAGTTCTGAGGCCTTGCCTCTGTGTCTCCCATTGCCCAGCACCTTGTCGCCATGGGGGCAGTTTACTGCTGTGTGAGCCCCTGGAGGAATAGCTACTTGCCAACTGCCTGCCTTCCCCTGGTGTTTCTTTTAAAATAGTGTGTCCAAAATGGTGGAGGTCTATGTGGTACAGAGAACTACTATCAGCATCCAAAGTTATAAAGTATTTATTAAAAAGAAAACATTCACAAACATACTTTTAGCACAGCACCAGACTGAGCAAGGGATTCTAAAGAAATGGGTAAAAAGCAATTCCTCTGTCCCTCTCTCTATACATGCCCTATCAGATGTTAGAATATAGGATAGGCTCCTTAGCTTAGAAAGTTACAGATCTCTACAGAGGTTTCATTACTTGGAAGCTTCCTTCAGCTCTTCAGGCCAACACATGAAGTCCTCCAGACTTCAGTTAAGAGTTCTGTCTGCTCTGATGGACTCAGCACCCAAGAAAGCTTCTTCCTTATGTCCAAAAGTTTTATCCCACTCATAGGATAGGGCGGGGGATGATTATGATGACGACGACAATGACAACAACGTCTCCTTTTTCCCTCCCACTGACCCAGTCAGGCCAGGTCAGACAAACTTTTCCTGAAGTTTCTGGAAATTTCCTTCCTGAAGTCTCTCTAGTATTTAATTCCTTCCAATTTCTGTTACTGCTTGGAGGGAGGGAGACTAGACCCTCCTATTGTCTCTATCGAGGCCTGTTAGCATTTCTTAAGAGGTAGCTGAGATGAGCATGGAAAGTCATTGACTGACTTCTTCTTCCCTGCCTGTTCCCTGCCCAGAGAGGGAAAAGACTTTTTAAAACACAAAGTGAAGGTTTTGCTCCAAAGAAAAAACTGATTTCTTCACAGTATATATAACTCTATCTAATAGTAAATTGGCTGCCCCCTATGTATATGCTGAAGGACATAAACCTGGGCCAACCAAGGACATGGTACGGTCTCATACTTAGGGGGCTCCCCAAGTATGCAGAAAAATATGATTATACAAATCAACCAAATAAAAACATTTTTAAAAAACAGCCTGATGAAGACTGAAAATGCACCAGAAATAACCAATTGCTGTGAACAGCTGAGTGACAGTTAAGGTCAGAAGGGAGACATTTTGGGGAGTAGGATGAGATTTTCCAAAACTCCCCCCTGTGATTCCTCATAATGCCCAGCTGGTATATTAATGTTAATGGCATTTTAAGCATCTTTTTGCACCACAAAAAGCTAAACATTTCTGGAAGCGGACAGAAATATTTGGGTGTCTCATCTCCACCAAGGGAGATGTTGATGCCTCATCTGCTGCCTGAATGTAGTACTACACATGCATATACATGTGATTAATTAGCTATGGAAAGACTTCAGTCATGCAGTTATATTAGGCTACCATGCTCATCTATTGTTCCTCCTACACTGAAAACATAAGCTTGAGTCATGAACTATATGACCTCCAGACCCAAAACCAAATGAGAATTTAAACCAGTAGAACCTTGCCAAGGTGCCCTATTCTGAGAGATTCATCATTGTCCAAGTGCTCTGTTCCAGTAACATGGTACACAATAATACTTCTGTTCCTGCAATAATGTAGTGGTGTCACACATACTCAGAATGAGACCTACAAATAATATATGGCTCAAGAGATGGCACCATTTAGGAAAGGAAAGTCTCCATTTAGGTGTGCTGTCCAGATATGCAGTAAAAGCAAGCAGAGCACTCTTGAAACTACTTTCTTCAGAAATACGAAGATGACACTAGTCTTCTTAGTACCATAGCTCTGGACTTGAAAACCTCCAGTTTGTACAACTCTTTTAAACCTTTGTAAACATACTAAGAGCAACTACCATTAACCTCTAGGTCATTGTGAAACTGACTGTATTCCATGGCATTCTTTTTATTTTATAGCAGCACAATTCTTACTTACTCATAACCATTTGGAACCAAGTAACATTGACCTCTGGATGGTCTGAAGAGCACACTGTATCTCATTATAATAATCTCAGCTCTATTCGTTACTCAACATTAATTATTTTCCATTCTCAAACATTTTGTGTTACATGACAGCACAACTTTAGCCTATCATTAGCTGTGGGTCACTTTACCCCTAACCTCCTTATTCTCCGTTATGAAGCATTTCTTCCTTACCATTCAGAATGCAGTCAGTCTAGTTTACATTTTTTCCATCTGTGAATGATGCTAATTAACTGTTTCTAAACACCTTCAAGGCATCATCATAGCACAGGAATATGGTGCTTTCTCTTTTCTTGTTTTAATTCTAAGCAAGCATAGCAGTTTAAGGAAACACTATTATGGAAGTTCAAAACCAAGCCTCATGTGCACTTTCTCGCCTTCCTAGCTAGATCTGACACCAAACGTCACCTCAAACAGTATTTGAAAGGGCCTACCCTAACAGCCCGTCTGTAGAAGTTTCAAGAGAACACTGAAGAACTATGATAAGATTAGCAATATTTCTCAGGGCACTTTTTGCCCATTTCTAGTCCTAACTTAATCCACTTTTAAACACACATTCCAAGGAGTCCTGAAAAATAGCTGCAGCAGTCACAAGCAACAGTGAGAGGAATATTTTTGGTCGAGTACTTAGACTTTAGTATCTTTAAAGTTAGTCTGTGAGGATATTTGAGAACAACCTTTTAAAGTGCTCTTTCAATGCTACTTAACATGGGTTAGACTAAAACATATAACTGGAATGGGTTGGGTTCAAGTTTATGTTGGAAAAGATGTGGTCAAATGGAATCGCGCTTACTTATTTGTTGAGTTAAACCCTACCATTCCATGCTTTTGTTCTAGATTTCTACTGTATGTAGTCCCATGGGTCCACTTCTTTTACTGAACCAGTTTGCTAATGTGCCTAAACCATATGGAAAGGTTATCAACTTCTATTCTTAGATGCCAAGATTCAAATAGCAGCAAAATGGAAGAATAAGGGTCTGTCTTCAGTTTGGAATCATCTCACCAGGATATGAGACAAGCTGTTTATGGGTAAGATCTCCGTGCAACGTGGGCATTTAATCTGAAATAGATTTTGAATGATGGTTACCTTTCATCAGAGTTCTGATAGTGGGAACCAGCTTCTAAGAACCAGCTAAATACCCCTTTAATTGGTGTTTATGAATGCTGAGTAGTGTAAACCAATTTATAATTTACTAGGAATAAGGCCCGTTGTGGAAATAAATACAACGGGCTCTAGAAAGAGGCCCTGGAAGAGTGCCCCGGCCTTGGGCACTCAGTGTCAATTTGCTGTGGCGACCTCAGCAGGGTATAATGACACAGAATCCACCATTTTCTCCAGGGGAAGATCTCTGCCATCTGAAGAGCAGTTGTAATTCAGCATGATCTCCATTCCTCCCCTGGAGACTGGCAACAATGATTCCCCATGAGGGAACAGGTGGTTTGAAGGGTGGAGTCAATGGCACTGAACCTGTCTGAGGTCCCACCCCTGCTGAAATCTCACCCTCTCCAGGGTCCACCTCTCAAATTTCCAGGAATGTCCCCACCTGGAGTTGGCAACCCTACCTCCCAGCCAACCATCAATGTATCATTATCTGCCCCCTGGCTTCAGCTTTCAATCTCCTCCCCCCTAGAGAGAAGTTGTAATTCTGAGTGATCTCCAGCCCCCACCTGGAGATTGGCAACAATGGTTCCCCATGAGGGACTGGTTGGCTTGGAGGGTGGAGTCTATGGCATTGTACCTGTCTGAGGTCCCACTCCTCCTCAAACCTCACTGTCTCCAGGCTCCATCCCTCAAGTCTCCAGGAATTTTCCACCTGGAGTTGGCAACCCTATCTCCTTCCCGGCCAATCATCAACCTCACTCTTCAAGTTTCCATTCCTCCCCCCCCCCCCAGCCTCCACTGTGCTCTGAAGCCCTGACTGCAATGTCACATTGGCTGTCATAAAGGGTCCATCTCAGCAGGGTATAAGGAAGTAGAGTCCACCATTTTCTCCAGGGAAACTGATCTCTGCCATCTGGAGAGCACTTGTAATTCTGAGTGATCTCCAGCCCTTGCCTGGAGATTGGCAACCATACTTCCCCTGGAGAAAAAGTAGTCTTTCTCTGCAATGGGTACCAAAGCAGCTGACATCATTCTCCTCTCCCCCTTTTTGACTTGCACAACAACCCTGTGAGATAGGTTAGGCTTAAAGTCTGTGACTGGCCCGAAATCACCCACTCAGCAAGAACCTGGGGCTAGCAGATACTGCTCTGAAGCACTGACTGCTACGCCTAGGGTAGACAACCTCCAGGTGGAGCCTGAAGATCGCCAGGTATTACAATTGAACTCCAGACAACAGATCTTCCCCCCTCCCTTGGAGAAAATGACTGCTTTGGAGGGTGGCCTCTATGGCATTCTGTTCAGCTGCCCCAATGAGTTTTCCCCCAAAGGCCAACATCGGTATGGAAAGGGACTTTCAGAGAAGCAAGCTTGGTTGCCTAGCAACGGGCACTGAGGGGAAAGTTGTCGGCTCTGATGATGGAATAGGGTTCCCAACCTCCAGGTGGGGCCTGGGGATCTCCCGCTTTTACAATGGATCTCCAGCTGACAGAGATCAGGTCCCCTGGAGAAAATGGCTGCTTTGGAGGGTGGACTCTATGGCATTGTATCATGCTGAGGCCCCTCCCCTCCCCAAACCTCACCCTCTCCTGGATCCACCCCCAAAGTCTCCAGGGATTTTCCAACCCAGACCTGGCAACCCATATGATGGAAATTCCTGAAGATTCGGGGGGTGGATCCTGTGGAGGGCAGCATTTTTGGGGGGAGATGGAAGGACCCAGCAAGCTATAATGCCATAAGGTCTACCTTCCAAAGCAGCCATTTTCTCCAGGGGAACTGATCTCTGTCATCTGGAGAGCAATTGTAACAGCAGGAGATCTCCAGGTCCCACCTGGAGATTGGCAACCCTAGGGGGAAAGTCAGCTGCACAGCAGGGGGTTGGAGGGAATGGTTTGATGGTTGCTGGCCCACCTCATTAGCCAGCCAGCCATGGTGGAGCTAAGCAGGAGAAAGAGCCTGGGGAATTTCACACAGCCAATATGTTCCGTTTCAGGAACTCTTCAGTAACGGTTTCTGTCAGGCATTTTACACAGAACCTTATTAGTACCGGTTCCCTAATGGAACATATTGGCCCTTTCACACAGAAACGTGCCTCTCTTATTGGGGAAGCGTTCCTGAGCCGGTTTACCTTGAAAGCTCCTCCCAAGCGTTCTTCAGTTCTTGTACCGGTCCTGAAGTGCTACGGGGTGCTGTGTGAAATGGCCCCTGTTTCTGACAGTTTATTCTGACAGTTTATTCTGGGCACGCTAGCAGTGTGCGGGGGAGTGGGTTATGCTGAAAGTCCATTGTCTTTTCACTGACAGAAGCAGGCCACTGAGGGGACAGTTAGACCCACCTGGCAGTGGGCGGAGGAGAAGAGTGGACCCAGCACCTAGTCAGTCCTTCCCCTTCGCCAGGGGTCCTTTCATAGAAAAAGAGCTGCAGGAGCTCATTAGCATAACTCATTAGCATAACATTAGCATATGCCACGTCCCTTGACATCACTGGAAGTGTGTCAGAAAGGGAATGTCAGTTTCAGCCCCATTATACCCTATGGGCCATTGAAATCAATGGCAAAAACTCATAGGGTATATGAGGGGCTGGAGGAAAGGGGATTTGAGGGAGAGGCTCCAAACTTGCAGGGTAGCTGCTGGGGCCTCTCCTCGAAATACCCACCAAGTTTCAAGAAGATTGGATCACGGGGTCCAATTCTATGGGCCCCCAAACAGGTTGTCCCATCCCCTCCATTGTTCTCTATGGTGGGAAAAAATGTTACCTTTTTTTCTACCATAGAGAACAATGGAGGGAATGGAGGCAACCTGTTTGGGGGCCCATAGAATTGGACCCCCTGGTCCAATCTTCTTGAAACTTGGTGGGTATTTGGGGGAGAGGTCCCAGCAGCTACCCTGCAAGTTTGGAGCCTCTTCTTCAAACCACCTCCCCTCCAGTCACTTTTAAAGTTGCCGCCGAATTTCGGCGGCAATTCGGCAGCAGGCTGAATTAGATCAGAGAATCTGATTCAGCCCATGGCTGCCCTAGTGGCCACTCCTGAGCTGGCAGAGCTTCGCTCCACCTCGCTCCGGCCCCAACAGACCCCTGCCCTTCACTGGCTCCCTCCAGACTGAGGCCGAGACACTGGCCAGTGGCTCTGTGGGCGGGACTGAGGCAAAGCAAGGAGAGAATGCAGCCACTGGCCAGGGACTCCCTTTTGAGTGGCAGTCTGTCCAGCCAACTGACTTAGGCGCCCCATGGAATCTTGAAAATGGCTTTATATAATAGGAAAGATTCTTTTTTGGTAAGATTCTTTACTCCTTTTTTTAATTTGGGTTATTAATGACGTTATAAAAATTTGAATTAACTTAAAGAAAACACTGTATTTTCTTGCACCAGAGTGCACCATTCAATCACCATCATCATACTGTAAGGACTTTTCACATCACTGCAATGATGACAAGAAGCAGCAAATCATAGACAGGGCTTATAGACTGTTCCTGTACAAAATCACCAGCCAAGTCTGTCTCCACAATTGTGCCACCTGCCCATGACTCAGAGATAATTCAGATAAGTTAGCAAGAACAAAAACTTCTCACACACACTCTTCTAGAAGGCCAGTTGTTGTAGTCACTTTCACAGCAATACAACTTGGGCATGAATCTAGTTGGGACAGTTTCACTCTTCACTTGGTTGGTAAAGATGAGAAAAGACTATGGGGCAGGGAGACTCCTTTCTCTTCCCAACGCCCATCAGGTTATAGCGCCAGTATCTTAATCATGCCTGCTGGGGGAAGGAAAAACACAGTACACCAGCCCCACCAAGCCATTTCTGTCACCTCCTTGAAGCTTGCACATACCTGACATCCAGGCAGGTTGCAGCTGCCTCTCTTTGCAAGAGTATGCTCATGCTGAAGGTCAACATGACCAAGGGAAGGAAGTACCATAATACCCACACAGCTAAATGTGTAGGCAGATTCCTCCTTGGATCAAACCAGATAATCACAGTAGGAATTAAGCACTATCTCATGGTGAGATATATCTAGGACCTGGTGAGAAACCATCATGCCCCTTCATCAAGGACTTGTCTTGTGATTCCAGGGATCTCACCATACCCTGATTAAATTGAACAACTGGTGCTTGTGGGACAGTATCTTAACAATCTGTTTGCCTTGAGTGTCCCAAATAATACAGACCTGCCTGGTAAACTAGTCAAGTCCTCAATCAGCAGGATAACTTCATTTCCTGCCTTTGGTGTAAAAGAATTGAATTTGGGGTATAAAAGGACCCTCTTAACCCTGGCATTTTAGGTTCAGCTTCAGCCCTGGACTGTCCCTCAACCACCATAATGCTTGACAATGCTCATGCTCATGCTCAGGCAACTTTTCTCTCTCTCCTAAAACCTCCCCTAGCCATTTCCCTTTTCCTCTCTCTGCAGCTGATCCCATTCTCAGGTGGTCTCCAGTGTCCTTGCCACCAACTCTCTTGTCTGTACTCCTCCCTCTGATTTATTCTCCCAAAGCTCCATTCCAGAGAAGCCTCTTCCCTGTTCTAGAAATGCACTCCCCCCTCCCTTCTCCCTTTCAGTCCAATCAGCTCCTGGGCATCAGGCTACTTCTCTCTCTTCCATTTCTTCCTTGCTTCATTTGGCTTCACTCCAAAACCTCTGCCTCATTCTCTGCTCCAAACCCAATTCTGTACTCTCCAGTGTGTCCAGTCAGCTGACCTCTTTTTTAGCTTTCACTAGAACATCAATTCTCTGCATTGTTCTCTCTCTTTGTCTTCTCCTTGGGGACACCATACATACATCCACAGGTTGGTTCCACTTGGACACATCTAGCCAAATGTGACTGCTTCCAACTAGGAATTGTTTGTAACTGAATATTATTGAATTATCTTTTGAAATCTGCCTTTGCTTTTTGTCTTTCTGCCTATCACTGTAACCAATACAGACTAAATGTCTCTTTCTCATATTTCCCAAAATATCACTCTAAGTGTATGCCTGGATATCCACAAACTTAGGATCATGGAATTCATTGCCACTGGAAGTGTTGGTGGCTACAAGCATAGACAGCTTCAAGAGGAGATTGAATAGATATATGGAGCAGAGGTCCATCAGTGACCATTAGCCACAATGTATAGATGGAACACTATGTCTGGGGCAGTGATGCTCTGTATCCTTGGTGCTTGAGGGAGGCAACAGTGGGAGGGCTTTTGGAGTCTGGCCCTGCTGGTGGACCTCCTTATGGCACCTGGGTTTTGGCCACTATGTGACACAGAATGTTGGTCTGGATGGGCCATTGGCCTGATCCAACATGACTTTTCTTATGCTCTCTTATGACCCCATAGGGTTCAGAGGTGCATGTGTAAATGCCATACACATGCATCTCCTCAGGCAGCCCTGGTAACACAGTTTATCAGACCACTGAACTATAAGGGTCAGTACTGACAAGTCACATCAGCAGCAGTTCTCCAGGGTCTCAAGCAGAAGTATTTCACATCACCTAGGACTTGATCCTTTTAAGTGGAATTGCTTGGGACTGAAACTGGGACCTTCTTCATGCCAAGCAGAAGCTCTACCATGAAGCCAGGGTCCCACCCCAAAGAGATGGCCCTTAAAGCAGCTGACAGTCAAAATAAAGATATCAAACATTAAATATTAACAATAAAGAAATTACATTTACCCAGCAACAATGAAGATAAGACCAGAAGCATAACATTCAAAATTTAAAAGGTCTGACAACATGTATTTTTAAAGTCTTAATTTCCCTTCTGAACAGGCCTGTGGCTTGGATCTGGCAACCTTCTTTAGGTTTTCACAGGAGAAACTGGCAGTTGTACTTTTCCTAGTAGATGACAATCTTATCCCGCACCTTTAGTGGGGCTTGAGAACTAACTCTCACAACTCAGGGTGGGGGACCTATGAGAGAAATCATGCTCTTAAATATGACAGCTGGCAAATAAACTTTGGTTTATTTAATCTATATGCCCAGTGACAAATCGGCTTTTCTTATTAAGCAAGTACATCGGTAAGAAAAATCACTGTATTTTTACTTCAAAGACATGAAGAGACACTGTTTGTTTGATTTAGCCCTTTGACTGGTTTCTTTTGCTTTGAAGAGAAGTATTTCCTTTTACCTTTTACACAGAGGAAGAAATGGTACTTGTTACATATTTAGGCTCACTGAACAATAAAAGTTCTAGCCAGGACATGGCAATGAATGTTACCACATGGCCCACTCCACTCTAGTAACCAAAGAAAACTTATTTTTGTACTATTCAAGGCTCAACCTGAGCCAGGGCTGTGCCTTGGAACCTGTGGTGAATGCCAGGCCTTGGGCCTGGAACATATGAGGCAATAATCAACAAGGGAGTGACTTGAAGAGACGCAGAATACTTTCCCCTCTACTGACAGAGCCTCCACAATAGCTCCCATATCTAGAATTAGATTCTTCCAAGCAGGCCTAAGTCCCGGAAACGCTCCACTTTAGAAATTAAACATTGATCGCATCCCTCCCCACCCATAATAAATAGCGCTCCATTATGGATCTACACATTAATTAGGAAAAAAGAGTTAAGATAGTGACTACTATTATGCTACGAAATATGAACTTTAGGAGCTAGGTCTTCTCTTGAGAATATCCTGTTATGCACACAGAAGCCTCAGTGTAAGAAAACGTGAGAGCTGCTCTCTCTTGGCTGCCTTGCCAAGGACTGGTTTGGGAGCCGTGAGTTATTCCACACTGCTGAGACTCAGCAGTTTAGCACTGAACTGAAGACATTAAACAATGCGAGGAGGCACCCTCCATCCCCTCTGAACCAACCACAGGCCATTCCAAACTTGATACACTGACTTGAAGGCGCACGCCAAGGAGAGAATGGTGACACAGACACATGGCCGGGACTGTCGAGGGAACACTGCCAGCTTCCCCCACAGCTGACCACTCTTAAAGGGAAAACACATGCATCTCGCGTATGCCTGCCAGCACTCTGCTAACAGTCATTTATGGGCTTTGGCTCCTGATGGGAGCAAAGCTAAAAAAATCTTACCTAACAAGCCAGCTAAACACATGCAGTACTGTACGAAAGAAGAAATCCTCTTTCCTGTACAGACGCAGGGAGTACAATAGAGAACCACCTCTGAGAAATGAATTTATGTTGCATGAACTGCTCTGTCAATTCAAGCCCAATTAATTTCAGTCTGTGGAAAATCAGATCACGGGCAGGGAAAAGAAATGCAATTAATATATTCTTGTTGTACTAAGCCAAAGATGAGCCTCCCTAAGCTCTGTGCAATTGTAAAAGATGGGATGTTGTACTACTGGGCAATAGTAGCATATATAAACCCAAAACACACACCCTTATCTTTCTCTTGCTATGCACATTCACTTGGACCCACTCAACAAAATAGGGCTGTATTCTGAGTAAACAGATACAGGAACAGCTACCACTTTCTAATCCCAGACCAGGACTCGCTGGAAAACAGCAAAAGTACTGCCCTCAACAGATCCATCCGTCAATTGCTTCTATAACCCTATCCTCACCCTCAAGAAGGATATCTGGGGAGAGTGGCAGTGCATTGTGGGGGGAAAATTTGCCTCAGCTAGGCTGCCTAATTGGCTCCAGGTGCCTGATGAGCCAAACCAGGAGGCTTAGGCAGCTGAGCAAGACTGTGGCGCAAACAAGAACAGTCTGTGGTGGCGCAGGAAAAGGGAACTGCAGTCTATTTCCAGTTTTTCCTATGAGAAGGATGGGCTTGGAACAGCTGTAGCAGAGCATATTGGTTTGCTGCTGAAGGGTAGCATAAAATGCATTCCACAGGTTGCTATAGGTGGTTTGGTTTTTAAAAATAGCAGTTAAGCAGTACAGCAGTGGATAATTTCATTCTAGAGAAAGCTTTTGGTCAGCAGGCTACTGTTAAAGGCACCGAAATAGGAGGCCAGGATGTTTTTTCATGATCAATTGGCAACTATAGATGACCAGTTTGTTTGGACTATTGAGTATTAGAACAAGGGTTGTAAATTATCTGGGGAACCAAAGGACCCTGGCTTCTTCCTGGGCCTTCAACAGAGGTTGCAGATGCAGAAATCAGCAGACAAAAGTTTTTATGATTTGGTGCTAAACATGATCTCCTGTTAATTGCACTGGATCAAACTGCTTTTAAAGAGAGAGCCTCAAGGTCTAGTTCAAAACTGGCCAACTGTATTTAGAACTAGGCTTGCAATTCCCCAGATCCGGGTGGGAGATCCCCTGCATTCGTGGGCTCCTGCCCACTGCAGACCAGCTGGCCAGCCGGAGCAAATTCCCTTACCCACCAAACAGTGTCATCCTGTGTGACAAGCTGCCATCACCCAAAATTGATGTCAGTGCATTGGTGATATCAGGGCAGTGATGCTGTGCTTTGGGAGCAAAACTGTATGGTTTGAGGTAACTTTTACCATAAAGTTTTGCCCAAAAAGCAGAGCGTCACCCACGACATCACCAATGCACTTATGTCACTTCTGGGTGACATCAGTGCATTGCACGATGCTCTGCCCATTCCCAAAATGCCCCCCAAAGCCCCCTGCTGATGAGATGGAGCGACCTGGCAACCCTATTTAGAACCCTACTTATACTTATGCTGTCTTCTTATTGAGAATTTTATCTGATGTTTACAACTGGATGTGCTCCTACCATGTTAAATCTTAGTTCCTTTAATTAGCCAACATGCTATGGGTTTTATCCATGCCTTCTCTTATAGGTCAGTTCTAAGCATGTTTGTATGGAAGTAAGCCCTACTGAATTTACTTCTGATCTAACTCCGTTAGCATTTGGGGTGGGGCCCTCTGGCTGCATGCACTTAAAGGAACCCCTTTAAGTGCATGCAGCCAGCAGGATAGGGCCCCGCATGCCCGATCTCCAACAATGCCACTCAGAGATCGGGTGGGCGGGGCCCTTCAGCTGCATGCACTTAAAGGAACCCCTTTAAGTGCATGCAGCCAGCAGGACCATCGCCGTGGGGACAGGACTTGGAGCTGGGACATCCCCAATGTGACATCATCACATTGGGGATTCCCCACCCCCTCCAAGAATGCCCCCCAAGTCCTCCTCTGTGGACCAAGATGGACCTGGAACCCTATCATGAACTAAAGTTCATGACAAATTGTGGGTGGTTCGTAGTTTGTCAAGCAGAGGGGCTTAGCTATGGGTGCCTCAGCTGGACCCACATTTATACCTGCCCCCCCTCCTGATTGTGAACACATCTCCCTTGGTAGGGTTCGGGTGTCCAGTGGACTCAGGGATTTAAGCCACCCTGTCTTTCTACTCACACCAAGCAAAGGAGCTCAGCTACTGGCTGCCTCCGCTAATTGCCTCAGGCTCATCCCCCTCCCCCTGCCTCTCATGCAGCAGATGGGCAGACTTGATGCTGCGCAAGAAGTGGGTGGCCAGATGCCTGCAGGTCTTGAGCAAGGACTGCATCTTGAGAGAGGCAGCATCCCAGGTGGCCTTGACAGTGCTCCCCAGCCCCAGAGCATCCTTCACCACCACCAGGTGAAGCCTGTGTGCCAGGCAGACAATGCCCTTGAGGCACACAACCTTCACCACTGCCAACATGTTGGTGTCAGCATCTGTGACAATGGACAATGTTGCCACCACCCATCCACTCCCTCAGGCTGCTCTGTAAGATGGTGGCAATGTTTTGCACTGTGTGGTCTGCATCCATCCCCTGTGCATGAAGCATAACCACTTTGTAGCCCAGTGACAAGACTATCCCATCCTGGGGCCTGGGCCATGCCCTGACAATCCATACAGAGAGGTCCTCTGGTTGCCACCAGGGGGTGGTGAGGGAGAGGTAGTTGTACTGCTGTCTGCTCCAAAGATCAGCCATGAAGGGCACGGTTCTGACTTGCACTTTGGAGAGCTGAGCCTTGACCATTGCCACTGCAGAGTGGGCAAGACTTGTTGGCTCATGGTCCTCCACAAGGGGTCAGAGTACCAGGGAGCCAGGTGTTGCAGCAGCCAGCGAAAGGCTACGTTCTCCACAAGGGAGAAGGGTTGGCCAGTTGCAGCAATTATATCACTGACAAGGTGAGTAACTGCTTCCTGGGTCCTCCATGTAGCCCTTCTGAATGGCACCATTGGCAACGGCATTCCCAGGGGAATGACCTCTTAGAGGATGGCCCGCCTTGATGTCCCCACCCACAGCACCCCAAGTGTGGGGACCCTTTCTTGGAGGGGCCTCCTGCTCCCCCTCTGCTTCTTGCTGAGAGGGAGTGGGCCCCTTCTTCCTCCTGCTGGCTGCCAATCTTTCCTCTGGCAGCAACATAGTTGGATGCACCCTTTGCAAGTGCCTGCAGAGGCTGGAGGATGACACCCTCCAGACATGGGTGTGGCACATCTGGCACTCTGTCACACAGGGGTCATTGGGGAAAGAGTTTCCAAACTGCGGGCTGGAAACAGGGCCAGAGGATTCGAGAAGGTGGGACACACAACTGTTTTCTTGCGCTGGGCTGGGCAGGACCACGGAGAGGTGTACTCAGGGAGTTGTGATGTGGAAGGGGAGGATGCTTCCCACCCATTCTCCAGGGAGCCCCTGTTGAAACTCCGGGGATGTCTCTGTCCTTCAGAACCTGCCTTTGGAGACTAGTGGATGGCCCTGCCTATCATCCACCGATATGCAGCAGTTAGCAAGTGATCACCTCCATCCTTTGAAAAGTTGCACAAATTTTTTGTCAGCCTGCTTCTGAAAAAATAAATCAAACTCGGCCTTTTAAAAAGTTTCCTGCCTTTAACCAGTTTCTGGCCCACAACAACACTACACTGTGTACTGCATGACTACTTGGTGTATTTTACTAGCCTCTTGTGAAGGACTTGTCATAGGCTTTTTGAAAGTCCAAATAAATTATGTTGTTCACTTCTCCTTCTACTGACCACTTTGGTCGTATTTTCAATTTGTAACAAATGGTTTTTTTCCCTTTACAGAAGAGTTCCCAGTTTTCTGCCACCTCTTCCTAGACATCTGTGTAACTTATTTCTCCCCTTCTCTCTGTTATCTATTGTGTAATACAAACTGGACAAAAATTTCTAATTTCTGAACACAGAAAAGCTGCTCCCAGCTGCAGAGTTTATGTCAAAGAAGGAGCAGAACTGGGGGTGGGGGATGGTGTTGAAATCAACAATTAAAAGTTTGGCCTTTAGCTCTTGTTGGTGTAGCTGATTAAATTTAGAATAGACTCTATGCTATTTATTATTATTTCTTAATTTTTATCCTACTAGTCAGGTAAGAAATGGTCTCCCAAAGAGGTTCATAGCAATTAAAATTGAATTCAAAGTGTTATATATAAATCGCTGTATATAAACAAAAAAGAGAAATAAGATATTCAAAAGAGAAATAAGAGAAAGAGAGGTAAAACAAAAGTGAAATATAAACAGAAGTAAGAAATAACCAACAGAAATAACACACAGGCATACACATTTAAAAATAAGATACATAAGGAAAGCACTGGGGAAAGGTACAAGAAGAGACCGTTCTGAAAATCAGGGAGACCCACTTCCGGTTCCTGGTCTCCTGCTGCTCAGAGCAGCAGTGGGAGTAAAATGGGGGGACTGGTGTCATAATATTATGAGGTGCCAGTTTCCAGTGACTCGATTGCCCTGTCTCCCAAAGCTGTTGGCAACCCTACAAACAATACCAGATTGAACAGGATATTTTTTATTCAATACGGTCCATTCTGATCTTTCCTTACTGTGTTGTTTCTGAGCAGGAAGGAATGTGATCTCTCAGGGCCATTTAGGGCTGCCAGATCTGGGTTGGAAAATACCTGGAGACTTTGGGGGTGGATCCAGGAGAGGGCGGGGTTTAGGGAGGGGAGGAGCCTTAGCATGGTACAGTGCCATAGAGTCCACCCTTCAAAGCAGCCATTTTCCCCAGAGGAGCTGATCTCTGTCAGCTGGAGATCAGTTGTAAAAGCGGAAGATCCCAAGGCCCCACCTGGAGGCTGGCAACCCTAGGGCCATTATGGTCACGCGTGCCTAGCTGCTTCACTTCAGACTTGGGGGAGAGGATGTCACATTTTGGAATTCTCCCTTATGCTAAAAAACACCCTGTAAATAGAAAACCAGGACAGCAGGCAAAGAGAAAGAGCAGAACCCTTTCCCTGCTGTGTCACTTTTTTGTTTGCATGGAGTTTTATTTTCTCTAAAGGAAGGAACATTTTAAAAGCTGGAATCTACCACCAGCTATCTGAGTGGTGGAGCACTCATCTCAGAGCTCTGCCGCCTCATTGCCATGTCATTCTCTGGTATGTGTGGTTAATGGCAGAGGTCCAAGGGTCTTTCCACTACTGATACTGACAGTTGGTACAGAGCTCTTTTCAGCAGGAAGAGAGAAACTTCCTACAACTGATGTTGTCTGGCTGGGCCCCCCGGCAGACTAGTCCTTTCTTTGCCATACTTTTCCGCGGAAGTAAGTAAGTGGTACAGCCTCCAAGTGGCCCATGCTCTTCTAGCTGCCCTGAGTGCTCCTCCCCACCTAACTTTCCAAACACCACTCTAGGGTAGAAATAACAAATTAAAGGGAAATGGCAGAGGCCTGGCTTCAAGTCAACATCCACTCCAAATGCTCAGAACTGCGGGCTTGTATTGCAGTCAGCCTTGCTTTCCTTGCATGATTATTGTGAGGCTAAGAAAACACTGTATTATAACTATTGAGATTAGGGTTGGTGTGGTTTTCCGTTCAGTTTCTTGAGAGAAAGTTACAGGTAAATGTGTTTCATTTCTATCAGTTTCTCCTTTTTAGGTTTCTGTCAGATACTGTTTGCCATCAGTATATCTAATAGTAAACTAGCTGGTTGCTGAGTGGATAACGAAAGCCTCACAACAGGGCACTGTTAGAGAAATTTAGTTCATTATTAGCTAGCTGAGGTAAAAATCCAATATCCTTCTTCTAGTTGTTGAGCATAAGATAGATTGATTACATTGGTAACTAGTTTCTTATAATTGAGCCAATTTCCTGTATTAGTTTTCCATGTTTTATGGTGTTTCTGACTTTTTGCCCAACCCTTACACCAAATTAACCTTATGACCTTTAGGCTTCCAGGATACGATCACACAATGGAGACATGAGTATCTCATCTAAAGATTATGTCTTTCAAAGTGTTCTGTGAGCAAAAGTCAGAAAAAAGTTATGTCTAACACCAGAATTAAGTTTTCTCCAAGTTATCAAAGCCTGGCTGCCTTGTTTACATTCTTCTATAAAAGATGGACCCTAGGTCAGTTAAAACATGCCAGCTTACTGGGCACTTCAGTAGGCTGGTATCTGAATGAATAATTCTTAAATAAACTGCCTGCTTTCCTAGCAAAAAAAGCCTTGAAGGAATTTTTGTTCTTCACAGATATATCTCAGAAAAGGGGAAATCATCTGGCCTTTATAGAAAATTATTTTCCCTAACAGGCACCCACAGAAGAGACAGAACTATCTGCATAACTCTGTGGACTCTGGGGCTATGAAGTTGGTTTAATAACCACGGTTAGTCCAATTCATGGTTTGTCTGAATGTCATAATGTAAACACCCTGTCTTAATCCTGGTTTATTCTCTGGCAGTACCTTCCCAGGCTATAGAGAGAAGGCAATGAAACCAACATTTGATGAAGCAAAGCAGGATTTGAGAGACTCTGAGTTGAATCCTGGTTTCACAAACTAGCCACAACTAAAATAAACCATGGATAATGTCTAAACTGAGTGTTATTTGAACTGAGCCAACTTGAATTCATGTTAGAGCTTGAAGCAGAAATATATTTCATATTTTTGTTTAATTCTGTGGCTCCTTTTAAAAATGCAGGCCTATACGCACAGAACTCCCCACCTTACAGACTTCGTGAAAAATGCAGGGTGCTGTAGTTGTTATAAGGTATTCATGCGTTCATTCATCCATTCATTTCAAACATGTTATGCTGTCTTTCCAACTGATCAAGGTCCACAAAGTGGTGAACATAAAAAAACATTAAAACACAATCAATTAAAATACATTTAAAATTATAAAATAATTCAATTAAAACCACACAAACAAACAACACCAGGAGGGCCAGGAACCATTGTTAGGAGCAATGTTCCCTCTAAGCTGTGGAGTCTTGTGAGCAAAAATTCTACTTTGTGAGCTACTGGCACTAAAGTTGTGAGGGAGCGATTTGGCTGCTGCATAAATTAAGTTTGCTCTGGGGCCATCCTTCCCGAGTGAAGACAAAAATGTGTGAGCTGGAGGCTAAAAAACTGTGAGTTAGCTCACACAAACTCAGCTTAGAGGGAACATTGGTTAGGAGTATGCCAGACAAACCAAAAATGTCTTCACCTGCTTGCAAAAGACATTGATAGAGGGAGACAGACATATCTCCCTGGGGAGGGAATTCCAAAGTTTTGGTGCATGACGGAGAAAGTCGTTTCTTGGGTTGCCACTAATCTAGCTTCAGACAGTGGGGGCAACCAGAGCAGGTTGCTCTGGTTGCCAATCATCCAAAGATGATTGGCATGTACAGGTAGGTTCATATGGGAGGAGGTGGTCCTTAATTAGTGAGAGACTTAGGTTAGGCTTTGCCATAGTGAATTGTCTAACACAGCCTACAATGCAATCCTAAGCAGAGTACTAGGTTGCCAGCACCGGGCAAGCAACTGGTAGGAAACTGACCTGTGTGTGGGGCGGCTCACTAGTGATGCCAACAAAAGTCCATATGCTCAAAGCAATGGTATTCCCAGTAGTAGTGTATGGCTGCGATAGTTAGACCATAAGGAAGGCTGAGTGCAAAAGAATAGATGCTTTTGAATTATGGTGCTGGAGAAGATTCGTGAGAGTCCTTTGGGCTGCGAGGAGATCAAATCAGTAAATCCTAAAAGAAATCAACCCTGACTGTTCCCTGGAAGGCCAGATACTGAAGCTGAGGCTCACATACTTTGGCCACCAAATTAGAAGGGAGCACTCACTGGAGAAGACCCTGATGCTGGGAAAGACTGAAGGTCAAAGAAGAAGGGGACAGCAAAGGATGAGATGGTTAGACAGTGTTATAGATGCAATGAACACAAAATTAGGCATACTCTGGAGGATGTGGAAGACAGGAGGACCTGGCGTGATGTGGTCCATGGGGTCACAAAGAGTCGGTCTCAACTGTGCGACTGAACAACAGCAACAACACTGGTGATGTAATGATATCAGCAGCAGCACAATTGCATGACCAGAAGTGACATCACTGCCTTTCAGGCAACACTCTAGCATTCAGCTCTATGGTTTAACTTAGAATTTTGACTGAATGATAACGCATTTCCAGGGACATAATAACATCAGTTCCAGTCATGGCTGAAGTTATGCTATTATGCCAGCAATCACCCTCTTTACCCTGACCCTTATTTGTCCCACTGTCCAGCTGAGCAGATTTGAAGCCTGTCTCCCCAGTCCTACATGCTTGCCTCTACCTATGCCTTACTGTCTTTGCATACCTAACAAGGAAAGGAATCAGCATCATCAGAGAAAAGATTTGCAATCTCAGCAAAGACTGCTTTAACTGAATTCAGCATAGGAGAGAGATAACAGTCAAAAATAAGTGGTCCACATTATTTAGATAAGGCCTTGAAAACAATGGGAGACAATGCCAAGTGTCATACAATCATGCTAAACAGCAGAAAGATATTGATGTGACAAACTGAGCATCTTAGACACTTCTACACCAGTGCGAGAAGTTAAAGTAATGAATAAGAGGAACTGGCTGCCTTGGCACACTGTCAGAGTTATGTCTAGGGGTGTGCAAAAAAAAAAATTCAAGTTTTTTGGGATTCAGGTATATTGAACCCGAATTTTTTCAGGATTCCCAAAAAACCTGAATATCTATACCGGTATAGTGCCAATATCCAAAAATTTTCGGGAGTCCCAAAAAATTCAGGTCCATTATACCCTATGGGGCAATTGTAATCAATGGCAAAAAACTTCTGAAAAGTTTCCAGGGAGCTGGGGGGAGGGGGTTTGAGGAAAGTAAGTGAGATGGTGAGGGGGCATGTTTGCCAGGCCAGCAGCAGAACCTGTGCAATCTGCCCCCCCGAAACAGTGCCACTGTGCCAGTCAGTGCCCACCCAACAGGACTCACTCAGGTCAAACCAGAGAATCCCTGCAGCTTAACCAGACTGAGGGAGCATGTTTGCCAGCCAGGCCAGCAGCAGAACCTGTGCAATCTGCCCCCCAGAAACAGTACCACTGTGCCAGTCAGTGCCCAAACCCAACAGGACTCACTCAGGTCAAACCAGAGAATCCCTGCAGCATAACCAGACTGAGGGAGCATGTTTGCCAGCCAGGCCAGCAGCAGAACCTGTGCAATCTGCCACCCAGAAGAACCTCTGCCACTGTGCCAGTCAGTGCCCAAACCCCACAGGACTCACTCAGGTCAAACCCGAGAATCCCTGCAGCATACCCCTAGAGACTAGAGGCTACCACCCCACCACCACCCCACCCACACCTACCCCCAGCCCCCCAAAATAAATATATTTTTTAATGCCCTAAATATAATCAAACCAGTTGTAGGCACTGGCAGTCGCAGCAGCAGTCCAGGCAGGCAATACTGGGAGGAAAGGAGGCTCAAGAGAAGCAGGGGCAAGCAGCAGAAGCCAGCCAGCCACAGTCTCTAAGCCAGGCTCTCTCTCTGACCACCACCAGCAGCAGCAAACCAGGAACAACAGCAGAGTCAGGCTGCAAAGAGGCTGCTTTTATGCTCTTTGGGCATACACAGAGGATTTCAAAGAGAAATAACCTTCTGTGATTGGCCACAGAGCAGATGCCAAAATCCTATTGGCTGCCAGTGCTCCTTCCCTGGGAAAGGAGCAAGCCAGTAGCTGAGAGTTCCAAAGATTTGCAAGCTGCAATGCATTTGGAAATGCATTGCAGTAATTGGCTCAGGCTGTCTAGGAGGTCCCTCTTTCCCCCTCCCTCCTGGAAACAGGAGCAAAAGGCGGGAAAGAGGGGAAAACGGCAGGAGAATGCTTTTTCCAGCATTCCCTTTAAATTTTAAACCCGCGGCAGCCATTTTGAAAATCCCAAAAAGCAAAAAAAACCTGGATTTTTTCAGGGGGGGTGGTGGTGTTGGGGGATACCTGAAAAAACCCGAAATGACTTTTTCCCGGGTTTTTTCCATTTCAGAAAAACTGAATGCACACCCCTAGTTATGTCCTAGTTAGTGGAGTCATACAAAACATTGAAATGGAAGAAGGATAGGCAGAGAGATGGAATAAATTCGTGTTTTTTCTTCTGCCTCACCTTGTTTCTGTACCATTAAATGTGGGTAAGAGGTAGTAGTGGGGTGAAAAGGGGAAGACAAAGGAAAGGAGATGTTTTATTTTCCTGACAGCAATGTTTCACAGGCCCCAACCTTGTTATGTCAAAATTCTGAAAAGTATGCCCAGATTACCAAATCTTCTTGCTTACTATCCTTTGTTGCATATGTCAGATTCCCTCTTTTTTTATCCTCGTCCCTTGAGAGTTGTGGGGCAGAGGAAGGCATGGTGCAGAGGGAGAAACCGCAACTGCCTTTCCCTACATGAACTTCTCCATGTTCTTAGATCAACAGCATAGTGCCCTGATTAGATTGCAAATGGAATGGTTTTGCTTTTGACAATACAATTGTCAAATTGGCAATACAATTAAGTATTGCTTAGTTGCTTTATTTCATTTTAAATATGTTGTAAACCACCTTAAAAACTTCTATAAGTAGGTGAATTATTAATATTTTAAATATTTGCTCTACGTTAATATTTTTATAAATTTGCTGCTGCTTGGTTGTTGGATCATTTATGGCTGTTGCTCTTATGGACTGAAGAGTTTATACATTTTAAAAATACTTTTAATGCATTTTTGTTTATGGTTTAGCATAGACAAGCTCAAGCACTTGCTATTTCAGTTGGCATCATGACTGAGTGTTGTGGTCACTGGAGCTGAATGTTCACTGGGCAGTTCGTCTTTTGTGCAAACAGTTCAAACCTGTCTGACAGGGCTACATTTGCTCATTCACAGAAAAGTATTAACCAGATTAACCCCTACCTCTGTGTGCTGCAGTGTACCACTGTGCACTAAATCCAGTTGCTCATGAAAGAATTATTAAGATAATATAGAAATAATTTTTTAGGAAAGAATGTGGTTTTTTTTAAAAGGTTGGCATTTGTCTGAATCTCTGATAGCCTGAACAATAATGATTACCAAACAGCAGTTCATTCACATGCAGTCTCGTTCAACTTCATGGGAGTCATAGTTTATTCCCCCCTTCAAATAAATCAGATTAAACATTTTTTAAATATAAAAATAAGATGGATGTTTTGCTAATAGTAGGCAATCCAAGCAAGTCACTTGAATTCTGCTTTCACCTGCACAGGCACAAACAGGGGCAAACTGGGTGATCTGTGGACCTTACTGACCTGACCTGACAATGACAGTGGGTGGACATGGGTTCTACCAATTGCACAGGTGCAAAAGTGTCCACAAGGCACAAAGAAATGAAACATCTACGTTGACACGGCAAGTACATTTGTTGTGAAGTTCTCAGCATGACTAGTAAAGGATTGTATTTTATATTTTCACAAACTTTGTCCACTGCCTTGAGGGCATTCTCAACAGGAAGCCAGTTAATGAGATTAAAAAATAATATCCCACGAAGAACTGAGGAAGAATTTGTGAGGATGTAAAGTACACCAGACTCTATGGTGGAACAATTGGTGAAGATACTACAAAATCCTTAGGATTCCAAGGGTTCCATGGAGAAGACACTATGGAATTAAGTGAAATTCCCCCAGTATGGCAATCAGAAAACTTACTTCAGAATGAACCATTTGCTATTGTCTCACTGCCCAAGAGTTGTATGTTAGGTTTTTAAGGAACAAAGACCTTTAGAAAAGTAGCACAAATATAAACAGGACCTGTGTATTCTTCAGATCTGTGCAAGCATTTGCTAATGGGCAGAGAATTTAGCATCCTGAAAATATATGTACACACACAAACACATACACAGAAAACTCTGCAAAGATTGCCTTGAGAATGTATGGGAAAGGTATGAAGTCAGAGAAAGAGTGGGACTATTCTCAAGGATTTCCAAAAATTATGGTGTGGCTCCCTGTACAGCTTCTTAATTATTTTTGTAACTAGCAAAATAAATCATACACAGTGTAATTATTGTGGTTTTACATAATTTGTGCAAGAGGCAGAATTCAGCTTTAACTTTTTTTTAGTGCGGAGTATCCACAGATGAAGCTATCTCAGTTTAAACCGAGTCAGATTATTGGCCCATCTTGCTCAGCACTATCTATTCTGACTGACAGCAGGTCTCCAGAAGAGGGAGGTCTTTCCCAGCACCTGCTCCCTGAGAGCCTTAAACTGGAGTTACTATGGTTTGAACCTGGAACTTCATACATATAAAGTGTGAATTCCACCACTGAGCCAATAGACCAGGGTTCGCCAAACTGTGGCTTGGGAGCCACATGCAGCTCTTTCACACATATTGTGCGGCTCCTGGCAGGGCGGCTGGGGAAGCTAAATATCATTAGCAAACAAATATCATTGGACAAATAAATGTCATTATCAATATCTGCTTTTACCACTTTTGTTATTATTTTTGGCAGTCTCATTTAATGTTAATAAAAACCAAATTTGCATATTTCCCAGTAAAAACATGTAATATTTGTTCATGTCTTGCGGCTCCCAAACATCTGGCATTTATTCTTTGTGGCTCTTATATTAAGCAAGTTTGGCCACCCCTGCAATAGACCCTCGGCTGAGCATACACATCTGTACATAAATGAACTCTGAAGCCGCAAGTTTGGGTCAGTATGCTTCATTGGTGTCCTCCTTTTGCAACCAGTCCTGCCAGATTGTATTTATCAGGAATTACTGGTGATATAGGTTTTGGTTGCAGTTTTAGGGCCAAAATAAATAGTGATGATAGTCAATTAAATGTCACAACAGTCAAAAACGTTGGTTAAAATCTAAGACTGGCAGCAGCCTCCTGTAACTTTAAGGCTGTAATCCTAGCCACAGTCACTAAGAACGAAGCCATACTGAAATCCAATGGGGCTTACTTTCAAGTAAGCATAATTAGGGCTGAACTGTAAATATTTCATAGAAGAGAGCATTTTGCTCTGGCTTTTCCCATCATAGTACTGCAGCAACAGGAGAAGCAGTTCCAGGTGGAATATCCCTTCATGTGCTGCTGACTCTTAATAGAGCAGCAACTCATTCAATTGCTTGGTCTAGCAATGCTATCACACCTTTACTTTGTTGGCAGACTTAGCAGTCCACATTTGGACAGGGGGTTGTGAATTAACCTACACTTTTCATAGTTGTTGAATAAAGCACAGATAGTTTGATTCCACGGTCTACAGGAACATGAATTAGAATTTTTCCATGATAGTTTTTATAGACAACAGAGTTTAAAAGTTGCCAGCTGGGCAGGAAAAAATGCCCTGTGTCTTACAGAGAGGTCAAATACGCAGAAATGGGCGCTTGAAGCTTCCCATGCCATGATGGAGCTAAATAGCATCACTTGATAATTGCTGCAGATCAAACTGAAATTAAAAGGACAGCTAGAGGGACCATTTTAAAAGGCAGCAAGGCAACCCGACTGCAGCTTGAAGCAAAGGGAAGATTTTATACTATATGTCTTTTAAAACACACTCACAAATCCTGTTTCCTGGCCAAAACACTTAATGTAGATTTCCTGCACAGGGCATCCTTAATTTTAACTGAGTTCGCTCACAGTCCCAGAACTTTTCCAAGGACGCTATGACTGTTATGGTGTCTTTGGCTGTTGCTACCACATAATCTCCCTGAAGGAAGTTTCAGACAGTGGAGAGGAAACCAGTGTAGTGTAAATGAGTACCGACAGTGTCAGCATTAACTTATTATAGAAATCAATGGGGAGTTGATATGAGAATGATGTTACAGAAAGCAGAGATCCTTATGCCCAGGCTTTTCCTGAACCACAGAAAGTCCTTTTTTGTAGAGTCCCCCTTGGGACTTAGAACTAACATACTGGTGGCAATTCTGTCTCCCTGTCTGAATCCCATTATTGTAATATAGCTTTTGTTTAAATAAGGAGGAACATCTGGGCCAAATAACAGAACAAACTCAGAAAATTTGTGTAACTCAATTAAAATGTTGAATAGACTGATAATGCCATACTGAAACATTAAAACAAGGGGCATAATAAACATGGAAAATGTGTAGCTCAGTTAAAAATGCAGTATGGATAGTCTATCACACATTTCTACAAGGCAGAGGTATACAGCACAAATTTTATCAATAAACTGCATTGACTTTCCAAAAGCAAAGTTTAAATCTGAAAATTGTATTAGTGAAATTTAATAGGAATAAAGCATGATCTAGCATAGAGGACCCTATTGATGACTAGAAGTCAACCTGCCCAATGTTTTTGTCTACAAACTGACTAAGTTACATGTGCCAGTACTTGTGATGTTTTAGTGTTCGCTTATTTAACTATAACATGTATGCTAATTCTTAACATTATTTCCTTTATATTGAAAGTGTCAAGTACCTGTCTACTTGGGGAGAAGGCATCGGTGTATTTACTTCCACAAGACTACACAAAGACCTTAATCCTGCAGTTCCTGACAAGCTATTTCTCTCTGATTGTAATTGAAACACAGGGTACACAAAATCAATAAATCTAATTCTTAACCTGGCCCCATATGTGGATACTAGGGTTGCCAGCCCCCAGATCTGGGCAGGGTCCCCCCACTTTTGGGGGCTCTAATCCGCCCCAGACATCTGGCTGGCAGGGGAAGCCCTGCCCCCAAGCCCTGCCCCAGGAGTGACCACCCACCTGGCCACCCCTCTCCCTCCCCTCCTGCCAGACTTAAAGGGCTTCAGTTGATGGGTGGGGACCAAATGGCCTCCGATCAGCTGTAGGGCCCTTTAAATCTAGCAGGAGGGAGGGAGACGAACCATGTTATGTCCGCTGACTGCCACCAGGCACCAGCGGCATACAGTCTGAGCTTGGCTCCAAGGAACAATAGGGGCCAAGGATCCTACACCACCGCAAGTCCTCTAATAAGAACTCTGGCAGGAAATTCAAACTCGCCAATAGTACTTTGGGTGTGTTCTAGGAGTTGTATATAGTTGGCCATATTGGCTGGTATTGCACGCTTGTTGTGTACCTAATAAACAAATGCTGATCACTACGCTGTAGTCTGGACCTTCCATGAGTATGCAACACAGTACGCAACAGGCCGCATGCTCAGTTTGCAAAAAGACCCTTTAAAGGAAGGACTCTTTAAGGCCAGGCCTAGCTGCTCACTACATTTCAATGGCAGCCACCACATGAAAGCCAGTGTGGTGCAGTCATTAGATTTTTCAGACTAGGATCTGAGAGATTCAGGCTCAAATCCTCATCCTGTTGTGGAAATTCACTGGGTGACCTTAAGCCAGCCACTCTCTCCTACCTCACAGAGTTGTTGTGAGGATAAAATGGAGGAAAGAAAAATTTGTAAGCTGCTTTGGGCCTCACTGGAAAGAAAGGTAGGCTATAAATGAAGCAAATAAATAATAGTATAGCTGAAGATGGGAGCAGATAATTGATTTGGTGGGTGGGAAGGAGAGAAAGAAGCAGGGAAAAGTGAGGATACAGGGGCCGCCAGAAAGAGGGAAAGGGGAAATAGTGTGGGGATCAGGATATAGGGGAAATCAAGGCGAACCCCTCCCCCCAAGTCCTTGCAGGTTCCCCACCACCCAACTAGGTACAGCTCTGTGGCTGGCACCACATACCAGGGCCATAGTTTTCCTGGATAGAGGCTGCCCAGGGGAGGGAAGGAGGGGAAGCTAAGGGGGCAAATAAAGGTAGGTTGGCTGGTGCGTGAGAAGAGACAGAAGCAGGAAAAGGAGAGTGGCTGAGGGGGTTTCAAGGAAGAGAAAGGGGAAATGGGGGAGGGGAAATGAAATGTCTCCTGAAAGTCCTTTCAGACTCCCCTCTATGCTTTGGATATTTTTAGTTGTAACTACTGATCAAATGATAACCTGAGATTGCTATTCATTGGGGGTGTGGACTAGCTCCTCAGTCGCAATGTCTTTCCCATTTCCCTGTATATGTTCCTCTCTCTAGACTTCATCAGCCCTTGTGGTGGCTATCTCTAATTAAATGGACTGGCAAGGATAGACCAAGGTGGGTCTGAAGCAATACAACAAGGCGTTATAGGCAGAGTTTTTTGGACGAACAGAAATACGACATGGCTGTATGCTTTGCATATGAATATTTTGTTATGCAGTGATATTCTCAGTGTAGGAAAAATAAGTACACTGTTGCTTGTGAAGTATGATACAAATATTTGTTTGGGTGTGAATGTAGGTCATTGTACAGGTTGCAAGTTCTGAGTGTGCTATGCTGCTCTTACTGCATTGTTTTCTACTTTTGTAATTCTGTTTTCTGCATTACTTCACGTCTGATACTTTTTGCACAGTTTCAAATTTTTGTAATCCTAGTCCTGTTGCATTGCCTTGGTTATATTGTTTTACACCATGTAATCTGCCTTGAGGCTCAGTGAGAAAAACAGATGATAAAGTAAACAGAGTAAATAAATCTAAGTAATTACACTAAACCAGGTCTTTTTTTTGTAGAAAAAGCCCAGCAGGAACTCATTAGCATAACAGGCCACACCCAACAGCAGAAACTCATTAGCATATTAGGCGGGGGCTGGGAAAGCACAGGGCAGGCATGGAAGCTTGCCTCCCCCCCAGCTTCTCCACCCCACTTCAGCATCGCCTTTCTAGTCTACCCCCCTCTCCGAACCAGATGGCCGGAGAAAGGCACTTCAGCATTGCCTTTCTAGTCTCCTAAACCCCCCTCCCCGAACCAGACAACCGGGGAAATGTGGTGCTGAAGTGCCTGGGATCTGAACACCTTTCTAGTCTCCTCCCCCCACCCCCCCGAACCAGACAATTGAGGAAAGGCGCTGCTGAAGTGCCTGGGATCTGAAAAATCCCAGGAACTTCAGCATCGCCTTTCTAGTCTCCTACCACCCCCCCCAAAAAAGATCGGGAAGGGAAGCAGGCATGTTTGCCTTGCTGCCCTCGGTCTCCCCAGCCAGCCCACCAAGGCACGCAGGCTGAGGAGACCAAGGGTAGCCAGGCAAACATGCTCTGTTCCTTCCCTGAGCCCTCCGCTTTTGCAGGATTTTGCAGGATAAACCACAGGCCAAGAGTGGGTTCATATACACAAAAGGAGTACCATACATGAATTGTGATTTTTTTTTACATATTCCTGCTTGTTTATTTATCAAAAAGGAATATCCATATAATATGTAACCTCTGCAACAGGAAATTATGCTCCAAGAGGAGTCTGGTAGGTCTTATTTTGGAATGGTACAATGTCTTACCTAAAAGTAAGTTCCAGTCAAAGGAAGTCATTCTCAAATAAATGCTTATTAGTGCAACATAAGATTAAATTCAGAACTGTTTTTGATGTTTCTACTTCTGTCTTGCTCCCCAGTTGTAATAAACTTTTCACATCTTAAAATATAGATTAGACTCTGCATGAGTTTACTAAAATAAAATGGACAAGTTACTCTGAGTTCTTCACTACTCAATATTAACAGATGATGACACTGGATTCCTTCTTGATGTTGTTAATAAGTTAACGTGTCAGATGTATGTGCCACAAAGGTTAAATCACACCACACCAGGACTGATTCCAAAGCTCTGTTAGTCTGTTGCAGGCTGAACAACAAAAGAGTCATATGGTGCCTTAAAGACTAACACATTTATTAAGCCATAAGCTTTCATGAACCAGCGCCCACTCCATCAAATGCAAAATTATTTTGTTTTAAATTGTGTGAAGCTCTTTGAAGACAACATATGATGGGAGACACAGTGAAATGAGTTTCTTCAAAGGTATGGATGTCAAATTCATTTGCATTGATGGCCAGTTGCAGAAGAGCTACTGAGTTGGGCCATGCATAGCCTAAATTGCTGAAATGTTAAAAAGCGCTAATTGTATTAATAGTAAATAATTAAATTAATAGTAATATGAATTAGTATTAATAATTTAAAAACTTAATTAGTATTTAATTTTATGCTAGATACCAGAAATACAAAGAACAGAAGCAAACCACTTCAGTATTCAAATGAAAAAACTTGTGCTTAAAAATGTAGCACTGTTAGAATACTTCTTTTACTACTTTTTGACATCTGGCACTTCTTAGCTTGGTTTACTACATCAAAATTTGGAGTATGTGTTTGTGCAATAGCAACTTTGAATATTGTATTCATGTGTATCAGTAAGCTTAGAACACAATTTTTTGTTCATTATTGAAACAGCCATTCACACACACACACGCCATCTCAAAGACAGACAAAATGTTTGTAGCAAAAGACTTCAGTTGGGGAAAATTTGGCCATCAGTATTGATAACATCTACAAATACCAACATAAGAATCAGCAAAACAAGGAGGCTCTGCAACAGGAAGTATTATGAATCAGTATACATAATCGCCAGTTCAAAATGGCTGCCACAAGAGGCTGAGCTGAATGGAATACCTCCCTCTTCACACCTCAGCAGAAGAAACAAAACCTGAGGGGGAACTGGAGCCACACACTGACTAGGGAGAACCCAGGTGTTTATCAGTCCCCCCGATCCTCCAGAGAAAAAAACTTTTTTTAAAAAATGAGGACAGTCAATAACAAGCCCTGCCTTACAATGGCCAAACCCACTTTCTGAAAAGCCTGGCAGGCACTACGTTGGGGAACCTTGCAGCAGAACATGCACAGAGTCCAGGCACAGCATGTTCCTTCTAGACTTCCTCATAGTAAGCCCCTCTCCCCACCCCAGCTGGAGGCAAACAGAAAGCTCCCCAGCTGGCTGGAGTGGACAGGAGCCCAAGGCAGCTGATGGAAGCCTGTAAGGAACCCCTGTTCTGGCTGGACCTACCTGCACCTCTTCTACTTCTAACTTCCCAGTCCTGAAGCAGACGGCTGGGAGGCTGAAACGGCATGGGTCTGGCCAGAAAATGGTTCCTTAAGGGCTAACATTGCTGTCAATGGCCTAGGGCTCCTGTATACAGCTTCACCTTTTTAAAAAGAAAGTCCCTCTGACATCCCTTAAAGTTTTCCAGAGGCACCAGAGTGATGTGTTGAGTAGAGAGCATTTTGCCTGCTGTCTCTAAGGAAGGCAGCATCAGGCCAGTATTCTAAACTAAGTTTCTTATTCCTAAATCTGTTAAACATCTCCATCATGTTTTATACTAATTTATTGTTCACCCTCTACCTATATGTATAGACTGGTAATTTCCATTTCATTGTATCTGAAGAAGTATGCATGCACACGAAAGCGCATGCTTTGAATAAAACTCTGTTGGTCTGAAAGGTACCACTGGAGTCAAACTTTGTTGTGCTGCTTCAGACCAACATGGCTACCCACCTGATTCTATCTCCTAGAAGAGTTTCACACACTAGTTGTTTATGCTGTAGCTGTGTGAACATCACAAATGAACTACAGTAGCATTTCCTATAATCACACCAGCAAGGAAAAAAAATGCTACCATGAATGCACCCAAAGGCATACTTGCAAACCACTCTATAAATCAGTTCATTGGCAGTGTATATTTCTCTGATTCCTGTGGGAACACCATAAACCACCTTAATGTGGAAATGCAGTATATGAGCATGATATAACATGATGTTAAATTATAAGCTAGCAATATGCCTGTCTTTACAACAGGTGTGTGTGTGTATATACTGCAACAACCCTCTGGGAGAGTGCACAGAAACACACTGTGTTGTATCCCTGACAATGAGAACTGAACCTTCTCTTGTTTGCATAGCTCCATCAGTTCAGTTTCCCTCTGCTTGGGAAACACTAAGCACTGGTTTTTCTGTCATGTAGATGTGCTAAAGTCTCTGTGTAAAGTTTAAGCTTAAGAAATGCATCCATCTATTATCCTTTAAAGCACACAGGTGCCTGCACTTCTTCTCTTCATGCTTCATTAAACTGAACTTAGGTTGCCTTCACAAAAGATGAAATTCCTATAGAGATGCCATTTCTGCATAGGAATAAATTGCAGGTAACCTGACTATAGAGGGGGTCATGTTTGATGCTAGTGCTCCCATGGTGGGGAACCGGGATTGGCTGTGGCCTCCCAGTGTGTGCACACTATATGTACACACAGCACAATACGCACGTGAAACAATCCAGTTTTGTGAACAGAGGCTACTGAGGTGAATCTTGTCAGTCTCTTTACAGAATTATTGCTGTATTGAATGCTTCTTGTTCTCTCTGTGCACTTTTGTACAACAAATGGTGTGTTTTAAGGCTATCAAGACTAAATATAAAGTAGTAAAATGATGAGTAAGATTGCCAAAAGCAAGAAAACAAAAAAAGGGAACTCACAACAGAACAATACATTAAAAATACTCTTTTACTTCTGAGTCATAATTCATATTATGTCTTCTACTAACTTCAAAGTTTTTTTTCCTTTTTACACAAAGCACCAGCTCTATGAAACAAACTGTGCTTCAAATCATTCCACTTCAATTGTACTAACAGGTTTTAGAGTTTAAATCAGTAACAACCTCGGAGTGAACCTTTATCCAAATGACTGCAAGTCACAAAAAAGAGCACTTCTCTTTCACGGAGTACCTTTTGTGCTTTAGTGAGCCCCAGTCCCTTTTCCATTTTTTCCCTCCCCTTCATGTCTGGCTTTGAAGAAAGATGTGTGCTTTGTGCCAGTAATGAAAGCAGGTATCAGTTAATGACAACTGCAATCCTGGGTTCATAATGCACACTGGAAATGCTTCAGGAGAAAGCTTTCCATACCTTCGTTTATGTAGGAATAAAGTTGAAATTGAGAAGTCAGGATGGCTGTGAGCCCTGTAGGGGCATCATATAGCAGTTAAACCAACTATTAGGGGTGACCTAATCTTGCTTTCCCCCCTTTCCATTCTTTATATCAAGGAGTTATGCTTTTCATTACCCCCATTTTAAGCTCCATTAAAGAGCTCTCTATTAAGATACCCGACTTTGCATAATTCAACTCAGTGATTCAAGATTTTTTTTTTAAATCTTTCCTCCCTTTCCTAAGTTAGAAAAGCATTTCCCATTCTAAACTCCCAAGTAACACACGCTGTAAATTAACTGTCACCATTTGAGGTCAAAACCCCCCCCCCCAAAAAAAAGGCATTGACCCTTGATAATGCACTTTCGTCGGGAAAGAATTCCAAACTCCCTCCCTCCCCGACTAGCTTTGCCCCTGGAAATGGATCTGCCTTCTTCTGGGGCTGCCCCACTGCCTTTGTCCCCCTTGAACCTGGCGACGAGGAGCGCCGGCAATCCGGTGTGTAAAGTACAGCCTAGGAGCCTGGGGGCACCTTCCTCTTTGCTCTGCCTTGTGTGTGTGCGTCTCTGTAGTGTGTGTGTCTCGTCTCCTCTCTCTCTCTCTCTCCCTCTCCCTCGCTCTCTCTCCACTCCAGCCTGTGTGAGCACTGCTGCTGCCGCCGCCGCCGCTGCCCTTTGATCCCTGCATTAGTGTTAGTTAGGGGCTTGGAGACACACAGGGAGCAGCCATAGACACCGCCGCACCAGCCCTCATTATTGACACCGCATATGAGCACACACTCTCCCTCACCCATTAGATCCATTTCCATTGACGAATATCGCGACCGGGGACAAGCCAGGTGCACGACCGGGGGGGTGGGAGAGAGAAAGGAAAAAAGGGGGAAGCGAGAGGGAGGGCAAGAAAAAAGAAAGGGGGGAAAATCCCCTCTTCTCCTTGGCTCCTGGAAAAAAAGCCGCTTGCCCAGGAGAAGAAACCCAGCCTCTCCTGGCCAGCCACCCTTTGCCCCCGCGTCGTGCCTGCCTCTGCCCCTCCGGGTCTTTTTGTTTTGTTTTGTTTTTTTTTCCAATTTGATCTCCCATTAAACCAAGGAGGAGAATGTGAAAAGGGGGGAAAATGCCCAGGAGGAAGCAGGAGCAACCCAAGCGCCTCTCTTCACGTAAGTGCTCCTTCGTCTTCTTTTTGCCACCCCCTCCGTCTCCCCTCTGCCTGCCGCCTTCCCCTCTGCAGCGTCCTCCGTTGTTTTGTGCATTAGTTTAGGGTTACAGAGGTGACGCCTGACAAAGACACAGCCTGGGTTATTCCTCTTTTAGGTCTGAGCTAAGGCAGCCATGTTGGTGATGAACAGCCTTGTGCCCTTTTAATTTTTTTTCGCTCTCTCCCTGTGTGTGTGTGAGTGTGTCTCTCTCTCCCTCCCTCCCTCCCCTCTCTTTCTTCGCTCCTCTCGCCCTCGCTCCCCTCCCCTTCCTTGTGATTGTGCATTTGTGTGTGTGTCTGTGTGAGAATGGCTTTCTCTTTTTAGGCTGGCTGTGGTGGTGTGTATGGGGTGTGTGTGGGGGGGGGGGAGGTTGCTTTATTGGAGTGGGGAGTTGCAATTGAGAGGGGAAGCGGTTTGCTGGGGTCTTGTGCGGAATCAATCGCGAGGTCCGTCTCCGGCTAAAGGTTGCGGCTGGGCTCGGCGGCCCCGGAGCCGGGGAGAAGGCGGAGGCGGGAGGAGGAGAAGGGAAAGAGCTGCGGGGGAGGGCGAGGTAGGGAGCGGCGCGGGTGGTGGCGGTGGGGGGACGACACACGCAGACACCAGAGTCCGCCGTGGAGGAGCGGGGGTGGGGGCGGCGGGAGGCTGCTCGTGGCATGCGAGGTCCCTGCAGAGCAGAGGGGGGAGGCGGCGGCGGCGGCAGGCGAGCTCGGGGCTTTTTCCAGGCTGCAAGGGAAGGAAGGGTCAGAGGAGCCCGGGCGAGTCTCGGGCTTCGGCGGCGCTGCCCCAGACCAGAGCAGCAGAGCACAGGAAGGACTCAAAGTGCATCTTAGCCCTCCTCCCTCCGCCTGCAGGCAATGCACGACACATTGACACAGCCGCTCGCCCTCCTCCTCCCCCTTGCCCACCCCTCTTCCACCTCCAGTTCTCTCCCCCCCCCTCCCCGTCCTCCCAATTCTTTGCAAAGCAGTTAACTTTTTTTCCTCCCCCTCTCTGGTTCCTCTTCTCTGATCTTGTGGTACGGGCGCTTTTTAAAAGAGGAGGGTGCAACAGTCTGAAGGTTTTAAAATACGACAAAGATCCTTGAGACCCGGCGACCATTTGCTCCCGTCGCTTGGTTCTAAAGAAAGAAAGAGGGAAGGAAGGCAGCGGAGGGGAAGAGGGGGCGGCGGATGGAAAGGGTCATTTTCTCGCGCGCTCTTCCAGCACATATGTTCGGTGCATGCTCGCCGCGCAGCCCCTCCCTGGCTGTGCCCCAGGGTTCAGTGTCGGCGAGCTGAACTGCTTATGTGTCAAAGCCATGGTCGGTCACCTGAAGTTCACCAGGAGGGAGAGGAGCGGAGGGCGAAGGGTGAAGCGGATGGGGTGCCTCTTATGTGTGATTATTTTCTTTTCCCTCCTGCGCTGCAGACAAAGTGCGATCGATTCCTTCCCTCTTTTCAGAGTTATAAATAATGTTTCGATGGCTTATAGAGGGGAAAGGTACCCATGCTCCCCCCCCCCCCCGCCACACACTTTGCTTCCCGCCCTTGCGTTCCCCCCTCCCGCACATAGAAACCGGAGGGGAAAGAAACGGCACAAATGTTGCTCCATTTCCTTGCCACCCAAGGTGCTGGATTGGGGCTTCCAATGAGCCCCCCGTATAGTTGTACTCCCCCTCCCCGTACAGTTTAACCCCCCCCCCCCCCCACACACACACACTAGAAGGGTCGATTTTGGAATGCACTGGAAGGATTTTCTCTCTTAAGAAACCTAGTTGAGGAGGCTTGCCGGAGTTCCTGGAAGTCCAGAAGGGCTCCGGTTGCCTGGCTGCCGCCGCTGCCCCCCCCCCCCCCAGGTCACTGATCTCTTAAAAGAGAGGGGGGGGGACGGCAAAGAGGACAACCTTTCCTTTGTTTTGGGTTTCGTATGTACAGTACTCATCTAAGGGGGTGGCTGGCGTACAAAAAATACGTCCAGCCCCAATAATGTCGAGGTCAATGTATAAGCAAACAGGAATTTTAAAATTTTTTAAAATTTTTAAAAATCTGAAAGGGTTTCTCTGTGTGTGTATGTTTTCACTATTTGGATTGCGAGTTTGGAAAAGCGATGTGCATGCGGTTCAAGATAGCTTTGCAAGCAGCTGCAGACTGCCCTGCTGGTGACCTTGACCTGGACCCGGTGCCGTTGCCCTTTCTGTCTGTTTCTCTAGGGCAGAGATGAAATGCCGTCTCCATTTTAGTTTACTCGGGTGGATCTCTCTTGCACAGAAGCAGCTTCGCTTTGGTGGTTCCTGCCCCAAACGATTGCAAGTTTCATTACACGTTCTCCCCCTTGCTTGTAGGAAAATTTATGTTTATTAAATTGCAATGGGATGGCCTTTTGTGAAAGTACAATGTGAAATCCAGCTTTTAAAAGCTAGTGCATTGTTCCTTGGGCTTTGGGGCTTAGTTTTAGAACGTTTCAAAGGTTGTTTAATATGGAGGGGACTAATATGTATGCTGGGGGAGGGGTTGCTGGTATACCAGTGTAAAAGGACTGCGAATTAGGTTTTTGTGTATTTTTAGCACATGTACTTTAAAAAAAACCAAATGTAATATTAAAGGTATTTTGAACACTTTGACTTATAATTTTTTTTTTACATTAAGCATTTGTGATGCAGTTTGTTTTCAAGGGAGACTACATCCATATTGCAAGGCGCTATAACGCCTTCAGAAAACATAATTTCATAGTTCAGTATGCAAAGTACAGGAAATTAAAGAGTTAGGGTGGTACTTACAATGTCAACATTAGCTCTGCCCCCCAAATGCAATGGAATTGTGTATTAAAGTCCCTTCATGTTCTCATTAATTCTTAAGTAATGCATAATAATAAAATGCAAATGGAGCATGCAGCAGACATTAATATATCTTGTGGTAGTATTATAGTAGAATCTGTATAATAATAACTATGCAGAATTCGTTGTTTGCAAAGTATGTGTTGTATGTTTCCACAAATGACAGGTTTACTGTAAGAAAATATTGTGGGTTTATAAAGTTCTCCAATATTAGAAAAAGGCTGCAATCCTAAGTATACTTATCAGTAAGTAAATCTCATTGAACTCAGAGGGTCTTACCCCTGAGTAAATCTGTTTGGCCTGAGCTTCAAGAACCCAACCATATACTTCTGCAAATCTGTGCTTATTTCTCAGCATAATTTATTGATGCACCTGCCTAAAGTTAAGCATCTACCTGTATATATAAGAGAGTGACGAGATGACTTTACTAATAGTCCTATAGAATTCCCTGCTATTATGATAATCTTTGAGGCCTGCTTTTTTGTTAGCTTCTCAGATAATTGCTTTTTCTGCTTCAGAAATGTGATGCTGATTGAAATAAAATAGTATTACCCACCCTACTAACTGTGCTTACTTCCAAAAGTTAGTTTCAGTGGGCCTGTTTGCTTGTAAAGATAAATATATAGGTAAAGAAAGTCTGATTTAAATACAGGCTTTGAGAGAGGAAAGTTATATACAAGATACGTTTGTCAATTACAACAATTAAAATAAGTATAGGAATGAAGAAAATTCTGGTGTACTTACAACTTAAGAAAGAGCAACTTGATATAAGTTATTACTACAAAAATAATTTTTGATAATATGAGAAAGATTAGGTCTGGTATCCAAAGATCCTTAGGCTTATGTATATGCTCTTCAAAGTGCACCAAAAGTGTTCTGATGAAGGCCTTCCTTGTTCTATTACTAGTTTAACATTCATTGTTGGAAAATCTAATTAATGTCACAACAGCATTTTTCAAACTTAGAATGGCTCCAAGGGAAATTAGGGATACCAGCAGGGGTCCTTTCGAGCAGGAGCTTGGGGGAGCCACCCCCCCCCCCCCCACTCAGGGGAATGCCTGCTTGTGTCATGGCTGCAGCAAAATGACCCCGTCCCCTGGAAAGGTCCTTGTTCCTCCGACCAGCCTTCTGAAGGCTTCAGCCACCACTGAAGCTATCCTCCCAGAATAGTGGTATTTCTGAGGCTTGGATTAGTAGCTGTCCCCTCTCTGCCAGCTCTTTCTTCTTTCTCTCTTTCTCCCTCCCTCCCTCCCTTCCTCCTTCCTTCCTCCTTCCTTCCTTCTCTCTCTCTCTCTCTTCTTTCTTTCTTGCCTTCTGACATACTTCTGGTGATGTCAGATGGTGTAGCATATGCAAATAAGTTATGCTAATGAGTTATGCTAATGAGCTCCTGCACCTCTTTTTCTACAAAATGACCCCTGGATACCAGTATAGCAAAAGTTTCCTGGTTCCCCTTCCCCTTCTCTCATACGGTCTTTAAGCTGAACTGGAGTTTTGAGATAAGTTTGTTGGGCAGCCTTCAAGGAGAGGGGAACTGCTTTTGAAAGGGAAACCTCAGAAGTCCTACAGCATTTATGGAGGTTAGTTCTTGTTCTTCTGAGTTCCGGCCTGAGTTTGAAATACTATTGAAGAAGGTAAGATTAATAAGCTGTTGACCTTCAGTTCTATGAGGTCAGTAGTCTTAGTGCTGTCTCCTTCATTTTTTTAAAGAGAGAAAGAATGTTAAACAATGTTGAATTATTGGGCCAGATTCCGGCTTCAGAAAGAATTATGTGGCATTATACACTTCTTTAACCCTTCTTTGGTTTTTGAAACATTTATGTATACAAAATAGAGATAGTTAGGAAATAATAATGTACTACTACCCTTTTATAGATCTTTACGATGTTTTTCTTGACAACAGTTTTGTATGATATATCTGTGTTATTATCCCCATCTTGAAGATGGAGGGTTGAAGTTGAAGGAAGATGTCTTGACTGAGACCCAGTGGTGAATTCATGATACAAGTGAATCTGGAACCTGGGACTTTCTTGTCACAACTGTGCTTCTCCAGTGTTCCCGAAGTAGTTGCTTTATAAAGCTATTTGCTTCAATTTTTATTCTTGGTTTCATCCAACCTGTGTAGTGCCTATGTGTTAAGGGTATGGTGAAGGCCTTCCTTGTTCTATTATTAGTTTAACATTCATTGTTGGAAAATCTAATTGATGTCACAACAGCATTTTTCAAACTTAGAATGGGCTCCAAGGGAAATAAGGGATACCAGTGCAGGACACTAGTTTTACGTAGCTCATTGTAGTGACACTTTCAATAATAGGCCTATTAGCAAAGACTCAGGATTTTCCCAAGTGAAGCATTGCCACTAGAAAGGGAACAGTAGGGCACAGGTGCCTGATTGATGTTTAATCCACTTATGCTGGAGATGAAGTGATAAGAACAACATAGGAATATAAGAGAAGCCATGTTGGATCAGGCCAGTGTCCCATCCAGTCCAGCACTGTGTCACACAGTGGCCAAAGCCCAGGTGCCATCAGGAGGTCCACTAGTGAGGTCAGAACTCCAGAAGCCCTCCTACTGTTGCCCCCCCCCCGAAGCACCAAGAATACAGAGCATTACTGACCCAGACATTGTGTTCCATCTATACATTGTGGCTAATAGCCGCTGGTGGACCTCTGCTCCATACATTTATCTAACCCACTCTTGAAGCTATGCTTGTGTGAGTTCCTGTGGTAGTGAATTCCATGAGTTGATTATTCTTTGGGTGAAGAAATACTTCCTTTTACCTGTTCTAAGCATATTGCTCAATAATTTGAGTGCCCACAAGTTCTTGTATTGTGAGAAAGAGAGAAAAGTACTTCTTTCTCTACCTTCCCTATCCCATGCATAATTCTGTAAACTCTTATCATGTCACCCTTCAATTGTTGTTTCTCCAAGCTATAAACCTCCTAACTGCTTTAACCTTTCTACATAGGAAAGGTGTTCCATCCCCTTAATAATTTTGGTTGACCTTTTCTGTACCTTTTCCAATGCTATAATATCTTTTTTGAGGTATGGTGACCAGAACTGTACACAGTATTCCAAATGAGGTGGCACCATAGATTTATACAGGGGAATTATGATACTGACTGATTTGTTTTCAATCCCCTTCCTAATAATCCCCAGCATAGTATTTGCATTTTTTATTGCAATTGCTCACTGAGTTGACATCTTCAGTGAGTTATCTACCAGGCTCCAAGATCTCTCTCCAGGTCAGTTACTGCCAGTTTGGTTATTATTTTTGTACAGTTAGTATTTTTGGCTCCAGTGTGCACTACTTTGCACTTGTCCTTGTTAAACCTCATTTGTCACATTGATGCCCACTTGTCCAGCCTCAACAGATCCCTCTGGAGCACCTCACAATCCTCCCTGGTTCTCACCACTCTGAACAATTTAGCGTCATCCGCAAACTTAGCCACTCTTCTGCTTACACCCAACTCCAAATCATTAATGAACAAGTTAAAAAGCATTGGACGCAGTTCTGAGCCCTGCGGTACCCCACTGCTAACCATCTTCCACTATGAAAACTACCCATTTAGACTCACTCTCTGTTTCCTGTTAATTAACCAGTTTTTAATCCACAAGAGGACTTGTCCTCTTATCCCAGGGGTGGGCAATTGTTTTGGCTCGGGGGCCACTTTGTGGGAGCGAAGGTTAGCGGAGGGCCGCACCTTTTAAAATGATTGCATTCATTAGTTAACTTTGCATTTCAGAAAAGGTATAAATTGTATCATAAAAATCAATAAATATAAATTAAATAAAATAGTGATCGTTTTATTCAATTTATTTATTGTGCTAATTTTATATCATCTGTCGCTGCAAGCACATTTAATTTTAGAATCAGTTTAATGAGACAAATGTACGCTATCACACTTTTCTACAATTTTTTGGCGGGCCGCAAAAAACTCTGTGGCGGGCCGCATGTGGCCCACGGGCCGCAATTTGCCCACCCCTATCTTATCCCATGACTGCTGAGGTTACTGAGGAGCTTTTGATGAGAAACTTTATCAAAAGCTTTCTGGAAATCTAGGTAAGAAGAAGAAGAGGAAGAAGAGATTGGATTTATACCCCGCCCTTCACTACCCAAGGGAGTCTCAGAGCGGTTTACAAACTCCTTTCCCTTCCCCTCCCCACAACAGACACCCTGTGAGGTAGGTGGGGCTGAGAGAGCTCTGACAGAAACTGCTCTTTTTCAGGGACATCTCTTATCAGAACAATGGCTTGCCCAAAGTCATCCAGCAGGTACAAGTGGTGGAGTGGGGAATCAAACCCCATTCTCCCAGATTAGAGTCTGCGCACTTAACCACTACACCAAACTGGCTGCCCAGTAAACAGCATCTACTGGGGTCATCCTTCTCAACCTGTTTGTTCACCCCCTCAAAGTACTTTAAAAGTTTAGTGAGACAAGATCTACCCTGAAGCAGAAGTGTTGAACTCATTTGTTACAGGGGCTGGATCTGACATAAATGTCATTTTGTTGAGCTGGGCCATGTGTGCCATAAAATGTAATGCCAAGTACCGGAGATATTTTACCACTGACCGTGACACATACCCCTTCTCAGTAGTTGTCAGGGCCAAGCCAGCCCTCCTCACCCCTTATGGTTGCCAACTCTGGATTGGGCAATCCCTGGAGATCTGTGGGAGGACCCTGGGGAGGGCCTGCATTTGGGGAAGGGAGGAACCTCAGCAGGGGGTATAATATCCTAATATAGGCCCGGTGCATTTGGACTGTTTCCCCCCCCCCCCCCCAATTGCTTATGGGTCAGATGAGAGCTCTGGATGGGCCACTTCCGGTCCCCATGCTGTTATGTTTGACAAATCTGCCTTAGAGAATCAATGCTAATTCTTCCTCTAGCTTTTGTTCATCAGTGTGCTTACTAATTCTGTCTTCAGTAACGGATTTCTACCAACTTACCAGTATCGACATTAGACTAACCAGCCTGGAATTTTGTTGATCTTCTCTGGATCCTTTTTTAAAAGTTGTAGGTTACATTAGCTACCTTCCAGTCATTGGGAATGGAGGCAGATTTTTATATACCTCAAGTAGCAGTTCTACATGGACTTGTTAAGTGAAGTGTCCCATTGAAGCCAGCGGGGCTCAGTTCTTGAGCAGCTGCAACCTTTGATATGTCCCTCAAGTTGCATTCATATGCCACTTAACTGGTTTAACTAACTCTTACAGGGTACAAATGTGACCATATTTGTTGTTCATCCCACATTGTGGTGCACTGCAGTTGACATGTCAAATTCACATGGTCTTTTTGTTGTGTTGAGTTTATACATGACTAAGGCTGCAGTCTTAAAAACCCCTTGCTGGAAGTAAGCCCCATTGAATAAAATGGGACTTACTTCCAGGTAGACCTGCTTAGGAGTGCTCTGTAACACTGCAATCCTAAACTGAGTGAAACCCTTCTGAACACATTGACTTCAGTGGATTTAGAAGGGTGTAACTGCTTAGGATTGCACTGTAGCCACCAAAATAACCACTAGTAATTGCTGTAAATTCCAAAGTGCATAGAAAGCATGTCTGTGATTGGAAATAGGGTGCTTACAAAGCAAGCAATTAATAAGAATGCAATAGCTAAAAAAGAAAAACTCAGAAGCAGAAAATCCATGGCTGGTCATGTTGAAGCAAGGAGAGGCACATGTAATGGTATCTGCCTTTGTGTGTCCAACACACATCAAATTATTATGCAAAAGCTGAACACAATAAATGAATGAGTGTTCCTACATATAAAGAGTCCATAATGCACTTATAAGAAGCTTTTTGAGGCTTTCCTCTTTTTGGCTATTGACACCTACAAAGCACTAGTGGCACGGTAACAGTACCATCCAAACGATGGATGTGATAGCATCTCTGGTAATAATAAGAGTTGCCAATTAATCTGTGGAATACCTAGAATTGAGTGGTTTTGATTAGATTTATGGTTCTGTTCATGGTGGGTTTTTTTTCTCAGATATGTGGACTTCTAGAACCTGGTGGGGGCCTGCCATGGGTCTGAAATTTTCATTGGCATTGTAAGATGTGATGTTCATCTTACAGGTTGTTGTGTGGCTGTGTGCCCTGGTAGCATCATTACTCCATGTTGGTACACATTATACATTGTGACTTACACTTAGAACCCTTCTGGAAATCCTCTAGGTTCTTGTACATTCAGCCACTGTTCTGGAGCCTAGAATGGATTCCTAACTACATTTTGGCCCAGAGAGTGTGGGGTGAGTTTTGGGAAGAAAACTAAATGCCGGTCAGCCTTTTTCAACCAAGAGATAAATGAGTTCAATTCAGATATTTAGTGAGTAGGTCACATGGGAAATTTCAGCATTAACAGCATGCGTCAGAGGGATCAAGTGTGTAAAGGAGATTCAAACATTCTTGAAACCATGTGGATCCTCAGTCACACAGCTGTGCATGTTGGCCACATCCACATAACTGATGGATTTAACGTGAATTGGACTTGGGTCACAGAAGAACTCACAGCTCTCCTGACATGATTTTTACCTCTTCAGGAAAGCCTCCCTCAGAACTGAGGTTCTGTAGAAATTAGCTTTCAGTTTGGATTAACACATTCACTTTAATTTGGATTAAATACTATCATGCATTTGGGGGGCAATTTTCTATGGATTCCCCATTAGTGAATACTGCAGAGTTACCAGTAAAATGTAGAGCAAACAATTCTATGTAATAATTAACATTGCTTAATACCTCACTAGGAAATATTACAGTGTACAAGGGGAACATTTAACACAGTGCCTATTTATTATTTTTAGCCTTTCACCGCTATAGGGGGTCATGATATAGTTCATTGCTGACAAGAGGGTCCATGTGGGGAAAATTATTATTCTTAGTCTGAATGAGTTAATAATTTCATTACCATCATCATTACAGTCATTTTAGGAGTCTTGTAGATTTTTTAAAAAACTTGTGCAAAGGGTACATGCTGTGCACTATATCTACAGTGACGGGTCTTCATTTGCCTCTCCTTCTGCTTCCTTTGAGTTTTGAGGCTGATAAAAATAATATAGATGTTGTTCAAACCCACATCTACCAACTCCCATTCTTTTTTAAATTGCAAAATGTTTCTTCCTACTTGTAAGTCTAAAACATAATGGCTGTTTTTGACTTGACAAATTGTGATAGTATACAATCCTGTTTGGTTTTTGAACAGCCATTTAGATCCACCATTTCCTTTAAATGACATTTGGGACATAGTGGGGATGCAAATTGAGGTAAAGTTCAAGTGCAGACTCTATAAACAGCCCCACCAAGAGGAGCAACTGTGTCCAGGGAAACAGAGAACAGAATGTGTCCTCTTTAATGAATGACAAAATCATCACCCAGTTTGTAAAAGTGATTCCCTCGCCAGTATGTCAAAGGCAGTATTGGGCAGAGGGATTAAGGAATGATATAAAACAGAAGGATTAGGAAGGACTGATCAGTTCAGAACGAACTATTAGCAATTTTCTATAATTGAATCCAAACAGATCCCAGAACTAGATAATGAGAGCATGACCTAAGAATGAGGACTTTTGGAAGGCAAAAGGGCTTCTAGTATGAGGCTTCACAAAGCCATGTGATGTCAAAGTCTTCACTGGTTTTGTAAATAATGATCTTGTCTCTGGTTTCCAGCATGCTGACTTCCCTCTGCCTTGTGTGTCAAGAGTAATACTTTAAATCATACAATTTAGCACTTAATTGTGCAAAATACTTCATCATTGTAAAGGGGATGTATTGCATTGTAATATATTGTAAGAAAATAACATGCAGTCCTGTCCCCTCCCCCCAGTAAGATAGACTAAAATTTTTATTCTGTTTTGCAAATTAGATTTTATGATTCAAATATAGAGTACATCATTGGGATGTAAACTGAAGAGTCTTGTGTAGCTGAATGTTGGCATTCTTTACAGTGTAGTTTTGAATGAAATTTTGCTGCCATGTAACAGTTTCATAAATTAAAATAAGGCTTGATGCTTTTAGAATATAATGATTGCTTATGAAAGGATGATAACCCCATTTTCTCTGTGTTGTCTGTCCACTGGGAAAGTTGTCTTAGTTTTCATGTGTTATGATCCTGGTGTTCAATTCCTTAACACATGCTGTAGGCTTAGTTTTTCCTCACCTTCTGATTATCTGTTTTCCCCTACACAAAGGCATGAGTGAGATGTGATGGGAAACCAAGGGCCATCCTGAAGTTTGTGTTGTACCTTCTTTACCTTACATACAAGCAAATAATGAAATGACCTCTTTTCATGGCAAACCATAAATTGTTGGTATCTCTGAACCACAAATCAAGATTTTCATTCTTCTGTACAAGTGTGGATTTTCAGTAGCACACATACCAGAAAGCTGCCCACTCTCATGCACATGAGGGGAAAAAGTATGGTTTGTTGTAATGTCTGAATGATGCCAAACTGAACTGGAATCTGGCAGGAAAGCTACTTGTTTTCATCTTCAAATCTCATATATATGAAGCAGAAGTAGATGTCAGGGTGGAGCCCTGTTTGGTTCCAAATCTAGTTCTGAGGTGGCTGTTTTCCAACCCAGGGCCTTTGCTGTTCATTAACAGAGCTAGAGCTGGAGATAGAGCAAATGGAATGCATTGCTGCTGTTGATCATATAATCACAAAATGCCATATTCTTTATATCAGATTTGGAGAATTCAAAGAATGTATATGCATGCCAACCATGGGAGCTAGTGTTATGTATCGGTGTTCCTTTTTATGACTGATGGTGGCTGTTAGTCTCAACTACAGAGTCCTCAATAGTTTTATTAGCCTGAATCCCACATACAGTCCATGAGGTTCCTGGTTCAGACCTGGAGTACCTGAAAGTAGGTTGTGTGCTGACATAATGCTCAACAATACTTTAAGGCAGGGGTGTCAAACATACAGATCTGGTCCACGAGCAACTTCCTTCTGCTTCCTTTTACTGTAGCCACACCATAGCTTGCTTTCCCCCCAGCTTTCTCAGTGGGTCTTTGCTTCCTGCCTCTACTCCCCCCCCCCCCCCCCATACACACAGCTCCCTTAGTGGCGGCTTCCTGCTTCCTGTGGGAGAGGTACAAAGACAAGTCAGTTTTTCTTTCTCTCATTCACTCACTCACACACATGCACACAGCTTCTACTTCCTTGTCTGGGGCTGTTCCTCCTCTTTGGGGGAGGAAGGGAGGGAGAGGGGGGAGAGATAGGGAGAAGAAAGCTGGAGTCCCATGGCAGCTTTAAGACCAACAACATTTTATTCCAGGTATAAGATTTCGTGTGCAAGCACACTTCTTCAGAGTGATGGAGAGAGGTTGGATGGATTCTTCTAACAAGCATGATTTACTTTTAGGAAATTATTTTGGCTTGTTCTGAAAAGTTTTTTTTTTAAAGATTGGATTTATCTGTTCCTATCTGGATGTTATTTTCTTTCAAAGGACCCTAATTAGGAATTAGAACACTTGGATTGGTCCTTGTATCTTGGAGAGTGGAGTGATTTCAGATGCCGAATGATAATAGCACACATTGGTAATGAGAAAGGAAAACAAGGTCTCAATTCAGTCCTGGAGGATGCATTGTCTTGAGCTTCATTATCAGTTGCAATTCAGCAGTCTCTCTAATCTCTCTTTGAAATTCTTTTGTAAAAGCACTGCTACTCTTAGGTCAGCAACTGAATGTTGTGGTTTCTAATGTCAGACTTATGTCCATTTATTCTTTGCATCCTCCTGGACTGAATCCTTTTGGACCGGATTGCGACCTAGGTTTCCTGTTTCATTACCAACGTTTGTATCTCCATGCCTAGCACCCCTCTGCATATCACACCTAATCCAATCAAGCCTGCTATTGTCATTCACCTGCTATTGCCATTCAGCTCCTGAAATCACCCTTATAAAGTTTATATCTCTGGTACCTTGTGTTATATTTGATGGCACACATGACCCGGCTCAACAAAATGAAAGTTATGTCAGATCCAGCCATCGTATCAAATGAGTTTGACACCTCTGCTTTAAGGGATTGGGAGCAGACTGTGGATTGTGGTCCTTCTCCTTCTGCTTTTTTCGAGGGCTCAGCATTATATTTGCACCAAAATTCACCTTGTTTTACTCAATTGCACCAAAATTCACCTTGTTTTACTCAATTGCACCAAAATTCACCTTGTTTTACTCAAACTCGAATGTGCTCCGAGCCTACTGATAAACCATATCAAATATGTAGTCTCCAGATCTCAAGGCTGCCTGGAATTTGCTGTGAGTGGTGATGGTGGAAATGGTAAACCCAGCAGCCTTTCCTTAGTAACCCAATGTGGTTCACAACATAAAACTTCAAAAGCCTAAACAGCAGCTCAGATCACATCAAATACAAATATATACTATTGTTCAGACTAAAGAAGATCTTAGCACAAAAAAGATCATAACACTCTCCCTTAATAAAAAGAAACAAGATTGTCTTGTCTGGTCTTCTAACACATGTAGTGGGGAGATAATGTGCACCTCAGCTGGCAGCTCACTGCAGGGTGGGGATGCTGTGGTCCAGAAAACACATAGCCGCCAAACATGCCACTCTGAGATACAATTAGTAGATTCTAAAGAGCAAAATATAACTGTATCAATGCCCTAAGATGCAAATTCCAGTTTTTCTCTAGGGAGAGCTGGAAGGTAGCATTTGGTTTTCTTGCTGCAATCTGTCTGATCACCAAATACAAATAAGGTTTATGCAGTGATTATTCTGCCTGCTTGCCCTACAGGACCCTCTACTATAATTCATTCCATGTTATTCTTTGCTTGTGACTCAGTGAAGAACTTCATGTCACTTTTAGTTTTCAGGTTCTATGAAACAACCTTATCTGCTTTTAGGAGTCCTCTGTGTAGGCTTATTTGATGAGTCTTTAGAAGGGGTGATGCACAGATGAGATTCTCTATGTAACTATACCCACAAATTTTCTATCATTTTAGAAGAAGAAGACGAGATTGGATTTATACCCCACTTTTCACTTGTAGTCTCAGAGCGGCTTACAAACTCCTTTCCCTTCCCCTCCCCACAACAGATACCCTGTGAGGTGGGTGGGGCTGAGACAGTTGTCCTTGAGAGAACAGCTGGTACAGAGCTATGGCTTGCCCAAGGTCATCCAGCCAGGTGCAAGTGGAGGAGTGGGGAATCAAACCCGGTTCTCCCAGATTAGAGTCTGCGCACTTAACCACTACACCAAACTGGCTCTTTTAAGCAGGGTAGCATGCATATTTTACAAACGTGACTAACTAGGGACCCTCCAAACCTTACATCCTCAACAGGCGTGCTCTTGTTGCCTTGAGGGGCTGCAAAAACTGAGATTGCCAAGTATCTGGCCGGACACAATGTGTGATTGGTAGGCTGGGTTCAGATTTATGAATCGCAAAGTCATGCAGGGCCTGATCCGTTGTGTCATCCTTTCTTTATTTTTCATTAGTAGGGAAATTGTGGGCTCTTCTGTGGTATGGCTTAGATGCAATACTAGACTCTCAAAATTTCCCACATTGCCCTTTTCTTTCATGAAAAATAGTCTGAGGGAGGTCTTTTCTTCAGCCCCTGTACATTGATTATATGACCTTTGACCCTATTGTGGGTCATAAGCTGGGGCAGTGCCTTGAAAGGACTCATCTAAGAGTGAGCAATGCCTTTTCCACATGGAGTGTTCTGTTTTAGTGCATTAGCCTAGACGTACTGGTAGTTTCCTAATCCTCTCTTGTTTGACTCTGCTTGTTAACCCCAAGCAATCCTCTCAGGGGCTGAGAAAGCAGCTGTCTTTGGTGAGGAAAACATAGCACAACAAAACAAATATCTTTTGAAGCTCCCTTTTCAGTGTTGTATCATCATTTTTTTTCAGAAGTATTACTAATACCGAATAATTTGTGGTAGGAGCATACAAATGATTAAAAGCTAGATTCATGTGACATTTCTAGGATAGGAATCTAAAGGCAAGAAGACAGCTGAAAACCTTTTCCTTGAACCCTTGGGAACACAGCCATCTTTAAAAGTACACTGAGTGAACAGGAGAGAGAGAGTTCATATAAGCATTGTAAATGGTCAGTCAGGTGCACCGTGCTTACTAAATATAGCAGTGGGCATTACAGTGCATCACAAAACTAGGCACCAACCAATTAAAAGCCATAATAAATCACCTTTGTTAGATCTGTTCTGATGTCACCTGTTATGCTTGAATTCTGCCAGTACATATGATATGTGAAATCACCTTTTTGGTCTGACCCCTGACGTAAATGCAGGAAGCATAATTAAGGATTGTGGAGCAGCTTGTACTGAGATTTCCCTTTTCTGATGAGTCCCCCCCCCCCCTTTCGTATGGCAACCAGGCTGTATTATGTAGGCTACTCAGAGCATTTAGGGTGAAGCAGGATATAAATCAAATTAACAAATGAGTATACTTTTTTCTTAAAAATTAGCTTCATTTTAGTTATTGGACCAGTGGATAATACAGAAGCTCACATCAGATTTTGAGGAATGTTACCACTGTTCAAGACCTCCTTATCAAGGCTGTTCCCAGATACAAAAACAACACCTTTGTGTGGCACAATGTCTTTTACATTTATTGCCTACGGGTTTGATGATTTACCTGTAATAAGAATCTGTCTCATAATTTGACATCCACTTTAGCTGAGGATGGGGGAAGAGAAGTGACCCACAGCCTTATGCCTGCCAGATGTGTGCCTGTAGTAAAAGATTTTTTTTCTGGCTATTTCCTGTTCTGCCAGTCCTTTGCCAAAACCCCACATCCATTTTTATATTTCACTGAGTTTAAAAATTGCTTTGTGGTTTGCACTTGGTTAACTGCAGAAGAGGAAATAGCCAAAAGACCTTTTGGTTTGAGAGCATTCCTGACTCTACTGGATCAAGGCTGAAGGACTTAGAATTGTGCCCTATTCTTTTTAAAAAAAGTAGGGCACAATTCTGCAACATGAAGAAATTTTGCAAACTATGGTTATAGATAATTAATCTTGCTTTATTACATTGTGCAGAATTTGAAATGTGGTTTGTTCCTTTTTTCAACCATGGAGAAAGGAAGCTTGAAATTCACAGGGTAACTGTTTATGGGTAGGATAGAAGATGATGCAGGAATGGTGAGGGGAAGGGAGGACTGGGAATTGCATGGAGTGCAGAAGTGACATTGAATTCTAGGAGCTTCTTTTCTTACTTTTTGCCCCTTTTTAATGTTTAAACCAGAAAGGAAACCGCCAACATATTTGCCTTTTTTAAAAATGAAGGTTATGATAATTTAAATTACACATATATGCGTTGCATTTGTGGCAGCCAGGAAGACTAGGAGTTTCTTCAAAATACCTTATCAGAGATGAAGGGAATTTATGGCCCTAGCTTTAAAATATTAATAATGTTCATATTATTTAATATTTTCTGATCTTTAAAAATCGATTGTCACTGTGCTTTGAACTATATTGATTCCTTTGTCCAGTGAGTGTGTACACCTGGTGGCAGCCTTTAAGGTTAACAGAACTTTTTCTTATATAGATCATTGACATTCTGTTTTCCCCCCTTTCAGAACGATAAAGCATTTTTATTTAAGTTGGCAAAACAGTATTGTGGGAGGGTGCTATTTATTCAAAGATGGGCAATGAAGTTGTCCTGAGATTGTGGATCACAAACAGACATTATAGGCCAGTGGTGGTGAACCTATGGCATGTGTGGCGGCTGTTGCAAGGTGTGATGCCTTTGGATCAAACATCGTTAATAGCTCCTCAGTAGCAACCATGGTTATATAAATTGTACAATAGAATGCCCTGTGAATTTCGTAACGTTTTCTAAGATAAAAAATGTACAATGGTGCTAAACAGAAGCTGATAAAGAAAAGTGCTGCTTAAAGTATGGAAGGCGATGTTTGCAACATAATACACAACTGTTTTTACCATTTTATACTTTTTTTCCCTTAAAAAATTGCTACTGAAAATTTTGCCTGCTTCATGACAACAGGAAGCTATCATGCATCTCTCTTCTGACAAAAATCTAAGAAGATACATTCCTTTTAGTGAAAGATCAATATTCTTTTAGTTCAAGTTGTCAGGTCATGAAATCCAGATACAGTGTGCTCCAACTTTACTGTCCATCCATGAAGCAGATATAAAGCTTAAAGGACATAATCCTGGAACTAAAACCAAAATGTATAAATTCAGTAGATGGCATCTAGCCATTAGCCTAGAGGAGGGAAAGAAGATCTCTTTTACTTAAGTGGGAACTTATTTGCATAAGATTTTGCGTATAGCAAAGAGATCAGTGGCGTTTGGCTGCTTTGTGATTTTTTTTTGATAGGGTCTGATTGATATGCCAGTTGTTTATAGGCTTCTTGTAGCCAGTCTTTGCTGATAGAGGTGTGGCTTTATATTTCAAAGTACCTGAGTTATGCCAGCTGGGCTGGATATGATTATTCCTAAAACTGCTTGCACAGTGCTTCATCAGCATAGTGCTTCCTTTGTGTCATTTATTTATTTATTATTTCGGATTTATACCCCGCCCTCCCTGCAAGTGGGCTCAGGGTGGATAACAAGGGCATACAGTGCCAACCCCATATACGATAAAACATTTAAAATACAATAACAGTAATAAAACAGTTTCAAATAAATTACAATAAAGTGCTTCCAGTCGTAGTAGTCGTCAATATTCAGATGGCTTCCTCTCAAGGTAAGGCTCTAGCCCCTCTAGACTGTCAGGCCTGGGCTGCGTTCAGGGCCAACGCTTGTCGCTGATGTTAATCGTGATGGGATGGTGTTGACGGTGGCGGCTCCTGGTCAAAGGCCTGGTGGAAGAGCTCCATCTTGCAGGCCCTGTGGAACTTCATAAGATTCCACAGGGCCCTAATCTCCTCCGGGAGCTCATTCCACCAGACAGGAGCTGCCACCGAGAAGGCCCTGGCCCTGGTTCCAGTGAGCCTGGCCTCCCTGGGGCCCGGGACACAAAGGCTGAGGACAGACTGGCAATCTAAAGCGGGGCAGGCACGCTTCGCAAACAGAGGAAAGGAGCACGTTCAGACATGCGCATCTGTCCATCGGCTCCGTTGCGTACTTACCCGTCTCCCAGTCGTTTTCCTTCCGCTTTACCCGGACACCGGTTTTTCCCGGTGTTCAGGGGCCTTCCTCCGCATGCCTCCCGCTTCCAAACAGTGTGAACTGAAAGAAGCGGGAGGCATCCGGAGGAAGTGTGAACGCACCGGCAAAACGTTTTGCGCATGTGCGCACATGCAAAAAACATCAAAGGAAAACAAAAAAAAGTGCAGCAGCGCGCGCAAGTCGCGCGCGCTGGCTATGCAGCAGTCTGAACGCTCCGTGGCAGTCTGAACGCTCCGTATCGCCGCTGATCCGCATTGCTCTGGCCAGTGTGAACGGCCAGCTCCGTGGTTTTTTTCCCCCGCTCCAGTTCCCTCTGCTTTGCCTCCGCTTCAGATTGCCAGTCTGTCCTCAGCCAAAGTCAGTGTTGTGACCCCGACCGAAGTGCCTGCTGGGGTATATACGGGGAAAGGCGGTCCCTCAGGTATGTTGGACCCTGGCCATATAGGGCTTTAAAGGTAAGTACCAGCACCTTGAAGCAAACCCGGTATGCTATAGGCAGCCAGTGCAGTGCTGCCAGCACAGGCCGGATATGGTCCCACTTAGTGAGACCCATCAATAGTCTGGCTGCGGCGTTCTGCACCCGCTGCAGCTTCCGGATTTGCACCGAGGGCAGTCCCATGTAGAGAGTGTTACAGTAGTCCAGCCTCGAGGTGACCATTGCATGGATCACTGTAGCTAGGTCATTGCAGTCGAGGAAGGGGACCAACTGCCGGGCCACCTGAAGATGGTAAAAGGCTGACTTGGCAGTGGCTGCTACCTGGGCCTCCATTGTCCAGGAGGGATCCAGAAGCACTCCCAAACTTCTAACCCCCGACGGAGGCACCAATGGCACCCTGACGAAGCTCGGGAGCAGGACCCCCCACCCCAGGCCACCCCACCCCAGACACAGGACCTCCGTCTTCGCTGGGTTCAATTTCAGCCGGCTCAGCCTGAGCCAACCAGCTACGGTGTGCAATGCCCGGTTCAGATCTTTTGGGCTGGAGTCCAACTGGCCGCCCAACATCAGATAGAACTGGGTGTCATCAGCGTACTGGTGACATCCTAGCCCATACCTCTGGGCAATCTGGGCAAGAGGGCGCATATAGATGTTAAACAGCATTGGGGAGAGCACTGCCCCGTGGGGCACACCGCATTCAAGTGGATGCCTCACGGATTGCTGCTCCCCGAACACCACCCTTTGTCCCCGACCTTGGAGAAAGGAAATGAGCCATTGCAAGGCCTGTCCCTGCATCCCCACATCGGCGAGGTGGCGGGTCAGCAGCTGATGACTGACCGTGTCAAATGCTGCCGACAGGTCAAACAACAGCAACACCACCACACTGCCCCAATCCAGATGTCTCCGGAGGTCGTCAGTAAGGGTGACCAGAGCTGTCTCCATCCCATGTCCCAGGTGAAAGCCAGACTGGAAGGGGTCTAAGACCGAAGCATCCTCCAGATAACTCTGTAACTGTAACGCTACCACCATCTCAATTAATTTGCCCAAATAGGGCTAATTGGACACCAGTCAGTAATTAGCCAATTCAGCTGGGTCTAGGTGTGATTTTTTCAAGAGAGGGCGGACCATCGCCTCCTTGAGTGTCCACGAGAACCGCCCTTCAAAGAGAGATATGTTGATAATTTCCCGGGCATCACCTCGCAACCCCTCGTGGCTGGCTTTAATCAGCCAGGATGGGCATGGATCAAGGATGCATGTGGTTGGGCGCACAGTTACGAGAAGTCTATAAACTTCCTCTAGGCTGAGCGGGCCAAACCCATCTAAGCCCGGAAATGAAGACGTGCAAGGGGCCTTGAGTTCACTCACTGTTTCAAATATGGTGGGGAGGTCGCGGCAGAGCATCAAGACTTTATCCGCAAAATAGCTCACAAATGCCTCGCAGCCAATGTCCAACTCCCTAGCATTTGGTCTGCCCTGTGGCATAACTGTTAAAAATCGAATCGTTCTAAACAATTGGGCTGGGTGTGAGCTTGTGGATGTAATCGAGGCAGCATAGAAATCTCTCTTTGCTGCCTTGGTTGCCATCTCATAGGCTTTCATAAACATCCTATAGGATGCTCTTGTAGCTTCGTCGCGAGCACGACACCAGCGTCTCACTAGCTGTCGTAGCTCTCGCTTCATAAGCCACAGCTCCTGGGTGTATCAGGGCGCGAGCCTACTGTGAGGGCATAGAGAGCACCTGGGAGTGATCTCGTTGATGGCAGCAGACAGCTGGCTATGCCAGTCTTCCACTAACTCTTCCAATGAGCCACCAGGGGGCATTGGATCCCGCAGTGCCATCTGGAGCCGCATAGGGTCCATTTACTCCACGGGCGAACCAAAATTGGCTCGCTGCCTAGGGGTTGGTGTGTAACATTCAGACGGGCCCCCAAGGCATGGTAGTCTGACCATGGTACTGCCAGAACAGTAATCTGGTCCACTGTTACCCCTGTGGTGAAGATCAGATCGAGCGTGTGCCCGGCCTGGTGTGTGGGGGCTGAAATGTACTGAGAGAGTCGCAGTGCTGCCATGGATGACACCAGGTACCGTTGCCTGAATGGAGGCTGCGTCATCGGCATGAACGTTGAAGTCACCCAAAACCACTAGGTTAGGGTGCTCCAACACCCAGCCTGATACAGCCTCCATCAGGGACGGCAGGCTGCTGGCCGGTGCATTAGGCGGTTGGTACACCAGCCACACAACCAAACTCTCTTCAGCCTCCCACACCAGACCGACACACTACATGCCCGCAATCTCCACTGGTAGGAGTGCCCTGAAGGAGTAAGCCTCCCAAATGAAGATTGCCACACCTCCCCCCGCCCCCTAGTCCACGATTGGTGCAGGACCGAGAATCCTGGGGGGGGGGGCAAGTTGGGAGAGAGCTACCATCTCCCCGTCCCGCACCCAGGTCTTGGTCACATGCGCCAGGTTGGCCTTCTGCTCCACCAGAAAATCCTGGAGGACCTTGGCCTTGTTGTTTATTGACCTGGCGTTGCACAACACCAATGTCGGAGGGGGGTTTACTCTCCTAGCCCCACTGCCAACAACCGTTGGGATGGTTCGTAGGCTGGAAGGGCGTCAAGCCTTCCTGTATCTCGGCGCCCTTCCATCCCCACTCTGCCTAGACCCACCGCTCTTTCCCCTCCCCAGGAGCACCGGTGCAGTAACCAGTGGAAGAGGGGGAAATGGTTGGAGTTCAGAGGATTGTTGGGGAATAGGTGTGGAAGGTAGTTGGAATTGTAGGCTTCTTTAGGGGTCAATCTCCTAAAGTTATAATGCATTCATGTTAAAGACCATGGAGGAAACCCATCTCTAAGTAGGGTTCCCCAGTTTGGGGTAGGGGATTCCTTGGTTTTGTGGGCTCTTGCCCACTGGGCCAGCTGGCCAGCTGGAGGAAATCCCTCCCCCCAATAGCAACGACACTGGAAATAAATGCTACATGCCTGTGTCACCCAGAAATGACGTAGGCACGTCATGACATTGGGGGGCAACACACTGGGTTTTGGGCAAAACTTTATGGTTTAAAGCTGATTTTACCATAGAATTTTGCCCCAAACCCGGAGCTTTGATCCCGATGTCACCAGTGTGTCTATGTCACTTCCAGGTGACATAGGCAGGTCGCACGCCAACACTTCCAGCTCCCGGAACTCTATCCCCCTCCGCTGGTGTTTCCGACAGACCTGGCAACCCTATCTCCAGGCTCCTTATGTCACAGTGAAAGATGGGATTTCAGTTAACTCTGCAGCCAGTCAAGGTGTGTGTGTGTATATAATCTAACAAGAGAATCACATGTATTGAGAGAGTTCTCCCTATAAGGTGGAGGACATCTCCTTGGGTTATTCTCACCGTACCTTTAGGGAGGCAGGAAATAGTTTTTTCCACTTTCTGTTGGCACCTTCAGAAAAGCCCATCTCCCAGTTCTATTCCTGCCTCTTAGGGAGTAGCAGCAAAAAACCTTAGCTTTTCTTTAGCTGTAGTTTCGTTTTTGTCTTCCCTTCTCTTTCTCTTCCTTCCCTTGCCTCTTTTTCTATTGCTTTTTTCTCCTCCATCTTTCTCTCTCTCTCAACGGCTCCAGGCTTGGAGCGAAGCTAAAGGGGTCATTAGGACCCAAAGAGGGAGCCTCCGGTGGCCGTGCCATGGCAGCGAAGGAAATTCCCGAGGAGTTCTCCTCAGGCAACAAGGGAGAGGCATGCGCTGCAGGGCTGGCGATCACGCACAACATTTATGGGGCCAACCTGCCTTCGCGGCTAGATTGTGTTCCCCCAGCGAGCGCAGCTGAACCGGCAGTGGCACCTCGCACCTCCAAGCACCGCCGGCAGCCCAAAGACGATGAGCCCGCCATTGCTGCAGCACGCCTATGGGCTGCAGGTAGCCATTTTGAGGGTCCAGATGCCAGCTCTGAAATCCTCCTGGGGGCCACTTCTTTGCCTGTGGGGGCAGAAGCAACGCACCCCATTGCTTCCCGGGACTGCAATCCACTGGAGAGGGGTAAGCTACCGGACGGAGGGGTCCTGGTCCACTCCTCAAAGCTGATGGCCATTATAAAGTCCAGTCCAGTTCCAGCCTAGGCCTCCAGCTCCAGAACCCCAGGACCTTTCTTCTCAGGGCTCCTCATTTCCCCCTCCCTCAGGCTGGCCAACTAAAGCAGCCCAAAAGGCATCCCCCCTGCCCAGGGTAGTTCTAGAAGGGAACACTGGAGGGAGGAGGTGGAATCCAATGCTTCCTCTCTTGAAGGCAGAGAGGAGGGAGAGTTTTTGTCTGAGGAGGAGGAGGAAGAAATGAAACTCCCTGAACAGCCCAGCCGTTTTTTCAAACCGGAGGACTATCAGTACTTCTTAAACAAGGCCATTAAGGCACTCGAGTTACATGACTTGCTGCCCTCTGAGTACCAAAAGGCAGCCCAGGGCCAAATTTAAGTCCAAATCTGGAGGCAATTCCAAATTTCCTCCCCAGAGGAATATACAGAAAAGGTGTTTCCATTCCCAGAATACTTTGAGCATCAGCTCAGGGCAGAGTGGGATAGGGCAGAGCATATAATTTCTGCCTTTGTCAAGAAATTATATGCTCTACCTAATTATGCTAATGAGCTGTTACAGGTGTCTGCAGTGGATGGTCCATTAGCAGCACTTCAGTCTGCAGGTCTGCTATCCAAGGATGGCCATGGTACCATCAAGGACCCCATGGACAAGAAGGTGGAGGCAACACTCAGAAGGATCCATGAGGCCATTGCCATGATGGTGAGAGCAGCTTCTACAGCCTCCATCTCTTCCAGGGCGGCCATCGTGTGGGTGCACAAGCTAATTCAGCTCCTACCAGAAAACAATTGTGCTTTACTAGAAGGTGCCTCCTGCATCCTCAAGGCAAGTTCCTTCATTGCAGATGCCACCTTGGACATCCTTTCCTTTGCCTCCAAGGCCATGGCATCCACGGCAATGACAAGAAGACTTCTTTAGCTGCATGCCTGGCAAGCTGACGCCTTATCCAAGTCCATCGTGACAGCTTACACTTTCCAGCGTTAGATGACATCTTGGTGGAAGCCCGAGATAAGAAAAAGGCCATGCCTAGATCCCTCTGGCGTTCTCACAGACAAAACAACCAGTCTTTTCGCACTCAACATTCCTTGCCGTGGTTTCGCCGCAACACCAAGAAGGGTCAGTGGGAACCATCGAAGGCCACGAACAAATGTGGCTCCTTCACTCCAAGAGTCCACAGGCCCTGTTTCAACAGGAATGATAGAGGCGATCAGGACCCCAAGCCCAAACAGGCATGACTACTCATCTCTTCTGGTGGGGGCGCATCTTCTACACTTTGCGAAGGCGTGGACCCAGGCACAAGCAGATGCATGGGCGGTGAAGACCGTCTCTCAAGGTTATACAATAGAGTTTCTACGCCATCTACCGGAGAGGTTCCTGAAATCGCCTGCAAGGAAATCCAGGGACTAGGTGACCATCATCACAACTGCCATTCAGCACTTACTGGACATCAAGGCAATAGAGCCAGTTCCCCTTGCAGAGAGGGGCTGGGGTGTATATTCCATCCTGTTCATGGTCCCCAAGAAGAACGGGGACTGGAGGGTGATTCTGGATTTAAAATTTTTAAACAAATTCATCCGGCTGCGTCATTTTTGTATGGAGACCTTGAGGTCCATTGCAGACTCCCTGTCTCCAAATGAGTTTCTGACCTCCATAAACCTCACGGAGGCATATCTTCATGTGCCGATTCATCTATCACACAAGCATTTTCTGTGGTTTTGTGTGTACAGTCAGCACTTCCAGTACAGAGTGCTTTCATTTGGCTTCTGCACAGCACCCAGACTGTTCTCCAAGTTGGTCATCTATCCTGTTGTGCAGCTCAGAAGTC